>CAWUFW010001800.1:237500-1617500 GCA_963921515.1 Calotriton arnoldi
GCAGGACCGAGGACAGAGCCCGGGTTGGGGAGGCCACCCTTCCCGGGGCCCCTGGGAGCCCCTGAACCCAGCCGAGCAGGGGAGGCTCCCCGGGCATGGCAGAACCCCATCCCGGGCCTTTGGCGGGGCAGCAGGCCGGGGGACAGGGCCCAGGGCTGGAGCACCCGACACGGGCCATGCGGGGCCCCTGGACCCAGCCTGGGCTCCCGGGCCCGGAGGTGAAGGGGAAGCTTCCCCGGGCCTGTGGGACCCAGTCCCGGGCACCTTGCCACATGGCAGGACCAAGGACGGAGCCTGGGGTGGGGAGGCCGCACTCCCCGGGGCCCCTGGGAGCCCCTGAACCCAGCCGAGCAGGGGGAGGCTCCCCGGGCACGACAGAACCCCGTCCCAGGCCTTTGGCGGGGCGACAGGCCGGGGGATGAGGCCCAGGGCCGGAGCAGCCGACACGGGGCCCGGCGGGGCCCCTGGACCCAGCCGGGGCTCCCGGGCCCGGAGGTGAAGGGAAAGCCTCCCCGGGCCTGCGGGACCCAGTCCCGGGCACCCTGCCATGTGGCAGGACCAAGGACGGAGCCCGGGGTGGGGAGGCCGCCCTCCCCAGGGCCCCTGGGAGCCCCTGAACCCAGCCTAGCAGGGGGAGGCTCCCCAGGCCCGCGGGACCCCATCCGGGGCAGCCTGCCACGCGGCAGGCCCAGAGACGGACCCCGGGCTGGGGCGGCGTCCTGGCCCGTCCAGCTGCCGGCTGAGGACCGCTAGGCCGAGAGGGGTTCCGGAGTACCCTGTCCCTAGTAATCCGGAGGAAGGCTACCCCCCTTTCTGGTATCCCGTGCGCACCGCGAGACTGAGGGGACCGTAAGCACGGACGCGCCTGACCTCCTGGAGCCCTGGCTGGGATCAGGGATGCAAATGAGCCCTCATCTGGACTTCCAGGGCAGCCCGGCCATCTGGTCGCCCCATTGGAAAGCATTGCGCGCAACCAGATGGCCGAGGGGAAAGGTGCGACCAGATGGCCGGGACCGACAGGACGCCCATCTGCCCACCCCTAACCTTTGCGGTAGGGGTCCCGCCTGCCCTTGCAGGGCTTGGGGGCTCTGCGTCCTGGGGGCTTGGAGTCCCCAGCTGGGCCTCAGGCACGGGGAGCCCGCAGGAGCTCTCGGGCCCGGACACCCATGAGAGGACAGGCCGGGGCCCGATAGAGCCCGTCCCGGGCACTTTGCCACGCGGCAGGCCGGTGGAGGGAGCCCCGGACCGTGGGGAGTTGTTGTCCGGGGCCAGCCCATCTGGTCCCTGGCTGAGAACCGCCAGCCCGGGAGGGGTGTCCCGGCATACCCTGCCCCTAGTAATACAGAGGAAAGCTACCCCTCTTTCTGGGAACCCGTGCACACCGCGAGACTGAGGGGATACAGGGCGCGGAGGCGCCTGTCCTCCTGGAGCCCTGGCTGGGATCGGGGAGGCGGACGAGCCCTCATCGGGACTTCCAGGCCGGCCCGGCCATCTGGTCGCCCCATTGGAAAGCATTGCGCGCAACCAGATGGCCGAGGGGAAAGGTGCGACCAGATGGCCAGGACCGAAAGGACGCCCATCTGCCCGCCCCGAGCCTTCACGGTAGGGCTCCTGCCTACCCTTGCAGGGCTCGGGGGCTCCGCTTCCCGGGGGCTCCGCTTCCCGGGGGCTCGGGGACCCCGGCTGGGCCTTAGGACCGGGGAGGACCGCGGGAGCTCTCGGGCCCGGACGCCCGGGGTAGGACTGCCCAGGACCCATGGAGCCCATCCCGGGCACTTTGCCACACCGCGGGCCAGAGGAGGGAGCCCCCCGGACGGAGGGGATGTGTTGTCTGGGCATAGCCTATCTGGTCCCCGGCTGAGAACCGCCAGCCCGGGAGGGGTGTTCTGGCATACCCTGCCCCTAGTATTCCGGAGGAAAGCTACCCCTCTTTCTGGTAACCCTGTACACCGAGTGACGGAGGGGACCCAGGGTACAGAGGCGCCCAACCTCCTGGAGCCCTGGCTGGGATCGGGGAGGCGGACGAGCCCTCATCCGGACTTCCAGGCCGGCCCGGCCATCTGGTCACCCCATTGGAAAGCATTGCGCGCGACCAGATGGCCGAGGGGAAAGGTGCGACCAGATGGCCGGGACCAAAAGGACGCCCATCTGCCTGCCCCGAGCCTTCGTGGTAGGGCTCCCGCCTGCCCTTGCAGGGCTCAGGGGCTCCGCTTCCCGGGGGCTCGGGGACCCCGGCTGGGCCTTAGGCACAGGGAGGACTGCCGGAGCTCTCGGGCCCGTACGCCCGGGGGAGGACTGCCCAGGACCCATGGAGCCGATCCCGGGCACTTTGCCACGCTGCGGGCCGGAGGAGGGAGCCCCCGGACGGTGGGGAGGTGTTGTCTGGGCATAGCCCATCTGGTCCCCGGCTGAGAACCGCCAGCCCGGGAGGGGTGTTCCGGCACACCCTGCCCCTAGTAATCCGGAGGAAAGCTACCCCTCTTTCTGGTAACCCGTGCGCACCGAGTGACTGAGGGGACCCAGGGCGCGGAGGCGCCTGACCTCCTGGAGCCCTGGCTGGGATCGGGGAGGAGGACGAGCCCTCATCAGGACTTCCAGGCCGGCCCGGCCATCTGGTCGCCCCATTGGAAAGCATTGCGCCTGACCAGATGGCCGAGGGGAAAAGGTGCGACCAGATGTCCAGGACCGAAAGGACGCCCATCTGCCCGCCCCGAGGCTTCGTGGTAGGGCTCCCGCCTGCCCTTGCAGGGCTCGGGGGCTCCGCTTCCCAGGGGGCTCGGGGACCCTGGCTGGGCCTCAGGCACGGGTTTGACCGCCGGAGCTCTCGGGCCCGGACGCCGGGGGGAGGACTGCCCAGGACCCATGGAGCCCGTCCCGGGCACTTTGCCACGCCACGGGCCGGAGGAGGGAGCCCCCGGACGGTGGGGAGGTGTTGTCCGGGCATAGCCCATCTGGTCCCCGGCTGGGAACCGCCTGCCAGGGAGGGGTGTTCCGGCATACCCTGCCCCTAGTAATCCGGAGGAAAGCTACCCCTCTTTCTGGTAACCCGTGCACACCGAGTGACGGAGGGGACCCAGGGCGCAGAGGCGCCCAACCTCCTGGAGCCCTGGCTGGGATCGGGGAGGTGGACGAGCCCTCATCGGGACTTCCAGGCCGGCCCAGCCATCTGGTCGCCCCATTGGAAAGCATTGCGCGCGACCAGATGGCCGAGGGGAAAAGGCGCGACCAGATGGCCGGGACCGAAAGGACGCCCATCTGCCCGCCCTGAGCATTCGTGGTAGGGCTCCCGCCTGCCCTTGCAGGGCTCAGGGGCTCCACTTCCCGGGGGGCTCGGTAACCCCGGCTGGGCCTCAGGCACGGGGTTGACCGCCGGAGCTCTCTGGCCCGGACACCCGGGGAAGGACTGTCCAGGACCCATGGAGCCCGTCCCGGGCACTTTGCCATGCTGCGGGCCGGAGGAGGGAGCCCCGGACGGTGGGGAGGTGTTGTCCGGGCATAACCCATCTGGTCCCCGGCTGAGAACCACCAGCCCGGGAGGGGTGTTCTGGCATACCCTGCCCCTAGTAATCCGGAGGACAGCTACCCCTCTTTCTGGTAACCCGTGCGCACCGAGTGACGGAGGGGACCCAGGGCGCGGAGGCGCCCGACCTCCTGGAACCCTGGCTGGGATCGGGGAGGCGGACGAGCCCTCATCAGGACTTCCAGGCCGGCCCAGCCATCTGGTCGCCCCATTGGAAAGCGTTGCGCGCGACCAGATGGCCGAGGGGAAAAGTCGTGACCAGATGGCCGGGACCGAAAGGATGCCCATCTGCCCGCCCCGAGCCTCCGCGGTAGGGTTCCCGCCTGCCCTTGCAGGGCTCGGGGGCTCTGCACCAGGGACCCTTGTCCCGGGCAGACAGACCCTTGGCAGGCCGCAGGACGGGGGCTCCCACACCCCAGGCCCTGCCCGAAACCCAGGCCCCGGGGCCGGTCCCTGTATCTCAACCCAGCCAGGCCTGAGAGATCGGGGAGCCTGCCCGGGCATGAGGTACCCCTGTCCCAGGCACACGGACCCTCGGCTGGCCGCAGGACGTGGGCTCGTGTTCCACACATTTTTTCCATAACTCCGTGTAGTGGCGCTACGCCAACTCTGCTCACCCATACTGCACACAGGCTGCAAAGCAGGCAAATTGAAGTATCTCATTCCTTTTAGCAATCTCAGCGGAGGGCCAATGAATGAAGAGACATAGAATGTGAATTTGCGTCACAAACCCCTGAGCAAGTTAAAAACTAATTGGTGGTAAAGGTGTGAAAAATGAGGTCACTGTTACCCTTTGGTCCAGACACACAAGTCGAGTTCATTTTTACCTTGCAATATCAGTTAATGCACAACACTTTACAGAGAGACACTGGGGCAGATTTACAAGCCCCTTGCGCCACTTTTGCGACACTTTTCCTATGTTGAAAGTGACGCAAAAGTGGCGCAAGGGGCTTGTAAATCTGCCCCACTGTGCTTAATTAAAAGTCGTTGTCTAAAAAGGCAGCGCAAGCCTGCAAGCCAGGCATAGTTCTTTGCAAAGCGCTTTAATGGATAAGTGCACATAGAAACGAAACCATGTGTTTTTTTTCTTAAAATCGACACGCACAGACTTGTAAAGCCCGAAAGCCAGACCGTGCCTATCGTGGACAAATAAAACTCACAGAAAGTGCAAACACAGACAACGTGCCTTTTATACGCATGTCAGACAAAGGATCTTTCATGCAAAGTGTACGTCAGAATTCTCTGAGAAATGGCGCCTACAAGACAGGAATCCCTTTACTGCCCTTTTACCAGGTGTGAAAAACCCTTTATTGTCCTGAAAATGGCATGTTTACCCCTGACAAAACACAACAACGGCGAGCTTTGAAGTCTGTAATAGGCCCTTAACTAAGGTGAATGTTACTTATTAATTTGCACTTTTCCTCGACAGTCTGCATTTAAGGAAGGAGAAGGCAAGACGTGTGTATCTGTTGCCTGACCTGTATGCACTCTTTGTGGGGATTGCAGGGATGCGGTGCGAGTCTGACATTGTTGTAGACCACAAAGCACGACTAGGATTGTGGAGTAATTTCGAGTGAAATGTCACCCACTGCAGCTCCCGAACCAGGCTGCAGCGATGGGTGCGTGACATGGCATCTAGTGCCGCATCCGTCGCGCAGCTAGAAAGAAACTGCCATTGACAGGCGAAGCATACCCATTCCCAAACTGCACACCTGTATAACGTAAGAACATTCAATGACGTGCTATGCACTGGTGTCAGCAGCAAGGTTTTATAACGCTACATTACTGGGTATTTACATAGCGCAGCGACTATCAGTTACTTGTATATCTTGGCGCTTTGTGAGGGACTCTCCATTGGTGCACTTTGGACCAGAACCGCGCTGGTGTGGAAGGGTAGTTTGCAGGCCGTCCTCGCGGATGTGACAACGTGAGGGGCCCGGTTCACAAATACCTTTGGATTACTACTGACGGGGTCCAGTGTTATTGTGAAATGACTGGGGCGGGGCCGTGCTAAATACTTACATAACAAGCATTTGCAATGCAATAGGTCTCGCGTTTGAGCTATTGGCTTTGAAAATGACAATGCCTTTATTTATCTGTTGGTTTTTAAAACAGATAAATAGAAGGCATTGACATTTACAATGGCAATGGCTTAAACTCTCACAAATGCGAGACCTATTGCATTGCAAATGCTTGTTCTAGGATGTTGTTAATTTTTTTTTAGGCAGCATATTGCTCTTGTCTAGTGCTTAATTTGAATTGAGTCACACCCAGATGTTTATAGCGGGTCAGTGCAGTGCAAGTTTCACTCAGTGGGGCAGTATAGTGTTCAGTGGGGGAGATGATGTGGCACTATGGTCAGAGCTGCTGAATTTGGAACTGGGGAACCAGGTTCAGCCTTCATGCCCAGTCCACCAGACCACTCCCCCTGAGGGAGCACATTCCCATGCTAGACCTTAAAAGGCCCCGCAAGATCTTAAAAGCCCTGGTGTTTTGGCACCAGCAGGTGGACCTTAGCTGTTCATTCTGAAGTTCACCTCCAGTCTTGCAGGCAGGCCTATGAAGCAGCACACCATAGAGTGACAGTGACTCTGTCACTGAGGTCACAGGATCCTTGAGCAGGGTGGCTCTAGGGCAGCGTGACTGCACCAGGCGCTGTCCAGCTGCGGTCCATGCAGGTAACAGCGGTGGAGCAGAGGGGCCGGGTAAGGGGGGATTTCGAGGGACGATGCGGAGGGAAAATTAAATAAATAATTAATTTCCCCTCGGCATTGTCCCTCGAAATCCCCCCTTACCCGGCCCCACCGCTGTTACCTGCACGGACCGCGGCTGGCGCTGACTTCAGGTGGGGGCGTCGTGTTTGTAAGTATAATATGGTTTTAAAAGCACTTGCTGCCTCCTTCCTGGCCTTCAACAATTTTCGGCAACAATAAAAATGTCATGATAACTCCAGTGAATAATGTTCTTAGTAGAGAGAGATGGTGTTTTGTCTAGTGGACATTTTGACTCATGGAAAGGTAGCGCAGAGGGTTAATGTGCCTGCTGCTAAGAACATGTACCATGCAGATCACAAAGTGCACATAATGTAAATAGGTCAGTGGGTTACTGCTTTTGTCACAGAGACACTATTGTTACTTGCAGTTAATAAGTTAAAAAATCCTATCATAGAACAGTTAGCTATTAACTGTCATGTAAGAACTGCATGCAAACTGCAAGGTAAAAATTAGAGCGTTATGGTTTTTTCCCCAGTCTTTGATTATCTTAATGTTGCAAAAAAAGGGTTCATTTGGGTAGAAATCAATTCTGATTATTAAAGAGAACCCCCAACCATGGTATTACGTTTTAAATTCTGAGATTGTGTTTCTCCAGACCAATCACTATTAAACTATGCTGCCTACTAGTATGGTTGTCATGTGACTCCTACACCTTGTAGTCCTTTGTCTTATGTAACATTTCCTATACAGTGATTTACACACGTATGATTGCTTGTCTCTGTGTAATATGTGTGATGTAAAGTGCTCTGACACCCTACACTGGAACTAGTGGTACTGTAAATTTTCTGATACTTTATTATTTTGACATTTTTACACATGCTAACAGTCTCTGCAAAGATTTGTCCTTATTAGTATGAGTGGAACATACAACTGCAGCAGTGAGAAAGGTGACCAGTCAACCTTTGCAAAGGGCCCTCCACTTCACAGCAGCACAAGTCACATTTTTTGGTAACGTTTGATCCGTTTGAGCTATAAACAATTTATTAGTTAAAATCGTCAGATTATGCAGCAGATGATGTATTATGTGGCAAATATGGCAGAGTCATAATTATGTGGAAAACATTTACAAACTAGGATATTTTGCCATTCATGTTTGAACTGCTCTTGTGGAAAAAGGGAGGAGAAGTGCTGAGGACAGAAACTCTATGGCTGGGAGACAAATGGCTTGTGATTCCACTTTTAAGCGTATTTGGGACATTCTGTGATTGGAAACGTATCCCACTTTGTGAATGTATTTTAATGTCAATAACTCATATTAAACCTTAAATAAACATGTGTATCCATTGGTTAAATTAAATAACATAATAAGCTGTAACCGGTTGGTGAAATGGGAAACAAATACTAAAAATTGGGATATTTTGCTCTTTCTGCCACACCTCTGACTCCGCCCACTGACCCAATTCACGGGTTATTCCCGCCCTCTGATTCTCCGCCCACAGTTCCCCTACCTTTTTTTCCCCCACTTCGACCACTGATTATAGGTAATCCTTAAATGCGCCTATTTAGTGCCAAAGGCTTGCCATTCCATGAGAATTCAGTGTTTGAATATAGTGGTCAAACCTGCTTAGCTGGACTTCTTTTATTTTCCTCTCTATGGCCTTCCTGTCAGTGAAACGTAAATGTCCAGTATTTGTAAAGCGCAAACAATTACCCGAAGGTGTCAAAGCGCTGGGGGCCGTCGGGGAGATTAAGCGAGCTATTGCCCAGAGTCACATGGTGCTGGGCTGATCGAACCGTGAGCCCCCGGGTTCCGGAGTCAGTCGCCCTGGCCGCTGCGCCACACCTCTTTTCTGAAAGGAGAAGTATGTCCCTTGTAGCGTGAGTGCTATAAACAGTGACCTTGGTGCCCTCTGCCCTCTGCTTACCGTGGAATGAAAATCCTGCTTTCTCCTTAAGAGAGCTTTGAGCATCTTATTTTGTATCATCCTAACATTTTTTGAGACAAATAAACCTTGTAACATGAGAATTCACTTATATGCCCATAATAAAGCCCAAACCATTATCCCTTATCCTAAGCATCAGACATTTAAAGTAATATCTGAATAAGAAGCATACTATCAAAATGTATGATGAAACAAGCTACTGCTAGGAGGTGGCTTGGAGCGTCAAGATGGGGGTCACACTCTGAGAGTGCTCCAGACCCCTCCATCATCCGCCGCCATCTGACTTCTTGTACCAAGATTCCCTGCACCCTAACCTATTCCTGAGGCGTCACCACTCCTGTGGATGCCTCCCGTAGACCCGTGGGCATTCAGCCAGACATACGGGCAGGGAGAGGATTCAGCCCGTGACAAGATGGCGGCCTGAATTACTGCGTGACCAGGGCAGCGGGGCGGCCCGAACCTGAGGTTCGCCCTGGTGGACCGTCAAAGGGCCCCATATACTGCCATACCCTGCGACTGACAGAGGTAGGGTTGAGTGCCAGAGGCGGGAGGGATGTACTGGATGGCACTGTAGTCTGCACTATTTTAGAGCAGACTCGCTCAACTCTTGGTGGGCCGCTCGTGACTGACTACCACGCTGCTTCAGCTTCCCTGAGCTGTCCAGCATTTCCCCCCTCCCCCACTCCAGAACACCTTCTTTGCTTGCATCACTGCTTGGGGCCTGTTTTCTGCTGGAATGCTCACCTTCACCACAGGCTCGAGTGCCTCGTTTTGAACCTAGGCAGGCGGGCTCTTGTGCTTTACTCAGCCTGAAGTGCTGGCTGGATCATGGTGGTGGGGCTGAGGAGGTGAGCCCCCCGCTGCAATCAGGACTGCTACGGCGGCCAGTCGGGTGCGGGAGGAGAGACTGATACCTATGCCCCGATGTCCTGATGCTCATCTGAGCTGCTTCAGGAGATCATCTGTCTGGGAGTGGAGAGCTCCACCAGTTATTCCAGTGGCGGACTTGTCTCGTCCTTGTTCCTGCACTCATCAAGAATCTCCCTCCTACAATTTGACCCCCTGCCAATTGGCCATTTGACATCAGTACCTCGCTGCTCGTGCTGCTGGGTGCTTTGCAGCAAGTGGGCTGGGCCCTCGTGCAAACTGATCCTGCCGGCCCCCCAACGTAACCATGGGGAAAGACAAGAACACTCTACCCCATTTCTCCCAGCACTGGATTGATCAGTACATCAAAGGCCCTGGGGCAGGAGTAGAGGTCACATTGGATAAGACAACACCCACTGGGGGAGACTTGGTTACAATACTACATACCATTTGGGCCTCCCAACCGCAGTTGAACCCAAGATCAGTGAGGTCCACGTAGATGTAGCTCTCCTCTGCCAGGACCTGCAGAACGCCAGGCTGAGGGACGTATCTCCCCTGTGAAGGATGAGTTGTTCGACTTGAAGAAGAAAGTATCCTGCCTCTTCTCTCAGACGGCCGAGCTACACTACTGCGCAAAGGATGTTGAAAATTGTTCGAGGCGCAACAACCTGAGATTTGTGGGGTCTCCGGAGTAGGCTGAGTCGACGCAACCAGCTGAGTTCCTGGAGCAGTGGATTAAATCACGGATGCCATCGGACAAACTCTCCCCCTGGCTTGCGGTGGAATGAGTGCACAGGGCTCTCATGCCTAGGCTACCCCCTGGGGCACCACACAGGCCCATGATTGCTTGCATCCTTAACTTGAAAGAGCCTTGCGGCTAGAGGGGTCGACCTCGAAGCTGGGGAACTGCGTTCGAGTCTCGGCAACGACGCTCAACATCCTGTGATTCTTGGCAAATTACTTAATCTCACCGAGCCTACCAAAAATTAATGTGTCCTTGTGTAACGAAACTGGTGCTCATGTAAAGCGCTCTGGTACCTGTTATCTTTGGGTCTAGTTCCTGCTATATAAAACTCTAAATAAAGAACAGAGACTCTATCCTGCGGGAGGCTCGGTCCCTCCAAGAAATGAGGTGTCAGGAAGGATTCTCACCTTCCTAGACTATACAAAGGAAGTGCAGGCAAAATGCCACTCTAATGCAGCAGTCAAACAAAAGATCAAGTACCTTAATTTATCCTCCAAGCTCCTGTTCCCTGCAAGCTTCAAAGTGATCCACGCCAATAAGACTTATTTTTTTGAGAACACAGAGACTGCATGGGATTGGCTCACTAAGGAGAAACAGGTTCTCTGACTGAGATGCTCATCTCCTCCCTCTGATACCCCCGCCGCGGTGGTAGACACAGGTACTACTACTTAAAGGCGGGGGAGGGTCCGGACCCGTCCCATCCGGGGACGTTGCAGCACGCGAGCCTTCCCCGAGCTCTGATACATCGGTCTCACTGGCATGGGGTTCGTATCTACTGCCGGAAGATGGAGTGCCTTCTCAGGTTTCGGCCTTGGAGGATGGGATGCTCACCCCTCACCTGCTTGCTGATGGGTCTGAACTTCCATCAAGTCCCACGCTGTGAAGATGCCATTAAATAATTTTCAAGAGGGTAACCCTTGTAAAGCTCTTATCATTGCTTATCATGTTAGATGTCAGAGATCCACTATTAAAGAGGGGTCCACCACTGTTCGCTTGACTCAATGGCTCTGAGTTATGTTTAAAGTTCATGGGCGACAGATGCTTCTGGGGTTGAAGTATGGGGTGGGGAATTGTTGGGGGAATGGGTTTTGTTTTGCTTATAATCATATGTTTTATTGACGGTTACCCTTCGCTGTATTTAATTGTGTTGTTACATCCCACCAATCTACACGCAACAGACACTACACCAATACATCACGACATCAGAACACAGCATTCCACCACTGGATGCCCGGGGCATCCCTGTGGGCCCCACTGATTCAACCTTGCATTCGTTACCCCCCTTCCTACAATGGCTCTTCACATTCTGTCCTGGAACATTAACTATTGCCTGGACCATATAAAGCACTCCACGGTCTTGCGCTATGCCACTGGTTCCTACCTTCTGTCCTAATGCTTCAGGAGACACATTTGATGGGCACACACTGCCCATTTCTGCTCTGTCAGGGTTATGATAGGGTCTACCACATTGGATATGCCAAGGGACCCCATGGGGTGGCGAGCCTTCTACAGCGATCCTTTCCAATGAGCGTTAACCGAATGGTACTTGATCTGCAGAGGCCGTTACCGTGTGCTTGCTGGCAGTGTGGAAGGCTGGGCGCTGAACCTCATGTGTATTTATTTCCCCCCCACTGCCCTTGTCTCCTTTCTAACCGCACTTACAATGGTGGTATTAGCGCACTTTGGTGGCCTCACTGTAGTGGCTGGAGACTTTAACACGGTCCCTGGACCGGACATGGACTCAACTGGTGCCCCTTCTGTGCACTGCCTTAGTGTTGCTCGACACCTCACAAACTGGGCAACTGCCTGGGCTCATGCAACACCTGGAGGTTGTGGAATCCCAGGCAGCAACAATATACACACACATCAGCTGCACATCACTCTCATGCACATATTGATCTTAATTGTATGCCGGCCTCTGACGGCCCGCAAGTATTCCAGATACAAATTCTCCTGTGCAGGATCCCCTACCATACCCCTATTCTTCTGCATTCTTCTGCATTCTTGTGTATGGCAGATGATGCCCAGGCACCTCATGTGGAGGCTGAGCTCCTGGCACCTCCAGGACAAGAAGTACACTTAAGCTCCAGAAGATGAAATACAAGTGCATTTCCAAACTAATAGTGGAACAGTGCGCTCTGCTGGCACCCTACTGGGAGGCTTATAATGCCACCATTAGAGGCCATGCCGAAAGCATACTTAGAGAGGAGAAAGCAAAACATTAACAGATTACTCAACTGGAGGTTCAAGCCCTTCGGCTGGAGGTGCAACTTCCTGCTGATCAAGAGGGCAAGACACTATGGCAACTTCAGCTATCCATGCAGAGATCCGCCTCCTGTCACTTGAGGAGGCGAGGCAGATTTGGTGTGCCTGAGTGGTGTGGGAGTATGCTTAGGGGGACAAGAATGATAAACTGCTGTGTTGGGAGGCTACACAAACT
This sequence comes from Calotriton arnoldi, assembly GCA_963921515.1. NCBI lineage: Eukaryota > Metazoa > Chordata > Amphibia > Caudata > Salamandridae > Calotriton > Calotriton arnoldi. The sequence goes on from CAWUFW010001800.1 coordinate 249,730, forward strand.
CTGGCGGGTCATGTAATGCCGGAGATACTGGATATCGACGGTTGCCCCCAGCACACTACCCGTGCCATTGCCCAGACATTTGCCACATACTATAGCCCCCTCTATACCACTGTGGCTCGACCACCGGCAGAAGTCAATTTCCCCCCCTAGACGAGGCACCCCTTCCTCAACTGTCATGGGCCGAGATATGAGCTCTGGACCAGCACTTGACAGCTGAGGAAATTGGAACTACTATTTCGGGCTTGGCATCTGGAAAGACTCCTGGCCACGATTGGTACCCTACTGAGTTTATGCTAAATATAGAGAAGTTCTCATTCCCTATTTGCTTGACCTCGACAAGAAGGCAATTGAGACAGGTTCTTTCCCGCCAGAGGTTGACATGGCTACCATTGTTGTCATACTGAAAATGCATCCCGCCTACCTCCTGTGCCGCTTATCATCCAATCTCCTTCATCAAGGAGGTTAAGGTATTCTAACGAGTTCCCCACACACCAGGGGACTTGACAGGGCTGTCCCTTGTCCCCCCTCCTTTTTGTATTGGCCATCAAGCCCCTCGTGCAGCTCCTTCGAGGCTGGGGCTGGGAGAGGGACACGGGACACAAGGACCGTATTGCGTTATACGTAGATGATGTGCTCCTGTTTCTTTCCAACCCGAAAACAAGAGGCCCTGCTGTCTCCGGCTTCTCTGTACCTTTACTGAGGCATCTGGACTACACATTAACCCTGCCAAGTCGATACTGGTGCCACTGTCACCATTGCGCAGCTGTGTTGACTGGTAGACTACCATACCCGTATTCTGGTTGAGCTTCCGCTATCTAGGTATACAAGTGGCGACACACCCCGCGCTGACCTGGTCCCTTAACCTACACCCCGCAGACCGATTGAGTTAAGGCAGATCTCAAGAAGTAGCAATCCTTCCCGCTTAATGTGATGGGCAGGATAGCCCTATAGAACATTATGGTGTTGCCAAGATTTTTATACCTCTTTCAAAACTTTCTGCAATTGATTCCATGCCGTTGGTTCAGCGAGATGGACTTGGTGGCGATTTCCTTTCTCTGGCATAACTCTAGGCCGTGACTAGCTTTTGTAAATTGCCAGTGTGCTCTGTGCGATGTTGGCCTCGGTATGACCAACCTCTATCTTTACTAGCTTGCATCACAGCTTCTGGTGATACATGAATGGTTCAATGGGGGATAGTCCGACGCAGCATACAGGGTGGAACTGACCTTGCTGTGGTTTCACCGGATCATGGCCATGTTATACGGCACCAGTGTCTCCATGACCATGCCAGAGGTGACCCGGGTAATCTTTCATCGGTGGCGAGCTGCACCCTGATACACTGGGTGGACCTCCAAACTCACCGAACAGACTCCCCTGTGGCATGGTACATGACTGGTTGAAATGGCTGCGCTGGAGGGCTTTGCCGGTTGGGATGCCATTGGCATCACTCAAATCGGCAATGTTTGGTCCGGGACACTGATGTACTTCTTTCAGGAACTCCAATCCAAATATGCATTATCTTCGATGCAATTCCACAAATATCTACAACTGTGACACGTGCTGTATACCCACATTCCACATGGCACTCTTCTTCCTGAGTTTAGCCTCCTTGAAGCTAAGCCTCTGATGAGCGCTTTGGGGAAGGGATTGTGTCTCACAAATATACTGCACATTGATTATCAGTGCCCTGATACACTGGAACACCTCCGGACCCGATTGAAGGTCTGGGTGGGATTGATGGAGGATCAGGATTGGCGTGATGCGGTGATGGCTTCCCCCAGGCCATCATGATCTTATCCAAATTTCATTTGGTGCAAACGTACTACCTTTACTGTGCCGCTCTTACTCCTGATTAATGATTAACTGTGGCTATTTTACTCCTGATCAATTGTGTAAGGCAGATCTCATCCCCAGCCATGCATGCTTTCTTTGCTCACAAACTCCTGCAGACTTCTACCACATGGTCTGCGCCTGCCCTGTGATAACATGACACTGGACCGCTGTGGCTGGTGGAATTTTCACTGTGGGTGCTGCTGTTTTAAAAATTTTGTTTGGTCCTGGGGGCATGAGGGCGTACAAGGTTGCTTCTGGGGACAGCAACCATGGTGGCCAAACGAGATATAGCAGCTCACTGGAGAGCTTCTGAGCCCCCACACTGCCTCAGTGGTGTCGTGGAGTGGACTGGGGAGCCCAGCTGGAGAGACTGGTGTACGAGACCAGGGGATGCCCTTCCAAACATGCCCGGATTTGGGGTAAATGGTGGGACCACTCCAGACTAGAGCCGCCACTGTAACTATAATCGCCTGATGACTCCTCAGTTATTCTGACAGTTTTGCTGTGGCGTGATGTATTCGCTGTTGCTCTATGAACACTTATAATCATGTGACTGGTTTGTTTCTTGTATTGAAACTAATAAAATTGTTTATCAACAATAAAACAATGACATATGGAGACATCTAAGAAAAACAGGGGAGAGAAGAAGGCTAGGTTCAAGGAGGAAAGAGGCTAGGCAATGCTTGTGAGCAATGCTGGACAAGGAGAAAAGTTGCATGGGAGACAGCAGGTTGCTAGGGATAGGGGTAAAAGAGGGACAGGCAGCAGGAGACAGAGATCTGGAAGAAAAGGGTGGTGGACTATCCATGGTGAGAGCACAAGGCTACATAGAGGGAGAAATGGGTGCCAGGCTGTGCATGGTAAAGAGCAGAAGGCTAGGGATGGTGTGAAAATGGTGTAAGCAGGACTTGGGTAAACAGGAGACTAGGGATGTGGCTAAAAGGTGCCACACTCTGAATGTGGGTGAACATAAGGGTAGGGACTAAGAAAAATAAATGCCAGCATGAGCTTGGAAGATGACCCCTGTAGGGTGCTCCAGACTGTGATATTCAAATATGCTCAGACTTGGAATTGCACACCTTGAAAGCCCAGCCTCATTTTCATTATGCAATTCCATTTACAAGCTTTATCATGAAGGGACTTTTCATGCATTATTGTTGCAAGTGGGTTTATTAGAGTGCAGAGATGATATATGCTTCTAAACAGCCACTTTTGCAACTCTATTACATGTCAGTTGTGATATCCATACATCCATACACCCATACTGTGATATGCATACATCCATACTGTGACATCCACACATCTAATTCTTAATTCTGTGTCAACATGGAAGCTCTTCCCTCTTTCAAAAATAAATATTTCTGTGGCATATACTACTTGATTAACTAGAACATATGTATATAAGTGCTTGTCAACCGTGGCATGGACTCAGATAAATAGTGCACCATTGTGGAAATCAAGCATCATTTATTGAGTCTAATTATTGTGCCTTAAGGGAGCACTGTTTCCAAAGATGATCATTCTCCTTGGCATGTTCTATTTGGAGAAAGAAAATTATATATATTTAAGTGGATAACAACCCAGAATAGCATCAGCTGTCAAATGCAGTAGTTATTTTGACTCATTATTTTCATGGTTGTGCACAAGTAGGAATATATATATATTATTTTATTGCATGTCATTTATGAGATTAACACAGTAGTTAGAAATTCTGATGATTGTTTTAAGCGCTTGATTTCAGCAGTTAAGATCACATGTTTTGCTGTTAGAAATTAATAGTTCTGTTGGAGCGTTCAACTTTTGCCAGATAATATAATTTATCTGTATATCCATCTATTTGGTCACCTCTATGTCATTTGATCCTCTTCCTCAATGTTTACAGTGCAAGGTTGACCCTCCCCCTCCATGGAAGAAGTGCTTATGACATACATCTAAAGCAAAAGGAACAAATAATGGACAGAATGCTGAACAATGCAAACATTCACCGCCAGTCACAAAGATCTGGGTTTAACCAATCATTATTTTGTTCACTATGCCACCCTAGTTTGGACCCAGCCATATGCAAATCAGTCTTGACCCTGTTCCTTGTGGGAACAGTCCAGCCCGAACTACCAAGCCAGGTCCTCCCTGGACTGGAAACAAGCATCCTGGGACAAGTTTCGGGGCATCACCCCTCATCAGCCAGGCTAGCTTGAATGCAGTGGGGCAGTGAGCACGAGACCCACATCTGGGCATACCCATCCCACTTAGGGCGACAAAAGGAACACATGATGGATGGAATGCTGAACAATGCAAACATTAATCTAAGCACCCAAAGCTCATAAACTGCAGTCTGAGAGAGGTGAACATAGCTTGTCACACTCTTGTCGATCTGCGGGTGGTCAAGAAGTGTTTAGATCCTCAATTCAAATAATTTGAGGACAAGGAGATTTAAATTAATTTGATGAGGCATTATTGAGCTTTGAGTCCACTGATGAACTTGGCAGTGGGCTGCTCCCTACCCTTCACAGCTCCGCCTGGTAGCTGCTGCCCCCGTAGCTGCTGCTGCCCCTCTGGTCAGTAGTTTGAGGCCCTCCTCCACGAGCTGGCTCCCGCCTGTGCCTCATCCCTGGTGGTCCAGTGGTAGAGCATCTGTGCTCTGCTGCTGCGATGCCCTCTGTCTCTCTGCTCTGCTTTTCTTTCTGTTTTTCTCTCTCCTCCTCCATTCTACGGTCCTTTGCCACTTTTTTGCCTTTTGCCACCTTTTGGGCATTTTTCTTCTCTGCTTCTTTTTTCCCCCACAGCCCAGCCCCCTCCAGTGCCACTTTCCCGCTCCCCACCTCCCAGCTGTCCAGCCCTCTCCTGCACATTACTTAATGGCAGCCGCTGCACATTGAAGGTGCAGTCCACTGATCTTGGCAGGGGACTGCCCCCTTCCTTGCACAGCTTCGCCTGGTAGCTGCTGCCACCGTAGCTGCTGCTGACCATTTGGTCAGTAGTTCGAGGCCCTCCTCCATCCGCAGGCTCCTGCCTGCCCCTCATCCCTGGTGGTCCAGTGGTAGAGAGTCCCTGCTGTGCTTCTGCACTGCCCTTTGTCTCTCTGCTCTGCCTTCTTTCTTCCTGTTTTTCTCTCTCTTCCTCCATTCCACTGTCCTTTGCCACTTTATTGCCTTTTGCCACTTTTTGGGCATTTTTCTTCTCTGCTTCTCTTTTTCCCTCTGCTGCGATCCCCAACAGCCCGACCCCCTCCAGTGCCACATTCCTAATCCCTACGTTTCCTGTCTCCTAGCTGCCCAGCCCTCCCCTGCACACTGCTTAATGGCGTCTGCGCCCTGGTGCACCAAAGGCAAGCCCATCTGTGGCCGTCCATGCCTGGACAACGCCCAGCACCACGGACCCTGGCTCTCGGACCATCCACCGCTACGACGCCAGCACCCTCCACGCCCTCAACACCGGACGCCACTCTGCCTACAGCTGGACATAGCTGATTGACACCCAAGACTCTTTCTCCTGCTAGAACTGCAGCTGCACCAGCCCCACCCACCGCATGACCAACAAACACCAGATTCCTCAACTGCATCCTGCTGAACACACTCTCCCACCACAAACACGCTCAGGAGATCTGGGACCTGCTCGACTCTGTTGATCCTGAGATCACATTCCTCACAAAAAACTGGATGAACTCCACCTCCGTCCCGGACATCGCCATCATACACAAAAGCACCCTCCACCTCACCACCCACGCTGACAACCTCTCGACCATCAAGGAAAACCTCCACTTCCAGGTCCAGACCAACCTGAACACACCACCCTCCACGGCACCCTCATCTAAAGACCACCTGGACCGCATCCACCCTTCAGGGATTCCATCATCAATTTCCTTGCAACCCATGCCCTCGCCTCTACAGACTACATCCTCCTCGGGGACCTCAATTTTCACCAGGACAACTCCCATGACAAAAACACCTCATCCCTGCTGGATAACCTCGCCACCATCAGACTTAAACAACTGGTCACCTCCCCAACCCACTCAGCAGGGCACACACTTGACCCCATCTTCTCAGCGACAACATCACCTTCAGCCACACCACCGAGCTCCAGTGGATCGACCCTGCTGCGTCCCCTTTTTCTTCACCAAACCAACCATACACCACCACGCCCACCACTAACCTTGCAGAAGTTGGATTAAGGTCACCGAAGAACAGCTCACCACCTCCCTCAGCAAAACCGCTTAACCGACATCCACAGATGCCAACACCTCAGCATGCAACCTACACCGATGGATCTCCAACTGCGCCGACTCTTTGGCTCCCCTTAAGAAAGCCCCAAGCAAGCAACACTCCAAGAAAGCCAGCTGGTACTCTCCCACACTTCATGAGTCTAGGCGCACCTTTAGACAGCTCCAGAAGAGATGGAGGAGCAGCTGGACCCCGGAAGACCACTCAGCCTTCAAGACCGCTGTCACGCACACACCACCACCTCTTCATAACAACGAAGAAAGCTGCCCTGCAAGAAAGGATCAACGTCAATGCACTCAATAGTAGAGAACTTTTCGCTGTTGTCAAAGAATTTACCAGACCCAGCACAGAGACAGCAGACATCCCCCTCTAAAGACCCCTGCAACAACCTCAGCACCTACTTCCACCGCAAGATCAAGGAGATATATGACAGCTTCAAAAGCATCGTTACCCAAGACCCTCGCTCCCCACCCGTAAACATGGCACACTACGACACCAGACCCCAACAGATCTTGCTCAACTGGACTCCCCCCACTCCGGATGACACCCTCAAGATCAAGAAGAGCATCCACTCAGGAGCACCCTCGGATCCCTGCCCACATCACATCTTCAACAGAGCAGCAACCACCATCGCCCCGAACTCTGCCGCACCATCAACTGCTCCATCTACTCCACCACCATCCCAGAAGACTGGAAACACGCAGAGATCAACCCCTTGCTGAAGAAACCCTCTGCCGGCCGACGGACCTCAAGAACTTCAGACCCATCTCTCTTCTCCCCTTCCCAGCCAAGGTCATTGAGAAGGCCATCAATGCCCAACTTTCAGAGTTCATCGAAGCGAACCACATCCTGGACCTCTCCCCATCCAGCTTCCAAAGCAACCACAGCACCGAGACCACCCTCCTCGCCGCCACAGACAACGTCGTGCCCTCCTCGACTGAGGCGAGACCGCAGCCCTTATCCTCCTGGACCTCTAGGCTGCCTTCAATACCGTCTCTCACTGCACCCTATGTACAAGACTCCACAACGCCAGCATCCGCAACAAAGCCCTGGAATGGACAGCTCCTTCCTCACCGGCTGAATACAGAGAGTCAGACTACCTCCGTTCCTCTCGGAACCCACAGAAATCAGCTGTGGAGTGCCTCAGGGCTCCTTCCTGAGCCCCACTCTTTTCAGCATCTACATGGCCTCGCTCGCAGCCATCGTCAAAAACCACGGACTCAACATCGTCTCTTACACTGACGACACCCACCTGATTCTCTCACTCACCCATGAAACCTCAGTCGCCAAGAACAACTTTCACAACGGGATGAAGGCTGTTGCCAACTGGATGAAAAACAACTGTCTCAAGCTCAATTCAGAGAAGACCGAAGTCCTCATCATGGGTACCACCCCCTCCGCCTGGGACGACTCCTGATGGTCCACAGCTCTTTGAACCCCCCACACCCACAGACCACAAACAGAACCACAACATCTTCCTGAACTCCTCACTCACCATGAGCCTCTAGATCAACGTCGTCTCATCATCCTGTCTCCACACGCTTTGCCTGCTCCAAGTGGCCACAGAGTCCAGAAAGACAGTCACCCATGCTCTCATCAGCAGCAGAATCGACTATGGCAACACCCTCTATGCCGGCATCACCCAGAAACTCCTCAGGAAACTGCAAAACATTCAGAATGCCTCCGCCAGACTCATCTCTATCCCCCACCGCAGCCACATCACCGGCCACATGAGAGACCTCCACTGGCTCCCAGTCAACAAAAGAATCACCTTCAAGCTCCTCACACATGCGTACAAAGCCCTACATGACGCAGGACCTGCGTACCTCAACCACTGCCTCGCATTCCACGCACCCACCAGAGACCTCCGCTCCACCCAATTATCCCTAGCTACTATCCCACATATTCACAAGACCAGATTGATTGTTTGAGTAATGTTTCAATGCTCGTGCTAGACCTGCTCTGTGGTGATATAGGACCCAATTGACAAAAAAAAGGTAAAAGTATGGCAAAGATTTAAACCTCCACCTGTGCATAGCTTTATCTTTTTTTCCTGTTTATAAAAATTCCCAGTATTTCACCTGGAGAGCTGTGCTAAGCGCAGGTTTCAATGTGTCTTAGTGGAAATGTCCTGTCATTTTGCAGAGGCTCCTATTTCCCCTGTGCTGAGCGCTCTATAGCAGAGACCTCCACACATGGGGAATGGAGCTTCTTGTTCAACTGCGCATTTTATTGCTCCACATATAAAACTTTTTTCCCTGTGGAGAAATTCCTCCTTCTTTACCCCACTACTAAATCTAGGGGTGATCGGGACCCTTTCCCATCCAAGAAGGGGAGTAAATCCAGGCCAGGCCTGGAGTAAATCTCCAATTATTTTCAGGGTGGGAAGAGTTAGGAGAGAATGCCCACAAAGATACATTTGTGGTCCCTCCTAACTTCCAATGCAAACCAATCTTTCAATCAATCTATCAGTATTTGGATAGCGCAGCACTGTCACCCCTAGGGGTATCTGGCCGCTGTGTCCCCGTCAAAGATCCAGGTCTTGAGTTTTTTTCTGAAGTCCGCCAGGGAGGGTGCTGTTCGGAGGTGGAGGGGCAGGTTGTTCTAGGTCTTGGTGGCGATGTAAGAGAAGAAATGGCCCCCGCTGTGGCTCTGACGGATGTGGGGGCTGTGTGCAAGGGCGAGTGAGGCAGGTGTTGAGGTCAAGGAAGATTAAGGCCACAGTTTCTCTGTGCTTGAGAAGAGTTCTGATGTCGTCTGTGGCAGCAATCAGCCCTGTCTCAGTGCTGTGTTGGGCACGAAATCCTGATTGCAAAGCGTTGAGTAGATGGTTTAGTACCAGGTATTAGGTGAACTGTTGGTTGATGGCTTTCTTGAGTACCAAGGCTGGGTAGGGGAGCAGGGAGATTGGTCGGTAATTTTTTAGGTCACTGGGGTTGGCAGAGGGTTTCTTTAGGTGGGATCTGACCTCTGTGTGTTTCCATCTGTCCGGGAAGTTGCTGTGTAGATGGAGGTGTTGAGGATGCTGGTGAGTTCCATGCTGATTGGGTTGGTTCTGAGGCTGAAAAGATGATGGGGGCAGGGGTCGGTGGGTGCCTCTGAGTGGTGGAAAATATGATGGCTGTGGTGGTCCGAGTGGCGGCTGGGGCCCAGGTGGTGATTTTTCGTCTAATGTTTGCTGGTTGGTTGAAGTTGGCAAGTCTGAGAGTGGCGGCACGGGGTCTAAGTTGTTGTAGATGGTGGCGATCTTGCTGTGGAAGTAGTCCAAGTGGGTGTCACAGAGTTTTTGAGGGGGGGCAGTGTTCTCTGTAGCTGTCGGATTGGAGAATGCTTTGGAATGCCCAATCTCCACTCTTTGAGTGGGATATTGTATTGTGGAGATCTTTGTACTGACAGTGAAATGTGCACTAGTAAATGCATTTACACCTGTCGTGAATCCCTTTGTGGCTACCTGTGCAGGATCAAAAAAGTCAAATTTGATCATAAACTTATAATCACAACTTAAATTACCTTTCTGAATAGGGCCCATATATTTTCTACCAAGGTGTTAAAAGAAGGATAAGCCTTTGATACATTTATAACAGGACTGAGACAGTTTCCTATGATGCATCACTTTGGCGATCTGACTGATGATGAAATGATCAAATAATACTGAATACTGAGGGTCAAATTTATGAAAAAGTGGTGCAGTTCAGTGCAGCAAGTCACCTTGTTGCACTGCACTGTGTCACTGGGAAAGGGAGGAATGCGCCATAATTAACGCATACGGCCCATTCCTGACTTTTCTCCTTGCGCTGGGGCACAATGGACTGCCTAGCACCGATGCAGACACCCTTGCAATATGGTGCAAGGGTTCTTGCTTTGCATGCAGGATAGCCCTTGTGCAGGAAGGGAGACCTTCCTGCACAAAAAACTATTCTGAGAGGTATTTTTTTCATTCTCAAACGTGAAGGGGTCCCTGGGTACCACTACTCATATGCAAATGGTTTACCACCTCCTTCAAGGAGTCGGTCAAATATGAATGTTTTGCGACCATGATGGGATGTTTTCGACTGCAAAAATGCTGCGTAAATGTGGCCCCAGGACCTTTCACTCAATGTAGAGCCAGGATCTCCATCTATGGCTGTAACAAGAGAAAGGTTGATGAGAAATTTGTTATCTTTATTGACGGGACTGATTTAGAAGAATCAGATAGTTTTCACGATCTTTTTTAAGGTCAATCTTTATCCACTGCAGGTTTTTGCAGGATGAATTTGTTATTAACGGACATAAATGCTGATAAAATGTTGTGTGTAGTTGTCCAAGGTGAAAATTAATTAAGTGAGAAGGACCAGTGGATCATAGTCATTATTTTTGATCCACTCTCTAAGGAGCAAGTACTGAAACGAGGAGATGTGCCAGTGAAAAAGACATTATGATGAATACCAACCAATAGCAGAAATGGGTTGTGATACATTCTTGCTAAAGTAGCACAAGAGTAGCTCATTGGAGGAGTAGGGTCCTTTGAATTAATGCACCCCATGGTTTTCAATAAAACAACATATAATATTTTGAGGCTATGGACCTCATTTCAAGTGTCCCATCAATACCATTGGGACCAGTAATGACAGTTATAAGCACCAGTGGAATTATAGATTCAGCAGGCACACTGGTGATGAGGGGTATCACTCCTGTTAATGTCACCTGCTCCAAGCAGGTGTGGAATCGTGTGTAATACCAGAAAACAAATCTGTTGGATTCAGCACTGTACATGTTATTCCCACAAGGTATTCCACAAAAGGTGATAATCCATACTATTCCCCACCCTCCAAAATTACCTGGAGCCCCAATAATAATAATTCTGAAGAGGGACATTCTGGGGATTGAAACAGGCCTGTGTGATGATGTGAGGGTTGTACATGCAAACATAGTTACATTCTAATAAGAACTCCTTAGATTGTAGGACTCTTTATGGATCAGATGAGACAGTTTGTGTTTGCTGTTTTTGCATGTAATAAGACTAGAGCTGTTAGGATGATGGAATCTCAATGCTGTAATGCAAAGAAAGAGGCATTGTAACTCTTTAGAAATTCTTTAGAATGCAAATCTTGCAAACATTACATATTTTGTGTTTTAACAAATGTTCTAGACTATGATGGGGAGAAGGTTCTCTTTGTGAAAATATATAATTAATCATCTTGAGTTTGTGTGATTTGTGAGTTGTTTTTAATGTGAAGATGTGCATGATTATTTTCTACAGTGCAGGGTGGGCTGTACTGTAAAATACCGCTCTAGACGTTGCCTAGCTCAAGTATGATGTGCACATGCATGTCCTGACATGCACAACGTTCTAAAATGTTTGCTTGTGCTAAGATTATAATCACAGTGGTTTCAGATGGTGCAGGTAGTTTGTCAGATTCCAAACTTTAAGTATTGATTCAAGTCTAGCACCTCAGTGTTGCTTGACAGTAAGGAGTGAGAGGTGCTTTTGCAGGTTATATTGCTGGTGTTTTGAGATGGCAGTGTGTTTTTTATGTAAGTATGGTGATGAATATTTATGAGTTGTCTTAGATGTGATGTATGTCTGGAGAATATATATGAGTTGTCTCAGATGTGGTGTGTGTCTGGAGAGTATGTATGAGTTGTCTCGGATGTGGTGTGCATGTGGAGAGTATGTATGAGTTGTCTCAGATGTGGTGTGCATTTGGAGAATATGTATGAGTTGTCTCAGATGTGGTGTACATGTGGAGAGTGTGTACGAGTTGTCTCAGATGTGGTGTGCGTATGGATACTATGTACGAGTTGTCTCAGATGTGGTGTGCATATGGATAATATGTACGAGTTGTCTCAAATATGGTGTGAGTATGGAGAGTATGTAAGAGTTGTATCAGATTTGGTGTGTGTATGGAGAGTATGTACGAGTTATCTCAGATCTGGTGTGTGTATGGAGCGTATGTACGAGTTGTCTCAGATGTGGTGTGCATATGTAGACTATGTACGAGTTGTCTCAGATGTGGTGTGCATATGGATAATATGTACGAGTGTATCAGATGTGGTGTGTGTATGGAGAGTATGTACGAGTTGTCTCAGATGTGGTGTGTATGGAGAATATGTGCGAGTTGTCTCAGATGTGACGTGCACATGGAGAATATGTACGAGTTGTCTCAGATGTGGTGTGTGCATGGAGAATATGTACAAGTTGTCTCAGATGTGGTGTGTGCATGAAACATATGTATGAATTGTCTCAGATGTGTGTGTATGGAGAATATGTATGAGTTGTCTCAGATGTGGTGTGTGTATGGAGAATAAGTATGAGTTGTCTCAGATGTGGTGTGTGTATGGAGAATAAGTATGAGTTATCTTAGATGTGGTGTGTGTATGGAGAATATGTATGATTTGTCCAGATGTGTGTGTATGGAGCATATGTATGAGTTGTCTCAGATGTGGTGTGTGTATGGAGAATAAGTATGAGTTATCTTAGATGTGGTGTGTGTATCGAGAATATGTATGAGTTGTCTCAGATGTGTGTGTATGGAGCATATGTATGAGTTGTCTCAGATGTGGTGTGTGTATGGAGAATAAGTATGAGTTATCCTAGATGTGGTGTGTGTATGGAGAATATGTATGATTTGTCTCAGATGTGGAGTGTGTATGGAGAATATGTACGAGTTGTCTCCAATCAATCATCATTAGCGTCCCAGTCTACAACTCTCACAAGATAGTTGCACACATAGCAGGCATGCAGTTCCTTCTTGGATGTTGGTCTTGTGCACCGCTGCCAAAGATCTTACCTCACAACACACCTATATTGAGCTCACATATGCACAGAGTGACCAACTTTCTCCAAAGCATTACAGACAGTTTGAGTCAGAGACTTTGGTGTGATCACTTAAGTCATTCGGGGTGTTGTAGACTTGTTTTGATTTCATTGAACAAACACAATGCTCTTTAGGTGAAATGTTCAGGACTGAAGGCTGGAATGAGACACAATAGGAACATATAGCAATGTACAAGATTATGTTTATTATGATGTAGTCAATAAAGAAGTTGCTGGAAAACCAAATTGAATCTTCAAGTCACTGTGAAACAGGTCCGTGTGTTTCCATGGTCATTGCTTTGCAACAAACTTCGTCATTGGGTTCTCCTCCCACTCTGGCAGTGAAGACAGCTTTGCAGAGATACTGTCTTTGATTGGCCAGCCCCACATCTTGAAAAATTGTGCCAAATTCCTCTTAACCTGATTGGAGAACTTTTCTGTCCACAGGTTCATCTTGTAGGGGTTTTCATTTTTGATGTCAGTCATTTTCTGGTAGTCGGAGAAGAGATGGATGAAGGGAGCCCACCCAAAGCCTTCCTGCAGCTGGGAGACAAGAGGCAGTACTTTTGTAAAACACACAAAGGAAGAATAATAACTATATGAAGCAGAGAGTGAGAACCAAGCAGTCTTCAGATCATGACTTGACAGCATTGTATGCAATTAGGGTATTCATAAAGCACACACCTAACCACAAAGCAACAGAGTGCTACAGGGGTTTGTGGATTTGATGTGTATGAAGAGTAAGTCAGAAAAGAGATGGGAAATGTGCAACTCAGACACAGAAGAGAAAGGGGACTTTCAGGTGGGAGTAGTAGTAGTAGTGGCCTACAGCTGGGAAGTCTGAACTAGATGAAGGTGTTATGTGATGAGCAGGGTCTCCAGTTGCTTCTGGAAGTGAAGCTGGGAGGAAGCCTGTTGTCACATCTGGGTGGGAAGAAGCTGCAGACCTTCTGAATGGAGCAGGTGAAGGCCGTGTGATGCTGACCTGGTACCCTCAGGGCCCCTTCAACCACATGGTCCTAATTAGTCTCAGAGCTGAGATTTCATAGATTTTTTTAAATTGTTATTACTTTTACACACCAAAATTACAGAGGATTAAATGTCATTATCAAATGTGCACTATACATGCATATACCATAAGAAAATATGTCCAAATGGGGTACATTATAGTAGGTATAGACAGCACATACCCTCTAGTTAAAAACAGTTGAACCCATAAAGTCGGTTGGTTAGCTCACTGCCTATAAGCACCCTGTCACCGTGCAAAGATTATTCCCACATAAAGTGACATAAAGTCATAGTCATTCACTCTGTAAGTTATGAGGGAGTAGCATAATTCTGCCACCTTGCACCATCCATATAGTAATACCAGAGGAAATGACATCCACTCCTTTGTCTCCCTCTGGGGTATCTGCATGCCATATATGTGGGCGACATTATCCTGAATTAGTAACGCCATAACTGCTTCCCATGTATCTCTAGCCCTAGAGGTCACTGGTTGCAGCATAATATGTGTTCGCACACGGTCATTACATATCATCATATCTTTCATCCCTTCATCCCTTGTAGGGGCAGTTGTTATACCTCACTTTATGGCAAGTCTGTGCTTAGCTAATAACAATGCTTAACAAACAAGAGAAACTCAAATCTCCATGTGAACCTGGGTACTGAACATACATACAATCACAATGGTTCACACAGAACTCATTTTAAACAAAAGATACTGGATTAGAACAGCAATATTACTGTAATTCACACAACAGCGCCAAGAAAGATAGTGGTATTAGCACAGTAGGTTCAAGAGGAAAGAAAAGATGTATTCATATCATAAATCCTCTCTTGAATGTAGAAATGTAAACTCTGATTGTGAGAAGTCACCCCGTGTGAAAAACACCACAAACATGTGAGTGGACAAAATAGTGAGATACACAGGTATGTTGGTAGTTACACAACCACATATTCCATTGCAGCAAGACCGTCATTGGCTGTTATTACATCACTTGAGCAGTTTGTTTGCAATTTGTGTCGATGGCGTTTCGACCCTTTCTGAAGATGAACGGGCCTGTTCAGGGCTTGGAGTGGGTTGGGTTCCTGCTGTGCAGAAACTAATCAAAAAAGCAAATGTTAAAATTGTCACTGATGTTTTTAGACAAAATCCAAACCTAATGGGAATGGGACCCATGAGATGAGCACAATGGCGCAGGGGCCACAATGGGAGCATCTGCGGCCGAAATGTAAGAACACTCTGCAATAAGAGGCAACAGAACAGCCAGTAAGACTGTACCGTCACTGTCTGTGGAAGAATTCTCATGATCAAGACAAGTTTCTTATTATTGAGCACCCCTGTTAATAATATTTACATAACTTTGAGGTCTTTGGATTTCTCTATTAGTTTATTAAGGAGTAGATTACAGACTCTGCTAGAATAGGAACTGTATGAGAAGTATCTATGTGTCCCACTTCTTTTCGTTTTGGAAGCTGGGCACCATGGGGTCAGGTGTGTTTCCTGAAGCATTACCAAGTCTACATCACGCCTGTCCAAGAAAGTTAGGGGCATATTTACAAGAAAGTGGCGGAGCACGGGTTAGTTCCAAAATTGCTAACACCACGCTCTGTCACTTTAGAAACTGAGGGATGCACTGTATTTTTCTCCCTGCACTGGTGATGAAATTCAGCTGCCTAGCGCCAATGCAGGCACACTTGCACTATAGTGCAAGGGGGCAAGCATTGAGGGAATAATAATTTATATTCAGGAAGGTGTCCAGAATGGTGATTTGCAACTCCTGTGTGTGCTGCACTGTGCAGCACACATAGACATTGCAAATCGTCATTTTTTTAATGGTTGTTTATGTGAAGGAAGGAACAATGTAGAGCATATAGAAACAGCAAAAACAAGGAAAAACAAAGCATTTCTCCTTGTTTCATCATGTTAAGACCAGGTTTTCCCTGGTCTTAATTTTGGCGCTGCCTCCTATTTACGCCACCCTTGTAAATATTAATTCAATGCTAAGTACAGCGTGAAAGGGGGCTTGTAAATAAGGTAAAGCCCCTATCGCCACAGGAACTTCCCAAAAAGAGAAGTTCCTGTGGTGATAGGAGGCTTGTAAATATGCCCCTAAGACCTGTTCTCACCATTTGAGGGTTGTTTAGACCCCTAACAATCCAGGACAAACAATTTAACAAATATTTGTAAGGGGCGGTACTGTTCAGTACAAGGTCTATTCATATCATACGTTCATACGGTTATACCACTCGGTAATTGTGGTGCATCTGTGTGTTTATGGCAACTAGGAAAATCAATAAACTCGAAACTCTTAATCCCCCGCACTGATAACCCCAACCCTCAGTGCTTAAGCTCCCAATCCAACCAAACACCCAAACCTGTGTGCCTGGTTCACATAGGTACCTTACACTTATGAGTGCGCTTACTATGTTTTGCTCATTCACAACATCCGAGTGTAAGTTAAACAGAAGTACGTCAAGCATCACAAATGGCCAAGCACAGCAACACCCTCCCATCGAAAATAATGGAGGTAGGGAGTTAAAACAATATCCCCATAGGAAATAATGTTACATTAAATAAAATGATTTAAAATAGTTACAAACATAAACAAATATAATGTGATATTCAAAAATATTAAAAATTGTACATACTTATTATTTCATTATAAAGTATGTCAATAGCCTATTTTGAATTGAGATATAATAAAAACAATCTTAGTAAACTTTAAATAACTGAATTTTAATTCATTCTATAAACTTTTATTAATTATTATTGCACAATAAAAATATTTTGATCTTTAAGTGGGAATTTATTTTTTAATTTAACCTTCAAAATATTTTCTATATGATTTTATATATTTCCATTAATTAAAGATTTAATGAAATAAAAAAGTTTAAACAGTGATATACACTTAGGTCGTGGCGAGCCAGCAAACAACCCACCTGTATAAAGAAGGATTGACTGTCAGTATATTCACATAACTATCTGAGCAGGTAGGGCAATGCTCTACAGTCAATCCAGTGCCGGCCGTCAAGTGGGTACAAAAGCCGCCCCACTTGGAACCTCTCAGAAACAGCATTGCTTTCAATAATGAATGTTTCTGTTCCATATGTTAAGTTCTTGTCTATCGAATGTAGTTTTATTCAACATCACTCGTACTTGTTGCTGGAGAACGGTTCACCTCCGTAGGTGAAGAGAGCTCTGAGCAGGACATTGATTTACTTTCAGAAGCATATCTCCGACATGCCATAGATGCCTCCATTGCGCTCATAAAGATGTGTGTTCCTGTCTAGTTTAACCCTCAGCCTAGTCAGGTATGACATTACAGGATGCCGGTTACCTGGGTGTACAAGCCTGAGGCCTGAGGGGTTTTTCACGATACAGCCCTTCGTGATATACAGATGGTCACTTGTAATTGCTGACTTCTCGCATGGCTGGAGTGCGGCTTAATTGTGACATATATACGTTATAGATATCAAGATATCCCACCGGCCCAAGATTGTGTCCCGGATTTGAGAATCCGAGGATACAAGCGAGATACTTGCTGGACATATAAGCCCTGAAGAAGTCGTGGGGCGAAACGCCCATCGACGAAACACGTGTTGGCTGAGGGCACAGGATCAATCAAGAATGGACTTTTGGAGAATACTTGTGACGAATTTGCATTTAATGTTGCAATTGCTTAAAGGCTTTGGGGTACATGCATCAAGCAAAATACCGGTCGCAAAGGGGCCGATTCGCAGAACCGGCCCCTTTGCGACCGGTATTTTACCATTTGGAATGCATCAAGCCTAAAGCAAATCGCAAAATAGGGAATCGCAATTTTTGCGATTACCTATTTTGCAAATGCATTTAGGGAATGATGCAATGCAGGAAGCATGAAAAAATTGCAACCCTGCATTAAGGAATGGCAATTTACCACCAACCTCAAGTTGGTGGTAAATTGCAAATCCTAGAAAAATTCATTTTTTTGCATTTTTCTAAGTGCCATATGGCACACACACATGCCCTTAGGGCATGTGTGTGCGCCACATGTGCACACTTACCTGTTTTGGGGATGCATCAGGGTGGCCTTTTGGCCCCCTATCACCCTTGAAAATGCATTCGCAATTTGCGAGTACCTATTTGGTACTCGCAAATTCCGAATGCCTTCCTATTCATTCCCATGGGCCTCCAGGCCTATAGGAATGAATGGGAAGGCATTCCTTATTAGGGAATCGCAATTTGCGATTCGCTATTAAGAAATATGTAGGAATCGCAATTCTTTTTGCGAAACCTGCATGCATAGGTAATTGCGACTCCCTAATAGCGATTCCTTAATAATTGCCATTAAGGATTTGCAATTCCCTATCTTGATGCATGCGCCCCTCTGTTATTAATACTATATGTTTGATGGAGTCTGACCTGCACCGAAAGCTTAAAGTCTGGCTAACCGGACAGGCCGGTGCACTGATACAGCAGAGATCTCTTTTGTCCCTCGCCAGGTGAAGGATGCTGTCCCAGTCCCATAATTGAGAAACCTGGCGATAAGAGGTCTAGGAGGCACCAGGATTGGGTCTGGGACTTAGGCTGTGACAAGTTTGCACCACAAGATTACCTCTAAAAAGCATATCTACCCAACAGTGCTGTCAGAAGGGTTTCCAAAAAAGAGTCCGGCAATCTAATGTTGGCAAATACATATACACTAATAGTCAGGCATTGTTTTGTCTGAAGCCGCCTCCAGGTTTTTGTTTTTAGCTGCTACACTGCTAAGTGTGTTCTCCCTTTTGGACAATTTAGCTGTTGTTCCTGTGGAATCCTCTTCTTGATCAGAAATCTGAAACTCAGCCCTAGTAAGGCGAACATGTTTCCAGTCAATCCTCTTGCTGAGTTCACAGACTCAATCATACTGGTGATGGGTTGAAGCCTTGCCGTGAGATGTAACCGTTTGGTTTCTGTGTCTTCTCTGCAGCTTGATCCTTCCTCACATGTGGCTCCCCCTGATGCTCCACAGGTTGCCACAGTTTTGGCAAATAGCAGCTTTTTTTGTTGCTGGTCTCCTTTACCCATGATCGATGCGTAGTAGTATGCATCTATGCAGGATTGCCCTGGGTGGGCCAGTTTGTCCCATATGGATGGGGCTCGCATACAGTTAGAGCAAGAGCTCCTATCTGTACATAATGACCCCAAAGCCTGACAACCAGGCTGCACTGGGGTCATCCCTCCTTGGTGTGACCAGTACAAGACTATTGCTTCAGGCCTGGGGGGTCAGTTCAGCAGAGCTCTGGGTGAGCTCTATGTGTGTGTGCAGAGCTCTAGGTGAGCTCTCTGTGTGTGTGCAGAGCTCTAGGTGAGCTCTCTGTGTGCAGAGCTCTGTATGTGTGCAGAGCTCTGGTTGAGCTCTATGTGTTTGCAGAGCTCTGGGTGAGCTCTGTGTGTGTGTGCAGAGCTCTAGGTGAGCTCTCTGTGTGTGCAGAGCTCTTGGTGAGTGCAGAGCTCTGGGTGAGCTCTGTTTGTGTGCAGAGCTCTGTGTGTGTGCAGAGCTCTGTGTGTGTGTAGAGCTCTGGGTGAGCTCTATGTGTGTGCTGCAGAGCTCTGTGTGTGTGTGCAGAGCTCTAGGTAAGCTCTGTGTGTGCAGAGCTCTGGGTGAGTGCAGTGCTCTGTGTGTGTGTAGAGCTCTGGGTGAGTACAGAGCTCTGGGTGAGCTCTGTGTGTGTGTGCAGAGCTCTAGGTGAGCTCTGTGTGTGCAGAGCTCTGGGTGAGCTCTGTGTGTGTGTGCAGAGCTCTAGGTGAGCTCTGTGTGAGCAGAGCTCTGTGTGTGTGCAGAGCTCTGGGTGGGCTCTATGTGCGTGCAGAGCTCTGTGTGTGTGCGCAGACCTCTAGGTGAGCTCTGTGTGTGTGCAGAGCTCTGGGTGAGTGCAGTGCTCTGTGTGTGTGCAGAGCTCTGGGTGAGTGCAGAGCTCTGGGTGAGCTCTGTGTGTGTGTGCAGAGCTCTAGGTGAGCTCTGGGTGAGTGCAGAGTTCTGTGTGTGTGCAGAGCTCTGGGTGAGTGCAGAGCTCGATGTGTGTGCAGAGCTCGATGTGTGTGCAGAGCTCTGGGTGAGTGCAGTGATCTGTGTGTTTGCAGAGCTCTGGGTGAGTGCAGAGCTCTGGGTGAACTCTGTGTGTGTTTGTGCAGAGCTCTAGGTGAGCTCTGTGTGTGCAGATCTCTGTGTATGTGCAGAGCTCTGGGTGAGCTCTATGTGTGTGCAGAGCTCTGGGTGAACTCTGTGTGTGTGCGCCCAAGGTGAGCTCTGTGTGTGTGCAGAGCTCTGGGAGAGTGCAGTGCTCTGTGTGTGTGCAGAGCTCTGGGTGAGTGCAGAGCTCTGGGTGAGTGCAGAGCTCTGGGTGAGCTTTGTGTGTGTGTGCAGAGCTCTAGGTGAGCTCTGTGTGTGCAGAGTTCTGTGTGTGTGCAGAGCTCTGGGTGAGTGCAGAGCTCTGTGTGTGTGCAGAGCTCTGGGTGAGTGCAGAGCTCTGGGTGGATGCTGGCTGAGAGCAGAAGAGGCCCTGAACATCCAGGGGCAGATTTACAAGCCCCTTGCGCCACTGGTGCATCACTTTTTGTAGCACACTTTCAGCGCATTTTCTGCCCCATATTTACAAGGACAGGAAAAGCCACCCTGCATGGCTTTCTCTGTCCTTGTAAATACAGCCCCTTTATACGCAGCACTTTGCGTGAAAGGGGCGTTCAATGGGTGTTGCTGTGGGTGTTCCCAGGCAACACCCATGGAACCTGACACATTTTCAGATTTACAAGAAATCGTACATCTCGAAATGCATCTGAATGCTACGCCTCCCCAGGGGAGGCGTAGGGAGGCGCAACGAGGAGAAATGTATTCATTTCTCCTCGTTGTTTTCCTCTTTCTATGCGTGCTGCATTCTGCAGCACACATAGAAAGAGGAAATCACCTCTGGTGACTGTTTATGTACAGGAAGGTGTCCCTTCCTGTACATAAACAATCCTTTAAATCAATGACGTTTTGCAAGTTATATGTGTGCTAATGCTGCCTACATAGAAGTTGTAAAACACCATTTCTGATTGTTTATGTGCAGGAAGGGAACTCTTCCTGCAAATAAACAATCATCCCAGTGACGCAGGCAGCCTTGCACCATGGTGCAAGGGAGCCTGTGTCGGCGCATGGCAGCAGTTTGTGCGCCAGCGCAGGGGGAAGCACAGAGATGTGGCATATTGTTGTAAATATTTTGCATCCCTGTGCTTCAAAACTAACGCAGGGCAGCGCAAAAAAATGACTTGCTGCACCCCGCTGCATTAGTTTATTGTAAATCTGCCCCCCAGCGTATAAAGGTTGAAGGGAATTGTGGGTCATCCTGTGGAGCCTCAACAGCAATTTAAATGACATACTTCACTCCTGAGGCACCGGCCTGGTATCTCAGTGGAATCAGGATGGAATTAATGGCCTCCCACTGAGAACCATCCGCAGAAAGCTTTCCCACTGGCGCCACTCCACAGAACCCCACAGCACCCCAACAGCAGTAAAGGCATCACCTGGGCGCCCCCGCACATCAACAGGGCCGCACCTACCATCCTGCCCGGAGGCCGACCCCACACTGCCCTGGCCCTGTCTCAGTTTTCAGCACAGGAAGGCAGGGCACCCTTTCCCTGGTTGAATCCGCTCTGCGGGGTCACCTGGGGCGCTGCAATAACCTCTGCGCTCCCTTTGGCGTGGTCTAGTAGAAATGGCATATTTCAGGGCACAAGCTGGAGAGGCATTAGTAGGCCCATGCTCCATTTGTACTTTAGTTTTGCTGGCTGCCCCCAGCAAGTAAACTTTATGGGCCTCATTTACGAGGATTTGGCGCAGGGCAGCGCCACAAGGAATCTTTGCTGAGCTGCCCTGCGTCAAAAGGAAAGGGCAGGAATTCACCGTATCTATGAGAATTGGCGCATTCCTATCTTTTTTCCATGTTGCAAGGGTGTCTGCATTTTAGGGTTGATAGGGTTTTTGTGCAGGAAAGGACACAGTGTGGCGCATATTTTATGCCGCCGCAGCGTCACAAAAAGTGACGCAATGGCAGCTTAAAGGGCGCATAAATAAGGCCCTGAATTAATGGTTCACAAATGCTGATAATATGAGTCAAGGTTTCCACTCCCCTCGCGCAAAGTCCACATTGCCTGTTATTGTCATGTTCCATCCGGCCGCAACAGAAGGATTTTAAGGGAATTAGTTAAATCTAAGTTTCATCAGATGTTGCTTTATTTCCCTACTAGGCGGTGGAGAGAGATAGGATGGTAGAACACCAGGGCCTATATTTATAATTTATAATTTTTTTCACACAGCAAGCCTCTTTGCTGCACTGCGCTGCATGAAAGGAAAAGGGCAGGAATGCGCTGTATTTAACATTATACAGCGCATTCCTATCCTTTCCTAGCTCTGGCACACTTTTGACTGCCCAGCGCCAATGCAGGCACCGTTGAGTCATGGTGCAAGGGTGCCTGCGTCTCAGGCAGTATTTTTTTTTTGTGCAGGAAAGGACAACCCTGAGAGGCATTCTCTTCCTTCTACATGTGCTGTAGAAAGAGGAAGAAGCATTGGCATAGCCAATAGGTCTCGCCTTTGGGGCCTTATAAGTGTTTAGCCAGAGCTATTGTCTTTGCCAATGTCTTCAAGCTGTGCTGTAGAGAAGTGTGGCTGCTGTGCGGCATGCTGAAAAGTTATAATAAAAAAGTGTCAGAAGCATTTTTGTTACTTTATATATGACCAAGAAGGCATTATGTAAAACTGAACGACCATATTAAAAAAAGTATTTACAATAAAAAATTTCCTCAGTTTTCTTTTGTTCTTGCAATGCTGGCAACTTGTTTCTGCCTATTGCAATGGTTGTTTGTTAAAGCTTTTTTTTTGAGGGGGCATAAACAATCGGAGGGTGAAGGTTGGGAACTAGTACCTGTATTATAACACTAGCAGCGGCCAGACACTAGGGGAGAATCAACAGATGCCAGATTCCGAGAGCAGGCTGAGGTGGTGCTGAGTGATGCTGAAGTGGTAGTGGTGGTGGTGGTGACTGTTGCGAAGACGATGCTGAGGTGATGCTGAATGATACTCAGGTGTTGCTGAGTGATACTGCTGTGGTGCTGAGTGATGCTGTGGTGGTGCTGAGTGATATTGTCTTGGCGCTGAGTGATGCTGTGGTGGTGCTGAGTGATTGTCTTGGCGCTGAGTGATGCTGTGGCGGCGCTGAGTGATGCTGTGGCGGCGCTGGGTGATGCTGTTGCGGCGCTGAGCGATGCTGTGGCGGCGCTGAGCGATGCTGTAGCGGCGCTGAGCGATGCTGTTGCGGCGCTGAGCGATGCTGTGGAGGAGCTGAGCGATGCTGTGGCGGCGCTGAGCGATGCTGTGGTGGCACTGAGCGATGCTGTGGTGGCGCTGAGCGATGCTGTGGTGGCGCTGAGTGATGCTGTGGTAACGCTGAGTGATGCTGTGGTGGCGCTGAGTGATGTTGTGGTGGCGCTGAGCGATGCTGTGGTGGCGCTGAGCGATGCTGTGGTGGCGCTGAGCGATGCTGTGGTGCTGCTGAGTCATCCTGTGGTGGTGCTGAGTCATCCTGTGGTGGTGCTGAGTCATCCTGTGGTGGTGCTGAGTGATGCAGTGTTGGCCCTGAGTGATGATGTGGTGTCGCTGAGTAAAGCTATGGTGGTGCTGAGTGATGTTGTGGTGGCGCGGAGTGATGTTGTGGTGGCGCGGAGTGATGCTGTTGTGGCGCTAAGTGATGCTGTTGTGGCGATAAGTGATGCTGTGGTTGTGCTGAGTGATGCTGTGGTTGCACTGAGTGATGCTGTGGTTGCAGTGAGTGATGCTGTGATGGCGTTGAGTGATGCTGTGATGGCGTTGAGAGATGTTGTGTTGGTGCTGAGTGATGCTGTGCTGGCTCTGATTGATGCTGTGCTGGCTCTGATTGATGCTGTGGTTGCGCTGAGTGATGCTGTGGTGGCGCTGAGTGATGCTGTGGTGGCGCTGAGTGATGCTGTGGTGGCACTGAGTGATGCTGTGGTTGTGCTGAGTGATGCTGTGGTGGCGCTGAGTGATGCTGTGGTGGCGCTGATCGATGCTGTTGTGGCGCTGAGCGATGCTGTGGTGGCGCTGAGCGATCCTATGGTGGCGCTGAGTCATCCTGTGGTGGTGCTGAGTCATCCTGTGGTGGTGCTGAGTCATCCTGTGGTGGTGCTGAGTGATGCAGTGTTGGCCCTGAGTGATGATGTGGTGTCGCTGAGTAAAGCTATGGTGGCGCGGAGTGATGTTGTGGTGGCGCTGAGTGATGCTGTTGTGGCGCTAAGTGATGCTGTTGTGGCGCTAAGTGATGCTGTTGTTGTGCCGAGTAATGCTGTTGTTCTGCTGAGTGATGCTGTGGTTGCACTGAGTGATGCTGTGGTTGCACTGAGTGATGCTGTGGTTTCACTGAGTGATGCTGTGGTTGCACTGAGTGATGCTGTGGTTGCACTGAGTGATGCTGTGGTTGCACTGAGTGATGCTGTGGTTGCTTTGAGTGATGCTGTGATGGCGTTGAGTGATGCTGTGATGGCGTTGAGTGATGCTGTGATGGCGTTGAGAGATGTTGTGTTGGTGCTGAGTGATGCTGTGCTGGCTCTGATTGATGCTGTGGTTGCGCTGAGTGATGCTGTGGTGTTGCCGAGTGAGAGATAGAGTGAAGATATAATGCCCAATTAGAGAGGGTGGTGAGAGAGAAAGAGAGAGAAAGGGTGTACATAGAATAAAGAGTGGAGCGGGATAGATTGAGAGAGAAGAAGGGGAGTCAGAGTGAATGAAGGAGTTTGAAAGAGAAACAGATAAAGGGGTGAGAGAGAATGAAAGGCTAAAAAAGATAGAGAGGGGAGAGTTAATTAAGTAGAGAGTGAATTAGAGAGGGGAGAGAGAGAGAAGGAGAGAGACAATAAGAGTGGGGGGTGTGGAGTTTAAATAGAGTGAAGAAGTGACGCGGAAAGAGTAACCTTAAATATAGCTTTGTGCTTGGCGCGAATAAATATTTAAAAAAAAAACAGTTTGAGACAAAAATACTGGTAATTAGGCTGTGACTCCCAATATAAAACAAATAGCGATATAAGGTGAAATCAACCCACGAAGCAATATTTCTAACTAGACAAAAAAAAGCTTGCATTTCAATGCTAATCGCTGTTGTTTTCATGTGACTGTAGCCCAGGGCCCTCAGTTGGTAATGTGAGCTGCTGCTGCGATTGAAACATCAGAGTCCAGAGAGTTAATGAGCCATGACGAGGAAATGAGGAAGAGATAGGAAACAACAGATGGCAGCTGCGCGTTGCACGCCATCGTGAACTCAAGCTGGTCGCCAGCCGAAAGCCAGTGTTTGCACTTCCAAAACCCGCTTACTAAAACTCTCGGCCAGACCAGCGCAAGCGCTGGTGCAGGCCGAGACCTAAAAAATGAGGAGAAATAAAGATATTTCTCCTCATTACGCCTTACCCAGGGAGGCGTAGTTTTTTGACGCCCTAGTGGTAAATCTGGCAATGCTCCAAAATCCATGGGTGGATGCGTGGGAACACCCACGGTCCGCACAAGGAACGCCTCCCTGGGGCAGAGTATCACAAGGCAGTGATCTGCTCTGCATTGCGTTACTCTAGATTTATCAACACACGCAGGGCCACGCAAGGGGACCTTGTGAGGCTTGATAAATCTCAGTTAGGTTTTGCGTTTCCTTTGCGCCCCTTGCGTGGCCCAAGAGCGACACAAAACCTTGATAAATTTGGCCCAGGTTCTTGGACTTGGCCCCCACTGCCGTGCACCTTACCCTTCAGTGACTGCACATCCCGCGCCATGACCATTAGTTTTGCTTGTTTTAACAGCAACGTAGACATCTGGGCGGCTGGAAGGTTCCTTGCCCAAATATCTTGTGCCTCCAAGACGATCAATAAAGATTTCAAATAATGATGCTATCTGGACTGATGGGAGTTTATTAACATCAATATAGTGTGTTTTAGGATGTCAGTCGGTGCTTGTTTGGCCTTTAGGCACTAGGTTAAGAATTTTGGGGCTTATTTATGGGGCACCATTTTTGTGCCGCCGGTGCGTCACTTTTTGTGACGCACCAGAAGTGTAAAAAATGCACCACGTTGCATCATATTTACAAAGTGACGCATCTAGGTAGATGCGTCACTTTGTAAACCCCTGTGCCACATCATACCTGCGTCAGGTATAATGTATGCATGGTGAGCGTTCTGACGCAAGTAAGCCTTGTAGAAGTGACCCAGTGAAATCTATGAGATTTTCACTGTGCCACTTCTAGGATGCAAATGCGTCAATATCTTACGCCTGCCTCATGGCAGGCGTAAGACTGACGCAGGCACATTTAACATGGGACTTGCCCATGTGAAATGACCCATTGCTGGAGTTGCATCACTTTTGTGACACACTCCAGCAATGCGTCATTTTTGCGCCTACAGATACGTCAGAAATACTGACGTATCTGTAACTCCTTGCGACATGATGCGTCATACTGTAAATATGACGCATCATTGGTGTCGCAAGGAGGGTGCAATGAAAAGTGACGCATCGCTGTTTTCACGCAGCGATGTGCCACTTTTCATAAATGAGGCTCCTTGCATGTAGTGGCAGATGTTATGAAATCATACAAAATTCTACGTAAATCTGGGCATGTGTTGTGCAATTCTGTAGAGATAGAATCCTTCTGTAGCAGTGAACCTGCGCTCTTTCAAGCCAATCTGCCAGCTTGTCTCTTAATGGTAATGGCCTATATGTGATTGTAGGTATTAGCTTGCTAGCAATCACCATCAGAAGGGGGCAGAAGTCAGGATTCAGCGTGGACTTTTGAAGTCTGCAGAAGACCCCGGTCAGTGAATTTGCTGCTGCCTGTTGTGCAAGAACGTGTGGTGAAATGCGACCCCTACTATCCAGTCACACTCCCAAATACTTGTAGGGGTCTACTGTCTCGATTTTACTCACTTAAATGAAGCCTGCTCATGGTTATACGTTTATGAGTTATGATCATCTCTTTTGTCTTTGCAACATTGATCTTTAAGTTCACTTCGCAATAAGTGGCCAATGATTTAAAAAGCCTCCGTAGGCCAATCTGTGTCTGATGTAGAAGCACCATACCATCAACATACTGGAGAGTATGGAATCTGCGGTCTGCGGCCCTGGGGGGGGAGTTCTTGCCTTTTCAAGGTGTTATTTTAAGTTGGACCGATAGAGGTTGCTTTTTGAAGTTGTTGACCACCCAGAGCTCCTTTGTATCTTCACTCAAGTGTTTGAATATTCCCATATGACAGCCTTCAATAAGGAGGCTAGGATGCCGCAGCTGTTTAGCTTTGTCCAGAGTTTCTCTCTTGAAACACAGTCGAAAGCTGTTTTAAAATCTGTAAACCCTACATACAGGGCCTTATTTTTAGCTGCCATTGTCTCCTCAATCAGATGGGTAATGCAAAACAGATCGCCCTCAATATGGCAGCCCTTTTGAAATCCTGTTTGTCTGCATGGAATCACTTTCCTCTTTACTGCCCATCTCTGCAACTCCGTGTTAAGGAATTCGCATAGCCCTGCCCCTATGTGTCAAGGAGATCGATCAATCGATGATTCCCTGGAAGAGAACGGCGCCCTTTCTTATATAAGGGAACCAGGAGTGGCCCTCTCCAATTCTCTGCTATGGTAGAGCTTAAAATACAAGATTGAAATATTGGGCACATGACTGCTGCCCATTTACTGGGAGCCCGTTAAACACTGCTGCGGAGGCCCACTCGCACCGGGTGCCCCGTTCACACGCGTTGTATTCAGTGCTTTTCCACTTGTACCTTTGTTAGTTCCGTTATGCCCAGGCTTCTCTCCGGTTGAGTGTTACAAACGGGGGTTCGCTTCTCTCCGGTTGAGTGTTACAAATGGGGGTTCGCTTCTCTCCAGTTGAGTGTTACAAACGGGGGTTCGCTTCTCTCCAGTTGAGTGTTACAAACGGGGGTTCGCTTCTCTCCGGTTGCAGTGTTACAAACGGGGGTTCACTTCTCTCCGGTTGAGTATTACAAACGGGGGTTCGCTTATCTCTGGTTGAGTGTTACAAATGGGGGTTCGCTTCTCTCCGGTTGAGTGTTACAAATGGGGGTTCGCTTATCTCTGGCTGAGTGTTACAAACGGGGGTTCGCTTCTCTCCGATTGAGTGTTACAAACGGGGGTTTGCTTCTCTCCGGTTGAGTGTTACCAACGGGGGTTCGCTTCTCTCCGGTTGAGTGTTACAAATGGGGGTTCGCTTCTCTCCGGTTGCAGTGTTACAAACAGGGGTTCGCTTCTCTCCGGTTGCAGTGTTACAAACGGGGGTTCGCTTCTCTCCGGTTGAGTGTTACAAATGGGGGTTCGCTTCTCTCCGGTTGCAGTGTTACAAACAGGGGTTCGCTTCTCTCCGGTTGCAGTGTTACAAACGGGGGTTCGCTTCTCTCCGGTTGCAGTGTTACAAACAGGGGTTCGCTTCTCTCCGGTTGCAGTGTTACAAACGGGGGTTCGCTTCTCTCCGGTTGCAGTGTTACAAACGGGGGTTCGCTTCTCTCCGGTTGAGTATTACAAACGGGGGTTCGCTTATCTCTGGTTGAGTGTTACAAATGGGGGTTCGCTTCTCTCCGGTTGAGTGTTACAAATGGGGGTTCGCTTATCTCTGGCTGAGTGTTACAAACGGGGGTTCGCTTCTCTCCGATTGAGTGTTACAAACGGGGGTTTGCTTCTCTCCGGTTGAGTGTTACAAACGGGGGTTCGCTTCTCTCCGGTTGAGTGCTACAAACGGGGGTTCGCTTCTCTCCGGTTGAGTGTTACCAACGGGGGTTCGCTTCTCTCCGGTTGCAGTGTTACAAACGGGGGTTCGCTTCTCTCCGGTTGCAGTGTTACAAACGGGGGTTCGCTTCTCTCCGGTTGAGTGTTACAAATGGGGGTTCGCTTCTCTCCGGTTGCAGTGTTACAAACGGGGGTTCGCTTCTCTCTGGTTGAGTGTTACAAATGGGGGTTCGCTTCTCTCCGGTTGCAGTGCTACAAACGGGAGTTCGCTTCTCTCTGGTTGCGGTGTTACAAACGGGGGTTCGCTTCTCTCCGGTTGAGTGTTACAAACGGGGGTTCGCTTCTCTCCGGTTGAGTGTTACAAAGGGGGGTTCACTGCCGATGAATCAGCATACAGGCACTTCCCAATCCGCTGGGGATATGTTGAGCACTTTCTGCTGGTGTTTTACGGACTGCGTGCTGTTTATCCATAACTAGGATGGACTTTGGTCTTTTGACTTGATTATCTCATGGGGTTGAGCCCACTTGTTTGCTTCCTCTTCCCTTTCTCTGGCATGTAGAACTTTCCTAATGCTCAATCTTATCCGAACAATCTTGCTCTGCAGCCATAAATTGTCATCCTTATCCCGACAGTGGCCTCTAAGGCCTTTGTTTAATTCTCGTTTTAATCTGGATATTTGTCCCTTCGGTTCACTCAAGTGCCTCCTGTTCTTGAACGGCAATGGATCAGTGCTAGAGGCCTTGTTCCTTCTTTCCCCTCCACCTCTTGTAAAAATGAGGCCCGGGACCCCGTGCGTCTATATTTGATGTTTGATTTGCTGTCATTTTGGAAAATCTTGTAGGAAATGATCTATTTTTGACTCTAAGCCCTAGTTGAGCTTCCATGCTCCATTTTATTTTTCTGATGGGCTCACAGGTTTCCAATATGATTTACCATGAGCAGCGGGTTTCTTGTTCCAAACTATTGTGGATGCCCATAGCTCTAGCATGGTGCAGGATAGCGATAACATGGATGAGGACGAGAGCCCCCGAGGTTGAAACGTGGATGAAAGGCACGTAAATGGAAGTTAGCGGAGGAGGTACATATGAAAGCGAGTCGTAAAGATGACACGCTAAATGAGGATTTAAGACAATGGAGGGAGCTATGCAATGAGTTCCTGAATGCTGGAATAACAGCGAGTGCTCAGAATGAATCAGGGGTGGGCAGACACACAGTCTCAGAGGAAGGGTCGGATTAGGTGCTCGGACTGGCTATGGATGATGGCTGTGAGGCTGATCTTAATATATGTACCGAGAGGTTCTGTGTTCCACTTGCTACTCAAATGATTATTAGACTGCTGTGCACGGACAACGGCTGCACACCTGATGTGTTTTTGTTAAAACCCATAAAAGAAGTTAATAAAAACAAGCATTTGCAATGCAATAGGTCTCGCATTTGTTGGAGTTGGAACTATTGGCATTGTAAATGGCAATGTTTTTTATTTATGCTTTTTAAGTGGAGTGATAATTTAAAGAAAAAAGTGCACACTATATCATACTATAAGCTTTTATAGCAACTGTACAGTAAATCTATAGCTATGTTAACGCAATGGGGTGTAAATGGATGAATAAAAATACGATAAAAGATCGCAAAATGGAATGTATAGCAGGTGACAGGGACTACCTTTTATTTAATAAAAATGCATATTAAAAAAAGCGCACACACATAGAAAGTGGCACCTGTGAACTACAGGAAAGTGACTGGCACCTGCGTGGTGACAGACACATAGGGGTTCATGTTTCAGTATATATAATTGCAAATGCACCATGACATGGTGTCTATTTTGTTTTATTTACCATTTTAAGATGGTTAGACATCCATCTTGGAGGGCTAAATTAAAACAAAAACTATAAAGAGCATGCCACTAAATATTTTTTTCTTTTTTGAACGAAGGAGCAGCCCCGTATCACATTTATAATAAAGCAGGATGTGGGAAAAAGAAGGAAGGGGCAGAGGGAAGAGAGGGTTACATTGCTGAATGGCAGAAGCAGCGAAGTAGGAGCTGACTTAGCTGCGTGTAAAACCAGAATTGGCAATGCCAATAGGTGAGATGTTTCTGAAATAATTACTTTTGTGCTAATGTAATGGTCTCAAAACAAGTATGGTGGGGGATTATGGGAAATGTAGTGCCTCTATAGTTTATATACATGACTGAAATCCTGGGACTAATCACCTAATCAAGGCAACCATGGAAAGGAATTCTCGGGTATGTAATGCCTCAATACTTCGTATACATAATTCAGACCAAATAACAAATAAAATGTGTGAAATATGTGTGCCCCTCTGAAGTGGTAAACAATTTGCTTACGTAGCGTTAAGAAAAGCCCGGAAACCAAATTAAATGGCATCATCCATGCTTATTGTATGCGACGTAAACCGATTTTCAAGGCTAACAGGGAACACTCCTAACCCGTGCAAGGAGGTAGGAGCGTGTAATATCCAGCAACCTTTCCGAAGCAAGTTGAGCATACCCAATATGTGCATATTTATGTATATATGTGTGAACATATATGCATATATGCATTTGTATGTATATATATATGCATATGTATGTATGCATTTACATGGTTCCTGGACACACTATTTAGGCTGCCCATGGCGCGGGAGCGCACTTGATGAACTAGCAGTTGTTGGTAGAAGCGGACGGCTTCACTTTTGCTTCGCGCGCTGCCTGCATTATGCCCTAACTTTATTGCACTTTTAAAAAAGGAAGATTGTTTTAGATGCGCACTTTTAAAAACTAAACTACTGCTCGAATTTCATTTTATTTAATCTGTACTTACTTGAAGTGACGGTGTGTTGCGTGGTCTTTGCACCTCCCCGGTCCACCACAGCCATTAGCGGGCTGATTGTTGTGGAGGGAGTACTGCATTGACCCAGCCGGCGTAATTCCACTTCCGGTTGCCGTTTCACTGCCGCCATCCTGTCAGGGGAGGCGGTCTAGTCTTTCCACCCCCTTGGTTCCTGGACACACTATTTAGGCTGCCCATGGCGCGGGAGCGCCGGCGGCGTGCCGCAGGCGCGCCAAAGGCAAGCCCGTCTGCGCCCGTCCGCGCCTGGACGCCGCCAGATGCCAGAAATGCTGGCGGTCTCAAGTCTGGTGTGCCAATTTATACCAGGGAACTTCTGATGTCCATCGGCCAGCGGGTACGCTCATGCACACAGCCTTTGGTGGACGCTGTGGAAGGGCCTTTCTGTTGTCTCAACTGTGGCTATGACTCCTGCCCCGCCTTGCCCCTCTACCGTCCCTTGTCTACACCAAGACCCTCTATGAAAATCCTATACCTCAATGTCCGCTCTCTGGCTAAGCATTACATGGAGATCTTTGACTTAATAGAGGATGAATCACCTGATGTGTTCTTTCTAACTGAATCCTGGTTGACTGATGCTATGGTGGCTGAACCGGGCTTAGCTCTCCCTCCGGGTTTCAGTATCTTAACTGTAAACAGGGAGTCTAGAGGTGGGGGCAAAGCTGTCATCTTTAAGTCCCGTCACCGCTGTTCATTTGTCAAGGAGGATGTGGCCGGGTGCGAATGCGCACGTTTTGTAATTTCTTTTAGCGCCCACTCTACTTTGACTGGTCTGTTAGTCTACCGACTGCGGGTTCCTTGGCACTGACAGCCACTAATTTTAGTCTCATTGGTGATTTAAATTTACACTTTGACCGTCTCTCTGATCCTGATATCAGCAGCTTGCTCGCCGACTTTGATGCTTGCCAATTAAGACAGCTTGTGGAGGGTCCTATTCATATTGCTGGGCACTTGCTTGACCCTGTTTTATCTAACATCCCTTCTCTTCTGGTCAAGATACCCAGCCCGGTGTGTTGGTCCGACCATTTTTTGGTCTCCATTTCCTTCCCGCTATCTGAGCCAGTGCCCAGAGCCGATCCTAAGGCCACCTTTAGACGTTGCTGGCATAAACTTAAACTGGAGGACCTGCATGCCATTCTGGCATCCTGCCCCCCTATCCCAGCCACTGATCCTGACCGAGCGTATAAATCATTCTGCGACTGGATCCTACACGCCCTAGACACTCTTATTCCTGCCAAATGGTCCAAGGGTCGCTGCTCGAGTTCCAATCCTTGGTTCAACGACTCTCTGGCCGCCCTGCGCAGTACCTGTAAAAAGCTAGAACGGGTCTGGAGAAGGGACTACGACCTTGAGGCTAAGAAGTCATACCAGGACGCGATCAAGAGCTACCACAAGGCCATACATCTGGCACGAGCGGCTTACTTCACTAATGAGATCAAGTCCAGTAAGAACCCCGCTAAAAGCATCTTTAAAATATTGAGTGACCTCAAAAGCAGGAAAAATCCCTCTATCCCGGTGATCACGTCTGAGCAACAATGTGAGGATTTGGCCACCTTCTTTGTTAAGAAGGTGGAAGCCATTTACAAATCCTTCCCTATATCTTCTATTGATCCCGTGGCTTTACCTGCTCCTCTCCCCACTCTCACCTTGGCAGCTATCCCCCCTATTTCCCAGGATGAGTTACTCACGCTGAGCAAGAAGGTCAAATCGGGCTCCCCTATGGATCTGATGAGGCCTGCCCAATTTAGGGACTCTCTGCCTGTACTACTAACGCCTTTGCGTCAGGTTATCAATTCCTCTTTTACCACCGCTGTGGTGCCTTTGCTATGGAAGCAAGCAAGGGTGGTCCCCTTGCTGAAAAAACCTTCGCTGGACCCAACTAAGCCGGAAAGCTTCAGTCCCATATCTCTACTGCCTTGGGCTGCTAAAGTTGCCGAGGCTCACACCAATATAACTCTCTCGGGCTTCCTGAACAACACTGGTGTCTTGGATCGCTCCCAGAATGGCTTCCGCCCTGGTCACAGCACCGAGACTGCGCTCTTAGCGGTGAGCGAACACCTGCGGACTATTATGGATGAGGGACATACCGCGGCCCTGATATTGCTCGATCTAAGTGCCGCTTTTGATACGGTTTCTCACCGGATCCTTTTACGTAGCTTAGAGGAGGCTGGGGTGGTAGGCCTTGCCTTGGATTGGTTTCGATCTTTCCGGTCTGACCGAACATTCCAGGTCACTGCCCCCCCCTTTCTCTCCCACGCCCATTCCATTAAGCAGGGGGTCCCTCAGGGCTCGGCATTGAGTCCCATTTTGTTCAACCTGTACGTTCAACCCCTCGCTGCGGTGGCAAGGGACCATGGCTTGACCATCGTCTCGTATGCTGATGACACGCAGCTGGTGGTTGCTCTCTCCGATGATCCTACGCGGGGCGCCTCCCAATTTCGGAGCGGCCTAGCGGCGGTCGCGCGTTGGATGACCACCAACCGCCTTCAACTCAACGCTAATAAGTCAGAAGTGTTGTTGGTGGGGAGAGATAAGGGGCTCTGGAGTACGCATTGGTGGCCGGCAACCTTGGGCTCTGCCCCTACCCCTAAGTCGGTGGTGAAAAATCTTGGGGTCTGGCTCGATTCCACCCTTGGGTTTCAGGAGCACACCAAGAAGGTTGCAGGCACCTGCTTTGGCCTACTCCGGGGATTGAGGCCCATGTTGGGTTTCTTCGATCCACCCACCCGCCAGTTGATAGTCCAGGCGACTATTTTGTCCAGACTGGACTACTCCAACTCACTTATGTTAGGCGCTAACAAGGCAGAAGTGACTCGTCTTCAGCGAGTTCAGAATGCAGCCGCCCGAGTCTTGTTGAGGCTCCCTAGAACTTATTCCGCGACGGGTGCATTGCGCCGTCTACATTGGTTAACCATGGCCAAAAGGATTGTATTCAAAGCACTATGCCTGACCTTTAAAATACTAAAGCTTTCATCCCCTGAGATTCTGGCTAATTTACTGATCCCCTATGTACCTACCCGTCAGCTACGCTCTGCTGAGCAATTTTTGGCTACGGTCCCTCGGGTCAAGCGCCTCAGAGCTGGGGGCCGGTCCTTCCGGTATTTAGCCTCTAAATTGTGGAACTCCCTCCCTATTCAGATCCGCCGCCTGGATTGCTTGCTATCCTTTCGTAAGGTCATCAAAACCTACCTGTTCCCCTTGGTTTAGTCTCTAGCTTCCCTCTGACACTGCTACCAGCGCCGGGACGCCTCTTCGCTGAGGCAGCTGTGCGCTATATAAGACTACCTAACATAACATAACATGTGTATTTATATAGATATGTTGATGTATATATCTTGTTATATAAGTATTTAAATATGTATTGATATAAATATATATATATATTTATTTCTACGTTTATAAATGTGTATATATATATATTTAATTTTACATACGGAAGGATATATGAATATATATATATTTGTGTAGATTTCTATATGTATATATCTATATATATGCAAATATATATGTATGCCTATTTATATTGATATATATGCATGTATATAAATGTGCATATTTTTAAACCTATATATGTATATATATGCACATACTTATGTATGCATATTTATATGAATATGTATGCATTTTTGTATATGTGCACAGATGTACATATATATATGTGCATATTTGTGTATATATGTGTAAACATATATGTATATATGCATATGTATGCATATATATATATGCATGTGTATGTATGTATTTATATGTGCATTTATATAGATATGCAGATGTATATTGCTTGTTATATAATTATTTTTATATGTATCGATATAAATATATATATTTATATTTTCTTTTATAAATGTGTATATATATTTATATATATATATATTATCTACTGGCGGTCGCCAGTAGATAGTTATAGTTAGGACCTTTATCCATAGGAAATCCGCAACATTCTATTTGAAATAACTCTTGTGCCGGTTGACGAATCTTTGCGAAAGCTTCCAACTTGTTGGGGCGCTCCGCTCCGCTCCTACCCTGAAAGTCTCGGGTTGATTCGTCAAGCGGGGGCCGAGAAAAAAGGGGGGTCCCAAAACGCGTTTTCTCCGTTTTCTCCATGTTAATTCCCATAGGACATTTTAGCCACGGCTACAGCCCGAACTGCTGAACGGAATTACACCAAATTTTGCAAAAAGGTAGTGCTTGGTTCAGAAAGCGACCTTTTTTTTAAATGGTGTAAATCCGTTCAGTAGTTGCGGAGAAATTCAAAAAATAAGAGTGAAAAAATCGATTTCCCATAGGAAACTTTATGCAAGGCTACAGCAAAAACTGCTGAACGGAATTACACCAAATTTGGCAAAAAGGTAGTGCTTGGTTCAGAAAGCCCCCTTTTTAAAAATGGTGTAAATCCGTTCAGTAGTTGACGAGAAAATCCAAAATAAAAGTTTCGATATATAGAAGCACGGAGGATCCGCGCACCCTCCCGACCACGAGCTGCATGCTAATTGGCTGTCAACACTCCAAATCAGGAAGTGTTGGCAGCCATCATGTTCCTCGGTAGAACCGAGGAACAAGAAAGCAGTAAAAAAAGTGCGCAATACGCAAAAAGGGGGCAGGGTAGGCACACCCTGACCCCCTAGGCCTGCTCAGGGGGTCCTACAAGGACCCCCAGGGCCCAAAAAACATTTTTTTTTTTTTTAAATCGGCAGGATGCGCTTACGGTGCGCGGATCCTGCCGAAAAAAAAAAAATGAAGCGCGGACTCCCGCGCTTCTTTGGTAATTGGCCCCCGGGTGGGCCAAGTCCCGGGGGCATGGGAGGGTTAAGTTTTATGATGCAGGAGGGCTCTCGGCCCTCCCGCAGCCCCGGGGACCGCCACCCTCCGGGGCTTCTTTTTATTTTTTTAAAGAAACCTATGTAGGGGGGCTTGAGCCCCCCCACATGCCCCGGGGACCGCCACCTCCCCAGGGCACTAAATATTTTAATGTGGGGGTCCGTTACGGACCCCCAGAGCCCCGGGGACCACCACCTCCCGGGGCTGTGCAATTCAAGGGAGGGGGGCCGCGCGGCCCCCCTCCTGGAGCCCTTGATGGCCCTGGGGACCGCCACCCCCCATTGCCGGCTCCTGCAGTGTCCCGGGGTGCCTAACCCCGGGACACTGTAGTTTGCTATGACAGGACGGGAGCCTCGCGGCTCCCGTCCTGTCATAGCAAACTGCTTTGGATATTGGAAGCGAGAGCAGGGAAACCTGCTCTCGCTTCCAATATCCAAAGCAAATTGCTTTCCACATGGGGAGCTGCATCTTAGCAGCTCCCCATGTGGAAAGCAATGCCGGCTCCCAAGGGACGCGGGGAGCCGGCGGGACTGTTGGGGGATTGGGGACCCCCACAGTCCCCAACGGAGAGGGCCAGCCCCGGGGGATGGGGTCCCCGGGGCAAGTAGTGGCCCGGGAGGGGGGCCACGCGGCCCCCTTCCCCAAAATTAAAAAATAAAAACAAAGGCCGGCCCCGGGAGATGGGGTCCCCGGGGCCATAAGTGGCCTGAGGAGGGGGACAACGCAGCCCCCTCCAAAACAATAAAAAAAAATTTAAAAAGGCCATGCCCCGGGGGATGGGGTCCCCGGGGCCGATTAAGGCCTCGGGAGGGGGGCCACGCGGCCCCCTTCCAAATTTATTTTTATTTTTTTAAATAAATAGAGGGCAGGCCCTGGGGGATGGGGTCCCCAGGACCAATAAATTAGAAAAAGAAGGGGGGCCACACAGCCCCCCTTCTTAAAAAGAAAAAACACCGGCATCGCGCCGGAGGCCACGCCCCCTTCTTTCACCACTCTGCAAACGCGCCCCCTGGTGCGTTTGCAGATGGGGAACGAATTCCCCTTGAATACTGGGGGTCCCTGGGGGCCAACTAGCCCACCAGGAACCTCCAGTATGCGCCAGGGGGCTGCGTTGCAAAGAGGTGTCTGAGGCCACGCCCCTTTTTACACCTCTCTACAACGCAGCTCTGTGGCGCATAATGGAGGGAGCTGGTGGGCTAGTTGCACCCCAGGGACCCTCAGGATTGAAGGGGAGTTAATCCCCCGACTTAAAACACGCCACGGGGCGTGTTTGCACAGTGGTGAAGGGAGGGGGTGGGGCTTGAGATGACATGTGTGCAAACAGGCCCCGTGGCGTGTTTTAAGATGGGGAATTAAATCCCCTTCAATCCTGAGGGTCCCTGGGGGACAACTAGCC
This sequence comes from Calotriton arnoldi, assembly GCA_963921515.1. Lineage (NCBI taxonomy): Eukaryota > Metazoa > Chordata > Amphibia > Caudata > Salamandridae > Calotriton > Calotriton arnoldi. The sequence goes on from CAWUFW010001800.1 coordinate 287,416, forward strand.
CACCAGGTATGTCCAGAAAGCACCACAGAGCTGCGTTGCAGAGAGGTGCAAAAAAGGGGCGTGGCCTCTGAACACCTCTCTGCAACGCAGCTCTCTGGCGCATACTGGAGGAACCTGGTGGGCTAGTTGGCCCCTAGGGACCCTCGGGATGAGGAGGAATTAATTCTCCAACTTAAAACGCGCCACAGGCGTGTTTGCAGACATGTCACCTCAGGCCCCACCCCTTCCTTCACCATTGTGCAAATATTCCTCTAAAATCAGCCGAACTACGAATTCCGATTTACTCACCTGTTATCAGGAGAGAACCCAGTGCTGCATCTTTTAGCCCAGCACTGACCCTGAAAAGTAATTCTAACCGTACTTACCAGTAACTTGAATTTCCTTCCATAGGCTAACATTGACTGGTTTCACTTGGAAATTCTTCTAAGTGTGGAGTTTTGGAACTTTATAATATTCCTCTAAAATCAGCCGAACTACGAATTCCGATTTACTCACCTGTTATCAGGAGAGAACCCAGTGCTGCATCTTTTAGCCCAGCACTGACCCTGAAAAGTAATTCTAACCGTACTTACCAGTAACTTGTATTTCCTTCCATAGGAATCCATTGTCTGGTTTTCAGCAGAAAAGTTTCAAAGTGTCGATTTTCACAAACTACAAATATTCCTTAAAAATCGCCTGTATGACTTAAACGCATTCTTTCAACTGTTTACAGGAGATGCACCAGTGCTGGATCCAGGATCCACCACTGAGTAAGAAAAAGTAACGATAACACTACTTACCTGCTAAGTGAATTTCCTGCCATAGGATAACATTGGTGATTCTATGTGAAAAAGTTTCTGTCTCAACTTTTAAAATACAATAATATTCCTTAAAAATCAGTACTGTAACCAAAACGCTTTTACTCAACTGTTTACAGGAGATGTCCCAGGACTGAATCTAGGATCCAGTCCTGTGGTTAGAAAAGTAATCCATAAAGTAACTAATTGCATTTAACTAGAAATTCACATTGAGCTGAATGTTGCATTGTGTTTGAAATTGTGTTGCCCATTGCAACAACTGTAACTACTGTACTTAAAACTCTATTGCCTATTTGCAAAGAATTTAAACTAAAGTAAATCATTCTGAGAAAGTATATTTTGTAATGTAATGTATAATGTAATTACAATGTAATTTAAAAAATAAATAGTTTAAAAAATGTAGTAAATCAGTATCAAAAAAATAAAGATAACAATTAATACATTTAAAAATTGTCATTTACAAAACCTTGGAAATTCACTGAAAAAAACCATAGGTTTCAGACATGTTATAGTTAGGAATTAGCATTTAAAAAACCTTTGAAATTCACTGAAAAAACCATAGGTTTCAGGCACGTTATAGTTAGAAATTAGCATTTAAAAAACCTTTGAAATTCACTGAAAAAACAATAGGTTTCAGACACGTTATAGTTAGAAATTTGCATTTAAAAAACCTTTGAAATTCACTGAAAAAACCATAGGTTTTAGGGACAGTTATAGTTAGTTGGACATTGCACTCGTACAAAACCCGTGAAATTCCCCTGTTATAGTTAGTTCAGCTAACTATAACTCGCGCCCCATAATGCACTGCTGATGACGTCACATATTACATCACTCATGACATGGTCAGTGACATCACTGATGACATCTCAAATGACATCACTGATGACATCATCCATGTGATAATTTCATGCATCTTCTCACACCCTAATATAACTTTTGATACACCCACTGTAAATTACAGACTGCCATTCTCAAAACCATAGACACTCCAACACCAATAACTACATACCCACTCACTGATTCTTAGGTCTACACACACATCCACTCACTCACCCGTACAGTCACTCATACTTACGGTCACTCAGTACAGGACTATCATATGCACTCATACACCTACATAGACACTCACACCGCCACTCATCCATAGAGGTACTCACACACCTAGTCAGTCATGCAAATAATTAATCACACTGCCATTTACTCACCTATACAGTTATACACACACCAGCTCACTTACTCATACAAATACTAGCACATTCTTACGCTCTTATACAATCACTGATACAAGCACACACTCATCCATACAGTCACTCTCACAATCACAATCACACACTCTCGCTTACAGCTATTTATATACTCCAACACACATATATACTGCCTTTCACATATGTAGTTACTCACACATGTACCACTGAGATATACATTCACTCACTAACACACCCATACACACACTCCCCCACCCATACAGTCCATCACAGATGCACTCTTGAAACCATGCACCCAGTGAATCACCCACTGATACATCTGTGTGCAGTCACACACACCCCATCCACACAAACACTCAGGCACCCATACAGATACTCAGACAACCAATCAATAACTCATAGACACTCATGTAGCTATTTACAAACCCATGCAGCCACTTACACTCCAACAGACAGACGGATAAAGACATTCACACAGTTTAGTCACTAACCCATGCATTTAGTAAGATACGTTTAATCACTCACTTATAGTCAGTCACGCACCTACTAAATCATCCATCCAGACACTTATACACCCACTCATTATTCAATACACCTTGGCATATATATTAAACATATTTAAACTTTATAGAAACACACAGTCACTGCATGATGTCATCAGTGATGTCATTTGAGATGTCATCAGTGATGTCATCAGTGATGTCACTGACCATGTCATGAGTGATGTAATATGTGACGTCATCAGCAGTGCATTGCGGGAGCGCGAGTTATAGTTAGCTGAACTAACTATAACGGGGAATTTCACGGGTTTTGTACGAGTGCAATGTCCAACTAACTATAACTGTCCCTAAAACCTATGGTTTTTTCAGTGAATATATATATATATATATATATATTTATATACGGAAGGATATATGCATATATATATATTTGTATTGATTTATATATGTATATATATGCACATATATATGTATGCATATTTATATTGATATATATGCATGTATATATATGTATATATTTTTATACATATATATGTATATATATATATGCACATACTTTGTTTTGTTGTACAAATATTATAAATGGTTTAGTTATTAGGGGCAAAGTTTTAGCATAAGGCAAGATTTGGCGACTTTGGAGTTTGGGGGAAGCAGGTTCAAGTCACAGCGCTGGCTCACCATTCAGTGATTGTGGACAAGCTTGTGATCCCCGTGCGTATGGAAAAAACCTCAACGTTGTGTTTGTGTAATGTAACTAGTGCCTATGTAAAACTCGTGAATACATTAGGGCTGAGTTTGCGTTATATACAATTGCCCAAAAACAAAGTACACTTACAACCCTGAACTGCTGCTGAGTTAAGATCTATTTTTTCCCGAGGGTGACGGCAAAAATGAAGAGCCCGATCGGCACCCGTAGCAGCACTTGCTTGGACCCGGCCCACTTAAAACCCTAAGTAAAGTGTAGTGCTAATAATGTTTGAACATGGCGGAGGCATACGCAATTAATGAAGGGCGTATTCGTAGCAGCACCTCCTTGGACCCGGCGTACTTAAAGCCCTGGGTGAAGTGTAGTGCTGATAATGTTTAAACATGTCGAAGGCATACGCAATTAATGAAGGGCGTAGATTAAAAGACTTAAGCTAAAAATAATTGTTCAGCATAGTGTGCCGCCGAACTGACATTTTTATACTCCTGTCAGTGCATCCAGATATATAACACAAGCCAGATTACACCTACAAGCAGCCATAACTATTGGCTTTGGCAATGGTTGTTGCCTGCATAAAAAACATTAAAAAAACGAAGTCTTTGTTGTACAAATATTATAAATGGTTTAGTTCTTAGGGGCAAAGTTTTAGCATAAGGCAAGAGTTGGCGACTTTGGAGTTTGCGGGAAGCAGGTTCGAGTCACAGCGCTGGCTCACCATTCTGTGATTGTGGACAAGCTTGTGATCCCCGTGCGTACGAAAAAAACATCAACGTTGTGTTTGTGTAATGCAACTAGTGCCTATGTAAAACGCAGCAATACATTAGGGCTGAGTTTGCGTTATATACAATTGCTCAAAAACAAAAGTACACTTACAACCCTGAAATGCTGCTGAGTTAAGATCTATTTTTCCCCCAGGGTGACGGCAAAAACGGAGAGCCCTATCGGCACCCGTAGCAGCACTTGCTTGGACCCGGCCCACTTAAAGCCCTGGGTAAAGTGTAGTGCTGCTAATGTTTAAACATGTCGAAGGCATACGCAATTAATGAAGGGCGTAGATTAAAAGATTTAAGCTAAAAAACAGCAGTAGGAAGGCTGCTGCAGGTAAAACACTGTTAAAGTTTAGCCCATATACTATTTGCTACGTATATTATTAATAAACAAAAATTAGTGTGCAGCTGCTGCCTGATAAAACACCGGCACTTCCTTTGTTGAGAACTAATCAATAGGAAGGCGGAAGTTGTGACATGTTTACTGCGCAAGGTAACTAAAATGTAAAGAATAATAAAAACCACATATAAAGTGTAAAAGGCACACCGAAAACGTAAAAAGACGATGTAGTCAACAAAGGCACAATGTGACAGTGGAGTGTAAAAGGCAAACAGTCCGCTTATAAGGCTCATATGTGGATAAAGAAGTCTGGTGTGGACTGGACAGGACACGCACGTATTTTAAAGGCTGCAGAAGAAGCACTTTAAAGGCACAAATAATAATTAAAAGGAACACATGCGAGAATAACAGTTACTTATAGGGGCGAAAAGTACATGTTTCGCCTCCCCGCCTCCCTCACCACCACCACCTTGTGGTGCTGTAGGCTGTTATATGTACATGGCAAGCCCTATAGCCTTATATCCCCACAGCATAAGCCCCTGTGTGCACCACAAGGAAGCATAGAGCACAGCGCGTCAGTGAATGCAAATGCAAGCACTGTGGTCTGTTTGTGGCATGGCGAGCTTTAGAGAGGGTGACTAGTATCTGCTAAAAAAGGATGTGGCTAATAATCCATACACGGGTAATACGGTGGGGGGCGGGGGGGCGGCAGGTTATTAACTCCACTGCACACCTTCACCAATTACTATACACATTATTTCCCGCTAACAGTAACTTTGCCACATAAAACCAGATGACATTTTCGTAAATTGTACACGTTAATCTCATTGCAAGCCCACTGGAATTATGTGCCCAGCGAACACAAAAATATGTGGCAGGGTTGACTTAATAACGCGCAACAAAAGGCAAATTTACAGTGCCTTGTTTGTATGCTAAGAGTTGTGCTGCAAATCGTTTATACACATATTGTTTTGAAAGTACAGCTTCTGCTTAAGCCATTCCCAAAAACTAGGAAGGCGGTCCTAAATACGTATTTCCAGAAACACTTAAAAAATAAGTAAGGCCTAGATCCACTACAGGTAATATTTAGTTAGTATGTGTCTATAAATATTAAGTGCTTCCTGTACAATAAAAAGTTTCTAAGCACAAGGAACTAATAAAAAGATGTTTGCTAAAGTTGTACGTTGCGCGTTTGGGCCTTTAACAAAATCGAATATGTATTTGTACAGTTATGTAGGCTAAATAGAAAACACGCCATATGAACCTGCCGCCTAATAAAAACGCAGGCGCCTCTTGTTTTACAAGTTAAACCGTGGGAAAGCGGCTGTCGCTAAAACACTATTAACATTAAGATTATATGCTCTGTGTTACGCAAAGGTAAAAAATAAATAGACAGTATAAAGAGATGTTGTAATTAAAACACACGGATTTTCTTTGCTACAAAGTAAACATTAAAGAACGCACGTAGCTACATGTTCGCAGTTCCACACAAACAAAATTAGTAGCGGTAAAGAGAAGCAGATTTATTTTGTTAAATTGCGCCCAAAACTATTTTTGGGAAAAAATTGCTCTCACAGTGCTTTTGTAACAATGTTAATATAACAGAATAGATAAACATATGTTTGGGGGAAAAGAGCAGACCGAAAGTCTGCTATAGTGTGATGTTGTAGTGTAAAAACATACACTTCAGAAAGGAAACCAGGACAGGCTAATTAAACGCTAACAAGCCAAGCCAGACGGATTGTAATCTATTCGTCGGCAGCATCTGTGGGATGCAAAACAAGCACAGCAGGATGCTAAAGTTGTGCTCACACGGAGGAAAGTATAAGTGTTTAGCCATTCAACAGTTGCACCAAGGATATTGTGCTGCATAACTAAACACTTATAAGGTCCCAAAGGCGAGACCTTTTGGCTATGCCAATGCTTGTTTTTTATCGTAGTGCACTGAGACAGGGAATGAAGGGGCGTGAGATCAGGATTTGTTATTTCAACACTTAACTCGCAGCCATCGCGCTGCTTGTGCGAGAAGATTGCTCAAATCTGGCACTTGGTGTGACCTTCGGCAGATAGTCTTTATTGCATTATGCCTCGACATATGCATCTCTCTGTTTCCCAGTGCCAGGCGGAACAGCTGTCTCGGGGTTTGGGTGCTTGGTTACCAGTAAAGAGCAGGCTCTGCGCTGCCAGCAGATGCGCAGCGTTAGAAGATTTCTTTAACCTCTGAAGCACCGAGGTATAACTTGCCCCATCTGTAACGATGAATGTGAACGATCCCTAGTATCAATCTTTTCTCAATGGGAATGGTACATACTGTGTCTGTACTCAGAGAGAAATAACAGCTTTTAATTAGTGTCCAACTGGGCATGTTAAGACATGTTTAAGTCCAGATAATTATAGGACATGATGATGCATATACCTTAGTTAATGAATAACAGGCAGTAAGTTGGAAAGTGCGGCACACAAGCTATTCAGGTACCGTCCGGTGAATACCGCGAAAAGCGCTGATGCTACACCACGAGGATACTGGAAGAAAGAAATACCCATTATTTTCAGCCTACGTGCATCATAATGAAGATACTACACTATGTTTGTCAAGATAAATAACTTACACGTTGAGTTGAAAACCATGAACGTGTGGATGATTTAAAAGCCTCTTCGATGCAACAATTATCAGGTTACTCGGACGCAAAAAGCGCGCCAGCCAAAACTTGTGAAAATGCACTGCTTCGAATCTTTTTTGGATGTCAGGAGCTGAAAATAGACAAACTAGCGCGCGCCTCGCGCGGCAGTAGGGGGGAGGGGGCCTGCACGATTCCTTTGCGGAAGCGTGCAGCAAGGCGTGATGATTGTGACCATATGGCGCCACCATATGGCGCTGCGCGCTCCCGCAAGGGAATCGCCAGACGTGCACGCGTTGCCATTGCAAGCAATGCAACGCGTGCACGTTTTTGCCCCCAAAGCTGTGACGATAGCTAAAGGTCTCTCCTATGCAGCGTATGCGCGCTGCGTAGGCGAGACCTTAAAACAACATGTTCTCTACAGCTTGCGCATGAGAACAGCCTTGGAACCGCTTTACAAAAGGTACTGGATAAAGCTTTTTCCAGATCAAAAAACCGGCAGGTCTTTGTTACAAATTAAGCAGTAGGAAAGCAACTGCAACTAAAAAAATATAAAAGTTTATTCCATATGCTCTTTATTACGTAGAATATGAAAAGGAATACAAAGTGTGCAGCTTCTGCCTTATGAAACACCGGCACTTCGACTGTTGCAAATTAAGCAATACAAATGCGGCAGTAGGTATATGTTTCCTACGCAATGTAAGCGCTTTAAAGGCACAAACAGTAAGCAAAAGGAACACATGCAAGAATAAAAGTGACATTAAAAGAAGAAAAGTACATATTTAGCCTCCCCACTTCCCTTAACACCACCAACTTGTGGTGCTGTATGCTGTTAAATGTACATAGCGAGCCATATTGCCTCATATTTTCCTAGCATAAGGGCATATGTGCAGAATAAGGAAGCAGAGAGCATAGCGGATCAGTGCAAAGCAAATGCAAACAATGTATTCTGTTTGCGGCATGGCAAGCTTTACAAAGGGTGTGAATATACAGCGTAACTGGCGGGGACCGGGTCTCTAGCAGCACTGCACTCCTTCATTAACTAGCACACATGCCTGTTTTAAAAAAAAAATTCTTACCGGTAACAGTAGCTTTGTTATATAAATCCTAATTTTATTTGCGTACATTGCACACGTAAATCTATCTGCTAAGCCTCTAAAAATATGTGGTTGGCGAGCACCAACATATGTGGCAGAGTTGACTAAATTAGGCAAAAAAAAAAAAATGTTACAGTGGCTTGTCTATATGCTAAAGATCGCTCTGCAAAACACTTAAACCATATCGTTCCCAAACTACCAATTCTGCTTAAAACATTTAAAAGCACTAGTAGCGCTGCGGTAGCCCCGATTGGCTTTCGTAGCAGCACCTGCTGAGACCCGGCCCACTTAAAGCCCGGGCTAAAGTGTAGTGCTGCTAATGTTTAAACATGTCGAAGGCATACGCAATTAATGAAGGGCGTAGAATAAAACACTTAAGCTAAAAACCAGTGTTCAGCATAGTGTGCCGCTGAACCGGCATTTTGCTACTCCTGTCAGTGCATCCAGATATATAACACAAGTCAGATTACACCTACAAGCAGCCATGATTATTGGCTTTGTCAATGGTTGTTGCCTGCATAAAAAACGTTAAAAAAAACTAATGCTTGGTTGAACAAAAATTATAAATGGTTTAGTTCTTAGGGGCAAAGTTGTAGCATAAGGCAAAAGTTGCCGACTTTGGAGTTTGCGGGAAGCAGCGCTGGCTCACCATTCAGTGATTGTGGACAAGCTTCTGATCCCCGTGCCTACGGAAAAAAAAATTAAACGTTGTCTTTGTGTCCACCTAACCCTCCTTCCTTGATCTGAGACAGCCGAACGTTTTTGTGCAGTTAATGCGTACAGAGCTGGCTCTGCTGAGACAGAATCAGAGCTAAAGCGTTATCATTGCTCCATGCCACCTATTTATCAGAATAACCCACCACTGAGGATAACCAGGTTCTGCGAGTGGATCGGGTTGTTCAACTGCTCCCCATGAGCATTCTGTTCAAAGTGATAAAGCGGAAAAGTGTCCTTCCTATAGGGTCTTCTAATAAGAAGCAAGGTCCAGGGCAGGGGTGAATGTTTAAATCTCCAAAACCACTATTGCAACTCTGGCAATTATTAGTTCGATTACACCTACCAAAAAAACACGAGTATTGGCTTTGTAATAAATGTAATGCCTGGACAAAATACGTGAAAAAAAAAAATCTTCGTTGTAAAAATAATTAAAATGTTTTACAGTGTTGTAATAAAAACAAAGGTCCGGGGCAGAGATAACAGTTCAGAGCCAGCGTGCTCAAAATACGGCAATTACAACCTCGCTCGTTAATAAAACGAAACTAAATAGCCAGCATGATCAAAGAGCTCCAATTACAAAGGCAGGCTACAGCGTGCTAACCAGATACCACACTGCACTTCAATTAAAAGAAGTGCAAGCAGAGTGAAATAACACTGTAGTTAGGCGCCGCTGTATCGGGACTACACAGAAGTTAGAAAATCACCAACAGCCAACAGAAAAGGACATTACAACAACACTACCACAACTAAGCCAATAGCAAGCGGAAAGACAAATAACATGAAATTTCACCCAACATACAGATTACTTTAGGTCTCGCTGAGACAGCGCACGCAGCGCATGCGCTGCCAAGGCGAGACCTAAAAAGCACACTCCTCTTGCTGTTTCTCAAGCTGCTACCGTTCTTGTTGCTTCGTGTGAGAAGTTGGCCTGGTATATGCTGTTCACTAATTAAAGTGGACACCTTGCACCAGGGCAAATCGACTCTTATGGTAGATAGGTTTAAGACAACCTTTTAAAGAAAGCTATCCTAGTGGTAGCTGTGGAGAGCAGCCTTCAGGCTAAGTCTCGGAGGAATGTAAAGCAGCTTGTTTTACCATATAATCTCTTGAATCACCAAATGAAAAGACACCACACAGGTATATATATCAAATATATATGTATTTATTTCTAAATAACTCTCTACTAATCTCTTTATGAGATTAGAAGACAAACATATGCACAAATCAACGTTTCACAATAAGTTAAGCATAAAATATGGCTGGGGCCCTAGGGGCGTACCAGACCATATACTAAGTAAGAGACTTAGGGACAACGACTTGCAGGGAGACAAGGCCTAGGGCCTTCAGAAGTGCTGGGGCCTCACGAAACCACCCAAGGCAGGTAAGTAAAGGACCCACGGGGGACGCGTGCAGTGTAGATACACAGGCGCGGATCGCAGTTGACTTCAATGGGGCAAGTCGCGGTTGGAAATAAAGAGTTTTAGGATACTTCTATAGAACCTACAAGCAAGTCACTTACAGGGTAAGTCGTTCTAGGGCCCACACCCACAGGAGCACCGTAGTGCTGGAGTTACCTCACCCAGGGAAGCCGGGTGCACAGGTGTCCTTTGGTGTCGGGTCGCGGCGTCGTTTTCAATGGCGAACAAAGAAGACTTGCTGCTTGCGGGAGCTGAAGAAGTGTCCGGTGGAATCCAAGCCTGGATTCTGAAGAAGGATGACCTGAAAGCAGAGGGGACAGTGTTCAAAGTCACTTGGCAGTGACTCGGGGCAAGGAAGATGGATGCCCACCGTCGTCGAGTGATTCAGGTCGGTTGCGGGTGCCTTGACTCTTCAGCCACGTGGTCCAGGAGGCGTTGACGATGACCAGGAGCTGGATTCGATGTGTCCCTCGACGTCTGCAGCTGACTGCGGTGTCAGCAACTCGATCGGAGCCAACAAGCCTTGGCAGCCGCAAGTCTCAGGGAGATGGAGAAAAGTTGATGGCGCAGACCAGCAAGGTCTGTGGAACTCACCCAGCAAGGGTAAGTCAGGGCAGGCCTGGAGCAACCAGGGGAGTCCTTTGGTTTCTTTAAGAAGTCTTCTGGGAACCCACAAGCCAGCGGGCAAGGGATCGCAAAGACACCTCGGGCGGAATCACTCAACAGGGGCCCACGGTCACTCGGGACGGTGTAGGCCTCTGATCTTCGGAGGGATTCTTGCTGGAGGTCGGGATCACACGTGGTCCAAAGCACAGGTTCGTAGAACGTTGTGAAGGGGTTGCACTCGACAATAGTGCACGGTGCCCAGGGGTCGCGGTTCCTCATTACTCGTGGGGTCCACTTGCCTCAGCTTCGCTGGGGACTCACGATGGCCTGGGAGAGGTCAAGAAATCCACTTCCTGGGCTGCAGGGACTTCGGACTCCGGCGGGAGCGGTGTAGTTTGCGACCGTCGTTGTCGTTTTTGGTGCCTGCCAAGCAGGGGAGTCACTCCTTGACTCCAAGGGAGATTCTTCTGTCTTCCAAAGGTAGTGGAACGTCGAAGGGCCAGGATTCTTCTGTAGAGCGTCGTCCAGGGGTTATCTGCTTTGCAATGGCAAGGTTCCCCTCTTATACTAAAAGAGGGGATGGACTAGCTCTATGACCCCACCTATGGGAGGGTCAGGGGAGGGGTGGCTACACCCACTTCCCTTTGTCCAGTTTCGCGCCAGAGCAGGGGCAGGTAGCCCCTGAGCTGGTTTGAACTGGCATATGCACAGAGGAGCCTTCTGCTCCCCCAGTGCAGGACTTCAAAGCACTCTAAGAGTGCACCCACCCAGCCCCAATACACTAAACCCTGTCTGGGAGGTGGTCACACCTCCCTGTGACAGGATGCCTATTGTTGGGCTTCCTCCACTGTGAGTTTCGGTCATCAGCAGGAGGGCAGCCCAGTGTCTGTGACTGGTGGCATCCATTTTGTGATGCCAGGGCTCTTCAGGATTCTACCGCGTTTCCACAGCAGGTACATGTCTTATCCCTCTAGAAGGGTGGAATGCTACCCCCGCCGCCAGGATTGGCGGGGGGGTAGTATTCCAAGATGTTTGACACCAAACACGACATGTTTTGATGCAGCCATTCCAAAGTTAGCATTTTACCGCGAGGATATAATGCACTTAAGAGTATATGGTTTAACCGCATCCACAAACAGCCCCAGAGAATAGACTCTGAGAGCTGCAGGGGGCCCTGCTCAAGCAGAGGCACCCCCTCACATAGAAGCCAAGCACCCTGCCCTCAGGATTGATAGGGCCTGCCTTAGGGGTGACTGATAGGTTTATATGTGTGTGCAGGAGAGATATAGGAAACCTATATCTCAGTGAGGGGTGCTAGCACCACCTCACCCAGGCTGCAGTAGCAGGCCTGTGGTGTCAGATTTATTCTGCTTCCCAGGGGTGGCATAATACATGCTGCAGCCCCTGGTAGGCCTGTGAAGTACCTATGCCCTTGGTACCTAAGGTACCATATACTAGGGACTCATAAGGCACCACAGTATCCAATCACTAGTGCACCTAGAGTGCACTCCATGTCATTTAGAGAGAGCAGATAGACTGGGGCCCTGAATAGCAGGGTCCCAGTCCAACTAAGTCATAAACCAGCAAAACACCAGGAAAAAAGTGGGGGCAACCATATAGTCAGATTCCACCTTCCTACATAACCCCCCCAAACGAAAGGAGATAAGGCTAACCTTGACCAGTTGAGCCTTTATTGATTAAGTGGCCATATAAGGAAGCACCTGCACTAGCATGGTTGCCCCCTGTCTTATGGTCCCCTAAGCAATCCCTCACCCTAAGGGTATGAGAGGGTCTCCACCATGGGGAATCACTACCTCTGGTGTGCTTTGGTAAAGTACAAGGCTGGTGGGGTGTCTGAGTAGGGAAGTGAGGCCCTAGGAAGGTTGGCCTCAGCTTCCTCAGATCACTGGTCACCATGTATGCCTGTCTTTCCATCACTGAGTTGCACTTTGCTCTAAGGGTCAACCTTTGACTGCCTACAGCTGGGGGTTGGGTCCCTTTGGATGGAACACTGGAGGGACATGGCATGTTTGGAATCTTTTGGTTCCAGGTTTGCCCTTGCCTAACAGAGTCCTTCTGGGGGACGTCCCTACATAAAGGTATGGGGGATCCCTCAGTGGGTTGAGGAATTTTCACCTGGCTAGGGCTACTAGACTGGGTGCCCCTAATCTGCTGATGGGGGGTTCCTCTGGACAGGGGGCCCTGGGGGTCCACTGACCTCCCTGACCTCTGCAGCCCTGGGCTGACTGAGGCAGGTTAGAGAGGGGCAGTTTACCTGCTCCAGACTGGGTACCACCTTGGAAGGGTCCTCTGCCATCAGGGGTGGGGCCAGGCCAGGCCTGACTACCTCTGTGGCAGTTCCTTCACTAGGGGAGGGTCAGTTCCCTGAGGAGGCTGACCCTTACCTACTGTCTGGAGGGAAGAAGACTTTTCTTCAACCCTTGTGCTCTCTTCTGGGGGAGAGTGGGCCATTCTTCCAGGCTCCATCTCTCCAAAATCTTGGGCTGGGGCTGTGGCCATCACAGCCCCACTAACCTTTACAGGGACACCCAACATCCTCAGATGGGTTTGGTGTTCAATTTCAGCCCAGGCTGAAATTTCCAGATCATTGCCCATCAGGCAATCTACAGGTAAGGTTGGGGACACTGCCACTCTTTTTGGGCCTGTGACCCCCTCCCAGGTGAGATTGACTATGGCCATGGGGTGATCTGTTCTGACACCATCAATGTTGGTCACCTGGTATTTAAACTCAGGTAAAAGCTGGTGAGGGGGACTAGTTTCCCTGCCACCATGGTGACACTAGCCCCTGTGTCCCTAAATGCCACAGCTTTCTGACCATTAATTATTGGCTCCAGTCTGTACCTGCCCAATGCTGTGGGACCCATGGTAAAGGTGGCAAATCCTATACCACCATCAGAGTCTGAGGAGTCTGTTGAGGGGGTCCTGTCTAAACTAGGGCCCACCTCTGTTCCTCTTGCAAAAGCACCTAACTTTTTGGGTGCACTATTCCCAACTGGAGGATTACTACTGGTAGTACCAGGAGGGGTGGTAGTAGTTGTTGGAGGAACATTTTCTTTATTGCCAATCCTGGGACAACTGGGATCAGATTTCCAGTGCCCAGGCTTTTTACAGACATGGCAATAGGGTTTCTTTTCAGGAGAGGAAGGAGTTTGGGACCCACCCCCAGAAGAGGACTTTTGGGGCCCTGTAGTGGACTTATCCTTAGATTTATCCCCACCTTTCTCTTGGGACTTGGTAGAATCTTTCTTGTGGTCACCACCCTGATTCTTAGGCCTTACTCTGGTTCTGACCCATTTGTCTGCCTTCTTTCCCAATTCTTGGGGAGAGGCCAGATCAGAGTCCACCAGGTACTGGTGTAAAAGCTGGTTTTGACAATTATTAAGGATCTGTTCTCTCATCATTAGATTATAAAATCCTTTGAAATCAGTAACCCTACTGCCAACCAGCCAACCCTCCAGAGCCTTGGATGCACAATCTACAAAGTCTGTCCAGTCCTGAGTCTGTGCCTTCTGGGTATCTCTGAACTTCAACCTGTACTGCTCAGTGGTTAAGCCAAACCCATCTATCAGTGCACTCTTCAGGACCTCATAATCATCAGCATCCTCCTCTCTAACAGTGAGGAGCTTGTCTCTTCCTTTATCTGAAAAGGAGAGCCACAAGATTGCTGCCCACTGCTTTTGGGGGACCTGCTGTACTCTACAGGCCCTCTCCATAGCAGTTATCCACTTGTGGATATCATCCCCACTCTGGTAGGGAGGAACAACCTTGCTCAGGTTCCTATGGTCAGGAATATATTCTCTGCCTCTAGGGACACTGTTGCTGCCACCAGGGGGTTCTAACCCCTCTTTTCTAGAAGCTCTCTGGATCTCCAGGGCTTCCCTATCCAGTGCCAACTGCTTGGTTCTGAGGGCCACTTTGGCTTCCTCATACTGGAGCAGTTTGCACCTTCTCTCAGAGGAGGTCTCTCTTAAGGAAAAGTATGAGCTCCTCTGCTGGACAAATTCTCTGCCAGAGTGATAAGAGTGGTCAGATTCCCTGGAAGGGGATCTGTGCCTCTCCTCCTCTCTGTCAGTTCTCTTAGGGAGAATTCCTCTGTCCTTTTCAGGCCCCTTGAAGCCTGGCCCTTCAATCACAGAGTCTTGGTCATTCTGATTTTCATCATCTGACCCAGATACTATGACTGACCCACACACTGATTCAGACCCTTTAGCTCCTAGAGCCAATCTAAGGTCATCTGCTGTCAGCAGATCTATCAGGTGTAGTGTTGAGGGACTCTGTCCTAGCCTCAGGTGTCTGTCAACACACATGGCTCTCAAGTCAGAGAAAGCCATGTCCTTATACTGAGGCTGAGTGGGTCCACTGGGTCCACCCTTTAAGGACATTCTAGTGTTGTGCAGTGTTGTACTACCTACACTAGTTTGTGGCCTACTGATCCTAGCTTGAGCTGTGGAAAGGGTGTGCTATCCCTTGGCACACAGCTCTAAGTTCAGTAGAACTTATTGATACTAAGCTTGACTTTATATGTACCTTGAGTACCTATAATGGTTTTCAGTTAGTAATTCAAATAGAGATTTTCTGGTAAAACAATGGCAAGCTGGAATCCCACCCGCTGCCCACCAATGTGAGAAGTTGGCCTGGTATATGCTGTTCACTAATTAAAGTGGACACCTTGCACCAGGGCAAATCGACTCTTATGGTAGATAGGTTTAAGACAACCTTTTAAAGAAAGCTATCCTAGTGGTAGCTGTGGAGAGCAGCCTTCAGGCTAAGTCTCGGAGGAATGTAAAGCAGCTTGTTTTACCATATAATCTCTTGAATCACCAAATGAAAAGACACCACACAGGTATATATATCAAATATATATGTATTTATTTCTAAATAACTCTCTACTAATCTCTTTATGAGATTAGAAGACAAACATATGCACAAATCAACGTTTCACAATAAGTTAAGCACAAAATATGGCTGGGGCCCTAGGGGCGTACCAGACCATATACTAAGTAAGAGACTTAGGGAGAACGACTTGCAGGGAGACAAGGCCTAGGGCCTTCAGAAGTGCTGGGGCCTCACGAAACCACCCAAGGCAGGTAAGTAAAGGACCCACGGGGGACGCGTGCAGTGTAGATACACAGGCGCGGATCGCCGTTGACTTCAATGGGGCAAGTCGCGGTTGGAAATAAAGAGTTTTAGGATACTTCTATAGAACCTACAAGCAAGTCACTTACAGGGTAAGTTGTTCTAGGGCCCACACCCACAGGAGCACCGTAGTGCTGTAGTTACCTCACCCAGGGAAGCCGGGTGCACAGGTGTCCTTTGGTGTCGGGTCGCGGCGTCGTTTTCAATGGCGAACAAAGAAGACTTGCTGCTTGCGGGAGCTGAAGAAGTGTCCGGTGGAATCCAAGCCTGGATTCTGAAGAAGGATGACCTGAAAGCAGAGGAGACAGTGTTCAAAGTCACTTGGCAGTGACTCGGGGCAAGGAAGATGGATGCCCACCGTCGTCGAGTGATTCAGGTCATTTGTGGGTGCCTTGACTCTTCAGCCACGTAGTCCAGGAGGCGTCGACGACGACCAGGAGCTGGATTCGGTGTGTCCCTCGAAGTCTGCAGCTGACTGCGGTGTCGGCAACTCGATCGGAGCCAACAAGCCTTGGCAGCCGCAAGTCTTGGGGAGATGGAGAAAAGTCGATGGCGCAGACCAGCAAGGTCTGTGGAACTCACCCAGCAAGGGTAAGTCCGGACAGGCCTGGAGCAACCAGGGGAGCCCTTTGGTTTCTTTAAGAAGTCTTCTGGGGACCCACAAGCCAGCGGGCAAGGGATCGCGAAGACACCTCGGGCGGAATCACTCAACAGGGGCCCACGGTCACTTGGGACGGTGTAGGCCTCTGATCTTCGGAGAGATTTCTGCTGGAGGTCGGGACCACATGTGTTCCAAAGCACAGGTTCGTAGAACGTTGTGAAGGGGTTGCACTCGACAATAGTGCACGGTACCCAGGGGTCGCGGTTCCTCGTTACTCGTGGGGTCCACTTGCCTCAGCTTCACTGGGGACTCACGATGGCCTGGGAGAGGTCAGGAAATCTACTTCCTGGGCTGCAGGGACTTCGGACTCCGGCGGGAGCGGCGTAGTTTGCGACCGTCGTTGTCGTTTTTGGTGCCTGCCAAGCAGGGGAGTCACTCCTTGACTCCAAGGGAGATTCTTCTGTCTTCCAAAGGTAGTGGAACGTCGAAGGGCCAGGATTCTTCTGTAGAGCGTCGTCCAGGGGTTATCTGCTTTGCAATGGCAAGGTTCCCCCTCTTATACTAAAAAGAGGGGATGGACTAGCTCTATGACCCCACCTATGGGAGGGTCAAGGGAGGGGTGGCTACACCCACTTCCCTTTGTCCAGTTTCGCGCCAGAGCAGGGGCAGGTAGCCCCTGAGCTGGTTTGAACTGGCATATGCACAGAGGAGCCTTCTGCTCCCCCAGTGCAGGACTTCAAAGCACTCTAAGAGTGCACCCACCCAGCCCCAATACACTAAACCCTGTCTGGGAGGTGGTCACACCTCCCTGTGACAGGATGCCTATTGTTGGGCTTCCTCCACTGTGAGTTTCGGTCATCAGCAGGAGGGCAGCCCAGTGTCTGTGACTGGTGGCATCCATTTTGTGATGCCAGGGCTCTTCAGGATTCTACCGCGTTTCCACAGCAGGTACATGTCTTATCCCTCTAGAAGGGTGGAATGCTACCCCCGCCGCCAGGATTGGCGGGGGGTAGTATTCCAAGATGTTTGACACCAAACACGACATGTTTTGATGCAGCCATTCCAAAGTTAGCATTTTACCGCGAGGATATAATGCACTTAAGAGTATATGGTTTAACCGCATCCACAAACAGCCCCAGAGAATAGACTCTGAGAGCTGCAGGGGGCCCTGCTCAAGCAGAGGCACCCCCTCACATAGAAGCCAAGCACCCTGCCCTCAGGATTGATAGGGCCTGCCTTAGGGGTGACTGATAGGTTTATATGTGTGTGCAGGAGAGATATAGGAAACCTATATCTCAGTGAGGGATGCTAGCACCACCTCACCCAGGCTGCAGTAGCAGGCCTGTGGTGTCAGATTTATTCTGCTTCCCAGGGGTGGCATAATACATGCTGCAGCCCCTGGTAGGCCTGTTAAGTACCTATGCCCTTGGTACCTAAGGTACCATATACTAGGGACTCATAAGGCACCACAGTATCCAATCACTAGTGCACCTAGAGTGCACTCCATGTCATTTAGAGAGAGCAGATAGACTGGGGCCCTGAATAGCAGGGTCCCAGTCCAACTAAGTCATAAACCAGCAAAACACCAGGAAAAAAGTGGGGGCAACCATATAGTCAGATTCCACCTTCCTACACTTCGGCTCTTGTTCATGCTGACTGTTGGGCTGATGTTACTTCTTGGCGTGGGTTCATTTCTGGCTTCATTGAGTTCCCCCGTTCCTTTAGGTCGTTTGATTTCCCTTTCTTTTATATACATCACTTATTTCCTTCCAGTACCCTGCTCAGGGTTGCTGCTTGGTGGATTTTTTAAACCCGCTTTGAGATGACCAGTCGTTGGTACTGGGGTGGCAGGTTCCAGGGCTGCTGCAGTGCACAATACATTTCCAGTCAGCATGGGCTCTATATGAGACCCCATCCCATATTTAATTTCAGATTTTGTGTTTATATTTCCTCCGGTGCATTCCATCAATGCCAATTTGTCCTTTTTATGGGGTGAGTGGAAGTTTTTCTCCATAATTTTGTTGATATCTCCATTTGCTCTGGGCTTCCGCCTTCAATAGGAGGGGCTTGTGCCCACTGTGGTCTGTATCAATAGTCTTTGGGGGACGATACCAGATAGACGTGGGCACCTCTTTGTCTTCAGCTTTGGGCTTCCTGGTCGCCTCGGGCTGCCAAGATTCCTGAGTTTCTTGATGCTGTCGAACCAAGAGGCTTCACCTTCTACTTTTATTCAGGTTTTTCAATTTTTTCTTGTTTTTTTGGTGAGGGGTGCCCCCAAGCCCTCGTTTGCCTCATAATTCCCATTACTTGGCTCATTTTGGGGGATGTCCAAACTAGTGACCCTGAGCTGTTTCTGGATATCTTTGAGTTTCCATATCAGCCCCCCGTGCTGACTGATCTTTGGTGGGGGGACTCTCTCCTCCTCATCCGGCCTCGGTGGGGCCCTCAGAGAACGACGCTTGGTGGTGCCTTCTCTGAAGCTGCAGTTGTTGAACTCATTGTGCACTGGTGTGCTTTTACTGACTTTTAGATTTGGCAGAAAATGCATTCTTCAAGTTAACAGGGGTTGAAGCCCTTCCTCCGTGAGGGTCTCCAGAGTCCAGAAAGGTACCAGAGTCACTATCGGGCATTTCCTCCGCTTACTAATGAAGGTCTTTTTATATTTCTGTTTCCTTGCTGGTTTATGTGATCGCTGTTGTGCTTGTGCCTGAAGAAGCATCGTCCTACGAGTCCTCTCTCTCCCCAGTCCAAGTCCGCCTCACTATCAAGGACTTTGGCGACTTTGGGGGATTGGCTTCAAGGATTGTGGGGGTCTCTTACTCTTGTGTTTCAATCTCCTCTGTCACGTCCAGCACAATGGCGGATAGATAGCGTAAAGCTTCTACGCCTGGTAGTGAAAAGAGCGCCCTCGGCTTCTGTAGCTCTTGAGTCTGGAAACCAATGAATCTTAATCCATATTCCTTATTCCGCGTTCTCTTAAAAGGTTTCTGTTCAATGATCTATTAAAATCTGTAGTAGATTGCTTAAATTATCTCACAAACAAGCAGCTTGGTTTTAGAGTGTGGATTCTGATGTAAATTAAAAGAAGCGCACCCCAAAGACCTCACACGTGTGTGCTTGCTATCCACGTAAGACCACCCTCAAGCCTCAGGCGCCCTGATGCTGTATCATGTGCAAGAGCCGGGCAGCCTGTCCTTGGAAACGGTGAGTCTTGTGGCGAGCGAATTAGCGGATGAATGGGCAGGTACATGGATGAGCTCGTGAGCGGATGGGTGGGTAGGGGGTATTCAGGCTTCCACTGCAAGAACGAGCCGCGCGACCTGATCCCGACAGCCTCTGCGCGTTGTGTGGATCCCACTGTCCTAATGTGATCACCCTCACCTCACCACACCGCTACCCTGCCTCCTGCTGCCAGCCCACAGCCGGCCTCCTGCTGTCCTGGCTTTCTGGCTTCTCTCCTGGTCTCTTGCTGGCTGCAGCACATTGCCTCAGGTCACCGGTGCTTAGCAAGGGGCCGGGGAGCCAGAGGGGCCCAAGGGCCCAGGGGGCCACCATGTCATCTCACAGGGGCTCACTGGACTCCACGAACTCCACAAGCTCACCACTCGCAGCACACTAGTTTCTCCCACATGCCTGGTTTCCACCGGATATCTGACCGTTCCCTGTACAGAAAGAAGAAGTGTGGATTAGGATGGCAGTACCGACCACATACAGTCTGGCATTAGCTAGAGTTTGACTCAGGGTGAGGCTACTAGAATCAGACAGGAGAGCCTGAGCCTCCTGTTTAAGAATGACTCTATCTGTTTCTGTGAAGGGCCGTCATCTTGTGCATTGCCAGCAGAACCCAGAGGAGTTCTTGCTGAATGCGAACCCTTCTTCATGAATGTGTCAAGGACCACGACTGAGGATGGGTGAGTGCTAGCAGTACATTTAAAGTGTTTTTAAGTTGCCAGTTGAGGTAGGTTCTACAGGATTGGGTTCAGTGCATTCCAAAGCTAGGCTCCCACAGCACAGACGGGCTGTCCACGGTGGCATTTCAATAACATCTGGCATAAACAAACGGAATTCCATTTCTGGATCTCACATTGGGCTCCAAAGTTTAATTCAAGAACAATGACTGATACTTTGAGCCATGACTGATGATACTTTGAGCCATGACTGATGATACCTTGAGCCATGACTGATGATACTTTGAGCCATGACACTTTGAGCCATGACTGATGATACTTTGAGCCATGACTGATGATACTTTGATTAATGAACAAATAGAATCCACCCTTATAAAATATGCGGAAAAAAAGGGGGGGAACAAGGTCTGAAGATGAATGTGTTTCCTACAATGGTGGGAAGCACATGGTGTTCTTTAAATACCCCACACACTAAAAGGGCCCTTGGTGTCATGCTTCATCATAGGGGTCTTCGCGTCCCTCTACGGAACGCGGCGTGCTACTAACCAACGGATACGTGGGAGCACTGATGTAGTCACTATGTGTGGTGTGCGAGGGTAGTGAGTGGTAGGGTCAGGAGTGAATGGATGCGTGAGAGTTAAAAAATACCTGGCATGTGAGGGCTAAAAAGAATTTTAATATACCTCCGTGCTGGTATTGTTAAAATAGTGTGGTGGAGGTTGTTGTGTATTTAATGTACATAACCTCCTGCGTGCGTCAACATGTTTCGAAGCCGAAAGCTCTTCTTCAGGACGGGTGCACAGATCCCTACCCTACTCACATGCGACAGTCTAATACCGTCTCAACATACGTAATATTATGTGTCGAATTTAGCCAAATGTGCCTATTATGGTAAATGGCCTGGAACAAGGTAATGCCATCAATATCAATCTGGAAAAGAACACAAAAGTACATACACAATATTAAATGGTGATACTCCTAATGTGGAGATCGTGACCTGTAAAGGTAAAATTACACGGTGTCTAGACGTGATAGTTAGCCTATCAGTATCAGTCTAGTGCCCTAAAAAAAGGGGACAAATACAAAACAAACCAACACTTAACATACAACACACACTCTATATTAATTTCAATAGTCGCTGTAGTAATCCTCTAGGGACAGTAAAAGCAGAAATTATGGGAAAAGAAGGGGGGGTAGGGGTTGGTTGTAGAAGGAATGCATACTTGCTATAATGAAGCCAGTGGCATCATGAGCCTGCGAGGACCGAGGGGACCTTGTGCTAACTAGCACTCTGCAAGGATAAAAAACACAACACTCAGTACTGTGGGAGGTACTCACTGGGTTGAGGTGGCGGTGATCCTGTTAAAAAGACGCCTGTGCCGTACTTAAATGCGTAGAGGTACTACCTGCTACCAAAGTCCCATCCGCGGCTCCGTGGTGTGAAAGGAGTATGGAGAGATTGGTATTTATACTCACGTTAATTACCAAATTATTCCCGCCACTATGAGGGCGTACGTGCTGAACATTGTGTGTCAGCAATAATATTGGTTCCGGTGTGATACAGAACCGGAGCTGGGATCGGAGGTAGTGAGGGCCAGCTTCAAAAGGCGCACTACGGCTGCGCAGAGTGTAGGCAACTGCATGATATGTCATGCGCGATGCAGTCGGTGTCAAGCGGTCCCCAGAAACTGAACGGCTAACTCGCTAACACTCACTGCGGCAGCGTGGTGTTCAAGTTAACCTCTTGTATGTAGCGGAAACCGTCACGCGGCAATCGCGTAATACAAAAGTATACCGCTTATTGGGAAAAGCCTGCTGTTGTTGCACTTGCCTATATCTGTTGCCAGTGGTGATTAAAGGCTCAGTATGCATACCGTGGGCGATAATAATGAACCACAGACTGGGTGGGGTGCATTAATGCATCAGTTGAGTCATGTTGGCTCAAGGGGGTCGACCAGCTTGATGAATGCTACGAAGCTGGGTCTACAAAAGTGAAAAAATAATAAAGGTGGAAAATTTTAGCAAAAAGAAAAGTGAAAAAAAGGGGGGGGGGTTATTCCTGGATAGTACCCAGCAGGAAACAATCATCTGCCTTAATAGATTCTGGTGGCCGGAGGGCAGGCGGGGTTGTTCGGTTGCACTCCCCCAGAGTTTTTACTTAGTGCCTATGTTACACTTTGTTGCCCATAGTGTTTCTGATTGTTTTAGTTGAATTGGTGCCAAGGGATACTGTCATTGAGTCCTGTAACGCTAGTGCCCAAGCGGAACACCCAACGCTGTTCCTTTTCTAATAAGCCGGTCTCTGATGGTAATTGTTCAATGATCGTCCACTGTAGGTCATTAACTGTATGGGTTTCGGACAGGTAGTGGGACGCCATTTTCGTGGTGCTCTTTTTGCATCGAACATTACTTTTATGTTCGCCGATTCGAATTTTGGCAGGTCTTGACGTCATTCCAATGTACTCTAGCCCACAGGTGCAAGTGATCATGTACACGACGTTACGGCTGTTACAATTTGTGAACTTCCTCTGCTCCCATTTACTTCCATTTCTGAATTCCACCCATCTACTTTTTTTGGTCAGGTGGCACGTGCTGCAATTGCCACAGGGATGGTGGCCCTGGACCGGATGTAGAGTGGGGTTGTTAGTATGCGTGGTTGCACCTGTGCGGGGTCGTGTATGGACCAACATATCCTTCAGGTTCCTGCCTCTTTTGTGAGCGAACAACGGTTTCTCTAAGTGGAGGTCACCACAAGTCAGGGTCCTCCAATGTTTGAACACAGCTGCGAGCTTCCGTTGACTTCTATGGGGAATGTCGCGGTTAGAGTTTTAAAGATAAAGGACACTTAGAGGAGGACTTGGAGCAAACCCCTTTAGAACTAGGTTTTTCTAGAGTCAATACCCACGGGAGCACCGGAGTACTCGAGTTACCTCACCCAGGGGAGCCGGGTGCATAGGTGTCTTTCGGGGTCGGGTTTCGTCGTCGTTTTCAATGGCGATCTGCTGCAAGGTGCTGCTGGCGACCAAGTCGAAAGTGTTCAGGTGGATCCAAGGTTGGACCCCGCACAGGTGCAACCACGCATACTAACAACCCCACTCTATATCCGGTCCAGGGCCACCATCATGGGAGCAGAGGAAGTTCACAAATTGTAACAGCCGTAACGTCACCTGCCAAAATTCGAATCGGCGAACATAAAAGTAATGTTCGATGCAAAAAGAGCACCATGAAAATGGCGGCCCACTACCTGTCCGAAACCCATACAGTTAATGACCTACAGTGGACGATCATTGAACAATTACCATCAGAGACTGCCTTATTAGAAAAGGAACAGCGTTGGGTGTTCCGCTTGGGCACTAGCGTTACAGGACTCAATGACAGTATCCCTTGGCACCAATTCACCTAAAACAATCAGAAACACTATGGGCAACAAAGTGTAACATAGGCACTAAGTAAAAACTCTGGGGGAGTGCAACCGAACAACCCCGCCTGCCCTCCGGCCACCAGAATCTATTAAGGCAGATGATTGTTTCCTGCTGAGTACTATCCAGGAATAACCCCCCCAACCCACCCCTTTTTTTCACTTTTCTTTTGCTAAAATTTTCCACCTTTATTATTTTTCACTTTTGTAGACCCAGCTTCGTAGCATTCATCAAGCTGGTCGACCCCTTGAGCCAACATGACTCAACTGATGCATTAATGAACCCCACCCAGTCTGTGGCTCATTATTATCGCCCACGGTATGCATACTGAGCCTTTAATCACCACTGGCAACAGATATAGGCAAGTGCAACAACAGCAGGCTTTTCCCAATAAGCGGTATACTTTTGTATTACGCGATTGCCGCGTGACGGTTTCCGCTACATACAAGCGGTTAACTTGAACACCACGCAGCCGCACTGAGTGTTAGCGAGTTAGCGGTTCAGTTTCTGGGGACCGCTTGACACCGACTGCAGTGCGCATGACCTATCATGCAGTTGCCTACACTCTGCGCAGCCGTAGTGCGAATTTTGAAGCTGGCCCTCGCTACCTCCGATCCCAGCTCCGGTTCTGTATCACACCGGAACCAATATTATTGCTGACACACAATGTTCGGCACGTACGCCCTCATAGTGGCGGGAATAATTTGGAAATTAACGTGAGTATAAATACCAATCTCTCCATACTCCTTTCACACCACGGAGCCGCGGATGGGACTTTGGTAGCAGGTAGTACCTCTACGCATGTAAGTACCCTTGGTCAGTCACCCTTGGTCAGAACCCAACAGACACCAAGGCCTGCTTCAGGGATTGTATGTTTCACGTCAACAGGTGGATGAACGAAAACCATCTACAGCTAAACAGTGACAAAACTGAGATAGTACTCTTCGGGAATGCACAAAAACACTGGACTAATGATTGGTGGCCGGCAACTTTGGGCCCTAGTCCAATACCCAAACAATCGGTTCGAAATCTAGGAGTCCAAATCGATAATAATCTATCGATGAAAAATCAGGTGAACCACATAATTGGTTCCTGTTTTGGTACCATGCGCAACCTGCGTAAAGTTTTTAAATGGATCCCTTTGGAAGCCAGGAAACCGTTGGTCCAGGGATTAATTATTAATCGCATGGACTACGGAAATGCCCTACTGTCAGCAATAAATGAGGATCTTCTATCCAGGCTACAGGTTCTACAAAATACTGCAGCTAGGTTGGTCTTAAATCTTCCGTCAGGTTCTCCATCGGCCCCAAACCTGAGACGGCTCCACTGGCTGCCTGTTAGAAAGAGAACGCGTTTCAAGCTTCTCTGTTTAGTTCATAAAAACATGTATGGAAGGGGCCCCTGTTACTGGAAAAAGAAGTTAAACTGGCATCAACCAAGCCGACCCCTCAGATCCAGCAACCAGCACCTCCTTACCTCCATCAGAATTCGTACAACTCGTAACGGAGGAAGATCTTTCTCATTCTTAGCCCCCACTCTCTGGAACAAATTGCCATTACTCCTCCGCACTATGGCCGACCACCATCATTTTCGGAGGGAACTAAAAACATGGTCTTTTGACAACTGACCCCCCTGTTTCCTCTATCAGCTGTTTTAAGTAGGAGTTGCTTGTAAGCGCCATGAGACTTTCGGGTGAGATGAGCGCTCTACAAATGCCCCATGATTTGATTTGATTTGAAGTACGGCACAGCCGTTTTTTCAACAGGATCACCGCCACCTCAACCCAGTGAGTACCTCCCACAGTACTGAGTGTTGTGTTTTTTATCCTTGCAGAGTGCTAGTTAGCACAAGGTCCCCTCGGTCCTCGCAGGCTCATGATGCCACTGGCTTCATTATAGCAAGTATGCATTCCTTCTACAACCAACCCCTACCCCCCCTTCTTTTCCCATAATTTCTGCTTTTACTCTCCCTAGAGGATTACTACAGCGACTATTGAAATTAATATAGAGTGTGTGTTTTATGTTAAGTGTTGGTTTGTTTTGTATTTGTCCCCTTTTTTTAGGGCACTACACTGATACTGATAGGCTAACTATCACGTATAGACACCGTGTAATTTTACCTTTACAGGTCACGATCTCCACATTAAGAGTATCACCATTTATTATTGTGTATGTACTTTTGTGTTCTTTTCCAGATTGATATTGAAGGCATTACCTTGTTCCAGGCCATTTACCATAATAGGCACATTTGGCTAAATTCTACACATAATATTACGTATGTTGAGACGGTATTAGACTGTCGCATGTGAGTAGGGTAGGGATCTGTGCCCCGTCCTGAAGAAGAAGCTTTCGGCTTCGAAACAGGTTGACGCACGCAGGAGGTTATGTACATTAAATACACAACAACCTCCACCACACTATTTTAACAATACCAGCACGGAGGTATATTAAAATTCTTTTTAGCCCTCACATGCCAGGTATTTTTTAACACTCACGCATCCATTCACTCCTGACCCTACCACTCACTACCCTCGCACACCACACATAGTGACTACATCAGTGCTCCCACGTATCCGTTGGTTAGTAGCACGTCGCGTTCCGTAGAGGGACGCGAAGACCCCTATGATGAAGCATGACACCAAGGGCCCTTTTGGTGTGTGAGGGGTATTTAAAGAACACCATGTGCTTCCCACCATTGTAGGAAACACATTCATCTTCAGACCTTGTTCCCCCCCCTTTTTTTTCACCTATTTTATAAGGGTGGATTCTATTTGTTCATTAACTATAGCTGGGGAGACTGAATCTGCCTCCAGTGTCCATGTGGACACACTCTCTCTCCGCTCCCTCCTTTGATTTGTATTGATGATACTTTGAGCCATGACTGATGATACGTTGAGCCATGATTGATGATACTTTAAGCCATGTCTTTCGCGAGCTTTGAAAATTGTAAAGAAGATTTTGAAGTTAGTCCTTTGCGCCAGCGGAAGCCAATGTAAGTCATATATGAGATGATTTCCTTACATTGAAACAATCTGGCTGCTTGGTTTTCAATATCTTTCTTTGGACCTTGGGTTTACACAACATTTAATAATTCCTTGATCCCAACAAGACTCTGGTAAAGTTCAATGTACTGAACAAAATGGAGAAGCAGCACGAGATGAAACTTGGTGTTTCTGATTTTGTTTTACTGCTTTGCCGGGGTCAGTGCGGGCAATAATTCCGACATCCAGTCGAAGATAAGTCTGCCATGTAAGGGATCTCCAAGTCAGAAGATGTCTGTGTTTGATCCACTCAGGCAGAGATATTTCTGCTACACACATTGATAAATGTGTTTCAGCCAAGCTGTGGTATTTTCACTCATTTACAGATTTGAGAATTATCAACAACACAGTGATGGATATTGCAAAGTCCACTGGTCCAGCAGTCACCTGTTTATATTGAATAGAGGAGGAGACAGAGAGGAGCCCTGTGGAATCCCACATGTGATGCCTTTCCTGGTCGACGAGGAGGAGACTGCACGACCAGAAAGAATAACACCGGTGGAGGCTTGTTCCAGAGCCACAGATCCCTGCCCACTTCAAAGAGGATTCAGATTTCTAAGTGATCTGCAGCTCGGGAGGATAGTAGATTTTCACCAATATCAGCAATTGTAGTTTCTATCCCTCTTCTTGGTCTCAACCCAGATTTTACCCCCTGTAGATTTGAGTTGGAATATATGATTTCTTGTGGTTGCCATGCAACCTCTCTTTCCTGATCATTTTACTGAAGGGAAATTAAAGATGGCTCTAAACATTCCTGGGTTCTGCTGTTGCCTAATGGCTTCTTCAGCTTTTTTATTATTTTTAAACTTTTATTTTTGATTTAAACAGATACTGCAGCAATCATACAAATACAGGTATCAGAGGATCATTACCAACTACGCCGGGGAACTCCGTCCCACACATATACAATACCAGAGACTATGAGGTAGCACTTAGAAGTGCATTTGAAATCAGTGGTATACATTCCACCTGCCCATCACACTTTGCTTCTCTCGTTCCTCTCCCTCCCAGATGTGTCCTCAATCGCATCTGATTCATGCTGGTCATCCCAAACTGGGTCCGAATTCTGGGCAGCATTGCACAATTTCTGCCACTCAGTAAGGTCTTCCTGCAGTTTGTCGCCCCTACGGTTTAGTTTCATGTTGACTTCTGCTAAGGACCACTTGCGGATGCCCCTAAGCCATGCTGTTATGTCCGTGCCCCTCAGCTCCGTCCGAGTGATAGCCACCATGCGCTTAGCAAGTACCAGCATCAGTTGTAGCAGCTTGTAAGTCATTTTACACTTCCTGGGTTTCTTAATGTGGCCCAACAAGCATTGCAATGGCTCCTCCTCAATGTGAAAGCCTGTGCCCTCCCGCACTCTCTCCACCACCTGATCCCAGAACTGCTTCAGCCCAGGGCATCTCCATGCTAAGTGTAAAAAATTCGCCTCCTCCTCATCTCATCTAGGGCACGTGTCAGCTCGGATCAGGGAGATGCACCATAGTCTCACTGGTGTTAGATAGGTGCGGTGCAAAAAGTTATAGTGTATCAGTTTAAATCGCGCATTGCAGGATACTGTGTGTGTAAGCGTGCTTATGGCTGCCCAGGTCTTGTCATCCAGGGGCCCAGCTAAATCTGCATCCCAGGCTGCTTTTGGATGAGGAGGAGGGGCAGTCGAGTCCATCCTCATAGCTTTGTACAGGAGGGAAATCAGTCTGTGCCCAGTGCCGCATGTGAGCATTCTATCCAGGGTGTGAGTCGTTTTCGGTATGTCTGGGTGAGAAGGCCAGGTTATCGTTGCGATTTCCATCAGGCCAGTGTAGTGTAATTCTTCAGCTTTTTTAACGTGCTTTAGAGCATGGGTACCATGTATTGCTGTGGTTCAATCAATCAATCAATCAATCACTGCATTTATAGAGCGCGCTACTCACCCGGGAGGGTCTCAAGGCGCTGGGGGAGGGGGTAAGTTACTGCTCGAACAGCCAGGTCTTGAGCTGCTTCCTGAAGGAGAGATGGTCCTGGGTTCGCCGAAGGTGAGTGGGGAGGGAGTTCCAGGTCTTGGCTGCCAGGTAGGAGAAGGATCTTCCTCCGGCGGTGGTTCTGCGGATGCGTGGTACGGTGGCGAGGGCGTGGCTGGTTGATCGTAGCTGGCGTGTGGGCGTGTAGAAGGTCATGCGGTCGTTGAGGTACTTTGGGCCCAGGTCGTGGAGGGCCTTGTGTGCGTGGGTGAGGAGTCTGAACGTGATTCTCTTGCTGACGGGGAGCCAGTGCAGGTCTTTCAGGTGTCCGGTGATGTGGCTGTGTCGGGGGATGTCCAGGATGAGTCGTGCGGAGGCGTTCTGGATGCGCTGGAGTCTCTTTTGAAGTTTGGCTGTGGTTCCGGCGTAGAGGGTGTTCCCATAGTCCAGTCGGCTGGTGACGAGTGCCTGGGTGACGGTCTTCCTGGTTTCAGTGGGGATCCATCTGAAGATCTTGCGGAGCATGCGCAGGAGTGTTGAAGCATGAAGATGAGACGGCGTTGACTTGTCTGGTCATCGACAGGGAGGAGTCCAGGATGAAGCCCAGGTTGCGTGCGTGGTCCGTTGGCTTGGGCGCGGTGCCCAGGGCCGGGGGCCACCAGGAGTCGTCCCAGGCGGAGGGTGATGAGCCCAGGATGAGGACTTCCGTCTTGTCTGAGTTCAGTTTAAGGCGGCTGTTCCTCATCCAGTCGGCGACGTCTCTCATCCCGTCGTGTAGGTTGGCTCTGGCGGTGGTGGGGTCGTTGGTGAGGGAGAGGATCAGCTGGGTGTCGTCGGCGTAGGAGATGATGTTGAGGTTGTGTCGGCGTGCGATGGCTGTGAGGGGGCTCATGTAGACGTTGAAGAGGGTTGGGCTGAGTGAGGATCCTTGTGGAACGCCGCAGATGACTTCGGTGGCTTCGGATCTGAACGGGGGAGGCGGACTCTCTGGGTTCTTCCGGCGAGGAACAGAGATGATCCATTCCAGTGCTTTCTCTCGGATTCCGATGTTGCTGAGGCGCTTCACTAGGGTGCGGTGGCAGACGGTGTCGAACGCCGCGGAGAGGTCCAAGAGGATGAGGGCAGCTGTTTCCCCGTTGTCGGTTAGGGTTCTGATGTCGTCGGTGGCTGCGATAAGGGCGGTCTCGGTGCTGTGGTTGGCCCGAAACCCGGACTGCGAGGGGTCGAGGGATCCATTCGTCTCGAGGAAGGCGGCAAGCTGTCTGTTGACGGTCTTCTCGATGACTTTGGCTGGAAACGGAAGGAGCGAGATGGGACGGTAGTTCTTGAGGTCGGTGGGGTCCGCCGTTGGTTTCTTCAGGAGGGCGGTAAGCTCGGCGTGCTTCCAGCTCTCCGGGAAGGTGGCGGTGTGGAAGGAGGAGTTGATGATGTCCCGGAGATGGGGTGCGATGGTGGCGTCGGCTTTGTTGAAGACGTGGTGTGGGCAGGGGTCGGTTGGTGATCCGGAGTGGATGGAGTTCATCGTGCGGGTGGTGTCTTCGGTGCTGATCGGGGTCCAGTTGCAGAGGGTGGTGGTGGCGGGCGTTGGTTCGGCGGTAGGGTGCGTTGTTTGTGCGTCGAAGCTGTTGTGTATGTCGGTGATCTTGCGGTGGAAGAACGCGGAGAGTGAGTTGCAGAGGTCTTGCGAGGGGTGATGTCGTTGTTTCCGGCGCTGGGGTTGGAGAACTCTTTGACGATGCTGAAAAGTTCCTTGCTGTCATGGGCGTTGTTGTCCAGTCGTTCTTTGAGTGCCGACTTCTTGGTGGCACGGATCAGCTGGTGGTGTTTGCGGGTGGCGTGCTTGAGGGCGGTCCTGTTGTCTGTGGTCTGGTCGAGTCGCCAGGTTTTCTCGAGAGTGCGGCAGTTCTTCTTGGATTCCTTGAGTTCGTTGGTGAACCAAGGGGTTTTCTTGCTTCCGGGTCTGCTGGGAGGGTTTTTGTGGTGCGAGGTCGTCGGCGCAGGCGGTCAGCCACTTGGCGAGGTTGCTGGCTGCTTCGTTTGGGTCCGTTGTGTTGGTGGGTGTGTTCTGGCTGAGGGAGGCGGTGAGCTGCTCGGCGGTGATCTTGCTCCAGCTCCGGCGGGGAGCCTGTTGCGGGTGGTGGTGGGTCGCAGTCTTTCTGAAGCTGAAGTGGACGCAGCTGTGGTCGGTCCAGTGGAGTCCGGTGGCGTGGCTGAAGGAGATGTGCTTGCTGGACGAGAAGACGGGGTCAAGCGTGTGGCCGGCGTAGTGGGTGGGCGTGTTCACCAGTTGCTTGAGTCCGAGGTTGGCGAGGTTGTCCAGCAGGGCGGTGGTGTTTCTGTCGTTGCTGTTCTCCAGGTGGAAGTTGAGGTCCCCTAGGAGGATGTAGTCGGCGGAGGGCATGGCGTGCGGGCTGATGAAGTCTGCGATGTCTTCGCTGAATAGTGTGCGTGGTCCCGGGGTCTGTAGATGAGGGTGCCTCGGAGGGTGGTCTTGGGGTCAGTGTGTATCTGGAAGTGTAGGTGTTCGGCGGCGGTGAAGGTCTCGTCGGAGTTAGTCGAGATGCGGATGGTGTTCTTGTGTACGATGGCGATGCCTCCTCCCGTCTGGTTGACGCGGTCCCTCCGGGTGATCTTGTATCCGTCCGGGATGGCTATGGCGATGTCGGGCGCTGAGGAGGCGTTCATCCAGGTTTCGGTGAGGAAGGCGATGTCCGGTGCTGTTGCGTCGAGCAGGTCCCAGAGTTCCACGGCGTGCCTGTGGACGGAGCGGGTGTTCAACAGGATGCATTTCAGGTGGTTGCTGCTGTTGCTCGACTTGGCGGAGGTGGTGCACGTCCGGGGGCAGGTGAATCGGCAGGTTTGGCAGGTGAAGGGTCCGTGGGTGCGTCTCGGTGAGGCTCGGTAGCAGGCAGGGTTCCGGCCGGCATTGAGTGCGGTGAGGGTGGCGGCGTCGTAGGTCCGTCGAGTAGTGTTGCGTTGGTGGGATCCAGGGGTTCTGGCGCTGGGCGCGGTCCAGGCACGGACGGGCGCAGACGTGGTTAATCATGTATGATACTTCAGGCTGGGTTTAAAGAAGCTATCCTTCATGTGTCGTCCCTGAAAGTTTGTTGATTGCTTTATACATTTGTTTTGGGCTCAAAACTGCAAAAGAACAAGAAAAAGGCAGGATTTCTAAAGACTCCATCCAAATGTAAGATGATAACTGAATAATTTCCTAGTTGTGTTTGATGCCTGATCTATGCCTTTTGTTGGAGGGAGTGTAGTGATAAGGACTGAGGGTCCTATGAGTGCAGGGATCCCTGTTGAGCTGCATTTGTCGGGAAGAGAACTGTGTGCAACATGTCAGGAGTAGATTGTCATGGATACTGAAGATTACCAAGAGGGTTATTCTGGAGATCACTCCATTAATGCTGCTTCTCAACAGACTGCAGAAACCATAGGATTTCACCCATTTCCCCTCAAGGCTCACCTGCAGATACGTCTCCAGAGCCGTCCAGACTTTCCAGTCCTCCAGCTTGGCGCCTTTCTCGAGGTAGTCCTTGATGCATTGCTCTCTGCACTCTGGGTGAAGGCCCCCATGAGCTTTGCTCCTCGGGATTCCCAGCACCTTCTCGTGCACGTAGATTGGCCAAAGGTTGCCGGTGGCCTCTATGGTGTTAGGAAAGATGTTCCAGGTCCAACACTGCTGGTTGTGCCCCAACTCGTGGATGGGACCCCAGATCCCTCCACTGATCTTATCTACATTAGTCAAATCTTTAGCGGAGTCTGTGTGGCACATAATGGGATAGCCAGAATGCATTGAGCCTGTAATGAGAAGACAAAAGAAAACAACTACTGTTTCCTGCAGAATAACCATGCATAAAGAACAGCTCACTTCCTCCTGCTTCAACAATCAAAGACATGTTTGGCCCTGTGGCGCTTGTACATGTGATCTCCTTAAACCAGTTTGATAGTACACACACTAGGAGGCTGCACACATAAAAACACATCATCTAATCATATGAGCTCCTCTTCACATATCATTGTAAAGTTACAGGGATTGTACATCTGCAGAGGAATGACAGAGACCAAAGCAGTATTGACAGTGGAAGCGGGGCATGTTGATACAGGGGGTGAACTAACCACCAGACATGCTGGGCACCCAAAAGGCAGGGCTGTGTCTTGGATAAAGGAGGTTCTCCCCACCCTTTGTAACTCCTGGTTCCTCTGAATGAATGACTGACACAGGGTGTGGTGTAGAACTCTGCCTTGTTGGCACCTTATGATCTGTAATAATCATAGACTGCAGAAAGTCCTGGGAGAGGGGTGCGTCCAGTGTAACATGTCCCCAAACACAGTCCAGTCCTGTAAATGCCATTGACCAGCCAAGGTACCCCCACCTGGTGTTTTAGCTGTACCGGAAGTGGCTGGTAACATATCTGTACCAGAGGGAAGAGAAACATGAAACATGTGCCAAACTTGTCATTGTAAAGTGAAACCCAGACAATTTCACTCATCCAGCCCAGGAGGCTGAGGCAAGTGCAGTCTGGATGAGCAGGAACTTCCTGGCCTCCTCGTCTTGACTTTGGCCAGGAAACTTGAAGAAGGTGCTCTAGTCCTCCTGTCCATACTGATGAATATGAGTCTTCAGGGGCTTTCCTACCTCTCGTTCAGCTCCATTCAAAGCACGAGAGGCAGAGATGGGGTTCAGATAGTGTGTGACACAACCAACTGCTCACAATAACAGTTAACAATTCTAGAAGACCACCGGCCCCCACCACCCAGTGGGAGACCACTATTTATAACAAAAGATCCAAGCCTGCTAAGCAAGGACAATTCTGATAAAAGTGCTTGGACTGGTGCAGCAGCACTCTCGCCGAGATGAAATGGTGGGCAAGGCGCCATGTTGTTGTGGTCTACTTGGCACTTTCATTTTATTTCAGATACATTCCTCAATGACAAAAACAATGACCCTGATAGGCAGGGTGTGTTCCTCCAGAGGGTCATTGTTTTTTTTTCTTGCCTGGGTTTGCTGTGCCTTGCATGGCTGACGTGTACAAGGAAAACTCCAGAGTGGAAGGCCTTCCCTACATAAGGGGGGAGGGAGCAGTCCTATTGTGGACAACCTGAAGCCCATCATTGACAGCAGGTGGTCCACCATTAGGGGTGCAGTGTCTCTTACAGTGAAAGTTGGAGCTTCTACTATATTGACCTTTAAATAACCCCCTAAATATGTTATTTTGTTTGTAGGAAAGTACAGCAGGTGTAGTTGGGAATCAGACAGAAAACGAGACAGTCCTTTCCACCACCTAAATGGGACATAAAACCTCAAAATAAAATGATAGTACTTACAAAGTAACATAGGTCGGTAAAGCCATTGGCAATCTGTGGGGAAAGACGGGCTATCTCTGGTGTGTTGCGGACGTTAAGGGGGCTGCCCAAACTGCCCTCACTGTTCACCTGCACTTCACACACCCTGGTGGGACTTCCTGTCCCAGGGTGCAACTGTTGTTACCACCTCTGCCATCAGTGCCGCTGACATTGTGGGGGAGGCGTGTCCATCATGCTTATAGCGCTGCCTCTCCCCCGCGGGGTGGGGTGTGACCGTCAGAGACAGGAAGAGGCAGGGCAGGGCCACCCCCCTTGGCTCTTTTTATTCATATGGACTGCGACTTTCATGTTTACAAGTAGGTGGTCATTTTGAAATTGTAATTTAGCTAAGACCACAGGTATCATCTATCATTGACTATTGCATGAGCGAGGGAAACCGGGTCTTTGTCTCAAAACCCTCATCTGTGTTGTGTCTTGGTAGTTAAATCGGCGTCCAAAGTGTTTGCTCAAACTGTTGACCCAATTTCCCATACTGGGTTTCTAGCTCTTATTATTTTGTGAGAACGTGTTTGTTTACGCCATCTATGATTAGATTAATTCTAGAAAAGCTGATCTAGCCTTAAGTGTTATTATAATAATAGGAACAGAGAATATGGAAAAAAGAAAGGCTACAGAGACTGTAGCGGGCCAGAGTAAAATACCTAACACAGCAAAACTAAAGAAAACAGCAGCAGATAATTGCACCTCAGCTGCGATTGATGACCTAATTGAGGAGGTCGAAATGATATTGTCTAATGGGGAGAAATTAACTAGTGACAGCACAAAAGAGATAACCACTTACTATAATAAACAGGGCAAGTCCAACTGCCCAAAACCCCCGTACGAAATCTGATTGTTCATCATGCGTCTGGTGAGATGGAACCGCAGAGTCTAATTTCGCCAACGCCCTCCACGAATCAAGAGATGGACGATCCTCTCCAAATTAGCGCCCCCAGGTCTAGCATATTACCCCCTATTAAAGACGGGAATACTAATAGTGAGACAATAACAGTAAATTGCTCAACTAGATATGCACCATTAACCGCATCACAAGACCAAGGAAGTCCAGGATTAGTTTAACTGGCCCAAAAATGCAAGTCTAAACCAAGTAGTAGCAAGGACAAGTCAGTGCAAACCCAGAGGATAGAGAATACTGAACACTCCAGAGAATAACATCAAAAATTGAACCTTCTCCTTACGGTCGGTCTACATAAAAATGTCAAAAACGAAGACCGTCCGTGACTTTAACCTAACCGCAATTCCAACTGCCACCTTATTTGTAACATCTTTGCAATTCCTTCGTCTTTCGTATTTCTTTCTTTCTATTATAATTGTTATTATCATTTTTAATCACATTTGTAGCTGTACTTCAACTCATGCCAATTTGTGATTTTCTTTATTTTCATCTATGTTCTTGTTTTTTCCTTGAAAACCCAATAAAAATTATTTGAGAAAAAAAAAATTGAACCACCTCAAGGATGAGGTATTAGCCCTAAAAAAATTAATTGGGGATCTTATTGCACAAAACAGTATCGCCAAAAGCGATAATGTAAGAAGTAACAAGGAATATTCCTCCACGAAATTAATCATTTCTCAAGGTTCCAAACTCCACGATGGGTGACCACAAAGACTACTTCAATCAGATTTTCCCAGACCATATAGAGAGATTATTGATCACCCAAGCCATTCTAATTATCCACCAACAATACCAGGGCTTGGAAACAACCAACAATGTATAGGACCCAAGCTAGGAAAGTCTGCTCCTCCACCCAGATACGAAGAAATACACAGGATATATCCAGATAACCACATTCCTCCAAATTTAAACATCACATCAACTTAAGGTACCTGGCTAAATTATAGGACAGATCAAGGGGACTTGACAAAACTCCAGCCATGTAGGAATGATAAACATTATCCTGCCCAAAAGCAAAACATGTACCCCAAGCATCATAGGAAAGGAACCTACAATGTATTTATGGTAAATGTCCCCCGATTAAAACAGGGTGGTAGAGAAGATGAGGACTCTTTAAAGAATAAAGCAATACCTTGGATTAGACATAGGCGCCAATGTTTATCTGTTATAAGATCCGATATAATTAAAGCTGAATGTCTTCAGCAGGAAACTGGGAACTTGGATGACTTAAAATTAACTTTCCAATCTAAATTTATTGCAGACAGCCTGATAGCCCTGGACATACGTACCCAATAATCGGTTGAATCCAGAATTCGATTTAAGCAGAACAAAACCATCCCTGAGAAGATTGATAACTCTCCACTTATCCCTCAGGAAACCAATAATCTGGATGGATTTAGTAGATTGACTGGCGAGGTGGGGTAGTACTAATGTAAGGACTGAACATATATCAACTAACTTAGATATCACTTGTAGAACACACGCCCGGCATTATGGATGATGGAAATATGCAATGCGAACATAGCCTTGACCCCCATTTTGAGGCACCTCCAGAAAATATGAAGATGATTTCCTGGAATGTAGCTGGGCTCAAGCAAAAATATTTTGATCCCGACTGACAGGAAAATATTGGGAACTATGATCTCTGCCTATTCCAAGAAACGTGGCTAACAGAATCTCCCTACAAACTAGGGTATAGGACATTTAGGGTAGAGGCACTTCCTTCAAAGAAAGGGAGATCCTCGGGTGGGCTTGTAATATGGGTTAAATCAACCTAAACATAACCATAGAAATTATTAGTTCTACCGCTCCAGACATTCTAGGGCTGAAGTTGATGCTACCAAACAAGACACATTTATATGTTTTTAATATTTATATAAGACCAAGATCGCTTTCGGCAGAATCGCCAGTAATACACCCGCTAGAAGAGGCTTTTGAATCTATAGAACAAGATGAAGCAGTTTTTGTTGGGGGGTAATTTTAATTGCTGTTATGAACCTATTTATTTATATAATTTATAAAGCGCAGCTACTGCCGATAGGCTTCTTGGCGC
This sequence comes from Calotriton arnoldi, assembly GCA_963921515.1. Lineage (NCBI taxonomy): Eukaryota > Metazoa > Chordata > Amphibia > Caudata > Salamandridae > Calotriton > Calotriton arnoldi. Next base: position 324,570 of record CAWUFW010001800.1, read on the forward strand.
TATAGGAAACAGATAAAGTTGCCGAATTAGATGTCCGCAGCGAGTTTGTCTGGGTGCCATTATGTCTCCTGGGGGAACAACCAGGTCTTCAAGGCTTTTCTGAAGGTGAGTAGGGAGGGAGCAGCTTTCAGTGTAATTGGGAGGCTGTTCCAGAGCACCGCTGTGGCCCTGAAGAAGCTCTTTCCACCCCAGTTGGTTCTCCTGAATGAGGGAACAATCAGGTTCATGGCAGAGCCTGAGCATAGTGTCCTAGCTGGGATGTACCATTTGAGTTTCTCTCTGAAATGGGCTGGCCCTAGTCCACGCAGTGCTTTATAGGCCAGGCAGAGAGCCTTAAACCTGCATCGTTGCTTAACCGGCAGCCAGTGCAGTTTCCTGATGGCTCCTTTCGCTGATTCATGTTTGAGAATTTTGAAGAGGAACCGGGCGTCAGCGTTTTGCAGAGTCTGGAGCCTCTTTCCAAGCCCCACTGCGAGAGTAAGATAGAGGCTGTTACAATAATCTATCTTAGTAAGAACCAATGCACTGATCGCCATTCTCAGAAGTTCAGGGGGCAAGAATCTTTCAATCTTTTTTATGAGCCTTAACGAAAAGAAAGAAGCTGATGTAATTTTATTAACTTGGTCCCTAAACTTCAGTTCTCAATCTATCCGGATGCCTAGATTTTTGACTTTGTTTATGGGTTTAGGAAGTGAGTCCAGTTCGGGTGGCCACCATTCCGGCGTCCAGAAAGAGGGGTTGTTACCAAAAAGAATTACCTCAGCTTTAGTGGCGTTTAATTTGAGGTAGTTGTAATCCATCCACTTACTTACCTTGGTCATGCAAGTTCTGAGTGCCATGCCCGAGTTGTTTTCAGACTTTGCCAGTGACACCCCAATTTGGGTGTCATCGTCGTAGGACGCCAGGTGAAAGCCTGCACTTTTGATGATTGTCGCAAGTGGTGCAACATAAAGGTTAAAAAGTGTTCGACTCAGTGCTGAACCCTGAGGGACTCCGCAGGGCAGGGAGAAAGGCTTAGATGCAAAGTTGCCCATAGACACCGTATGCTGTCTGTTTGCCAGAAAGGATTTGAGGAGATCTAAAGCTACATCCTCGATCCCTAGGCTACGCATACGATCCACTAAAATATCGTGGCTGACCGTGTCAAATGCCGCAGAAAGATCCAACATGATAAGGGCCGTGGTCCCTCCCCTGTCCAGCACTTCCCGAATCTCCTCTGTAACTGCTACCAGGGCCGACTCAGTACTTCGTTTTTTTCTGAAACCGTGTTGTGTGTCGTCCAGAAGCAGATTTTCCTCTAAGTACTCTGAAAGTTGCTGATTCATAACTTTCTCCGCCAACTTGGCAGCAAAAGGGAGCCTTGAGATTGGGCAGTAGTTATTCGGGTCCAGTGCATTTAGGTTGTCCTTCTTTAGCAGAGGCAGAATGGAGGCATGTTTCCAGTGTGTCGGGAAGGTTCTTCCCGCCAGCATGATGGGAAAAGTATTTAGCCACTTGTGTACGAATCATGTGCATTATCTTAGGGGGACAGGGGTCTTGTGGTGCCCCAGATGTAATAAGTGGAATCAGGTTTACCAGTTGCTCTTCTGAAAGGGCCTTTAAAGTAGAGAAACGGCTAGCGTCAGAGGGGGCCCTCCCCTCTTGTTCACCCGCTACTCTCTTTGCTGAAAGGTTGGAGAAAATGTTTGCAACCTTTTCCTGAAAGAAAATTGCTAGCTCGTCGCAGAATTTTTGATTTATTACTGCGTGATTTGGGCTGGTAGGTGTAGTCAGTTTGTTTATGACTCGGAAGAGGGTTTTATTTGCATCGCAGGCTGCTCTGATCTGTTCAGAGTAGTAAGAGGTTTTTGCTGCTGTGAAATTTCTTTTGTGTTCTGCTAGTTTATTCTTATATATGTTTTTCTCCTCTACATCATAATTTTTCCTCCATCTTTGTTCTTGCCTTCGGCACTCCTGTCTTGATCTCCTAAGATTTTCATTGTACCATGGTTGGGATACTTTTTTGGCTGCCGTTTTATGGTTAATTGGTGCTACTATGTCCAGGGCTGAGTTTAGCCAGATTGAAACATTTTCCACATTCTGCTCCAGATCCTCGGCAAGTTTCCCGGGCACAGGGAAGATGGCGTTTCTCAGTTCGGCCACCCTAATTTTGTGCCAAGCTCTACTCGTGGGTTTTTGAGTTGTGTTTCTGTGCATCATACAGTTCTCTGTCTGAATCTGCCAGTTAACTGCCCAATGGTTGGACCAGGTGAGAGGGAGAGAGGGGAGTAGGGTAGAAGCCGCGTAGTTGGAAAAAATTCCATCTAGCATATGTCCTGCTCTGTGCGTCGGACCTTTAGTAATTAGGGATAGTCCGAATGTATGCATGGACTCGATAAGTTTTAAGGAATCTGGGTCCGATTCACTTTCCAGATGAAAGTTGAAATCTCCCAGTACCAGGTAGTTAGCATTGGTAATGGTAGATTCCATTAGCAGGGTGAGCTTGTCTGTGAAACAGCCCCTAGGTCCTGGAGGCCAGTAGATCAGCAGGCCCTTAATGGCCTGCGAGCCCGGCGGCTGCACTGAAAAGGTTAGAGCCTCAAAACCAACTGTGGTGAGTGGTTCAAAGGTCGTTTTGAAATGATCCCTGTAGAATATTGCCAACCCTCCTCCTTTCTTAAATTGTCTATCAAGCCTTTAGGTGGCGTAGCCAGGGGGGGTGGGTGCGACCATTTCTGGACCTGAGCTAAGGTCTGCCCATGTTTCTGTAACAAATGTCACGTCCACACACTGTGCTGTGATCAAGTCTGAGAATTCCTGATGATGTTTTACTAGTGACCTGGTGTTCACTAGCATGCAAGTAATGTTTGAGTTTTTGGGATCCCAACCCTTTCGATTGACCTGACCAGCTGGCCCCTTGACCCCTGTGATGTTCAGCCGGTTTGGCCTGGGAGATCCGGTGTTTGGGGGGCAGGAGTTAGTCAGGAGTGACTGGATGGGAGTGAGGTGCATGATATCGGAAATGCTGTTACCTGATGGCCGTAAGGATAGTAGGACATCTCATGAGTAGCTAATAATCCCCTCTGAGTTTTGTCCAAGAGGACCAGGGGGACCGGCACTGGGCGCGGTCCAGACGCGGACGGGCGCATACGGGCATGCCTTTGTCGCGCCTTTGGCGCGCCGCCGGCACGCCCGATGCGCGTCAGCGCCATGCTAGCCCTTTGTAGCTAGGAGCCCACGTCACTTGAAAGAGACTAGAGCGTCTCACTTCAAGATGGCGGTGCGGGACTGGCCCGGCGGAAGTGAGTGCAAGTCACCCCTACCGGAGGGACCTCCCACCACTTAGATCGGAGGATTCTGCGACCGATTCCCAAGGGTACGAGGAGGGCAAATGGACCACAGTAGCAATACGGTGAGCAGGTTTCTTTGGACAATAGCAGCTTCCCTCCACTCAATCAGCAGAAAACTGCTGTGGTGGACCGGGAAGAGTTAAATTAAAAGCGTTAAGTTAAAAGCGGTTAAACAAAAGTTAAAAAAGTTTAAAAAGTAGGTGGTTAAGCACTGAAAGGTCAACGGACAAACAGCTCAGTGCGCTTACTTTAGAGCGGGTTCCGGCACCCTCGCTGAGTGAGTGTCTAAAAACTGCAGGGGCTAGAAACTATTTTCGAGGACGAAGACATGGCCAGAGGGATTCCCCTTTTATATCAAACTCCTCAGTGCCCTGCTCTATAGCAGTCATGAAACTAGTTCATTTCACTATAGAAAGAGGGTTGAGGGCTTGTAATGGTCGGCTTCCTACGGATAACCGATGCTCCAATACTTTTAACAGGGGTACATCCAAATCTAGAATAGATTACATCATGGTAACCATAACACACTGGGGATATATATATGATTATAGAGTGACAATTTCCCATTATGCTTAACCTCGTCAGGATATGCCCCCGCAATTGATGGTGAGTAATAACCGCAGATTAGTCAAATGGTCAACTGTCATTGACCAAATTGAGCCTCTCACGTGCATCTATAATGCTTTTTCTGATGCATTCACCCCGTATAGTGATGCATGCCCAGACTCTATATCCATAAGAAATCCATTATCACCTGACCGAGAGTATAAAAACCTTTTTAACAAAACCACAAAAACAGGTTCAAAATTAAGAGTTAAGAATCAACCTTCTACCCCCGGTACAACAAAGAGTGCACCTTAGCCAAACGAAGATTACTAGTGGCCCTCAAGGCCAATAAAATGACACAAATCAGGCAATTAAGGTTGGAATACAAAAGGGTACAAAAAGTAGCACTAAGGAGCTGGGAAGACGCCATCTGGAATGATCTAATCATTGCAGCTAGAACATATGATCAGTCCTCCTTTTGAAGAATAGTTGCCTTTGGCAATAGAAAGGGCAGGACTGAGACAGAACACTTTTTGGACCCAAGCACTTGGCATAGACATTTCTCTAACCTATACGCAAGGTCTACTGAGGCTGGGCCAAACCCTATTGCTCCCCTAGAGGGTCCCCCTCAAAAACCATCAAAACCAACCCTCCAATTTAGCAAGGAAGAAACTGGACTAGCCATAGACGCCGTTAAACTTAGAAAAGCTCCTGGATGGGATAAAATACCGGGGGACCTCCTAAAACATGCCCCAGAAATATGGGCACCTTATGTAAATCTGCTTAGTAATGCAGTGGCATTAGGGGCGCCCATTCCAGAATCTTGGAAAGGAGCAGAAATTGTCCCTATCCATAAGAAGGGCAGTGAAGATCATCCAGCGAACTATAGGCCTATACGTCTGATAGACATCCTCCAAAAAGTCTATGAGATGCAAGTCCTGGACGAACTAAAGAATTGGATAGTAGAGAATGACATCCTCTCGCCATACCAGGCAGGCTTCAGACCAAACATAAGTACGATCGATCAAGTCTTTAGACTCTCACGCATAGTCTGGAAGTATGCTAAATGGAAGGCAGGGCATCTGTATCTGAAAGCAGCGTTTGACTCTATACCAAGAGATCTTCTGTGGGAAACCCTACGTCACCAGGGAGTACCAGAGGAGATCCTATTACAAATAATTAGGCTTCATCAAGACAATTTTTCCAAAGTGCATTGGGGGGGGGGGGAACTTACAGAGGCCATCCCTGTCAGAAGGGGGTGAGACAGGGCTGTGTGTTGGCCCCACCTTGTTTTTATTATATGTGAACGTTCTAGTTCAGCATCTACAAAAGTGAACCCACGACTCACCAAAGATAGGAGGGGCGCACATATGTGCTCTAATGTTTGCAGATGACAAAAGTTTATTGTCTCAGACCCCTAGGGGTTTACAAAGATTACTTGATAGCTTTAGCTTTTACTGTAGACAAAGGGGCCTAGAAATGAACCCCACCAAGACTAAATATATGGCTATGAGACCACATACATCTTTTAATAACAAGGTAGTTCTAGATTATACACCACTAGAGCGTGCAGCCAACTTTATTTACCTTGGTGTGACAATCGACTCAAATTTGAATCTAAGGCAATTTCCCTAGCACTGGAGGTCTATAGAAATAGAGCCCAAACAGCTGCTTTCTACGGATATGAATTTTGGGGTGGAGAAAATTTGAATTCATTAATATTAGGGGAAAATAAAGTTATGTGGTTGTTCACATCCCTTCCCCAAAACACTCCATTGATCGCCCTGTCCTATAAAATCGATATCAAGAGATTGGAGCACTTAGCTATACTGAGACCTCTACTCTATTGGACCAGAATTTGGTCCACGGAAGAGCTAAAACCGTATAGACAGGGTCTGAAAGAGTTACTGGAACTGGATGATCAACTCACATTCCCCTGGTTCAATCATGTGCGAAACTGGTTTTCTAAGCTGGGTCTCTATAGGTTTTGGGTAGATCCTAGTTCGCTGACTACATATTCAAGAAAAAAATTAAGCACATTTACTGGAACAATATTTTGAATAAGGTTACATCGGATTGTTCAAAGAGAAGACTCACCACGCAATTTTCATCTTTTAAACTGACTCAAGTTTTGAAACATTCTTGGATGAAATTAAACCACAGTTAGCTAAAACCCTCCTTTTGAAATTTAGATATGAGATCCTCCATATTAATTCATTTACAGCTAAGGGGTCATCTCAACAAACAGCGGGAAAGGACTCTAAAAGCTCCCTCTGCTTGTTAGATGCAGAGGAAGATACTACACATATTTTATTCTTTTGCCGAGCATATGTCAGCTTTAGAAGGAAATGGATAAAGCTGCTGTGCTTGAGCCTGACGACTAGAAAATATCTGGAGGCCCTAAGAATATTAAAATCAAAGTACAGGTGATACTCTTAGAGATCCTCAGGAAATCGCTAATGAGTTTGCAACATACAATGAGAGGCTTTATACGTCCAGGTTTACGACACAGGACAGCGCGGTGACGGATTTGTTGTCAGAAATGCAACTACCACAGTTAACAGAGGAGGACAAAGTCTCCCTAGACAGTGACCTCACTCAAGAGGAAATAGCCCAGGCCATCCGAACTCTCCAGTCGGGAAAGGCAATGGGCCCAAATGGGCTACCCATTGAACTCTACAAACTGAAACCTGACAAGATTGCCCCATATCTCAAAGCCATGTACGAAGAGAGTTTGGAAAAGGGATGTCTCCCGCAAGATCAGAGAATGGCCACATTGGTGGTCATTCATAAAGAAGGGAAACCCAGGAGTAAATGCCCTTCCTACAGGCCTATCTCCCTGCTAAATGCCGAAATTAAAATACTGGTGAAGCTCTTGGCCACCAGGTTGGTGCGTGTGATTTCCGGACTGGTCCATCCGGACCAGTCCGGCTTCATGCCAGCTAGAAACACGTCACTGAACCTGAGACGATTAAATGGGGTCATGGGGAGGGTGGACACATTGAGGGAGGATGCAGTGGTGGTGTCACTGGACGCCACCATGGCGTTTGACACTATAGAATGGGCGTACTTATTTGCAGTATTGAAGAGAATGGGCTTTGGCCCTAGATTCATGGACTGGGTGCAGCTTCTGTACTCGGAACTGCTTGCCCAAGTCGTGGTCAATAATTAAAAATCTACTGCTTTCCAACTTCACAGAGGGACGCGTCAGGGGTGTCCCTTATCCCCGCTGCTGTTCGCGTTAACGTTGGAGCCACTGGCTTGTTGGATCCGTAAGGACCCCATAATCCGAGGGCTACGATGGACGGAGGGTTGGGAGGACCGCATTTCCCTCTATGCGGACGATATATTACTATATTTGGCGTCGCCAACTAGATCATTGCATCGAGTCCTTAATATCTTTACAAATTTTGGCACCTACTCCGGGTACGCAATAAACTGGACAAAGTCGGTGATATTTGTACTGCATGGAGACCCTCCCACCCTCCCCAAGGATTGTCCAGTGGCGATTGCCGAGGATGGCTTTAAATATTTGGGGTTGTACATTACCAAGAATCCTAAATTCTTCTACACTGTCAACCTGCAACCACCGTTGCAGAGGCTGAGACGCGATGTAGAGCACTGGAAGACATTGCCGCTCTCCCTATTGGGTAGAGCGGCATTATTCAAAATGAAGTCGCTGCCTTGTTTCTTGTTCATCCTACATAACGCACCAGATATGGTGCCAGCAGCCAACTTTAAAGCTGTGGAGAGCGCACAGAGAGCGTTGCTCTGGGGCAGCGGCCCGCCCCGAATTGCGGTGTCTAAATTGGTGCAGAGTTGGTATGACAGGGGTATTGGGCTACCTAACATCAAAAAGTATTATTGGGCGTCTCAATTGTCCTCCATTAATCATTGGATCTATAAGCCCCATGACGATCGGGATATACGATGGACAGGTGGCTATTGCCAGGTAGTAACTACATGAGAGCCTTATATTCTAACCCGTCCAAGATGGGACTGACAGGACCCACTCACCATGCAGTTCAGATATGGCACATGGCGCAGAAAAGTATGGGATGGGCAAAAACTGTAACACTAGCCACCCCGCTATGGGACTCAGAACAGCTAGGATCCCTATGGATAATGAAAGGATTTTCTGAGTGGGATACTATCGGGATATCACGGGTAGGAAACCTTTGGAAAAAGGGAGAGGTAGTAACCTTTGAGATGTTACAGCAAGAGTATGAACTAGCGAAGAGTGAGAGATTCAGGTATTTGCAGGTGCGACACGCATTAAGATCGGTATTGCCTCGGGGGGAACCGTTTCCGGAGGCCTCGCCCCTTGAAGATCGACTCTTAGATGGGTACATGCCGCGCAGGGCGATCTCGCTAACTTATTCCAAATTGATTAACAATTCCCCGGATCCACTTCAACAGCTCCGGACAAAGTGGGAACAAGAACTGAAGGTGTTAGACGAAGAGGAATGGCGTGAGGCCTTAGCGTCACCTAGAGAGGTGGTGATATCATCAAAGTTGAAGTTAGTGCAATTGAAAGTGCTGCACAGAATATATTATACAAGGCACACATTAGTCAAGATGGGCTATAAGGAAGACGCTAGTTGTAGGCGTAATTGCAGTCAAGAGGGTACGTTCCTGCACATATTGTGGGAATGCCCACTGATAGTGAAATACTGGGAGGCAGTCCTCAAGTGCATGGGGGACGTATTGGGGATTCGCCTAGAACTAAACCCAAAGTTGTGCCTTTTGAATATCTGGGAACCAACGGACATAGGATCCAAAGAGAAGCTGTGGGTGACCCTAGGGGGAATTGTAGCAAAGAGAAACATTGCAAGAAAGTAGGGAGCGCAGGAGACTCCAACAGTAAGGGAATGGATTGAAGATATGGATTGGTGTATGTTCCGAGAGAAAACAGTGTATGTGTCCAGGGGGTGCCCCAAAAAGTGGATGCAAATATGGGGTAAGTGGAACTCTTATAGGGGAGATATATGTGTTCCGCCCAAGCTGCCAGATCGTTCCTCACTGGGGGAAGTGGAGATGTAGGGGAGGGACCGTACCAAAATATAGTTGCCTATTGATTGTAAAGGAAGTAATGATATGCTATCAAAGCCAAAGTAATGCGATGACAAGGATGCCTGTAAATCTGTATGGTTTATTGTTTGTTCATCATAAAAAGAATTTTTAAAAAAAGAATATTAAAATCAGACAGCTCACGACTCATTGTATTTGGCGTTAGAAGATTTCTACTCGCTGTGAGCCATCTACGGAAAAGGAGAGGGTTAAAATTTGAGTGCAGAATTTTAATGTTTTCATATCATATTATGTCTTATTTATTAGATTATTATTGACTATGATCAATTGCCGATATGTGATATTGTACTTTTAGATCAATTCTATTTAAATCAATCGCTTTGACTGTAATATTTATTATGCACCTTGCACTTTACATAGTTTAAAAGCAAGACGCATTCAATGGTGAGAGCCCATTGGCTAATCCATAAATACTCCTTCTTGAAACGTACTTTGCATTTTACCTTTACACACCTTTGTCTTTTAAAGTAACAGTTCATGTAATAAGTGTGTTTTTTCTTTTAACTGAAATACTATTGTTATGCTCTTTTATGGTTCTTTTGAACCAAAATAAAGAAGAATTGAATTGAAGTAACATAAGTCGGTGAATCCATTGGCAATCTGTGGGGAGAGACTGGCTGTCTTCTGCAAACTTCATGAACTCAGGGTGTCATGTGGGCCCAGTTTACTAATGCCAGCAGTTTGATTTTTAGGTCTTAACTCCCTACAGCTTTTAGCCCTCAGTTGTAGAAGGCACATTTTGGACAATACTAATACTTGCAGTGGGATTTGGGCCAACCAATCTCTTACCATTGATTGACTTTCTTTCAATCTCTTTGGCTTGCTTCTTATTCAACTTTTTTCCTTTCACTTCTTGTGTTTGTCCATCCCCAGGAGCATAGGATCTTTACCATTCTTTTGATCAGATGTTAATTTCACTGCTCACAATCAGGAACTGCTTTTTCCTTTTGCCGTCAGCACTCCATGGGAGTGCATGTGTGAGCATGTGCTCTCTTTCGTGAACTGCTGCCCCCCTCAAATTGCCCTCTCCCACACGGCCCCTGCTCGTTTTCCTCCCTCTTCCCAGCTTGTCTGTTGCTTCCTTCCACCATTCCATGCACAGCTTTATTTGCTTTCTTTATATATGTTTTTATTTTTCTTCTCCCTTCCCGCCTCAAGCTCCTCTGTTGCTCCCTCTTGACCACTTCCATTGCTCCCTTTGTATTAACATCTCCCCCACCCGTTCCTCTGTTGTTGCCCTGCTTATCCAGTTGTCGTCATTGCATTGGTTTAAAAAATGCCTTTCTAATCTTTTTTAGAAGGGCCCGGCACCTGCAATTCGCTGCTTGGTCACTTTTCCCCCCAAACATGCTTTGTGCACTTTTAATTTAAAAAAAAAAAATGTATTTACCACTCTGAGATTTGGTACTGCCATCTTGGAATGGTAAATCAAAAAAATGGTGGCTGTGTTAAGTGCTTGTAGGTATTGCGATGGGGATGTACATATCATCAGTCTGGGACACCACAATGTCATGATGCATAAAGGAAGCATTGGCAGCCAAAATGCAAGGCCTGATGCCTTTGCCACTGAATGCTCTTTTTTTTCATTCACTATGTACTGTGGGCCCTTTCTGTAGTTTTTTTTGCTGTTTTGGATTAAAAAGATCTTCAGTAATATTAACCAGCTTAATAGAATTGACTAAGAAATGTGGTTAGCTCTAGAAATAATGGGGCACATTTATCAATTTTGTTGCGTCGCCTTTACGCCACACAAGGGGGCAAATGGGTGACACAAAAACAAAGTCAGATTTATCAAGCCACACAATGCCACATTGCGTGGCAATGCATGGCTTGATAATTCTAGAGTAACACAACGCAGAGCAAATTGCTGCGTTGCGTTACTTTGTCCCAGGGAGGCGTTCCATGGGTGGAGCGTGGATGTTCCCACGCATCCACCCATGGATTTTGGTGCATTCCCAACAGTTTGCAGTATAGTTCTACCAATTGCTAATTTATGTTCTGACCCGGTGATTGGTATTCTGTCACTGGTCCTTATATGTGATGCTACAAAGACGTTTGGCACTCAGTACCTGATGAGTTCTATTAAAGAGATCATGAAAGCGAAACACCTGTGTCTGGGGCTTAGAAAAATGAAAGGATGGAGGAAACAAATAGGTATCAGGCTAAGAAAAATAAATATTGGAAGGAATTAATAGTTATCAAGGGTTCATGGGTAGGGCTACTGAGAATTGTTTCACTTGAAACCCACAGCAGAAGGCTATCGGTAAGCGGCAGGACTATCTTGAGGGATGCCAAACTGTGGGCTTTTTTTGCATAACATGGTTCCCGCAACAAAGGGCTACGCACAAGAGCAGTAACATGCTATTTGATAAACATTTAAGAAGGCGCTGCTCTTTAAAGTTTACCCACTAAACATTTTTGGCAATCGGTATCAGCTGAGCTCAACCTAAGAGCTCATGAAAAGCAAAATACATGTCTGGGACTAAGAAAGTGAAAGATCAGAAGAAATAATAGTTATTAATCTAAGAAAAGAAGTGTTATAATAAATTAGCAGTTATCAAGCTTTGATTGACTGGAAGAAATGCAACTTTGCAAAGATGAACTACATTGCCCAGATGTCACTACTGAGTAGTGTTGCACTTGCAGCCAATAGCTGAGGGCTGTTGGTGAGTGCCAGTCCTGTTTTGTGTGCTGACAAATAGAGGTTTTTATTATGTCACCCTGCTGCTGTACAGCGGATGTGGGCAGTGGATGCTCTGGTACTTCTTCCATAGGTGGGACTGCCTCTGGTGGTCCATGGTCAAAGACTCTGCCACCCCTCCCTACCATCTAATCTCCTTTTATAACTGGCAGTCATAAAAAATCAGCTGTCCACACTGCAGACAGAAAGCCTACAAAATGTCACTGCTCTTCCCTTGACCTGCATGAAATATCATTCCCTAGCAGGTATGAATCATTCATGTTTACATATACAGCAGTCTAACACTGCCATGAAGTGGTGGACCTTGTGAACAAAGGGCCAGACGTATGAAACACTGGTCACAACACACAGGCCACACATTGCGACCAGTACTTTTGAAAGCAGTGTGGACTTTTGCAATCTGCGTGAGACAATAATGCACTAGAACTGTGTGCAAGGACTGGGCTACCTCTGCTGTATCTCATTGACCAGTTCCCTGCACCTACAAGAATGAAGAGATGAGCGGCGCTGACTCTCAGACCCTGCTGAACTATCCATAAGTGATACGGAGAGTGGTGGGTGCGCTGGTCGGTTTAGAATGATTAGGTGTGGGATTGTATTGAAGGCTTGAAATATTACAAGAAGAGCTGTAAAGGCAAAAATGTAGAGGCAGCTTGTGAGACTTTAACAACAGAAGGTCTCCATGCACCTGATAGCATCACAACCAAGCCTTCTATGCAGCCTATGTGAATAGATTTCAAAGTATTGCTCCTAGTCAAGTACTGGCACTTTGTACTCTCAAAGGCTTTCTCAGGATAAGAACAGATATTACTGTAATCTGTAGTTGCGGGCGCAGGCCAATTTTATAATTACAAGTAATCAAACTAATTCCTGGTCTGATCTTCAAAATAGTGACTCCTCCAGCCCTCTCGAGTGCAAGCTAAAGCTGATCTTGTGAGGTGGACTGCGCTTTATTTCAATTTAGGCAGGCACCTAAATGTGATGAGTTTTAATGCTGCCTTCCGAATAATTCATTAAAAAGTCAACTTTGAATCATAGAATGTTCTGTGATTGCAGGTGGCAGGTAAAATGTGGACAATCGAATAGTCAGTGCCTCCCGTCTATTGATTGATCTGGAAGACTGGGCAGCACAACAAAATATTATTCCAATCAATCAAACAGGGCCTGCTGGCCCTTACTTTATTAGCGGAACGGGGCATTTAAAAAAAGCAAAATCTATATATTTCTTTTATAGATTTAAAAGCAGCTTTTGATTAAGTTCCTAGAACTTTACTATGGAAAAAAACTGGTAGGTTGGGCCATTCCACGAAAATTGCTAGATGCCATTTTGCTCCTCTGTACCAACACTTGGGTCCAGGTCAAGCTAGGTGCCGGTGGATTTTATTACAAAAAATTAAAACTTTTAATGGTCTTAAGCAAGGCTGCGTACTTGCTCCTTGCCTTTTTAATCTATTTTTGTCCGATCTACTTCAGCACCTACAGTCTGTTAAATCCCATCCTCCAAAAATAGGTGAGGAGCATCTTAGTTATCTACAATACGCAGATGATACTATCTTGTCGAGTCAAACCCTGATAGTCCTACAAAGATTGATGAATGCATTTAATGAATACATCCTAATGAATGGCCTGGAATTGAATTTCAAAAAACTAAAATCATGAAAACCGGCCTGGCAAAACCAAAGACCGATTCATGGAGGGCCAGAGGAGGTCCAATCGAAGTGGTAAAGACATACAAATATTTGGGCATTTTATTTGACAATAGAGTCTCGTTTAAAAGTCATTTTAAAGATTTAAGGGCAAAAACTGCAACCTTAATTTATGTCTTTAAATGTTTGCATAAAACTTTGAGGTGTCAGTCATATGACCATCTCCTCAAAGTCATGAGAGCAAAGCTACAGCCAACAATTACATATGGCTCGCCTATTACTAGGGGGAAAGATGTGAAACTACTGGACCTATTAATAACTAAGGCCTATAAATCAATCTTTGGGATCCTCAGGTCAACTGGCCAAGCTGAAATCAGACTGGAGTTTGGCCTACAAACACAGTCCATGGTTTTGCAAGGGTCATTTTTGAAATGCATGTATTCTGTGTTTTCATCTGACCCTGTATCCCTAGCGAAACATATGTTGGCAAGAAATAATTAATTCTGCCTATACAGCCATTTGGCGATCTTATATCTCAATATGTCTCCAGAGTTTCGATCTGCAGATAGGGCTCACTGAACTGACAATACCCAGTTTTAAACAAATCTTAAAAAACCAAATTAAAATTAACTCATTTAATGCAGATAAAATAGCCTTAGCGGCTAAAACTCATTCACAGACTTTGCTTAATTCACATCAGTTTCTGCGAATCCAGCCCTATTTGAACGCCCATTTTTCGGCTAAAATGAAAGAAACATTTCTGAAAATAAGATTTGGCATAAATTCAACCAAGGATGGTCCGCCGACCTGGATTCAGCAATGGCCAAATACTAAATGTAGACTGTGTGGGTGGCCACGTGAAGCTTTATTACACATAGTATGTGTGTGCCCTAAATTGCTTAAAATATGCTGCACACTTTAAAAACCATTATTCCTTAAAGCAGGGGTAAGATCAGTTCACCAGGCCCTTATCTTATGTTTATCGGGTGAGCCCATTCCATTGCTATGTCAATTGACACATTTTTTGGTAATGCTGAGAATTTATTGGCACTCGCTACCTAAGGGTTGTCTTAAGGAATTGCGAATCACATTGGCTGTTTAAGGTTGCTGACATCTTGAACAATTTAATGTCCAAATTACCACAGTAATTAGGCCCTACAGGAGATATGACAAATACTGATGCACTTTTACTGCTCATTTGCACAAAGGAACCTAAGGCTTAAAATTCTAGAATGAAGGCAGCTTCAGATAACAGGTCTTAATCATATAGCGACACCTTATTGCTCATTTGCACAATGGTATGTAATGATTTAGTTTGTGCACATTAGCACTTCATTGTATATTTGCACAATGTAATATAAAGTTGATTGTTTTTATTGTACATTTCTGGGAATGTAATGATAATATGTTTTCAGTTTTAAGAATATATCGTGTGTGTTTAAAAGAGATGTTTATGTGTGGTTTTGGTGTTGTGTTTTGGCATGTAACCATAGTAACATTCTTCTCGTTCAGTCGCATATTGTCTAAAGAAGCTGAGAACTGTGCTTCTTTTTTATCGTTTTTTTTTCTTCTTTTAATGTCTTAATTGCAACGATTTTTGTTGATCAAGCAATAAAGAATCAATAAACTGAAACAATCCAATAGTCAGTGTGAACTCTAAACTGGCCCTGTTGTGTGGCATGCTCTTGTCCTACCACTAGTGCCACTTGTGTGCAAACTGAAGGTGGTAGTGCAGGTGAAAAACACCAAGGTGTAGTACTTACCTGCTGATATTTGAACATCTGTCACAATTCTCTCTGGCCTTGCAAAGGGGATGGGGATGGCAGCCAGCTCTGCAATTGCTGTCATCATGCGGTCCCACAAGGACATCAGGGCGCTGGGCTTCTCCACCATGCGAGCGTACTCCACAGGGACAGTGAGGATGATATTGTCAGTGGCAAACTCTGCCCAAGGGGCAGGGTAGTGCCGTATGGTATCCAGCCAGGCTGACTCAGTGGTTTTTCCTGTAGCAGAATCAAAGATGATGTTAATGTTCTTGTTTTTCAGTCAGAACACCAGGACAAGCCAGCACCAAAGCATAGATATGAGTTGCTCTCTAAGTATGCACCTAAGAAATAAACCTCTGAACATAAGCAAAAAACACTGTGTCAAAGCTGATGTCCCCCACCTGCCCCTGAATGCTGGACTGGCTTGTGTGCAGTTCTTTCAGCCAGAGGAGATTATTCACAAGGAAAAGAAGTAGTGGCCATTTGTGCAGAAAAAAACTCACAACTGTTTATTTCGAAGTATCTCTGCACCAATAATTTATTATTGAGACTTAGGGCCTTACTTGAAGTTTTGTAGACGGGATACTCCATCAAAACCATGCGTTATCCTGTTCACCGTTTTACAAGTGTCATAGGTACAATGCAGTTCCACTACAGCGGGCAGGACATCTGCCATGTTCGTGACAGAGTATCCCATCCTTTAAAATCTAAATAAGGCACAAAGTTCTCACAGTGAAAAGCAAGTCCTTCAGAAACAAAAGATCAGAGAAGTTAATATCAGGCCCTTACACCTTTTTCAAACTGTTAGGTCAAGGCTGAGACGATAGTGGAATTCTTCACAATGAAAATCAAAACTATGCACAAAGATTCAGTCTCCTAAAATCCAAGAGCTCCATAGGATCCTTATTACCACAACTCCATCAAGGTATAGAAAAGAACATCTGCCAGAAACCTTGATCAAAACTCGGGGAGAGCATATTCTACCATAGTCCTGAAAACCGTAACATGTCATCAAACACTTTACTGCATAGAAAAGTTAGCCCACTACTCATTATGCCAAGGTCAAACCCTCAGTTTGTTGGTAAAATTATTTAGAAAGTGGACTACTACATATAGAACCAGGAGCAATGTCCTAAATAAAATCCATTCTGGATTTTGACTGAAAAAGCCTAGAATCATCCACTCTCCATACCACAAAGGGGATCCTCATGCCCCTGGATGAAGGAGATCCCTCCCTACTTGCTCCTTGCCCGATTCACAAAGGTAAACTTGTACCAAAAGTCTAAGTTTAGACCTGAAGTCTAAGTTTAGACCTATAGTCTAACTTTACTAGCAGTAAAGTTAGACTCTTGGTCTAAGTTCAGACCAAAAGTCTTACTTAGACTAAAAGTCTAACTTTAGGTCCAAACTTAGACTTTAGGTCTAAACTTACAATTTTGTTCTGTTTACCTTTGTGAATTGGGCCCTTAGACTTGTGGGCACTCTTCAACACTTTAAAACATATAACCTTGCTCACCATCCTCTTGCAAAGATTGGGCCTAGAAGGATTAGTACATGATTGGTTGCAGATGTTCCAGTCTGCTAGAACACAACTCATTAAGCTTGACTGCCATGAATTGTCAACTTACACTTGAAACTGTTGTGTATCGCAGGATCATCCCTCTCCCAGCACCCATTTCACTTTTACATGGATCCCCTGTCAGAAATGAGTCAAGATGAGAACCTTACATTTCACTGAGTTACATGACTCAGCTTTACCTCAAGGATTCTAATACCTTAAATATAATCAACCTGAAAGTCGTCCTTCAAAGGATTATCAATTAGACAAAATCCTTCTCTCTGAAACTGAACCCTATGATGACTGAATTCATACTCCTCCATTTCTAAAATCAACACCCACCTGTACAAAAATGTATTAAGCACCTCAGGGATCACATTGAATCTGGTACCAGAAGCCAGTGTTCTAGTGTTTTCAATTGACAGCTCCATGAATTCCATTGATCATGCCAATAATCTAACAAAAACAGCAGCATATCAAATGCACATCCCAATGAAAAGTAAAAACTACATCCCTCTGGAGCTCTTCCACATAGACGGTGGTAGGTCTCCCTAAATCATCTATCTCAGCTCTCAAAGCCAACCTACATGTAGCAGCCCCCCTTGTAGAACACATTAGGCATCAGACCACATAACATCAAGGCTTCAATAGTTACTCCTAGTAGCAGTGTTTATGCTCTATGTTCTTCCCATATTATGAGCACAGTACACACCATGTTTGTAGAAGGGTGCTCGCACTGCCCCTTTTACGGTGAATGGCAATTGTCCAAGTTGGCATCCGGCTGGCACCAGGATGTAGATGAGGCCGCCCCACAGGTTGGAGATGGTCATCTTCTCACTCTTAACATCATAGACCTTGACGACTACTGGAGGGCGAAAGAGTTCCTCTTTAGCACTGAGGTTATCCGTATGGCATCCAATCTGCACCTGTGAGGTCAGGTTTGTGCAGTCAGCATGTGAAAATGAGGCATGGCTATACTTTTCATCAATCATCAGGATTGGACCAGTGGACCACATTATTTCTTCAAGGAGGACTGAATGAAGAAGTTCTGTCATTGTGTAGGAATCACATGCAGTTACAATTTACATCCATCAATGGTAGTGGGGACCAATGGATCACAGACAATTCAGGCAGCATGGAAATGATGCACACAGTGGGTGAGGAGAATCAGTCATAGTGTGTGAATGAGGTAAGCTTCTATTTCACATGAACAGCCATGAATATGGGTCATCAGACTGCACACAGATTATAATAGTTCCACTGGGCTCCATGCTGTATGGATGATTGAGTGAATGTGAGAGTGGCTGTATGGGTGAGTTTGTGCTTGTGTCAGTGACTGTATAGGTGAGTAAGTATGTGTTAGTATCTATATGAGTAGGTGAGTGAGTGTATGTGTAACTGTATGGGTGACTAAGTGGCTGTGTAATTGACTGTATGGGTGAGTTATTAGATGTGTGAGTAGCTCTATGGGTGACTGACTCAGTGTGTGAGTGGGTGTGAGTGGATATGTCAGTGGTTGTATTAGTGAATGAGTGGCTATATGGGTGAGTGAGTGGATGTGTGTGTTGATCTATGAACCAGTGAGTGGCTGTTTAAGTGCTGGTAGGGGTGTGTGAATGGGTTTGAGAATGATAGTGTGGGAGTGGGTGTTAAAAGGTTATATGAGGGTGTGAGTGGGTGCATCAGTGATGTCATTTGAGATGTCATCAGTGATGTCACCAGTGATGCCACTGACCATGTCATGAGTGATGTATTATGTGAGAACATAAGCAGTGCATTGAGAGGGTGCAAGTTATAGTTAGCTCACTAACTATAATGGCTGAATTTCATTGTTTTGTACAAGTGAAACCTGAGCCTAACTATAAAGTCCCTGTTACCTTTGGTTTTTTCAGTGAATTTTAAAGTTTTTTTTATTCCATTTCCTAACTATAACGTCCCTGTAACCTTTTGTTTTATCAGTGAATTTCGAAGGTTTTTTAAATGCTAATTCTTAACTATAACATCCCCGTAACCTTTATTTTTTTTCTGTGAATTTCTATGTTTTTTAAGTAGTAGTCGCAATTGCAGAGTGGTGGACAAAGGTGGTTGGGCCTCCAACCAGCCCTCATTATTCCCGCTGTCTAGGACTTACAGGAGGTACGAGGAGGGATTCATGGCCCCCAAGGTCCCTCAGGAGTAAAAGGACTTTATCCCCCAACCGGAGGTGTACCAGGAGCTGTGTTTGCAGAGGGGTGGAGAAAGGGTAAACCAAAAGGGGGACAAGGGCTTTTATAATCTAGGTCCTGCATACATGCCCTGCTGTATATCGGTACACAAAAGGGTATGCAGTTCCTCCGGGGAGGGAGTGACAGGAAGTGGAGGGGAGGGAGGGAGGACAACCAGTCGGAGAATGAACACAAGTAGAGAAGGGGAGAGCTCCAATAGGAGCAAGGGCCCTCACATACCCCAAGGGGTGTCATGCTTCATCATAGGGAAGCTCCTCGTCGGGCCGGAGCTGCAATTCCCGACGGGCCCCGCAGGGGGGCTCTTTGCCGGAGATCTCAATGTTGTAAAAACCGTTCCGGCCATATATGATGAGGCAGTGGGGCAGAAGTGTGGTGAGTAGAGTGGTGTCAGTGGTATCTTAAAAATAGCTAAAAGAGTCCAGAATGTACTTTATTCGCTGGACACTGATGCTATGGCTAAAATCAGAGACTACAAGAGTCCAGGCTGGCTGGAAAATTAAACCTGCTGCAGCTATAAATGTGAAAATGTGAATGGATAGTGTGTTTAAAGGTCGACATGTTTCACGCCTTTGTTCTCCTAATGGATGAGTGGCGTTTCTTCAGGACCGGGGTGCAGGGGGTACCTAATCTACTCTCTAGTTCAAGGAAACAGTCAGAGGAATCCTAAGTGTACTGTCCTTATGTTTTCGGTTTCAAAGGTAATCCGGGTGGGGGGCAGAAATGTCAAGTAAAGTAAAAACGTCCTTCTCGCGTACCTATCGGTTCCGGAGCAGGTGCGTCAGCCTGTGCATCCACACCAACCGCAGCAATGACGGAAGGTAGAAGCCTCCAGTGCGGAGCTCATCAATGTGGGACCTACCCACGTCTGGATGCCAGGGATGCTGGTGACACAGTACTGCAACCGATACGTCCGCGAGAAGGACGTTTTTACTTTACTTGACATTTCTGCCCCCCACCCCGGATTACCTTTGAAGCCGAAAACATAGGGACAGTACACTTAGGATTCCTCTGACTGTTTCCTTGAACTAGAGAGTAGATTAGGTACCCCCTGCACCCCGGTCCTGAAGAAACGCCACTCATCCATTAGGAGAACAAAGGCGTGAAACATGTCGACCTTTTAACACACTATCCATTCACATTTTCACATTTAGAGCTGCAGCAGGTTTAATTTTCCTGCCAGCCTGGACTCTTGTAGTCTCTGTTTTTAGCCATAGCATCAGTGTCTAGCGAATAAAGTACATTCTGGACTATTTTAGCTATTTTTAAGACACCACTGTACTCACCACACTTCTGCCCCACTGCCTCATCATATAGGGATGAAACGGTTTTTACAACATTGAAGATCTCCGGCAAAGAGCCCCCCTGTGGGGCCCGTCGAGCATTACAGCGCCGGCCCGACAAGGAGCTGCCCTATGATGAAGCATGACACCCCTTGGGGTGTGTGAGGGCCCTTGCTCCTATTGGAGCTCTCCCCTTCTCTACTAGTGTTCATTCTCTGACTGGTTGTCCTCCCTCCCTCCCCTCCACTTCCTGTCGCTCCCTTCCCGGAGGAACTGCATACCCTTTTGTGTACCGGGGTGGCGAAAGGGGAAATGGCCTCAGAAGACTTCTTAGCACTCCCACTATGTGGGACTTATAGGAAGTAACAGGAGGGGTAGTTGCTCCCCAAAGATGTCCTTGGAGACCAACAACCCCTCCTGTTACTTCCAGTAAGTCCCACACAGCAGGATTGCTGAGAGGTCTTTGGAGGCCACGCCACCTTTCTCCACTACTCTGCAAATGCGCCTCCTGGCACACTTCTTGTAGGGGAATGAAGTCCCTTTGACTATTGAGAGTCCTTTGGGTCCAACTACACCTCCTGTTACCACTAGTAACTCCCACACAGCGGGATTGCTGAGAGGTTGTCGGAGGCCACGCCTCCTTTCTCCACCACACTGCAAATGGACTACTAGTTAAAAAGCCATAGAAATTCACTGAAAAAAACAAAGGTTGAAGGAACGTTATAATTAGGAATTAGCATTGAAAAAACCTTTGAAATTCACTGTAAAAACCAAAGGTTACAGGGACAGTATAGTGAGATACCATCAGTGATGTGATCAGTGATGTCACTGACCATGTCATGAGTAATATGTGAGGTCATAAGCAGTGCATTGCAAGAGGCATGAGTTATAGTTACCTCAGCCAATTATAACTGCTGAATTTCACTGGTTTTGTATGAGTGAAACCTGTAACCTTTGTTTTTCTCAGTGAATTTCAAAGTTCTTTTAAATGTTAATTCCTAACTATAACATCCCTGTAACCTTTGTTTTTTTCAGTGAATATATATGTGTGTGTGTGTGCGTGTGTGTGTGTGTGTGTGTGTGTGCGTGCGCATGGATTTAGGTATAGAAAATCTATAATTGCTTACTTTTTGATATTTTGAATTCAATTTTTGTCCTCAATATTTGTATGCTTCTACCATCTTGCTTGGGCATTGTCTAACCTAGTAGGGACACAATATGTTGTTCACAGACCTCGCAGTTGAGATAGCATCCAATGGCAGCTCTTTCCATGACAAGCAGTGTCTTACCTTGAGCTGTGCTCCGATGGCTGATGGTGGGAATTCGATGGATGCTTTCTGCTTTGGATAGAGATAAAGGCCGGTGCTTCTCCAAGCTGTGGGTCCTGCAAGAGGTCACACATGGTTAAAAGGAAAATCATGAGGAAATGCCTAAAGCACTCTAAGAGCTGAGTGCTAAATAGA
Organism: Calotriton arnoldi; assembly: GCA_963921515.1. Taxonomy (NCBI): domain Eukaryota; kingdom Metazoa; phylum Chordata; class Amphibia; order Caudata; family Salamandridae; genus Calotriton; species Calotriton arnoldi. Next base: position 346,175 of record CAWUFW010001800.1, read on the forward strand.
CTGAAGATTGTATTGAAGAAACTCATACTTAGTTGATTCTAAGAAGTACATATTGCAAAAGTTAATAATCTGTGAGCCACAGATTTTACCTACAATGGGGTTGGGTAGAGTGTACATATATACATCATCATAGAAGTTTCTAATATCGATCACATGAATAAATTCCTACCAAGAATACAAGCAGGTGCATGGATGAGATAATAAGGGAGTGTAGAGATATCCTTTGTAAGAAACAACATTGAAGCCACTGAACAAGTTAGATTTTGAAAATGTATGTTTTTGGTGACAAGGCACATTTCACCTCGGAGATGGGCATATCCAGTGAGCTGAGTTAGCATGCCCTTCCAGGTTCCATAATTGTGCCTGCATTTGATCTGCTTTTGATCCAATAGGAACTATATTCGGTGTTCTCAAGAACTGCTGTATAAAACCAGTTGAAAATTTTGCACTTTGCATATTTTAATTCATCACTGGGTAAGATGGCAAATTTCCTTTGAGTCTGCTTGTTATGCATTGAGGTCTGTAGGGATGGGGAGGTTGGCTGAAATATCCAACTCTGTTCCATCTGATTCATATTTTCTTGCATCTGAGAAATCATTTGCAAATCGATTTGTATTCTACTGGGATGTGACCTACACGCTTGTTTCCACAAAGCAACCTTCCGACGGAAATGGCATGGTGTAGCTTTCTTCAACATATTAATAATATTCACATTTCACACATTTCAACCATTGGCAGATCCTCTACCTCTACCATCATGAACAACCTGCAGAACCATTACTTAATTTTGCACAAATTGAAAATCATTACTCTGTATTCCAACAATTCCCTGCATTCCCGAATTCGCACCTGCAAGCAAACAATACATAAACAGAATCTGACATCTGAGAACCTTTCCTGCCACATTTCTGAAAATACATTCTCTGAGCTACCATGAATGTTTCCTTAATCTTCCTCTATTTTGCATCAAAGCAATCACTGCAATGTTTGGCATACTTCAAAATCGCATCCAGAGATTTTGCTTGTCAACACATCGCACTTTGGTGAATATGGGACTAACTTCGATGCACAAACCCTGCACAACAGCCAAACAAATCTGCTAATACCTTCTTTTTGGGGTTATAAACTCCCTTGGATTGCCTGTGTATTTGTATTAATCTCTCATAATATACATGCACTGGCTCTGTAAGCTCCTGTGTTGCTCCTATGATTTTTGACCAATATATTTCTTTTTGTGGCACCTTATTCTACAGATGATCCATCACTTATTTATATTTTTCCATCACAAGAGTAGATTGACTTTTATTTGAAGAATCCTTGAGGCTCCTCATCTGGCCAAGTTCAACTGCTTTGAACTCCAACCGCAAATATTTAGGAATAAGAATCTAGAACAACATGCTCCATGCAATCCATAGAACCTTTGAAATAATCATGATTCTCTTTACCTCTGTATGCCACTGGACCAGTTCTTCTCTAAGCTTTGGGAAGGTATTTGTAAAAGTCAGCAGATCAGGAGAGAGGATATAGGGCAACCACTCCACACTCAGAGCCACTTGTACTTGCTTCTTTTTCTTACTATCCTCTTGTCTATTACTGCTTTCCATTTCTTTAACCATCTCACTCTGTATCCCTTCACATTCTTTCATTTATGTATTAGATTTACTTGTTCTTTTACATTCTTTATCAAATGAATACGTTCCATTTCTTGTAATTCATTATAACTCATATCCATTTGATAGTTCCTGCACAATTTATTCTTTTGTAAATCCACTCCAACAAAACACTAGGTCTTCAAGTTTCTCAAATGCACCTGCTCCTTCTTTACTCAAGTATCTCAGTTCTTTGGGGGACGCTGGAGAGCCCGCTGCAAGATGGCCACACATTAGTGCTGCTCTGCCGGCCAGGAATAATTATCTGCATAATCTCCTGGCATCCACCCAACTGCATCATAGATAGAGGGTTGATTGCGTGCTAAGTATCGACAAGAACCAGGCTGCTCTACTGCCACTGCTTCTAGGGAGTGGGAAGAGACATTTGTCTGCCCACACTGTGCACGCACTGTGAGGCCTGACTGCGAGGTCCCAGGAAAGGCATGGCCAGTACTGCTGAGAGAGTGCGGGAGTGGTCTGCTCTGTTGGTTGTCCCCATGGCAACGAACCCTGGTGCTCATTTGTTAATGATTGTTAGAGGCCCTACACCCCAAGCTGCTGGGCAGCAGACATGCCGGAAGGCTAGATTTGTGACACAGCTCCCTGAACTGCGGCCCATTTGGGGTGGCCAACAGAGGGAGGCTGTGGTGGGCAGAAACACAGGGGCTTAATTACTAGAAAATGTCAGAGGGCAGAGCTGCGCCAAACCTGGCAGCGCCACTCTCTGACATTTTCTAAACGCAGGGATACGCCATATTTACTACAATACAGCGCACCCCTGTGTTTTCCCTAGTGCTGGCGCTAAAATTAGCTGCTTAGCACTAACACAGGCAGCCCTGCACCCCTGCACCATAGTGTAATGGGGCCTGCGTTGCAGGGAATGATTGTTTATGTGCAGGAAGGTGTTTCTTCCTGCCCATAAACAATCCATAATGGCTATTCTGCAGCACACATAGAAGTAGCAAATTGTCATTATTTAATGATTATTTATGTGCAGAATGCAGCACACATAGAAAAAGCAAAACCGAGGAGAAATAAAATCATTTTTCCACGTGCACCATTATAACGCCTGCTCTTGCACTGCCACAGATTTACAGAACCTTGCAAGTGTGGGGCAGCGTCAAAAAGCAAAGGGGTGCTTTGGTGGAACGCCCACAGTAACACCCATTGCATGCCCCTTTGGCGCAGAGGACTGCGGCAGAAGGGGCATATTTACCGGTGCCATTAAGCCACCCTAAGTGGCTTTGCGACACCTTGTAAATATTGAAAATGGCAATACGCCACCGGAGTGTCAAAAAGTGAATCTCCGCTGGCCATAGGGGCTTGTAAATATGCCCCTGAGTATGCTGGATGTGTGAAAACAGAGGTGGTCCAATGTGCTGAAACTGCCTACCACCCTTGACATCTGATAGATGCTGCTGTAGACCTCTGCTGTAGAGCTGAGGGGCTCACGCACAGGGACCACACCTTGGAACCTCAGATGCTATACTTGCCTCCCTGCTCACTATTGCCTTAGTGGGTGGGGAGGCCTGCATCGTATTGGCCTCAGCTGATTTTGCCGCGCCAGGTGGCACTGTCTGACACTCCCTTGGTCTGGAACCTACAGGTGAGGCAGCGCATTGTGCCTGGTGGTTGAGGTGCTGCTGGACAGCCAGAGGGATGCTATGGCCTGGTAGGCCCTGAGGCGGTGAACTGCCTGTCCCTACTCTCAACTGCGCTTAGTCACAACCTGCTGATGTTTGCCCCATCCTGCCTGCTGTGGAGTTGACCCAGAGAGGATTTCTAGGTGGTTAATCTAACTGGGCTCATTGCGTATGTAAGCCAAGATAACATATCCTTCGGGCCTGCAGCGGCTTGTTGCTTCACTTTAACTCGTGTGCTCTGCACCTTAGTTATGATGACACTCCTGCCTGTGGGTGCTCTGCAACTATTGTGCTGGCTAGAACGGGGAAGGCGGATATATTCGAGGCAAGACGCACTGCATGGTCCCGGAGCAACAGGCCTGCAGTTGTGGAGCAAATATCTGACTAGCCAAATGATGCTGTCCTGGCTACTATGCTGCAGGTCATGCAGCAGAGTCTGGCCTCTATTGATAGGAAAATTGATATTTTTAACCTAACCATTGACCATCTATCAGTCAAGCCTGATAAACAGACTGCTTTATCACCTTGACTGTACCACATATATCGGATGTGGAGTATCTTCTAAATGTTTGAATATGGAAAAAGTACTGGCCGTCATCCAAGGAAAGAACGAAGACCTGGAAACACAATCCCGCCTCTACAATGTACGGATCATGGGAGTCCCGGAGTCAACTGATACCAGAAGGATGGAACAGTAAGTAGAAAATATGCTAATCTTTTTATTTGGATGAGACAACCTATGTAGAGTGCTGGTGGTGTAGCATACTCATCATTCTCTTGTTACACGCCCTTCCCCGGGGACATCCCTACACCCCATTATAACAAAACTCCTCAAATACAGGGATTGTGATTAAGTATCTTCATCAAATGTATCCCACTCCTGTTAAATTGAATAGGTTTGGCTTGCAGGACAATGCTGAATGTGCATGATGCGGAGCACCAGAGGCTGACTTTATACACCTGGCATGGTCCTGCCTGCCTGTATACCAATATTGGGTGCAGGTTACTGAGACTTTGGCATGATCCTGGAACCTGTTGAATGTCGCCCACAGGTATGCCTTCTTGGATTTGTAAAAATTTGCACCCCACGATAAGTAGACTTACGATTGCAGTGTTGCTGTTAGCTAGGAGACGGCTTGCAATCTGCTGGGCCAAACACGTAACAGCTACGAAACTCAAATAGCTCAAGGACATATCCTACTGTAAGTAGCAACTAGACATGTATGCTGAAGAACTGCCGAAATCCTCACGTCCTAAGAATATTTGGGCCCCCTTTACTACATTTCTGTTAACCACTCCGAATCGGTCCTGTGCGTAACCTCACAAATACTAGCACATATATGCCCTATACTGTGGTTGCTTATACCATCTGAGTACTATGTTATGGCACTGCTTGCTGTTTGTACTGTTGTACTTTAAATCCATAATAAAATTAATTTTAAAAATATATATCTCAGGTCTTCATTATAGGACTGTGTTTTGTCTTCATGAATGTTACCATTAACAATGTCTCCAAATTTGGTTTTAAGTCTAGCAACATCAATTTCTGGTTGTCTCAGATCTGTTACCTCTAATACACTAGTACTTGGTACTGGCAAAACAAGACTCAGCTCTCCAGCACCTCTCTCTTGTGCTTGTGGATGTTGATCATCATTATACGGAGGTGGTCTCAAATTTAGTAAATCATCTAAAACCCATCCTCCTCATCTGAACCACTATTAAGTTATTCAATTTCTTTTTCATCTTTCTCATTTTTATTTTGTTGTTCGTAATTACTTGCACTCTTTTTGTTGGTTTCTTTTACAATTTCAGGAAACACACCCACTCCTTGTCCCGTGCCCTCTTTCCAATCTCAAAGGAAATTGCATATGTTTATACTCAGCAGTAATCTTATGCCGTTGCTTGAGCCACAGACAAGAATGAAGAACCAAGTTTAACAACATTTTGTGAGTTTGCGATTTTTCAGGGGAAACATTATCTCTGTCACAAACAGGAAACTTAGACTTTTTCACAGCAGCACAGTTTTCTTCAAGCTAGGTTGAGCAATTGGAAAACAACTAACCGGTAACAATATAACTTCAAAGTAAGACTTGAAACGCAAACCTACAACTCAAAAGACGAAAACTGTCTGCTAACCGGAATATGCGAAGGGACATCAAATTCATCACAAACAAGGAAAAGACTAGGGCCCTGAAAATGGGTTTGGTGGTCCGACCACCTGACCGCCGCATCCTCCAGGACATTGCAGCACCGGCGGTCTACCGTACGCTGTATTACGAGTTGTGCTGTCTGAAAAGGTGGCCATGGTGCTCTTCCTGCCGGGATCGCAGCTGTCTGCAATGTTGGCATGGCAGCCTCCGAAGCCGTCAGGGCCACTGTGTACGAGCCTATTATGACTACACAGTTGTACTGGTGGTCTCTCCGCGGCAGTTACATAATGGCGGTAAACCGCTGTGGTACACGCACAAAAACAGTGACCATTGGATGGATTTAAAAACTACACAGCTAATGTGCTTTTGAGTAGTGGGCACACCTGCAAATCACACTATAATTCACACCCCATCCCATCTCTCAACCGCAGCCCACAAGAGAGAGCACCACCGTTTTGTGCATTTTAAGCCAAGGCACCCCTTTTTCATCTTCCCATTTAGCACTCTCCAACATCTGTAATTTTTATTTTGCACGTTTTTACCTTTATTGCTTGTTTGTTTTCCCTTTCAAAAAGTCACTCTCATTTTATTTTTTAATCATACGTGGCCAAAAAAAAGCACGGTTCACTGAGACTGAGTTGACAGTCATGGTGGATGAAATCTTCAGAGTAGAGCTCAAACGTTTTGGTTCCGAAGTCCAGCACACTGCTCTCATTAGCAAAACGGAAATGTGGGACAGGATATTCAACAAAGCGAATGCTGTTGGTACCATCCTGCACACACCGATCAACATTAAGAGGAAGCGGACCAACCTCAGGTTGAGTGTGCGTGCCAGGTACATTAACCACCACTTGGAGGCCCAGAGGACTGGTGGTGGCCCTCCCAGTGCCCATTATAATTATTTCCCTGGGAGGAGACGGTCTTTATCATCCTGCATTCTGAGGGCTTGACAGGAATAGGTGGGGGAGGGGACTCTGGTAAATTATGCTTCATTAACTGTCACAATATCACAATGTCCTGTTTGCTCTCAACTCTGCTTTTGCTATACTGTTGTCAATGTACTTCTCTAACATGCAATACTTAAAGTATCTGAGATTTTGGTTTGTCTGTGTTAATGTGTATTGTTGCATATAAGAGCACACATATCCAACTCTGGGACATGCCACATGTTGGAATGGTGTCTATAAGTGGATTACCATAAAAACATAATTGCAGGAACCATGATGTGTGTGAATATATAAATGTATGGTCCATCCCAAATGTATATTGCCAACAGGTATGGTACACTAACCCTTTGTCAAGGGTTGGTACAGTGAGATTGAAGTGACTACAACTACCATGAGACCCAGTGACTGGAACTCTAACCAAGATGCTAGACTCCTTTCACCCCTTCTCACTTGTCTGTCATGTCACAACCGATGTTCACTTATCATGTAGCTTACCTTTTGTCAAGTGTTGATAAGTTGAGATAGAAAAGCTGCTACTACTACCATTAGACTCTGTGACTGGAACTCTAACCAAGATGCTAGACTCCTTTTGCCCCTTCTCACTTGTCTGCTATGTCACAACTGAAGTTCACTTATCATGCAGCTTACAATTTGTCAACTGTTGGTGAATTGAGATAGATTGCATTACAACTACCATGAGGCCCTGTGACTGGAACTCATCATGAACTGTGCTTTGTACAGGCAATACTATACTCAGATATATGCCTGAATAATGTGCTTAATTGTGTCCTGGTCTCATCAACTGAAACTATTGATGGAATGAGGGACATCATAACAACTGTGTACCCCTAATATAGTTAACCCATTAAGGAAACTCAGCTGATTAGCAGTGGCATGTGACCCCTTTACTCCACACTCCTCACACAATAAACCCTGCTAAATATACAACCAAGTTCTGTGTTTGCCTGTATTATAAACAACTAGGCCTTGGAATAGACAAATACACGTTACAACTACACTGTGTTGGTTGAAATATATTGGAGATGACACGTCTGTCCCTAAAGCCAAAGTGCTACATATCTGCTGTTAGAAATGAGGGTCTCTAGTTGGTAGAGGTATGCACCTTGTCCAAGTAGGGTCCCTTCCTTCTAGTCAGGGTTAGATGATTACACTTCTAAAATAACCCCTGCTCACCCCCTTGGTAGATTGTCAATATGTATCTGTGCAAAACAAGAACAAAGTGATAAAAATCCACCATTCAGTAGCCAAATATGAATAATGCAAAAATAGACTTAAAATAAAAACACCTACTCAAGGCAAGCCTGAAGATTAACTCCCCATTGCTAAAATCAGCAGACAGTCCCTGCTTTGAGATCCCCATTACAGAGGCTGAATGGCTAGCCCACTTTTCTAATCTCTATTCAAACCTACGTTGGCATCCATGAGAAATTCTGCAACAACGACTCTCCTGACCGACCAGATTTATCCTAACTTCACCCTAGATGAAGTCATTTTGGTTCTGAAGGCGAGTAAAGGAGGCAATGCACTGGGTCCTGATGGTATCCCCATCGATTTGTTTAAATCTAACATCGACCTTTGGGGCCCCCTTTTAACACTTCTCTTCAGAGCCTGCCGGAGTGAAAGATTTTTGAGTACCTGGCCAGAGTCCCTTATAGTTCCCATATATAAGAAGGGAGATCGTAATAGCCCAGCGCAATACAGACCTGTCTCTTTGCTGGACTCCTCAGTTAAGGTGGCTGGACGTATTCTTTTAGGTAGACTGCAGGACTGGGTTGAGTCCAAAAGTATTATTTTGGATTTGCAGTATGGATTCCGCCCAGACATAGGGACAATCGAGCAGGCTATCAATCTGAATTTACATTTAGGGAAATATGTACATATTAAAGGAGGTACCTTGTTTTTGGTACTTGTAGATTTATCCTCTGCTTTTGACTTTGTTGTGCATGACAAATTATGGTCAATCATGCTCACTATGGGCGTAGATTACACAATTGTGAACTTTCTTAGACATCTGTACGCATCAGTCAGGGCTAGAGTACGTTACGGTTTAAATGGTGAATGGACCCAGCCATTCAGCATTGAAAGAGGAGTCCGGCAAGGATCTGTACTTGCTCCCTTATTGTTCAACCTATACATTAATAGTCTAGGCAGAACCCTTGCAAGTAAATGTATTGACCTTCTTCAAGTTGGGCATGGACCCTTCCCGGCACTTCTATATGCCGATGACATTGTATTAATGGCCCGTACTCCTCTGGGCTTACAGCGACTACTCGATGAATATGCCCAGTTTATGCAGAATCATGGTTTGAAAATTAACATTAGTAAAACTTTTGTAATGAAACTTGGGAAAAGAGTTGCAAACTGCAGTGACATCTTTATTGATAGTGCCAAGTTCATGTTTACACCCACATTTTCTTATGTAGGTATTCTATTTAACATAGAAGGGAACTGGAATAGCGCGGTCAAGTCCAGGAGGCTTCACTTTGTTAAAAGCACTCCACTCTCTAGGAAGCTGAGCATTAAACATCCAAGAGAAATGATGACTATTTATAAGGCCAAATACGGACCGACTGCCATTTATGGGTCAGAGCTATGGGGTTTAGCGAATGTTGATTTACTTCAGTTGGCAGAAAATGCATACTTAAGGAATCTTCTTGCCCTCCCGAAAAGTTGTTCAACCTTTGCTTGTCACTCTGAATTGGGAGTTCCCCATTTAGCAGACTTGATTAAGATCCAGCCAGTCTTGCTCTGGCAATCTGAATACACAGAGCTTAACCATTCCATTGTAGAGGATTGCCTGAGATCTCCGTCTGCATTTAAAATTCCCTGGCACAAATTTATCTGTGACCTTCTGGACGACATCGATCATCCTGAGTTATTTTGAACACCCAGAGCTTTTGATCAGTCTCCCAAGGAAGAAAGCTCTAAAACTAAAATGTAACTCATTACTCGGGAATTGAGGTTATCCTCTGAGATTAATAAACCTTCTGTTTTGAAGAATCAATCAATCAATCAATCAGGGGTTTGTTAAAGCGCGACTACTCACCCGTAAGGGTCTCAAAGCGCTATGTCTCAAGACCAGCTATGATATGCAACCATATCTAGTTAATGTATATAATCCGAGCCATAGATTTGTTTTGACACGTTTTCGGCTGGACATCTTCCACCATTTAACCAGTTTGCCTACCATTAACAACTGATTGCATGAACCAGTGAAATGCCCATGTGACAAAGTATCCATGCAGAGCACCATACACATCCTTTTTTTCCGTAAATATTACTCAGATCTGAGGAATCGTTTTATCAAGTCTCTATTAAAACCGCTTGGTTTTGTGCAATGCTGACCAGCTTTTATCTACCTGTAATCCCTCCCAAGTCTGTATATAAATGCTGTATTGTCACTGGCTGTTATCAGATGTAGGAAGCTGCTGTAGAAATCTTATTGATAACAGGAGGATGCTTTCGTCTGTTTTTATCTAAACGTTTTTTATCTTTTATTCTTTTTAACTCAGACATTGGTATATTTTTGCAGCTTTGATGATTCATTATGTGATTTCGAATAAAGCTTATTTGACTTGACTTGAAATACAGTTCCTTAAAGTCAATAGCCCCATCCGGGGCTATTACGCCGTCATGAACAAACAACTCCAACAGTTAAGGCCGACTGCGGCATCGCCGGCCAGCTACGGTGTCAGGAAGACCCATAAACAGTACCTTTGAAAATGCAGGGCGTCATGGACCTTGCAATGAGCTCTGAAGACATGGCGTCAGCAGGCGTCGGTACCAGAGGTCAGCGAAGGAGTCATCAGGCCCTTGAAGTCATACACGTTGCAGATCGAACTCCGTGAGGTTGAAGTCAGGTGCACTGGCAGGAATCGGGGCTGGGGTACGAAGTGGAGTGGTGCGGCTTGTGGTACCCTCAGGTCGCAGTGCAGGCAGCGGCTCGGTGACAGCATCCAGTGGTGTCATTGAGACCAGGGCTGCAGTGCGGGTTGGGGTGGTGCTCCTTGTGGTGCTGGCAGATCACGGTGCAACCAGCGGCATCGTTGTTGCTGAAGTGCTGTTGTCGGTAGACGATCTGGAGTCGATGGCGCCAGCTTCAGTGGACCAAGGCTTTGGTTGGGACGGGGCAGTGCGTTGAGTAACTTCTGAGTGGTGCCCACAGGCCATGGTGCAGGTAGCGGTGTCAATGTCGGTGTGTGGCATCGTCATTGGGGATACCAGGGTGGTCCGAAGTGCGGTGCCCTCAGGTCATGGTGCAGGCAGCAGCTCAGTGGCGGCATCGGGTGGCATCGGCGGTAAGACCTTGGTTGCGGTGAGAAGCGGGCAGTGCCCCAGACGTGCCAACACGTCACTGAGCTGGGAGCGACAGTGTTGATGGTGTCAGGTTGCTTTTTCCTCTGGGGCAGCTGAAACACACAGTTCCAGATGCGGGTACCCAGAGGATGGTGAAGTATTTGGTGTGCCTGAGACTTCCAACAGGAGGCAAGCTCTACTTCAAGCCCTTGGGGAAACTTTAACAGCAGGATTCAATGTTTAGTCCAGTCCTTTCACTGCCCAAGACAGAAGCAGCAAGTGCAGGCCAACTACAAAAAAAGCAACAAACAGCAAAGGGGCAGTATTCTCCTGGCAGCTTTTCCAGCACTTCTTCTTGGCAGGGTCCTTAGTCAAAAGTGTCCTAAAGTTCTGGGACCAGGGCCCCAATACTTATACTACTTTTCCCTTTGACGTTTTAGGCAGCAAGTCCCTCTTGCTCAGTAGAAACCAGTTCTGTCCTCTCTAGTCCAGCTTCAACACAGGAGATTGAGACAGCATTGTGCAGAGCAGACACAGCCTATTCAGGTGCTAGGGAAAACTCCTCCCACCACTCTAAATGCATCAAGGTCTATTCAGCCTGGCTGTGAATCCCCCACGAAAGGCAGGACACACCTCAACCCCCCTTGTGACTGTCTAGTGTGAATGCACATCCCAACCTGTGTACCTAACACAGTCAGTCCCATCCTGGGCCCCCCAGTCCTGTATTCTCAGGTGGTTATCACCACCCCAGTCACTGAGGAACCAGGACTCAGTGGGAGGGTAGGTATAGTGGAAGGGTGACTGTGGGCCCGCAGAGTGAGCTCACAGGGGCCACGAACACCCAGGCTGCCATCACCCAAGTCCTGGGAGTCTACCAGGACTCCCAAGCTGTGATAGGCTAGGCACTGACATCAATCCGGGAAATGAAGGAGCTGCAGAGGGACACATACCAAGAGGTTCCCAGAATACACACCAAGGTGGCCGGCATCAACACCAACATGGCCTCCCTGGTTGGGGTGCAGAGGGACATCACAACCACCCTCTGCAGGGCTTTTTCTCCTGCATATACCCGTTCCTGTGGTCAAAGCCCATCCAGGCCGTCAACATTTGCTGCAGCCACAGGAAGGGAGGCCCTGTCAGAGGAGGACAGGCCTGCAGACACCCCAGTTTCAGCATCTGCAGATCTCCCCCTCCCCAAAAGGAGGGGACATCCACCCAAAAATCCAGGAGGTGGGGATGGCAAGACACCCACCACTGCCAGTAAGAAATCCCGCCCCTAATTTCCCCCTGTGTGCTACACATTCACTTTGTGGACTAGTCCTGCCTACTTTTCCATATCTGATAGGAGTAGTATGTTGGACTTTGGACTCAAGACAATTTGGACTGGTTTCATCCACCATGACTGAATACTTCATTTTGGTTTTCGCTGCGTAATTTTTGTTAAATTTCTTGATCTTAAACTTGTTCACTTCATTGAAAACACATCACCAAATCATTGTCTCCTGTCTCAATTCTCACATATAACAATGCCAATCTACTACCATGTAAACTTTGCAATCTTAAAAGCTAGGTACTTCTGGAAGCCTGGGTATGTTGTATGTAAACAATGTCCAACTCAGGATCACTACCGTGTTACAACAGCACATACATACAAGTGTCTGGGCTGATATTATCTTAATTCCACTGTTCTAATCCTAGGCTGATATGATGTCAGAAACATAGCAAATAAGACATGAACCAGTTATTCTTTGTCAGGGATCACATAATCAGTTGCAGAATTTCACAACATGGAGAGAAGAGATACATCTCACAACATCCTACACAATAGGCAACAATACATTGTGTCTACATCAGCAGCTGGAGCTATATTGCCTACCTCACAAAAGGAATCCTACATCAAATAAACAAATAAACAGACACATGTCAGTACAACAGTTTCTGACCACAGGGTCATTTCAATCCAGTGTTGCTTGCATTTGCTGGAATATCACAAACAAATGTCAGTGATGTGCTGCAAGCCCTTTGGGCTACAATAAGGAGACACAACAACAGCTACATGTAGTTCATTCACAATAAGGATTTAGCCAATGAAAAGGCAGAGTAGCATGAATTGGGTCCAACACAACATTGAGTTGTATCACATGATGGCATACATATTGCATTAGGACCAACACACCACAAGGAACAAGTCCAGTGGAAGCCACATAACTTCCATCCTGTCGCTGTGCAAGCTTTCTTGGTACCAGCTTTGTACACCCAAACTCTGAAATGTCCAAATGAAGATGCCATGGTGAAGCAATCTGAAACAGATCAACACAGAGAGGGATTAACTAAGAAACCATAAGGCTCAAATCACATTGTCAACTCCTAGTGAACACAGCGCCAGACAACATTTATAGATGAACAAAGCTACTCTTACAAAACAAATACCATTTCACAGATTAGCGGGGTTCCACAGATACATAGGCTCTTAACCCAACACTTTTTAATGTTTATCTGAAGCCTTTGGCTAAGTTAGTGGCATCCTGGAGAGTGAGAGTTATATCATATGCGGATGGTACTCAACTCCTTCTGGCTTTCCAGGAAAACATGCTCATGCCCCTTGATTCTATTAAGCTCTGCCTGAAATCTGTGGTGGACTGGATGAACACAAGCTGTCTGAGACGCAACTCAAGCAAGACAGAGGTTCTTTTTTTGGTACAAAGTCCTCCCCTTCTCCTAGTCTTTGGTGGCCATCGGAGCTGGGGTTTCCCCCCAGCCCTGCCTCCGTGGTTAAAAACTTGGGGGTGAAATTTGACTCAAGCTTTATGTCTGAGCCCCAGGTTAAGGCTTTATCAGCTTCCTGTTTTGGATTGAAGATACAAGTGCAACAATGAGTTACACACTATTAGATCAGCTACCTGACATCACTCATGCAAAGTTTGGACAGATCACACTTATCTACAAGTCAGGCCCTTTCCAGTAGTAGCTGTGACATCAGCTGGGGTATGGTGCTGTTCTGCAGTATGAAGGAATCATGGGCAGATCCTGGGAACTGGACACAGATGTTTGAGATGAACAAATCCGGTAAGCAGACAACTTGCACGTTGATAAAATGGAAGTGCTTCCTGTTGTGATACACCTGCTCCCTGGCTTGTGGTGGTACTAAGGCAATATATATGCCATCAATCGATTCAATCACATGTGGGATGTGGCCAAAAGCATAGTAATACGCCTTCACCGTGGCTAAATCCTGATGTCTGGAGAAATGGATGTAGCCGCCCACATGTCTCAAAAGTTCTGCCAGCATGTCTTGGAGTACCCGACTGAACACAGGTTGTGACATTCCACCTGAAAAAGTGACAGTGAATTGAAACAAGCTGTGGCCCAAAAAATGTAGTGCAAACATGAATTTCACAAGTGGTTGAATTGATGTAGGATAAGAGGTGTGAGGTCAGCCTCCGACTGATGACATAAGTCCAGTATTGTTTGATGATTCAAACAAAACGTCTGTATGACATGTCGTTCTTTCATGGTCTGAAGGTCGAGAAATTGGCGGTACACTGGAGTCTGGTATCTCCTCCTTCTCCCAGGGTACCTATGTGAGGAGTAACACAAAAATGTATATTGGTGACAGTGTGCAGAGTAACATATATGAAGAGTAAGGCAAAAGTCATGTGTCTGAACATTAATGCTTCATGAAGCATTACGCATTTTACATCATCATTGTCAAAAGTTGAACATCCACCAATCATACTCAAGGTGACCTTCACAGGTCTGTAACAGAACTGTGCACATCATTAAATCAAAAATTGTAAATTGGCACTATAGTGAGGGTATCATTACATTTCATGTGAAATACCACCAACCGCGGTATACAGTGCAACGCGCTAATTTTGCCTATGTGCACAGTAATGCACTACACTGATGATGTTTTGCACTGGACATGACGTAGGAACAGAGTTTTTCAAATGAAAACATGTTTGCCCTCATTTGTAGCGGTGGTGACGCACTTAACTGTCACCAATACTATTTTCCAACAGTTAACATGGCGGATGCCTGACCTCGCTATTATGGCATTTCGAACGTCCGGCTCCGAAAGTCGACCATGCGGTGGGTGGTCACATGTACTGCAGACACAGCCATAGGCTAACATTGGCGATAGTGACGGTCACAGTCCAGTGGCTGTGTGCGCCTACGCTAATGACCGCGTACGTGGCAGACATGTATACCATGGATTGTAAAAAATATCACTTGCCTCCTGACACTGCTGCTATCGGAACCTCCTTCATGTTAGCTGCTGTTTACCACCTCTGGGAGCAATCATGGCACGCACTGCAGGTGAGAGGGCACATCCCTTCACTTCAGAGGAGCTGGATACCCTGGTTGGTGAGATCCTTCGCCTTTATGGTCATCTCTATGGCTCACCAGAGGAAAAGGTAAGTTTCTCAAATGCATATTTAACTCCATTCTTTTTCCATGGGCTACGATGTGCCTCTGAGTGTGAGCGTAGGTAATATGTTAGTGCATATATTGTGAGGTGCCTACATAGGACACACATGTAATGGATTATGGGGCTCTGCACGTTGTGGAGAGAAGACCACCATCGTAATGCGTGCTACGGGTGATTTCTACTTCTATTACATGCATATATCTATGGACGGCTCAAGTTCACAGTAGCCACAATGAGTTTTCGAATCAAACCATGGTATGTGTGCTTAGTTATGTATAGGTTTTACATCATGAGCCATATCTGTATAATGTTAGAAACATTTAAGGATGATATTAGCCATGTGTACCGTCCCACAGATCACTCAGCCCACATCAGTCTTTGTAAAACAGTTGTGCGGAATGTAACTATACCTCACATACCCCTTCAGAGTGCCACACAACCTTATGCTCACATATCAGATGGGCTGAAGATTCACTGTTAATTATTGAATTGGTGGAAATATGAAGTTCATGTGGGATAAGTAGCCTCAGCCCGCAAAGAGCATGGCATGACATTGATAGGTGGGCAATCTAGGCCATGGCCCAGCCTGGGCCAGAGTTACTGTGGCAGGAGAACTGATGCACAGAGTAATGTCCCTGTAGACTTGCTGATCCATGGATGTTCTCAGACAGAGTAATCTGTCCCACTAGTAACCCTGATAGCTGCTACATTTATAAAATATGGAATGGTGACAGAGGTGACCCCCTGACCTGATACTTCTTTCAATTGACCCACAGTGTCAATTTGTGTTCGACACTAATGACAGTCCCCTTACTCACACAGGTCTTTTGACACTATTCCAATAGTGTTGCTTCCACTGTACAGGCTTATTGCACATCTGAGACATGAACAGTGTAGATAGTGAGTTACTTCAGAATAGATTTAGAAATGTGAATTTTCTGCTTGGTTACAATATTTCCTATCTCACAACTCATGCAATGGAATGTTGATTGTCATTCCCATTACAGTGCCACTTATGGCAAACGGAGTGTCCTGTGATGGCAGTACATACCACACCAGCTTATTCTGATGGACCATGCACGCCACCTCGGCATCATACTGAACTCATCACTCACAATGAACCACCAAATCAAAGCAGTTTCCTCAGCCTGCTTCCACACGCTCCACCCGCTTCAAAAGACATTCATATGGATCCCCACAGAAACCAGAAAGATGGTCACACATGCACTCATCACTAGCAGATTCAACTACGGCAACATACTCTACGCCGTCTTCACCCAGAAACAGCTCAAGAAACTACAGAACGTCTAAAACGCCGAAGCCAGACTGGTCCTCAACATCGCCCGTCGCAGTCACATCATGCAACACCTTCGACAACTCCACTGGCTCCTGGTCAACAAGAGAATCACCTTCAAGCTCCTCACACATGCCTACAAAGCTCTCCAGGACAAAGGGCCAGCATACCTGAACCACTGCCTTGTGTTCCACGTACCCCCCAGACAACTCCGTTCCGCCCAACTCGCCCTAGCCTCCGTCCCCAGGATCCACAAGACCAGAACCGGAGGAAGATCCTACCTTGCTGCCAAGACCTGGAACACCCTGCCCCTCCACCTCAGGCAATCCGCGTTGCTGACCCAATTCAAGAAGTACCTCCAGAACTGGCTCTTAGAATGATCCTACACCCAGAAGGGCCAGCAGCCCCCCCCCCCAGTGCCTTGAGACCCTCACTGTTGAGTAGCCACGCTATACAAGCCCCTAATTAATTGATTGATT
Source organism: Calotriton arnoldi (assembly GCA_963921515.1). Lineage (NCBI taxonomy): Eukaryota > Metazoa > Chordata > Amphibia > Caudata > Salamandridae > Calotriton > Calotriton arnoldi. The sequence continues at coordinate 363,086 of CAWUFW010001800.1, forward strand.
GATTGACACACAATGATATCTGTAGGAAAGTAGGACCAACTTTTATGATTACCCCCTCTTTTTGCCTGGTGCTATGCTGTTTCTGACTAGTCTGACTGTGATCCTGCTAATCAGGACCCCAGTCGCTGTGCTTTCTCCCCTAAATTGGTATTGTAAGTACTTAGGTACATCCCAGATTGGACACTGGTGTACCCTGTTAAATTCCTAGTATATGGTACTGAGGTACCCAGGGTATAGGTTCACCAGGGGTCCCCATGGGCTGAAGCATGCATTATGCCACCCGTGGGGGATCACTCAAATTGTAACTACAGGACAGCCATTGCAGCCTGTGTAAGCTGGTGCTAGCACCACTTACGACAGATATAGGTTTCTCTAAGGCACTTAAAACCTATAAGTCACCCCTAAAGCAGGCCTTCCAATCCTTAAGGCAGGGTGCTCAGTTCTAAGTGTGAGGGTGCCCCTGCATAAGCAGGACACCCCTACAGCATTCGGAGTCCATTCTCCCGGGTTTTAAGTGCATCAGTCATTACGATACACAGAGTGGCCATGCGTCATTACGCGATGACCATCTCTAAACTAGCTGTAACGAACCCTGTCATGTTTGGTATCAAACATGTTGAAATCATACCCCCACACCGTAAACGGTGTGGGAGGTATGATTCCATGCACTGTAAAGCTCCTCCTGGAGGCCCTCAGTGCTCCCGGTACCACTCTTCTAGAACCGGACAGCACAACATGGCTGCTGCCGACCAGAGACACGATTCTGCCCTCCTGCTGCTGAGCCAAGCTTGAGCAGGGAAAGGCAGAACAATAGGTATCCTCTCACAGGGAAGTGAGACAACCTCCTAGACAGGGTTTAGTGTATTGGGGCCGGGTGAGAGCGCTTGCCAGTACCACTCAGTCTGCTTGATGGTCACATTTGGTGCCTTCCTTGCATAGTCCAGTTCAAATCAGCTCAGGGAGCCATTGGTTGCTGCTCTGGCGCGAAACTGGACAAAGGACATGGGAGTATCCTCACCACTGTCCGACCCCTCCCCTGGGAAGGAACCCTGAATCCTCCCAACCCTTTCCTTAGGGTACTTAAGGGCTTACCTGTAGGTGGGTCCCTAGATTCGTTGTGGGGCAAGATTCATTTCAAGACACCACTTTTTCTTTGACTGTCTGGGCACTCTGGACTTCGCTGGACCTTGCTCTGGGCTCTGAGACTGCAACTAGGAAGACCCCTGTTGCTCCTGGTCTCGTCGTCCTGCAGGTCTGCTGCAACGTCTGTGCCTGTGCTCCATACAGAAACCTTCCAAGGCATGTGGACATCCAAGACACCTGAAGGAATCTCCCTTGAAGTGAAGGAGTCACTTCCCTGCATCGGCAGGCACCGCAACGAAGCTGACCGGCCTGCTGATCCTGAGCTCCCACGGACTCCGAAAGGCTCAACAATACAGGTGGTGGTTCTTCACATCCATTAAAGCCTGCACTGTCCTCTCACCAAGATTGAGGCCAGTATCCATCGTCGGAGCTACAGGAACTGAACCCCTGTGCACCGCGTCGACTTGCCATTGCAAAGACTTGTTGGCTTCCTTCCTCCAAGATCTTCGGGTTCCAAGTAGCCCCAACCTCAAGCATCTCCTGTGACCAAGATCTTTGTCCTCACCACATCACTTGCATAGTGGGCCTGCATCTTTGGTGAGCTGCTCAAGGTCCTCTTGCGACTCCAGTGCCTCCGGCCTGTGGGTCCTCTTGAGGGTCTTCTTTGATTCCTGTGGGCTACCCTGATTGCTCGGGGCCTGCCCTGACTCCCCTGCTTGTGGTGAGTCACCTGGACCTTGCTGGTCCCGACACTACACCTTCTTCGCTTTCCACGTTGTTTGCAGTTGCCAGGGCTTGTTGGTGCTCCCGACGGACCCCGACCCCTCAACTCTCAACATCCGACATAGGACAGCTCGTAAACAGCTCCTGGTCTTCCACAGCATCGCCGGGTCCGCACAGCTGCAGCTTCAAGGTCACTGTCAACTACCCTGTAACATCCAACATTGGTGGGCATTCGTCTTCTGTGCCTCCTGAGTGGCATAGACTCTGTCCTCTCTGCTTGCAGGTACTTCTCATCTTGAATCCACCTTTGGGTTCCACCGGACACTCTCACCTTCTCCAGCAGGCGGCATCTTACAGAAGTCCTCCATTGAGTTCGACAGCAGTTTCTGACGCAACTTCACACCTATGCACCCGGCTTCCCTGGTGTAGATATCCTGGCTCCTAGGGTATCCACGGGTGGGGTGGCTCTTCCACTGGGTTTCTTCAGGGTTCATGGAAGGTTCCTTCTTCTTTAAAATTGCAACCGCGACTCACCCGTTGACTTGTATTGAATATGCAGTCGTATTCCCACACTGCACACGACCTGCGTGGGAATCCTAGATACTCACCATGGGTGGTTCCTTGGGTCCACGGTACTTCTATGTCTTCTGGGTACAGTCTTGACTTGAGTTGTGGTTCGCATACCACTATTTTAGTATATGGTTTGGTCTCCCCCGGCGACCACTGTGTATTCGTGCTACTTACCTGTTTCTATTGCAAAGTATTGTGTGCATGGTGTATATCTCCGGGTAGGAGATATCTGTATGTGTTAGTGAGGGTCTTATAATTAAAGCTCCCTGTTTTCCATTTTTACTGATTTTTACAGATAAATACAGACAGAAAACATACATTTTCTTGTCTGTATTTATTTTTAAATGTGGATAAAAACGGAAATTAGGTTGCTTTTTGAGTAATTTTAAATACTGTCTGCCATGACTGCCAGGCCAATAGATGTGTGGATTGATAGATAATGGGGTTAAAAAAGAAAGGAATTTTATTAAAGATGCTTTAACAGCAGTAGATATGCACAAGGTTGATACTGAAATTTGCATATTTTCATATAAGTGCAATGATTTATCTTCTGCGGGTGTTCACAGCACTGAAACCTGGCAGGCATTTAAGCATGAGTACATATTTATTGGTTAAATAAATGTGGAAATATACTAATTTCAGCTTAATTTTTCCGCAAACCCCAAAATAAATATAGATAAATACAGATAAAATTAGCAAAAAATAAATATGGATAAATACAGATGGAAATGGCAAAAAAATAAATACCATAAAACCGGGAGCCCTGCTTATAATGAATACATATTTTTTTATAAATAACTGTGTGGTTCTTTCTTACTTGATTTATACCAATAAGATTATGTTCTGGTAAAACAAGCTGCTTTACACTCCTTCTGGGCTAAGCCTGAAGGCTGCTCTCCACAGCTACCACTTAGAGAGCTTTCTAAGGTTGTCTAAGACCACTGAAATCATCATAAGGGTTGTCTGGATTAGTGCAGGGTGCCCACTTACATAAGTGTGCATCATATACTAGGCCAGCTTCTCACAATATCCCCATAAGTAGTCAACATGTACACACATCCCAAAGAGCGGTAGCTCTCAGTGACAGCCATACCAGCCCTTACATTTTGTGACCTTAGCCTTAGGATGTTCTGCATACTATGGTACTCGCCTCTATGGTCCATATGCATCATTGCAATAGGCTGGGCAGGAAAGGTGTCTGGACAGTTATGTACAACTAGCTTACCCTTCAGAAGGTCCAAATGGTGTGCTGTGTGTCATGGTACCTCCCATCGCAGTCCATGTAGAAAGGCCCTGGCCTATATGATGTTAGTGAACTGCCTCAGTCATTGTAGGTTATGAGCAGGGATGTGTTCAGTCATCAGATGACCACAACAGTGTGTATCCATGATTTAGTTTTGGTTAGCATGGGACACGGAAACATGTATTATGTTGAGTCTTGAAGAATGCTTGTGCAAGATGTCAACATAATGCGTATCAACCCTACAATTATCCTCAAACTTCCAGTTGCAATCAGTTTCTACATCTATTGCATCCATACAGGTCAATGGCCCTCAGAAGAAGGCCATTTGGAGAGGCATCCCCTGGAACATGTGGCCCCTTGCAGATCGTTAACTAGCATAGCGTCCACTGCAGACAGAGATGGAAGGACCTGCAGCACTAGACCCAGAAGATCGTGGAAGACCAGCTGGGGAAGTCCGCCTAACGTGGAATGGGCGTGCGCCAGACCCTGACCCCCCTGTTGGCCAGCATACTGGTGGTGGCCTACCCGGAGCTTGATGGGCAGTTGAGGGTCCAACAGCAGCTACATTGGGGTGAGTCCTGGCCAGAGTCATACCTGTCATATTGCCAACTTTGAGTGTTACAAACAGGCCATATTGTTGATGCCCCATGTGCTACACACAAGATGAGTCATTGTTAGTGTAGGTCTGGTAGTAGGTGCATGCTGCTGTGCTGTGCCTATTGTCTTTCTGACCTGGAACACAGCAGACACATGTCTACAGCCAATGTTCTCCTTTTGAGCAGACACCTGGCGTGAAGTGAGTAATCATCTCATGTTCTCAGTAAATCTGGGTGATAATTGTACCACACAGGCAACTCACCTTGCTTGTGTGAGGAGTGATGTTCCTTCACTACAGTCTCTCATGTGATGGTGGCCCTATTACATGTGACATGACATCGCGTGCACAGTACATGCAGTGACTGTACAACAGTTCCCATTGGTAAGTACTGGTTATACAGTGAATTTAGAGTGCAAACCTCACTGGTGCCATCAGCATTAGTGCCTACATGTTGGTCAGTTGATGGTTCATCTGCAATAGTGTTTCAAAACACTCATTCAATGACCGGTGACATGCATGTGTGAGTGAGATGTAGAACTGTAAACATCATATATGAGTGTCTAAACGGATCCTTACAAGCCAATCTGAGTATGCAATATCAAAGAGGTGTGATGTGCCTGTCCTTTGGGACTCTAGTGATCCCACATCTTCATGTCAAAGATGACAGTGCAGAATGCAGCACACATAGAAAGTGGAAAACCAAGGAGAAATAAAGATATGTATCTTAATTTTGCCTCCCTTATGCCTCCCCTGGGGAGGCGTATGTTTTTGGTGCTGCCTCAGAGTTACAATTTCTCGTAAATCTGAGCAGTGTCAAAAAGCCATGGATGTTGCGGGAACGTCCCCGGCAGCACCCATGAAACGCCCTTTTCATGCAGTCTTTTGCTTGAAAGGGGCACTTATTTATAAGGCCATGAAAAGCCACTTTACATGGCCTTATAAATATGACAGTGGCACATTGCACCACCGGAACGTCGAAAAAGTGACGTTCCCGTGGCACAAAAGTGCATGTGAGGCCATTTCACTTTTGCTAAATGCCCTTAAGCACGTGAAATCGACATGGAGGTGATCAGCACCAAGAAGTGGTTCAATCCGTAATGTGCACTACATAAGTATTCACACTCACAAGAGAGCAGGCACTTCAGTACTCAGCCAGAGCCACAACACAAACAATAGTCCAGTAAGAGCTCTTTGTGAGGTACAGTGAGGGTGTAAAGCTGAAGGCCGGAAATCCATCCTTGAAAAGGAGGTAAAGCTGCCATCTGTACAAGATGGAGACCGAGGTTTGTCCAATAGCTCAGCCTGATCAATTAAAGATATCTCTGCTTATCTGTAAAAGACACCTCTTGAGAAGAAGGGTGGGTGGGTGGGGAAGCTGAGCCTTTGATACCAATGTTTAAGAAGCAAGATAATTGTATTAATAAACATCCATTCAGTGGAGCTGCTCTCAGAGCTGTAGAGAGTGCTGAGTGAAGCTGCTCCCAGAGCTGTAGCGAGTGCTCGATTGAGCTGCTCCTAGAGCTGCAGAGTGCTCAGCTCAGTGGAGCTGGTCCCAGAGCTGTAGAGTGCTCAGTAGAGCTGGTCCCAGAGCTGTATAGTGCTCAGTGGAGCTGCTTCCAGAGCTGTAGAGTGCTCAGTGGAGCTGCTTCCAGAGATGCTCCCAGAGCTGTAGAGTGCTCAGTAGAGCTGGTCCCAGAGCTGTTGAGTGCTTAGTGGAGCTGCTCCCAGAGCTGTAGAGTGCTCAGTGGAGCTGGTCCCAGAGCTGTAGAGTGCTCAGTGGAGCTGCTTCCAGAGCTGTACAGTGCTCAGTGGAGCTGCTTCCAGAGATGCTCCCAGAGCTGTAGAGTGCTCAGTGGAGCTGGTCCCAGAGCTGTAGAGTGCTCAGTGGAGCTGCTTCCAGAGATGGTCCCAGAGCTGTAGAGTGCTCAGTAAAGCTGGTCCCAGAGCTGTAGAGTGCTCAGTGGAGCTGCTCCCAAGGATGCTCCCAGAGCTGTAGAGTGCTCAGCGGAGCTGCTCCCAGGGATGGGTGGCCTGAACTGTACCTTTACTTCATCTGATTTCATCAGTAGCTACTTACCGTTGCTTTCAGCCTTCAGCAAGGATCCGCATCACTTCCGTTTCTATGTCCCTCGTCTTCTATTGCAGTCCCTTTTTCACCCTCACACTGTACTGGGCCTCGCAGAGCTCTACAGATCCCGTCTGCAGTAAAAAGCTCCGTACTGAAAACAGGATTTGGGTTTGTTACTGTCCATCTTCTCTTCGCTTCAGTAAGACCCTGGTTATGCACCCCGTCCTTGGTGACCCTGCGCCCCTCCTCCCCAGCAGACCAGGAGAGGGCAGGGAATGAACTCTTAGACACCTCAGCAGCAGATGTCACTCCTAGCATCTCGCAGGGGTGGCTCCTCCGTTATGGCGAAGGAGCATCGCCCCCCTGCTGAAAGCCAGCAGAGGCAACCAACAAAAATAAAATGATAAGATATTTTTATTATCTTTTTATTTGTTGTTTTACAGGCTGGGCTCGAGGGAGGGGCGTGGCCATCCATCCTGATGCGGCAGCTGCAGCACCAGGGAGGAGGGGGGAGTGGTGGGCACTGCCTAGTGGGCGTGGCGGTTTGGCCTGCCCTCTTGGGCCGACCACACCGTCAAGCGCACTTAGCCTTTCTCCACCTAGCTGTGTTGTACAGTTGGGTGGAGAAACCAGTCCAAGCCTGAGCGCCAAACTGAGGCACTCAGACCAATCCCAGTGCTGCTCACATGCTTGGAATAGCATTCCCAGCATGTGAGCAGCGCTGGGATTGACAGCTTGGAGCCTGCACAGTGTGCAGCAGTTCCTGGATGTCCGGGAGACGAGGATCGGGAGTAAGGCGGCCATTGGAGCAAGTAAATGTAATTTTAATATTTCAATTTTTTTTTCTTTAGTTTCCATTCCCCCCTCAACCCCCGCACCCCTCTGCCTCACCACTTCACAATACCAGCGACCGCTACTGATCTAAACAATATTAATAAAAAAACTAAACTATATAAATAATAAATATGCTATTTCCACTCCAATTTATACAACAGTAGAGGAAGCGTTAAACTCAGGAGGGGTAAAATGTACTATTCCCACTCCAGTCTGTGCAACAGTAGATAGAGCAGTTTACTTGAAACATATAAAATATTTTAAAAACTCTATTAAATAACAAAAAATATCAATATTTAGACTGCAAAATTATGTTAAATTTTTTTTTAAACTGAACAAATTATATCATTATTATTATTTTTTATATTTATTACCAATTTAAACAACTAGTGTTAATTTCATTAACATACCAAGCTATATTCCCACAATTAGAACAGCCAACAATTAAAATGTAATTGAAATTAAAAAGCATAAAATTAACACATCACATAATAAATAACACAACTTGTAATAAATGAATACATAATTATACATGTATTATTACTTACATAACATCCCACTATCTCCCTCTATAAACTAAACAATACACACCTAAAATATAACTAAATAAATATGATAATTTCAAAATTTCCATAATCAATTAAATAATTAATAACAAATTATTAATGAATGATTAAAAATGATTTCTTCATTAACTTCCCACCCTGTACCCCAAAAAAACCAACAACCCACACCTAAAATATATCTTAAAAAGTATAATGATTAGACAATTTACATAATTAATTATCAATTAAACAATTAAAATAATTAACTAATAATTATTGATTATTTTAATTAACTTCCCACCCTTTATCCCTAATGAACACAACAACCCACACCTGAAATATAACTTTAAAAATATCTTAATTACACATTTTGCGTAGTTAGTTATCAATTAAATAATCACTACTATTAATTAACATTCATTACTAATTAATTATACTTAATTTACTTCCCACCCTGTACCCCAACAAACCCCCAACCCGCTAAAACACCACAAATTACAATAAATAATTACATTAAATTTAAAAACAACTGCAAATTTGAAAACTATATTAAATAACATCAACAATAAATATACAAACAATTTGTAACATATACAGGTAAAACCTATACAAAATATAAAAATAATGACAAACGATATTATTAACAACAATATTTTTGTAAACAATATTAACAAAGTAGATATTTTTAACATCGATATTAACAACACAGACATTTTTGTAAATTATATTAATACCATCGATATTTTTAACATCGATATTCCTTACCTTAGAAAATCAATATTCTTGTCAGCGATATTCCTGCATCACAATATTTGTGGATCACAATATGAAAACATTTCTGCATCCTCGGATATGTTTTACTCGATATTTTGTCTGAATACTGCTTTTCTACCTTTAAAAGAGACGATTAATGGAAAGGAGCTATGTATGAGTCTTTTAAGATGAGAGCCTGACATCAAACTCAATATAACCCAGAGAAGTTACATAGGATAATCCACGCAGGAAAATCCACAAGAAACAAGGTTCAAAGTAGAAACTATGAAGGTTTATTTACATTAACAATCAAACACAGAAGTCAAAAGGCATTGGCTAGTCAAATAATCAAAAATAGTCAAAATGCAAACAATTCATAAATATCATTAGCAGCTGCAACTAAGCCCTAAACTAAATCAGAAGCCAGTACTGTTTATGGACTAACACAAGTTGAGAGAGAAATATCGAGGATTTGTCTTAAGGACTGCTCAATTTTCAGGAGAGAAAAAACATGAAAATATTTTAAGTGCAGTATGATAAACAGGCCACAATAGTGTCTGCTCTTTAAGAGTCAGTAAAACAAACTCTGGCTCGCCCCCAAAAAGGTGAGCCTACATCTCTAGGCAGAGAAACTGTATGTTCACACTGATGTGAACATAACAATAAACTGACTGTAGGAAATTGGGTTTTGGTGGAGTGAGGTGAGACCCTGCTCAAGTACCAGCAACAATCCCTGTTAGGGTGAAACAAAAGCAAAACCCCAAATTATCCTGTGCTTAACCCCTTGTTTGACTGGCACAAAACAGTCAGGCTTAACTTAGAGGCAATGGGGTCGATTCCGATTCGGGCCGGAAAAAGCACCGACCGACTCGGAGCCGGAAAAATTACCGACCGACACGTACCAGTGGCGCCCGACACGCCAAGTACGATGCAAGCCGCGATAAATCCGACCGACACGTTAGGAAACCAAGCCGACCGACCGAGCCGCTCGGAAAATAGCAATCCGGCCGGAAAAACACGCGAATCCAACCAACCGACACGCACCCGGAACAAATCCGACCGAATCGTACCCGCCAACTCCAAACCGCAAAGTACGATGCAAGGCGCAAAAACACGACCGAGTCGGACGGAGGACAAGCCGTACGACCGACACGCATACAAAACCGAGCCGAAGCAACACAATACACCGCGACCGACGCGTACGCAGCATACAAAACTGCACAAACACAGCGTGAACGAAACGGAAAACACCGTACGAGACCAATGCAGGGTCCGACTCGGTCACAAGAACGTTTCCAACATACACAAACAGCACAAAGGAAAAATCAACCAAAAAAAGGCCAAACAAGCAATTACCAAGCCAATAAATACTGGGGGGGGTGGGGACAGAGAACAAAGACACACCCACAACTCCACCTATATAAAGGACACAAATCACTACCATGAGCCTTTGCAAATGCCATTTCACTGCCAGCACCCAAGAGAAAGCAACCACACACCCACAGCTCATCCCTCACACAAGCCACACACCATCAACACACCAACAAATACCTACCTCACATACACCCAGCACAACACACACCCACACACCCTCACCTGCACACCAACACACACATCACCCACCATCACCACCCATCACCATGCCCCCCAAGAAGAATCCCAAGTTCCTAGATAGTGAATTGGAAGTCATGGTAGACGAGATCCTCAGGGTGGAGCCACAGCTGTTTGGCACTCTGGTCCAACAGACCCCCATGTCGCAGAAAACCAAGATGTGGGAGAGGATCATCAACAGGGTGAACGCCCAATCACCATGTCGGCGCACAAAGACGGACATCCAGAACAGGTGGTATGACGTGCGCAGGAGGGTACGGGACATGCTGAAGAAAGACTACATCAACAGCCAACACACCGGCAGTGGCCCTCCTGCCAAGCCAATATACCTCAGGCCCTGGGAGGAGAAGGTGCGGGCCATCCTTCCGCCAGTGAGCGTATATGGACTAGAGGACATCCCAGAGCCTGGTGAGTACACAACAAATGTACACAATAAACTGCCACAAAACACACACATCACTGTCAAGGGGAGAGTCAAACCATGCACTCATAGCAATTACACAGCAACTAGAACAGAATCATCCCAAAATGTGTATGTCAGTCAGATAAACACAACACATGCCATCAAAAAAGTCACATCCAACTGTGCCAACACATGTACAAACACAACCACAACTACAGCTAGGCAGTGGCACAAATAGAACTAACACACACATCCACACATGTAGCCACCACAACAACACCAACACACAGTGAAGACCACTCAAAGGAAGGAATTCTGTGTATGCTGGCCAAGTCAGTGTAGCCAATAGCATCATGGGAGTCGCAGTCACACATATTGCCCGCCCCAAAACTGTCCCATCAACACCACCATGAACCATTCGCACATCACAGAGAGTGGAGAAGGACTCACAAGATGGCTGACACTGGCTACTGCTGAGGGGAGCACAAGGCCCTGCTGCCAACTGTGCACCAACAAACAGCAGGACACCACTGACTGACATCCTGAGAGACAACTTACACTCCCTGCAATGCAAGCACGTTCCATGGTGGGATATCTGGCTGGCTGGCTGGGTGGGAAGGGGGACTTGCAGCACTGACTATAGTCACCAGCACCTCCCCTCACCCCCCCCAACACAAACTCCACAGTACCCACCTGGTAGAATGCAATGCCCTCCATCCTAACACAAGATCCCACAAAGCACCACCACCCTGGGTTATGTTGTGTGAAGCACAGGGACACTCTTGGGACTCTTAGCCAAACAACTGCCAGGACAACACTCCCAGCCATCCTGTCAGCACAGCCAGCCCAACCCACAGGGAAGCAGAGTCAAAAGGAAGGAAGCATGGGCATGCTGGGAAGGGGGTGGAGGCAATAGCATGATGGGAGTCGTAGGCACAGACATTGCTCAGCCTCACAACTGGCCCATCAACACCACCCTGAACCATGCTCACATCACAGGGAGTGGAGAAGGACTCACAAGATGGCTGACACTGGCTACTGCTGTGGGGAGCACAAGGCCCTGCTGCCAACTGTGCACCAACAAACAGCAGGACACCACTGACTGACATCCTGAGAGACAACTTACACTCCCTGCAATGCAAGCACGTTCCATGGTGGGATATCTGGCTGGCTGGCTGGGTGGGAAGGGGGACTTGCAGCACTGACTATAGTCACCAGCACCTCCCCTCACCCCCCCAACACAAACTCCACAGTACCCACCTGGTAGAATGCAATGCCCTCCATCCTAACACAAGATCCCACAAAGCACCACCACCCTGGGTTATGTTGTGTGAAGCACAGGGACACTCTTGGGACTCTTAGCCAAACAACTGCCAGGACAACACTCCCAGCCATCCTGTCAGCACAGCCAGCCCACCCCACAGGGAAGCAGAGTCAAAAGGAAGGAAGCATGGGCATGCTGGGAAGGGGGTGGAGGCAATAGCATGATGGGAGTCGTAGGCACAGACATAGCTCACCCCCACAACTGTCCCATCAACACCACCCTGAACCATGCTCACATCACAGGGAGTGGAGAAGGACTCACAAGATGGCTGACACTGGCTACTGCTGTGGGGAGCACAAGGCCCTGCTGCCAACTGTGCACCAACAAACAGCAGGACACCACTGACTGACATCCTGAGAGACAACTTACACTCCCTGCAATGCAAGCACGTTCCATGGTGGGATATCTGGCTGGCTGGCTGGGTGGGAAGGGGGACTTGCAGCACTGACTATAGTCACCAGCACCTCCCCTCACCCCCCCCCAACACAAACTCCACAGTACCCACCTGGTAGAATGCAATGCCCTCCATCCTAACACAAGATCCCACAAAGCACCACCACCCTGGGTTATGTTGTGTGAAGCACAGGGACACTCTTGGGACTCTTAGCCAAACAACTGCCAGGACAACACTCCCAGCCATCCTGTCAGCACAGCCAGCCCACCCCACAGGGAAGCAGAGTCAAAAGGAAGGAAGCGTGGGCATGCTGGGAAGGGGGTGGAGGCAATAGCATGATGGGAGTCGTAGGCACAGACATTGCTCAGCCTCACAACTGGCCCATCAACACCACCCTGAACCATGCTCACATCACAGGGAGTGGAGAAGGACTCACAAGATGGCTGACACTGGCTACTGCTGTGGGGAGCACAAGGCCCTGCTGGCAACTGTGCACCAACAAACAGCAGGACACCACTGACTGACATCCTGAGAGACAACTTCCACTCCCTGCAATGCAAGCACGTTCCATGGTGGGATAACTGACTGGGAGGGTGGGTGGGTGGGAAGGAGGTCTGGCTGTCAACCAAACACAATCAATGCAGACCATGTTCACACCCCAGAGAATACATAGAAATGCCCAAATAATGCAGGACTATGTGCCACACCAATATCAACCCCTGACTTTGACGACTTAGGACAATACAATGTACAGGCCCGCACCCCGAGGCACAGTCACAACTGTCAGGTGTGTCAACCACTGATGCCTGCAGAAACATGAAATACATTGTTTGTGTCTCCCAAAAACAGGTGATGATAGGGACACAGCAGCAGACGCTGAGGAGTCCCAGTCCCAGGCTCAAGAGGATGCCGAGCTCACTGGCGTCGTACAGCCTCTGTCCTCCTCGGACGATGAACAACCTGGCACATCCGGTGCAAGTCAACTTGCTGCACCAGCAGGACCACCAGCTGCAGCACCAGCAGGTCCACCAGCTGCACCCTCTGCACCCACCCCTCCAACGACTGTCACCACGAATACCATCCCTGCCGACATGGACAGAATAAGGAACAACACCAGCGCAGTGACCCTGGACCAACCTGGGGCCATGGACACCACCACCACCACCCCCCCCAAGGTGGACCAGGGTTATCTGTGCGTGCAACTGCACACACTGCACATGTCAGCAGGGGTGGTGGGAGGGGTGGGAGACAGAGGTCGCTGCTTGCAGACGTTGCTGGTGTGCATGAAGACCCACAACTGGTACGCATAGCTGATGCGTACCAGTCCAGCACCGGAGAGCTCAGCCAGGTAGTGGGGCTCCTCAGAGACATCAAACAGCAGCAGGCTGCCCATCATGCCCGCTTGGACTCCCACATGTCCCACGTGGAGTCACACATGTCACGTGTGGACTCCCACATGTCCCGCGTGGAGTCCAAGTGGGATGTACTACATGAGATGACGGCGGTGCACAGGGACATTTTACAATGCCTCCGCCAGATGAACAGCAACCAGTCCACACCTCCCTGTGTGCCAACAACATCTGGTACAGAACAAACTGCAACTGCCACAGGGAGGGAGGAGGACTCTGGCGGAGAGTCCCCTGCACCGCAGCAGCCTGCACTTGAGGGCCCCCCCCAAGAAGAGGGGTCGTCCAAGGAGGGGAAAGTGAGAGGCTGATGGCCAAGCGCAACTCCCAGGAAGCCTGAACCTGTTCTGGATTTTCGCCTTTGTGCACAGACTGTTCACCCTGTTGATGGCAACACTACTCCCACACATTGCATGGGGAGTACAAGTTGGAACAATGTGTCAGACAACTGTGGCCCCGATACTGGGGATCCTGTCTACCTGGACTTTCAATTCACCTAGGAACTTGGGATTGCAAGATTCATGTACAGCACAATCCATCCTATGCACTATTAACACAGATGTATCACAATAAACACACTAATACACCATACTTGCCTCTGTCGTGATTCCAACGTGGGTGCTGTTATGGGGATGATGAACTGCAAAATTACACTGTGTATGCGAACTGCAACAGCAAGGACAACACAGGCATGTGAGTACAGGCAACGTGACACATATGAGGGAGACACACCACCAGGGCTACACAACACATACACACCTAGGCCATCTGACTCATTGCCTACACTGATGTTGCCAGGGAAGACGGTGCAATGCACAGACACCACACCCATTCCCAGTTGTAGTCAAGTAGCCCACAGGTGCAGTAAGCAAATGGCAGTCAAATGTGTGACCACAGACAACGCACATCACTAAGTGAAGCACAGGTTTATTACACAGTAGCAACATGCCGTAACCACTACAGATGCAAGGTAACCCCACCTGGTAGCGGGCACACAGTCAACAACTGTAGACGGAAGGAAGTTCATGGGTGTGGCGCACATCACCTGTAGGGACACAACAGCTACCAGCCTGGATGTGCAATCACGTCGTCGGTGGACACAGTTGACCAAACGAATCTGAAAGTACCCTGTGAAGGACAGAAATGACACACAGTCAAAAGCAATGCAGTACAGGACAGATCAGCAAAACTCATGCACAATACATGTTACAAGATACCCAACCAGAACCAAGTTAGCATGTCAACACTGTTGGGGAGTACAGCCCACCTGTCACCACACATCGCAACACACATCCTGTCAAGTAGCCCATGGACACACTCCAACAGCACCAGAGCACCACCCACACATCATGCCAACTCACATCATTCACATAACACCTCAGGATACTCACATTCAGCTAAAGAAGTTGGTGATGAGCTGTGTGCGGACATCACCATCACCATCATCATCATCATCATCGTCACTGGCATCGTGGTCCAGGCCAGGATCCTCCACAGGTGGCGGATGTTGGTCATCGTCATCCTGGATGAGAGGCAACTCCTTCCGCACTGCCAGGTTGTGGAGCATGCAGCAGACGATGATAATCTTGCACACTTTCGCAGGGGCATATGGGAGGGACCCTCCGGTCTTGTCCAGGCAGCGGAAGCGGCTCTTCAGGAGACCAAAGGTCCGCTCAATCACTCTCCTGGTCCGACCATGTGCCTCATTGTAGCGCATCTGGGCAGGTGTCACAGGGTTCCTGAGGGGTGTCAGCAACCACGGCATGTTGGGGTATCCCGAGTCACCTACGGACAGACAAGTGCACATCAGCTGACTTGGAAAAGTGGGCGGAATACTACAGATCAGATCACACACAATGGCACAAAGTCAGTACACACCGACAAGCCAGGCACGCTGGTTCTGCATCTGTGCCATCAACCTGGGGATGCGACTACTCCTCATCACAAAGGCATCGTGTGCTGAACCAGGGAAACGGGCACACACGTGTGTGATGGTCATGTCTGCAAGACACACCACCAGTGCATTGACCGAGTGGTAGTGCTTGCGGTTCCTGTAGGCCTGCTCCTGGGCCTGTGGTGGTACCAAAGCCACATGTGTCCCATCAATGGAGCCAATTACATGCGGCATCCTCCCCAGGGCATAAAAGTCACTCTTCACGTCAGTGAGTCGTCGCAGTCTAGGGAAATATATGTACCGGTTCAGGAAGAGCAACATTGCCGCCAAGAAATCGCGGAGCACACGGCTGAACATGGTCTGTGACATCCCACCAGCAGACGCCACAGTATGTTGGAAGGTACCGGTGGCAAAGAAGTGTAGGGCTGCCATCACCTTCACCTTGGGGGTCAGCGCTGTAGGATACGGCCGGCCAGGCTGCAAATGTGGGGACAACTGCACTGCCAAATCCTCAATCAGCTGCCTGGTGAAGCGGTACCGTCGGATGCTGTCCCGTTCCACCATCGTTGCCAGGTCTGGGAATGGCCGATGGACAGCAGGAGCCCTGCAGTGCAGAGGAGAAGTAAGCAAGATCGTCAGTCACCCCACATATGCGGCATTGAACACACTCAAGATCCCAACATACATCATCATGAGGCACAACTACATGAAGTGTGCAGTACCGGAACGACATGTATGGTACATACATGGCCAACATCTGTCAACACGGTCCTACAGGTGGCATCAATTTGTCCCAGGTTGGCCCATTGGATATCATGATGCTGTGTCACAGTCACCCCCCAGTGACATGTGAGGACAGATGTGCCCCAGGCACCACAGCTCAACGACAGGCACATTCCCAGGGACCCTGTAATGCCACATGGACACTGGCATCACCTGGAGTATCATGTGTACACCACAGCAAAACAAACATGACCCCCACAGGTAGTGGCCACACTTGCCATGGCAGGAGAGCCATGGACGTCTGTGACACACACGCACAACATCAGAGTCCATGCACACACAACGTGGATGTGGAGACTGTCTCCCATTGTGCACATGAAATCAGAGACATTGTAAACACTACATGCACAAAGACTGTGGAGGGCCATCACTATTGTGCCACTGGGACACCCTGGCTCAAACATACCGTCCCACATGGGACTCACGGGGTATGTGACATGACATACACAAACACCACTGTGAAATGTGACCATGACACATGCACAGATATGAACAGTTGCACATCACAGTGGTCACGTACACGTAACACCCAGGATCCTGTCCCCATGAACACGTGCACAGCCTGGGGGTGGCTGCCCACAGGTGACACCCACAGGACAACATGTACACCAACATACACACAATAGGAAATGCAGCCTTACATACCTTATGATAAGGTTTGGACAGGCTGTCGTGATGTAGGTGTGCCCCTCACTCCCTGGGAGCTATCTGTGGCTGGCATATGTCCATCTGAGACAGGCATGCTGACCTATGCCAGTCACATATACAGTGATGCGTTGAACAGCAATGGACCGATCGGTGCCTCCGGCCGGCCCATTGCTTTCAATGTGTGCGGGTACGCGTTGTACCCCTGTGCGCGTTGAACTGCAATGGACCGATCGGTGCCTCCGGCCGGCCCATTGCTTTCAATGTGTGCGGGTACGCGTTGTACCCCTGTGCGCGTTGAACTGCAATGGACCGATCGGTGCCTCCGGCCGGCCCATTGCTTTCAATGTGTGCGGGTACGCGTTGTACCCCTGTGCGCGTTGAACTGCAATGGACCGATCGGTGCCTCCGGCCGGCCCATTGCTTTCAATGTGTGCGGGTACGCGTTGTACCCCTGTGCGCGTTGAACTGCAATGGACCGATCGGTGCCTCCGGCCGGCCCATTGCTTTCAATGTGTGCGGGTACGCGTTGTACCCCTGTGCGCGTTGTACCTCAATGGACCGATCGGTGCGCACCCATTGACAATGGGCTTGCCTGGCAACGGGCGCGTTTTCGAATTTTGAACGAGTCGGTTGCTGGAAAATCAGTTGGTCACCCACAACAATGTTGCAAAATCACGTATGTCATGAGGTTGAAGTTTCGAAGGATGCTGTGGGCATGTTTTGGTGCTGCTATTCCATGGATTGGCCAGATTCAGAAGATGCAAACGACTTGGACCTATCACTTTGGACACAAGGGACAGTATCTGCCTCTCCAGCACATATATATTGCTGCCTGTTCCCCTGAGAGCCCACTTGCCTGCACTACATGCTCCAGGACGACATCTGCCACTGCACTGCTGCTGTCTCTGCCCCTCTGGACCCTGCAATGGCACGTACTGTGGAGAGAGCCCCAGCCTTCAGCCTTGAGGAGAACTAGGCCCTGCTGGACAGCCTACTTCCACAGTACAGCAAGCTGTATGGGACACCAGGGGAGCAGGTGAGTGTTCTGTGCACTGCTTTTCTGAATGTGCATTTTGTCTGACTAGCAAGGCTGAGAGTCAGCACACCACTGGCTAGCAGGCTCACTGAGTAGTTGTCACCCCCCATAGTGTGTAGTGACTTGCACTGGACAGGTATGGTGCAGTGACAGTGCTTCTGAACAGGGTTTTACTCCCCATGCAATGATACCATGTAGTGACTTCTGGAAAACTGTCCATGGGCAGCCGTGCACTGCCTGGGTACACCATGTGCCCCTGTGATTGCGACATGTATATGCAACTGTGTCATGCACGGATATGTTGCATGTGTAGTAATGGCCTTATCACTTTGTCATCCTGACAGGCTTCTGCCCATCGGAAGCATGAGATATGGAAGGACATCGTCCGGGCTGTCCGGTCCGTGGGGGTCTACAAGCGCCGGATCCGCAACTGCCAAAAGAGGTGGCAGGACCTTCGGGGCTGGACCCGGAGGATTGCACGGGTCCAGCTGAAGCTGTCGCCTCCTCGCAGGAGGGGCGGAACACGGACCCTGACCCCCACATGCTCAGGATCCTGGCGGTGGTCTTTCCAGACCTGGATGGGCAGCTGAAGGCCAGAGAGCAGCAAGGAGGGGGTGAGTCAAAGACTGCACTGTGTACTCTGTCTAACATGCTATGTGCCCTCCTCGGGCCTGGTTAAACTGCCACAGTACAGCAGTCATGTTGTCCAGGAGCCATGTCCCTCTATTGTGCACTGCCCACTCCTCATCTGATACCCAGGTGTGGCCCTTCCATGCAGGGAATTCTGTCACTTAGGACTGTGTCCTTGCAGTTTGCTTGACTCAAGGTGGGAGACAGCATCTGTTTCCCTGACTCTGTGGTGGGCATCATGGGTGGGTCCATTGCTTACACAATGCCTGTATTCTGACATGTATTCAGCGTGTTACTTTGATCTGTGGTCCAATTGCTGAGCTGATCCACCACATGTGGCTGGGGTACCTGGCACACACCCATGCTGCGGGTGGGAACAATGTTTGGGCCCCAGGAGTATGTATATGATGTGTGTCACACATACTTAGCCAGCTGCCTACAGTCCAGGGCTCATCCCTCATTCATGTGGGGCTGGACAGTCATGCCTACTCCAGGCCATACAATACACTCTGTACTCCCACTCCCGTGTATCAGCGGACACATTGTGCACAGTGATTTGACCCCTCAGGTGTCTGCCTCTGTGTCAGTGTGCTGTGGATTATTCGCCAGGACTGCTGTGGAGTTTCTTGGTGGGGCTCAGCATGCCACTGGAGATGTGACCATAGGAGACGATACTTGTGTGACACATAGGTGTCTGATTAGCTGCCCATGCAGACTGGGGCATGTAAATGTGAAGTTCAGGCAGCTGTTCCCCATGCACAGCAGAGTGTGAGGGGCTCAGGTTCAGAGGGTAGTGTCACAGGTCTCCCATATGTCCAATAGGTATGACCTGGACAGATGAGGGTTAAGAGGATGTGTTGTGGGGGGATGTACATGTGCACTTGTGCAGCTCCAGGACTTGCATTCCCCATGACCTACTATTGTGACACAGTGCAGAGTGTTGTTGTCTGGCTGCAAAGTCATACATCACTGAGCCAGTGATGTATGACTTTGCAGTCATGCCTCCGCCATGGCATGTGTCTACTGATTGGTGAGCCTGCAGGGGAGTGACATGTGCTACATGCACACCATAGTGGCGCTGGCTATCAGGACATGGGTGCATCATGGTGTCTGTCGCTGGTATGCATCACATGCATTTCCTATTTGACTCTGGGCATCCCTTACATCCGGTAACCTGTACTGACTCAGTGGCAAGAGCTGTGATGTGTCCACACCGTGTCCTCTGCACTGTCCAACTACTGTGTACTTTGTGCATGTGTCAGCACTGGGGTGTTGCAATCCAACAGACACCAGACAGATGGGTGCAAGGCCATGTGGGATGTGAGTGCCATGCTTGGCATCAGACTGACAATTGACTTCTCCTGTTCAATTAGTGCACTTTTAGCAATGTACAACTAATGATGCCAGGGCTTGCTCTGTGATGTGCTGTGCTCACAGTGGTGTGTGCGTTATGTGCAGGTGACTGATGTCTGTCTGTTTCCCCATTGTTTGCAGATACATCCACGGCCACGGAAGGGGACAGCTCCACGGACCAGGAGGAGCCGGAGAGCCAGACTGGGTCAGCAGCCGAGGAGTGGTCGGAGGGACCCAGTGGCACGGAGGGCGAGGGGAGCCACACCGAGGAGTCCTCAGCAGCATCCACCTCAGCTGAGGACCAGAGCAACTCGGAGGATGACTCCCTTGTGGAGGCGGGTGTCAGCAGCCACCACACCCCAGCTAGTGTTGCTGTCCCCGCCACCACCAGCACCACCACCGCCCTCCCATCGGCTCCCATTCCCCAGGTCCGTGGAGGCTCCCATGTCCGGGAGCGTGTCTCCTTTGGGCCAGGCACCGCACCCCCTGCCCCTGTGTCCCCTGCT
Organism: Calotriton arnoldi; assembly: GCA_963921515.1. Taxonomy (NCBI): domain Eukaryota; kingdom Metazoa; phylum Chordata; class Amphibia; order Caudata; family Salamandridae; genus Calotriton; species Calotriton arnoldi. Next base: position 383,491 of record CAWUFW010001800.1, read on the forward strand.
GCCCTGAGTGAGGAGTCTGTGTACCTCCTTCGCCAGCTCCATGTAGGGCAGACAGCCATGCTGAGTGTCCTCCATGCGCACACCGCGCTGTTGACTCAGCTGGTGTCGTTCATGGAGGGCATCTCATCGGGCTTGTCTGACCTACAGAGGGGCAATAGGTCCATGGACTCCTTCCTGACGGCAGCAGTGTCCCTCCTCAAACGGTCCCTCACCCCTCCTGCCTCTGCTCCATCCACACTCCCCAGCACCTTACCCATCCCAGGCACACACACACCGGCACAGGCACACACCAGCACACACACATCCAGCACACTGACACACACGCCAATGACAAAACGCACACGCACGCACATTCAGGGGACTGAAGCCAGACTCACAGGGGATGGGGCCCTGGAACACACACACGCATCCACATGCACTGCGCAGTCCTCAGTTCCCTCTCCCTCCAAAGCACCCTCCCTTGCCTCACCTGCAACCCCAAAGTCACAGCAGCTCTTCCTCTGTGACCTCGGCCTCTTCCCCACCGATGAAGCTGCTCCAGCATCCCGGGGGAAGAGGAAGCCCACCCACACGGAGCAGAGTGCCCCTCGCCCCCGGACACCCTCCCCCAGGCGCAGACGGACTGAGGCCCCCACCCGCAAGTCCCCCGGAGTGCTAAGAGCAAGACCCCGCCACCGCCCTGCAGCTCAGGCACAAGGTCTCCGTCCTCCATCCCTCAGGCCCCCACTGCACAGGTGCCCCCACCACACCCTGCCCCAGGTTCCCCCACCCACAGATATACCATCCCCAAGATGCTCCGGCCTTCTCCCCCTGCCACTTGCTCTCCCAGCACCACCCCCCCGCTGCGCTTGTCTGTGCCACTGATGTGGTGAGGGTGTCCTCCCCTCTGTCCAACCCACCTTGCCTGTTCCCCATTCTCCTCCCCTGGAGGTAGGCACTGCAGTGGAGTCCACTACCGCCCTGTCTGACTTGGGCACTGCAGTGGCGGACCTGTCCACCCCATCTGCAGGGTCCACTGCAGTTGTGCCGGCACCCACGACATCTGTGTCATGCCCCCCAGTTGTGCCGGTACACACCATGTCAGACACCTCCACTGCAGTTGTCAGTGGCTCTCCAGCACCCACCACCCCTTCCCTGACTCCCCTGGTGAGCCCTGATCCTGTCCCTGCGGTGCCTGGCCTGCCCCCCGGTTGCCCCTCCTAGTGGATTGTCCCTGGTATTGTGCAGGCATGCGTAGGGTGACATCTGCCAGTGTCACCCTGTTTGAACTTTGACAATGGACTGGCCATTGGCCTTTGCTCTAATTTCTTCTGGACGTCGTTATCAAACAACACATATGCTGAATAAAGCAACTTTCTTTTCTCTAGTGCTCATGCTTCAGATGTACATGTTGTTGGTGCAGCTAACCATGCCCTTGCTGCAGTGATGGTGATATCTGGTCTCATGATTATGAAGTGTCACTGTGCAGGAACCCATGTGGTCCAGGGGGAATGTGTCCTATCATGTGGTGTATCCATGTCATCAATAGCAGCATCTGAGGGTGTCATGTGTTCAGTATTTGGCAATGGGTTTCCTACTTACATTGGCAATTTCATATCTGTGGCTTCCACCCCTGCACATCTGTTGTGCCTGCCATCGTTGCATTTGTCTACTTCCCTGACCGTGTTGCCATCTCCAGTGGACATGCAGGTTTGGGCATCAATGGGGAGGGACTCATCCGTGTAGTCAGTGCAACATTGCTATACAAGTGTGTTGGATCTGTGCTGATGATTCCGTTGGCACATCCATGACCAGGCTGATGTGATGGGAGCCCTCATTTGGTGCTAATTGTTGATTGTGTGACCAAGTGCTCAGCTGACATGATGGGGCCCTACTGAGGCAACATATGGCACAGCTTTCCTCACACAGGAGTGGAGTCCCCTCATGGCAGTGTGTACACGTGTGACATTGCCTGCGCCCAAGGTGTGTGTTGTATGTGCATGTCTGTGTGTTCACTTCCATTCATCTGCACATGCTGTGATCCCTAGTGTTGTACCTGTTTGTGATGCTTGCTGACTTGAGCTATGTTCCCCAAAGTCTTCTCCCTGTGTTCTCTGTGATGTGGGTGCATGGCACATTACTGGTCATCAGGGTGTCACCCATAGGTGTGTTTGCTGTCAGGGCAGAGTTTGTGTGCAGACGCAGATGGGTCACAGTCAGGTTTCCCTTTGGCACTTGTTGTTTGCCCCTGTCATGTGATTTCCAGTTTGTGTTATCTTTCAGTGATTGTGACACATTGTGTGTGTGACTGCTGGCACTCCTTAGGGTCCGGGCTGCAATGTTGGTTGTTGTCTATGTGTGTTCTTTGTGGGTGACCTTGGCTTCTTCATTGGTGTGTGACTGTGGCTGGGATCCCATTGGTTGGTGTGGTATTGCCGTCATGTCCATGTACAGCGTAGTGTGCAGTGTGTCAGACATTCAGGAGTCTTGTTGAGTGTCCATGTGTGATGTGTTTCTACACCTTGGTTCCCACCCACCACCCTGGAATAGTCATGGGTGCATGTGCAATGTCACCAGTGCATGTGTACTTCACTGCTGCACATTGTTGGAGGTCGAGGGGTGTGGTCTTGAGTGTGTGCAGATGAGAGTTGTTGCCCGGCTAGTCCCCTGCCTCCATGTTGGCCTTGGCTTACTGGCCATGCTGATTGATTTGTGCTTGTGTAGGTGTGATGGTAGTTTGTTGCTCAGGACACCTGACTGTGGTCCACAGTGTGAACGACATTTAGCTTTGTCATCACAGTGGTATTTTTATTCAGCCCAGGGTCACCACATTGTGGGGGCCCTGGGGGTGGTGCTGTGGTGTGTCTGTGACTTGCTGTGTCAGTTGTTGTTCCTACGTGCCTGTGTGACATGTGTGTTTTGTGCTCCCTCTCACCTGTCAATGCCTGCTTGCCCACATAGGGGATTTGGATCCATGAGTTACCTTAGTGTGGCAGTGTATGCACATCTGTATGATTGGTATTCAGCTCTCCTCATGTGTTGTGTTGTTGCCTGGGGACACTGGCACCCCCACCCCTCACCTGCTGTGTATGATGACAGTGTTGGTCTGCCTGTTTGTGTTTGTGCATCTGCACCACTGCATTGGCATATCTTGGGTGTGCCATTGGCTGTATGTTGTTTGGTGTGTTTCCCCTGCTGTCCCTGGGACTCCTAGGTCATCGGTCAGCACAGTGATCATGGTTTGTGTGTCCCATTGCTGCCATGGTATGGTATCTGTTCACCTCACATCTGCTGTCTCCACAGGGTATCTGCATTTGTGTGCCCATTGGTGCAAATATGTGGTTCTGCATTCTGATGGTCACTTCTGTCATTGTGTCATTGATGACTGTTGACGGTCTCAGCCCCCATGGGTGTTGTTTGTCTGCACATGGCCAAAGGAATGTTTCATTTGCACTGCAGTATTTGGCTCCCCCAATTTATGTTGCAATGGGACACATACACTACTTTGCCACAGATGAGTTTTTGGTTCTGTGACCAGGAATGATCCATGCAGTTTGGCAGTTGCAGCTCTTTCTTTGTCAACAATTACCTTTTGGTCACTGTGATGATGAGGGTGTAGACCCCATTGCCACAATGGTCAAAATGTGCTTCAGCTATGGACCCCACACTTGCCTTTTGGTCACTGTGATGATGGGGGTTTAGACCCCATTGCCACAATGGTCAAAATGTGCTTCAGCTATGGACCCCACACTTGCCTTTTGGTCACTGTGATGATGGGGGTTTAGACCCCATTGCCACAATGGTCAAAATGTGCTTCAGCTATGGACCCCACACTTACCTTTTGGTCACTGTGATGATGGGGGTTTAGGCCCCATTGCCACAATGGTCATGGGCTGCTTGCATTGTGGGTGCCACACACATATATGTGTGGCACATGTGCTAGGGGGTCACATTGTATGTTCAAAGTCATGTTCGGTGTTGTAGGCATTTGACACAGCCTGCTCACACGCTTGTCATGGTGGTGGGGGATGTCTTAATCTTGCATTCCCTAGGTTGTGGTGTGCTTGTTGTGTCATGCATTGTCCATCCTATGAGTGGGGGTGGTAGTAGTGGTAGGCATCCAGCCCCCCTGGGTGAGGGTGGTAGTAGTGGTAGGCATCCTGCCCCCCGTGGGTGAGGGTGGTAGTAGTGGTAGGCATCCTGCCCCCTGGCTAAGGGTGGTAGTAGTGGTAGGCATCCTGCCCCCTGGCTAAGGGTGGTAGTAGTGGTAGGCATCCTGCCCCCCTGGGTGAGGGTGGTAGTAGTGGTGGGCATCCTGCCCCCTGGCTAAGGGTGGTAGTAGTGGTAGGCATCCTGCCCCCCGTGGGTGAGGGTGGTAGTAGTGGTGGGCATCCTGCCCCCCCTGGCTAAGGGTGGTAGTAGTGGTAGGCATCCTGCCCCCTGGCTAAGGGTGGTAGTAGTGGTGGGCATCCAGCCCCCTGGCTAAGGGTGGTAGTAGTGGTAGGCATCCTGCCCCCCTGGCTAAGGGTGGTAGTAGTGGTAGGCATCCTGCCCCCCGTGGGTGAGGGTGGTAGTAGTGGTGGGCATCCTGCCCCCTGGCTAAGGGTGGTAGTAGTGGTAGGCATCCTGCCCCCCGTGGGTGAGGGTGGTAGTAGTGGTGGGCATCCTGCCCCCTGGCTAAGGGTGGCAGTAGTGGTGGGCATCCTGCCCCCTGGCTAAGGGTGGTAGTAGTGGTAGGCATCCTGCCCCCTGGCTAAGGGTGGTAGTAGTGGTAGGCATCCTGCCCCCCTGGATGAGGGTGGTAGTAGTGGTGGGCATCCTGCCCCCTGGGTGAGGGTGGTAGTAGTGGTGGGCATCCTGCCCCCCTGGCTAAGGGTGGTAGTAGTGGTAGGCATCCTGCCCCCCTGGCTAAGGGTGGTAGTAGTGGTAGGCCTCCTGCCCCCCTGGCTAAGGGTGGTAGTAGTGGTAGGCCTCCTGCCCCCCTGGCTAAGGGTGGTAGTAGTGGTAGGCATCCTGCCCCCCGTGGGTGAGGGTGGTAGTAGTGGTAGGCATCCTGCCCCCCTGGCTAAGGGTGGTAGTAGTGGTAGGCATCCTGCCCCCCCTGGCTAAGGGTGGTAGTAGTGGTAGGCATCCTGCCCCCCTGGCTAAGGGTGGTAGTAGTGGTAGGCATCCTGCCCCCCCTGGGTGAGGGTGGTAGTAGTGGTGGGCATCCTGCCCCCCAGGCTAAGGGTGGTAGTAGTGGTAGGCATCCTGCCCCCCCTGGGTGAGGGTGGTAGTAGTGGTGGGCATCCTGCCCCCTGGCTAAGGGTGGTAGTAGTGGTAGGCATCCTGCCCCCTGGCTAAGGGTGGTAGTAGTGGTGGGCATCCTGCCCCCTGGCTAAGGGTGGTAGTAGTGGTAGGCATCCTGCCCCCTGGCTAAGGGTGGTAGTAGTGGTAGGCATCCTGCCCCCGTGGGTGAGGGTGGTAGTAGTGGTGGGCATCCTGCCCCCTGGCTAAGGGTGGTAGTAGTGGTAGACATCCTGCCCCCGTGGGTGAGGGTGGTAGTAGTGGTGGGCATCCTGCCCCCTGGCTAAGGGTGGTAGTAGTGGTAGGCATCCTGCCCCCTGGCTAAGGGTGGTAGTAGTGGTAGGCATCCTGCCCCCTGGCTAAGGGTGGTAGTAGTGGTAGGCATCCTGCTCCCCTGGCTAAGGGTGGTAGTAGTGGTAGGCATCCTGCCCCCCTGGGTGAGGGTGGTAGTAGTGGTGGGCATCCTGCCCCCTGGCTAAGGGTGGTAGTAGTGGTAGGCATCCTGCCCCCCGTGGGTGAGGGTGGTAGTAGTGGTGGGCATCCTGCCCCCTGGCTAAGGGTGGTAGTAGTGGTGGGCATCCTGCCCCCCTGGCTAAGGGTGGTAGTAGTGGTAGGCATCCTGCCCCCTGGCTAAGGGTGGTAGTAGTGGTAGGCATCCTGCCCCCTGGCTAAGGGTGGTAGTAGTGGTAGGCATCCTGCCCCCTGGCTAAGGGTGGTAGTAGTGGTAGGCATCCAGCCCCCCTGGGTTGGGGTGGTGGCGCGCATTCAGGCCCCTGTGTGCATATGTGGCATTGGTGATGGGCATCCCGCCCCTATGGTGCTGCTGTTGCTGGTGTAAGTATATTCAGATTCCCAGTGTATGTGTGTGATGTGTCGTGTACGTGTTGTATGTGTTTTGTGGTTGGTGTCTGACTTACCTTCTGCGCCGTACGCGTCCGTGCCTGTTCCGGTAGTAGATGTAGAATATTGGTATGATCGGGACGAAGGGATTCATGGTTGGTTCGTGTCGTTCGTCCTTCTCGTTGCTTCGCGTCGTCCTCGTCGCTTCGCTTCGTCCTCGTCGCTTCGCTTCGTCCTCGTCGCTTCGCGTCGTCCTCGTCGGTGCCGTGTTCGTCTCGTAGCCGTGGATCGTGTTGTGGCGCGATTCGGAGCTTATGTGCGCCTCTCCCGGATGCTTTGACGTGCCGTGCGTAGCGACGGGTTCGGCGCGTACGGGAAGCGCATCGTACTTGTCCGGCCGGACGGGGCTGCATTTTCCCTTCCGTGCGACTCGATTCGGCGTTTCCGGATTCGCCTCGGTCGGAGAACAGGACCTGGTTTGGGTGAGTACGGCTCGGCCGGAATTTTTGCTGTTGTGCGCATCGTACTTGCTCGTTCGGTGTGCTGTACGGATCGGTCGGGAAACAGGCTTTCGCATGGCTTTTTTCCCGACCGAATGGTATTGGGTGCGCCTCCGACCGAGATCGGAATCGGCCCCAATGTGTAAAGTATTTGTGCAGCCACAAACAGTAATAAAGTGAAATAACAACACAAGAAAGGTCCCATGACTATTTGGAAAAAATAGAGTAACATTTTGTAAATAATTGTTGGAAAACGAGGCATTAGTTGTGAGGCCTGCACAAATAATGGGTCTACATTTGTCCTTCACTGGGAACCAGACACCCCATTGTAGCGCTTGACTCTCAGAGGGTAGCGTTGCAGAGCAGTCTAAGGCTTACTCAAGGGAGGTGGTGTGGGCTAGTAATCGCCATTTACAGGTATGCAGAAATAACACTCAATAATTGATTGTCCAGTCTGTACTTTTCTTTATAAAAAGGAAGAGTACATTTATTACACACACACTACTCAATACTATGCATCAATTTACAAATATACATAAGCTTTTGGAAATACTTCTTGACATTGCGTAACATTCCCACCCCTCACGCAGGAGGGGGGTCTAGTACCACTACTCACAGGTATGAACATCATCTTGCCCCCAAATGCAACAGGTTGACCATAACCTGGAATAAGGGCCCACCCCATTATTTCAACAAGCATTTAAAATGGGAACACCTGCCATAGTGACACATAACCCTGACTGAGAGCATCTCATACTGACCATACAGTATACACACTTAAATCACACTGGCTGACAGTCTGGTTGTTCAACTAATATAGTAGCAAGAATACATGTCTACGCATACCTTGGAATGAGGGGTACTTGTCATATCTGGTAACATGTATAATGCAAGTCAATCACAGCCCCTAAAAGGCATCACATTTATAATCACATGGCTATGCAATGACAACCAGGCACCCCGGCTAGGGGACCTGGCAAAATATTTCCAATTTACTTATCACTTCACATATTACATGTGACTTTCATTCCCCTAAAGGTACACCATTTGTAAATGCACCACCTGTGCAATTACACCTTTCCACCCCTAGGGGATGTCTCCACAGTGACAATCCATATTCAGCCTCTCACACCTCAGTGTAGTACTAAACATCAGCTCCCAGCTGAAGAACAAACATTCCAGCATTAGGTAGGCTTAAAAAAAATGGATGAACCCTTGAGGGGTTATTTTCTGTAAGTCACCAGAGACTTAGGATGTGGAATTTCCCCTTTTGTGCTGGGGGAGTCTGTGTTGCTCCTGCAGCTCCCCCTGCACCTTTGCAAATAACTGGAGGTGACCCCATCTTCCTGGGGTCACCACACAGTGAAAACGAGCAGGTTTTCACTTCCCTGAAACGTATTATGCGGCGCTCTTCCTCCTGAGCGTACATATTTGAGTAGCAGCTCTCCTGCTGCTCCGGGGAGAGCCGCGCTGCCTTCGTTGGCGGCCTCATGCCGCATTCACATCTCTTTGGGGGCCCGGTCCCATCCGGGCATCCCACTTGCAGGTGAGTTGGAGAAAAGCTCGGGGAGCCCACCCCCCGCTGCTCCTGCTGGCTCCCCGCCTCACCAGCACCCTCGCGTGCTTCCGCGGGAGCCGGCCCTTCATTCTGGTCTGCCCGCTCCTGCAGGCAGATATGGATACTGCAGCCAGTTGGGCGGGGCCTCAGGGGAGTCCTCTCCCCTCCTTCCTCTTGCTGTGGGGGAGTGTGGTGGCACTCCACCCTCCTCTATGTCAACACCGAGGCCCAGGGATGAGGTCCTGGGCCCCACCACCTTCACAGGGAATGTGACAGCACTCCCCGGCCCCATCTTTTGCGGGGCCCAGAGATGGGGTACCAGGCCCTTGAAACCTCTTTACTGGGGGTGCAACGGCGCTTCCCGGCTTTGTCTTCTGCAGGGCCCAGAGATGGGGTCAAAGGCCCCTGAAACCTCTTCACGGGGGCATGACGACGCTCCCCGGCTTCTTCTTCGGCGGGCCGGAGATTGGGTTCCCGCGCCCCTGCAATCGCTTCACGGGGGCGCGACGGCACTACCCGGCTTAATTTTTTGTTGGGTCCCCTGGGGGCCAATTCATGGTGGCGCGACAACGCTCCCTGACTTTACGTCGCGAGGGCCCAGGGTTGGGATCCTGGGCCCGTAGGCACCTTCACGGTGGGCACGACGGCGCTCCCTGACATCACCTTCTTCCGGTGGCAGCCCCCGGGACCTGACCCACCCCTGGGGGCACATCAAGGACCAGCGGCGGAGCCCCACGCTCTTCATTGTTGGTCACAGGATAGGTCAAAGGTCACCTACCTTCTGGGGGGCATATCTCGGCCCCCGTGGGGCGGATTTCGACAATCTTGGCATCTTCTCAATGCTGGGGGCCAGCCCTAGCCACCTAGAACACTTTTTGCTGGCCTCCAAGAGGGTGAACTCAGCAAGGAGCTGTATTCTCTGGCTCCCTGCACCAGACTTTTACCTGGCTCGCCTTCCGGGCCTCTCTTCTTCTTGTGCAGAGGCCCAGGCTTCTTCTCACTGGCCCTGGACTCCCTCAAAGGCACAGTCTAGAGTCCAGGGGCAGTCAGGGGGTTTCTCTTTCCAAATGCCCATGGCGCCAGTCTCCAGCACCAGTCTTCCGCAGCAAGACCACACCCAGATGGAGCTCCTCTTCCTGTGTAAGACCTGTTAAGAGAAATTAGAGGGGGCTGGCAGGAATGCACTTCTGCCCTATCCTGCAGTGACATATCACCCCTCTGCCCCTGATTCCCTCCTTCCTGCACAGGCCTCTGGATACTTCAATATGTCGTCGTCCAGGGGTCTTATGCCACATGGTCTCTGAAAAGTCTCCTTCCCCCTTTGCTCACTTCATGGCCCGGAGCAGGCCTGGTGCCTGGCACCGGGTGACAGCTGCTAATTGATGCCCTGCAGCTTCACCCCATCTCACCCTCTTGGAGAGAAGACCTTCACCATTGGGAATGCTTGCAGTGAAGGGCTAGGCCTCTGATGCTACAGCTTGGGGAGGAACGTAATTAATCCAGCCTGGCAGGGTCACACCCGGCTGGGCTCAGGTTCTGAGCTGAGTCAGAGGAATATGATATTTCAGGATGACCCATAAGCAGTACAGATATGGCTTTGGACTCAGCAGAATAATTATTTTCACGCAACTTACAGTGTACGTTGGTGCGTGTCTGGAGTTTGTAGGCCCTAGGGAACTGAAACTACCCCATGTGGTCTCTGTCTCCATATGAGAATAATGGATTGTTCCTACAGTGAAACAGTAAAGCACACTGATTACCCCTTACATGTGTCTCCCCACATTATAAGGCCTATTCCATGTCACCACCCAAATCTGCATAGTCCCTTGCACACCATTCAATCTGTACCCAGCTCCTGGGCTGTGCATGACAGTAATCTCCCCCTCACAGCCCTTACACCGGTGCACACATGTGTGCACACGTGTCCACATGTAATGAGCCCGGTGCCCTTACCCTGACTGCAGTGCAGCGACCTTATCTCACAAGGCGGAAAACTGTGAAATCCACATGATGTCCATTTTATCATGAGTTTACCAGGGGTGACTCCCAGCTTATGAGGCTCTCCCACAGTAAATGCTCAAAAATCAGGTGTTTAAAAAGCAAAAAATCCAGGCAGCTCAGATGGACAGAACTACCTTCTCACAATAATTTAAGACTGAAGTGACAAATATCCAATTGGTTGAACCGGAGTTATGCAATTTTAAAGATTTAGATAGAAATAGTGCTCAAAAGCACAAAGTGCCCACTGTGATTATCTGGCTGCGCCGGACCGGGACAAAGTCACAAGTTCGGACCGACAACGTTTGGATACAGGGACGAAGTTAGTCCCACTGAGAGTTCTACTTCATTTGTTGGTTGTGGAGTGTTGCACCATGAGCCGCAATTCTGGGGAGTGATGCGAGGTACCGTGTCAAGGACTTGTCGTGCAGTGGCAGTTCTGGGGAGCTGTAGAGCAGCAATGTGGGGTCCTGTGTTGAAGAGGAGTTGCACAGTGGCAGTTCCAATGAGCTGTGATGAGAGGTCCTGCTTCAGAGATGCGTCGCCCAGTGGTGGTTCTGATGTGGGCTGCGAGGAGTTGTGCTGTGCTGCATTGGTTCTGCTGAAGATGACAGTTGGGCAGGCAGAGCACATTTTTCCCCACTTCCAAGGGTCCAAAAATGGAGAGGTACCATTTGGCACATTAGGACTCACTACAGGAAGAGTCTAGATCAGTGGCGGCTCGCAGAGGTAACGCTTTGGGGCGGTGAGGCGGGGCGGGGGTGGGGCTGGGTGGGGGGGTAGTGGAGTCCGACATATGAGGGCAAAGGTAAACGTAAATAAATAAATAAATATCTGCCGTCGTATGTTGGACTCCACTACCCCCCACCCAGCCCCACCCTGCCCCGTCACAGTGCCCCACAGCATTACCTCTACGAGCCACCATTGGTCTAGATGCAGGGTTCAAGAGAGTTGGAGCCTTTTCTTTCCCTGAAGCTCTGATCAGGAGGCCAGTCAACAAGCCCTTGTAGTCACTGGTTGTCCTTGATTCTGTAGTTAAACAGGACTCAAACTGGACTGCAGTCCTTCGCGGGTTCAAGACAGGCTTCGGGCAGCAGAGCAGCTCTTCCAGGTGCACCAGAGCACTCTTTCAAAGTGCATAGCAGGCCACAGCAGCAGGCATTCCTTTGAGAGTCCGTCCAAGGTCCAGAAAATGAAATGAAGAGTGGGGTGAGGGTCCTATTTTTATACCTGGTGCCTCCTTTGAAGTAGGTTTAAGGACAACAATGGTTCAGTGATGGCCACAAAGGTCCGGATAGACAAGTAGTGGTCGCCAAGGAGGACACTATGAGAAACTTTTTGGTGACAATTAATCTCACTGGGAGTTTCAAGTAATGTACAAGGGAACATATAAGTCATGTAGAATTGTTATTTATTTTATAGAAATAACAAGTAGTTATTTATAGTATTCAGGTGCTCACACATAAAAGTGACAGAGTGAGGGTGACTTAAAACAATGACATCGCATTGGCAACAGACATTGGAACTCCACAAGAATTTACAAAATGTAAGGAGTTCCGGTTGTAGGGGGTCGACGGCGTTTCGATCTCAGAAACTTGAGATCATCTTCAGGACATATAGTGAGCAATCTGAATCTAAAAGAATGACAATGCATTATATTATGATCCCTATAGTTGTACATATATTTGATTACATTACTTCTACTTATTATTAATGGTGAGTACGTGCTCGCAGTGGGTAGTTATGCAAGAAAACAACAATAAATGTGGGACAATAAAAAATTATTGTCTGTGGTAAATCAAGGTCTGGTTGATAGGACCGTGGTAAGCGCCAATTAATTCAAAACAAGAGCGCACCACTGGTGTTCAAGGTAGGAAGGAGGAGAAATCCAGAGTTATGATAAAGAGAGTATGGCTAGGTCACATCATCAAGAAGGCTTTAAAGAAGAGTCAAAGCCATGCGTGGAGAGTGAAGACGCAGCGCCACACGTGAGAGATGTAGAGTAATTAAGTGGCGGTGGAGCATGCCCATGGAGCAAGAGCTTACTAGTACCGGGAAGGCCCGGGGAATTCAGTAAATGAGACCGGCGCCGGGAGTTGTCAAAGAACAGGAAGGTAGCCGGGACGCGAGGAGCCGGTCCAGGTCCAGACAAAGCATGTGGGGGGGTCTTGTCAGGGTGAATCTATGAGAAGGGATTGAGGTAGTTAGAATAGCTGGCCCATACCCGCGTTTGTCGAGTGATAATTGCTGTATGGAAATCACTTACTCAAAAAACCTTAGTGGGGCATAGGGGGCAGCTGATGAGGCCCATTGCAGATACGGTGGGGCTGAGTGCCCAATTAATTCTGGTACAGCAATGTCGGACTTAATTCTGAGGAGAGAGCCGAATTGGGTCAAATTAATGCTCATTACAGGACATGTGGAGAAGGAGAATGGCGACAGGCAAGTACTTACACTGGGGACTAATTACGTCAATTTAGTTCCACACCCGGACGCTGACTGAAGGCTGGGGGTAGTACAACCCGGGCATCAATCGCAGGCAATCTAGGAAAGAACAAGGCACAGCTCAGAGAAGGAATAGTAACCGGCGCGTGAAGCAGGAGTGAGATGCGGTGCCAAATACTCACATAAAGATGAAATTGGGGCGCTGGGTCGGTAATCTGCAAGGAAAACCGACACGGGACATCAGGCATGCCTCTAACCATGAATACGGAGTAGGGTAAGCGGGGAAAGGTACTTACTAATTTTCGATCCCACGACGTGGAGCCGAGTAATGCCAGCCGCTGCAGAGGACGCGCTGAGTGCGAGTAGCCAGCTAATGGCTGGAAATGGGTTTTAAAAGTATGCGGAGGGCGTGGCTGATTGCACCTGCGAGGCCCAGGGAGGTGCCGTAATTAGTGGCAGCTGTGTGTCTTAAACACGCGCAGGTGGAGAGATAGATTTGAAAGACCAGAAACGGAGCCTTCCCGGTACTAGTAAGTTCTTGCTCCATGGGCATGCTCCACCGCCACTTAATTACTCTGCATCTCTCACGTGTGGCACTGAGTCTTCACTCTCCACGCATGGCTTTGACTCTTCTTTAAAGCCTTCTTGATGATGTGACCTAGCCATACTCTCTTTATCATAACTCTGGATTTCTCCTCCTTCCTACCTTGAACACCAGTGGTGCGCTCTTGTTTTGAATTAATTGGCGCTTACCACGGTCCTATCACCCAGACCTTGATTTACCATAGACAATCATTTTTTATTGTCCCACATTTAATGTTGTTTTCTTGCATAACTACCCACTGGGAGCACGTACTCACCATTAATAATAAGTAGAAGCAATGTAATTAAATATATGTACAACTATAGGGATCATAATATAATGCATTGTCATTCTTTTAGATTCAGATTGCTCACTATATGTCCTGAAGATGATCTCAAGTTTCTAAGATCGAAACGCCGTCGACCCCCTACAACAGGAACTCCTTACATTTTGTAAATTCTTGTGGAGTTCCAATGTTTGTTGTCAATGCGATGTCATTGTTTTAAGTCACACTCACTTTGTCATGTCACGCTTTCTGTCACTTTTATGTGTGAGCACCTGAATACTATAAATAACTACTTGTTATTTCTATAAAATAAATAACAATTCTACATGACTTATATGTTCCCTTGTACATTACTTGAAACTCCCAGTGAGATTAATTGTCACCAAAAAGTTTCTCATAGTGTCCCCCTTGGGGACCACTACTTGTCTATCCGGACCTTTGTGGCCATCACTGAACCTTTGTTGTCCTTAAACATATATTCACCCCAGGTTCACGTTTTGGGGTACCCTTGTTTTCCTATACTATCCTTTGAAGTAGGAGCAGTTTCTAGAGAATTCGCTTTGAAGTACTTAACACTTTCTGCTTCCACTGCCCTGGCTGCCTGCATGAACAATGCAGGGGTGACTAGTCCTTTGTATGAAGGCAGAGCATATCCAATTCAGTTGAAAGTGTGTGTGTGCCCAACTCGTCCCCCATCCTGCCCATGATGGCCCATCCAGGCCCACCTAATCTTGTATTGTATGGTTGTCTGGGAGGAAAATAAAAAGTCTAGCTGTTAGCTTCTCCCAGTCATGTGACCCAGGAACAGGTTACAGGCACCAAATAGGGCAGGAAAATGGCAATTTTCTAAAAGTGGCATGTTCAACTTGGAACTTAATATCTGACTTTACCACTAGAGAGGATTTTTAATGACAATTTCTCAGACATCAAACATGAAATTTTAACTTGTTCCCAAACAAAGGTTAGCACTTACTTAGGGGCCCATTAGGATGTCGGGCGGAAGCACTACCGCCGTGCTGTCGGAGGCAAAATCCACCAGTTACCGTCCGCCCGCCGCGGCCCACACGCCCGCCCAATTAGGATGTGTAAAATCAGCAAAACACCGCCCGTAAGCACGCGACGTCGCCCGCCATCAAAGTGCGCCTGTACACGTAGCGGCGCCAGCCAATGGAGGCACACCGTCCGACGAAATCACGTACCGCCCGGCGTACAAATTACGATGCCGCAAACAAACAGCTCCCCCGGCTAAGAGACACCGCACGAGATAACAAGGCGGAAACTCGACCGCACAAGTACGGACACCAAAAAAGTGGCCCACCCCGACATGAATCCTGCACTCCAGGCCATCCTCATGCTCTACCTGATGCAGCACCTAGGAATCAACGCACCGCGGCGACGCAGGTAGGCAGACACACAACAAGGGCACGCAAACACCGCACACAGTGCAAGGGCGGAAAAAATGTACATGGCCCCCCCAGACACCCCTGTGTGGACAGGACACATCCACCACTGCACCCACAAATGTCATACCAGGCAAAATGAAACAACTCGCAACAACCGGGCACACACTACCCGGGACCAGGAACTGACGTCCCCGTCACGGCAACGCAGCGCAGCGGTGATGACGCAGCTACACATGCGCACAATGCAGAGGCCAACTACAGCGCCATGCATGAGCCGCACACAAATAACACAGGCACACAACTACACACACCACACACCAGCCCCACCCTGAACGCACATGTCACGTGGCATTCCTGCATCAGTCATGTCCCCAACCGGCAACTCACAGGTGCCAACATGACGCCACACAAGTGTACCGAACAGGGCAGTGACGTCACGCCAAAATAGGACACACCCTTGTGTGCATAACATGGTGAAGCACACAGCGGCTGCTACATCACGCCGCAGATTATGTACCTCGTCCCCAAAAGGCACGCCAGTACCATACAAAAATACCAATACCATCCTGCACCCAATACCAATACATGCAATACGTAACATGAAAAAACCCGGGTGCCTGACAACAGGTGTTACCAATTACAACACACACACACAAGGCCCAATGTATAGCGGAAATGCAGCATGCCGCCCACACACGGGAAAGCAGATAGCACTGAATGGCCTTCCATTCCCACTCTGAAACCACATTTCGACAAAACAAGCCGGAGAATCCAGCCATTGTCCCAACAACAAGCCAAACAGAGGCATGCCGAGGAAACCGTCCAATGTGCAGATAGCGCACAACATGAAAGAAAGTTCTGACCACAAAAAAAAATAAGACCACTCCTCCATGTGGTTCACATGCAAGTAATCTGGAAGGAGTCAGACACCACTGACCTTGACCATTCATAGAAGCATGTGGGATGAGGACCTGTGTCCTCCGCACAAGCTACTATAACCCAAACCCTGCCTCCGTACGACTATTCCAGATTTCCCAGCATCGTCGGAGGGTGCACTCTGCTGACTGCACAGCCGGCTGGAGCACGCCATCACATCGCCCTGTAGCAAAATGGCAGTCGCAACACACCTACCCAACTACGCCGGACAGATGCAGCTCTACATGGACAGCCTGCTACAGATAGTGGGCTGTGAAAACCTGGCCACGCTGAACGTAAGTTACCGAGTAACTTACCGCATCGCAATGTTCAGCTGCGTCATCCCCGTCTTCTACTGTCGGAGGTGTCCCTTCCACTGTCCTGTGGATTTATGTCTCTCCAACCCGGCATGTCCAAAGGCGGACCTGGTACAACTGTTCACCCCCTGGACGCACACGACAGGATCTGTTCAGTCTATGGGGGCATGGCGTATGTGGCTGCAATCGGACACACACTGCAATGGGACATGTGTGCCTCCACACAACGGATTCTGGATCACAGTTTCATCGAATGTCATCCAACATGTCCCATCAGGCTCCTACAAGGGACAACTTACGATGAACACATTGACAGCCACCATCCGCTCCATTGGATGGCATCCATGTACAACACCAATGCCATGGAAGCCCTGCTGGAAGGTATCGCATACCTGAGAACCTGTCAATTCGTCGGGCCCCAACGCAATACCCCCAATTGAACAATGATGTTCAACACCGTACCTATGCTTGGCTTTCGCACGGACTGGGCAGTCACCTGTACAACAACTATACCATACAACCTGCAACAAACACCACACTATCAACTCCACTGCCATGACATCGGACATTTTCGGGACATTCTCTCTGTTCCTCACCACATCCAATATCTCTGCATGAACAGGGGGAGGCAGAGGTATGGGACTTGTGTACAGTAACCACATGGACAATACTGCACGAACAACTATGCTATAATATGTATCCTGCGCACATGAACATATGCACCGGTCAGTGCACACTAATCTGTCAGCTGTATCACGTGAGAACTGTCACCTCACCTTTGTCTGTACTTCCGTGCCAGGACTTTTGCATGGACAACAAATGCATCCCCCAACAACATGACCCCAGTGAATGTGACATGTTCAGTAGCCACCACATTGCAACAACTAGTGACACGCTGCTGCATGCACGTAGGCTCATGCTCTGATGTCACCCCTCACGCACGTGTGTCGGAGTAACTACTGTAGTAAACCTGTACCATGGAACTGAGATGTACTGTACTCATGATGTCAAGCTGTCTCGTAGGCAAAATGATTACTGTCTGTGTCAAAGTCGAGAGCTCCTCAGTAACTAGCAAATGTACATTAGCATAGCAAGGGCAAGGCAGTTGTAACTCTGAAGCCCTCATTCCACAGTCAACAACTAATCACATCTACCCCTAACCCCTTTTGTATGTGTAATCATGCTAAGTAGATCCTCCACATGCATTTCGCTGCCAGTAGTGTCCACTATACTGCATCACAGAGGACGTAAGTCCAAATACATGGCTTGAAGCAAAAATGTGACTCCGCTGAATCATTTCACAAACACAAGTACGAATGAGAGAGGATGAGAGTGTGTGAAGTACACGACAATCGTGAGATGACCATGTAGTCCACTGTCATTGGATGTCAACGCAAATGAGTAGCCGCAACAGTGGCCACAGTGCAATACCACAGCTCCTGGAGCAGGACTTGTCAGACTCTGAAGGTGCCCGAAAGATCATCACATCAACACTGATGGCCTGGTCAATACAAAGCACAGTCCTACACATGTCTACAATTTCCCACACAGTCTGACCACACACTCAGCAACCAAAAGTAGGAGCCACGCAAAAGCATGCCACAGCAATGCCTTTCAAAACACACACACAACATCAGTTTGGGTGGGCAGCACTGCACAATGAGTAAGAACTGCAGAAAATCTGACATGCACAATTGAACTAAGCACAATCTTGACAGTGACACACCCTGCACACACACAACGTCTGAACCATAACAAGTAGGAGTCATCCTGAACTGCAAGGACACACCCACACACTGCATTCCGTGCAACATACAACACACACATCTCATCATATACACAGAGCTCAACACGGTGACAAACATCCACCATGTGCCTGGGAAACATATGTGTGTAGTCGACATGGCCACAACACACACCCACACCAACGCCACCCCAAACTCACACCACCCACACCACCCACCACCACCTCCCAAATGCACACATTGAGAGTAGGCCATGTCCCCAGGCACAATGCACATCACAAGACTAACATACACCTACACCTTTGGACACACAGCAAGTAAGCTCACATATGCCCGCATACTCAGCGCATGCTGCGAGTCCACCTGTGGCTAGACTCACACCCTGTGCATTGCATGCACGCAAACATGACACGGATACATTTACCCAGAAATAACACCAAATACATGCAGTCAATCCGTTGCACAGAAAAGCAGATTCATCACACACACAAGTAGCAGAGTCTGAAATAAGTGAAGTCCCTGCCACGTGTACAACACATTGGAATGTGAGACCAGACATTGCAATTGCTGAGGTCACATACACGGCATGTGCCCCACTTAACCAAGCACACACTGCAACAACTGCAATAATCAACTACACAGATACAACCGACTACAGGAACAACAGCATCCAGTCACAGATTACATCGACAGGCGGCATAACTCATCAACCCCAGGGACAGTGCCCAGTTCGATGTGCCGAGTAGTGACACGTAGTGCCGCGGATGCAATGTGTGTTAGTGTGCCCTGCCATGGCCAGCCAAAACTGCCATGGCAGTCACAATATCCATCACAGCCACCACTGTGTCAGAAGGAGATGTGTGAGTGTGCCTACCAATCTAACAGGATGCCAGTACGACTCGGTGCTGTGTGTGTGCTACGGGACAGTTGCAGGTCCGGCCCTGAGAGAGTAGCACAACTGTGGAAGACACACATGTGTCATGTGAAGCGGGAGTTACGCTTGGCCCAGGTGGGTGGGTGTGACGGGTAGGTGCGCACATGCAATGTTGAAACACACTGTGTTGGGAGGATTCGGGAGCACTAGATTACCGCTGTCTTGGGCATTTGTAAAGACCACCTGTCTGGGGACGAATGTGAACACGTGTGTGCACAACAGGCGGCCACACGAAAGATGCTGCATCAGGTGTAGACATCAGCCCACCCTCTGGGGACATGCTGGATACTGCTGTGCGTCCGCCAAGCCCTTGCCAAGGCACGCACATCCCCTGTCGACCAGGTGTACCCCCAACATCGTCCACCTGCACGGGCTATCCAGGGCACGGGATGGCAGTGGAGCATGGTGGGTGAGAGGTCATGGCGCGCTCCTCCTGGGCACATCACGCAGGCAACACATCCTCATTGTGCAGCATGGCACAAGTCAAATATAAGTAGTGGGGGACGCACACATCGCGCCCGGGAGTGACGTCACGGAAGGTGGCTCGCACCATCGCACTCATTGCCTATTTCCCCACACACGTTACATGCCATTGCAACAGAGAAGCCAGCGCGTGCACAAGCAGCTCCAAGTTCGCCCCAGAGAGGTCAAAGAGTGAATGTGTGGGTCCATTACCTCCAGTTGGACGCGGCCTGGGCCGCTAGGGCAGCTACAGCCTCTGTGTGTTGCAGGTGGTGTATCCGGACTGCGGAGCCTGTCATGCATTGTCAATGTTGTCCAGGTCTCGAGTCGGGGTACCACGCAGGTGGACGGCGTCCCGCCACTGATTATACCGCGAGACAGACAACTCGCTCAAATGGACCCACACATACACTCTTTGGCCTCTCTGGTGCGAGCTCAGAGCTCCTGTGCACGCGCTGGCTTCTCAGATGCAAACGCAAATTGGGGTGAGGGAGGGGAGGCCATTAAGTCTGACGGTGCAAGCCACCTTCCAACATGTCACATCCGGTCGTGACATCAGCGTCCCCCCACTACTCCGATTTAGGACTCGTGCACTGCTGCCGTCAGATGTGCCACTCCCCAGGGGGTGGGGAAAGGGTCAGGAATGTCAGTCTGAGATTGGCGCAGTTGAAGGCACACCTTCACTGGGGGTGACAACCATTGGACGGTCTGGTGTAGTCCACCCACGCGTACATGTGGGCCCTCCATCAACCATGTCTCCTGCGGCTAAGTGATGTCATGTGCACTACACAGTATGATGTGCGCAATGCATCTGCAGGTGTGACCATGACTTGTGTGTGGGAGCAGGTCCACACTGGACAGGGCCACAACATGCTGTGTGCATGGGCAGGGACGGCCAGTGCTCAGCCTCCACATGTCGGTTGGCACATCATCATGTACACATTGGCATGGGAGCATGGGACATGCATATTCACACACATGCCATCTTTCACTATGCACATCTCCCACTTGGCACGTGCTACGTTACGTGTCACTTGTGATGTGTATTTGCAATCACACAGCTGTGTTGTCATGGAGCTGTCAATGTGTACACCTGTCAATGTGTTTTGGAGGTGTGATCCGTACAGTGCTGTACATAGGGTGAAGTAGGGACATCAATGACTGTCTCATATCCCCTCGTGCAACAGGACCCACTTGTTTTTGCCGCTCAGCCTGTGTCCATTGCGTTGTTGGTGTGTGCCATACTCACCCAGCCGCGGAAGCTGTGTCAGGCACAGCAGCTAGTTATATTGCCATGGTGTTGCCGCTTCCCAAATATGCAGTCTGATATCATCGTCATGCCTTACACGTTGTTAAGGCCTAAATCCCCATGTGCATGCTCATAGCAATGGTTTGTGTCACTGCTCATTGCTATTGGTAAGGGGACCTGTGTAAGTGTATTGTGGCTGTGCTGTCCCTACTTGTCAGCTGTTCTGTGATTCAATTGCTTGGTCAGTCATTTTTGTTTTGTGTTTGTGGAAATGCCATGTGGCGTGTTGCTTTGACATGTGTCCACTTCCATCTTTCCTAGGAGGAGACCAAACATACATCGCCCCTACCAATTGCTGTCAGACATGGAGGACGTGGAGGTAATCCGGAAATTCCGACTGGACCGACCCACCCTGCATCGCCTATGTGCCTTGTTGGAACCCCACCTCTGTCCTCGCAGGGTGTATCCGACTGCATTTACCCCCACGGCTAAGGTGATGGCTGCACTACATTTCTTCGCCACTGGGTCATTCCAACACACAGTGGGCAGTGGAAGTGGGATGTCCCAGCCCATGTTCAGCATGGTGCTACGTGATGTACTGTCAGCTATGATGCTGTACAGGAACAGGTACATACGATTCCCCAGGGCTCGTGAATTGGCTGCAGTGAAGGGTGATTTCTATGCCCTTGGACGGATCCCCCACGTTGTTGGTGCAATAGATTGCACCCATATTGGCCTTGTAGCACCACAGGCCCTGGAGCACATATATAGGAATCGGAAGCACTTCCACTCCCTGAATGTGCAAGTGGTGTGCCTTGCGGACATGGTCATTACACACGTGTGTGCGAAGTTTCCAGGATCGGCCCATGACTCGCACATCATGCGCAACAGCATCCTACCACGTCTGATGACCAATCTGCAACCGGACCGTGCTTGTATTGTTGGTGAGTATGTGTACTCGTGTAGCGTGGCTGGTGTGCGATGCTGTCTTGGGGACAGTTGGAATTGCAACTAATCTCGGTATTCCTCACACCCAGGGGACTCTGTTTATCCGAATGGGCCTTGGCTGCTCAGCCCATTACGTAATCCTCGGACACCAGCTGATGGCCGCTACAATGAGGCACATGGCAGGGCCAGACGTGTGGTGGAGCGGACTTTTGGCCTCCTGAAGTCCAGATTCAGATGCCTGGACCGCACCGGGGGTGCACTGGCGTACTCCCCACAGAAGGTGTGCCAGATAGTTGTGGCATGCTGCATGCTGCACAATCTGGCTATTCGCAAGCAGATCCCCATAATAGTGGATGACGGTGATCAGCCCGGGCCCCCGCCTGCAGACCAGGACGGGTCCAGTGAAGAGGACAGTGGAGAGGAGTAAGCTGTGAATGTGCGTCAGCAGCTCATCGCCCGCTACTTCACTTGAAGGTGAGTGACCATGTACGACGGCTGATGTAGCTGTAGTTGTGCAGGTGTATGTGTGCATTGTGACGGAGGTCTTTTGTTCACTGAGTGCTGTGTGGCAATGGTCCATGTCCAGAGTAGTATGCCACTGACAGTGGCTGTGGCATTGTGCCCCGTTGCTCTGTGAGATGTGTGTACATTGCATGTAGTTGGTGACAAGTACTGTGTGATGGGTGTGTGACACACTAATTGAATGGACTCTTGTTCTGATTTTCACCCCTAGGTCCCTACAACATCTCCTGGCCTATCTACATGCCACACAGCAGAGGCAGTCCTGCTCATGTTGGCGGTTGCAAATCGTTGATTAAACCCAGGGCACATGAAGCAGATTGTGATCAAGGTGTATTTATTTACAGCGGTGAAATGTGATTGTGTGCAAGGTGATGACAGAAGTGGTGCATGCTGTGACAATGAGTTGACGGACATGGCTGCGTGATGGTCAAGGTGTACCCATGAAGTTCTATGTCCACAGTCCAACAATCACATGCCATTCACATGGCAGTGTGGGGTAGGATCGTAGTCAAAGTCAGTGCAGTAGGTGGTCAGGGTGGCTGGCTGACTCACTGGCGTTTGGAGCGTGCGTAGTCCTCTCTGGACACCTGTTTCCTCTTCGGACGGCCCCTTCCACGTTTGGTAGGGGGGTTGTGTTGGTGGGCTGCTGGTGGTGGCTGAGGACTGCTCACTCGCTGTGGACGCAGGGGAACTAGATGTTGCACGACCCTGCGCCACAGCACGTGGTGGCGGCGGTGGTGTGGCTGGCCTTGCTTGGGCCCTCCCCCCCAACACCTGCTGGGCCATGAGGTCCACAAGTTTGTCCATACGGGTCACGATTTGGCCCATATGGGCGTCCATGGACCTCAACACCCCAAGGACCTCCCGCGTGTTGGCAGCCGACCTGGCCCATTGTCCTTGGGCCTCTTCATAGGCCCCAAGGACTCTTGAGATTTGCGGCAGGGCTTGGCTCCCA
This sequence comes from Calotriton arnoldi, assembly GCA_963921515.1. Taxonomy (NCBI): domain Eukaryota; kingdom Metazoa; phylum Chordata; class Amphibia; order Caudata; family Salamandridae; genus Calotriton; species Calotriton arnoldi. Next base: position 406,416 of record CAWUFW010001800.1, read on the forward strand.
GGCTCAGATGGCGTTGGCCTGACCCTGCTCCTCCCACCGGTACTGCTGCCACCGACCTGCCCACTCGCCACATTGGTCACCACGGTCCTCTGTCTGGCTCCCAGGGCCGAGCACGACGGGCGTGCCACCCGTTGCGCAGGTGCTGTGGCCAGGGATGGCGTGGTGGTGGTGGTGGTGGTTGTTGCGGCGGTGGTGGTGGCCGCAACGACCGTGGCAGCAGGGGTCTGTGACTGGTCAGCAGCCCTGGGTGATGTGTTGGTGGGTAGGAGGGGCCCTGGGGAGCGGTTGGGCCCTGCCACTCCAGACGGGCCTGCTAGGTGGTCCTCGTCCGAAGAGGTGTCCAGGTCTTCTACATCCGTGAGTCCGGGTCGGGGGCTTGCGGACTGGCTGTGCTGGCTGCTGTCTCCCTCTCCAGCATCCAGCTGTTCGGCACCTGTGGGGAGAATGAGATAGGTTATTGTGTTGCACCTTGCAAAGTTTGTATTGGTTGTCTGACATTCACAGTTCGTGCACTGTCGTGCACAGGTTTCCCAGTGGCGTGTGTGTGGATGTACGATGTGTGTATGCGTGAGCAAGGCAATGGAACTGTGTGTTGTGTTCATGTGGCATGGGGCGGATTAGCGATGACAATCAGTGTGTGTTGCTGTACTCCTACATTTTGTGGCTTGGGTGTATGCGGGCTCCAGACCCATCGACGCTTTTGAGGTGAAATATGGTTTTGGTGTTCAAATGGAACGCTTAGAAACGCAGATGGCAAAAGGGGGTACAGCCCCTCAACGCTTTTGAGGTGAAATATGGTTTTGGGGTTCAAATGGAACGCTTAGAAACGCAGATGGCAAAAGGGGGTACAGCCCCCTCAACGCTTTTGAGGTGAAATATGGTTTTGGGGTACATACTGTGACATATGTGTGCAGAACGGGACATGTGTTTTGGCAACATGACAGTGCAGAGACAAAGGTGTGTGTATGTCTGACATCCCCAGCATATCTGCTCACTGTTATCATTTATGGACATTACACTGCAAGCATTGTAGTGAGTGAGTGATGGTTGTGTGCCACACGACGTATTGCAGATGGGCCAATTCCTTGGTGTGCGTGCTACCCTCGGCCATGTGCAGCAATGCAGTGCTCTTGGGGTGTTGACTATATTATGTATGTTGTAAATCAGTGTGATGTGCGCTTCAGTCACTGCAGACACATTATTTGTGATGGGCAGGTATCTTTGCAGAACTACTGTGTGAGGGCCAGCTGTTCCGATGACATACCTTTCATGACACTGGGGCTGACAGATGAGATGGATGGTATGTTGGATGTGCATTGTGTGGCTGTGTGTTTCATGGGTCCAGTGGTGTTTATGTGCATTACTGGGGTTCCACACTGTTAGTTCTAGACAGGTTAGACTTACATGGGCGATGTTGTACGTTGTGTGGGGAACAGGCAGTAACGACTACATGGACAGGACTTCGATGGTGTTGCTGATGTGTGTGATGAGTGGCACAGTGCCCGCCGTGTGGGTCAGTACTCCAGTGGGACTTGTGCATGCAGACGTGGCTCCATGGGTGTTGCTGTATTTGTGATGGCTCATGTGGGCTATGACTTTGTAATACATGTCCGTGTGCACATTGGTCACATGATTATGACAGGGAGCAGTGCTGCGTGTTCCTCTGCTACGTGACATGTCCCAAAATGTTAGTCATAATACTGTCCTCATGCCTACAGACACCCCGCCCTGTACAGTACTCTACCTACTTGTTGGTTTGGAGGGCGCAATGCAATGGATGCCATATGGTACTGGGAGGGAGGGGTGCTCCACCTTGCTGCGCTGTAGGACTAGGGGCCTGGTGGGTGTTGTACTTCAGCTGTCCCCCCTCCGACCCACTGACTTTGTGTTCAGGCTACTTACCTGTTCCTTGTCGGTTGGTGCAGCTATGGCTGACACATGAGTGTGGGTGTGGGGAGTGCTCCTTCTGGCGCATCTGGTGTACAAGGGGACCTGGTGGGAGTTGCGGTGCTGGCTGACTGTACACATGCCCCCATGGTTTTGTTAGTTAGTCTGTTGCATGTGTGAGTGATGTCTTGTGTATTGTGTACTTGACATGGGGGTGTTTGTCCCTCGGAGCTATGGCATAGTGGTAGTGCATGTGAGTACATAGCGGTGTGCTGGTATACATTTGTTTGTACTTACCAGCCTCCACTCCCCCTGGTATTCCGGTGAGACTCTCCGGATGTAGGATGCCTCGCACCTTCTCCTCCCACGCCTTGAAGGTCTTAAATAGCGCGGGATTTCCTCCGCCAGTCCTGTCAGCCAGCTGCCGATTCTTGGCCTCCTTCTTTTTGACCACTCTTTTCATGTCGTGCCACCTCTTGGTGATTTCGGCTCTGTTGCGTGGCACGTTCCCGACTGCATTGACCTGGTCTACGATCCTGCTCCACAACCGGTTTCTGGTGGATAGTGGTGTCTGTTGGACCTGGTTCCCATAGATTTGTGGGTGCACCTTGATGATCTCGTTGACCATGACCGTCAGCTCAGTGGAAGTGAACTTGGGCATTCTCTGTGCTGCCATGGTGTGTGGTTTTGTGTTTGTGGTGCTGGTGCGGTGTGTGTGTGTGGTGTGTGATGTGCAGGGGGTTTGTGGGGCCGGTGTTTGGTGGTGGTGGTGGTGGTGGTGGGTGCGTGTCTGTGGTGTGCTCCTGTCCTTTCTGTCTCGCTGTGTTCTGTGCTCTCGTCCTCAGTTTGTAGTGTTGCAAGGGATTGTGGTCTGTGAAGGGGCTGCATTTGTACTTACCTATGTGGGTGTGTCATGATGTGCTGTTGTTTTCAGGTGTGTTGTGGCTGGTGTTCTGGGATTTGTAGTTTATTTGTTTGTCCAGGGGGGATGTGTTTTCGGGATGTGTACTGTGTTTGGGTATTTGGGCGTGGCTTGCTGTGTGGACTTGTTGGCCATGTTGTGTGTGTTTCTTTGGTCCGCGGATGGTTTCTGTGCAGGGACGTGGCCGCCAGGGCTTCCGCCGTGTCCATTTTCATCACTGTTGTTTACGATGGCGGGCGGTGTATTTGTGGATTTGCCGCGCTCATGTCGGGAAGATCCTAATTTCACGGCCGGTGTCTCGGTAGTCAGGGCGGGCGGTTTTGGGTTGTCGTGCGGGTTTGCGTCCGTGGCGGACGGATGGACTTCGACTCGGACATGGACGGGCGGTATTTTGTGTGTTTTTTCCGCCGCGGGCGGTGTTTGCTTCGCGACATCGTGATTGCTCGGTCGGTATTCAGAAGGTGTAGGCGGGCGTTTTTTTACCGCTATGGTAGATGGCGGATTTTGTTCCGCCCGGTATCGTAATGGACACCTTAATGTACTAAGGCAACCTAATGTTATCCTATTTGTTTGCCCTGGCCCTTTCTGCAGTGTCACCCTCAAACTTTTTGCCTTCCTCCTTCCCTTTTTTCTGACCTCATTTTTGTTGGCTTTAGGCTGCAGAGACAAAATATCGATGTAAAAATATCGATTTGCACAAATATCGAGGTAAAAATATAGTTGGTCAGAAATATCGACAGAAAAAATATCGTGGTCAAGAATATCGATTTTAGGTAAGTAATATCGATTTAAAAAATATCAAAGTGTTAAATATCATGTGTAAAAATATAGGGGCCCATTAGGATGGCGGGCGGAAGCACTACCGCCGTGCTGGCGGATGCAAAAACCACCAGTTACCGCCCGCATGCCGCAGCCCACACGCCCGCCAAATTACGATGTGAAAAGGCAGCCAAACACCGCCGGCAAGCCAGCGACGCCGTCCGCCATCAAAGTGCGCCCGCTCACGTAGCGGCGCAGCCCAATGGAGACACACCGCCAGACGAAATCACGTACCGCCCGGCGTACAAATTACGATGCCGCAAACAAACAGCTCCCACGGCTAAGAGACACCGCACGTGAAAGTGAGGCGGAAACCCGAACGCCGAGCACAGACACCGAAGAGGCGAGCCCCCGAGCATGAATCCAGCACTGCAGGCCCTCCCCATGCTATACCTGATGCACCACCAAGGAGGCAACGCACCGCGGAGACGCAGGTAGGCACACATGCGCACAACTCAGCGCCCAACCACAACGCCATGCCCGCGTCGCACACAAACAACACAGGGACACAACCAAGCACCACACACACCAGCCACACCCAGAACGCACATGACACGTGACAGGCCTGCCACAGTCATGTCCCTAACGCCCAATTCACGGACAACACCCAACGTCACACAACCGACGCCCACATGTCAGTGAAGTCACGCAACATCAGGACACACCCCTGTGTGACAAACATGGCGAAGCACACAGCGGCGGCAACACCACCCAGCAGAACATGGGCCCCGTCGGGAAGAGGTACGCCAGTACCACACAGAAACACCCATACCACCCTGCACCCATGAACCAGACATACAAAACGGAACACCAAAGAGCCCGGGGACCGACAACAGGTGGACCCAAGAATGACACCCACACACAAGGCCCAACGCATAGCGGAAACACAGCCTGCCGCCCACACACGGGAGAGCAGACAGCACTGAATGACCTTCCATTCCAACTCCGAAACCACAACCCGACTAAACAAGCCGGAGAATACAGCCATTGTCCCAAAAAAGACCAACACAGGCATGCAGAGGAAACCGACCACAGGGCAGATAGCGCATATCACCTAAGAACATACCGAACGGGGAAGAAATAATTATAAAACTCCCCCATGCCGTTCCCATGCAAGTTATCTGGAAGGAGTCACACACCACTGACCTTGAACATTCAGAGAAGCACGTGGGATGAGGGCCCGTGTCCTCTGCACGAGCTAACAGAACATAAGTCCTGCCCCCCTACGACCATCACAGACCTCACAGCAACCTCGGAGCTTGCACACTGCAGACTGCACACACAGCCGGAGCACGCCACCACATCGCCCCGCAGCAAAATGGCACCTACAACACACCTACCCAACTACGCCAGACAGGTCAAGCTGTACAAACACAATCTGATACAGATGTTGGGATGCGAACCCCTATCCCTGCTGAACGTAAGTTACCGACTGACTTACCGCATCGCATTGTTCAGCTGCGTCATACCCGTCTTCTACTGTCGGAGGTGTCCCTTCCACCATCCTGTGGAGTTGTGCCTCTCCAACCCGGCATGTCCAAGGGCGGACCTGCTACCACTATTCCACCCTCTGGACGCACACGACAGGGTCTGTTCAGCCTATGGGGGCATGACGTATGTGGCGATCATCGGGCCCACACTGCAATGGGACCACTGTGCCTCCACACGACGGATCATGGATCACAGCTACATCGAATGTCACCCAGCATGCCCCATCATGCTCCTACAAGGGACAACTTACGAACAACACCGTGACAGCCACCATCCGCTACATTGGCTGGCAAACATGTTTACCACCAATGAAATGGAAGCCCTGCAGGAAGCCATCGCATACCTGTCAACCTGTCAATACGTAGGACCCCGACGCAATCCCCCAAGTGAGCCATGATGTCCGACACCGTACCCATGCTTAGCTTCCGCACGGACTGGCCAGTAACCACCACAACAGCCATACCAAACGACCTGCAACTGATACCACACCATCAACGACAATGCCATGACATCGGATGTGTCCGGGACATGCACACTGTTCCCCATCACATCCAGGAACTCTGCATGTATCGGGGGAGGCAGTGGCATGGGATATGTGCATCGCACCCACATGGACAGAACTGCACGTACAACTATGCCATGACATGGATCCTGCGCCCATGGACATATGCACCGCACAGTGGACAGGAATCGCCCGGCTGGAGAATGTGAGAGCTGCACCCCTTCTCCCCTCCCCGGAAATCCCGTAACAGGACCTTTGCATGGACGACAAGTGCATACAACAACAACACGACCCCAGTGACTGTGACATGTCCAGGAGCCACCATATGGCAACAACAAGTGGGACGCCGTTGCATGCACGTAAGCCCATGCCCTGATGTCAACTCACATGCACGCGTGCATGAGTAACAACAGCAGCACACCTGTCACATGGAACTGAGATGGACTGTGCCCATGATGCCAAGCGGTCTGGTAGGCTAAATGTATACCGTCTGTGTCAAAGTCCGCAGCACCGCAGCTATTTGCAAAAGAACATTAGCACTGCAATGGCCAAGCAGATGTAACTCTGAAGCCCACATCCCACATGCAACAGCTAATCACATGTACCCCTACACCCTTAGCAATGTGTAATCATGCTCAGTATATCCTCCACATGCATTCCGCTGCCAGTAGTGTCCACTATACTGCATCACAGAGGACATAAGTCACAATACATGGTTTGAAGAAAGAAACTGTCTCTGCTGATTCCTTTCACAAGTACGAATGGGAGATGATGAGAGTGTGTGATGTACACGGCAGTCGTGACATGACCATGTAGTCCACTGTCATTGGATGTCAACGCAAATGAGTAGCACAACTGTGGAAGACACACATGTGTCGTGTGATGCGGTAGTGACGCTTCGCTCAGGTGGGTGGGTGTGACGGGCAGATGCGCACATGCAAAGTCGAACCACGCTGTGTCGGGAGGGGTCCGGAACTGCACATTAACGCTTCCCTGGGCAATGTCAAAGGCCACCTGTCGGGGGGGGATGTGAACACGTGTGTGCACAGCAGCCGGGCACACGAACAATGCGGTATCAGGCGTACACGTCAGCCCACCCTCTGTGGACAAGCTGGAACCTGTTGTGCGGCCGCCAGGCCCTTGACAAGGCACACACAGCCCCTGCCGACCAGGTGTATCCCCAACATTGTCAACCTGCACAGGCAATCCAGGGCACGGGATGGCAGTGGAGCATGGTGGGGGAGAGGACTCGGCGCGCTCCTCCGGGACACATCACGCATGCAAAACATCCTCAATGTGTAGCATGGCTCAAGTCACATGGAAGTATTGGGGGACGCACACGTCACGAGCAGGAGTGACGTCACGGAAGGTGGCTCGCACCATCCCACTCATTGCCTACATCTCCACACACGTCACATGCCGTTGCAACAGAAAAGCCAGCGCGTGCGCAAGCACCTCCGAGCCCGCCCCAGTGAGGCAAAGGAGTGAATGTGTGGGTCCATCAGCCCCAGATGGACGCGGCATGGGCCGCTAGGGCAGCTACAGCCTCTGTGTGTCGCAGGTGGTGTATCCGGACTGCGGAGACTGCAATGCATTGTCTATGTTGCCCGGGTCTCGAGTCGGGGCACCACGCAGGTGGACGGCGTCCCGCCACACATCATGCCGTGAGACAGACCACTCGTTCAACTGGACCCACACATACACTCCTTGGCCTCTCCGGGGCGAGCTTGGGGCTGCATCTGCATGCGCTAGCCCCACAGGTGCAAATGCATATTGGGGGGAGCGAGGGGAGGCCATGAGGACAGGGACAAAGACGACTGTAGTACTGTCAGTGAGTGCAAGGAATGACCCTGATGTGGACAGGAAAAGACGTGCCCCGTGTGCATTGCAACTAGTCGGCAATCCGATCACCCTCCCATGTCCTGCATGTAAGCCCGCACCTAGCCCCGCCCACCCGCCACACTGAAATTAGCACCAGCACAACATCATTCACATTCGAAGCACTGACTGGTGGTGACAACCATTGGACACACTTGTTGAGGCCACCCACGCGTACATGTGGGCCCTCCATGATCCATATCACCTGCGGCAAAGTGATGACATGCGCAATGACGGAAGTGAGGAGAGCTGTCCGCCCCACGCACAGATGGTGCATCAGCTCCACAGACCCAGCAGCGAGTGCAGCAGTGGTCACATGTGCAGGGGCAGCTGTGCCTGGTGTGAAGGTACATTCAAATTGACAGCACATCGACCAATGTGTAGTCTGCCCACATCTACAGTCCATTACCATGCGGACATAGAAAATGGACATAGGGCAACACATCTGTGTGGGTGCACCCACAGTGACCAACACTGCGCAATCATCGACGTACTCGCCCTGTGCATGGCCCACCACGCAACGGAGGTCACATTCAGTGCCACCATCCCACACACACATCCCTATCACGAGACATGGTGTGTCCAATAGTCAGTACTGAGTTAGCGCCCATCTGGAGGGTCCTGAACAGGAGACACATGCAACCCACTAGGCAGTCGGTGCTGTCATCTACTGGCATTGTGCAGTCAATGTGCAGGCCAGGCCTGCTGGGACTGAGAGGGGCAGCATGGCCCAGCCTGACATTCACACGAGCAACAAGTGCACTGGGACCTGCATTGGCAATTGCAGACGTCGGCCTGCTCCCAGCTGGCCCGGGACGCCTACCCCCATAGTGGAACACGCAGGGTGCAACCGCGCGGGTCATCGGAGTTGGCCGTAATGGCCTGGGCCATGTTGTTGACAGTCCGCTGAAGCAATGTGCACCACACAGTATGATGTGCGCACTGCATCTGCAGGTGTGGCCATGATGTGCGTGTGGGTGCAGGTGCACAATGGACGGGGCCACAACATGCCGTGTGCATGGGCAGGGACGGCCAGTGGCCGGCCCCCACATGTCTGTTAGCATGTCACAATCTGCACATTGGCATGGGTGCATGGTATACGCATATGCACACGCATGCCATCTCTCACTATGTACATCTGCCACTTGGCACGTGCAAGGTTACGTGTCACATGTGATGTGTATTTGCAAGCACACAGCCGTGTTGGCATGGGGCTGTCAATGTGTACACCTGTCAATGCTTCTGGAGGTGTGATCCGTACAGTGCTGCACATAGGGTGCAGTGGTGACACCAATGACTGTCACATATCCCCTCGTGCCACAGGTCCCACTTTTCTTGGCCGCTCAGCCTGTGCCCACATCGTCGTTGGTGTGTGCCATGCTCATCCAGCCTCGGAAGCAGTGTGATGCACAGCAGCCAGTCATGTTGCCGTGGTGTTGCCGCTTGCCGAATATGCAGTCAGTCCCCATCAGCACGCCTCACAGGTCATTGAGGCCTGGATCCCCATGTGCATGCACATAGCAATGGTTCGTGTCACTGCACATTGCTATTGCTGGGAGACCTGTGTAAGTGTATTGTGGCTGTGCTGTCCCTGCATGACAGCTGTTCTGTGACTCATGTTCTTGCTCTGTCATATCAGTTATGTGTATGTGTAAATGCCATGTGGCGTGTTGCTTTGACATGTGTCCACTTCCATCTTTCCTAGGCGGAGACCAAACATTTACCGCCCTTACCAATTGTTGGCGGACATGGAGGATTCTGAGGTCATCCGGAAATTTCGTCTGGACCGACCAACCCTGCATCGACTATGTGCCATGTTGGAACCCCACCTCCGTCCTCGCAGGGTGTATCCGACAGCATTCACCCCCACGGCTAAGGTGATGGCTGCACTGCATTTTCTCGCCACTGGGTCATTCCAGCACACAGTGGGCAGTGGAGGTGGGATGTCCCAGCCCATGTTCAGCATGGTGCTGAGGGATGTACTGGCAGCCATGATGCTGTACAGGAACAGGTACATCCGATTCCCCAGGGCACATGAGTTGGCGGCAGTGAAGGGTGCATTCTATGCCCTTGGACGGATCCCACACGTCGTTGGTGCCATAGATTGCACCCATGTTGGCCTTGTCCCACCACAGGCCACTGAGCAGCTCTTCCGCAACCGGAAGCACACGCACTCCCTGAATGTGCAAGTGGTGTGCCTTGCGGACATGGTCATTTCCCACGTGTGTGCGAAGTTCCCAGGCTCGGCCCATGACGCGCACATCATGCGCAACAGCATATTACCACGACTGATGACCAATCTGCAACAGGACCGTGGCTGGATTGTCGGTGAGTATGTGGAGTTGTGTAGCGTGCTGGCTTAAGGATGCTGTCTACTGTCCCGTTTGAATTGCAACGGTTCTCTGTGTCCCTCACGCCCAGGTGACTCGGCTTACCCGAATGGGCCCTGGCTGCTCAGTCCATTACGGAATCCTCGGACCCCAGCAGATGACCGCTACAATGAGGCACATGGGAGGACCAGACGTGTGGTCGAGCGTACCTTTGGCCTCCTCAAATCCAGGTTCAGATGCCTGGACCGCACCGGGGGTGCGCTGGCGTACTCCCCACAGAAGGTGTGCCAGATAGTGGTGGCTTGCTGCATGCTGCACAATCTGGCTATTCGGAAGCAGATCCCCCTAATTGTGGATGATGGAGATCAACCAGGGCCCCAGCCTGCAGACCAGGACAGCTCGAGTGAGGAAGACAGCGGAGAGGAGGAAGCTGTGAATGTCCGTCAGCAGCTCATCGCCCGCTACTTCACTTGACGGTGAGTGTCCATGTACGACGGATGATGTGGCTGTAGTTGTGCAGGTGTCTGTGTGCTGTGTCACGGAGGCCTTATGTACACTGTGTGCTGTGTGTCAATGGTCCATGTCCAGGTTTGTATGCCACTGACGGTGGCTGTGGCATTGTGCCCTATTGCACTGTGCGATGTGTGTACATTGCATGTAGTTGTTGACATGTACTGTGTGATGGGTGTGTGACACACTCATTGGATGTGCTCCTGTTCTGTTTTCCCCCCTAGGTCCCTACAGCCCCTCCTGTCCCATCGCCATGCCACACATCCGATGCTTCTCTGCTCAAGGTGGCGGTTGATCATCGTTCAATAAACACAGTGCACAGACAGCAGTTTGTGTAAAAGGTGCATTTATTTTCAACTGTGACATGTCATTGTGTGCAAGGTGATGACATGAGTGTTGCGTGCAGTGACGATGAGCTGTCGGCCATGGCTGCGTGATGCTCAGGGTGTACCCACTAGTTCTATGTCCCTAGTCCAACAGACACATGCCATTCTGATGGTTGTGTGGGGTGGGATCGTAGTCCAAGTCAATGCAGTGGGTGGTCAAGGATGGCTGGCTGCCTCACTTGCGTCTGGAGCGTGCGAAGTCCTCCCGGGACATCTGTTTCGACTTCGGACGGCCCCTTCCACGTTTGGGAGGGGGTGTGTGGTGGCGACCTGCTGGTGGTGGGTGAGGTGTGCTCACTGGCTGTGGACGCAGGGGAAGTGGACACTGCTGGCCGACCCTGCGCCCTAGCAGGTGGTGGCGGAGGTGGTGTTGCTGGCCTTGCCTGTGACCCCACCGCCACCACCAGCTGGCCCATGAGGTCCACGAGTTGGTCCATACGGGACACGAATTGGCCCATATGGGCGTCCATGGACCTCAACACCCCCAGGACCTCCCGCGTGTCGGAAGCAGACCTGGCCCATTGTCCTTGGGCCTCTTCATAGGCCCCAAGTACTCTGGCCATTTGAGGCAGGGCATGGCTCCCAGGGGAGGCTGGCGTTGGCCTGACCCTGCTCCTCCTACCAGTACTGCTGCCACCGACCTTCCCACTTGCCACATTGCTCACCACGGTCCTCGCTGTGGCTCCCAGGGTGGACCCAGTCGGCCGGACCACCACTTGCGCTGGGGCTGGGGCCAGTGATGACGTGGTGGTGGTCGCGGCGGTGGTGGGGGTTGCGGCAGTGGGAGTGGCCGCAACGACCGTGGGAGTGGCCGCCACAACAGTGGCAGCAGGGGGCTGTGAGTGGTCATCAGCCCTGGATGATGGGTTGGTGGGTAGGAGGGTGCCTGGGGTGCGGTTGGGCCCTGCCACACCAGATGGGCCTGCTGGGTGGTCCGTGTCCGAGTCGGAGGACAGATCCTCCACATCCGTGAGTCCTTGTTGGGGGCTTGCAGGCTGGCTGTGCTGGCTGCTGTCTCCATCTCCAGCATCCAGCAGTTCGTCACCTGTGGGGGGAATGAGATATGTTATTGTGTTGCACATGACAGAGTATGTATAGGTTGTCTGACATCCACAGTACGTGCACAGTCGTGCACAGGTTTCCCGGAGCCGTGTGTGTGGCTGTGCCATTTGTTGTTGTGTGGGCATGCCAATGGGACTGTGTGCTGTGGACATGTGGCATGGGACGGATTGGCAATGCAGATGGGTGTGTTGCTGTGCTCCTGCTTTTTGTGGCTCTGGTGTATGCGGACTCCAGACCCATCGTGGAGGTTGGTTTGTACTATGCTCTTGGGGTTCAAATGTAACGCTTAGAAACGCAGATGGCATAATGGGGGTCAGCCCCTGAAACGCATTTGAGATGAACTATGCTTTGGGGGTTCATATGGAACGCTTAGAAACGCAGATGGCATAATGGGGGTCAGCCCCCTGAAACGCATTTGAGATGAACTATGCTTTGGGGGTACATACTGTGAGCCATGGGTGCAGAACGTGACATGTGTTGTGGCAACATGACAGTGCATGGTCTGAGGTGTGTGTATGTCTGACATACCCTGCATATTTGCTGTCTGTTGTGATTTCTGGCCATGTAATTGGACGCATTGTTATGAGTGAGTGATGGTTGTGTGCCACACGACGTATTGCAGATGGTCCAATTCCTTGGTGTGCGTGCTGCCCTGTGCCATGTGCATCAATGCAGTGCTCGGGGGTGTGGCCCATGTTATGTGTGTTGTTGCTCACAGTGTGACGTGCGCTTCATTCACTTCTGGCACATGATTTGTCATGGGCATGTTTCTTTGCGTGACTACTGTATGTGGACCAGCTGTTCGGATGACATACCTTTCATGTGACTGGGGCTGACGGATGAGATGGATGGTATGTTGTATGTGCATTGTGTGTCTGTGTGTTTGATGGGTCCAGTGGTGTTCGTGTGCATTTATGTTGTTCCACGCTGTTGCGTCTAGTGTGGTATGTCTTACATGGGCGTAGTTGTGGGATGTGTGGTTGACAGGCAGTAGGGGCTACATGGACAGGACTTCGATGGTGTTGCAGTTGTGTGTGATGGGTTGCACTGTGCCTGCCGTGTGGTTCTGTAATCAGTGTGACTTGTGCATGCAGACGTGGCTCCTTGGGTGTTGCTGTGTCTGTGATGGGTCATGTGGGGTGTGACTCTGTGGTTCATGTCCGTGTGCACATTGTTCACATGGTTGTGACAGGGAGCAGTGCTGCGTGTTCCTCTGCTACTTGACATGTCCCATGTGTTAGTCGTAATTCAGTCCTCATGCCTCCAGTCACCCCGCCCTGTCCAGTTTCCCACCTGCAGGTTGTTTTTGAGCGTGCACTGGACTGGATGCAACATGGTTATGGGCGGGGGGTGCTCCATGTTGCAGGTCTGTGGGGGTGGGGGCGGTGTTATGGGTCGTGGTGATGGCTGGACGCCCACTGACACCGTTTGTCCTGGGGCGGGATGTCTACCTGTCGGCTGCCGGTGTGCACTGCAGTGGCTGCTACGTGGGTGTGGGGTGTGGGCCGTGCTCCTCCTTGCTGTGCTGTGGGACTAGGGGCCTGGTGGGTGTTGTACTTCAGCTGTCCCCCCTCCCACCCACTGCCTTTGTGTTGCGGCTACTTACCTGTTACTTGTCGGTTAGTGCAGCTACGGCTGCCACATGGGTGTTGGGGGTGCTCCGCCTTGCTGTGCTGTAGGACTAGGGGCCTGGTGGGTGTTGTACTTCAGCTGTCCCCCCTCCCACCCACTGCCTTTGTGTTGCGGCTACTTACCTGTTACTTGTCGGTTGGTGCAGCTACGGCTGCCACATGGGTGTGGGGGGTGCTCGTTGTGGCGCTTCTGGAGTACTAGGGGACATGTTGGTGGTTACGTGGCTGGCTGGGTGTACACATGCCCCCATGGTTTTGTTAGTTGATATGTTTGGGCTGTGTGTGTGGTGGTGCCTGTTGCATGTGTGAGTGATGTGTTGTGTATTGTGTACTGGACATGGGGGTGTTTGTCCCTCGGAGCTATGGCATGGTGGTAGTGCATGTGAGTACATAGCGGTGTGCTGGCATACATTTGTTTGTACTTACCAGCCTCCACTCCCCCTGGTAATCCGGTGAGGATCTCCGGATGGATGATGACTCGCACCTTCTCCTCCCACGCTTTGAAGGTCTTGTAATGCGCGGGATTCCCTCCGCCAGTCGTGGCAGCCAGCTCTCGGTTTTTGCTCTCCTTCTTCTTGACCAGGCTTTTGATGTCGTTCCACCGTTTGTTTATTTCTCCTCTGTTTCTGGGTACGGTCCCGACTGCATTGACCTGGTCTACAATTCTGTTCCACATTCTGTTTCTGGTGGCTAGTGGTGTGTGCTGGACCTGGTTGCCATAGATTTGTGTGTGCACCTTGACGATCTCGTCGACCATGACCGTCAGCTCAGTGGAAGTGAACTTGGGCATTCTGTGTGATGCCATGGTGTTTGTGGTGCTGGTGCGGTGTGTGATGTGTGATGTGCAGGGGGTTTGTGGTGCCGGTGTTTGGTGGTGGTGGTGGTGGTGGGTGTGATGTGTGCGTATCTGTGGTGTGCTGCTGCCCTTGCTGTGTCACTGTGTCCTCTCCTCTCTGCTTTGCTATGTTGCAAGGGGTTGTGGTCTGTGGAGGGGCTGCTTTTGTACTTACCTGTTTGGGTGTGTCCTGATGGTCTGTTGTTTTCAGGTGTGTTGTGGCTGGTGTTCTGGGCTTTGTGGTTTATTTGTTTGTCCAGGGGTGGTGTGTTTTCGGGATGTGTACTTTGTCTGTGTATTTGTGCGTGGGTTGCTGTGTGGACTTGTTTGCCATGTTGTGTGTGTTTGTTTGAGTCCGCGGCTGTTTCTGTGCAGGGACGTGGCCGCCATGGCTTCTGCCGTGTCCATTTTCTCCGGTGTTGTTTACGCTGGCGGGCGGTGTATTTGTTGTTTTTCCGCGCTCATGTCGGTGCGATCGTAATTTCACGTGCGGTGTCTCGACCGTGAGGGCGGGCGGTTTTGTGTTGTCGTGCGTCTTTCCGTCCGTGGCGGGCGGTTTGACTCCGACTCGGGCAAGGGCGGGCGGTATTTTGTGTTTTTTTTCCGCCGCTGGCGGTTTTCGGTTCGGGTCATCATGATTGCTGGGTCGGTATTCAGACGGTGTAGGCGGGCGGATTTTTGCCGCTTTCATGGGTGGCGGATTTTTTTACGCCCGGTATCGTAATGGGCCTTATAGTTGTTAAAAATATTGATTTTTTATTAATGGTATGTATTTTAGTATATATTTTATATGTGTGTGATATTTATTTTTTTGTATAAGTATTGTTTGTGTTTTTATTATATGTGTTAAAATTTTAGTATTTAATAAAAAAAATGTAATTGAATTTTGCGTTTTTAGTTCCGTAGCGGGTTGTGGGTTTATAGGGAAATAGGGTGGAAAGTAATTTAATTATATAAATTTTATTGATTATTTATAGTAGTTATTTTTTTTTTTTATTGATTTTTGCATTATTAGTTCCGTAGCGGGTTGTGGGTTTATAGGGAAATAGGGTGGGAAGTAATTGAATTATACATATTTTATTGAATATTTATAGAAGTTATTAATTTTTGTTTGATTGAATTTTGCGTTTTTAGTTCTGTAGTGGGTTGTGGGTTTATAGGGGAATAGGGTGGGAAGTAATGTAATTATATAACATTTATTGAATAATTTGTATTTATTAATATCTGTATAATTGTGATGTTATAGTGTTACATGTGTAAATTAATTTATTAATAATTGTTTGATAATTAGTTGTTAATGATTTTTTTATTTTTTATTTTTTACGGAGTTTTATATAGCGCGAACCTGACCTGAAGGTATTGGGTATCAGAGCGCTTTACATAGCACCAGTTGCATTACATGACGACGCATTCATTTTTGTTAGGCACGGGGAGATAAAGTGATTTGCCCAAAATCACAGGATGTTCAGCGTCATTGCCGAGACTCGAACCCAGTTCCCCAGATTCGAGGTCGACCACCCTAGCCGTTAGGCCAACCACCTCCCCTTTAAATAAATTTAAATTTATTAATTAGTAAATAATTACAGTAATTGTGTAATTAATTTTAGGTGTGTCTTGTGGTGTTCATAGGTGTAAATGGTGGGAATGGTGGGAAGTAATTTAAATTTTATTGATGAATTACTAATTAGTTGTTAATTAATTTAAATTAGTTATTTAGGGGCTCATTACGATGTCATAACGTTCGCCACTGCCGAGCCGGCGGTGGCGACCGTTACGCCATCATAACGAGTAATACCCCCGCCATATTATAATGGCGGGGGGTATTGCGGCGGACGCAAAGTGCGTCCGCCGCTTTTCCGCTGGTCGGGAATCGTTCCGATTGCCGGCCGGGCGGACTTGGCCCCTGATATGGTGGCGGTGCCTAGCAGGCACCGCCATCCATATTAGTATGCGTGCGGTCAAAGGCCTTTCCATGGTGGTGATGCCGCCATGGAAAGGCTGGCGGGGAATTGCTTTGGGGGCCCATTGTGGGACCCCTGGGTGGTGGGGGGGTGTGGGGTGCACTTGGGGGGTACCTATTGTACCCCCCTCCATTTCCATGTACAAGGTGGCAGGCACCGCGCGGTGCCTGCCACCTTGTGCATGGAAATGCACAACATATCAATTTGACATTGCGGCGGGTGCTGCTGTAAGCAGCACCTGACGCAATGTTAAACTGCTGAATGTGACCGCCAGGGTGGCGGTCGCATCCTAATCAGGGGTGCGGGACCGCCGCATGGCAGGCGGCCGGTCCCGTTACCACTGGGATGGCAGGCGGACTAAAGTCCGCCCACCATCCTAATGACCTCCTTAGTAATTAATTATGGTAATTGTGCTATTAATTTTAGGTGTGTGTTGTGGTGTTTACACGTATAAATGGTGGGAAGGATGAGAAGTAATTTATTTTTTATTGCTGAATTATTATTTGTTAATTAATTTAAATTAATTATTTAGGGGCTCATTACGATGGCGGGCGGAAGCACAACCGCCGTGCTGGCGGATGCAAAAACCACCAGTTACCGCCGGCACGCAGCAGTCCACACGCCCGCCCAATTACGATGCGAAAAGTAGGCCAAACACCGCCGGCAAGCCAGCAACACCGTCCGCCATCAAAGTGCGCCCGTACACGTAGCGGCGCAGCCCAACTGACACACACCGTCCGACGAAACACGCCCCGCCCGGCGCATAAATTACGATGCCGCAAACAAACGGCTCCCACGGCCAAGAGATACCGTACGACAAACCGAAGCGGTAACACGGACGCCGAGCACGGACAACGAAGAAGCGGCTCCCCGAGCATGAATCCAGCACTGCAGGCCCTCCCCATGCTCCTGCTGATGCACCACCAAGGACGCAACGTACCGCGGAGACGCAGGTAGGCACACACACAACAAGTGCACGCAAACAGCGCACACAGTGCAAGGGCGGAAAAGCGGACAACCCCCCACCAGCGCGTGTACACTACACATCCACCATTGCATCCACATATGACACACAGGCCAAATCGTAACATCGCGTAACACATGTGTACACACCACCTGGGACTAGGAACCAACAACCCCGTCACGGCCCCAAAGCGGCGATGACGCCGCCACACATGCGCACAACGCAGAGGCCAACCGCAGCGCCATGCATGCGTCGCACACAGACACAGGGACACAACCAAGCAGCACACACATCAGCCCCACCCCGAACGCACATGACACGTGACAGGCCTGCCACAGACATGTCCCCAACGCCCAATTCACGGACAACACCCAACGCCACACAACCGACGCACACATGTCAGTGAAGACACGCAACAGCAGGACACACCCCAGTGTAACAAACATGGCGTAGCACACAGCGGCGGCAACACCAACTAGGAGAAGCAGGGCCCTTCGGGAAGAGGAACGCCAGTACCACACTGAAACACCCATACCACCCTGCACATATGAACAAGACATATAAAACGGAACACCAAAGAGCCCGGGGACCGACAACAGGTGGCCCAAGAATAACATTCACACACAAGGCCCAACGCAGAGCGGAAAGGCAGCCTGCCGCCCACACAAGGGAGAGCAGACAGCACTGAATGACCTTCCATTCCAACTCCGAAACCACAGCCCTACGACAGAAGCCGGTGAATACAGCCATTGTCCAAGAATAGACCAACACAGGCTTGCCGAGGAGACCGACCACAGGGCAGATAGCGCATATCACAGAAGCACACAACGGACGGGGAAGAAAGAAGAAAACACTCCCCATGTCGGCCACATGCAAGTTAATTGGAAGGAGTCACACATCACTGACCTTGAACTGTCTGAGAAGCATGTGGGAAGAGGGCCCGTGTCCTCCAAACAAGCCAACAGAACACAAGTCCTGTCTCCCTACGACTACACAGAGCTCACAGCAACCTCGGAGCGTGCACATTGCAGACTGCACACACAGCCGGAGCACGCCACCACAACGCACCGCTGCGAAATGGCAACCGCAACACACCTACCCAACTACGCCGAACAGCTCAAGCTGTACAAAACCAACCTGTTTCATACATTGGGATGCGATCTCCTGTCCCTGCTGAACGTAAGTTACCGACTGACTTACCGCATCACATTGTTCAGCTGCGTCATGCCCGTCTTCTACTGTCGGAGGTGTCCCTACCAGCATCCCGTGGAGATATGCCTCTCCAACCCGGCATGTCTGAAGGCGGACCTGCTACCACTACTCCTCCCTCTGGACGCACACGACAGGGCCTGCTCTGCCTATGGGGGCATGGCGTATGTGGCCAACATCGCACCCGCACTGAAATGGGACCACTGTGCCTCCACACGACGGATCATCGAGAACAGCTACATCGAATGTCACCCAGCATGCCCCATCATGGTCCTCCAAGGGACAACTTACGAACAACACCTTGACAGCCACCATCCGCTACATTGGCTGGCAAACATGTACACCACCAATGACATGGAAGCCCTGCTGGACGGCATCGCATACCTGACAACCTGTAAATTCGTCGGACCACAACGCAGGTTCCCCGATTGACCTATGATGTCCAACCCCGCACCCATGCTTAGCTTCCGCACGGACTGGCCAGTCACCACCACAACAGCCATACCAAACGACCGGCAACTGTAACCACACCATCAACGACATCGCCATGACATCGGATATGACCGGGACATGCACACTGTTCCCCATCACATCCAGGAACACCGCATGCATCGTGGGAGGCAGTGGCATGGGCTCTGTGTATCGCACCCACATGGACGGAACTGCACGAACAACCAGGACACGACATGGATCCAGCGCCCATGGACACACACACCGCTCAGTGGACATGAATAGGTCGCCTGGAGTCTGTGGGTGCTGCACCCCTCCCACCCCCGCCCCGGGAATCCCATACCAGGACCTTTGCATGGACGACAAGTGCATACAACAACAACACGACCCCAGTGACTGTGACATGTCCAGTAACCACCACAGTGCAACAACAAGTGGCACGCCGCTGCATGCACGCAAGCACATGCCCTGATGTCATCTCACATGCACGCGTGCATGAGGAACAACCGCAGCAAACCTGTCACATGGAACTGAGATGGACTGTGCCCATGATGCCAAGCGGTCTGGTAGGCTACATGTATACCGTCTGTGTCAAAGTCCGCAGCTCCGCAGCTATACGTAAATGTACATTAGCACAGCCTTGGCCAAGCAGATGTCACTCTGAAGCCCACATCCCACATGCAACAGCCAATCACATGTAACCCCACACCCTATCCCATTTGCAATCATGCTCAGTATATCCTCAACATGTATTCCGCTGCCAGTAGTGTCCACTATACTGCATCACAGAGGACAGAAGACTCAATATAATGTTTGAAACCAAAACTGTCTCCGCTGACTCATTTCACAAGTACGAATGAGAGAGGATGAGAGTATGTGAAGTACACGGCAGTCGTGACATGACCATGTAGTCCACTGGTATTGGATGTCAACGCAAATGAGTAGCACAACTGTGGAAGACACACATGTGTCGTGTGAAGTCGTATGGACGCAGTGCTCAGGTGGGTGGGTGTGACGGGTAGATGCGCACATGCCAAGTTGGAGCACGCCGTGTTGGGAGGGGTCATGAACAGTACACCACCGCTTCCCTGGGCATTGTGAGAGGACACCTGTCGGGGGGAGTGAACACGTGTGTGCACAGCAGCCGGGCACACGTACAAAGCGGTACCAGGCGCACCTCAGCCCACCCTCTGTGGACAAGCTGGATCCTGTTGTGCGCCCGCCATGCCCCTTGGACAAGGCACACACAGCCCCAGTCGACCAGGTGTAACCCCAACATAGTCAATCCGCACAGGCGATACAGGGCACGGGATGGCAGTGGAGCATGGTGTGTGAGAGGTCTCCTCGCGCTCCTCCTGGTCATATCACGCAGGCAATAGAACCTCAACGTCTAGCATGGCACAAGTCAAATGGAAGTGTAGGGGGACGCACCACAGCACGAGCAGCACTGACGTCACGGGAGGTGGCTCGCACCATCCCATCCATTGCCCATCATACCAACCACGCCACATGCCATTGCGACTAAGTGCAAGCGCGTGCGCCACCACCCCCGAGCCCTCCCCAGAGAGGCCAAAGAGTGAATGTGTGGGCCATCAGCCACAGACGGACGCGGCCTGGCCGCAAGGGCAGCCACAGCCACTGGGTGTCGCAGGTGGCGGATCCGGAAGGCGAAGACTGTGATGCATAGTCCATGCAGGCCGGGTCTCCATTTGGGGCACCACGCAGGTGGACGGCGTCCCGCCACACATCATACCCTGAGACAGCCCACTCGTGCAACTGGACCCACACATACACTCCTTGCCCTCTCTGGTGCGAGCTTGGGGCTGCCTGTGCAAGCGCTAGCCTCGCAGGTGAGCATGCATATTGGGGGAGCGAGGGGAGGACATGAGGGCTGGGGCGAAGATGACTGTATCACTGTCAGTTAGTACAAGGGATGACCCAGATGTGGAAAGGAAGAGACGTGTCCCGTGTGTACTGCAACTAGTCGCCAATCCAACTACCCCCCATGTCCGGAATGTAAGCCCGCACCTAGGCCCGCCCATCCGCCACATCGAACATACCACCAGCACGACAACCTTCCCATTCGAAACACTGACTGGGGGTGGCGACCAGTGAACAATCATGTGTAGCCTACCCACGCGTACATGTGGGCCCTCCATGATCCATGTCACCTGCGGCAAAGTCATGACATGCGCAATGAGGGAAGTGAGGAGAGCTGTCCGCCCCACGCGCAGAAGGTGCATCAGCTCCACAGACCCAGCAGCGAGTCCAGCAGGGGTCACATGTGCAGGGGCAGCTGTGCCTGGTGTGAAGGCACATGCATATAGACAGCACATCGACCAATGTGTAGTCTGCCCACATCTACAGTCCATCATCATGCGGACATAGGAATTGAACACAGGGCAACACATCTTCAGTTGGTGCACCCACCGTGACCAACAATGCGCAATCATCGACGTACCCGCCCTGTGCATGGCCCCCCACCCAACGGAGGCACATCCAGTGCCACCATCCCACACACACAAGCCTTCCACGGAACATGCTGTGTCCAATGGTCAGTACAGAGTCAGCGCCCATCTGGTGGATCCTGAACAGGAGACACATGCACACACATGCCAGCTCCCACTATGTACGTCTGCCACCTGGCACGTGCAATGTAACCTCTCACCTGTGACGTGTGACTGCAAGCACACAGCCGTCTTGGCATGGGGCTGTCAATGTGGACACCTGTCAATGTTTCGGGAGGTGTGATCCGTACAGTGCTGTACATAGGGTGCAGTGCTGACACCTACTACTGTCTCATATCCCCTCGTGCCACAGGTCCCACTTGTTTTGGCCGCTCAGCCTGTGCCCACATCGTCGTCGTCGTGTGCCATACTCATCCAGCCGCGGAAGCAGTTCCATGCTCAGCAGACATTCATGTTGCCGTGGCGTTGCCGCTTGACGGATATGCAGTCAGTCCCCATCAGCACGCCCCGCAAGTCATTGGGGCCTAGATCCCCATGTGCATGCACATGGCAGTGGTTTGTATCACTAGCCATTGCCATTGTTGGGAGACCTGTGTAAGTGTATTGTGGCCGTGCCGCCCCAGCTTGACAGCTGGGCTGTGGCTCATGTGCTTGCTCAGTCATGTCAGTGATGTGTATGCGAAATTGCTATGTGTCGTGTTGCTTTGACATGTGTCCTCTGCCATTGTCCCTAGGCGGAGACCGAACATTGACCGCCCATACCAATTGCTGGCGGACATGGACGATACAGAGGTTATTAGGAAGTTTCGGCTGGACAGGCCAACCCTGCATCGACTGTGTGCCATGTTAGAACCCCATCTCCGTCCCCGCAGGGTGTATCCGACTGCTGTCACCCCCACGGCTAAGGTGATGGCCGCCATGCATTTCTTCGCCACTGGGTCATTCCAGCACACAGTGGGCATTGGAGGAGGGATGTCCCAGCCCATGTTCAGCAAGGTGCTGAGGGATGTACTGGCAGCCATGATGCTGTACCGAAACAGGTACATCCGCTTCCCCAGGGCTCGTGAATTGGCGGCAGTGAAGGGTGCATTCTATGCCCTTGGCAGAATCCCACACGTCGTTGGAGCCATTGACTGCACACATGTCGGCCTTGTTCCACCACAGGCCACTGAGCACCTGTACCGCAACAGGAAGCACACGCACTCCCTGAATGTGCAAGTGGTGTGCCTTGCGGACATGGTGATCACCCACGTGTGTGCAAAGTTCCCAGGCTCGGCCCATGACGCACACATAATGCGCAACAGCATCTTGCCACGACTGATGTCCAATATGCAACAGGATCGTGGCTGTATTGTCGGTGAGTATGTGGAGTGGTGTAGCGTGCTGGTTGTGCGATGCTGTCCCCTGTCCAGTTGGAATAGCAACGGTTCTCTGTGTCCCTCACACCCAGGTGACTCTGCGTACCCGAATGGGGCATGGCTGCTCAGTCCATTGAGGAATCCTCGCACCCCAGCAGACGATCGCTACAATGAGGCACATGGGAGGACCAGACGTGTGGTCGAGCGTACCTTTGGCCTCCTCAAGTCCAGGTTCAGGTGCCTGGACCGCACCGGGGGTGCGCTGGCGTACTCCCCACAGAAGGTGTGCCGGATAGTGGTGGCGTGCTGCATGCTGCACAATCTGGCCATTCGGAAGCAGATCCCCCTCATCGTGGATGACGGAGATCAACCAGGGCCCCAGCCCGCAGACCAGGACAGCTCGAGTGAGGAGGACAGCGGAGAGGAGGAAGCTGGTAATGTGCGGCAGCAGCTCATCGCCCGCTACTTCACTTGACGGTGAGTGTCCATGTACGACGGCTGATGTGGCTGTATCTGTGCAGGTGTGTGTGTGCTGTGTCAGGGTGGCCGCTTGTTCACTGCGTGCTGTGTGTCAACGCTCCATGGCCAGGGTAGTATGCCACTGTTGGTGGCTGTGGCATTGTGCCCTATTGCTCTGTGCGATGTGTGTACATTGCTTGTAGTTGTTGACATGTACTGTGTGATGGGTGTGTGACACACTCATTGAATGTGCTCCTGTTCTGTCTCCCACCCCTAGGTCCCTACAGGCCCTCCGGATTCCATTGCCATGCCACGCATCAGGTGCCTTTCCGCCCAAGGTGGCCGTTGTATTCCGTACAAATAAAACACAGGGCACAAACAGCAGTTAGTGTAAAAGGTGCATTTATTTCAAACTGTGACATGTGATTGTGTGTAAGGTGATGACAAAAGTGGTGCGTGCAGTGACAATGAGCTGTCGGTCATGGCTGCGTGATGCTCAGGGTGTACCCACTGGTTCTATGTCCATAGTCCAACACACACATGCCATCCAGATGGCTGTGTGGAGTGGGATCGTAGTCCAAGTCAATGCAGTGGCTGGTCAAGGAAGGCTGGCGGAAGGCTGGCTGGCTGCCTCACTTGCGTTTGGAGCGTGCGAAGTCCTCCCGGGAGATCTGTTTCCACTTCGGACGGCCCCTTCCACGTTTGCGAGGGGGGTGCCTGCTTGCGACATGCTGGTGGTTGAGGTGTGCTCACTGGCTGTGGACGCAGGGGAACTGGACACTGCTGCTCGACCCTGCGCCCCGGCAGGTGGTGGCGGAGGGGGAGCTGCTGTCCCTGGCTGTGACCTCACCGCCACCACCAGCTGGCCCATGAGGTCCACGAGTTGGCCCATACGGGCGTCCATGGACCTCAGCACCCCCAGCACCTCACGCGTGTCTGAAGCAGACCGGACCCATTGTCCTTGGGCCTCTTCATAGGCCCCAAGGACTCTGGCCATTTGAGGCAGGGCATGGCTCCCAGGGGAGGCTGGCGTTTCCCTGACCCTGCTCCTCCTACCAGTCCTGCTGCCACCGGCCTGCCCACTAGCCACATTGCTCACCACGGTCCTCGCTGTGGCTCCCAGGGTGGATCCAGTCGGCCGGGCCACCACCTGCGCTGGGGCTGGTGCCAGCGAAGACGTGGTGGTGGTGGCGGCGGTGGTGGTCGGTGCGGCGATGGTGGCGGTTGCGGCAGTGGTAGTGGCCACAATGACCGTGGGTGTGGCCGCAACGACAGTGGCAGCAGGGGGCTGGGAATGTTCAGCAGCCCTGGATGATGGGTTGGTGGGTAGGAGGGGTCCTGGGGAGCGGCTGGGCCCTGCCACACCAGATGGGCCTGCTTGGTGGTCCGTGTCCGAAGAGGAGGACAGATCCTCCAGATCCGTGTGTCCTCGTTGGGGGCTTGTAGGCTGGCTGTGCTGGCTGCTGGCTCCATCCCCAGCATCCAGCAGTTCGTCACCTGTGGAGAGAATGAGATTTGTTATTGTGTTGCACCTGGCGAAGTATGTATTTGTCGTCTGACATTAACAGTTCGTGCAATCTCGTACATGGGTTTCCCGGAGGCGTGTGTGTGGCTGTAGCATCTGTAGTTGTGTGTGCTTGGCAATGGGACTGTGTGCTGTGCACATGTGGCATGGGACGGATTGGCCATGCCGATGGGTGTGTTGCTGTGCCCCTACTTATTGTGACTCTGGTGTATGCGGGCTCCTGGCCCATCCTGGGTCTGGTTTGTACTTTGCTTTTGGTGTTCAGATGGGACGCTTAGGAACGCATATGGCAACATGGGGGCCATGCCCCAGATTCGCATTTGGGAGGGAATATGCTTTTGGGGTTCAAATGGAACGCTTAGGAACGCATATGGCAACATGGGGGCCATGCCCCAGATTCGCATTTGGGAGGGAATATGCTTTTGGGGTTCAAATGGAACGCTTTAGGAACGCATATGGCAACATGGGGGCCATGCCCCAGATTCGCATTTGGGAGGGAATATGCTTTTGGGGTTCAAATGGAACGCTTAGGAACGCATATGGCAACATGGGGGCCATGCCCCAGATTCGCATTTGGGAGGGAATATGCTTTTGGGGTTCAAATGGAACGCTTAGGAACGCATATGGCAACATGGGGGCCATGCCCCAGATTCGCATTTGGGAGGGAATATGCTTTTGGGGTTCAAATGGAACGCTTAGGAACGCATATGGCAACATGGGGGCCA
Organism: Calotriton arnoldi; assembly: GCA_963921515.1. Taxonomy (NCBI): domain Eukaryota; kingdom Metazoa; phylum Chordata; class Amphibia; order Caudata; family Salamandridae; genus Calotriton; species Calotriton arnoldi. The sequence continues at coordinate 431,788 of CAWUFW010001800.1, forward strand.
TGCCCCAGATTCGCATTTGGGAGGGAATATGCTTTTGGGGTTCAAATGGAACGCTTAGGAACGCATATGGCAACATGGGGGCCATGCCCCAGATTCGCATTTGGGAGGGAATATGCTTTTGGGGTTCAAATGGAACGCTTAGGAACGCATATGGCAACATGGGGGCCATGCCCCAGATTCGCATTTGGGAGGGAATATGCTTTGGGGTTCAAATGGAACGCTTAGGAACGCATATGGCAACATGGGGGCCATGCCCCAGATTCGCATTTGGGAGGGAATATGCTTTTGGGGTTCAAATGGAACGCTTTAGGAACGCATATGGCAACATGGGGGCCATGCCCCAGATTCGCATTTGGGAGGGAATATGCTTTTGGGGTACATGCTGTGAGCCATGGGTGCCGAACGTGACATGTGTTGTGGCAGCATGACAGTGCATGGTTTGAGGTGTGTGCATGCTTGACATGGCCTGCATATTTGCTGTCTGTTGTGATTACTGGACATGGCATTGGACGCATCGTTATGAGTGAGTGATGGTTGTGTGCCAGCCAACGTATTGCAGTTGTCCCATCTCCTTGGTGTGCGTGCTGCCCTGTGCCATGTGCATCACTGCAGTGCTCGGGGGGTGTGGCCCATGTTGTGTGTTGTTGCTCACAGTGTGTCGTGCGCTTCATTGACTTCTGGCACATGGTTGGTCATGGGCATGTATCTTAGCGTGACTGCTGTATGTGTGGCAGCTGTGCGGATGACATGCCTTTCATGAGACTGGGGCTGACGGATGGGATGGATGGTATGTTGTATGTGCATGGTGTGTCTGTGTGTTTGATGGGTTCAGTGGTGTTCGTGTGCATTTATGTTGTTCCGCTCTGTTGCGTCTAGTGTTGTTTGTCTTACATAGGCGTAGTTGTGGGGTGTGTGGTTGACAGGCAGTAGGGGCTACATGGACAGGACTTCAATGGTGTTTCGGTTGTGTGTGATGAGTTGCACAGTGGCTGCCGTGTGGTACTATATTCAGTGTGGCTTGTGCATGCAGACGTGGCTCCTTGGGTGTTGCTATGTCTGTGATGGGTCATGTGGGGTGTGAGTCTGTTGTTCATGTCCGTGTGCACATTGTTCACTTGTTCGTGACGGTGGGCGGTGCTGCGTGTTCGTCTGCTACGTGACATGTCCCATGTGTTGGTCGTGTTCCGGTCCTCATGCCTCCAGTAATCCAGCCCTGTCCAGTTTCCCACCTGCAAGTTGTTCGTGCGTGCACTGTACTGGATGCCACATGGCTCTAAGCGGGGGGTGCTCCATGTTGCAGGTCTGTGGGGGTGGGGGGTGTTGTGGGTCGTGGGGTGGCTGGACACCCACTGACACCGATTGCTGTGGACCGTGATGTCTGCCTTTCGGCTGTCGTTGTGCACTGCGGTGGCTGACACGTGGCTGTGGGGTGTGGGGGATGCTCCTCCTTGCTGTGCTGTGGGACTAGGGGCCTGGTGTGTGTTGTACTTGGGCTGTCCACCGTCCCACCCACTGCACTTTGTGTTCCTGCCACTTACCTGTTACTTGTCGGTTAGTGCAGCTGTGGCGGACACATGGGTGTGGTGGGTGCTCGTTGTGGCGCTTCTGGCATATTTGGGGACCTGTTGGTGGTTACGTGGCTGGCTGAGTGTACACATGTCCCCACGTATCTTACAGTTGTTCGGTTTGGGCTGTGTGTGGTGGTGTCTGTTGCATGTGTGTGTGATGTGTTGTGTATTGTGTGCTGGACATGGGGGTGTTTGTCCCTGGGAGCTGTGGCATGGTGGTAGTGCATGTGAGTACATAGCGGTGTGCTGGTATACATTAGTTTGTACTTACCAGCCTCCACTCCTCTGCTAATCCGGCGAGGATCTCCGGATGTATTATGACTCGCACCTTCTCCTCCCACGCTTTGAAGGTCTTGAAGAGCGCGGGATTCCTCCGCCAGTGACGGCAGCCAGCTCTCTGTTTTTGCCCTCCTTCTTCTTGACCAGGCTCTTGACGTCATTCCAACGTTTGTTTATTTCTCCTCTGTTCCTGGGCAGGGTCCCGACTGCATTGACCTGGTCTACGATCCGGTTCCACATTCTGTTTCTGGTGGCTAGTGGTGTGTGCTGGACCATGTTCCCATAGATTTGTGGGTACACCTTGATGATCTCGTCGACCATGACCGTCAGCTCAATGGGCGTGAACTTGGGCATTCTTTGTGGTGCCATGGTGTTTGTGGTGCTGGTGCGGTGTGTGTTGTGTAATGTGCAGGGGGTTTGTGGTGCAGGTGTTTGGTGGTGGTGGTGGTGGTGGTGGTTGTGATGTGTGCGTTTCTGTGGTGTGCTGCTGTCCTTGCTGTGTCACTGTGTCCTCTCCTCTCCTCTCTGGTTTGCAATGTTGCAAGGGGTTGTGGTCTGTGGGAGTGCTGCTTTTGTACTTACCTATGTGGGTGTGTCCTCATGGTCTGTTGTTTTCAGGTGTGTTGTGTCTGGGGTTCTGGCCTTTGTAGTTTTTGTTTGTCCGGGGGTGTTTTCGGGATGTGTACTGTGCTTGTGTATTTGTGCGTGCCTTGCTGTGTGGACTTGTTGGCCATGTTGTGTGCTATTGGTTTTGTGAGCGGATGGTTTCTGTGCAGGTACGTGGGCGCCATGGCTTCTGCCGTGTCGATTCTCATCGGCGTTGTTTGCGCTGGCGGGCGGTATATTTGTAGTTTTCCCGCGCTCATGGCGGTGCGATCGTAATTTCACGTGCGGTGTGTCGGCCGTGAGGGCGGGCGGTTTTGTGTTGTCGTGCGTGTTTCCGTCCGTGGCGGGCGGTTTGACTCCGACTCGGACGTTGGCGGGCGGTATTTTGTGTGGATTTTTCGCCGATGGCGGTTTTCGGTTTGTGTAATCGTAATGGCGTGGTCGGTGTTCAGACGGTGTGTGCGGGCGGATTTTTGCCGCTTCCATGCCTGGCGGATTTTTTTACGCCGGGTATCGTAATGGGCCCCTTAGTCATTATGAATCATAATTGTGTAATTAATTTTAGGTGTGTGTTGTGAATATTATAGCGTTAAAGAATGTGTAATCAATGAATGTTTATTATCTTTTTTCAATATTTAAAATGTAATATTAATTATGTTAATTATGGAAAAAAATGTTAATAAAAATGTTGATGTCTTTTTATTGGTGTGGTTTTATAGGGTAGGAAATAAAATAAATACAACTATGTTGTAAATAATTTGTTTGTTTGTGAATATTTGTTTCTTTTAAATAAATATTGTTTATAAATGTATTTAATATTTTTTAATATCATATTTGTAGATTTTTATTATATGTAATTAACATAATATGTGTTATTTTTATATGTTTAATATGTTTAATGGTATATTTTAAAATATTGATTATTTATTTTTAAGAATATATATATTTTTAATTGTTGACATGTTATTAGTAATTTTTGTTTTTCTGCTATCCAATACTTTCTCTACTGTTGCACTCACTGGAGTGGGAATAGTAATTTTTACCCCTCCGCTATCCAGCAGTTTCCCTACTGTTGCATTCATGGGAGTGGGAATAGTAATTTTTACCCCTCCGCTATCCAGCACTGTCCCTACTATTTTACTCACTGGAGTGGGAATAGTAATTTTTAACCTTCCGCTATCCAATATTTTCCCTACTGTTGCACTCACTGGAGTGGGAATAGTCATTTTTTTCCCCTCTGCTATCCAATGTTTTCCCTACTGTTGCACTGTTTGAAGTGGGAATAGTAATTGTTACCTTTCTGCCATCCAGCACTTTCCCTACTGTTGCACTCACTGGAGTGGGAATAGTAATTTTTACCCTTCCGCTATCCAATACTTTCCCTACTGTTGCACTACCTGGAGTGGGAATTGTGATTTTTACCCCTCCGCTATCCAATACTTTACCTACTGTTGCACTAACTGGAGTGGGAATTGTGATTTTTACCCCTCCGCTATTCAATACTTTTCCTACTGTTGCACTCACTGGAGTAGGAATAGTAATTTTTACCCCTTCGCTATCTAGCACTTTCCTTACTGTTGCACTCACTGGAGTGGGAATAGTAATTTTACCCCTCTGCTGTCCAATACTTTCCCTACTGTTGCACTCACTGGAGTGGGAATAGTAATTTTTACCCTTCCGCTATCCAGCACTTTCCCTACTGTTGCACTCACTGGAGTGGGAATAGTAATTTATACTCTTCCGCTATCCAGCGCTTTCCCTACTGTTGCACTCACTGGAGTGGGAATAGTTTTTTTCCCCTTCCGCTATCCAATACTTTCCCTGCTGTTACACTAACTGGAGTGGGAATAGTGATTTTTACCCCTCCGCTATTCAATACTTTTCCTACTGTTGCACTCACTGGAGTGGGAATAGTAATTTTTACCCTTTCGCTAGCCAGCACTTTCCTTACTGTTGCACTCACTGGAGTGGGAATAGTAATTTTATCCCTCTGCTGTCCAATACTTTCCCTACTGTTGCACTCACTGGAGTGGGAATAGTAATTTTTACCCTTCCGCTATCCAGCACTTTCCCTACTGTTGCACTCACTGGAGTGGGAATAGTATTTTTTACCCTTCCGCTATCCAGCACTTTCCCTATCGTTGCACTCACTGGAGTGGGAATGGTAATTTTTACCTGTCTGCTATCCAATACTTTCGCTACTGTTGCACTAACTGGAGTGGGAATTGTGATTTTTACCCCTCCGCTATTCAATACTTTTCCTACTGTTGCACTCACTGGAGTGGGAATAGTAATTTTTACCCTTTCGCTAGCCAGCACTTTCCTTACTGTTGCACTCACTGGAGTGGGAATAGTAATTTTATCCCTCTGCTGTCCAATACTTTCCCTACTGTTGCACTCACTGGAGTGGGAATAGTAATTTTTACCCTTCCGCTATCCAGCACTTTCCCTACTGTTGCACTCACTGGAGTGGGAATAGTAATTTTTACCCTTCCGCTATCCAGCACTTTCCCTACTGTTGCACTCATTGGAGTGGGAATAGTAATTTTTTCCCTTCTGCTATCCAATACTTTCCCTACTGTTGCACTAACTGGAGTGGGAATAGCGATTTTTGACCCCTACGCTATCCAGCACTTTCCCTACTGTTGCACTCACTGGAGTGGGAATAGTAATTTTACCCTTTGCTATCCAGCACTTTCCCTACTGTTGCACTCACTGAGTGGGAATAGTAATTTTTCCCCTCTGCTGTCCAATACTTTCCCTACTGTTGCACTCAATGGAGTGGGAATAGTAATTTTTACCCCTTTGCTATCCAACATTTTCCCTACTGTTGTTATTATTGTGTTGCGAAATGTACGGTTTATTTTTGTTTTAATAGTTTAATGTTTTAATTAATTATAGAATGTTTTTTTTATTTTAAATTATTGATATATGTCTATATTTTATTTTTTATATAATTTAAAAGTTTAAAAATTAAATAAAGTAATAGTTAATAAATTATTTTAAAGTAAATATATGTATCTGTATATGTATAAATTATTATGTTTGTGTGTTTATATTTTTTTAAATTAAGTTTATTTTTTATATTTAGGTAAAATGTATGTTAAATTTAATTTTATTTTGTTAAAGATAATATTAACATTTTATATTTTTAATATATATATATTTTATTTTATTTATATTTTTAAATTGATATTTTTTACATGTATATTTTAAACTTTGGATACTTTTGATTCAATATTTTTGTACCTATCTGTTTAAGCATAGAGTCGATATTTTTACTATCTATATTTTTAATTCGATATTTTTACTATCTATATTTTTACTATTGATATTCTATCAGTGATCCGACTTTAGGACTCTAGGCACTTTACCATTGCTAACCAGTGCTAAAGTTCATGTGCTCTCTACTTAAAACATGGTATAATTGGTTAACACCTATTTGGCATATTTAATTTACTTATAAGTCCCTAGTAAAGTGCGCTATATGTGCCCAGGGCCTGTAAATTAAATGCCACTAGTAGGCTTGCAGCACTGACTGTGCTAACCACTGCACTAGCCTTTAAACATGGCTCAGGCCTGACACTGCAGAGCTTGTGTGTGTAGTTTAAACTGCCATTTTCACCTGGCAAGTTAACCTACTTGCAGGGCACCCAAGGGCAGGGTGCAGTGTATATAAAAGGTAGGACATGTACTTTTGAGTTTTACATGTTCTGGTAGTGAAAAACTGCTAAGCTAGTTTTTCACTACTGCATGGTCTATTTCTTCATTAGGTTAACATTGGGATTCTCCTAAAACATCTTATAGGTGTAATGTCTAATTGGGAAAAAATAGAGATTTGGAGTTTGGTGTCTCTGGACTCATAATTTAAAATCACAACTTATGGCGAAAACCAATTTTAAATTGTAAGTCTGCAAATGGTACTTTTAGAAAGTTGCATTTTCTATTTTAACCGTTCTGTGCCTCTGCCTGTCTCTGAATACATGTCTGGGGTGGGTGACAGCTGGGCCTTGTGCATTCCCTCTAGACAGTCACACACAAAGGGAGCTGGGGTGTGACATTTGCATCCTTATGGCCCATCACCAGGCTAATGGGCCTTACTAAGATAGATTGGGAGGGAGGAGCTAACACTTGGGCCTGAATAGGACTGTGCCTGTCCCCACACAAAGGGTTGAATACCCACCTGTAGTGAGTCTGGAGCCAGGTCAGGAAAATAAGGGACCTTGTGATATTCAGAGGCCTCATTGAAGTCTCCCCTACTTCAAAGGCACATTTGGGTTTAAGGAACTGGACCCCTCACACCACCAAATCAGAACTTTGCTGGAACCAAGGACATTCTAACTAGAAGAAGAGCTGCTGTGCTGTAGGAAGGACTGCCTCTTTGCTAACTGCATTGGTGTATTTGCTTGCTGCCTGCTGATTGCTATCCTGTAGGAGGTACTGCTACTTTGCTACCTGCTCTGCTGTGTTGGCCTGCTTCCTGCTGCTTCTTGCTTGGGAGTGAGAATGACTGGCCCTGCTTTTACATCCTTGAACTCAAGTTTCTCCAAGGGCCTGCTGGCTTGCCCCCTGTTCTTGAAGTCTCAGGGCCATCAAAGACTTCCCTCAACTCTGCATCAGCTGCTGGACTCTGTGAGTACTACCTTGCCTGATGTGCCAATCCCGCCATGGGCCTCAGATGTGGGTTCTGCAGGTGTTTTTGCTCCAAAATCAACGCATTGTCATCTCTGTGCTGATCGGAAAGGACACAGTGCCCATCCGATGACATCCCAGTGTGGCTTGACGACAACTCAGGACCTGACTGCGACATTTGATGAAGACGCGACGCCGATCATTTGACACTGCTGTGCGACTCGGTGACGACACAGCACCTGCATCGTAAGGTGTTCGATGACAATGCTGGACCCAACTGCGAGGCTCAACTTTGATGCATCGACCCAACTGCGTGACCCAGAACCAACACAGTGAGTCCTCAACATCGACACATGAACCATCCAAGGTACTTTTTCAGTGGGCTCTGTGTGGGTCCTGTAACCGGCCTGCCCTCCATCGTGGTTAGACTGAACTTTGGATTTACCCTGGTCTAGCACGACCTCAAGAAACCTTTTAGCGCTATTGACTTTCATTACACTGATTGGATTTTTGTCATTTTGGTCTTGTTTTACTCAGATGACTATTCTCTATAAACTGGTGTGGAGACTTTTGTGGTGTTTTCACTGTGTTACTGTAATTAAAGTGTTGCACAAATACCTTACACATTGTCTCACATTGTCTAAGATGAGCCTGATTGCTCTGTGCTAAGCCATCAGAGCACAGGTTCATTTAGGTTGTGTATCTGACTTACCCTGACTAGGATTGTGGTCCCTACTTGGACAGGGAGCAAACTTCTCTGCCAACTAGAGACCCAATTTATAACACTATGGAGAGGTAGACCTCACAGTAGTGAAAAACAAATGTAGGGGTTTTTCCAACCAAGACATGTTAAACCTAAAAATACATGCCCGATCTTTCAATTAAAATGCACGCTGTCCTATGGGTTACCTAGGGCCTACCTTACAGTTGACTTTTATGCAATAAAAGGGGAGCTTGAGGCTTGGCAAGGGAATTATGTTGCCAAGTTGAAATTTCTATTTAAAACTGCATACAGGCTACAATGACAGGCCTGGGACATGTTTTAAGGGTTACTTAAGTAGGTGGCAAAATAAATGCACCCCGAGTAGCATTTAATTTACAGGCCGTGGGTATATGGTATACCATTTTACTACATTTTTCAATCAGATGTAAGCCAATTTTACAATGTTTTAGGGAGCTAGCACAAGCACTTTCGCACTGGTTAGCAATGGTAAAATGCACAGTCCTAAAGCCAACAAAAATGAATTCAACAACATGGGAGGGTGAAGGCAAAATGTTTGGTTGAAGACAACCCTTAGGCTGACATTTCTAACAAATTGGATTAGAATTGATGGCATCCATCTTCCGGATGCTTGTAAAGAATTGTAAATATCTGTTGGTGACTTTGGGCCCGATTACAATGTCGGTTGGATCGCAACTGATGTCCTGTTGGTTGCGAACCGACTGGCATCTCCCCCCTCCATTCTGACCCACAACATTATGATGCAGTGGTCGGAGGCAGCATGCAGAGGGACCTACCGCTGCTGTTCTGACGGGCTCAAGGAGCCCGTCGGCCCAGAGGTCGGAATGTAATCCCTACAAGAAGGGCCGTGCCTTCTCAGGCACCGCCGTAGGGATTACAATGTCCCTTTCGGTCTACCTTTCTATGGCGGTAATGAGCAACATCGTAATCAGGCCCTTTGATGTGGCTCACAATTGGGAATGATTGTTGTTGAAGTTAGCTGCATTTTCATTGTGGTCCCAGTATTTACTAGTTGTGTAACTGCTGCAGAGCTGAAAAAAGTGTCTGCTCACCTGGTACCCTGACAGTTTCTTCTCCAGCACTATATGCATCCTATTCTAAACCAGTACCCTCTTGTTGCAATGATTAGGGAGTCCTGTCATGTGTTGGAATTTCCGGTGCAATACCCACCAGCCAAACAAACCCATGTGCAGCTTTCAGGATTGTGGCTTTTGACTACATCTCTGAGACCATATTGTAATTACCATTTGCCCAATGGGTGGCCAGGAGCATGAGAAGCTCGAAATAACCTGGGCACTAAAGGCCCTGAATAAAAGCAATATTTGCATAAAAAACAAATATTTGCATAAAATCATAAAACTGTCATGTCCAGGGGTTGGGTGCAACTGTCTATTTTGCTATGGATTTTCAGTCCCAACCAACCCCCTGAAAATTGATCAAATACTGTGTCAATGATACTTCTGGATTTAGTCATACCTTTATTGTTGGCATCAATGGATACAGTGACATCGGATAAGTCTGCCAAGTTAGGGTGTTGGTAGACTCCAGACAACTCGGGGTAATGTTCATAGAGAGATGTCGCCAACTCGATCAGCAGTGACTTGTTGGAGTGGTTTTGAATCGGCTTTTGTTTGCTGACTTCCGGAATCCCAGTGCGGTGCAGCAGATCCTTCAACATTTGGTGAATAGAGTGGACCGCTGCAGAGCCTTCTGCTGAGAGCTTCAACATTTCAGCACAGTCTTGCCCGAGTTTTATGATCCGAGATGCTGGAGATGGCTCTGAATTCCGCTTTCCACTGCTCTCTTGCAGGAAGTTGGAAAGAGCTCTGCGAGTGGTATACCTTCGTGCATCTTCAGGATTCATAGCTTTGTAAGTTTTAGCCGAGAGACTCTGGCCCAGGATGGAGATTCCAAATGTATTCAGTATTTTATTTCCAGGATATTCTGCTACTGCATCTTGGCCTGGATTTTGAATGGCCCACCACCAGGCATGGCCTCCAATGAGCAAGCCCCCTCCTTCAGCCACAAACTCTTGGATTTTCTGTGCCTCACTATCACTGTACGACTTGCAGCAGTAGACGCTAAGACTTGGGATCAAATCAGAATATTCACTTGCCACATTGTTTGCATTGAGAATCTCATGGAGCCCCTTCAGATCACTCACCATCCCAATCTTCCCTTTTCTCCCTGCATCCAGCCAAGAAATTGCATTGAGGAGGAAGGGCTTCAGACAAGCTGTGCTTAGTTGGCCCTCATGTGTTGCCACAACAACACGGCCTTTACCATAGTGTGCCGCAGCCATAAATGACCGATGAGAATCATCAAGTCCAATGGGGAAAGCAAGTAGCCCATGGACAAATAGTTGGGAGGATGGCCCGCCAATATTAATGTTCAGGTCTGTGACGCTGGTTAGAAGAAGCCTCATATCTTCAATGATGTTGATCCCATGTCTGGAAAACAACAACACAATCATCTCAGCATGTGCACTGTAGGAAACAACAACACAATCATCTTAGCGTGTACGCTGCGGAAAACAACAACCCAATCGTCTTAGTGTGTGCACTGTGGAAAACCACAACCCATTCATGTTAGCATGTGCACCGTGGAAAACAACAACCCAATCATATTAGTATGTGCACTGTGGAAAACAACAAATCAATCATCTCAGCGTGTGTACTGTGGAAAACAACAAATCAATCATCTCAGTATGTGCACTGTTGAAAACAACAACCCAATCATCTCAGCGTGTGCGCTATGGAAAGCAACAACCAAATCATCTTAGTGTGTGCACTGTGGAAAACAGCAAATCAATCATCTTAGTGTGTGTACTGTCGACTGTCGAAAATAACAACCCAATCATCTCAATATGTGCAAAGTGGAAAGCAACAAACCAATTATCTCAGCATGTGCACTGTGAAAAACAACAACCCAATCATCTCAGCATAAGTACTGTGGGAAACAACAAGCCATTAATATCAGTATGTGCACTGTAGGGAAAAAGAAACAATCATCACAAGCAATACATAGTGTAAGGAGGCAAATCATCTGAAAGTGTGCATTATATAATAAAACATTACTGTACATTGTGAAAAATAACAATAAAATCATTTCAGAGTGTTCTGCTAAAGGGAAACAACAACACAGTCATCCTTAAGATTGCCCAAATGAAAACAATAACACAGTTGTGTCAGCGTGTGCAATCTGGAAAATAACAGGCTAATTGTGCCAGAGTACAACAAAATCACCTGAGTGCATTAATAGGTAACAGCAATGCAATTATGTCAGACTAGGCACTTCCCAAAACAACAGAACAATTTTCTTTCTGTCTTGTCTACTCTGGATTTCCAGTCTTCCTCCTGCACAGAGACACAACTTACTTGGAGCCTGCAGGACAGGGACCTCCCCTTGACCTATTACCAAGGTCAAAAGCCCTGGTTTGCTCTCAAGTCTTGGCACAGATGGCTTAAGTTGTCTGTTACAGACTTATTGACTCAGATACTTTACCATAGATTTACAGTGCACATTGGTCCAGCCCCTTTCTCCTGATTGAATAACAGTGTTGTTTACTCTGGACCGTTACTGCTCATTTGATGGCTTGACTCCTTATTCTTGTCATGGGTGTAGATTCAGGGGAGGTTGTTTGAGGTGTGGCACCACCCAAATAAATGCATTCTTGGCCTTGTAGTTGGGTCAGGAGGCCCGAGTCTGATCTGCTATGGCTGTGTTGATTTTTCGTTGTTGGTCAAGAATAAAAGACAAAACAGTGACCCTTGCTGTAAAACAGGAGGGACGGAGATATACATCTGTTGGTTGAATTTCCAAATGTGAAACCAGATAACCTGAAATAAATACCAGCTTCCCTGCTTGTACAAATTGTGTGATCGATGCAAACATTTTATTTCAGAGCATTGTCTTACTTTATGATCACATTTGAGAGCACTTTTAAATACTTGACCAAAGGATGTGCACTGTGCACAGCACCTCTTATGATTGTTTAATAGACTATAATGTTGCTTCATCTACATTAAGGGCCTGGGTGCTATTCACAAACTGCATTTTATAGTACATTTTGTAGTACCACAATAGCAGTACAAACTTACTTCAAAATGCTATTCACAAACTGCATTTTATAGTACATTTTGTAGTACCACAATAGCAGTACAAACTTACTTCAAAATGCTATTCACAAACTGCACTTCTAAAGTTCTCATTTTTTATGCAGTACTACTTTAGAAATGCAGCTAGTGAATAATATTATGTATTATGTTTACAGTACTATTGTAGTACTACAAAACGTAGTACAAAATGCAGTTTGTGAATAGCCCCAATTCCCTTAAGTTTGGTGGAGACCAGGGGTGTGTGGAGCTCGGAGAGTTGCACTACGTGGAATTCCACGGAGTTGCATAAAAACTCAGTGGAATTCCACGGAGTTCCGCTCCGCCCTAATTCACAGTCCCCTGGTTACATACACTCATCTACAGCAGGTGCATTGACCTGTGTTGCCAGGGGTCGTCCCCACGAGCCCTATAGCGCTGCGAAGACCCAGGATGTCAAAGATGGCCCCAGCAGAATGCAGTTTCTTCGATATTCAGATCATATTAATTCAACGAGATCGCAATATATTGCCATATAATCATGGCACGTCCTCTGACCGGGTGTGAACTGCTGGGAGTCACTGACCATTGTTGGGGCCGGAGGCGTTTTTGGTGTTCCATGCCATGGTCCAAGGGCGCTGCCATGTTTCCCTTCCTCCCCGCTTCATGTGTTCCCTCTAGGTGCCCTCCCTCAGCCCATCCCTCCCCATTCTGCTCTGTTGAAACCCTCGCATCTTCATGGCGACAGTAGCAGGAAGTTCAAAGCATCCACTGACCCCCACGGTATCCAACAACACAGGAGTATGACCTCTGTGTGCTATAAATGGGGAAGCAGCCAGAGGACCTTCAGATCATCGCCAAGCCCTGTCCCCTTACCCATCGGACAGAAGGTGACAAGATGGTGAGTACAGGGGAGACACCCTAGCCGTGACCTTCCCACCCTACACCTCTCGATGTGAGCCCAAAGACAGGGGGTTTCACCAGGGACCAGAAGATTAATCATGCATAGTGCACGTGTGGTGTCCCTCTTACCTTCTCCGTCTGCACTTATCCCCAAATTCTGCTACCCGCACGTTAACTTTCTGTCAGTGGGAGGAGGCCTGAGTGAAACGGTGCTCTGGTGTCTCTCCCGATATCCCTCAGTGCCAGCAGAGCCCTTGATTCAGTCCCAAGGAGGAGGCTAGGGTTCTGCCCTCAGAATCCTCTTCAAGGCAGCAGCAGCTCCTGGCAGTCTGTTGGTGCTTTAACGGATGTTAATTTTCCCATCATTTTGGCACTACTGAGTCACATTACAACCAGAGCGCAGAGTGGAAAAAACTTTGCAATCTCTGCCAGTGGAGCGGAGTTGACTGCCCACGCTCGTGGAGACATATGAGTTATACTGAGTAAATTTACACTCAGAGTTTGTGAATAGGCAACAAATTGTGAACCTACTCAAAAGTGTAAATTACTTAAAAGTGTAGTATACCTTTGTGAATCAGGCCCATATAGTGACCAAACAAATACGACATCTGCACCCACAGAAGCACTCCCTGAATAGGTGCAAATGTACTATTTTTGGAATTCACAAACATTTGGCAGTAGTAGGCTTGGAAAGCTGCACCAGTCTCAGGTTTCCAAGCATCCTACTGCCAATCAAACACCCAAAGGGTGATGAGATGAATGCTTGCGAATAGTCTAATCAGTGGCAGTCACTCGAGTAGCATTCCAACCCTTAGCTTTTTGCCCACTGTGCCACTCTAGATAGAGGCCCACCTAATGCAGATCAATACTGACCCTGTTCCTCATGAAAACAGTCCATCCCAAATCTTGGATTCCGTTTTTGCTGGCTTAGATGACTTGGGCACTTTGCCACTGCTGATCAGTGTCAAAGTGCAAGTGCACCCTGTGTAAATTGTGATTACAATTGGTTCTCCCTGATTGGCATATTTGATTTACTGGTGAACCCCTAGCAAAGTGCACTAAGTGTGCCAGGGTCTGTAGTGTAAATGCTACTAGGGGGGCCTGCAGCACTGATTGTGCCACCCACATGAGTAGCCCTGAAAAGGTATCTCAGACCTGCCGTTGCAGTGTCTGTGAGCAGTTGTGAACTGTCAGGTCGACCTGGTAAGTGCACCCACTTGCTAGGCCCCATCCTTCCCTTTTCTTACATGTAAGTAACCCCTATGGTAGGCCCAAGGTACCCCCCTGGGCAGGGTGCAGTGTATGTGAAAGGTAGGACATGTACTGGTATGTGTGACATGCCCTGATAGTGAAATACTGCAAATTTCAATTTTCACTATTGAAAGGCTATCTTGCCCCATAGTATAGAATGGGAAATGCTTAGTAACATCTTACAAGTATAACTTCCCATTGGGACAAGATGAAGAAATAAAGTTTAGGCTCTCTGACCTCAGAATTTAATAACACATCTTTTAGTGAAGGTGGTTTTTAAATTGTGTGTTTGAAAATGCCACTTTCAGAAAGTATTTATAATGAAAAGAAACTGGCTGCCGTTTTTGTCCTGCTGCTTTATTAGTTTAGCAGACTAAGGGCCAATATTTGTAATCCTTGGTCCTTGGCTTAATCATTTTCGCCATGATTTACGCTTTTTTCAAGGGAATTTCTTAAACAACATCAATATGTCTGAGACTTACAGAGATACACTATTTAGTTCAGAGAAAATGAAAAATACAAAACATTCATTTGCAAAACGATTATAAACATAAGACAGTTATGCATGAATTCTGTGTCTATGCAATACGAAACAGACAATTATGTGGGAATTCATTATCTATGCTATGAAACCATGTTTTGAATTACACCAGTATGTAATTTGAACATAAAGTAAACTGACGAGCACTCTCATAGATCCCTATAACTGTTTTCCTTTTGAGAGATGCTCTCCATGGGGAAAGAATTTTGGAGCCTGTGGGGATTAATCAATGTTTAAAATTCCTCAATAGTATCTATGTCAATTTAATCAGTCTCCCTCATGGATTTAAAGAAGGTGACGATGCGTTTCACATCCCTGTTGTGCTCAAGGGGTTTTCTTCAGGGCAGTAACACGGTGTAATCTGTAATTAATAAAAAATAAAAAATGAAAAAGAGTATTCCGTATTTTATACCCCTTCTCTCTACCTTAGTGCTTTTGGTCGTTATTTTGGTTCTGTTGTACCTGAATTAGACTTGTGGTCGATCTTCCTAACTGTGTGTTGAATTCTCTTTGTTTGTTCCACATAGGATTTAGGGACAATCTGTGAAGATGAACATATATTGTTTTATAGTTCGAGTATGTGTCAAATAGTTGTAGCATTTTGATAGGATGGACTTTCAGTATTTGCTTACTTTTATGTTTGTCGTGTCTTGAAGCTCAGCGTGCCTCTCGGTTTCACTAAGTGCTCATTTAATAAAGAGTTGCCGGTTTGTTAGGGTTTTGTTAAAAGACATTCTGTAAAAATGGAAAAAGAAACATTGTTTCCCAATGTCTCCATCTCGTTCGAAACGCATTGTGTAATTTTATAAGAAGAGTCAGCCTCGGGGGACTTACTTTACGTAGTTACATTGTATCCTTGTTTCGGGAGCAGATCCACGCGGTCTCGGTCTTGCTCGGTAGTTAAAGTCTAAAATGGGAGAAATGAGCGGTCATTTATACAGCCGGTTGTCTTCGGCTTCGAGTGTTCAGAGAATTTCAATTTGCACTTACTTTGGAAGTTCACGCAAAGTACTTCTGATTTCTTCTGAGACACGTTCTCGCCATCAGCTTGTTCTTTCAAACTCGCTTTTCCGGTTTTCTGCATCTCCTTGTTCTGAAACAGGAAGTGGTTTGTTTGTTGTTCTCTGGGAGATGTAGTTTTTTACCGGTCTGCTTAGCTGCTTTACTATGTTTCTTAGTACAAATAGTCGGTCATTTTTTGGTGTTTGGAAGTTGTAGTTTGGCATTCACCTTGATAGAATCTAACTTTACGTTTATGATCTTGAGCTCGAAATTTTAGAAATGAACAGTATGCTACTTTGTTTAGTTCCGACATTTCATTTAATCCTTTCTGGGTACAATTGAATTTCAAGATTAGATATGCCTCTTTTTTCAAAAGCATTGTTTCTACATTACCACCTCGTGGTGGATGTTTTAAGGCTGATAGCACTTTCCAGACAAAATCTATTTCTGTGTGCTTTTTTTCTATAAAATGCGAGACCAGTGGCGCTGGTAATACTTGCTTGGATCACCTGAAAGCAGGCACCATCCCTTGGGGCCTACAGATTTAAAATGTTCCTGTAATATTTATAGACGATCCCGAGTACAAAAAAGGTTTCAGGTTTATAAGTACCAAGTGCAGTCGTGACCTCATGGTACATACCATAGAAACTGCTCAAAGAATTTGCCAGAAAGAAGTTGAAGAACTCGACAGCTTGACTCAAATAAACAAAAACAACCACACCTTGACTGATGCAAAACATTACTAGAAAAAATCGATAAGGAGATCCAGAACTTCAAAGACAATACTATCAATTTCAAAACTTCCAAATTTGAAAAAGACACCAAATGCTTCAATATTGAGACGGTTTATCCTTATTTGAAGGACGATTACTACACCAAAGTGGACTCACGCAGAGCTCTATCTGAGTACCAAGGTAGATCCAAGAACAGATTCTTAACATTCTCAGAATCCTCATCATCAGACTCGACGGGCAAATCTGACCCAAGAGAAGGCCCTTCAAAAAGACAGAACTCTTTTTTAGAGAAAGGCGACCTAAGAAACCGAGTACGGTTCAAACAACAGCAGCCATGGGAAATGAGGACCAGGAGAATTTTTTACAAGACTTGAGTAAAACTTCAATAATAAATTTGTCATCAAAGCAACTGTCCAAGGCAGGAGAATCAGTGTGTCAAATTTGTTCCAAGTACATTCACAGACTACGCCAATCTGAAAATTGAAGCATTAGAATTTTTCCGTAAGATTCGCCTTAAAGTGTTTTTTCATGGAAAAGAAAACACCGGTAACACTGAACCTTCAGGATTAACCAAAAAATCCAATTTTAATCTTCCAGCACACAGCATCCCAAAACAAATAATTGCCTTTGAACAGGCAGTCTTGTCCTCCATCATTCAATTGGAAAACAGCAAACCATTCATTAAACAGAACATCTACAGGGAGCAACAAAAAGCTATACAAGATCTACAAAAAGATGACACAATAATCATTAAGCCTGTGGATAAGGGTGGGGCCCTAGTCATATGGCCAAAAGAAATGTATTCAGCTGAAGCAAAAAGCCAAATTGGGTACAACAAGTGGTACCGACAACCCAAGGAAGACCCTACACGACAAATAGAAGGAGAGATTACAAATAAACTAAAGTTTGGATTGGAACAGGGGATCTTAGGTCCCAAGGAATATGAATACCTCAATAAAACACACCCTAGGATTCCAGTCATCTACTTTCTCCCTAAAATTGTCTAACACAACCACCAGGAAGACCGATCGTCTCCGGCTGTGACTCTGTGTTAGAGCCCATCACAAAGTATGTAGACGTCTTCCTGAAACCCTTCATGGATCAAGCTACCATCGTACCTAAGAGACACGACTGACTTCATAAATAAAATTGAAGGTCACTCATTTGACCCTTGTCTTCAGTGGATGGTATCATTTGACGTCGTCTCACTATACACCCAGATCCCGCAAGAAGAAGCTCTCCAACCAATGGAGTACTATCTGGAAATCAGACAAAGGCCCCATAGAGTACCCACCGACTTTATACTTGAACTAGCAGGAATAGCTTTAAAGAAAAATTATTTTAAGTTTGAGGAAATATCCTTCATGCAGACAAAAGGGACTGCGATGGGATGTCCCTTCGCCCCAGAAATGGCTGTGCTGTTCATGGCCCGCTTTGAGGACAAGTTTATAATCAATCACAGCCCATTCAGTGAATATATCCAACAATGGTACCGGTACATAGACGATGTCTGGTGTCTCTGGAATGGCAGAGAAGAAGAACTCCAACAATTTCATGGATAGCTCAACACAAGACACCAAGACATCAAGTTTAGTATTACTAAGAGCAAAACTTGCTTGATGTTTCTCGATGTGGAAGTCATCCCATACGAACAAAAATTGATAACTACATTACACCGGAAACCGACTGACAGGAACACAATTCTCCACTACCAAAGTTCTCACCCAAGAAATCTTAGGGATAACCTCCCTTATGGCCCGCTACTAAGGATCAGAAGGAACTGTGCAAGAAAAGAAGATTTTATGATCCACGCAGCAGTATTCTGCGACCAACTGAAAGAGAGAGGATACCCCCATAAGATGCTCAAACATGCAGCAAAAAGGGCATGGTATACGCTACGAGAAGAACTCCTCATCAAGAAAGATAAGAAACCTTTAGACAAACTTGTTTGTGTCTCCACGTTTGGCCCACACACTAACAAATTCCGTCAGATGATTCTAAAAAACTGGCATCTCCTTACACAACTGGAATGTCCTTTAGAGCGACCAATGTTCGCAATGAAAAAGAACAAAAACATAGGACAGAGAATTATCCGGGCAGATGCCACACCAATTATTAAGAAGAAAGACTTCAGGATGCAATGGAATATGAGACCCATTGAGGGCCATCATAATTGCGGCAACTGCTCAGTTTGTGACAACACCATCGAAGGCTATGAATTCACGCACGATTCCATAAAATGGACTCACAAAGAGTTTTCAAACTGTACAACTAAAAATATAGTTTATGCGATCCAGTGCCCTTGCCCTAAACTATATATAGGGAAAATTAACCAAGAGATCAACCAAAGGATTGTACAACATCGCTCCAGAATAAAAAAGCAAGTATTGACAGCGCCACTGGTCTCGCATTTTATAGAAAAAAAGCACACAGAAAAAGATTTTGTCTGGACAGTGCTATCAGCCTTAAAACAACCACCACGAGGTGGTAATGTAGAAACAATGCTTTTGAAAAAAGAGGCATATCTAATCCTGAAATTCAATTGTACCCAGAAAGGATTAAATGAAATGTCGGAACTAAACAAAGTAGCATTCTGCTAATTTCTAAAATTTCGACCTCAAGATCATAAACGAGAAGTTAGATTCTACCAAGGTGAATGCCAAACTACAACTTCCAAACACCAAAAAATGACCGACTATTTGTACTAAGAAACGTAGTAAAGCAGCTAAGCAGACCGGTAAAAACTACATCTCCCAGAGAACAACAAACAAACCACTTCCTGTTTCAGAACAAAAAGATGCAGAAAACCGGAAAAGCCAGTTTAAAAGAACAAGCTGACGGCGAGAACACGTCCCAGAAGAAATCAGAAGTACTTTGCGTGAACTTCCAAAGTAAGTGCAAATTGAAACTCTCTGAACACTCGAAGCCGAAGACAACCGGCTGTATAAATGACCGTTCATTTCTCCCATTTTAGACTTTAACTACCGAGCAAGACCGAGACCGCGTGGATCTGCTCCCGAAACAAGCGTACAATGTAACTACGTAAAGTAAGTCCCCCGAGGCTGACTCTTCTTATAAAATTACACAATGCGATTCGAACGAGATGGAGACGTTGGGAAACAATATTTCTTTTTCCATTTTTACAGAATGTCTTTTAACAAAACCCTAACGAACCGTCAACTCTTTATTAAATGAGCACATAGTGAAACCGAGAGGCACGCTGAGCTTCAAGACACGACAAACGTAAAAGTAAGCAAATACTGAAAGTCCATCCTATCAAAATGCTACAACTATTTGACTCATACTCGAACTATAAAACAATATATGTTCATCTTCACAGATTGTCCCTAAATCCTACGTGGAACAAACAAAAGAGAATTCAACACACAGTTAGGAAGATCGACCACAAGTCTAATTCAGGTACAACAGAACCAAAATAACGACCAAAAGTACTAAGGTAGAGAGAAAGGGTATAAAATACTGAATACTCTTTTTCATTTTTTATTTTTTATTAATTACAGATTACACCGTGTTACTGCCCTGAAGAAAATCCCTTGAGCACAACAGGGATTTGAAACGCGTCAGCACCTTCTTTAAATCCATGAGGGAGACTGATTAAATTGACATAGATACTGTTGAGGGATTTTGAACATTGATTAATCCCCACAAATCCCCACAGGCTCCAAAATTCTTTCCCCATGGAGAGCATCTCTCAAAAAGGAAAACAGTTATAGGGATCTATGAGAGTGCTCGTCAGTTTACTTTATGTTCAAATTATATACTGGTGTAATTCCAAACATGGTTTTAAAGAATAGATATTGAATTCCCACATAATTGTCTGTTTCGCATTGCATAGACAGAGAATTCATGCATAACTGTCTTATGTTTATAATCGTTTTTGCAAATGAATGTTTTGTATTTTTCATTTTCTCTGAACTAAATAGTGTATCTCTGTAAGTCTCAGACATATTGATGTTGTTTAAAAAGTTCCTTGAAAAAAGCGTAAATCATGGCGAAATGATTAAGCCAAGGACCAAGGATTACAAATATTGGCCCTTAGTCTGCTAAACTAATAAAGCAGCAGGACAAAAACGGCAGCCAGTTTCTTTTCATTATAAAAACTTCAAGTACGCCCCATCTGGCTACCAATATAGGAGGTAACCCCTTCATTTGATTCACATTTAGAAAGTAGGCATTTTCTTGTTCAACCATTCTGTGTGCCTCTGCCTGTTTGTGTATTGACTGTCTGGTTTTGGAGTGACAGGGGCTGGGGATGTGCATTCACTGTAGACAGTCACTGGGTGGTGTTGAGGTGTGCCTGGCCCTAACTGGATGACTCAAAGCTGAGCTGAATAGACCTTGGCTGAGTAGCGGGGGGAGATTTCCTTACACCTGAATAGGGCCTGTCTCCTTTCCACAATGCTGTCTCCACCCCCTGTGGTCATACTGCAACAGTGAGGACAGAACTGGTTTGGACTGGGCTCAGAGACCCTTGCACAAAGAGAACAAAGACATTTTGGGGTATAAGTATTAGACCTAAAACCACAGAACTTTAGATCACTTCTGGACTCAAGAGGAACCTTAGCCAAGGAGAAGAGCTGAAGAGCTGTCAAGAGGAGTACTGCTCCTTTGCTGACTGCTGTGTCCCAGTAGGACATTAGCAAGTTGTCTTGGTTCACAACTATTGTAGCTGAGCAGAAAAGGCTCCCAGAGTTGTGGGCAACAAAGCAGTGACTTTTTAAAGTTATCTTTATATTAAAAGTTAAGTTAAATCGAACCTCAGCAATAAGTCTTGTATAATGTAATGATTCATTTTTTTTATTTTTTTTAAAACTATTTTTATTGGCATTTTCTTGTTTGCAGCGTAAAGACAACAGTAATCAGCAAAACATATAAACATGTGCAGTGTGGCATCAATATCATCATCATATAGCATTGACAGAGGGCCGTGCAGCCTCATTAAATACAGAAACAGCATTAGGGGTCCCATCCTTTCCTCCCAGCTATGCACCCCACCATAGGAGATCATTGTGAAGCGGAAAGCGAGAGTCCATAGTGCGTGAGCCATGGTTGCCATATTTTCCAGAACTTTTTTGGGCAACCCCGTGCGGTGTAGGTCGTCTTTTCACCTAACATGTACGTATCCATACTCTTTCTCCATTCAGTGAGGGACGGGCCCTCCCTCGCCCCCCATGTCTTGGCTATGTCACGCTTTGCGACCACTAATCCTAGCTGTACCAGAGTCAGTTTTGATTTGGGGAGGTCAATGTCCGTGGCTACTCCTAATATGGCAAATGCAGGTTTGAGCGGGATCAGTTCCCCCATAATATCACTGAGCTCCTCCCTCAGGGTTTCCCAGTATCGTTGAATCTTTGGGCACTCCCACACCGTGTGAAAGAAAGTGACCTCTGACCTCCTGCAACGCAGACAGTCTGGAGTTTCGGCCCTCCCAATGGGGTGCAACCTGGCTCTATCATAATACGCTCTATGTAGATATTTGTATTGAATTAGTCTGAGGCGCGATCTGATGGCCACCTCTCTAGGGTGCATAAGTGCCATTTCCCAGTCTAAATCATCTAGCTCTCCCACCTCTGTTTCCCATTTTGTCCTTAATTTGTGCAGTGTGTTCGGTTTATTGTTTATTATTGTCCTATATGTCCAGGAGACCGCCTTATCTGCTATTTCCCCCATCAAGAGTCGGCCCTCCAGGGGCGCGTATTCTGGAATGTCGTCAGTGTCTAAGCCTTGTGCCCGCCACGCATGGGCCAGTTGCAGGTATTTATAGTATTGCGTTGTGTTCATGTCATATTCTGCCTGGAGATGTGTGAAAGTAACCAACTCTTTGCGGTACAGTATGTCTTTGAGGTGTGAGATACCCAATAGATCCCATTTCTTGAAACCTCGCAGTTTTGTGATCTCGCATAGTCTGTTCCCCACCCACAGCGGGGTTTCCCTAGTAATCCGCTTGTCCCATTTCATTTGTGTTCCCGCTTGCTTCCATACCGCCAGGACGATCCGCGTCACAGTACGGAGCTTTGATGCGCCCCTCCCACCATATAGATAGTGTGTGTACGGGCGGTTAGTAAACTGCGTGCGCTCCAGGGCGTATGTGGGATGGTCGCCCTCTACATGTTCCCATTCATTCACAACTATTAAATGGGCAGCCCAGTAGTAGGCCCGGAGGTCTGGCAGAGAAATACCGCCATTATATTGGTTACGTTGCAATGTCGCCAGTGCTATCCTCGGTGGTCTCCCATCCCATAAAAATGTCCGCAGTATGGCCTCTATTTTAGTAAACACCGCCGCAGGCAACAGCTGATATGTGTTTTGTAGCACATAGAGGAATTTGGGAAGCACTATCATTTTGTATAGAGCTGCCCTACCAAGTATGGTCAGCGGTAGAGCCTTCCACCTCTCCACGTCATCGCGGAACTCCCCAGTACCCTGTATAAATTGTGATCCAAGGCTGCCTGCGTATTCGTCGTTGCGTAGATCCCTAGATATTTTATGCCTTCTCGGGCCAATTGAAGCTGGCTTGGGCCTGTAGTATATTCGCCCCTCTTGTCTGCTGGGTATAAATAAGATTTCCCCCAATTAATCTTGTAGCCCGCCTGCGCTCTGTACGCGTTGCAGCTTTCCATGATGCAGGAGAGTGTTCTGTCCGGATTTGTGATATATAACAGTATATCATCGGCGTACAGTGAAATACGCTCGTCAGATTCCCCCTCTCCTCCTGTCCGAAATCCCGTTATACCGGTGTGTGCACGTATCACACAGGCTAACGGCTCCAGCACTAAAGCAAAAAGCAGCAGGGATAGCGGGCATCCCTGGCGGGTGCCCCTGCCTATGGGGAATTCCCGGGATACCACACCGTTGACTCTAACCCGTGCCAGGGGTCTGTCATAGAGCACGGCAATCCACTGTCGAAACACCGGTCCGAGGCCAAATGCCTCCAGTGCAGACATGAGAAAGGGCCAATGAACGGTGTCAAATGCCTTTTCGGCGTCTAGGGACAAGACTAGGTGTGGTTCCACCCGTTTGTTGACCACCTCCAACCAGTTGTGTAGCCGTCTCAAGTTATGTCTTGTCGACCTCTTTGGCATGAAGCCAGATTGGTCTCTGTGTATGAGACCCGCAATTACAGTTGTGAGCCTATTCGCTAATATTCGAGCTAGTATTTTGGTCTCTAAATTAATGAGTGAGATAGGGCGATATGAGCTACACAACTTCGGCAGTCTCTCTTTCTTGTGAATAACTGTTATCGTGGCAGTTCGTAGGTCTCTGGGGAGAGTGCCCGTCTCATGTGCTTCCACGTATAGTTGGAGGAGGTGCGGGCTAAAGAGTGTGGAGTGCTGTTTGAAGAATTCTGATGGGAGCCCGTTGGGTCCAGGGGCTTTCCCTGTTTTCATCTGTCCAATGGCTGTCATGATTTCTTCCTTAGTGATTTTAGTATCAAGGAATGCTGACTCATTGTCCTCTAATTTGGGGAGCTGTATCTCCCGTAAATAGTCTTTAATTGGGGGTGTTTCAGCTAGCTCCCGCGGCGCATAGAAGGCCTCGTAGTAATCCGCAAAGGCATTTGCTATGGTGCTTGGGGTCTCGTAGATCGTGCCATCCTCCCCCTGTATCTGGGCTAACCATCTACTATCTTGCTCTTTTTTACTGAGCCACGCCAGTAGTCTGCCCGTCTTGTCCCCTGTGTCATACAGTCGCCGATGTAGGGCTTGTATCGCATGTTGCGTCTCTCGCCTGGCTAACGTGAAGTATTCCCGCCTGAGAAGTTGTAGACTGCGCAGCAGTGTGGGGTCCTGATCCAGACTTGCCTGTGCCTCGAGCTGTACTAATCGGGCTTCAATCCCAGTGACCTCTTCCTCCTCTTTTCGTTTTTTGTGAGCTATGATGTTTTGGGCCCCATCCCGGAGCACGGGTTTGTATGCCTCCCACAATGTGATTGCCGAGTCAACCGTCCCCACGTTCTCTTTGAAATAAAGCTCCGTGTCGGTTCTAAGTTCGCTTGCAACCTGTACATCTTTTAATATCCACGCGTTGAGTCTCCATCCCCCAGTCTGCTGGTGCGGGCGGGTTCCCACTGTAAGCCATATGGGCGAGTGGTCTGAGAGGCCTCTAGCCAAGAATTTCACGTCATGGGCCTCCCCCAGGTCACCTCCCAGGGCAAATATGTAATCTATCCTTGAGAAAGCTTTATGGGCTGCGGAGTAGAAGGAATAGGCTCTGGTCTGGGAGTGCTGCCTACGCCATAGGTCTGTAAGTGTTAGTGTGTCTGCGAACCGTCGTAAGGGGGTCGCCCTGGGATCCCTAGTCGTAGCAGTCGTGCGGTCAAGCATGGGGTCCATTACATCATTGAAGTTACCCCCAATGATGTGTGTGTCTGAACCGGCCTCCAACAGTATTGCTGCGATCTTATCTAGTGTCTGCCGTTGGAGCCGAGGCGGCGCATATACACTGATAAATGTAACGTTCCGTCTGTTCCACACCCCCTTTACCGCTACATACGTGCCATTGGGGTCTGTCCAGGTATGTTCCAGTCTGAAGGGTGGATTTTTCCGGATTAGTATCGCTACCCCCCGTGCTCCAGTGGAGAAGCCAGCGTTTTGTATGCCCCACGGCCTAGAAAACCACATTGTGTGCCTCGTAAGTGTGTCTCCTGTAGGAGAATGACGTCAGGCTTTAGTCTCTTAAAGTAAGCGGCCACTAGCCCCCTCTTGACTTTATTTCCCATCCCATTCACATTCCATGAGAGGATAGAGTATGTTCCTTGCTCAGCCATTGCCATCCCGGTCATATGCGGTGCCCAGTCTTGCTGTCGGCCCATTTCCCTCCCCCCACTGCTGCAATCTGAAAACTACTATTGTCCCACTGGTGTGCCATTGTTTTACAAAAGAACCCCAACTTCCCTCCCCACCCTCCCTCCCACACCTCCCCAACATCCGACCGACTGCCCCTAGGGTCAATAGGACCAACTGTGCAGTGCTCAGATCGATGAGGTCTATCGCCCTCCCCCCCCAGCCCATTGTCTTAAACTTCCCTCAGTCTCTCCTGGCCCCCCTCAGGAGTTTGCGGGCCCCGGGTGAACCATCTAGAGCTTAGGCTATCAGGCAGATCGGTTCAAAACCGACTGGCCACTTGTAAGCGCACTTCAAAAGTGAGGACAGTTCGAACAGGCCTCTCTCGAGGGACTAGAGAGTGTGTACCTGAGAATACCCCTGTGGGAAAGAAAACAAAGAAAACAACGAAACAATACAGAATACAGAAATAATAACGAGATGGAAAAAACAGAAGGAAAAAGTGGCGGGGTGGAGAGGCCCGCGAGCGGAAAAGGAGAGAGGAAGGAGGAAAACCAAAAGGGAATAGGGAAGGAAACAGATCCAGGAACCAGAACAAAACACGTGGGGTGACGTGTAGCGCTACTCCCTGGCTCAGTTCTCATGCGGCTCCTCAGGCCTCCTGTAACTCTTCAGTTTTGTCTTCCACGTCCGGTGACCGAGTGTCTCTCTCAGTGTCCACCTCCTTCTCCAATACGTTCTCCATACGGTTAATGTCCTGCATCAACGGGTGGTCGTCTTCTGAGTCTGTCGTGATATCCTGATCGGTGCAATTTGCTAAGTAGTTTGGGTTAGTCTCTACGGATCGGCAGCGCTCCCCAGGGCCCTTTCCCCGAGTGGCGCCCTCTGGCTTCTGTTCCTGTCGTGCCGCACCCGTCCTTCTGGTGTTACGGTAGGGCGTGGGTCTAGGCATTGTGTTCCGCAGCATTCCCCCAGGTCCCGGCGTGCCTTTTTGTGATCTGGTTAGGTTATTTCGTGTAGCAGACACCTTCCCGGAGCGCGGTGACAGCTCCCTGGAACCTCTTAACACTGGGCGCTCTTCCAACCAGTGCCATGCCTCCTCCGGAGTGCTGAAGAACAGTGTCTTATCGTTATAGATCACCTTCAGTTTGGCGGAAAAGAGGAGCATATATGTGATCTGTAGCTGCCGTAGTTTGTCCTTCACGGAGTCAAATGTTTTACGTTGTTTCTGGACCTCACAGGAGTAATCTGGGAACACCATGATTCTGGTATTGTCTGTGCGGACGTCCCCTTTCTGTCGGAAGGCCTTGAGGATGAGGTCTCTGTCTTGGTAATTAAGGAATTTTGCGATCAACGGCCGTGGGGGTGCCCCTGGTGGTGGTCTGACCCCCGGTATTCTGTGCGCCCTCTCGATGACAAAGCACTGCGAAAAGTGGGTGTCCGAGAACGTATCCAGCAGCCATTTGTGCAGGTAGGCGCCCGTGTCAGTCCCTTCGATGGCCTCCGAGAAGCCAAGAAAGCGGAGGTTGTTTCGCCTCGCTCGATTTTCTGCATCATCGACCCTCCAGAGAGTCTCTGCCATGGTCTTTGTGAGGGCCGTAACTTCGCCTTTTAGCACATTGGTGACATCTTCCACCTCTGAGATACGGTGTTCCGCCTGCGTAACCCTCTCTGAAACCTTTCGTAGATCTTGGCGTAGCAGGTTAACGTCTATTTTGACCTCATCAATCTTGCCTTCAAGCGCCTCCCTGGAAGACTGTATGGCGTGAAGAAGGACAGTATTATCTGGGGGGTCTGCTGGTCCCGCCATTTGGGGGTCGGGTACCGACATTGGTTTAGTAAATTTGTCCAGCTTTCCTTGCTTCTGTGCTTTGGGGTCCTTATCACGCGCCATCGGGGGCGACGAGGCACTCCACCCTACAGGGTACTCACCACCAGGCACCCCCGCAGTAGCAAGTCCACCCTCCTCGTTCCCCTCACCGTGGGTGTCCGGGAACGTGTCAGGTCTTTGAACGCTGTTCTCTGGGTCCCAGTTGGCAATGGAGTGGGGTCACCCCCCTTGTGTTGCGTGGGCTCCTGTAGGTCTCTGCCCTGATCTCTTGCAGCACCATACCGCACTCCCAGGCGTGTCCGGTGTCGCTTCTCTAGCGGGCTCAGCTGCGGGTCCTGAACCCCTCTACTGCGTCTTCAAGGTCCTTATCTTGGTCAGTCCTGCGGCCCTGGTGCTCGCTCCTCCCGTCCCACAGGACAGAGTATGCCACTGGGGGGTGGAGAGTGGGGGGCCCGGGCGGACCGTGACTCGTCGTCTGCAGCGCTCAGTGTGGCCCTAAGTGGGTTCCCATCGCTTGGCCCCTTCGCCTCTTGCTTCCGTGCTAGTGCCCCATGCCGGTTCCCTGTGCCGATCGTCTCCTCCCTTCCCGGGGCTCTCTCCGGAGTACCTCGCAGCCCTCCCAGCTCTCCTCAATATCACCGGTCGGGTCCTGGGGCCCCCACAAGTCCTTATTATCTCCCACATCCGGTGTCGGTGCGCATTCAGCGCCCGCCCCAGCTTACTTCAAGTGCGCTCTTCCGCGTAGTTGGGCAAAAACCAGTCCGGGGTTCTGCAACGCCGCATCAGACCTCTCCGGCAGTTCGTGTCCCTCCTGCGGTCTCGCGGTCGGGCTCTGCAGTCTCTACGATCCCGACAGGTCACCGCTCAACTTTGGAATCGCGGTGGGGTTCGTTTATTGGTGGTTCGCCGCCTCTCAGACCGCTCCGCCGTCGCTTCGTCCGATTTTCACGCGGTCTCCATTTTGCATGTCGCCTGGTCCTCACCTTCAGCACCGTGTCCAGGGTTTCCGGGCTTCCCGCGAACTCGCGGTATACTTCTGTCGGCCCCCGCAGCCTCCACAGTCCCCACCGGCCACCGCTCACCGTTAGAGTCTCGCTGGGGTTTATTGGTGGTCCGCCGCCGCACAGACCTCTCCGACGCCGCAGCTGCCTCGTCCAATTCTCACGCGGCCGCCATTTTGTGTGTCGCCTGGTCCGCACCTCCAGCACCGTTTTCCCGGGTTTCAAGGCTTCGTTCCCTCAGAGTCGTCGCCGTGTGGATGCAGCTTGCATTCCGACACTCGGTCTACGTTTTTGAGGGTACAGGATCAAGTGGTTACGACAGGATTTATGCAGGATCACTTCTCGGCCATCGGAGCTGCCGCCTAACGCGTCTAGTCCGCCATGCTGCTGGCCACGCCCCATGTAATGATTCATTTGATACCTTACAGTACTATGTGTAGTGGCCCAAATGGATGTTAGGAATTAACTCCAATGGGACCACCAGCCTTGCTACAGTGAAAAAGACAATTTCGAGTTTTCACGGTGGGGACATGTCAATTACAAAATGTAAATGCCCTTCCTTTTAATATTTAGCACTCTACCTTGTGGGCTAGAAAGGCCGTCACTAGGGGTGACCTAGAAATGTTAAAAGGAAGGTTTTGACTTGGCAAAAATGTTTATTTTACCAAGTTGGGTGTGCAGGTTAGAAGTTGCCCGACTAGGCTGCAGTGGCAGACCTAGAGACATGTTTGCACCTTGTCACTGTAGTGGTGGTATAGGAAGTGCTGCAGTCCACCGCTGGCCTTTGTACCTTGTACTAGGGACTTATAGGTAAGACAAATATGCCAATCAGGGATTAGCCAATGGGACATGCACGCATGAGGGGAAGAGCACATGAACTGGGACCTGGTCAGCATAGCCCCGTGCACTACAGAGTCGAAAAACCAGCAGCACTTGGGAGGTGAACATAAAAAGGAGGCACTTTCTTACACTATTTGTACTGCCCTCAGTAAATTGCCTAACCTTTGCTTACCTCCTGAAGCTTGCACATTTGTTATAATTTCTGCTAAATACTGGCGTGGGAGAAGACAGTGAACAACTTAAGCATACAGCCATTCATTGGCCCTTCAGGAATTTGAATTTTCATGTTTTTTATTGAAATTAGATTTTCTTAGTCTGAATGGTTTTGTGGAATGGTCTTTCCACGAAGTCTTGGTTATTAATTTTAAAAACCTCATTTATGTTCACAATTTGCTTGTTCATTTAAAGCGTTTTGAAGTTTGGAGTAGCCACATTTTGGCATTACCCCCGGATTATTTCTATAGGTCTCCTATACGGTGCTCCCAGATGAATTTCCTGCCAAAGTTTAGGGCCATGTCTGCAGTTAGTGGCTGGGCTCTGCCCGCATATAATAGGTAGGGGGTGGAGAAACTCGTGTAATTCCGTGTAGCGTAATCATGTAGAATTACCAAAAAATTTCATGAGATTATGCAGAATTACACAAGAGAAATTCTCAATTTAGCACTATTTTCTTAGTGCAAAAATGCCCCCAAGGATGCATTTTGCGCTAAGAAATATCTCTAAATGAGATGCTAGTGATCCCTAACTCTGTGCTTGGGTAGATTTTCCCCCAACGTACTCCAAGGCATTTAGCACTAGTTTCTTAGCGCAAAATGCACCCTTGCATCCAAAATGGGTGCAAAGGATGCATTTGCCCTAAGAAATTAGTGCTAAATGCAACAAAATATAAAGAGCAGCGTGAGCAGCCAGTTGCACTCACTAGGGGGCATATTATCAACGGCCAGCGATAATTATCGCTGGCCGTGCTTAGCGACAGATTCCCTATCGCAGGCTATCTCTGGAATTTATCGCCCTGGTAGCGCGCTATTAACAACGCGCTTCTCCAGGGCGATAAAAATTCCAGAGATAGCGAGGTTATCGCCGTTTTGCAGGGAACATCGCTGGTTTTCCAGCGATGTTCCCTGCAAAGCGGCGATGACTCTGCTGATACGACCCTGTGGTCGTATCAGCAGAATCCACCCCTATGTTAGGGATGGCTAAGTCAGGATTTTAGCAGACGTTAGATTTTGGCGAAACGGCCGTTTCGCCGAAATCTAACCTCTGCTAAAATCATGTGGGCTGCCTTGTAAATATCGCGATGTGAACATCAGCGATATTTGCAAGGTAGTCCATCTGAGTACGCCACTTTGCATCTCATTAGAGATGCAAAGATGAGCGTTGAGGAAAAGAGCGATAATGTAAGGATTCACGCGATAGCGTGATGCCTTGCTGATTAGGCGATAAAATTATCGCCGCTTTTCAGATCGGCAGCGCAAAAGCGGCGATAATTGTATTATCGCCTCGTTGCTAATATGCCCCTAGATAATCTCTTGGAGGTGGATTTTATCTCCAAATTACTCTTAATTGCACAAGCAGGCGTAATCATGTTATTATCGGTGAGTCCACATCGGCTCATAATAGGTTTCTTCCTTTGCAGAACTCAGACCATTCGGTTTGACTTGACCCTGAGCTGCTGTGTGTAAAACCGGCAGGTATTAGTAAAACTGTAACCACTGCAGGAAATCAACTATACTTGTAGAACTGATGCACCGTGGTGTACCCTGAGCATCATTAGCTACAACACTGAGGCCCAGATTTGCAAACATTTGTCACTGTGTTTGCATCACAAATGTGACACACACCAGCGCAAAATGTTTTTTGTTTGTCATTTGCTCCAATGGACAATTGCCTAAAAGTGACACAAAGCAGCTCAAGGCGCTGCTTTGTGTTACTTGGCGTCAGGGTGCATTACACGGGTGGTGCATGGATGTTCCCATGCAACCAATCATGCTTTTCGACGCAAAACTCTATTCCATTAACAATAGTAGAAAGAGTTTTGCGCCAAAAAATAATGCTGCTTTGAAGCAGGTGTTAAAAAGTAGAGATGTTTCTATTTCTACGAACGCTTCCCACTTTGCATATGTCTTCACTGTACAGCACACATCCAAGATGGTAAAAGATTTAGAGTCAGTTCAGCATAAAATGTTGTATGGGAAGGGTACCCTTCAAGTACAAAACCTCTGCTAGACTCATGCACATACCCTTGCACCATGGCGCAAAGGTGTGTGCGTGGCGCTCGGCTACCTGATTGTCACTGGCGCTAGGGAGAGGGGAGGAGTGTGCCATATCGCTGCAGATATGGCGCTTTCCTGCCCTCTCCCTCCCATGCAACGCAGCGCAGCATTTTTGGATGCTGCGCTGCATTGTGTGTTCGTTTTATAAAGATGGGCCTACAAATATTAATTCCAAGAGAAACTTGAGTGAGTGGCTTTTTTTTATTAATTATTGTGATATTATTTAATTTCAAGAAACTTGGGCCATTGCAGCTCCAATTTGTAATGTCGCTCTTCCTTCGAGCTCTGGACGGGCCTATGGAGGTTTCGCTCTGATACAGGGTATCTTTAAATGTCACCTTCATCTTTAAATGTCACCATCACTTCTCTCGATTTGGCTTGCAGGAGAATCCAGGTCTTTTCTGACCAATGCACTTCTAGTTTTCGTTTCTATTTAATACATTTTTATAATGATTTTGCTTATCCTAACAACAAGTTTGCAGATATTTTTTAATATCGTTGATGATTTGATGAACATCTCCAAGTCTGATTCTGAGGGGATTAATCTGGTTCACTGTCTTCACTTTAATGCTAAACTTACTCCTGGAAACGCCATCTTTAACCATTCTTGAGTGTGATATGGTTAACATCCATGTATGTGATGGTGACGCGATGCCACTAATACCTACATTCCTTGGTGCTTTAGTAATAGATTATATTTTTATGACTTGCTGATTATTAAATTACTCTTTAACATGTGATACGATTGCTTAGGGATACGGGGACCACCATTCCCTGACCATGTGGTGCCTGGCACACAGTGCTTGAATGTGTGGCGGGGTACTACATGTTGCCCACAGGCCACGTAGCAGTGGCCTATGGTGGATGGGGATCCCTACTTTGTGCTCCCAAAGTCCCTTTCCGGCTGCCTTTTCATGGGGGTGTGACCGCCATGAAAAGGCAGTCGGAAGGGGATACCCTATCCCTTACGGTGATGCCTGCACAGGCATCGCCCCCATTGTAGGGTTAGGAATCGGACCGCCGTCCCGACGGGATCTGTGATCCTGTCGGAGGCAGCGGTCATACCCACGACCTCTGAGCTCCAACTGCCGGTATTGTAATCCGGTGGTCGGATTTATTCCCAGGATCTCGGACGGACTGCCATCGACGGCCTGTCGGTGCCGATCTGCCTGACATCGTGATGACCACTTCTTTTTTCTGTGGCAGAAGATTCACACATTACGTGGTTCCTACATGGAGTAATCTCTTTACTGCATTTCATTTCTACAGGTCTTTGGACTGCGTTGGAAAAATACACAATGTTTCCCTCAGCATGAATTCCACTGTTACTCTAAAGATAATCCAGTCTGCATAAGTGCAGGTGGTTGTACTAATCCTCTAGGCCACTCACTCGTCTGCGATTCCATCTCTCTGCACGGAACTTTTAACACTTTGATGCCAGGTTTTTATTGTAAGTTACAGGTGACACCTGTTCCATTTAGTCCCTCCTGTCTACACTTTTAAGAAATGGTTCCTATCTTATTTAGTTAGTCCCTCCTGTCTACACTTTTAAGAAACGGATCCTATCTTATTTAGTCCCTCCTGTCATAAGCTTTTAAGAAACCGTTCCTAGCTTATTTAGTCCCTCTTGTCATACACTTTAAAGAAACAGTTCCTATCTTATTTAATACCTCCTGTCTACACTTTTAAGAAATGGTTCCTATCTTATTTAGTTAGTCCCTCCTGTCTACACTTTTAAGAAACCGTTCCTAGCTTATTTAGTCCCTCTTGTCATACACTTTAAAGAAACAGTTCCTATCTTATTTAATACCTCCTGTCTACACTTTTAAGAAACGGATCCTATCTTATTTAGTCCCTCCGGTCATACACTTTAAAGAAACAGTTCCTATCTTATTTAATACCTCCTGTCTACACTTTTAAGAAATGGTTCCTATCTTATTTAGTTAGTCCCTCCTGTCTACACTTTTAAGAAATGGTTCCTATCTTATTTAGTCCCTCCGGTCATACACTTTTAAGAAACAGTTCCTATCTTAAAAGGACTAATTGAAACATGCCGAGGCATGGCCACTAGGTTCTCCTACTCTTTACCTGTACAAAGAACTCAATCAATTGGTCATTTGATTAGCACAGCACTGTCACCCCTAGGGATATCTGGGCACTGAGGGTGCCATGTCTCCCTTGAAAAGCCAGGCCTTGAGTTTCTTTCTGAAAATGTCCAGGGAGGGTGCCGTTCGTAGGTCTTTGGTGGCGATGTAGGAGAAGGAGCGGCCCCCACTGTGATGAATGCAGGGGGTCTGTGCGAGGGTGAGTGATGTGGACTGCAGGTGTCTTGAGGGCAGATGGAAGTTCAGTCGATGGTTGACTTAAGCTGGTCCTTGGTCATGTACAGCTTTGTAGGCGTGCACGAGGATCTTGAACTGGAATCTCGTCTGTATAGGGAGCCAGTGGAGGTTTCTGAGGAGGGGGCTGACGTGGGTTAATTATGGGAGGTCCAGGATGAGTCTAGCTGAAGAGTTCTGTATGGTCTGGAGTCTTCCGAGGAGCTGGGTGGAGATTCCAGCATAGACGACGTTGCTTTAGTCGAGGAGGCTGGTGACAAGGGCCTGCGTGATGGTCTTTCTGATGTTGATTGGGATCCATCCGAAAATTCTGCGAGGCATGCGGAGCATGTGGAAGCAGGAGGAGGCAATTTCATTGATTTGTCATTTCATGGTCAGTTGGCTGTTGAGGATGATGCTAAGGTTGCGTGCATGGTCGGTTGGTGTGACTGTTGGTCTGAGTTTTGCTGGCCACCAGCTGTGGTCCCAGACAGATGTGTTCTTCCCAAAGATCAGTACTTCTGTTTTGTCAGAGTAGAGTTTGTGGCAGTTGTCTCTCATACATTTCTCTACGTTGGTCATGGCATTGCAGATGTTGGTTTTGGCATTGGATTGGTCCTCAGTGAGCGTCAGGATTAGTTGAGTGTTGTCTGCGAAAGAGATTATGGTGAATCTGGGGGATCTGATGACATCTGTGAGGGGGGTCTTGCAGAACTGTAAAGTGTTCTAGTAGAAGTATGTATACCCTTACAGGGAGGTTATTTCAAAATGTTCTTTGGCCTGGAATAGATATGATAAATATGCGCTTTGATAAATTAAACAAACTTGCTGCAATATTAATGCAAAAAGAAGTGTCCTTAAACTTAGTGTCAGAAACATTTGCATGAAAATCATCCCTCTCGGGTCAGAGATTCAAACACTCCTCCAAACTCAATTTCCAGCTCACTTTGCTGATCTCCTGCATACAATTCTTCAAGACACCAGGTATAGCGACTGTTCCAAAAACGTTTGATCTGGCTTATTGACTGGTTTCAAGACTGCGCAAAAGCAATCCGTCCAACTCGTAATACGGTGGTTGGACCGCCAAGCTCTGCACGGTCAGACCGCAACCACAGTACTGCGGTCCAAGGACCGCCAAACTCGTATAAGGTCCTCAGTATTGTTTTATGTGATAAATGTATCAGACAAACATGATAATCTAGCTGACGCATTCACATCCATGTTATTTATCCGACTGCTGAGTTTATGATCATTTCTATTATCAAAGTTAGCATCTACAACATTACTGTCTGATAGTTCCATTATTGATTTCTATTATGCCACTCTGTGTTTCCTTTTTAAACTCAAGATTTTCAAATATGCCACTTTGTGCTAATTGCTTAAACCAAACGCTTTTCAACGAGACCTGTGACTAGATCATATTAAAACTCAGGTATCAGACTATAGTTCAGTGAGGACGTTCATGCCAGGGTTATCGCTAACAAAGGTAGGCAAGATTGCAGCAGGTGTATCACCTGTCGCTGTTTATGCGGCAGCACTGCACAGTGAGATTAGAAAGAGCTAGCTTGCTATTCCAGAATGATTCAGCAGTTCCTATTGTACAGGCTATCTCAACTGGATACAATACATTTGGGAAAATAGGTAGGTCTGGGTGGGAGTTTAAGGGTTATATTTAGAGAAACTTTGAAACAATAGGAGGTGCACATGTCACATAAGTGGAAACACTTCTGTTTACCATAACGCTCAAGCAAAATTGTATATGGTGCTTTGTATTTCTTTATGTGTCAGGTAATGGTGCCTACAAGGGATTCTTTTTTTTAAATCTCCATCTTCAGTGATTTCAGAAATGAATTAACATAAGCCCTAATTAGTAGCTTATGCCAATTAAATTTCAAAATAAATTATTGCACTTTAACATGAATCAATCTCGAAACCAAAAAACTTAACTGAAATGAGAAATACAAGACAGGTGTATACTTGCTAAAGTTCAAATTTATGTAAACAAGATATGTTATAAAAAGGGTACAAAACACAATTCCCACATAAACAAAAGCGTCTGAGATGAACATTTTATGGACCTCTTTTCTCATGAGCACTTTTGTCATAATCCATTCCAAATATTAGAAAACAGAAAAATCATCATTAGCTTTAAAATGAACGATTCCTGAAATGATGGTTTACAAAGGAAATGATGGGTGGTCGACGTTTCGGTCTTTGGTGTGAAAACATCTATAAGACCATCTTCAGGACGGATTGTTAAAAAAGGATCTTATATTGCAAAGCAAGGAGCAATTCAATGCAGCTGCTGGAAAATAGAGGTACTCCATGTTTCAGAAATCATATGATAGTAACCTTCTAATGGCAAGCGCTCACCAAATGGTTTTTATTTTAAACAGTAACCTCTCAGGAATTTAGCGAGGATTGCTTCACGATGGGCAACTCTAGTATTAATCACGAGTCGCAGAGGGCCTCCTTATTGGCACTACTTGTCCGATCAGACAAGGTCTTGAAAGATAGAAAAGGAGTATCCCTCCTGGGTAGTAAATCTGCGCCGCTCCTTGGCAATGGTTGGGATTTTTTCTTCACATTGAAGTCCTGGAAGTAAATGATTATAGTGCAGGCCTTACTCCCTGATGTTGGGGGACCCAGTGGTACTCTGTGGGCTCTTGCAATGTACAGGGCTGAATGTATATCTTTTACACCCTCCAGCTAATTCTCTAGGATGTACAGAGATATTGTCTTAGCAGCCCACTTGATTAGATTTGTTTTTGAGCCCTCTGTACCTTCAAGTACTCCCACTAATCTGAGGTTAGACCACCGTAAGTGATTTTCAAGATCATTTGTGTGAGAGTATTCATTTGTTTCCCTATTGTCTCTTGTTTCTCTTGGTGTTGAGTGGATGTGTTCTCTAGCAGCAAGGTTTTTTCACTCATGTCTTTACTAATTTCATTGAAGCCGGCCAGAAAACACCTTCTTCATTAGCTTTTCAAACTTGGCTGATTGTTTAGCTTGGTTGGATTTAATTTGTCAATTCTGCCTAAGGGTGGTTTTAAATATGCCTTTCATAGAAGGGGATGCAGAAGAGCCAGTTGAATAGTCTTATGTTTCCTTGGTGCCTGAAGTGTAAGTTGCGGCAGTAGAAGCATTGCAATGAGCCAGTATTTCTGCAGCCGGATCAGTCATAGCTTCTTTAGTTCCATTTATAGGATCAAAGACTCTGTATCTATTAGTGCTCCTACTTTTGCCTCCTTGCATTAATGTGCATAGAGCATAAGCAGCATAGCTAATGTGAGCATCCTGACTCATATTGAGTTGATTTTTTGTTAGTGTGAGAATGTGAATTCATACATGGTGTGGTCGTGCGACCTCACCGTGTAATAATAACACAGTTCTTTATCAGGTGGAGTTAAGGTTTGTTTAAAAAACATTAGCCAAGTCCTGGGTAGTAGTGGCACAGATCAGTCAGGTTTTACCAAAGAAACAAATATAAAGCATTTTGACGTAACAAAACAGCATATAAGAAGAAACACAACACAAAAAAATTCCAACACCAATTTATAAAATAGATTATATGTTTATCTTTTTATAGACACTTGAACTAACAAAATCCACCAAAGTGTTCCAGAGATATGAATTTTCAGAGAAACAATAAATGACTACTGTTCGCTTAGATGCAAGAAATCATTGCAATCTGCCATAATAGCAGTAAACGTTATCTTACTTTCTCAAGTTGAAAACAACTATCCAGGCAGTCTTGGGGATGCTAACTCTGCTGGAGAGGTCACAGAGACCACAAAGGTCCAGGGGGACAGTTTCTTGCCAGTTTCAGCATTTGCCTATCCAGTTCTAAATCCTATGGGGATTCACCGTAGAAGTCAATGGAGTGGTGCTGATGCAAGGGTTTCAGGATGCTGAGGACACTCGAGGATGCTGAGCCAGTGTTGATGGTCTTCACATGGCCACCTCTTGGTCCACAGGCACAGGGGAGTAACTTTGGCCCTAAGGGTCGATGTCCCTCGAAGTCTCGGTGACCTCCAGCACAAAGCCAGTTGCCACTGGTCTACCTTGTATTCAGTTACAGCCAAACCATTGGTTTCCTTTATCTTGCAGTAAATTCTGCACTGTGGACTAAACTGCACTCTGATGGCACTCCCAGGCCCAGATGACTCAATTGCAACTTGTAAACATCAGGACTCAGTCTCCTAGACTGCACTTTGGTGGTCAGTGGCAATCAGGTGTTCCTGGCTGCCAACTCTTCGAAGCAGGCTTCTTCAGCTTTTATGTCCTTGTGGCTGTAACTGGTAGTCAGCCAACTGACTTTTGGAGTCACTCCTTCTGTCTACAGCTCGGGGACAACATTTATTCAAGCAGAACACAACAGGCATAGTTATCTCTTTGCTAGTCCAAGGTGCAGCCAGCGAAGTCCAGTCTTTGGAGCAGCCTCCCTTTGCTTCGTCCAGAGGTACAGCAGGGCAGTCCTTCTTTAGTCCTTCGGTCCTTCTTCCATGACAGGGGTTGAACTCAGATCTAGGTTCCAGGTATGCCACTTTTATGCTCATTACAAGTCCAGGGGGATGAGCAACTAACTAGCCAATCGGGCTATCAGGTCCCTCTCACCTGATGACAACTTCCTGTGAAGTGTGGAATTCAGTGTACCAGGGTGCACTATTCTGCCCACTCTCAACATGGCGGACCTTGTCTCTTGGTGTGTGGAGCTCCCTATCCCATCCCAGAAGAGTGGCTACTTGGGCCTTCACTCCCCTTGAAAAACTGGTTTCTTAACAACTTCTCCCTCTGTGCCAGAGATGCCATGATGTCTGCAAAACCAAAAGAGCATTTCGTCCTCTGTGAGATCACCATTTGCCCTTCAAAGGCAGCTTTTCCTTTGAAACTTGCGTATTGAGCTCACACCTACTGTGGCCATCCTGCCAGGAGGAGGTCACACCTCTCTTCCTGGCAGACCCTTTGTTTCCCTTCCTGGGAGCCATTCACATGCCTCTTGAGGAGGGCACAAGGCTGTCTCGAGTTCAGTAGCTTTTTACAAAAGAAAATGTCTACTGGAAAATGTGGGCAAGAACATGCCAACTTTCTAAGGTTAAGTGCCACAGCAATTCAATTCCACATTTAGGCCAAAGTCCCTAGTGAAAACAGGAATTCTACGTAAACTTGTTCCAGGTCCTGATGAGAACCCCTACATAGAAAGTATTTAATGGGGTTCGAAACGCGTAGACCTCCTCTTGTCCAAACAAATGGAAGTTAAATGAATTACCAGGTTAACCATTGTATAAGATTCAGGATTTTTGATTAATCTAAGTTAACCTGAGTGTTACACTGTTCGGCAAGTGCCCTAAGTGGGGTAATGTAATTTACGAAGAGATCTAAAAATAGATCCTGTACTCTTCTTTCCCCAGTCTGGGCTTCTCAGCTCTTTTTGTTTTGTGGAACCAGAGCTTGTCTAATATTATATGTGAGACGTATTGTCATGTTATTCATTTGACTATTTGAGTTGTTTGTCATATATTTGTGATATCATTGTTATGTGGTTCAGATGTATTAATGTTGAAACTGTTCTTAAATTAACATGAACAAAAGAAAAAATTGCATTTAAAAAGATTTCTGAGAAAATAAAAACAAGAATTGATTTTTTACAGTCACTATGAGTGTCACGTGTGATTGTGTGAAAAGATTGGGATAGTAATTATCAGCATTGGCAGTTGCGTTGTTTTCTAAGTAAAAAAAAAAACTTTCCAAGGTTGTCATTTTAAAACTGGCTACATTAAATTCGACTTGGGGAACAAGTCTGGTTCAATGTATTATTTTTTGTGATACCTTAAAGTATCAATGTCAGTAGAGCCATTTGAAAGTTGGCGCAACTGAGTTGTCAGCGTGTAACTCCATATTAGCCAATTGGGCTACTAGCCTTTCCTCTGTAATAACAACAAAGCACGGTTTTTACTATCAGGAAATGAAAAACATAAGAACACGTGTACTTTTTCTTAATATAATGCACCCTGCCCTTAGAGCTCTCTAGTCTTATCTTGCTGGTGACATATTTTATTGAAAAGCAAGGTTTGGGCTTTACCACTAACTGAAATGGCAAAGTGGAGAGAGCAGTGTAAACTGCCCTGCCAGTCTGCGGTGGCAGCCTGGATGTCATGTTTCAGTCTGTCTCCCTCGCGGTGGCACAACCAGTGCTAAGGCAACATGTGGCCTTTAACTTACAAGTACACTCAAAACTGTAAACTAGGGACTTATGAGGATGTTACCTTATAGCAATTGCACATGTACTATCAGGGGCTCAAGCCTCTTTAGCAGGTCTCAGTGCTCTCTCGGAGTCAAAAAGCCAGCAGCAACAGTCTGAGGTTACTAACAAGTGAGGTCAAAAGTGGGGGTGAACCCCGCAAAAATCAATTTCTTCACAGTTAGCATACTCCTTTCCTTTGTCTTAGCTTTAGTCCGAATATCTTCACTCTTTTATTCTCCGGTGCTCGGTTTCAGGTCACTAGGTCACTTTTAATTTCCATATTGCCATATTGGGATACCAGACCGGCATTTCAAAGGCGCAAAACTCTGTTTTGGTTTCAAACAATTAGGCGAAAGGCATTTTTTGAGGCGCGATATCGCGCTTGGGGCCTAAACAAATGTGCGATTTTAAGTTGGGTATATGGTACTAACTTTGTTATCCCGGCATCTATTTAAATGCAAGTAGCATTATGCAGATACATTGCAGTACAATGATGTTCTTTTTATTGGGAGTCAGTACTTTATCTCCACGGTTTTAAGTATAGACACATTGTAGCATTTGTGGCAGTCGGTGGTGTTGTAATGTAAACACTAGTCCGTTAGAGGATGGAAATGAAAGATACGATGTTGCCCACATGTAAGAAGTAATGCTTTGTGCTTAGGTATTTTTAAATGGGAATTTCTAGAGTTGGACACGGATTAACACTATAAATGCGATACAAATTAAATCTCTCATAACTAATTTGCAATATTATGTTGAGGTGATTATTTCCTAAAAACATATCGCTCAGATATTGTTCTAATTTTTTATTTAGCCACGAATAACGTTATCCCGCCATCAGAAGAACGTGATTTATGAAACGTGTTTCTGGCGATAAAATGGTGAGAGGAATGGATTAATACCTTGTGATTCTGATTCAAAATAAATGGTTTAACCCAGATAATTGATACAAAATAAAATGATTTTGTCTATTTTAGAACCCAGACGTTTCTGATTTTAATGATATACTGTGGGGAGATAACGACTGAGATTGGTTCCGGTCTAAAAATTCCATCAACAGACCCGTGATAATAGAATCAAATTTTAAGGTGCGGTTGAAATTAAATACCTTTTGTCTGGCATCTCTAAATTTAGAATTTAGATAATAAATCTCAATATTTACCTTATAGGGAGTAAGTGAAATTACTCGTGAACCATGGAGGAAGTTAGTTGAAGATTGTGGATAGTCTTTCAAGAAGTAGGTATAACTCTTGATAGATAAGTATCTGTTGTCTTGACCCTTTTGCGAAATAATATCATAGGAAGTAGTTTACCAATGAGTTTTTTTGATAAACTCAGAAGAACTCTGTACCAGGATTATGTATCCTTCATAAACTGGGTGTACTTCTCACTGGAGTACTGAGGCACTGGTGAATAAATGATTGAAGTGATGTGTGAAGAGTTTATGATTATTATCATGGAATGATTAGAGCACTTATATATAGAATTAGGTTTTTATGTATTTTTTATCATTGCTATGTTTGTATAATATAATGTTGTAATATGTGGTCATGGATTGATGGCAATTATGTAAAGTATTAAAAAGATCATTATTGTTATTGTTTTTATTTTTATCTCATATTAGGTGAGATCAAAGACGTCTATACAAAGCATTTTAAGGAGAAAAATTTGTTTTTGTCCGTAAGAAGGTGGTCCTATTTAGTATATACCACTGAAACAGCGTCGGCCTTACAGCTTTTGTTAAATTTGGATAATTCAGCAGTCAACAAGAGACAGGGAATTATGACCCATGCTGTTTGCTGTCTATAGTGAATCCAAATTAACGTTTATATGACAAAGTTGATTGTCTGTGTCTATTCTCCTTTTTTATTGTGTTTATCGTGCATTGTGTTTAGGATCTATGTGTTTTTATATTGTTTTTAATATACTTCCATGGTGTAAATTGAATATGTGGATAGTTTTTTACTGATTAAAATATATATATTTTTCATACAATCTGTTGTTATATAAGTGCTTTGATACATCCTGAGTGGGTTGCATAGTAGTGCATGTTGTGAGATATGAGTGTAGTTATATTTGGGATATGATTGATTCCACATAGATTTTGACCAAGGGAACCCTTTCTTTTAACTTTATGGTTATTGGGAGCTCTATCCCCTTGGTTTACGGAGCCCCCTCTCCTTGACTTCAAGGACTATAATATAGGTAACTGCGTTATGCAGCATAATTTGCCATTTCTTGCCACATAATTTAGTAAACCCTGCCACATAATGTGTTGCATCCATACAGCATAATTCCAATTGCCCTGTCAATACTCTCACATGTTGCCCAGATAAGGACTAATTTGGGTTACCCCATTGGTTATAATGATGGCCCAGATATCCAGACATATCTTCTAAGGGACTGGTTTCTCCAACCCTTGGAATTGCTGACCCGGGCTGTAGTAGAAGTCAAGGAAAAGTGATACGGTTGGGGAGGGAGGATTGGTCTACCGCTGGGCTTAAATAAAGTTAAAGGAGCAATGGTGCCTCAGCTACTAAAGTGTGAGCTTTTCGCTAAAAGGAAGAAAACTGTTTAAAATTCTGTCTTTGAACATTAGTGAGAGTCTGAAAGGGGTAAAGAATCTAAAGTATTCTTCGAAGTGTAGTGCTTAAAGCCAGATATCTTGAATTTCCAGGAAGCTCAGCTTACTAAGCCTGATCGCAACATTGGAGGATAGATTTCCCGTCTGCCGTATGGCAAGTTCCATAGAATATAATGCAATATGGCAGACGGGATATCCGTCACGTTTACGACGGAGTATCCCATCGCCAAGATCGTAATCGGGCCCTAAATCTGAATCCACTACTACCAACCTATCTAAATGTTCTAAGGGTTACCCGAGGCTGAGAATATAAGAAATTGCTAGTTTTTTGTATATTTCCAGGCACAGAGGAGTCTCCACTCATAGACTTACAGCATTTAACATTCCTAGAATTCAGTCCGATCTGGCCAGCAGATAGACAATAGCCGAAATAATACACAGACAGGAGAGCAGTTTATTTATATGGGAGAGTCCTCAATTCTTTGCTGATCTAATGTTGGAATTAAGCACTTACTACTTACCTATTTTCACTGGAGATTTCAATTGTATATTAAATACATTCGTGCACACTACCAATGCCTTACCTACGGGCCATGTGAATAAATCTAGAGCCACAGTCATGAGTATGAAGCAAACACTGGATTTAATGCATCTTTGGAGACTGCTTAATTCCAACTCCAGA
The DNA here is from genome assembly GCA_963921515.1 of Calotriton arnoldi. Classification (NCBI taxonomy): domain Eukaryota; kingdom Metazoa; phylum Chordata; class Amphibia; order Caudata; family Salamandridae; genus Calotriton; species Calotriton arnoldi. The sequence goes on from CAWUFW010001800.1 coordinate 474,717, forward strand.
GTGTATACCTTCTTTTCACAATCACATAATCAATATTCTCACATAGTCCTTTTCTGAACAGTCCACAAATCTCAACCTTTTGTAAAATGAATGTCTATCATCGTCTGCACTCAGTCACTCTGTTCAACTAGGATTATACAGGCATGTTTAATAACCCAGACAAGTACAAGCTCCCCAGAGACTTGTTAGACTGGGACAACTATACCAAGAATCTACACACCCAAGTTGCAGAATTTATTAAAATCAGTCTGAGAGCAATCTCAAAATTAATGGTCTGGGATGCTTGAAAGCTTTTATAAGAGAAGATCACAATTCTAGGCCTCTCAAATTCAGAAAATGGAGACTCTGGAAAAAGAGACTCTTAGAAAACAACTAGAGAGACTAATCCTGAAACATACAATGCAGATTATTTCCAGATCAGCCATATCTCAGGAGATATACTCTCAAATATTGGGTCTCTAAGGGCGATTAGGGGCAATACTTACTGCCAGGGCTAATAAGAAGGCTTTTCAGCTTCCACTTAAAGTGAGTGAGATAGGAGAAAAATCTGAAAGATTACTGTCATATATAAACTGATCCAATGAGCATAATTCTACAGTCAATCAAATTACAGATGATGTGGGGGCAGTTGAGCCTAGACGGTCGGAAATTATGTCCATCTCTAACAATTGCTATTCAAAACTGTATTATGAAGAGGTGAATATCAGTCTTTCTACCATCCAGGCCATGGTGGCAGGAATGTTTGGCTTATACGAGAGCCTAAAACGCATACTGCCGCTGTGACAGCGCCACCTGTATTCAAAATAAGGGGACCCCACAATCCGGGAACCTGGGGTATTTAGTATCATTAGGCGGACAATGGTTCAATCGGGCCAGTGGTCTCGTATAAGTTTCTTTTCAGAGAAAGGAAGAATTGTTTTTCATTGTCTTATACATTTTCACTTTGGGACTCAAGAGTATGCATTATCTAATGGAAAAAGGCAGGTATAAAACAGTACAAACTCCAATATTTTTTATATAGTGCAATTAATTTATTCATTGCAAAAAATAATTTAATTATTTTAATATTGATATACACTTTTTTATTTTTGCTCAATATAATTTCCATGATATAGTGCTCAGAAAATAAGTGAAAAGTAAGGTGCTCTAGTGAGTGGGAGAAGGAAAAAACTCTTACAAAAGCATAACATTAACTCCTATTGATGAATTTATATAATAAAACAAGGAGTTATTTGGTTATAACGTCAACAGTATTTCGATCTCATTCAGTTGAGCTCATCATCAGGACAGGTGTGTGAGCACCTAATATCACTAGAAGAAAGGAGACGATGGAGGTGGTCAGACCAGAATAATCGAGGGGCCTGCTAGTTTTTACAAGAGATCATTATTAAAAAAGGGGAGAGAGAAGACAATTCCTAGTGTGGCCTGCCGGAACTAATCGCCTGAATTATTTCTGGGGTCAAGACTGTTCAGCAATGGATTAGTATTGTAGGCAGGGTTGAAACCACATGTTAAAGAGGCGATTCTATGGCTATATCTCACTTACTTGTGCGGCATTTATATTAGTATATGTCGCTTCATGTGAAAGGGACACAGTAGTAGTTACATACCTTTGATGACTGCTCTGGTGGGATAAGGAAATGAGGGTTAGTTGGGCAAGAGATTTGCACGGCTGGTGTGGGAGAATTTGAAAATATTTAGGATAGGTCACACTTATTTAAAGCACAATTATCCTTTCCTGTGCCTGTAGTGGACCACCGTAATGGGTTCCAATGCCGTAGAGTTAATCTTCTTTTGCGCCTAAGGGGAGAAGGACCGGACTGATCTGGATTGGGTCAGTGTCATGTCCCTGCATGGTGTGGCATGCACCATGTTGTGCATGCCACGCAGTGAATGCACAACCATGCACTTTTCAGGAAGGCACATCATATGACCCCCTCACACACCTCCATGGGCAGATTTGCCAGGGGGCCCCTTAACATGCCTTTCCGCCAAGATTTTCATAGTGGGGTCCCAACCATGAAATGCTTGGTGGAACGGCAGGTCGGATTCTGCTCAGCGGTGCCTGCATCGGCACCGCCACGATTCTCGCCTGCTTTCCGTACCGCCGTTGGATCCTGATGGGATGAAGTATTCATAACCTTATTTGGTACAAAAGATAAAGATCCATTTGATTATCGGCTATATTACTCTACGTCATTGTTGAATGCAGACTCCAAACTATATTCAGGCAACTGGAATCAATAGCATCATCTCTAAGAAAGTTTCAGGCGAACAACATGGCTTTATCCACGCAAAGATACAACTACACACACTTACTTTGTAACTGTATTGATCGACAGGGAAGAAACATTATATGAACCACTTAATATCATACTCTTAGATGCAGCGAAAGCCTTCAATCTGGTATCATGGCCTTTCATGTAGGTATTACCGAGGGAATTAATATCAGCCCTAAATTCATAAGGTTAATACAGCCAGGACATCAAAACTAGGGGTGGGCAATAAATTCCGCTCCACCAGCGGAGCTCGTGAAGTTTTGACCACTCTGTGTTACGCTTTTAACGAGGAGTTCCAGCAAAATATTCCAATCACCACTTGGTGGAGTTTTTTCTCATGTGCAGCTGGCCAACGTTAAGTTGGCAAGTGCGAGCGAGAATTGGTGTCAATTTCCATCCTAGTGCCCACAATTTTCAGGCACTAGGATTGCACCTAGTGAGATTTTCTCAATGCGGGCAGTCGTGGGCAGTCACGAGCATTCATAGTGAGAAAGGTGCTGCTCGAGTGAAAAATCTACTAAAGCTGCAGCAAAGAAGCAGCATTCTCTGGTGTGCTGAGTGGTGCCATTCGCGCTGATTTTGCAGAGCATAATAGGCTTCCGGCGCTAAAAATCAGTGCACCGTGCTAATTCTGCCTGCTCACAGAACTCCGCAGAATCTTGCAGAGTTTTTAAGTAACTTTGCAGAATTCCACTGAGTGAAACTCCACGAGTTCCGCCCACCCCTAACCAAAACCCCACAGCTACAATCTGCAAAACAGCAGGCACTAACTGACTACTTCTCATTTACTCGAGGAACTAAGCAAGGATGCCCACTTTAACTGACTTTCTCTGCTCATATTTGGCACCACACATTAAGGGCCAGATGTAGGTAAAATCAGTTTTGCGAGTCCTTAATAGCGATTTTTAGCAAATCGCTATTAATGACTCGCAAACTGCTATGTAGGTAGGAATCTGCTAATATTTAGCGATTCCTGCGCATTCCTTATTTGCGAGTCGCAAATTGCGAGTCGCAAATAAGGAATGGCCTCCCAATCATTCCTATGGGCCAAGAGGCCCATAGGGATGAATGGGAATAGTCGTGCACTTTCAGGGATGCAAGGGTTCCTAAAGGACACCCTGTTGCACCTCTGAAATGTGCAGGTGTGACATGTGGCGCACATACATGCCCAAAGGGCATGTATGTGTGCCACATGGCACTTCAAAACATGCATAAAATTGCATTTTAAAGGAAATCGCACTTTACCACCAACCTGAAGTTGGTGGTAATTTCTGATTCCTTGCATAAAATCACAATTTGCGATGTCTCCCAGAATAGCATTTAGGGAATCGCAAATTGCGATTCTCTAAATGCTTGCGAAAAATAGGGAATCGCAAATTTTGCAATTCCTTATTTTGCGAGTGGGTTTCTACTTACCTGCATCGCATACAGCTGAATTGCGATCGCAAACGCTGAATTTCTGCAAATTTCAGCGTTTGCGACCGCAATTTTGCTTGCTACATCTGGCCCTAAGTGTTTACAAAAGCATATACCTATATTTCAAACGTATTAATCATATCATCCATAACAGTATATGCGGATGATGTAGTCGTGTTTACGGAGCACATTAATCCTAGCCTAAACATTAAAGAACAGGAGGCTACTGAGTTGGTCAAAATTTCTGGCTACAAATTACTTCCTTATAAAATGCAAATTGCCTGAGCAAGTGGTGCTATCAGCACAGATATATGTGTTGCTCCAAAAACCAAATATTTGGGCATAATGATTGTGCCTACACTTTGCATTAAATATAATTCTCAGAGGTAGATATTTCTCAGATTTTTGCTTGCTAATATTTTTGCTGCCATTTGAGAAATCTCGGCGAAACTTTGCAGACCTACTGCTTTTACATTGGTGGATGATGCAAAGTTACACAGTGATTTATTAAGGGGATGCATAGAATAAGGGGGTGGGCAAAATGTATTTTTCCACCAATTCATTTTTCATAGACTTTTAACTCAGGCATAGCAGAAAAACGGCTAGTCGGATTTTCAATTTTTTCATAACAATTGGCAGGATTATAGATTATGGAGTGGAAAGGATCATTTTTGGTAATAGATGTAAATTGGTTAGGTAGTTTTAAAGTTACATGGCACTAAATCTTAGTGATTTGTTGGCCAGTGATATACCCCGGTAATTTCACGGTATACTGCAATACATGCCGATGACAAGGCAGTGACTGATTGGCTAATGGCTGCCATTTCAAAAGTAAGAGGCAGCCATATTGTTTAGCCCACAACAAGGGGCTTATTACAATGTCAGTCAGACGCTGTCGTGGAAACGGAACCAACCGACCTCCGGTCGGTGGTCCCAACCGCCTAATTATGATGTGATCGCACATGGTGCGGTCGAATTCTCACATTTTCTTATGGGAGCATGTGTTACGGCAGTAAACCGGCCGTAGCACATGCTGTGAGGTTGTGTTCATCCCTGCACCACATGGCAGGCTCCTCAGGGAGCCTGCCACTGCAATGCAGGGATCATGCCCCCTCAGCTCCCAAAGGGTGGTGACAAACAGAAGGGGCCCCTGCTAGGGGCCCCCATACATGCTTTCCGACAGGCTTTCCATGTCGGAAAGCCCAGCATGGAAAACCTGCCAAAAACCGTGCATTGTAATTCGGACGGCATAAAACGTTGTCCATATGGATTACGGGCCGCTCTCCGACTGGCTGAGAGGCTCCTTGAGCCTGTCAGAAGCCAGCCAAAATGACTGGCTGGTTTCACTGCCGAACGTCTAAATTGTAATTTGGCGGTCGGAAGTGAAACCAACAATTTCAGTTGGAAAGCCTCTGACCTAGGATCAAAGGCTTTCCGACCGAGATCGTAATTGGCCCCTTAGTCAGCATTGTGGGTTTTACGTCGATATATAGTGTATTACTGTTTAATAAGAGAATAGGAAGGCTCGAGGCACTTTAGATAAGTCTGTAAAAGTAGGTAAAGGAAGTTACATGGCACGAAAGCTTAGTGATTTATTGGCCAGGGGTATGCCCTGGTTATTTTGTGGTATACTGCGGTTCATGCTGGTTACACGGCAGTAAATGATTGGCTAATGGCTGCCATTTCAAAGGTAACAGGCAGCCATTTTGTTTAGCCCACACTTAGGGGCATATTTACAAGCCCCTAACGACACTGGAGCGTCACTTTTTCTGACGCCCCGGTGGTGTTCCTTTCGACCCCGTATTTACAAGGTGGCATTAAGCCACTTAACATGGCTTAACACCACTTTGTAAATATGCCCCTTACCGCAGCAGCACGTTGCGGCAAAGGGGCGTGCAATGGGTGTTGCAGTGGGCTTTTCACGACAACACCCATTGATTTTTCACGCGGCCCCAGATTTACAAGGCTACAGCAACACCAAAAACTAAGGCCAGGTAAAAACTGGTCTTAGGATGGCGGTAAGAGACGATATTATTAATTTCTCTTTGTATTTTGCTCGTTCTATGTGTGCTGCATTCTGCTGCCCACATACAAACAGCAAATGGCCTTTAAAGATTGTTTATGTGCAGGAAGGTGTCCCTTCTTGCACATAAACAATCCCCCCTGCAGCGCAGGCACCCGTTCAACATGGCGCAAGAGTGTCTGCGCTGGCGCTAGGCAGCTTTTTTAGTGCCAGTGCTAGGGGAAATGCAAGGGTGTGCCGTATTTTTTAAAATATGGCGCATCCCTGCGTTTTGAAAATGTCGGAGCACGGCATTGCTGAATTTGGTGTTACACATTTTCTTGTATATATCCCACTTGGTCTGCGTTGTGGGTTTTATGTTGATATATAGTGTATTACTGTTTAATAAGAGAATAGGAAGTCTCAAGGCACTTTAGATAAGTCTGTAAAAGTAGGTAGAATAAGTTGTATTACTTTATATATTAAAAAAAAACTTTACGGAGTACCACGGCACTACCTAGAAAGTAATGCGGAACATACATTTTTTCTTTTTCGAAGTACATTTGTAAAATAATTAATATGACACTGTACTATTCTTTATTTCACAAATATAGTGTACTACAGTGTATTTTTAATCATTCACATATTTAAATATTTGAAACAAAATTGTGCAGTACCACAGTGCTACCTAGAAGGCACTGGGCTATTTATAAAAATTAAATAGAAATTTGTCTGTGAAAAAATGCAAAAGACATTGTACTACACTATATTTCATAAATATAGTGTACTACTGTGTAATTTAAATTTTTTCCATATTTACATTTTTTTTCTTTCTCTAACTACCGTAGTACTTTCTAGGCATGAGCGCAATACTTTGTAAATTGTGTTTTAAAATACATAAATAATAGAATTATTATTTTTTACTATCATGAACTTACCTAACTGCCCTCAATTCTTCAACTGCACTTATAACACAGTGGTCCAGTACAGCCCTAATATATCACTAAGTTTTGTGCCTTATAACTTTAAAACAACTTAACCAAATTACATCTACTACCATAAAGGATACTTTCCTCCCTGTAATCCATATTGTTGCAAAATGTCATCTACATCCATTCAGCCTTTTTCCGGCTATGTTAAAAATACACTCTATGATACAACATGCCACTCAAGCCACTCTACCACTCCACTCTATGACACGTCGCTCCACTCTACAACACGCCACTCCACACTATGATAGTGCCCTCTACTCTATGACACTCCATGCCACTCCACTCTATGATACACCACTCTACCATACAGCATATCACTCCACTCTACGACACACCACTCCACTATAACACACGCCAATCCACTTTACCACATGCCACTTCATTCTATGACGCTGGTTGGAATGTAGAGCTGCAGCTTCTTTTGCAGATAACATGGGCCACTTCCATGTAGGGACTTGTGGACCAGACAGAGAAACTTAAGGAGGGAACGCTTTTTTATGGGAACCCAGTGCAAGGATCTTAGCGTGGGTCAGAAGGAGATCAAGATGGTAGGTAGTAGACCAGGCGGGCAGCCGTGTTCTGTACAACCTGGAGCTTGGCAAAAAGGACCTAATTCTTTGCAACCATTAGGGCATTTCCATAATCCAGGTGACTACCAATAAGTGCCTGGGTGAGGGATTTCCTCGTCTGCAGGGATAGCCATTGAAAGGCTTTCCTAAGCACACGCAACAGGCCAAAGCATAATTCGGAGATTGAGCTCACAAGTTCTTTTACTGACAGGTTCACATCCATCAATGGGCCCAGAATTTTAACTACCTTTTTGGGGAGAGGAATTGGCCTCAGTTCCATAGGCCACCACCTACTAGACTAAACAAATGCTCTTTCCCAAAAAGCAGAATCTCCATCTTATTGGAGTTCAGTTGGAGGTAGTTAGCTGACATCCAGTAGGCAATCTTTTTCATACATTCCCTAAATCTTAGTTTGGTGGATTCTGGGTTGGGCCACAGAGTGATGACAAGTTGAGTGTCATCTGCATACTAAATGACATAAAAGATGATGCATGAGAGATGGTGTTGAAAGTAGCAGACAGGTCTAGTAGAACCAGCATAGCTGAGTTACCTCCATCCAGAGCAAGTCTGAATGAATCTAGAGCCTCCATTAGTGCTGTTTCTGTGCTAGAAGAGGCCCGGAAAACTGACTGGGAAGGATATATAAGAGAGTGGGTTTCTAGAAAAGATATAAGTTGTCGATTGACTAAGGATGCAAACACAACAAGATGATGGACTTAGCGCTAAAACTTTTCAACTACTCATCCCCTGTCAAGAGACCTGGGTTTAATCCATCGTTCTTTTGCTCACTATGCCAGCCCAGTTTGGACCCAGCTATATGCAAATCAGTCTTGACCCTGCTCCTCATGGGAAGAACTGTCAGGCTGATGACGGATTCAACCCAGATCTATGTCTGGGGGTGAGTGTTTGAAAAGTTTCAGCACTCCACCCATCACCTTATTATGTTTGCTTTGTTTGCACCAATTGTCCAGGGTATGCCCAGACTTGTGTCCCCTGCTCACTTTGCCACTGGATTCAAGCTAGCCTGGCTGATGAGGGGTGATACCCCGAAATCATCCCAGGATGCTTGTTTCCGGTCCAGGAAGGACCTGGCCTGACTGTTTGGGCTGGACTGTTACCATGAGAAGCAGGGTCAAGACTTACTTGAATATGGCTGGGTCAAAACTGGGGTGGCTTGGTGAGCAGAAGAACAATGATGGGTTCAATCCAGATCTGTGACTGAGGGTGAGTGTCTGAAAAGTTTCAGCGCTCCGTCCATCATCCTATTGTGTTTGCTTTGTTTGCCCTAAGTGGCCAGGGTATGCCCAGACATTTGGTCCCTTGCTCACTTTGCCACTGGATTCAAGCTAGCCTGGCTGATATGGGGTGATACCCCAAAATCAGTCCCAGGATGCTTGTTTCCAGTCCAGGGAGGACCTGGCCTAGCAGTTCGGGCTGGACTGTTCTCATGAGGAGCAGGGTCAAGACTGATTCGCATATGGCTGCGTCCAAACTGGGGTGGCTTAGTGAGCAGGAGAAGGATGATGGATTCAACTCAGAGCTGTGACTGGGGTGAGTGTTTGAAAAGTTTCAGCGCTCCGTCCATCATCCTATTGTGTTTGCTTTGTTTGCCTTAAGTGCCCAGGGTATGCCCAGATGTGGGTCCCTTGCTCACTTTGCCACTGGATTCAAGCTAGCCTGGCTGATGAGGGGTGATACCCCAAAACCAGTAACAGGATGCTTGTTTCCAGTCCATGGAGGCAGTGGCCTGGCAGTTCAGGCTGGACTATTCCCAAGAGGAGCAGGGTCAAGACTGATTGGCATATGACTGGGTCCAAACTGGGGTGGCTTAGTGAGCAAAAGAACAATGATATATTCAATCCAGATCTGTGACGGGGGTGAGTGTCTGAAAAGCTTAAGCACTCTGTCCATCATCTTATTGTGTTTGCTTTGAAAGGAATCAAAACCCTAATTTAGATTTAGGCCCTAATCATTCTGTGCATTATTCGGTTTTACCTGTCACTTGCCCACAAACTGTGAAGCATTATTATCAAGTAATGAAGGAAATTTTGTATGAGGCGTTTTCAAATGTGTGGTTAAAAGTGTATGTTTAAGTTGCACATTTTATCTCGTAATGACCTACAGCCTGCTTTCAAAAAAAGGTCTAAATGCGGTTGACTTAAGTGTTTTTCCTCCCATTGTGTGTTCCTAGGGAACCTTTCTGACTTGAATATGTTGCAGGAAATTCAGAGCCACAGAGGATGTTCCAAATATAGTCTGTATATGTAGCATGACTGTTAGAGTCACGAACACAGGAAAAAGGTGCGCTTTAATAAAATGCGTGCAGTCTGGTTGGGACATGACGGAAAAGCAGGATGCTTTTTCCAATGTTAACATTGTATTGAAGTTATGGCTGTTGGCCAAATTTCCTATTTTAATAATTGACTTGCAGCCTGTGTAATTTGAGACTGGCTTATGCTTCTCTAATGGTGCGGTCACTCTCCCAGCTGTTTTACTCTGAGCATGTGCAATAGACCTGTTTGTACTCCCTTTGTTGCAGATGTGGTAATTAAATGATTTTAGCTGCTTAAAGGATTTTTTCCCGACATTGTGGCAGAGAACCCCTTTGCTCCGTCCTGCCGCTGGGGAGGTTCCCCTTCAGGGCCCCTTCGGACAACTAATTTAGTCGTGCACAATTTGAGGAGGATGACAGACGCCGGTTGAGGCAAAAGATCTTTTTTTAGATGACAAGGGTACGGATCTGGTGGGTCGTCTGCAGCGGCCAGATAAGGTAGGAAAAAGGGCGATAGTCGAATCCTTGTGTATTGATCCACAACTGTTACAAACAGAGATGTGTATTTAGTTAATCCTGGCAGACCTTTGTTTAGGAATTGTCAGAGAGGGAGAGAGAGAAGTAAATGTGTTTTGTTGATCGTGGCAGACCTTTGTTTAGGAATCGTCAGATAAATAGATGTGTATTTAGTTAAACTTGGCAGACTGTTTTTCTCTCCCTTGTGGAAATATTAGAGAAATAGGAATTATATAAGAAGTTTATCCTGACAGTTTGGATTAGGAAAACATCAGAGAAAGAGAGAAAAAGTTGACATTTTGTATAAATAAGTTATATGAGTTGTTTTTTTTTAGCATGTGTAATAGATCATGAGTTCTCTTGCATTATCAGAGGTACCAACTGTTTCTTTAGTGTTAACTCCATTAGGACAGGAGCCTTTAAGAATAGTAAAAGTTGGGTCTATCTACTAGGATACAGGTAGATTTATTCTCTGTAATATGAATCCATCTGATTTGAGTGTAGGTTCGTCGTGTGAAACTCTTGTAAGTCTCCCAAAACTTGCTTATTTAGGGATAACTGAAGACGAGGCTAAACAAAAGGGAGTAGCCTGTCTTATAGTCCAGAAGTTTTTTCCCCACGAACAGGAATAGTAAAAGTTTCAGGTAGATTAAAAGATAAAAAAGTGTGAGGTCATGCCTTTCTTTAAGAAATCTTCCCCATGGAGGCAGGGAGAGAAAGGGACTCCTTTAGGCAACATGATTTCCCCATTTCCAGGAGACTCTGATAGGATAAAAAGATATTGTCAGGAATTGGCAGAAGGTACAAAGACTTCCCTGGTTCGATGGCCCCCAGGTGGCTCTTTTGATAATACAGTGAAAGCCCATGTAACATCGTATATCTTAGGAGCATATAAAGGAGATGAAAGAACAAAACGATTAGCGTCATTAGAAATGTGGAAGATATTCAGTCAGGATTCCTATGTAGAATCCACAGCACCACCTGAAATAAATAGAAGATTAGAGGACAAACAAGAGGAGAGCAGGTGTTTCCCAGTCGTATAACTAGGTCTGGGCATCCATTTCGAGCAGAGGGTATGACAGAATTAGGACAAAGTTCCCCTCCGGCTGGAGTAAGATCCCTTCATGTACGAAATCTGCAGGGAATGACACGTTTTATAGAGAGAAAAGAAAGGAAATAGTGACTTGACACTCAATAAAATAGTAGCGAAGGGACAAAACAGTTGGTAATAACCTTGCAGGGTGGACAGAAGGTATGGTGCCACAGATGAAAGTGTGGTCAAGAGCAGGATCCTTTTACCATGAATTGATAAATGTGGATTATTTATGTATTTTTCAAGGTTATGGGGACCCAGAGTGGGATTATGATTACATGCAACAAAGCCTGTGTGTGTGTGTGTGGAAGAAATATGCTATAAGGTCTGAGACACATTATGAGGGACATGGTGGCAGGAATACAGTTGTAGTGCAGATGCAACTGGTGTATAACACACAGGGAGCACAGCCTATCTATGTTCCATGGCAACACTTAGATAGGGATACCTTTAGCTCTTAGGGATGTTAAGAGCATGTTGAGCTCCATAGTAGGGGATAAGGTGGACAGTATAATGAGAAGTGCAGGGATACAAGGAGTAACTGTTACTAAAGGAAAACATGATGGGTCTGCTTTTGGAGTAGTGCGTACTAGGGTGTGGGCTGAATTAAGGAATAGGTACCCAGATCGACCAGACATTGGGGCATTGATGACACAAACTATGTCTCCAGGACAGTCCTGTGCAGACTACATAAAGCAGATGTGAGACCGGTAGACATGGGAGGTAATTGTAGATTATTCTACAATGTTTTAAAACAGGGGCTACCAGGAGACACAAAAGCACATATTATACATTTTTGTAGAAAAAAGGAAGACAAGGAGAGGAAAAATAAAGATCAAAGTGACAGAGTCAAAGCCAAACTGGTGACACAAAAAATACAGAAGAATGAGAAGGAAAAGACAGGAAAAGAAATGACTGTGCAGGTTCCTGTTCCAAACAGGGAGCAAGGAAGGGGTCAAAGAGAGGGGAGACAGATGCAAGGAAGAAGAAATTTTAAATGCCATTACTGCCACAACATTGGACATTTTATTGCTGAATGCCACTTTAAGAAGAGTGATGAAGCACAGGGAGTGATAGGATTAGAGAAAGGAAGGGGAAGATAAAATATGAACACGTCAGGGCCAGTGCCTCAATATTGTCTTTATTAGTATGTCCCATACCCTCAACAACAAATAACTCCACTACCACAGGTTTATATGCCACAACAGTGATTGGCTAATGTACCTGTTCAAGGGGCACCAGCACCTGTTGTACAGACAGGAGGCCAGCCTCAGGTGGAGACTACTGCACTGGTGAGCACAGGGAGTCAAGGAGAAGGGGGAGTGATTGTTTAAGGTGGCAACCCCTTTTACCATACAGCCTGATGGCATGCACCAGGTAATCCCAGTTGTTCTGTGGTAGCTAGGACTCTAGACCCAGAGGAAGAACCAATGGTAGAAATTATTATAATGGGAAGGAGGTATACTTTCTTGGTTGATACAGGGGCAACACAATCTTGCCTCTCAGAAGGAAATGTTTCATTGTCTCTGCCACAATGGATACGCAGGGCTTCTCTGGTGAAGTACAGTGCATTCCATATACAACACAAGTGCCCATAGAGGTGTCAGGAGTGCGGACGCAGGAGCGTCTCCTTTATTCTCCAAATTCACCAGCAAATTTATTAGGAAGGGATATCACCATACAGTGTGAACTTGACCGGAAGGTATCAGGTATCAGAGCGCTTTACATGAGCACCAGTTGCGTTACACAAGAACACATTCATTTTTGTTAGGCACGGGGAGATTAAGTGATTTGCCCAATATCACTGGATGTTGAGCGTCATTGCCGAGACTCAAACCCAGTTCCCCAGATTTGAGATCGACCGCCCTAACCGTTAGGCTACATCTTCTCCTCAATTAAATTAAACATGACAATAAGGTTTTCCTCTGATGGGTCCATGACATGTGAAATACCAGGTCAAGCAAAATGAGGGATACATCTGCTAAGAATACTAGAGAAAAATGTGGTTGGAAGGGCAGAGCCAGTGCATTATAAATTGCTAGCAGATGCAGTACTTACGGTTCTGAAGACAGAGGAAATACTTTTAGGGAGATGGATGGAATTGCCACCTAGACTAATTTTCAGGAGGCAAGCTGGGGGTGATGAACTGAGACAGGTGAAAACCCTTTACCTTGAGTGCATGGAAATAACCAGTAGGTTGGCATCAGATAATGATGGAGGAATTTGGAAGGTCCTAATTTTTCTTAAGCCTGGTCTGAGACCACGGGACATTTCTGACTCAGATTTTCAGACGATCCCACCAGTACTGAGATAGTTTATACACACATTGCACCCCTGTTAGTGCTAAGTCTGGGCGGTAAACTCCGCTCTGCTCGTAGAGTTTGCAGAGTTTTCCGCACTACGTGTTACGTAGAGCTCGTGGAGTTCCGAAAAACTCCGCAACGCATAGCGGAGCAGAGTTTTTTCCCTCGCTTGCGTTCATCAACATCAAGTTGGCAAGCGCGAGCGAGTAAAATCCACCTCCTGGTGAGATTTTTCCTTGTTCGCGATCGTCAACATCAAGTTGGTGAGCGTGAGTGTGGAAAATCAACCTCCAAGCGAGATTTCTCAACGCCGGCGGTCAGATTGCTCATTGTGAGTGGTCTCGTATGCTCACGACCACTCGCATTGAGAAACCGTCTGTTCGCGTTGAGAAAGCTACTGCTGGAGTAAAAATCTACCCTAGTGGCAGAAAGGAAGCAGCGCCCACTTGCTCTGTGCATGGTGCCGTTCGCGATTATTGTACAGTGCGAACAAGCACCTGGCACTGAAAATCACACCGGACAGCATTTATCTAAAGAAACTCCACAGCTAGCGGAGCTCCGCGTAGCGCAGCAGAGTTTTTTTGCACTTTGCACAGTTCCACGTAGCGGAACTACGCAAACTCCGCCCAGGCTTAGTTAGTGCATGTTTACCATGCACAGACCACATTACCAGTTGAGCCATCCCTCTCCCATTGTATTGAAGCGCTTGCAGCAGTCCCGCCTTGTCTCTGGACTTCAGCTCCAGATGAAGTAGGACTGATAATATCTGCAGAACCATTTAAGATAACGTTGAAGCCAGGTGCACAATTGCCCCATGTAAAACAGTATCCACTGTCCAAAGAAGCTAAAGAAGATATTTAGAGGGACAATACAAAGACTGAAGGATCAGGGAGTCCTGTATTCCTGTCCATCACCTTACAACACCGCAATTTATCCTGTAAAAAAAACTACAGTTAATACTTGGAGGATGGTTCAGGATTTTCACCCCCCTAATGCCAAAGTATTAGCAGAGTACCCCCATAGTGCCAGACCCATCTGTGATATTGACTAATATGCCAAGTGTCAGCAAAGGGTTTTCTGTAGTGGATCTAAAGAATTCTTTTTTTTTGCACACCCTTACATCCTGACAGTCACTATTTGACAGCTTTCAGTTTTGTTGGCAAACAAATCCTGTATTCTAGAATCCCACAAGGCTATTGTGAGTCTCCATCTGTGTTTAAGTATTGAGAGATGATCTTTTTAAATTTCCAGTCAGACAGTACAGTCTTGCAATATGTAGACGATTTATTAATATGTAGTAAACAGAATCTGAAAGTGTTTTGGACACTGTCAATCTCATAACACTACTTGCTACTAAGGGATATAAAGTGGACAGGAAAAATTTACAGTTTGTGAAACAGGAAGTACTGTATTTGGGCCAAGTGTTATCTGCAGAAGGCAAAAAGATAGCAGGTTATAGAATACAAACTATATGTGATCAGCCTCAGCCCAAGACAGTGAAAGACATGCAAATATTTCTACACCTTTGCAATTGTGTACGTCAGTGGGTATTTGATTATGCTACCATCATACAACCACTATTATATGCAATGAAGCAAGTTAAAACTGACAACACAGGCATACAGTGGACTGATGACAGTGTAAGTGCATTTCAGACATTGAAAGAAGCAATTGCTTCAGCCCCAGTGCTAGCAAATCCAGACTATACAAAGAGATTTTTTCTGTTTTACACTGCCACAGAGGATTCCATGGTACCAGTCCTTACTCCAAAATACCTGATGGGTCACAAACCCGTCACCTATTTTAGTAGACTACTGGATCCAGTATTGAAAGGTCACTTTCCTTGTGAGCGAGTGCTTGCAGCAGCAGCTTTTGCAGTAGAAACGAGTAGTACTATTGCGGCAGGATGCCCTGTAACACTGTATGTTGAGCACTCTCCATTTGCTGTGCTGCAGAAAAGTAAAAGTACACTGACCACTCAAAGAGTGACAGGTTTTGAAGTAATATTGTCAAACCCTTCTACCTGTATTGTCCAGGGAGGACCTGGACTGTCAGTTCGGGTGGCCTGTTCCCCTGATGAGCAGGGTCATGACTGATTTGCATATGGCTGGGTCCAAACTGGGGTAGCGAAGTGAGCAGAACAACGATGATGAATTCAACCCAGAGGATCAGCCGCAGTTTTTCTTAGGATCGGTCTGACACAAGCTTGGGGAGGATTCTGTGCTCAAGGAGGGGTTAAACAGTTCAGTGATAGAGGCAAGAAGGGGTGGTGCCAGGGTGGCCGTGATGTAAGGCCGGGCAGGATCATCTGGTGATCCAGATTTTATCCTGTTTATCAAGACCAACACTTGTTCAGGAGTAACAGGATAAAAGATTTCCAGAAGTGTGGGGTGAGTAGTGAGCTGACGAGTTAGAATGATTCAACCCTTCTAGTTCTGAATAAATCTTGGAAATTCTTTCTTTGAACTGATTTGCGAGATCATCACAAAGAGCTTGAGAAGCTGGGATTGACGAGGTACAGATTGAGGGGCTGGTAAATTCCTTCAAATCTTATAAAGTTATTTTGATGATTTTCCAGCATTATTGATCCAATCAACTATGTGGGTCTTTCTTACTTCTTCAACATTTTTTGTGGAAAATTACTAATGCAGTATTGTAGATAATTTTGTCCCCACGAGATTTTGTAGTCCTCCACTTGCTTTCTCACTTTCTACAAACAATTGTTAACCTTTTTAGGGACTCTGAGTACCAGGCTGAAGTTAAATTCTTAGATCTATATTTACTGAATTTGGGGGGGAGCAATGATATCTAAAGTCTGAGTGAAAGCTCCCTCAAAGTCATATAAGGTTGGATTTATGACTCCATGATCCCGCAGAAGAAGGTGGGGAAAAGAGAGGATAAATAATGAAGGTACTACCTTCCTCTATGGTCTAGTCAGTCTTGGGGCTCTTACCTTAGGGTCCCGGGTTTCTCAGTATCGAAGTGAAAGCTGATGGTAGAATGCTCTGTCCCGACTTGCAAAATGGGGGGAGCTACCTTTAGATTGAGTGAGTTACTGAATACAAAATCCTACATATGTCCTGCTATATAAGTAGGGCCTGCCTCTGTTTGAAAAAGAGCTAAAGATTCCAAATCCAAAAACAAGTGTATAGTATCTGGGTCAGCGCTCATCTCTGCATGATGGTTGAAATCGACAACCAGCACGAAATTCTCTGATGCCAAAATATGGGGTGCCAGACATTCTATCAACTTGGTACTAAACTTTCTTTTTGTGCCTGGAGGCTGATAGACTAATATTGTCATCTAGGTTATACTTGATGATGTCTCTAATATAAACATAGCCATCTCTACCTAATTAGTAATACATGATTCTAAGAGCTTGATTTCTGCCATATTTCAAAAGGCAAAGGCCACACCCCCACCTGTTTTAGATTGTCTGTCAAGTCTAATAGACTGTAGTCAGAGGGAAATGCTATAGAGATACTGAAGTGCTGCAGGATGGAGCCATGTTTCTGTAATGAGGCATATGTCTGGTATTCCTGAGTCCAGAAGGTTCCAAAGTTCTAAGGCGTGTTTAGGGATGGAAGAGCATTCAGATAGAGACAATGTCCATGAGAAAGGAGGCACAATGGTTTCTGGCAGTGCAGCATTGACTTTTTTGGAGGGTCCCTGACAAACGTTATTGTTATTGGAGAGATTGCACCTTTCCTGGGAGGCGAAAGGAAGACATACAAAATTACAAGGTTTACATCTGTGGGGACCATCCTGTTCTAAGAGTACCCCCCAATGGATAGTAGACTGGGAGATTGTCTCCTTATTTTTTTAAGGTCAGCATCTGTATATGATATGAGAGGCATTTTCTTACCATTATTGTGCAAGAGGCAGGGCTCCTGGTGACTGCCAGTGTCCAGGCGCGGATGCGGACACACCTGCAGCGCATCTCTTCTGGGACACTTTTTAAATAGCCTTCAGGTTTCCTAGGGAAAAAGGCAAGATTCAGAAGACTAGCCCGCCAACCGCAATAAATGGTGGGCACACTCGTCCTCTAAAGTCTAAATTTAATTTGGTTTAATTCCCTCTGTACAATCGGCACATGGTGTGGCAGAGCTGGGAGCCAAACTTCTATTTGGTAACGATTTTTAGTTTTCCTGCTTTGTGTAATAATCAGCTAAAGTGTCGCTGTGCCATCAAAGTGATCAGCGTGTCTCAGAGCAGAAAATAGAAAAGTACAATCAGACAGTTATCATCTTTAAAATCTTTTAAATCAAACTTAAGAACAATTAGTCAAAAGGAGAATCACAGAAGCAGCAAATGTAAACTATTGTAAAGCGACCTGTGTGATGCTGCAGATCCGTGCCGGGACACTTCCTAAATAGCCTTCTGGCTACCTAGGGAACAAGGCAATATTCAGAAGACTAGACCGCCAACCACAATAAAATGGTAGGCTCTGACGTCCTCTGAAGTCTTAATTTAGTTTGGTTTAATTCCCTCCACACAATCGGCACACACCATGGCGGATAAGGGAGCCAATCTTCTATTTAGTAGCGATTTCTTATTTTCATACTTTGTGTAATAATCAACTAAATTTTCGCCAAGCCATCAAGGTGATCAAAGTGCCTCAGTGCGGAAAACTGAAAAGTGCGATAAGACAGTTAAATCTTTAAAATCAGTCTTTAGCACAATTAGCCAAAAGGAGAATCACAGAAGCAGCAAATGTAAACTGTTGTATAGTGACCTGTGTGGTGCCACTCCACTTTATGACACTCCTTGCCAAATCAGTCCACTCCAGTCCACACTGCACCACTCCAATCTCTGACATGGCATTCCACTGTCTGACATGCCACTCCACTCTATGATATCCCACTTCACTCTATGCCACTCCAATCTATGCCATTCCGCTCTATGTCACTCCACTCTGTGCCACTCCAGTCTACACCACTCTACTCAACGCTATTCCACTCTTCGCCACTCGACTCTTTGCCGCTCCACTCTAAGCCACCCCACTCCACTCTATGCCACTCCACTCTACACCACTCTACTCCAATCCACTCCACTCTATGCCACTTCACTCGAGCTATTTCACTTTAGGCCACTGCACTCCACTCTACGCCACGCTATGCCACTCCACTCTGTACTTTTCCACTCTATGCCACTTCATTCTATGCCACTCGACTGTAAGCTATTTCACTCTATGATACTCCACTCTAGGCCACACTATGCCTCCACTCTGCGCTATTACACTCTATGCCTCTCCACTCTACACCACTCCACTGTAAGCTATTCCACTGTATGCAACTCCGCTCTATGTCACTCCACTCTAAGAATAATAATGATCATAATTCCAACTTGTAAAGCATGAACATATCACCCCCTTAAGGGTTTCAAGGCGCTGGGGGCCGTTGGGGAGATTAAGTGAGCTATTACCCAATTGCCCAGATTCACATGATGCTGAGCTGAGCTTCCACCGGCACGAGGATCGAACCGTGAACCCCGTGCTCCAGAGTCAGCTGCTCTGGCCGCTGCGCCACACCTCTCCTAAGACACTCCACACTATGCCACTTGACTCGATGCTACTCCTCTCAACGCCAGTGCACTCTATGCCAGTCCATTCTGCGCAATTCCACTTTACGACTCTTCACTCTGCACCACTCTGTGCCACTCCACTCTATGCCACTCCACTCAACACTATTTTGTTTTTTTTTAGTTTAAATCAACTTCATTCGGCTATGAAATAGCCATAAAAGCACACAATTGATACATATAACGCTGTGCAAATAGGCAAAAGCACCAAAATACATGAGCGAGTAATAAATATTAAAAGACATAAAACCTAATAAGATTAACAGCAGACAACATCATAATAAAACCACAATTAACTTTGCAAAACATAAGCGATCAGTAATTAGTAAGATCAGTCCTCTAACATCGTTTTCCTGCAGGAAACCGCAGCTTGAAGAAACATAGCTACACAACAACAGGATTCATCAACAGTCAAGGTACGCAATACACAGTGCGACTGTGTACAGGACTGCAAAAAAACTACGACTCCCACTCCATCTCGGCGGTGTCAATCTACCGGATTTCAAGAACTATCAAACCGCCTTCATGGCCAGACAGGGATCACTTTGGTTTGCCCAATCTCCGGACTATACCCCCACATGGCTATTGGTAGAGAGGGAGCTTCTAGGCGAATTCCAACCGATCTCTCTTTTAACCAGCAATCTCATACCCCGCCCTCATTTAAATATATTTTTTACACTACTAAAAGGGCCCTCTTGAAAATGTATAGAATACTAGAAACCCTGATTTCCAACTCGAATTTAACCTCCCTATAGTACAACCATAAAATCGGAAGCCAAGGCTCTCCAGCCTGCTGGTCTCACTTAATCTAGGGGCATTCACTTCTTGAAAGACCTACGGCCCGCTCAATCTCCGCTATCCCTTAGAGAATTGAAAAAGCACTTCAACCTAAAGAACATATATCTTTACCATTTTTTTAAGCTTAAGGTTGCCCTATCTAAACTAAAACTACCAAATAACAACCCTTCCCTTACCAAGACCATCCTATCCTTTAATAAATCTGGTCACCAGGCCTCCCAGTTCTACCATCTCAAAAAACTGAAGTCCACCATCATGTCCTCAAGTCTTCAAACGAAGTGGGACCCAGCTGAGACGATTACGACACAATCCTGGCACCGGATATGGAAGTCAATGGTCTATATAAAGACTCTACCTCCATTGCACAGATGAAATTCTGGTTATTACACAGGACATTCTGGACCCCGGCACGCCTCCACCAACTCTCCCGCAGAGAGACTCCATCTTGCTGGAACTGTAATGACTCTATAGGAGATCATCCCCATCCCCTCTTTTACTGTAGCGCTGTCTGTCCATTTTGGGGCTCTGTATTCACCTTTATTCACTCTATCTGCGGAGTCCATCTAGAACGGAATTTCTTAACACTAATCAAAGGATTCTTAGACCCAAACATAAGATCCAGCGACAACAGTCTATTAATTGATATCCTTCTTACTTCTGTCTGTAAAACTATTTTAGCTAACTGGAAGAACACAGCCGTCACCTCCTTCCGCCCCTGACTAAACTTGGTCTCCTTTATGAAAGGGGCAGATAACACTTCATTCCAAAACTCTCTTTGGATTGTACGCAATACATCAATTTGGAACTCCCTTGATAACTATTTCGCCACCACTAAACCATAGTAAAACCCTACTCGGAGACCCACTCCCCACACTCCTGTACACCTTCCCTCTCTTACTTATGTACAAATACGAGAAGTAACTAGAATTGATAACACCTCCTTCCAAATCCTTGTGCCGGACCCTTAGATAAAGTGGAATATACAACCCGAAACGCACCTGCATCTAAGTGCTCTAAGATCTCCTTGGGATTCATCCACCTATACCTGTTTTTTGATTCTATACCTACTAGTGTTCCTTCCTTCTTTCTTTATTTTACTCCTATCAATTCATTATACCTCATACCGTATCTCTTATGGGTCTATTTAGATACCATATGTCATTTTGCTCTCATTTGTCACCTGTTACCTGAATTTTGCTCTGTATACTAGACCTTCCGGTCACAATCAACCCTCCAGGGTTCTATGTATCAGAACTGTATTTCTTTAAATGGACCCTTGCATTATTTGATTGTTCTTTTCTCCCTGTTCATTTGTTTATGAAAAATTGCACAATAAAATACTCCTGAAATTAAAAAAATAAAAGGCATAAGAAATCTTTTTGTATATAGCACAGAAAAAACACGGAAAAAAAGAAAATGCATCATAGTTTGTTTGGACTTATTGTTACAGGGACATATCCTTAGATCAAGCTCATGCTGATATCCTGTGGGAAAACATAAAAGATATTTTATTGTCCTGCCCTAAAGCTGAAGAATAAATATCATACCCAATTCCTATCTGTGTTCCACAAATAGCCTGAGGGGGCCGCCCCTAAATTAAAATGCAAGTATTCTTTGACACTTGTTCTCTTACTTTCTGCCCTCACTCGGTCTGTTGCGGCTTTCTCCATTAATGGAAGCTTCACTTGATTCCTGCAAGCAACAGTCTGTGGCCCTCTATCCAAAAACAAATCGGTTAGGCGTCTTCCTTCCAGGGATTTTTTAACATAAGCCAACCAAGGGATGGAGAGGCCCTCATCACAAGCCAGGCAGTCATTAATTATATTCTTTGTTAGTATGGCATCTTCCGAGCTCCAGATGGATAGCCACATGATGGCTGGACAACTGTGAATATGGTCGCTCAAATAATCTATGTCCAATTTGCTGTGGCTTGTAAAATGGGAGGTAGATACAGGGCCTGATAATAACCTCCTACAGAAATGATTCTCCTCCCTCTGGAGGGTTGTGGGATTGCCCGGGTCCCAAACACCCACTCCATAAGTCGCGATGGGAATGCACTTTGCAGAGTATATTTGCAATAAGTGTTTCAAAGGCCCCCCCCTTTGGTGCCGGCAAGCTGATTAATGACCCAATTGCTCTTGAAAACTTTGCTCTACACTGTGCAATATGAGGGGACCATGAGCCCGAAGAGCTGAAATCAATTCCTAAATAAGAAAAAATGTTTGTGTAATTTAGTATGCTTCGGCCCACATGTCATTAAAAAAGACTTAGTAAAATTAGTTGACGGATTAAGATTTGCCAAAACATTAACAAAGGAATGTGTTAAAAGATGCAAGGCTTTGGGAGTATGGATGATGAAAACTGCGTCATCCGCATAGAATAACACAAGAAGGGGGGTACCGCAGACTAGAGTTACATCAGGAGTACTCCTAGTAAGTTCTATACTGAGCTCAGTTATGTAAAAGATAAAAAGTAATGGAGCTAATGCGCACCCCTCGAGGACCCCCCGTTCAATACTAAACTCATCAGAAACTTCCCCCTTGCTCCCAAACCTCACCCGTGCCTTAGTGCCTGTATGGAGAGAGATCAGTAGATATACAATGGATGGATCAATTTCAATTTAATAAACAGATGCCACAGTTTTGCCAGGTTGATACAGTCAAATGCCATTGAAAGGTGCATGAAGGCAAGATACAATGATGACTGTTTTGCCACAGTATACTTTATAATAAGCAGGCTTAAATTAACGTACTGCTCAACAGTCCCAATGCCACTTCTGAAACCGTATTGGCAAACATTTAATACTTTATCTTCGTTAGCCCACTCTGCTACTCTATTGTATAAAACTCTACCCAGAATTTTCGCTGGAGCTTCAATCAAGTAAATAGCACTCTACACTATTCTACTCTACGTCACTCCACTCAATGCCATTCCATTCTATGCCACTCCACTCTAAGCCATTCAAATTTACACCACTCAACTTTATACCACTCCACTCCACTCCAAGCTGTTTCACTCTAAACCATGCCACTCTATGACACTCAACTCTACGCCACTCCACTTTACTTCACTCAACTCTATGCCACTTCACTGTACCCCACTTCACTCTACACCACCCGACTCTATGCCAGTCTACTCTACACCACTCCACTCTACGACTCTCCACTCAATGCAATTTCACTCTATGCCACTCTACTCGATGCCATTCCACTCTACACTATTCCACTTTGCGTAACTCTACTCTACACCACCCATACTATGCTATTCCACTCTACAACACTCCACTCTATGACACTCACCACTAGGTCACTCTACTCTACCTCACTCCACTCTATGCCACTTCACTCTACCCCAGTCTACTATACGCCACTCCACTCTACGCCTCTTCACTCGATGCAATTCAACTCTACGTTATTCCACTTTACACTACTCAACTGTACGCCACTCCACTCAAAGCTGTTACACTCTATACCACTCCACTCCACTCTATGACACTCAACTCTATGCCACTCCACTCTAAGCAACTTCACTTTATCCCATTCTACGCCTCTCCCCTCTATGCCACCCCACCAGACTTTATGCCACTCACCTCTAAACCTCTGCACTAGATGCAATTACCACTTTACGCCATTCCACTCTACACCACTCCACTCTCCATCACTCCACTAGATTCTATTCTACTCGAACACCTCTCCACTGTACTCCCCTCGAATCTACATCACATTTCAATCTATGCTATTCCACTCTACACCACTCCACTTTATGCCACTCCACACTATTCCACTCAACGCCACTCTACTCTACACCACTCCACTTTACGCCACTCTATGTTATTCCACACTATGCCTCTCTGCTCTACGCCACTCCACTCTATGCCATTTGACTCATCGCTACTCCAGTATACACCACTCCACTCTACGCTATTCCATTCTACCCCACTCCACTCTGTGCCACTAAACTCTATGTCACTCTACTGTACACCACTCCACTCTACGCCACTCTATTCTATGCCACTCTACTCTGCAGTGTTATACTCAACGCAACTTCACTCTATGCCACTCCACTCTATGTCATTCCAATCTACGCCACTCCACTGTATGATATTCCACTCTATGCCACAACACTATATGCCATGACTGTCTATGCTGCAACACTCTACACACCTTCAATCTACACTATTCTACTCTACACCACTCCACTCTACACTACTCCACTTTATGCCGCTCCATTTTACACCATGCCACTTCACTATATGCCACTCCACTCTATGCTGCTCCACTTTATTTCACTCCACTCTATGCCATTCCACTCTACGTCACTCCACTCTACGCTATTCAACTCTACACCACTCATTTCTATGCCACACTACTCCACTCTACAGCACTCCACTGTATGCCACTATACTCTACCATATTTCACTCTACACAACTCCGCTCTATGCCATTCCATGCCACTCTATTCTATGCTATTCCACTCTACGCCACTTCGTTCTATCCCGCTGCACTCTAAGTAACTCTACTCTATGGCCCTCCACTCTATGCCACTCCACTCTACACTATTCCACTCTACACCTCTACACTCAACACTATTCCACTCAATGCCACTTGACTTTATGCCACTCTACACCACTTCATTCAATGCTATTCCACTCTACACCACTCTATGCCACTCCACTCTACGCCACTCCAATGTATGATATTCCACTCTACGCAACTCCACTTTATGCCACAACACTCTACACCATGACACTCGATCTACACTATTTCACTGTATACCACTCCTCTCTACACCAATTCACTCTAAGCTATTCCACTCTGCACCACTTCACTCAATGCCACTCCACTCTATGCCACTCCACTCTACGTTATTCCACTCTATGACACTTGACTTTTCTCCACCCATGCTATGCTACTACACTCCGCTACTCCGCTCCACCCCATTCCACTCTATGCTATTTCACTCTACCCAGCTTCACTCTATGCCGGTCCACTCTATGCCACTCCACTCTACGCTATTCAACTCTACACCATTCAATTCTATGCCACTTTACTGCAGCCCTTTTCCACTCTGCACCACTTCACTGTATGCCACTCCACTCTACAGTATTCCACTCTACTCAGCTCCATTTTACGCCAATCCACTCATGCTATTCTACTCTACACCACTCAACTCAATGCCACTCTACTCTATCCCACTGAACTCTATATTACGCCACTCTACGCCATTCCACTCTATGCCACTCCACTCTATACCATTACACTGTACGCCACTCCACTCGATGCTATTCCACTAAACGCCACTCCACTCTATGCAACTCCACTCTCTGCCACCCCACTCTATGCCACTGCACTGTCCAATATTCCACTCTGTATCACTCCACTCTACACCACTCTACTCTACACTATTCCACTCTGCCACTCTACTCTATGCCACAACATTGTACACCACAACACTGTACGTCACTCCAATCAGTGCTCTCCATTCTACCCCACTCCAATCTACACCACTCCATGCTATTCCACTCTACGCCACTCCACTCTATGCCACTCCACTCTATGCCACTCCACTCTACTCCACTCAACAGTATGATACTCCAATCTATGCCAATCCATGCTATTCCACTCTACCTAAATCAACTCTATGCCACTTCAGTCTATGGCACTCCACTTTCTGCTATTTCACTGTATGACACTCCACTCTATGCCACTTTCCGACACCACACTCTTTGCTTTTCCACTCTACTTGATTCCACTCCATGCCACTCCACTTTAGGCCACTCCACTCTACACTATTCTACTGTATGCCACTCCAATGTACGCTACTGCACTCTACGTCACTCCATGCCACTCCATTCTTAGTCACTGCACTCTATGCCACTCAACAATACATCATGATAATGTATTCCATAGATTAGTCGGTTCTGGTCCTTGAATAAATCATCTTCTAATTTCTTCATCCTCTTCTCCCCTTTGAAATTCTCCTCTGGAGTCACACTAGGAATCTTAAGTGAAAATGGCCCTCCCCTTGCTATAAATGCTGCCCTCGTCCGCCTTCCCAAGCTTTCTTTGCATTGTTCCCAGTGTAATCTCTTCTTCAGGCGGAGCAGGTACATATTGTCCTAAAACAGATTCAGGAGATGGATCTCTCTCTTGCCATTCTCAACCTTTGTTTGTTTGATTTGTGCCCAGCACATCTACTTGGCATTTTATAGTGGTTAAAGGCAACCATAGCAAAGTTCTGGTAGAAGATCTTGTGAGACCGCTCATGAGACCGCTGGCGATTTAGATTGACAGCAGTTTGCTTTATTTACCAGAACCACTGTGGCTAAAAGAAATTAAGTAATTGTTTCATCCGCTGAACATTGATTATTCATGGTGGGCATTTTTCAGACTTACCACTCCTTGGGCCCGATTCACAAATGTAAATTTAGACCAAAAGTCTAACTTAGGCCTGAAGTCTAACTTTAGTACTTTTCGGTATTCACAAAGGCAAGTTACTGAGAGCAAAGTTAGACTTTTGAAAATGTGAAAATGAAGTACCAAATAAAAGAAGTGAGGGGAAGGGAAAGGAGAGTGTGTGTGTGAGAAGGTAGGGGGTAGAAAAGGGCTGGAAGAGGAGGAGATGGAAAGCTCAAAGAAAACAGAGGTAAGAAAGGTAAAAGAAATAGAGAAGGAAAGATAATGAATGTGCAGGGAAGATGGCAATAGAGGTGGACACATCAGAGAGAATCCTGCAAGGAACCTGAGAGCATGTGACAGAATTCCCTTTTAATAGAATGCGTTATGGACCGTTTCTATGGGGCATTATGGAGTAAAATGCATTGCTTTCCTCAGGAGGTGACCCTCGTCCTCCTCTGAGGAAGGTGGCATGACTGCAGTCCAGCTTAGGGCACTGCCCACGCAGGAAGCGTGCGGTGCCAGTGGTGAAAATGTGCAGTGCCAATTGGGAAAGTGGGTGGCAGCCTCCTAAGACAAAATCTTGGAATATGCACTTTTATTAATTAATGAATTAATTAACTAATTATTGTCTTTAAGTAAGCCCTGTTTCAGGCTTTTATCCATCTGCAATTAAAAAGCAAAATGGCCAAAAAGCTTAAAGGTAATTCTTTGATTATAAAACAAAAAAACATGTTTTCTTTTAGTTCATATAAAGATTTCAGACAAATGAACTGTTAACATTGATAATAACAGAAATGAAATGGAATGGGTTGTGTGAGGGCCAGGCCATCCTACATTGCTGAAAGCCCTCTAAATGACCTTGTCAGAAGGCAATGCTTGCAGGTCAAAGCTGATGTTAAAAGCTACCATCACCACTGAACAAGTGTGTGATCTGCAGAACAAGAGCCAGTAAAGCAAAGCATGTGACAAGGAACAGCATGCAGGTCCTGCTCCAGGAGCTATGAAAAGGACCCTGAGTTGGGATATTAAATGTGGTAAGTCAGTTATAGGCTGTATATATGTATGTATGTATGCATGTGTGCATATGTATGTATGTACACGTGTATATCTATGTATGTATGTGTGTATGTATATATGTGTGTATGTAGGTATCTGAGTATGTATGTGTGTGTATGTATGTATGTGTGTATGTATGTATGAATATATAAATGTGTATCTCCAGGAAGGACCGCCCCACCCGTCCGGGAGGAGGAATCGCCATCGTCCACAAATCCACCCTCCGCCTGAGCACACTCCCCGACGAGCCCACAGACCTGATGGAACACCTTCACTTCAAGATACTGGCCAGCCCGACCGCCACCCTCCGAGGAACCCTCATCTACCAACCCCCTGGACCCCATGGACCCTTCGCCAACTCCATCACGGACATCATCGTCCCGCAGGCCATCGCATCCACCAACTACACCCTGCTGGGAGATCTCAACTTCCACCTCGACAACCAACTGGACCCCAACACCACATCCCTCCTGGACAACCTCCACAACATTGGACTCTGCCAGATCGTGACCAAGCCCACGCACTCAGCAGGACACACCCTCGACCCCCTCTTCACTACAGGAAACTTCATCACCTTCAGCCACACCACCGAACTCCCATGGACCGACCATCGTTGCGTCCACTTCACCTTCAGAACACCCACCATCCACAGACACCAGCACCTGCTCCCACGTAGAAACTGGACCAAAATCACCGACGACCAGCTCACCTCCTCACTCAACAATTCCACCCCAACCATCGCGGAAAACGACGACCCCAACACCGCAGCCTGAACCCTGCATAGATGGATCTCGGACAGCGCCAACACCATAGCCCCCTCAAGAAAAACAACAATACCCGCGCCAAGAAAGCCAGATGGTTTACCACCGAACTTCGAGAGTCCAGACGCACTTGCCGCCGCCTCGAAAAGGCCTGGAGGAACACCAAATCCACAGAAGCCCACAACAACTTCAAAGCCACCACCAACGCCCACCACCAACTCATCAGAGAAATGAGGAAAAAAGCGATTGAAGACAGAATCTCCACGCACGCGCACAACAGCAAGGAACTCTTCAGCATCATCAAGGAGTTCGCCCAACCCACCAGCGAGTCTACTGACATCCCTCCCTCACAAGACCTCTGTGACAAACTCAGCACCTTTTTCCACCACAAAATCAAGAGCATCTACGACAACTTCGACGAAGACAACCAACACACTGAACCACCAACCACCCCTGACACCCGGAAACCAGCGATTGACAACTAGACAGCCCTCACCACCGAAGACACACTGAAGACAATCAAGTCAATCCACTCTGGGGCCCCCACGGACCCCTGCCCCACCACATCTTCAATAGAGCCACCAACACCATCACGACCATGCTCCGCCACACCATCAACCGCTCCCTGGCGACAGCCTCGTTCCCCGATGACTGGAAACACGCTGAGGTCAACCCCCTCCTGAAGAAACCCTCAGCGGACCCCACCGACCTCAAAAACTACAGACCCATCTCCCTGCTCCCGTTCCCAGCGAAAGTCATCGAGAAAGCCATCAACAGCCAACTCGCCACATTCATCGAAGAGCACAACATCCTCGACTCCTCCCAATCCGGCTTCAGAAAAAAACACAGTACGGAAACCGCCCTCCTCGCCGCCACAGACGACATCCGCACCCTACTGGACAAAGGAGAAACAGTAGCCCTCATCCTCCTCGACCTCTCAGCCACGTTCGACACAGTCTCTCACCGCACCCTAATACGCAGAGTCTACGACGCAGGAATCCAGGACAAGGCCCTCGACTGGATCCGCTCCTTCCTCTTCAGCAGAACGCAGCGGGTCAGACTCCCCCCTTTCCTCTAGGACCCTACACCTACCACCTGCGGAGTCCCCCAGGGCTCCTCCCTCAGCCCGACACTCTTCAACGTCTACATGGCTCCACTAACCCCCATCGTCAGAACCTACGGACTCAACATTGTGTCATACACAGACGACACCCAACTCATCCTCTCCCTATCCAATGAACCCAACACCGCCAGATACAACTTTCGAGAAGGCATGGAAGCCGTCGCCAAATGGATGAAAAACAGTTGCCTACAACTAAACACCAACAAAACAGAAGTACTCATCATGGGCCCAAACCCCGACGCCTGGAGCGACACCTGGTGGCCCCCCGCCCTCGGAAACCCGCCAACCCCCACGGACCACGCATGCAACCTGGGAATCATCCTGGACTCCGAGCTCAAAATGGACCGCCAGATCACCTCCGTCTCATCTTCCTGCTTCCACACCCTCCGCCTCCTTCGTAAGACCTTCAAATGGATGCCCCTCGAACACAGAAAGACCGTCACTCACGCCCTGGTCACCAGCAGACTCGACTACGGCAATGCACTCTACGCCGGAATAAACAAAAACCTCACCCGCAAGCTACAGAACATCCAGAACGCCGCCGCAAGACTGGTCCTCAACCTGCCAAAACACTGCCACATCTCCCAGCACCTGCGCACACTCCACTGGCTCCCCGTCGAGGCGAGAATCACCTTCAAGGTACTCACCCACGCACACAAGGCCCTTCACGGCACCAGACCAGCATACCTGAACAGCCGACTCAAATTCCAGGCACCCCAAAGGACCCTACGACCAGCCCAGCTCTCCTACGCTGTGGTTCCCCGCACCAGAAAGACCAGATCGGGAGGCCGCTCCTTCTCCTTCCTCGCGGCCAAAGCATGGAACGTCCTTCCGCTCCACCTCAGACAGACAACATCGCTCCCCATCTTCGCAAGAAACCTCAAAACCTGGCTCTTCGACAGACCCCCTCCTTGATGGAATGGAGCCTGCACCCCCCCCCCCTTGCCTAGCGCCTTGAGACATTTACGGGTGAGTAGTCGCGCTTTAACAAACCCCTGATTGATTGATTGATTGAATGTGTGTATGTATGTATATATGTGTGTGTATGTGTGTATTTATGTGTGTGTATGTATGTACGTATGTATGTATGTATGAATGTGTGTATGTATGTATGAATGTAGTCAATGGCCATAAAACATACATAAAATAAAAAGACATAGGTTACTTATTTCGTCTGCCACAGAATCATAGACAATACCCAATTTTCAAATGACAATTCTTATATTCAATATTTAAAAGAGCCAAGTCAGATAGACTAAATTATGTCTCAGATAAGAAAAAAGAGAGGGACCCCTTAAAACCAGGGGAATAGGGTACTACTAAACAGTAGAAAAGATAATCCCTTGGCCAAGGAATAAATTGAAGTAACTGAGTCCAAGACTATCTTGTACACAGAGAAAGTTTTTACAGGCCACCCACACGTTGTACCAATAATCCACAACTAGTACAACCCATATGGTAGATCCAGGTAATTACATGAACAACATGAATATATTCAAAAGTAAAATCATATTTATTTACATTAAAACATCTCTTGAATCACAATCTCATAAAACAACCCCATACATTTCATAAGGGTACAGATAAAATTTCATATACACAAAAACAATTAATGACAACAGACACAGGAGAGAAACAGATACACTCTATTATCTTTAGTCTGTAGGATAAGCTGATTCCAAAGATTGTGCAACAACAGCGTCGACGCGTTTGATGGCTTAATTTATTTTTATGTTGGCAACATAAAAATAAGATACAGAACCCAACGGCAGCAAACCTAAAAATAAAAAGCTTTTTCAAAGAGAAAAAGAAATCTGAAGCGAAAAACCTTCAGAGTGTTTTCAGATTTGGGGTAATGAGGACCGCTATTACGCTTCGCAGTCAGACAGTGAAGATGAATTTCATATGAAATAAGGGTCAGTTCTACGGCAACCATTCAGTGCCGATAGAGAGAGAGAAATAGAAATAAAAGTTTGTCTTGAAAAAGATGGAAAAATAAATTAAGCCATCGAAACGCGTCGACGCTGTTGTTGCACAATCTTTGGAATCAGCTTATCCTACAGACTAAAGATAATAGAGTGTATCTAGGACAAGCTAAAAGAAGTGTCTTTTGTAGATGTGCTGTTTGATGACAAATTGTACTGTCTATTTGTTGTTTCTCTCCTGTGTCTGTTGTCATTAATTGTTTTTGTGTATATGAAATTTTATCTGTACCCTTATGAAATGTATGGGGTTGTTTTATGAGATTGTGATTCAAGAGATGTTTTAATGTAAATAAATATGATTTTACTTTTGAATATATTCATGTTGTTCATGTAATTACCTGGATCTACCATATGGGTTGTACTAGTTGTGGATTATTGGTACAACGTGTGGGTGGCCTGTAAAAAACTTTCTCTGTGTACAAGATAGTCTTGGACTCAGTTACTTCAATTTATTCCTTGGCCAAGGGATTATCTTTTCTACTAAATTATGTCTCAAACATTTAAAAAATAGCCCTCAAAATTCATATCTCTTCCTGATGTAAAACGCTGATTTTATAAACTTTAAAACTGCAAAACAGGTTTCAGCTGAGACTAAAGACTACAGTGAAATTAAACCATCCTTATGCCGCCTCACATTGGCCTTGTGCAGCAACAGCACCAAAACACGTGTCTAGGATCCTGACACAAAGGGCAAAACAGGAATGAGTGGACTGTGCTTTGGATCTAGAAGTTGTCGCACACACAAAGAGATATATCCTGCTGCAGTGCCCCCGGGAATAGAAAAGCAAATTTAAAGTGCAAAGTGCAAAGTCTAAACAAAGTCACCCAGTGACGAT
This sequence comes from Calotriton arnoldi, assembly GCA_963921515.1. Classification (NCBI taxonomy): domain Eukaryota; kingdom Metazoa; phylum Chordata; class Amphibia; order Caudata; family Salamandridae; genus Calotriton; species Calotriton arnoldi. The sequence goes on from CAWUFW010001800.1 coordinate 506,696, forward strand.
ATGTAGGGAAAATGCTCCACCTCAGGTAAGGCTCTAAGCCCCAAGTTGTAGAAACTGTGGCATAGTTTACGAATGATTGTTCGGCCTGAACAGCGGCCAAACGTTTATTCATGCAGTGCTCTAAAAACAGTTCTTTAATGCGTAGTTTGTGATTGGGCCCATTGTTTGGGGGAATTTATAAAGATCAAGGAGGCACAATCTATCACAGGTGACCTTCAAATACCTCAGCCATTGTATCTGATCTACCCCAGCCAATGAGATGCAAGATCTAATCAGACCAGCCTCTGGGGATGACCACATTTTAACCCACAATATTAAAGGAGCTAATCCAATTGATCTTCCTGGTAAGGCATCCTGAGCTCCTCATGGCACACTAAGGTAGCTGTACCCCCTGGGGCTGGAAGTAGTCTATGCAAAAATGATTATATGCCCAGAGGCCAGCGCCATATACCCCCGCTGAGGTGCACGTGCTCCTGTATAGATTCAGCATTTCTGGGATTGGATTATTTTGGAGCGTATGGGCAAATCTAAAAATGGCTTCAACGTTCCGGTTAAAAGACTGGCATCTAAGTGTTAAAAGCGGGGTCCAGCTCATTGGCTGGTTATATAAGATCCCTAGATAATACATTTTTTTACCTTTGATAAGACAGAGTTCTCCATATTAAAAGACTTTGAGTTAGTGCTGGGGCGGTTCCATGCCATTACATAGGACTTTGAGAAATTTACTTTGAGATCCAGGTCCTCCATAAACTCTAGAAACAATTCTAAAGGGGACTGAAGGCTATATGCAGTACGCGCGATCAGAACACGCCGTCCACGTATAATAACATGGGAATGGATTTGTGGCCCATACGAGGTACATCTTTGCCATGTTCCATTACATATATGAATGTATGTGTGTGCTTATGTATGCATGTGTGTGTATCTATGCATGTATGTGTGTATGTGTGTATGTATGTATTTAAGTATGTATGAATGTATTCCCTAATGCCCTTTGAGCCCTATTTACATATGCCTTTTACAGCAAAGTCTGGCTTATGCCTGGATATACATGTAACTGATTCAAGATTAATTTAGAAGTGATTCACAAGGCATATGTAGATTGCTAAGAAATGTGTATATGTGTGTAATTTGCTAACAAATGCAAACAGTACACACATGCTGCGTCAGAGATGTCGTCACATAATCTACATAGATTTCCAGATTTCACAGAACTCTTAAAATTTCCCAGGGGTTTGCATGAAAATCCTCCAAAAACATAGACCTTCAAACAACTCCTTCTCCAATCTAAGTACTCGTGTCGATGGCCTGCATATTGCACAGGTGTAAGTACTCTGCAAACATACATCTGTAAATGCAACCTTATAACATCTGCACGGGGAAGATATTTTAATTCATGAAGAAATCTGTCCCCTTAAAACAATGGGATAATCCACCCCAACTGCACATTTTCCACTGCCCTCAAATGCCTGCAGAACCTGCCAGGTGCACCCACTGATACCACTGTCTGTCTCACTTTGGTGTAAAGAAGAGGTGCAAAAACCTTCAGCCACTTTATGCTTAGTTTATACCTGTGAGATTCCAGTGGTGCATCACAGGAGTGTTCAGGAAAATCATGAGCAAATGTGATAAAGGGATAAAGGGTGTAAATGCATTTTCCACAGTTTTCTCTGCATATAGGATAAACGTGAAAATAGTTTTAAACGTGGAAACGTGCACCAAACACCAGAGTTGTCACACAGTCCGCAAGAAAGAAATACATTTCCTAGATGTGAATTTTATGCAGTGTCTACAATAATCACACATGGCTTAGAGAACCACACAAGAACATGTTGTCATGTACAGCAGTGACGTACACCTTGTTCTTACTACAGGAGGAAGCTACAACTGCAGAAGCTGGGCAGCTCTGTTAATAGGAAAATAGACATAACCTACACCTGCATAGAGGTGTTGTTTCTTCCTGGTGTAAGGTCTTGTGCAAATGATCCCTTCCCTGGTCCAACCCATCTCCTTGGATGTACATAAGCACTCCAATGTAGGCCTGATTCACAAAGGTAAATTCAGCCACACACATACATACATTTACATTCAAATTTATATTTTTTACACCTGCCAGAAATCCACAAGGGGATTCCTGATGGCCTTTAAAGGTTTGCACCAGTGTGAAAACCTCCGCCACGCATACAGATATATCTGCACTCTTAAATCACACTCAAGGGGAGGAAATGTCTAGTCCAAGACATAGTTTACCTTAGAAGTATGGAAACCCCACAAACACTGAGCAGGATTCACCAAGGTAAGTTAGACCAAAAGTCTAACTTTACTACCTTCGGTATTCACAAAGGTAGAGTTACTACGAGTAAAGTTAGAGTTTGGTCTAGATTAGGCTTTTGGTCTAGTTTTACCTTTGTGAATACTGAAAAGTAGTAAAGTTAGACTTTTGGTCTAGGTTTACCTTTGTGAATACTGAAAAGTAGTAAAGTTAGACTTTTGGCCTAAGTTTACCTTTGTGAATACTGAAAAGTAGTAAAGTTAGACTTTTGGTCTAGGTTTACCTTTGTGAATACTGAAAAGTAGTAAAGTTAGACTTTTGGCCTAAGTTTACCTTTGTGAATACTGAAAAGTAGTAAAGTTAGACTTTTGGCCTAAGTTTACCTTTGTGAATACTGAAAAGTAGTAAAGTTAGACTTTCGATCTAAGTTAGACTTATGGGGGCATATTTACAATCCCCTAACACCACCGGAGACTCACTTTTTCTGATGTTACGGTGGTGTTGCAACATTCCCATATTTACAAGGTGGTGCTAAGCCTCTTAACAAGGTTTGACATCACCTTGTAAATATGCCCCTTTTCGCAGCTGTCTGCTGTGGCACAGGGTGGACACTAGGTGTTGCAATGGGTGTTCCACCACAACACCCATTGCTTTTTTACGCTGCCCCAGATTTATAAGGCTGGGGCGGCACCAAAAACTAAGTCCAGGTAATACCTGGTCTTAGGACGGCGATACGAGTAGAAATTATACATTTCTCCTTCTTTGTTATAGAAAGAGCAAATTGCCATGATTGTTTATGTACAAGAAGGTGTACCCTCCTGCACATAAACAATCGCCCCTGCAGTGTAAGCACCCTTGCAACATGGCAGCAGGCTGTCAGCCTTGGCGCTAGGCAGCTTTTTTAGCACCAGCACTAGGGGAACTGCAGGGGTGTGCCACATTTTTGTACATATGATGCATCCCTGTGTTTTAAAAATGGCGGAGAGCGGCGTTGCCAAATTTGGCTTAAAACCGCGCTCCAGCATGTTTATGTAAATATCGCCCATGTGGTCTCTTTACCTTTGTGAATTGGGCCCACAGAGATTTGTGACCATTCTGAAACTCTAGCCCGGCACTTTCCCACCCTGCAGATGGCCAGATATTTCATACTGAAAAGGGGAGGTAATTGTTAGCGGTGAGGAGGGTTGCAAACAGATGTGTAGATGTGATTTAGGGCTCTTCTGAAAGACTGTAGGTAGGGTGTCGATATTAGATTCCGGAATATATAACATAACAGGTGCATCTGTAGGACACACATTCCCCCCAGAGGCGGTGTTTTTACGCTATTGACAGAAAATAGCTTTTTAACGTTTCCCAAGTAAACTATATTAATTTATCAATCTATGAAGGATGAAAGGGACACTGGATCTATAGGATTCAAATATATGACTTTGGGGCCACATATAGAACGCAGGAGTGGAGGATTTAGTGCACTAAGCCATCTGACCCTGAAAAAGCATGACATAATCTTGGGCTGAGATAGGAGAAAGTTTGTTTTTAAAATGTTGCTTTTTGCACATATTTCAGTTGTAATACAGCATGGGATTTGAAAATTAATTTGGGAGCCCGCTAAGATGTTATTTAAAGACATAGTCAAATCACAGCCAGACTATTCGGTTTTAGAGGGTGTCATTTGGCTCACATTTCCCAGGATTCCAGTTGAGTGAGAAGCCCAGTCCTCAACAAAATGATGTGCAGTTTTATCCAATATTGCTGGGCCAGTCTGATTTCAGTGCGCGCTTTGGCACTGATTTTCAAATTATGCTGTAGATAAAAATAATCACAAAATGCAAGGTACATTTTAAAATCTGAAGATTGTGTGTTGTGTCCCATGTGTCCTATAAAAATCCATGACAGGTACATTTTTCATTCCTAACTTAAGATATTGTCACTGGGGCAATGCCCCCAAAACATATACAACTGGGCAGGGGCCTTGTGGGCTGGGGTTAGGAATATTTATTGAAGTGGGATGTGAAACTAGAGCAATGGCATGAGACAAAGAGCTTCATCTATTGAGGGACATTATTAAGCTTGGCTGGTGCTTGAAATCCTACTCTTGGAGATTGTTGGGTGAGGGTCATCCCAGGAAGCATCCAGTGCTGTATGGTTCAGCGGCTTCTTCTGGATGTAGCTCGCCGGACCATGTGCTCACTACAGGCCAACAGGTGAATATTAACTACAAGCACTGCTGATTCCCAAATTTGCAGGTAACTCAGGCGATTATCTATATTCATCAGGTGATGCCTGCAGGACTACAGAGCTTCCCTAACCATCAGAAGATATAAGAATTTATGGGGTTCATCTAGGACAGGGGTCTCCAACCTTTTCACTAACAAGAGCTACTTATGTTCAATAAAAATCATCCTGAGCAACTAACATTATTAGTGTTGTACACACCAGACAAGTTTGCGTTAGTGGCTACCCTATACAGGATTACCAGCTGTGATCACTCCAGTGCAGCATTGCCAACAGTAATGTAAAATTAGCTTTGTTAATTTGGAACGCCTCTACAAGGGTAATACTCAAAAAACCTCTTATGTTGCAGACAGGGGGCAATATCCATTTAGACGACGTCTGTGGAGGATGTATGACGATACAATGCGATCATTTAGATTGCGGTACATTACATCGTGGTTTCTACAGCGCAAGTCGTTACAACGACTTGCGCTGGAGGGCGCTGGACATAGGAATAGTATGATTTACTATTCCAACTCCAGCCTACGTACAGTAGGGAATTGTTGGAATAGTAATTCATACTATTCCTTAGTCTAGAGCGCCATCCAGCACAAGTCGTTGTAACGACTTGCGTCGTAATGACCGCGATGTGAATGTATTGCGGTGTTTTGACCGCGTTGTAAAGGTTGTTTGCCGTCTGTGGATGCTTGGAATGGTTGAAACAGGACCTACCTGGAGTGCTTTGATGGTGCTGATGCAGGAGCCGGGCAAAGATATAGGATGAGTTTTCACACATTCACTGGTGTTGTGTGTGTCTCTCCCAGCTCTCTATCGTTAGACCTTGTAGGTAATTCAAACAACACACACAACCACTTGAAAAATTCCCCGTCAACACACTGACCCAACCCAGCTTCTGCCGTGCAGACAAGCAAGCAGTGGTGGGACTGGTTTCAGATTGGGCTAGGTGACATGGGATTGCTGCTGACTGCCCCACTCCAGACAAAAGACAGTGGAACAGTGGCACTGCCCTCATGGCACCATAGGTAGGATATTATTATCACCTAGAAATGGCCATAAGCAGAAGCAGTGAAAAAACCAAAATGCAGAGCTAGGATGAATAGAGCAATCACGTCTTAGATTTTAGGTCTCATAACGAAGATTTACTCTAAGACTCCATTGAAGTCTAGCCCTCTGTGAAAACTAGAGGACAAGACATGGCTAATAGATTCCTTAAAATCCCATTCACCCTTTGCATTTACTGTGTCCTATCTTGCCACAAGTAGATGCCTCAGGGGTCGGTGACTAACCTCAAACCTTGGCCTACAGAGAGTCATTCTTGGACCTATTTCAGCGAGATGACTTCTCGAACCCCAAATCCCACTCACAGTTCTTGAACAACTACTAATTGACACCTCTCCACTGCCACCTCCTCATCTCCTCACCTCTATCACTTGCTCTTCAAACCTCAGCTCACATCATACATTATGGACATCGTTATAACCCAGAGTCTGACACAATTTCTCCATCTGCACAGCGGGTCAATATATATTTACTTTGTATTAAAGTTAAGGTTCCTTATCCTTATTACATTTACAACTCTGTCTACATATTGCATAGAATAGATTTTTCTTTTTGATTGAGTGGTTTATACAATTGTCAATCCCCACATTTTAAGTATAAGGTCTTGTTTTCACTCACCTGACAAGCAATGGACAAATTGGTAATTCTTTGGAGATTGAGAAAGCTCCAGTCTCCCCAGTGTTGGCTGTGAAATAGATGCCAGACACATTGATCACTTCATTTCCAGGAAATTCAAAGCAGACCTTTTCTGTGCCGTGTTGGTGAGACCAATTCCATGCTTGACCTGCGATGAGGAGACCGCCTCCTTTCTTCACAAATGCAATAAGCTCTTTCTTCTGACTGGCATTATAGGCATCCATGCAATACACGCCAAAGGATTCCAGAAACCCACCAGTGGACTGCACCTTGATGCCATGATCAGAGAATGTCTTCCCCAGGGAGGCAAAGGTAGACTGGACACCAACCAGAGCATCTGCTGAGGGTTTCAGCCAGTGGACAGCATTGAGGAGGAACTGTGAGAACTTTGGGCTATAGAAGTAGGCCTCATGAGTGATGGCCACAATCCGGCCCTTCCCGTAGTGAGAAGCTGCAATCAGAACTTGGCCAGAGTTGCTCACGAGGACAGGGAAGGCTTTATCCCCGATCAGGAGTAGTTCAGAGGGAATGGCAGTTCCTGTAAGGTCCAAAGTTTCAACACCTTTTGTCAAGGCTCCGTAAGATTCTCTGAGGGTCATTTCAATGGTTTCTTGATCCTGAAAACATATAAATAACAAACAGAATTAACAATAATCATCCTTAAAATACCACAAATCTGCTGTTCCTTGGCTTAATACCCTGATATCCTGCTCGTGCCCTGTACCTATTGTGACTTGGAACATGCCATTAATATTTATCTATGACATTTCATTAATATTTTACTATGAACATACATGTAATAATTATGTATGACATACCATTGATATTTTACAATGATTCATTATATGATTTATTATATTTTATTATGAACAAATGATGAATATTTATCTATGGCATATCATTCATATTTTAATATGAACACACCATTAATAGTGAACAGTGACATAGCATTAATATTTTAATATGAACACACCATTAATAGTGAACAGTAACTTATCATTAATATTTTAATATGAACACACCATTAATAGTGAACAGTGACATATCATTAATATTTTACTATGAACACACCATTAATAGTGAACAGTAACTTATCATTAATATTTTAATATGAACACACCATTAATAATGAACAGTGGCATAGCATTAATATTTTACTATGAACATATGAACACACCATTAATAGTGAACAGTGACATAGCATTAATATTTTACTATGAACATATGAACACACCATTAATAGTGAACAGTGACATAGCATTAATATTTTGCTATGAGCATATGAACACACCATTAATAGTGAACAGTGACATAGCATTAATATTTTACTATGAGCATATGAACACACCATTAATAGTGAACAGTGACATAGCATTAATATTTTACTATGAACATATGAACACACCATTACTAGTGAACAGTGACATAGCATTAATATTTTACTATGAACATATGAACACACCATTATTAGTGAAAAGTGACATATCATTATTATATTGCTATGAGTGCTAGTGCCTGGTACGTACTGTGATACAATTAAGGTTTGCTCTGAATGCGCATGCCTTGCATGTATTGTGATCTATTGTGATACTTCTACATATCGTGAATGCTTTACTGTGACTGTCAGTGTCTTATACCTCTTGTGACAAGGTTTAATATCATGAATATTTAATACTATGCTGGTGCTTTATACCTTTTATTATACTGCACATTTGATAACTTTATTAGTATGGCTGCTTGTGCCTTGCACATATTGTGGAAATTATGTATTTTGACACTTTGACACTTGTACATCTCATTAGCATTTCACTGTGGCTGCTAGTTCCTTGTACCTGCTATGATACTTAATATTTTACTGTGACTGTCAGTGCCTAGTGCCTATTGTCATACAGTTGAATATTTATGATAGTGCTGTGTACTTGGTGTGATACCATACCATCCATATCATTAATATTTCACAATGCCTACAAGTGCCTTATGCCTGTTTTCATACCGTCAAATATCATTAATATCTATTACACATCATTCATATTTTATTATGCCTTCTAGTACCTTCTACTTGTTATGCATTATGATACACTTATCTATTACATATCATTAATATTTTAATGTGACTGCTAGTGCTTTACACCTATTGTGATGCACTTATCTATTACACATCATGAACATTTTACTGTGAATTTGTTAATATTGGTGAATGCGATGTCAATGTACACCATGAAATGTGCAGGCCCAACAGCGACAATACTAGTAAATGCAATGTCGATGTACGCCATAAACTATTCATGCACAACAATGTCAAAACTATTAAAAGCAATGTCCATGTACGCTATGAAAACTGTACGCATAATAATGAGAATGTCGGTAAATTTGATATCAAATCAAATCAAGCTTTATTCGATTACTTTAAAATAATCATAAAAGCACATAAAAGACAATAGCTATATACATTTCGTTTCATCCCAAATATTTTTTTTAAATCTCACAAAGGTGGAAGGTATACAGTCCTAAATGTCCTTGTAATCACATGAATTCGTATAATTACTTGTTCACCCGTAAAATAATCTCATAACAATATGGTGTTCCTACATTTAAATTTTTTTTTAAGAACTGTAAAATGGAGGTAATAACAAAGACATTCTCTAACAATTGTAGATTCAATATTGCTGGCCGACATTGTCTAAGGCCGAGGGACCTTAGGATTGGACGAATCCATCTCTTTCGCTGCACAGAATAAAATTTACAAAAAAAGAATATGTGCAGTGTCGACTGTAGTGACGAGTCGTCACACGGACAATTACTCAAAGATCTGGACCAATCATTCAACTTGGGGAAACTAATTGTTCTATGAATAGTGTTTAATCTGAAGCGCACTAGCAAGAATCTGTCATAATCTCCTGTAACAATCCTCAAGTAAGGCTGAATGCTAGTTGATGTCAGGGTAAGATAATGCGCCTGGACAGTTGCTTTAGTCATAATAGAACTGTTTCTGTTTGCTTCAAGCAGACGGAAACAGCTAGTTTTAAGATCTTTTCTAGCGACAGTGCACATGGAAATTGGATCAGTGTAGTATTCGGGGTGACCAAGATTGCATGTAAATTGTTTTATGTAGTTTAGCCACTTATTGTGCATGGCACCGTCTAACCCACAGCTATCCTTCATAATTTGTCGATTAAGCAATGTTTCCTCTGTGGTCCAGATCCGGTGCCAGAGTAATACTGGCTGCATTTGTATAATGTCCGTCAGATATGGCAGACCTAATTCTGTGTGACAAATATGTGTAGGAGTACTTGAGGGGACGGTCAACAAGAACCTAAGAAAGGAGTTCTCGGCTACCTGCAAAGATTTAACGTTGGCGTGCCCCCAAACGCCGGCGCCATACATAGCAATAGAAACACACTTTGCCTTGTATATTTTTAGCAATTCAACTGGGCTGCAAGTGTCTTAATAAATATTAGTCTCCTCATTTTAATGGCCTGTGTCCAAGTCCCCCTTGATCAACAAAAATCCCTAAATATGAAAAGGTTTTTGTACATTCTATCTTTTCTGAATCAATATTAAAATCTCTACTCTTGTTACTTCCTGCCCCACATTTCATAATAAAAGTTTTTGAAGTGTTAACAGAGAGACCCAAATCGCTCATGAATTTGGCAAAGCTAGAAACTACCCGTTGGAGCCCCAGTGGGGTGCGGGCCATAAGGACCGCATCGTCCGCATACATTAATGCGGGAATGGGACGTTTGTCCACCAACGGTAGGTCCTGGCATCCCTCCTGTAATACCTGCCCTAAATTATTTATATACAAAGTAAAAAGGAAGGGTGCCAGGACACATCCTCGCCTCACATCTCTCTTAATATCGAGTGGCTTTGTGCACTCCCCCCCTGCCCCATAGCGGACTCTTGCCTTTGTCTCTGAGTGGAGCTGCTTCAAAAATAGTAAAAGTGATTTGTTCACCCCCAATCCCTCTAAAAGTGTCCAGAGCTTCTTGTGAATAACGCAATCAAAAGCCGCTGTTAAATCAATGAATGCTAAAAATAACCTTCCCTTTTTGGCCTTAGTGTACTTGCCTAACAGGAATGACAGATTGAATCCCTGTTCCACCGTACCCATTCCTTTGCGAAAGCCATATAGTAAGTCGCTAATAATAGTATTATCGTTAGCCCATTCTTGCAGTCTATTTAGAATAATTCGGCCCACAATTTTGACTGTAGAGTCCAATAAGGAAATTGGCCTATAGCACTTCGGATTCTCTCCATCTCCTTTTTTAAATATCGGTACCAATGTCGACTCTGCCCAAGTTAATGGGAAGTGGGTCGAGCAGCTTGCATTAATGACTTGAGTTAAAAACGGTCCCCATAATGAAATATTAGATTTAAAAAAGATCCACAGGGATACCGTCAGGACCGGGGGCTTTCCCTCCTATACTTGACTCAATAGCTCGATTAACTTCTGACAGTTCGAAACGTAGATCTAGCCCGATTAGCGCTGGCTCTGGTTCATCTGTTAAGGCATTATTTTCGGCTATATTGCCCGCTGGATCACTATACAACTTAACGAAGTGATCTACCCATTCAGCCTCGGTAATAGCTATCTCCAGCTTGGCCGAGTCTTTATTAGCCAAGAAGGGTGCGTTAACTGCTTTCCAAAAAGCAGAAGAGTCTCTGTTTTCTGCAGCTATATGTAGGGCATGCCAGGCCTCATCTTTTAATGCGTCTATCCGTTCCTTCATTGCACACCGATAATCTTTTCTGACCTTTTTAATTTCATCTCGATTTTTATTTATAGTATGTAAGGCATATTTTAATTTTGTGTAGGTCTTAGTGCACTTGGAGTCGAACCATCCTTATTTCTGTGTGTTTTTTATTAATCTTAACAAAAGAGCTTTTTAATATACTCTGAGAGTATACTAAAACTTTTTATAATTTCGCTATGGGGTGGACTTTTCAAGACACGCTTGAATAGCGTCCTTGCAGTGTACTGCAACCTTTCTGGTGAACGTGACAGGGTCCACTTTTTCCCATCTGAGTGCATACCCATTTAGCTTGCTCAAAGTTATATTATCCACAATGTGAATTTGGTTATCTCTTATATTTATCATGTTGCTAGATACTGTTAAACTTATACTCAGAGGGAAATGATCACTCAAAGAAATCGAGTGAGTGCGGAAGTCATAAACTCTGGAAGAGTGTCAATTTGATATTAAAATAAAATAAATAATTGAAAATGTACCTCGACCGTTAAAAGTAGGACTAAAAGAAATTGGTGGTGTACATAGCTTGTTTGCAAATTCCAAGTCCGCTTTAAAAATGATTTCATTTAAAGAGTCACCAAGAGGCGTATGAGGGAAGTGTGACAAACCCAAGTCTTCCTCTAACAAAATTCCACAAACACCCTTTTCCGCGTGTGGGCATAAGGCCGAGTTAAAATCTCCTCCCCAAATGATAAATACCTCTCTTGTCGGGGAGGTCTGGATGCTTTGAAGGCAACGACATAGGGGTCGATTCCGATTCGGGCCGGAAAAAGCACCGACCGACTCGGATCCGGAAATAATACCGACCGACACGTACCCGTGGCGCACGACACGCCAAGTACGATGCAAGGCGCGAAAAATCCGACCGACACGTACCTAAACCAAGTCGACCGACCGAGCCGCACGGAAAACAGCAATCCGGCCGGAAAAACACGCGAATCCAACCGACCGACACGCACCCGGAACAAATCCGACCGAAACGTACACGCGAACTCCAAACCGCAAAGTACGATGCAAGGCGCGAAAACCACGAGCGAGTCGGACGGAGGACAAGCCGTACGACCGACACGCATACAAAACCGAGCCGAAGCAACACAAAACACCGCGACCGACGCGTACGCAGCATAGAAAACTGCACAAACACAGCGTGAACGAAACGGAGAGCACCGTACGAGACTAATGCAGGGTCCGACTCGGTCACAAGAACGTTTCCAACATACACAAACAGCACAAAGGAAAAATCACCCAAAAAAAGGCCAAACAAGCAATTACCAAGCCAATAAATACTGGGGGGGTGGGGACAGAGAACAAAGACACACCCACAACTCCATCTATATAAAGGACACAAATCACAACCATGAGCCTTTGCAAATGCCATTCCACTGCCAGCACCCAAGAGAAAGCAACCACACACCCACAGCTCATCCCTCACACAAGCCACACACCATCAGCACACCAACAAATACCTACCTCACATACACCCAGCAAAACACACACTCACACACCCTCACCTGCACACCAACACACACATCACTCACCATCACCACCCATCAAGAAGAATCCCAAGTTCCTAGATAGTGAATTGGAAGTCATGGTAGACGAGATCCTCAGGGTGGAGCCAAAGCTGTTTGGCACACTGGTCCAACAGACCCCCATGTCGCAGAAAACCAAGATGTGGGAGAGGATCATCAACAGGGTGAACGCACAATCACCATGTCGGCGCACAAAGACCGACATCTAGAACAGGTGGTATGACGTGCGCAGGAGGGTACGGGACATGCTGAAGAAAGACTACATCAACAGCCAATACACCGGCAGTGGCCCTCCTGCCAAGCCAATATACCTCAGGCCCTGGGAGGAGAAGGTGCGGGCCATCCTTCCGCCAGTGAGCGTATATGGACTAGAGGACATCCCAGAGCCTGGTGAGTACACAACAAATGTACACAATATACTGCCACAAAACACACACATCACTGTCAAGGGAGAGTCAAACCATGCACTCATAGCAATTACACAGCAACCAGAACAGAATCATCCCAAAATGTGTATGTCAGTCAGATAAACACAACACATGCCATCAAAAAAGTCACATCCAACTGTGCCAACACATGTACAAACACAACTACAACTACAGCTAGGCAGTGGCACAAATAGAACTAACAAACACATCCAGACATGTAGCCACCACAACAACACCAACACACAGTGAAGACCACTCAAAGGAAGGAATTCTGTGTATGCTGGCCAAGTCAGTGTAGCCAATAGCATCATGGGAGTCGCAGTCACACATATTGCCCCCCCCACAACTGTCCCATCAACACCACCATGAACCATGCTCACATCACAGGAAGTGGAGAAGGACTCACAAGATGGCTGACACTGGCTACTGCTGTGGGGAGCACAAGGCCTTGCTGGCAACTGTGCACCAACAAACAGCAGGACACCACTGAATGACATCCTGAGAGACAACTTACACTCCCTGCAATGCAAGCACGTTCCATGGTGGGATATCTGGCTAGCTGGGTGGGAAGGAGGACTTGCAGCACTGACCATAGTCACAAGCACCTCCCCTCACACCCCCAACACAAACTCCACAGAACCCACCTGGTAGAATGCAATGCCCCCCATCCTAACACAAGATCCCACAAAGAACCACCACCCTGGGTTATGTTGTGTGAAGCACAGGGACACTCTTGGGACCTCTAGCCAAACAACTGCCAGGACAACACTCCCAGCCATCCTGTCAGCACAGCCAGCCCACCCCACAGGGAAGCAGAGTCAAAAGGAAGGAAGCATGGGCATGCTGGGAAGGGGGGAGGAGGCAATAGCATGATGGGAGTCGTAGTCACAGCTCTACATTCCCCACCACATGGCCCAGCAAGCTCACACTCACGCATGCACATCCCACAGAGAGTGGAAAGGCCCATCAAAGATGTCTGACACTGTTGCTGTGTCGTGGGGAGCACAAGGGCATGCTGGGTACTGCACACCAACCAACAGCAGGACACCACTGTCAGCCATCTTGCCATTGCTCTCACACCCACACACACTGAACTCCCCACAAAAGCAAGTAAGTATGGGAATGCTGGGAAGTGGGGTGGAGGCAATAGCATGATGGGAGTCGTAGTCACAGACATAGCTCACCCCCACAACTGTCCCATCAACACCACCCTGAACCATGCTCACATCACAGGAAGTGGAGAAGGACTCACAAGATGGCTGACACTGGCTACTGCTGTAGGGAGCACAAGGCCCTGCTGGCAACTGTGCACCAACAAACAGCAGGACACCACTGAATGACATCCTGAGAGACAACTTACACTCCCTGCAATGCAAGCACGTTCCATGGTGGGATATCTGGCTAGCTGGGTGGGAAGGGGGACTTGCAGCACTGGCCATAGTCACAAGCACCTCCCCTCACACCCCCCAACACAAACTCCACAGAACCCACCTGGTAGAATGCAATGCCCCCCATCCTAACACAAGATCCCACAAAGAACCACCACCCTGGGTTATGTTGTGTGAAGCACAGGGACACTCTTGGGACCTCTAGCCAAACAACTGCCAGGACAACACTCCCAGCCATCCTGTCAGCACAGCCAGCCCACCCCACAGGGAAGCAGAGTCAAAAGGAAGGAAGCATGGGCATGCTGGGAAGGGGGAGGAGGCAATAGCATGATGGGAGTCGTAGTCACAGCTCTACATCCCCCACCACATGGCCCAGCAAGCTCACACTCACGCATGCACATCCCACAGAGAGTGGAAAGGCCCATCAAAGATGTCTGACACTGTTGCTGTGTCGTGGGGAGCACAAGGGCATGCTGGGTACTGCACACCAACCAACAGCAGGACACCACTGTCAGCCATCTTGCCATTGCTCTCACACCCACACACACTGAACTCCCCACAAAAGCAAGTAAGTATGGGAATGCTGGGAAGTGGGGTGGAGGCAATAGCATGATGGGAGTCGTAGTCACAGACATAGCTCACCCCCACAACTGTCCCATCAACACCACCCTGAACCATGCTCACATTACAGGAAGTGGAGAAGGACTCACAAGATGGCTGACACTGGCTACTGCTGTGGGGAGCACAAGGCCCTGCTGGCAACTGTGCACCAACAAACAGCAGGACACCACTGAATGACATCCTGAGAGACAACTTACACTCCCTGCAATGCAAGCACGTTCCATGGTGGGATATCTGGCTAGCTGGGTGGGAAGGAGACTTGCAGCACTGACCATAGTCACAAGCACCTCCCCTCACACCCCCAACACAAACTCCACAGAACCCACCTGGTAGAATGCAATCCCCCCATCCTAACACAAGATCCCACAAAGAACCACCACCCTGGGTTATGTTGTGTGAAGCACAGGGACACTCTTGGGACCTCTAGCCAAACAACTGCCAGGACAACACTCCCAGCCATCCTGTCAGCACAGCCAGCCCACCCCACAGGGAAGCAGAGTCAAAAGGAAGGAAGCATGGGCATGCTGGGAAGGGGGAGGAGGCAATAGCATGATGGGAGTCGTAGTCACAGCTCTACATCCCCCACCACATGGCCCAGCAAGCTCACACTCACGCATGCACATCCCACAGAGAGTGGAAAGGCCCATCAAAGATGTCTGACACTGTTGCTGTGTCGTGGGGAGCACAAGGGCATGCTGGGTACTGCACACCAACCAACAGCAGGACACCACTGTCAGCCATCTTGCCATTGCTCTCACACCCACACACACTGAACTCCCCACAAAAGCAAGTAAGTATGGGAATGCTGGGAAGTGGGTTGGAGGCAATAGCATGATGGGAGTCGTAGTCACAGACATAGCTCACCCCCACAACTGTCCCATCAACACCACCCTGAACCATGCTCACATCACAGGAAGTGGAGAAGGACTCACAAGATGGCTGACACTGGCTACTGCTGTGGGGAGCACAAGGCCCTGTCGGCAACTGTGCACCAACAAACAGCAGGACACCACTGAATGACATCCTGAGAGACAACTTACACTCCCTGCAATGCAAGCACGTTCCATGGTGGGATATCTGGCTAGCTGGGTGGGAAGGGGGACTTGCAGCACTGACCATAGTCACAAGCACCTCCCCTCACACCCCCCAACACAAACTCCACAGAACCCACCTGGTAGAATGCAATGCCCCCCATCCTAACACAAGATCCCACAAAGAACCACCACCCTGGGTTATGTTGTGTGAAGCACAGGGACACTCTTGGGACTTTTAGCCAAACAACTGCCAGGACAACACTCCCAGCCATCCTGTCAGCCCTGCCAGCCCACCCCACAGGGAAGCAGAGTCAAAAGGAAGGAAGCATGGGCATGCTGGGAAGGGGGGTGGAGGCAATAGCGGGATGGGAGTCGTAGTCACTGATATTGGTCACCCCCACAACTGTCCCATCAACACCACCCTGAACCATGCTCACATCACAGGAAGTGGAGAAGGACTCACAAGATGGCTGACACTGGCTACTGCTGTGGGGAGCACAAGGCCCTGCTGGCAAATGTGCACCAACAAACAGCAGGACACCACTGAGTGACATCCTGAGAGACAACTTACACTCCCTGCAACGCAAGCACGTTCCATGGTGGGATAACTGACTGGCTGGGTGGGTGGGAAGGAGGGCCGGCTGTCAACCAAACACAACCAATGCAGACCATGTTCACACCCCAGAAAATACATAGAAATGCCCAAATAATGCAGGACAATGTGCCACACCAATATCAACCCCTGACTGTGACGACTTAGGACAATGCAATGTACAGGCCCGCACCCAGAGGCACAGTCACAACTGTCATGTGTGTCAACCATTGATGCCTGCAGAAACATAACATACATTGTTTGTGTCTCCCAAAAACAGGTGATGATGGGGACACAGCAGCAGACGCTGAGGAGTCCCTGTCTCAAGAGGATGCCGAGCTCACTGGCGTCGTACAGCCTCTGTCCTCCTCGGACGATGAAGAACAACCTGGCACATCCGGTGCAAGTCAACATGCAGCACCAGCAGGACCACCAGCTGCAGCACCAGCAGGACCACCAGCTGCACCCCCTGCACCCACCCCTCCAACGACTGTCACCACGAATACCATCCCTGCCGACATGGACAGAACAAGGAGCAACACCAGCACAGGGACCCTGGACCAACCTGGGGCCATGGACACCACCACCACCACCAACCCCCAAGGTGGACCAGGGTTATCTGTGCGTGCCACTGCACACACTGCACATGTCAGCAGGGGTGGTGGGAGGGGTGGGAGACAGAGGTCGCTGCTTGCAGACGTTGCTGGTGTGCATGATGACCCACAACTGGTACGCATAGCTGATGCGTACCAGTCCAGCACCGGAGACCTCAGCCAGGTAGTGGGGCTCCTCAGAGACATGAAACAGCAGCAGGCTGCCCATCATGCCCGCTTGGACTCCCACATGTCCACGTGGAGTCACACATGTCCCGTGTGGACTCACAAATGTCCCGCGTGGAGTCCAAGTGGGATGCACTGCATGAGATGACGGCGGTGCACAGGGACATTTTACAATGCCTCCGCCAGATGAACAGCAACCAGTCCACACCTCCCTGTGTGCCAACAACATCTGGTGCCGAACAAACTGCAACTGCCACAGGGAGGGAGGAGGACTCTGGCGGAGAGTCCCCTGCACCGCAGCAGCCTGTACTTGAGGGGCCCCCCCAAGAAGAGGGGTCGTCCGAGGAGGGAAAAGTGAGAGGCCGATGGCCAAGCGCAACTCCCAGGAAGCCTGAACCTGTTCTGGATGTTCGCCTTTGTGCACAGACTGTTCACCCTGTTGACGGCAACACTACTCCCACACATTGCATGGGGAGTACAAGTTGGACCAATGTGTCAGACAACTGTGGCCCCGATACTGGGGATCCTGTCTACCAGGACTTTCAATTCACCTAGGAACTTGGGATTGCAAGATTTATGTACAGCACTACCCATCCTATGCACTATTAACACAAATGTATCACAATAAACACACTAATACACCATACTTGCCTCTGTCGTGATTCCAACGTGGGTGCTGTTATGGGGATGATGAACTGCTAAATTACACTGTGTATGCGAACTGCAACAGCAAGGACAACACAGGCATGTGAGTACAGGCAACGTGACACACATGAGGGAGACACACCACCAGGGCTACACAACACATACACACCTAGGCCATCTGACTCATTGCCTACACTGAAGTTGCCAGGGAAGACGGTGCAATGCACAGACACCACACCCATTCCCAGTTGTAGTCAAGTAGCCCACAGGTGCAGTAAGCAAATGGCAGTCAAATGTGTGACCACAGACAACGCACATCACAAAGTGAAGCACAGGTTTATTACACAGTTGCAACATGCCGTAACCACTACAGATGCAAGGTAATCCCACCTGGCAGCGGGCACACAGTCAACAACTGTAGACGGAAGGAAGTCCATGGGTGTGGCGCACATCACCTGTAGGGACACAACAGCTACCAGCTACAGTTGACCAAACGAATCTGAAAGTACCCTGTGAAGGACAGAAATGACACACAGTCAAAAGCAATGGAGTACAGGACAGAACAGCAAAACTCATGCACAATACATGTTACAAGATACCCACCCAGAACCAAGTTAGCATGTCAACACTGTTGGGGAGTACAGCCCACCTGTTACCACACATCGCAACACACATCCAGTCAAGTAGCCCATGGACACACTCCAACAGCACCAGAGCACCACCCACACATCATGCCAACTCACATCATTGACATGACACCTCAGGATACTCACATTCAGCTAAAGAAGTTGGTGATGAGCTGTGTGCGGACATCACCATCATCATCATCATCGTCATCGTCACTGGCATCGTGGTCCAGGCCAGGATCCTCCACAGGTGGCGGATGTTGGTCATTGTCATCCTGGATGAGAGGCAACTCCTTCCGCACTGCCAGGTTGTGGAGCATGCAGCAGACGATGATAATCTTGCACACTTTCGCAGGGGCATATTGGAGGGTCCCTCCGGTCTTGTCCAGGCAGCGGAAGCGGCTCTTCAGGAGACCAAAGGTCCGCTCAATCACTCTCCTGGTCCGACCATGTGCCTCATTGTAGCGCATCTGGGCTGGTGTCACAGGGTTCCTGAGGGGTGTCAGCAACCACGGCATGTTGGGGTATCCCGAGTCACCTACGGACAGACAAGTGCACATTAGCTGACTTGGAAAAGTGGGCGGAATACTACAGATCAGATCACACACAATGGCACAAAGTCAGTACACACCGACAAGCCAGGCACGCTGGTTCTGCATCTGTGCCATCATCCTGGGGATGCGACTACTCCTCATCACAAAGGCATCGTGTGCTGAACCAGGGAAACGGGCACACACGTGTGTGATGGTCATGTCTGCAAGACACACCACCAGTGCATTGACCGAGTGGTAGTGCTTGCGGTTCCTGTAGGCCTGCTCCTGGGCCTGTGGTGGTACCAAAGCCACATGTGTCCCATCAATGGAGCCAATGACATGCGGCATCCTCCCCAGGGCATAAAAGTCACTCTTCACGTCAGTGAGTCGTCGCAGTCTAGGGAAATAGATGTACCGGTTCAGGAAGAGCAACATTGCCGCCAAAACATCGCGGAGCACACGGCTCAACATGGTCTGTGACATCCCACCAGCAGTTGCCACAGTATGTTGGAAGGTACCAGTGGCAAAGAAGTGTAGGGCTGCCATCACCTTCACCTTGGGGGTCAGCGCTGTAGGATACGGCCGGCCAGGCTGCAAATGTGGGGACAACTGCACTGCCAAATCCTCAATCAGCTGCCTGGTGAAGCGGTACCGTCGGATGCTGTCCCGTTCCACCATCGTTGCCAGGTCTGGGAATGGTCGATGGACAGCAGGAGCCCTGCAGTGCAGAGGAGAAGTAAGCAAGATTGTCAGTCACCCCACATATGCGGCATTGAACACACTCAAGATCCCAACATACATCATTATGAGGCACAACTACATGAAGTGTGCAGTACCGGAAGGACATGTATGGTACATACATGGCCAACATCTGTCAACACGGTCCAACAGGTGGCATCAATTAGTCCCAGGTTGGCCCATTGGATATCATGAGGCCGTGTCACAGTTCCCATCTCCTGCTGCCGTGTCACAATAACCCCCACAGTGACATGTGAGGACAGATGTGCCCCAGGCACCACAGCTCAACGACAGGTACATTCCCAGGGACCCTGTAATGCCACATGGACACTGGCATTACATGGAGTATCATGTATACACCACAGCAAAACAACCATGACCCCCACAGGTAGTGGCCCCACTTGCCACGGCAGGACAGACATGGACGTCTGTGACACACACACGCACAACATCAGAGTCCATGCACACACAACGTGGATGTGGAGACTGTCTCCCATTGTGCACATGAAATCAGAGACATTGTAAACACTACATGCACAAAGACTGTGGAGGACCATCACTATTGTGCCACTGGGACACCCTGGCTCAAACATACCGTCCCACATGGGACTCACGGGGTATGTGACATGACATACACATACACCACCGTGAAATGTGACCATGGCACATGCACAGATATGAACAGTTGCACATCACAGTGGTCATGTACACGTAACACCCATGATCCTGTCCCCATGAACACGTGCACAGCTTGGGGGTGGCTGCCCACAGGTGACACCCACAGGACAACATGTACACCAACATACACACAATAGGAAATGCAGCCTTACATGCCTTATGATAAAGTTTGGACAGGCTGTCGTGATGTAGGTGTGCCCCTCACTCCCTGGGAGCTATCTGTGGCTGGCATATGTCCATCTGAGACAGGCATGCTGACATATGCCAGTCACATGTACAGTGATGCGTTGTACTGCAATGGACCGATCGGTGCCTCCGGCCGGCCCATTGCATTCAATGTGTGCGGGTACGCGTTGTACCCCTGTGCGCGTTGTACTGCAATGGACCGATCGGTGCCTCCGGCCGGCCCATTGCATTCAATGTGTGCGGGTACGCGTTGTACCCCTGTGCGCGTTGAACTGCAATGGACCGATCGGTGCATCCGGCCGGCCCATTGCATTCAATGTGTGCGGGTACGCGTTGTACCCCTGTGCGCGTTGTACTGCAATGGACCGATCGGTGCCTCCGGCCGGCCCATTGCATTCAATGTGTGCGGGTACGCGTTGTACCCCTGTGCGCGTTGAACTGCAATGGACCGATCGGTGCCTCCGGCCGGCCCATTGCATTCAATGTGTGCGGATACGCGTTGTACCCCTGTGCGCGTTGAACTGCAATGGACCGATCGGTGCCTCCGGCCGGCCCATTGCATTCAATGTGTGCGGGTACGCGTTGTACCCCTGTGCGCGTTGTACTGCAATGGACCGATCGGTGCCTCCGGCCGGCCCATTGCATTCAATGTGTGCGGGTACGCGTTGTACCCCTGTGCGCGTTGTACTGCAATGGACCGATCGGTGCCTCCGGCCGGCCCATTGCATTCAATGTGTGCGGGTACGCGTTGTACCCCTGTGCGCGTTGTACCGCAATGGACCGATCGGTGCGCACCCATTGACAATGGGCTTGCCTGGCAACGGACGCGTTTTCGAATTTTGAACGAGTCGGTTGCTGTAAATTCAGTTGGTCACCCACAACAATGTTGCAAAATCATGTATGTCATGAAGTTGAAGATTTGAAGGATGCTGTGGGCGTGTTTTGGTGCTGCTATTCCATGGATTGGCCAGATTCAGAAGATGCAAACGACTTGGACCTATCACTTTGGACACAAGGGACAGTATCTGCCTCTCCAGCACATATATATTGCTGGCTATTCCCCTGAGAGCTCACTTGCCTGCACTACATGCTCCAGGACGACATCTGCCACTGCACTGCTGCTGTCTCTGCCCCTCTGGACCCTGCAATGGCACGTACTGTGGAGAGAGCCCCAGCCTTCAGCCTTGAAGAGAACCAGGCCCTGCTGGACAGCCTACTTCCACAGTACAGCAAGCTGTATGGGACACCAGGGGAGCAGGTGAGTGTTCTGTGCACTGCCTTTCTGAATGTGCATTTTGTGTGACTAGCAAGGCTGAGAGTCTGCACGCCACTGGCTAGCAGGCTCACTGAGTAGTTGTCACCCCCCATAGTGTGTAGTGACTTGCACTGGACAGGTATGGTGCAGTGACAGTGCATTTGAACATGGGTTTACTTCCCATGCAATGATACCATGTAGTGACGTCTGGCAAACTGTCCATGGTCAGCTTTGCACTGCCTGTGTACATCATGTGCCCCTGTGATTGAGACATGTATATACAACTGTGTCATGCACGGATATGTTGCATGTGTGGTAATGGCCTTTTCACTTTGTCATCCTGACAGGTTAATGCCCATCGGAAGCAGGAGATCTGGAAGGACATCGTCCGGGCCGTCCGGTCCGTGGGGTCTACAAGCGCCGGATCCGCAACTGCCAGAAGAGGTGGCAGGACCTTCGGGGCTGGACCCGGAGGATTGCACGGGTCCAGCTGAAGCTGTCGCCTCCTCGCAGGAGGGGCGGAACACGGACCCTGACCCCCACATGCTCCAGATCCTGGCGGTGGTGTTTCCAGACCTGGATGGGCAGCTGAAGGCCAGACAGCAGCAAGGAGGGGGTGAGTCAAAGACTGCACTGTGAACTCTGTATTACATGCTTTGTGCCCTCCTCTGGCCTGGTTCAACTGCCACAGTGCAGCAGTCATGTTGTCCAGGAGCCATGTCCCTCTATTGTGCACTGCCCACTGCTCATCTGATACCCAGGTGTGGCCCTTACATTCAGGGAATTGTGTCACTTGGGACTGTGTCCTTGCAGTTTGCTTCACTAAAGGTGGGGGACAGCATCTGTTTCCCTAACTCTGTTGTGGGCATCATGGGTGGGTCCATTGTTCACACAACGCCTGGGTTTGGACATGTGATCTGCGTGTTGCTTTGATATGCGGTCCACTTGCTGAGCTGAGCCACCACATGTGCCTGGGGTATGTGGCACACGCCCATGCAGCGGGTGGGAACAATGTTTGGGCCCCAGGAGTGTGCAGATTACGTGTGTCACACATACATAGCCAGCTATCCACTGTCCAGGGCACATCCCTCATTCATGTGGAGCAGGACAGTCATGCCTACTCCAGGCCATGCAATGCACTCTGTACTCCCACTCCAGTGTATCAGCTGACACATTGTGCACAGTGATTTGACCCCTCAGGTGTCTGTCTCTGTATCAGTGTGCTGTGGATTAGTTGCCAGGACTGCTGGGGTGTTTTTTGGTAGGGGCTCAGCATGCCCCTGGAGATGTGACCATAGGAGACGATACTTGTGTGTCACATAGGTGTTTGATCAGCTGCCCGTGCAGACTGGGGTATGCGAATGTGAAGTTCAGGCAGCTGTTCCCCATTCACAGCAAATTGTGAGGGGCTCAGGTTCAGAGGGTAGTGTCACAGGTCTCCCATATGTCCAATAGGTGTGACCTGGACAGATGAGGGTTAAGATGATGTGTTGTGTGGGGGATGTACATGTGCACTTGTGCAGCTCCAGGACTTGCATTCCCAATGACCTACTATTGTGACACAGTGCATAGTGTTGTTGTCTGGCTGCCAAGTCATACATCACTGAGACAGTGATGTATGACTTAGCAGTCATGCCTCTGCCATGGCATGTGTCAACTTATTGGTGGTCCTGCAGGGGAGTGACATGTGCTACATGCACACCATTGTGGCGCTGGCTATCAGGACATGGGTGCATCATGGTGTCTGTCGCTGGTATGCATCACATGCATTTCCTATTTGACTCTGGGCATCCCTTTCATCCGGAAACCTGTACTGACTCAGTGGCAAGAGCTGTGATGTGTGCATGTCCACATGCCACACCGTGTCCTCTGCACTGTCCAACTACTGTGTACTTGGTGCATGTGTCCACACTGGGGTGTTGCAATCCAACAGACACCAGACAGATGGGTGCAAGGCCATGTGGGATGTGAGTGCCATGCTTGGCATCAGACTGACAATTGGCTTCTCCTGTTCAGTTAGGGCACTTTTAGCAATGTACAACTAATGATGCCAGGGCTTGCTCTGTAATGTGCTGTGCTCACAGTGGTGTGTGCGTTTGGTGCAGGTGACTGATGTCTGTCTGTTTCCCCATTGTTTGCAGATACATCCACGGCCACGGAAGGGGACAGCTCCACGGACCAGGAGGAGCCAGAGAGCCAGACTGGGTCAGCAGCCGAGGAGTGGTCGGAGGGACCCAGTGGCACGGAGGGCGAGGGGAGCCACACCGAGGAGTCCTCAGCACTATCCACCTCAGCTGAGGACCAGAGCAACTCGGAGGATGACTCCCTTGTGGAGGCGGGTGTCAGCAGCCACCACACCCCAGCTAGTGTTGCTGTCCCCGCCACCACCAGCACCACCACCGCCCTCCCATCGGCTCCCATTCCCCAGGTCCGTGGAGGCTCCCATGTTCGGGAGCGTGTCTCCTTTGGCCCAGGCACCGCACCCCCTGCCCCTGTGTCCCCTGCTGCCCTGAGTGAGGAGTCTGTGTACCTCCTTCGCCAGCTCCATGTAGGGCAGACAGCCATGCTGAGTGTCCTCCATGCGCACACCGCACTGTTGACTCAGCTGGTGTCGTTCATGGAGGGCATCTCATCGGGCATGTCTGACCTACAGAGGGGCAACAGGTCCATGGACTCCTCCCTGACGGCAGCAGTGTCCCTCCTCAGACAGTCCCTCACCCCTCCTGCCTCTGCTCCATCCACACTCCCCAGCACCTTACCCGTCCCAAGCACACACACACCGGCACAGGCACACACCAGCACACACACGTCCAGCACACAGACACACACGCCACAAACTAAACGCACACGCACGCACAGTCAGGGGACTGAAACCAGACTCACAGGGGATGGGGCCCTGGTACACACACACGCATCCACGGGCACTGCGCAGTCCTCAGTTGCCTCTCCCTCCAAAGCACCCTCCCT
The DNA here is from genome assembly GCA_963921515.1 of Calotriton arnoldi. Lineage (NCBI taxonomy): Eukaryota > Metazoa > Chordata > Amphibia > Caudata > Salamandridae > Calotriton > Calotriton arnoldi. Next base: position 531,651 of record CAWUFW010001800.1, read on the forward strand.
TGCCTCACCTGCAACCCCAAAGACCCAGCGCCTCTTCCTCAGTGACCTCGGCCTCTTCCCCTCCGATCCAACTGCCCCAGCATCCAGGGGGAAGAGGAAGCCCCCCACACGGAGCAGAGTGCCCCTCGCCCCCGGACACCCTCCCCCAGGTGCAGACAGACTGAGGCCCCCACCCGCAAGTCCCCCGGAGTGCTAAGAGCAAGACCCCGCCGCCGCCCTGCAGCTCAAGCACTAGGTCTCCTTCCTCCATCCCTCAGGCCCCCACTCCACAGGTGCCCCCACCACACCCTGCCCCAGGTTCCCCCACCCACAGATATACCATCCCCAAGAGGCTCCGGCCTTCTCCCCCTGCCACTTGCTCTCCCGGAACAACACCCCCCGCTGCGCTTGTCTGTGCCACTGATTTGGTGAGGGTGTCCTCCCCCTCTGTCCAGCCCACCTTGCCTGTTCCCCATTCTCCTCCCCTGGTGGTAGGCACTGCAGTGGAGTCCACTACCACCCTGTCTGACTTGGGCACTGCAGTGGTGGACCTGTCCACTCCATCTGCAGGGTCCACTGCAGTCGTGCCGGCACCCACAACATCTGAGCCATGCCCCCCAGTTGTGCCGGCACACACCATGTCAGACACCTCCACTGCAGTTGTCAGTGGCTCTCCAGCACCCACCACCCCTTCCCTGCTTCCTCCTGGTGAGCCCTGATCCTGTCCCTGCGGTGCCTGGCCTACCCCCCCGGTTGCCCCTCCTAGTGGATTGTCCCTGGTTTTGTGCAGGCATGTGTAGGGTGGCATCTGCCACTGTCACCCACTTGTGACTTTGTTGATGGACTGGCCATTGGCCTTTGTTTATGTTCTACCGGACTTCTACTTTTAACGCCACATATGCTGAATAAAGCAACTTTCTGTTCTCTAGTGCTTTTGCTTCTGATGTACATGATGTTGATGATGCTAACCATGCCCTTGCTGCAGTGATGGTGATATTTGGTCTCATGATAATGAAGTGTTACTGTGCAGGAACCCATGTGGTCCAGGGGGAATGTGTCCTATCCTGTGGTGTATCCATGTCATCCATAGCAGCATCTGAGGGTGTCATGTGTTCAGTATTTGGCAATGGGATTTCCTACTTAGATTGGCAATTTCACATCTGTGGCTTCCACCCCTGCACATCTGTTGTGCCTGCCATTGTTCAATTCGTCTACTTCCTGACCGTGTGGCCATCTCCACTGGACATGCAGGTTTGGGCATCAATGGGGAAGGACTCATCTGTGTTGTCAGTGCAACATTGCTATACAAGTGTGTTGGATCTGTGCTGATGATTCCGTTGGCACTTCCATGACCAGGCTGATGTGACGGGAGCCCTCATTTGGTGCTAATTGTTGATTGTGTGACCAAGTGCTCAGCTGACATGGTGGGGCCCTACTGAGGCAACATATGGCACAGCTTTCCTCACACAGGAGTGGAGTCCCCTCATGGCAGTGTGTACTCCTGTGACATTGCCTGCGCCCAAGGTGTGTGTTGTATGTGCATGTCTGTGTGTTCACTTCCGTTTAGCTGTGCATGCTGTGATCCCTAGTGTTGTACCTGTTTGTGATGCTAGCTGAGTTGAGCTATGTTCCCCCAAAGTCTTCTCCCTGGGTTCTCTGTGATGTGGGTGCATGGCACATTACTGGTCATCAGGGTGTCACCCATAGGTATGCTTGCTGTCAGGGCTGAGTTTGTGTGCAGACGCAGCTGGGTCACAGTCAGGTTTCCCCTTGGCACTTGTTGTTTGCCCCTGTCATGTGATTTCCAGTTTGTGTTATCTTTCAGTGATTGTGACACGTTGTGTGTGTGACTGCTGGCACTCCTCAGGGTCCGGGCTGCAATGTTGGTTGTTGTCTATGTGTGTTCTTTGCGGGTGACCTTGGCTTCTTCATTGGTGTGTGACTGTGGCTGTGATCCCATTGGTTGGTGTGGTATTGCCGTCATGTCCATGTACGGCGTAGTGTGCAGTGTGTCAGACATTCAGGAGTCTTGTTGAGTGTCCATGTGTGATGTGTTTCTGCACCTTGGTTCCCACCCACCACCCTGGAATAGTCATGGGTGCATGTGCAATGTCACCAGTGCATGTGTGCTTCACTGCTGCACATTGTTGGAGGTCGAGGGGTGTGGTGTTGAGTGTGTGCAGATGAGAGTTGTTGCCCGGCTAGGCCCCTGCCTCCATGTTGGCCTTGGCTCACTGGCCATGCTGTTTGATTTGTGCTTGTGTAGGTGTGATGGTAGTTAGTTGCTCAGTACACATGACTGTGGTTCACAGTGTGAACCACATTTAGCTTTGTCATCACAGTGGGATTGTAATGCAGCCCAGGGTCACCACATTGTGGGGGCCCTGGGGGTGGTGCTGTGGTGTGTCTGTGTCTTGCTGTGTCAGTTGCTGTCCCTACGTGCCTGTGTGACACGTGTGATTTGTGCTCCCTCTCATCTGACAATGCCTGCTTGCCCACATAGGGAATTTGGATCCATGAGTTACCTTTGTGTGGCACTGTATGCACATCTGTATGATTGGTATTCATGTCTCCTCATGTGTTGTGTGGTTGCCTGGGGACACTGGCACCCCCCACCCTCACCTGTTGTGTATGATGTGCAGGGTGGGTCTGCCTGTTTGTGTTTGTGCATCTGCACCACTGCATTGGTATATCTTGGGTGTGCCATTGGCTGTATGTAGTTTGGTGGGTTTCCCCTGCTGTCCCTGGGACTCCTAGGTCAGCACAATGATCATGGTTTGTGTGTCCCATTGCTGCCATGGTATGGTATCTGTTCACCTCACATCTGCAGTCTCCACAGGGTATCTGCATGTGTGTGCCCATTGCTGCAAATATGTGGGTCTGCATTCCGATGGTCACTTCTGTCATTGTGTCATTGATGATTGTTGACGGTGTCAGCCCCCATGGGTGTTGTTTGTCTGCACATGGCCAAAGTTATGTCTTATTTGCACTGCAGGATTTGGCTCCCCCAATTTATGTTGCAATGGGACACATACACTACTTTGCCACTGATGTGTTTGTTGTTCTGTGACCAGGAATCATCCATGCAGTTTGGCAGTTGCACCTCTTACTTTGTCAACACTTACCTTTTGGTCACTGTGATGATGGGGGTTTGGACCCCATTGCCACAATGTTCAAAATGTGCTTCAGCTATGGACCCCACACTTACATTTTGGTCACTGTGATGATGGGGGTTTGGACCCCATTGCCACAATGTTCAAAATGTGCTGCAGCTATGGGCCCCACACTTACCTTTTGGTCACTGTGATGATGGGGGTTTGGACCCCATTGCCACAATGTTCAAAATGTGCTGCAGCTATGGACCCCACACTTACCTTTTGGTCACTGTGATGATGGGGGTTTGGACCCCATTGCCACAATGTTCAAAATGTGCTGCAGCTATGGACCCCACACTTACCTTTTGGTCACTGTGATGATGGGGGTTTGGACCCCATTGCCACAATGTTCAAAATGTGCTGCAGCTATGGACCCCACACTTACCTTTTGGTCACTGTGATGATGGGGGTTTGGACCCCATTGCCACATTGTTCAAAGTGTGCTTCAGCTATGGACCCCACACTTACATTTTGGTCACTGTGATGATGGGGGTTTGGACCCCATTGCCACAATGGTCATGGCCTGCTTGCATTGTGGGTGCCACACACATATTTGTGTGGCACATGTGCTAGGGGGTCACATTGTATGTTCAAAGTCATGTTCGGTGTTGTAGGCATTTGACACAGTCTACACACGCTTGTCATGGTGTTGGGGGGATGTCTTCTTCTTGCATTCCCTAGGTTGTGGTGTGCTGGTTGTGTCATGCATTGTCCATCCTATGAGTGGGGGTGGTAGTGGTGGTAGGCATCCTGCCCCCCCTGGCTAAGGGTGGTAGTAGTGGTAGGCATCCAGCCCACCCTGGGTGAGGGTGGTAGTAGTGGTAGGCATCCAGCCCCCCTGGGTGAGGGTGGTAGTAGTGGTAGGCATCCAGCCCCCTGGCTAAGGGTGGTAGTAGTGGTAGGCATCCAGCCCACCCTGGGTGAGGGTGGTAGTAGTGGTAGGCATCCAGCCCCCCTGGGTGAGGGTGGTAGTGGTGGTAGGCATCCTGCCCCCCTGGCTAAGGGTGGTGGTAGGCATCCAGCCCCCCTGGGTGAGGGTGGTAGTAGTGGTAGGCATCCAGCCCCCTGGCTAAGGGTGGTAGTAGTGGTAGGCATCCTGCCCCCTGGGTGAGGGTGGTAGTAGTGGTAGCCATCCAGCCCACCCTGGGTGAGGGTGGTAGTAGTGGTAGGCATCCAGCCCACCCTGGGTGAGGGTGGTAGTAGTGGTAGGCATCCTGCCCCCCTGGGTGAGGGTGGTAGTGGTGGTAGGCATCCTGCCCCCCTGGCTAAGGGTGGTAGTAGTGGTAGGCATCCTGCCCCCTGGGTGAGGGTGGTAGTAGTGGTAGGCATCCAGCCCACCCTGGGTGAGGGTGGTAGTAGTGGTAGGCATCCTGCCACCCCTGGGTGAGGGTGGTAGTGGTGGTAGGCATCCAGCCCCCTGGCTAAGGGTGGTGGTAGGCATCCAGCCCCCCTGGGTGAGGGTGGTAGTAGTGGTAGGCATCCTGCCCCCCTGGGTGAGGGTGGTAGTGGTGGTAGGCATCCTGCCCCCCTGGGTGAGGGTGGTAGTAGTGGTAGGCATCCTGCCCCCCTGGGTGAGGGTGGTAGTGGTGGTAGGCATCCTGCCCCCTGGGTGAGGGTGGTAGTAGTGGTAGGCATCCTGCCCCCCTGGGTGAGGGTGGTAGTAGTGGTAGGCATCCTGCCCCCCCTGGGTGAGGGTGGTAGTAGTGGTAGGCATCCTGCCCCCCCTGGGTGAGGGTGGTAGTAGTGGTAGGCATCCAGCCCCCCCTGGCTAAGGGTGGTGGTAGGCATCCAGCCCCCCCTGGGTGAGGGTGGTAGTAGTGGTAGGCATCCAGCCCCCTGGCTAAGGGTGGTGGTAGGCATCCAGCCCACCCTGGGTGAGGGTGGTAGTAGTGGTAGGCATCCAGCCCCCTGGCTAAGGGTGGTGGTAGGCATCCAGCCCCCCTGGGTGAGGGTGGTAGTAGTGGTAGGCATCCAGCCCCCTGGCTAAGGGTGGTAGTGGTGGTAGGCATCCTGCCCCCCTGGCTAAGGGTGGTGGTAGGCATCCAGCCCCCCTGGGTGAGGGTGGTAGTTGTGGTAGGCATCCAGCCCCCTGGCTAAGGGTGGTAGTAGTGGTAGGCATCCTGCCCCCCTGGGTGAGGGTGGTAGTAGTGGTAGGCATCCTGCCCCCCCTGGCTAAGGGTGGTGGTAGGCATCCAGCCCCCCCTGGGTGAGGGTGGTAGTAGTGGTAGGCATCCAGCCCCCCTGGCTAAGGGTGGTGGTAGGCATCCAGCCCCCCTGGGTGAGGGTGGTAGTAGTGGTAGGCATCCAGCCCCCCTAGCTAAGGGTGGTGGTAGGCATCCAGCCCACCCTGGGTGAGGGTGGTAGTAGTGGTAGGCATCCAGCCCCCCCTGGCTAAGGGTGGTGGTAGGCATCCAGCCCCCCCTGGGTGAGGGTGGTAGTAGTGGTAGGCATCCAGCCCCCCCTGGCTAAGGGCGGTAGTGGTGGTAGGCATCCTGCCCCCCCTGGCTAAGGGTGGTGGTAGGCATCCAGCCCCCCCTGGGTGATGGTGGTAGTAGTAGTGGTAGGCATCCAGCCCCCCTGGCTAAGGGTGGTAGTAGTGGTAGGCATCCTGCCCCCCTGGGTGAGGGTGGTAGTAGTGGTAGGCATCCTGCCCCCTGGGTGAGGGTGGTAGTAGTGGTAGGCATCCTGCCCCCCTGGGTGAGGGTGGTAGTGGTGGTAGGCATCCTGCCCCCTGGGTGAGGGTGGTAGTAGTGGTAGGCATCCTGCCCCCCTGGGTGAGGGTGGTAGTAGTGGTAGGCATCCTGCCCCCCTGGGTGAGGGTGGTAGTGGTGGTAGGCATCCTGCCCCCCCTGGCTAAGGGTGGTAGTAGTGGTAGGCATCCTGGCCCCCCTGGGTGAGGGTGGTAGTGGTGGTAGGCATCCTGCCCCCCTGGCTAAGGGTGGTAGTAGTGGTAGGCATCCTGCCCCCTGGGTGAGGGTGGTGGTGCGCATTCAGGCCCCTGTGTGCATATGTGGCATTGGTGATGGGCATCCCGCCCCTATGGTGCTGCTGTTGCTGGTGTAAGTATATTCTGCATCCCTCTGTGTGTGTGTGATGTGTTGTGTACGTGTTGTATGTGTTTCGTGGTTGGTGTCTGGCTTACCTTCTGCGCCGTACGCGTCCGTGCCTGTTCCGGTAGTAAATGTAGAATATTGGTATGATCGGGACGAAGGGATTCATGGTTGGTTCGTGTCGTTCGTCCTTCTCGTTGCTTCGCGTCGTCCTCGTCGCTTCGCCTCGTCCTCGTCGCTTCGCGTCGTCCTCGTCGCTGCCGTGTTCGTCTCGGAGCCGTGGATCGTGTTGTGGCACGAATCGGAGCTTATGTGCGCCTCTCCCGGATGCTTTGACGTGCCGTGCGTAGCGACGGGTTCGGCGCGTACGGAAAGCGCATCGTACTTGTCCGGCCGGACGGGGCTGCATTTTTCCTTCCGTGCGACTCGATTCGGCATTTCCGGATTCGCCTCGGTCGGGGAACAGGACCTGGTTTGGGTGAGTACGGCTCGGCCGGATTCTTTGCTGTTGTGCGCATCGTACTTACTCGTTCGGTATGATGTACGGATCGGTCGGGAAACAGGCTTTCGCATGGCTTTTTTTCCGACCGAATGGTGTTGGGTACGCCTCCGACCGAGATCGGAATCGGCCCCTTAGTTTCTTAAGTATGCCCTCCGTCCTATCATGGGGAATATTATTATAGAAGTTTATCAGAACAATGCTGAATGATTTATCGACCTCTATCATGAAGGACTGGAAGTACCTACTTACTGCATTCATAACAATCCTACTTAAAATTATACGATTTGAAACATATGTGCATAGACCTCCTTTACTCTCCCGTGAATTGAAGTTATTGCTGCTGTGTGGAATGTTTTATAGCCATTAATATGTATCGGCTCAACCGCCCATGTTTCTTGAAGGCTAATTATATCATATTTCCCAATAAAATCAATCCACACCTGGTTAGTCACCTTGGTTTTTAAGCCTGCCACGTTCCAAAACATGGCCTGACAAGTACCCTTTCTCTTGCATGTATTAACTGGTTCTGTATTTTCACTCACATAGGACGGTGTTAGGTCAGCAGATTGTATTAGGGAAAAGGAGTGGTCGCTCGCTGTCTCTATATCTCCGGGCTCTGATGGATTATCTATTGCCTCTATGGCATGTACTGACTGAATATTGGAATATTGATTAATAACAGGGCTACTAGATAAGTTAACTTGGTTAGCTTGGTGAGATGTATAAATGTAATTTTGCCCATTTTTCTCCATCAGGGCAGGCCTAATATCATCTATTTGCAGTCAGTCCACTTCATCCAGGCAAGGTAGAATATCAAAACGATTATGAGTTGGGATGTTATAAGCAGGGACTTGATTAGCTGAAAAGTGTCTACTAGCCAAATTCTCATAGTTTTTTAAACTGTTAGGCTGATAAAAATTAGCTGAGAAGTGCCTGCTAGCCAAATTCTCATAGTTGTTTATACTGTTAGGCTGATAAAAATATCCCAGTGGGACTAGATTAATGCCCTGCTCTGTGATGAAGTGGTTGCCTGCTCTTGATAAAAGGGAATGTACGAGCTGCGGAGTTTTAAAAGTTAAAACCACACAGTCTCCAGAGAGGGTCTTTCGTCCTCTCCCTATCCAGCCTACTCGTCTGGCCATTTTGAACTCGGCAAAGAGCTTTTCAGTCAGACCCGTTTTGGTTCCCAACCAACATAGGGACTTATTCCGTAAAGTGTCCCATGACTCTACCCCTCCTATCGGAAGCCTAGGAACATTAGCAAGCACCACCGTGTATGGAGTTACTGCTGGAGGAAGGTCCAGAATATTCGTGTCTGGAGCTTGTATATTCTGAGTACTGGACAACCTTGCTGAAGCCGCACCTGTAATTTCTGGGGAGGGCCCTCGTAGATTTTTATACTCCGCCATTTGCGAACTGGATTTTTCCGGGAGCAGATGGGTATGTGAAATACCCACTGGGGCTGTCATTACAACAGGATAAAGAGATGTATAATTATCTGCCCTTAATTCTCGGTTGCTATCCTTGTTACATGGTGCTATGGGTAGAGTCCGAGTATGTGCCTGACTAATGGGTACTGAGTAACCGGATCTATTTGGCAACTAGTGGCCGTGTTTACCGAGGTTAACTGGGAAAATTTCACACATCTATTTAATTCCATCAATTCGACTAATTAAATTAGTCAGGGTTTCTCTAATAAAAATATCCATAGTTTCCAATTTAGCAGTTAATTTAAAATAATCATTTAGGGTGCACCCTTTAATATTAGACATTAGCTTTTCTTTATTGCCTTGCTTTCTTAAAGGTTGAATTTTGTCTTTCTTTTGTACTTTGTTTCTGGTTTTAAGGGGTATCGCCCTTGGCTCTGACGGTAATACATCGGTTATTCCGCTAATAGCATCTGGGTTTCTAGAGCATTTAGTTGGTGGTTGGGAATCGTTCTCCTGATCACTCATTGAAATATAATCTGACACGTTCAATATACATCCATTTGCTATGGTTTTACTGTTAGATATTTCCACATCGGGGGAATTTACAAGTTGGGCAGCTTTCTCAGTAATTTGACTGGGAAGACTAGAAGATTTATCCGGGTTCATGGCTTCTTCAACAGATATAATCTGCTGTTCAATTGCCCCCAAAGCTCCCGTTAAATAATTCAGCAGCGTCAAACGCGGTTCACCCCCTACTTTTCGCTGTGGTTTGGTCTGTGAGGTTGTTGATTTCCTTTTACCCATCCTGCCTGACAATCCCAAGCACTACCTTTAATTAGGCTGAATCGTTTAGTGACACGGGAGTCAGGTATTTTGATCATCCATAAAAAGTAAGTTATCAAGCAGGCAGCGAGGTCCACAGAATATTTAGTCCAATCTAAATAATTAAAAGGAACTGTATCCTGTTAATCCGGTTGTTGAAAATAGTCCACTTTCTATGGCATCCGATGTCCCGGTGTCCGAACTGATATGAACTAAATCAACATAACGTAGCAAGAAGGGCTCCCCTGCACTATGATGCTGAGACTTTTGATACTTCACGTGGCTCCACAACTCAGATCCAAGGGAGTAGGCCCAGCCCGGCCTCATCTGGTCTAGGACGGGCTAAGACGGGCTAAGGGGCTGATTCCGATGTCGGACGGACTCAGGTCCGTCCGACATCGGTCAGGAGCCGTAACCGACCGACCTGCTGTCGTCGGTTACGGCCCTGCAAGTACGATGCGACCGAACCCTGTTCGGTCGCAATCGTATACTACACAATGGGAGCATGCATTCCGAGCAGAATACATGCTTGCATTGTGGAAAGCAGGGGTGCAGTTCATCCCTGCACCCTGTGGCCGGCACCCCAAGGTGCCTGCCACCGGGTGGAGGAATCAACAGAGGGGCACCATAGGTGCCCCCAGGCCACCATTCGGAGGCCTCGCACCCATGGGGGCCCTACTGGGGGCCCCCAAAGACAGTTACCGCCTGCCTTTTCGTGCCGGAAAGACCGGCACGAAAAGGCAGTGAAATACTGCCATTGTAGTCCCTCGGGCGTGAAGAGGCGGCCGGGGGAGTACTGAAGGATTTCCGGACGGCGGACGGGCTCTCCGAGCCCGTTGTAAGCCATCCGGAAATCCGAGTCGGATTCCTTTCCGACCGAGCCCATCGGAATGGCTCGGTCGGAAACGAATCCGGCCGGCACGTTCCGATTTGGTCGGAAGGGCTCCGACCATAGTTGGGCAAAACGTCTGTACATAGAGTATAAAGACACTACTCTGTTGATGCTCTCCCATCTGCTGTGTTTAATTAAACCAACTTGTTCCTGTTTTTCCAAACGTCTCTTGTCTTTTCATTTTTTCAATGTAAATTCATATCCAAGCAGCATTTTGGCGAGACAGATAGGAGAAATTGGTTTATCAAGCCCAACTGCTGCCGAAGGACAAGGACCCCTGCCCGAACGGATTCACATCTGCGCAATAAGACCTGTGAGCAAACGCCGTAATTGATGTAAAGTTCTGCTGAATCCATGGGTGGAGGTCTGTCCAGAGGCTACCTTCACAAGGGTAAGAGACTACATAGGATCCTTAGTTCCGGCAGGTGGCGTGTGGCAAACTAGGAAAAGCACATAGATCACTTTTCCCCAGTCAGCACGCTTGAGAAGGTTAAGGTAGTCTGCATTTTTTTTCGCTTGAACCGGAGAGCGCTACACAACTGGTACACCCCTGGCCCTTGCTGTGTTATATAGGGCCACTTATTTATTTTTCTTGAATTGTGAGCGTGACACAACTAGTGCACTGTAGGCCCTTGGTGTGTTATATAGGGCCACCACCCTGATCTTATTTCTTAGTTAAAAGAGTTTTCTTAGGGACTGTCTTTACAGTGACAGTGTTTGAAAGAAATGAAGAAGTGGATTTTTTTGCTTGGACCACTGGGCGGTACAACAGAGGTAGACACAAACCCTAGGTGTGAAATAGGGTGTAATTCGGATGTTAGGGAAAAATTCGAACCTCAGGGAAAAAGTTGTAGCATGCTTCTGACCATAGAGGGCCGATATTTGTCAGGTTGTTCCTTTTACTTTGCACAAATCATTGCTATTTTTTGTCCCTGAGCTGATACTGGCAGATTATTGGGCTCACTCAGTTCTGTGTATCACACAGAGTATCTCCCCTCCTCAAGTGGTAGGCGCAAGTAGGGGGCTAATATTTTTGGGACAAATTATCATTTTTTCTGTCGATTTTTTTCTCTTCCTGTTTCTTTTAGGTTTTCCATTTACACATTATTGATGTTGAGGTGTTGTTAAAATGTTGCAATTGTGTTTCATGTTTGAATGTTATGTCATGTTAGTAAGTTTATGTGTTTATGAAATAATAACTATTTTTCCTACAAATCAAAATTCTAAATTTGCTATTTCACTGCTAAAAATCAACTCGTACTGTTCTGAACTAACCATTGCACTTTGTTACATGTTGGTACTATTTCATTGCATTTGTCTTTGTCGACTGTCAAGCGCTTTCATGATGCATCATTCTCATAGAGCTCGTAATCAATAGATTGTTGCTGGTGCAGTCCTGTGCACATAGTTTCCTCACGATCATAGTAGAATTTGTAATTATTAAACTCTTTGAAACAGTCAAAGGTTTGTAAACTCCTTAACAAATTTCCTAATCCATAATGGAGACACCACTAGACCACATGCAAGCTAGGTTCCCTATACAGACTCGGAAACTAGAGAAACACTACCATGTGTGTCACGCCCATACCAAGGTGCACGCATTTCCCTGGCCTGAGGGGGGAACGTTCAACATCAACATCTTAGAACACACTAGGACACACATACAAAACAGGTATGCCAGTCAGAAGCAGGCTAAACGAGAGGCCCTATTAGAACTATGGGCAATTTTCAAGGTGGCCCCGTCCTGCAAGACTACCCTTGAGCAACCACACAAGGCATCCCCACCTCCCCCACCATACACCAGCTGGGAAGTGCTCTCTTTGATGCCTGCCATCCCAGCACTTCCGCCCCACGATTCTCACTGGTTCTTCCCAGCTCCCATGGACCCAGTCTTAGAGATGGGCAGGATTGAAGCTCCATATCGATTCTCGTCCACCACACATTATGTGCTTCCTCGTACGATGGCTGTTGGGCAGATCCGTAGTGGACAACTGGAGTCCACCCCATGAGGCACACAACTAAGTACCTCAAGCGCCCGGTAGAGCAACAACACATGCTCTGATGCAGTCTCTCTCCATGTAATGGAGACTAAGTGGTTGCTACAGGTCAGACAAGCCCCTGGAGCACAGACTTGGCTGTGTTCCAATGTTCTTTTTATTTTTCCCTTGTCCTGAAGATGCCTGAATGGATAGGCCGAAACGTGTCAACTTTTTGGATTTGGAGGAGTTCCACTAAATATCTAATTATCTCAAGATTATGATACAGACCACTTGAGTTTATCTGCACTGGACTACCTCCTGTATGGACTACTACTGACTATTATATATTGCAGCCATACTGACAAATTGTTTGGAAGAGAGACTAAGTACATTTATATGTCTTTGATACGTGTTGTACTATGTCAATGTAGGATGTGTGAAATAACAAGTTTTGTTGTGTTGTGTTGTTAATGTACCATTTGTTTGTCTGAGAAATGCACAACCGGTACTTGGAGATGGTCTTTGCTTCTGATTGAAGGCAAACAAATGAATGTTGTCTTGTATAGTGACATACAGTACTAGCGATAAATTAATTTTTTTACTAGCGTAGTCACAATTCAATCTATTCCCACTTATTACCATTTTTTTATATGCCATTCCAGCCACACCTGGATTGGGTTATAACATCCACCAGCCGAGGGGGTCGGTGGGCACCCCACCGGACAGCAAGATACCAAGCCCAGGGTAGGGAGACTACGAGACCAACCAGCCAGGCGTAGCCAGCCCTCTCCCAATCCGGTGTCAGGCTCCCTTGAAGTTTAACCCCCCTCCCATTGGTCACAGCCCATTAATTCCCAGCAGAACCAGGAGCATATGCTCCTAACCGCCCCTATGGATGCCCTAGAGTCAGAGGGAGGTTCATAGCAGTTCTACATGAGGATATCACCAGTGGAGGGGAAGATAGGGGTCCCAGCCATCTGAGGTCCGACACTGAGAAAGGAGCAGTAGGGTATGCCCCCCCCAGGGTATTCTCAGGCTGCGTAGGAAGCATTAGGGAGTGAGCTTGCGGTGAGGTCAAAATGCTACCCAGAAGACCAGTACACAGCTCTGAGTGAAGAAGGCAGCCCAGGTGGGAGTTAGAAGAAAGGCACGAGGAAAGGTTAGAAAGAGAAAGAGCTCTCACCTGGGAAGCCCAGCGGGAAAGGCAAACAACACACCCTCCCCGAAGAAAGCCAGAGCAAGGCCATCGGCTCCCCTTGAGGTTGAGCCGGGAGAAGAGTCAGAAGAGAGGCCCATAGTGGAAACCCACACTCCACACGGTCATCTAACAAGGAGAGGGGCTGACCAAGAGGAGAGGCGGAATGGTACCCTTACATACGCACGAGAAGAGCAATGACGAGGACGTCTACCGCTCCACCCGAATGCGTTGATCAGGCAAATTGACCCCTAGAGAGATAGTATCCAGAGAGGAAGGCGAAGCCTTCGCTCAACCATTTTGCCATCTACTGGTTTGCTGGACAGAAAGGAAGGGCCAGTACAACAGACCTTGGCTGGAGGAGGGATCCTTTGAGCCAGAGGACATGTCATCATGGAAGACTGCATCTGGAACAGAGAGGGAGATCCACAATGGAGCTAGACCTACATGCAGGTCAGAAGATCAGAGCGCTATGTCGAAGAGAACCCGACGTAGCCACTCCACACCTAGTATCATCACATGACCGCCGTGGGCTCTCTATCCACGAACAGGTCGTGCTACATATGTTCACTCATACCTCACACCGTAGGCGCTGATAGGCTTTACATATCCCAAAAGATAGCCCCAGAGAAAGCAAAATGTCTCATCCACCTATACCTATGTAGAATTAGGGCCAAGATTCAACCCAATCAAGTAGAACCCCGTAGAACAGTAGTAAACATCACTCGGTATGAGACCAACCCCACTGCACTGTATCTGTTTACTTAACCTAGCGACATCCAAACAGAACTGGACATGATGAGAAGGAGGGGCACTATAAGGGAGGACACTGTTTTGTCCCGGGACTTAATAGAAAAGAGGTTTATGGAAGTAGCAAGATCACCACACCAGTGTACAAATACGTCCACTACCTCCTCCATCTGTGGTCCCAGGGTGGCCTTTGACATCTTTGGGGCCACCCTTTCTAATGACTTGGGGACCCTGGAAATGGAATTCCAATGCAGCGCTGCTCACCTCGATCACACTGGGGAAATGAGTCCCATGGGAGGCAGTCAAACGCCAGCATAGACACCACATGCCAGGAAATCTGGGATACCGAGATTAATAGGTACACATGGTTGGATGGAAAAAGGCATTCCCTAATTGTACGGAAACTTACACTGTATTCTTTGTGTTTCCGAGGCAAAGGAACCATACAGCTTGGTTCTAATGAACACTGTGAAGTAATACTGCGTATACCGGACCTACAATGGGGCACCTCCACATTGATGGACATGTATTGGCCCTACACCCAGCTTGTCCCTGGATGGAGGGACCTTTGCTTCTTGGTCACCATGCATGCCCCAAACACTGATGATCACTGGTGAAAATCTTTCTGAGTTGTCTTAACATCCGCTACAGAAGCAAACAGCTCTGTTGCATCAGACTCGTAGAAGAAAAACTGCTGATTATTTTGGCTGGGTTCAGTACAAAGACATTCCACAAGAATTTAGAATGTTTTCTGAAACTCAAGTAAATGCAGGGGGGTCGATACCCTTCATCACTTTGCAAACAAAGGCAAAAAGCCCGTTGGTTACAAATACCCAGGTGGGAAATGCTGAAGATGATCAATGACACTGAGCTCTGCCTAAATGCTATTGAGGAAGAACTGAGAACCATCCGCCTTATGGTGGTGAAACATCGATATGTGTTGGACTTGATGACTGCAATGGAGGGAGCGATGTGTGCCAAGCTTGGTGCTTCCTATTGCACTTTTATTCCTGGAAATGATCTCGAAAACAGAACTCTCGCTCTTGCCATCCAAGCACTGCATTGTCTACAAGCTGACATGAAGAAGGAGGGAGGTGAATTTCCTTATGTATGTCCAAACTATTCACGTCATTACTTACAGTTTTCATTTTTGTACTACTGTTATGTGGTTTCCTATTAATGGGGGTTGCCTGCTGTAAAAATGCAGTCCGCAAATTAGGTAGTATGCAAATGGCTAGAGAAAGAATAGGAGACACTACAGCAACACACACCTAATCGAATAATGTGACTGTCATGATATAAGAGGAAAATTATGTCGTTAAAAAATTCAACTAGAAGGAGGAATGTTAATATCGGCGAATGTATACCATGAAATATGCAGGCCCAACAGCAACAATACCAGTAAATGCAAAGTCCATGTGTGCCATAAACTATGCCTGCATATCAATGTCAAAACTAGTAAAAGCAATGTTGATGTACACTATGACAACTGTACGCATAATAATGAGAATGTCAGTAAATATGATGTCAAAACCGCTATGTTCTATGCACACGAAGCAACAAGCTCCCCATCAACTCAGAGTCAGAGATACATTATCAGACAGGCACTGTGACCCAAACCCAGGCCTACAGATTAATAGGTCACAAGTGGGGTTACCCAAAGACAAACGCGCAACCTGGAAAAACCCTGATTGATCCCACAGATAGGCACCTATGGCACAAACAGGTCGGAGGAAATTGGCCCCAATAAAACACGTTTGGCCAAAACTTCACATTCCCAAAATACCACAAAGTCAGATGCCACATGTAGTTAGGAACACTTAGCCAATCAGGACCCATCACGCACATCACAAGTAGTTATCAAGCGCTCCTCATGCTGTACATCTTGACACATAGACACTGGTCCACACTAGTTCTCCCCGAGGTCAAGAGCCACATGTGTCCTTGTTATCAGATGGTTGTACTTATAATTTATGACTAGGCCCGGGCCCAGATGCTCTACAAGGATGTGAAATTGGTTTGTTGTACCTCATGAACTGTATATATAGTCAGCCAAAACCTCTGTACATGGAGTCTATCTTCAGATGCTTCTCTTTGATGCTCTCCCGGCTGCTGTGTTTGATTAAACAAACTTGTTCCTGTTTTGCCAGCGTCTCCTGTCTTTTAATTTTTTCAAGGTATATTCATATCCGAGCAACAACTGCTAGTTCTTTACACCTATTATGATGCCCTTATCTATTACATATGATTAACATTTCACTGTTACTGCTAGTGCTTCACAGCTATTTCAATGCACTTAAGTATCACATATCATTAATATTTAGGTATGACTGTTAGTGCTTTACACTTATTGTGATGCACTCATCTATTATAAATCTTTAACATTTTGTTATGACTTTCAGTGCTCTGTACCTTTTGTGATATATTGCATATCACTAATATTTTACTATCCTAGATAGAACCTTATAGCTACTACTATGGTGCTCTACATACCAGTAATACCTTGCTGCGATTGCTAGCACCCTCGAGGTGTTGAGAAACTGTCCATGGCAGCACGTGTGTACCACTGATTGTTAGCACCATGGGGCAGATTTACAAGCCCCTTGCGCCACTAGTGGGTCACTTTTCGTGACACACCGGCGGCGCATTTCACTGCCCCATATTTACATGGACAGGAAAAGCCACCCTGCGTGACTTTTCCTGTCCTTGTAAATACGACCCCTTTACACGCAACACTTTGCTTGAAAAGGGCGTTCCATGGGTGTTGCTGTGGGTGTTCCCACGCAACACCCATGGAACCAGACACATTTCCAGATTTACAAGGAATCGTAAACCTGGAAATGCGTCAGAATGCTTCTCCACCCTAGGGGTGGCGTAGCGAGGCACAACGAGGAGAAATGTTTTCATTTCTCCACGTTTTTTTCCTCTTTCAATGCGTGCTGCATCATACAATCAATCAATCAATCACAGAATTTGTAAAGCGCACTACTTACCCGCGAGGGTCTCAAGGCGCTGGGGGAGAAAAAAAAGGGGGGGGTGGTGCTGCTACTGGTCGAACAACCAGGTCTTGAGTAGCCTCCTGAAGGTCAGCAGATCTTGGGTCTGTCGTAGGCTTAGTGGAAGGGTGTTCCAGGTCTTGGCGGCGAGGTGGGAGAAGGATCTGCCGCCGGTGGTGGTTCTTCGAATGCGAGGGACGGTGGCGAGGGAGAGGTCGGCGGAGCGGAGTTGGCGGTTGGGGACGTAGAAGAGGAGTCGTCTGTTGAGGTAGGCTGGGCCAGTCTTGTGGAGTGCCTTGTGTGCGTGGATGAGGAGTTTGAAGGAGATTCTCCTGTCGACGGGGAGACAGTGCAGGTTTCTCAGGTGGGGGTGATGTGGCTGTGGCGTGGTACATCGAGGATCAGGCGTGCGGAGGCGTTTTGTATGCGTTGCAGTCGCTTGATGAGCTTGGCCGGGCTCCCGCGTAGAGGGCGTTCCAATAGTCGAGTCTGCTGCTGACGAGGGCCTGGGTGACTGTTCTTCTCGTGTCTGTCGGGATCCACCTGTAGATCTTGCGAAGCATGCGGAGGGTGTTGAAGCAGGAGGATGAGACTGCGTTGACTTGCTTGGCCATGGAGAGCGTTGAGTCGAGGATGACTCCCAGTTTGCGTGCGTGGTCGGTGGGTGTCGGGGCTGCTCCCAGCGTCGTTGGCCACCAGGAGTCGTCCCAGGCTGAGAGGTTGGAGCCGAGGATGAGGACCTCTGTCTTCTCCGTGTTCAGTTTTAGTCGGCTGATCTTCATCCAATCGGCGACGGCCTTCATCCCTTCATGGAGGTTGGATTTGGCGGCGAGGGGGTCCTTGATGAGGGAGAGGATCAGTTGGGTGTCGTCGGCGTAGGAGATTATGTTGAGGTCGTGCTGTCTGGCGATGCATGCGAGCGGGGCCATGTAGATGTTGAACAGTGTTGGGCTGAGGGACGATCCCTGGGGTACGCCGCAGATGATCTCTGAGGCTTCGGATCGGAATGGTGGGAGGCGGACTCTCTGGGTTCTGCCGGCGAGGAAGGAGGTGGCCCATTCCAGGGCTTTGTCTTGGATCCCTGCGTCGTGGAGGCGTGCGCGTAGAGTGCGGTGGCAGACAGTGTCGAAGGTGGCGGAGAGGTCCAGCAGGATGAGGGCTGCGGTCTCACCATTGTCCAGCAGGATCCTGATGTCGTCGGTGGCGGCGATGAGGGCAGTCTCAGTGCTGTGGTTGCTGCGGAACCCCGATTGGGATGGGTCCAGGATGCTGTTTTCTTCGAGGTATCGGGTTAGCTGCTTGTTGACGATCTTCTCGATGACCTTGGCTGGGAACGGAAGCAGGGAGATGGGAGGAAGTTCTTGAGGTCTCTCGGGTCCGCCTTGGGTTTTTTGAGTAGGGCGTTGATCTCTGCGTGTTTCCAGCTCTCTGGGAAGGTCGCGGTCTCGAAGGAGAGATTGATGATGTTGCACAGGTGGGGTGCGATGGAGCTGCTGGCTTTGTTGAAGATGTGGTGCGGGAAATGGTCTGACGGGGAGCCGGAGTGTATTGTGCTCATGGTCTTGATGGTGTCCTCGATGTTCACGCTGGCCCAGGCTGGCAGGGGATCGTGGTCGATGGTGTGCGGCAGGTCTGGTGCATCGATCTTAGTTGGGGCTGTCTGGGTGTTGAAGCTGTCGTGGATGTCGGCGATCTTGCGGTGGAAGAAGGTGGCGAGGAATCGCACAGGGGCTTGCGACGGTGGTATGTCGTTGGTGTTGGAGCTGGGGTTGGAGAGTTCCTTCACGATGTTGAAAAGCTCCTTGCTGTTGTGTGCGTTGTTGTCGAGGCGGTCTTTGAAGGAGATTCTCTTGGCGGACTTGATGAGGTGGTGGTGGTTACGGATGGCGTCTTTGTGGGCTGCGTGGCTGTCCGGTGTCTTATCACTGTGCCATTTCTTCACACACATTGAAAGAGGAAAATGCCTGTAGTGATTGTTTTTGTGCAGGAAGGGGCACCTTCCTGCACAAAAACAATCTCCCCATGACACAGGCATCCTTGCACCATGGTGCAAGGGTGCCTACTCCGGAGCATGGCAGCTGTTTGTGCACCAGCACAGGGGAGAGCACAGGAATGCGACATATTATTGTGAATATGTCGCATTCCTGTGCTATGAAAGTGCTGCAGCGTGGCGCAGCCAAAGGGCTTGCGTTGCCGTGCTGCGGTACTTTCTTGTAAATCTGCCCCCATTCATTTATTATGCTTTGTTAAATGGCATCATTTTCTGAGTACTAGTGCCCACTAAAACTCTGAACACTGGAAACCAATCCAACAATCTCCCCCACTTAAGGGATCTCTGCCAAACTGGGCCCTATCCAGGCTCAGAAGAGATCCAATAAGATCTAGAGACACTGGTTGGAATACTTTTGAAAAAACACCTCTTGTTCTCTAAAATATCACCCCATTTCAGCACACCTTTGAACTCTAACCACAGACCAATGTGTGAGCCAATCAAACGGGACCATAAAACACAGCCTGCTCTTTACTAAGAACACATCCGTCTGGTGTGCTAAGCTATTTACCTTTTTCACTGTGACCGAAGAAGTCATAATACTTCATGGTCGCAAACTGACCGCCCCCAGTTACGAGGAACAAAAAGAAGACTTCTCAGCACTGTGTGTGGCAAATCACAGCGAGCTAGCTCAGTAGGTTTATTCAACAGCTAACAAGACGTGTGTGTCCTACGGGCATTAGCAGTATGTGCTAATGCCAGCAAGAAAGCTCAGTAGGATTTTGCACATCTTAAAGAGACATGCAAGTAACCTGGAGACCTTGGGTTGGAATAGGACTAACAGAATTCAGCAGTGTGATGAGACCTTGAAATGTCTGTCTGCTGGAGGTCACATGTTTAAATTACAGTTAACATTGCCTAGTGACTGTCTACAGCTGTTAAATTCATTTAAGTTTGAGCTGCAGGTCACAGTAGATTAAAATCACTGGAAGATGGCTTGGTTGGTTATGCATTGACCAACAAGTATTTGATCTGAGGTTATCTGGCCTTCTTCACTGCATGTCTGCCTCTTTCTCTTGACAGCTTGCTTACTCCAAAGTACTCCAGTATTCCTCCCGAACCTCTTCCCACTTCACTGGATACCCAGGGGCATCCCTTCTCTGTGGCTCTATCCTCTGCCACAATCTACTCCTCAATAGCAATGTTTGTAATATAGCCAGGCATACTACACGTCTGTCCATTTCTAGGCGCTATAAATACAATCTGCTGCTTTAGCTCTGTTTGATGGTACTCCACTTACTGAACTTAGACGATGGAAGGCAGGGTCTGCCTTGTCAGAATTTTAGCTGCAACCTGGAGATCACCATTTGTCAGTGGCAAGCACGTTTTCAGATTTTGCCTCTTTTGTTTTCTAAGAGGACCACACATAATGATGGTTGTCTCTCCCTTTGTGGCATGGTTCAGTCACCTGCCTCTCTGACCTCTGCACTTTTATTCCCTGCACCTGATCTGCCTTTTTTCCCTCTTGCTTCCAGTCCCCTTTTATTTCTGCCACTGCTCTCAATGCTGCGTTTCACCTTTCACTATGGTTTCCTATGTCCTCTCTATCTCTGTGTACTAGGGTTTGGGTGGTGAGAGTATTTTTAAGGTTTAGAGCTGGGTAGAGGTATAAGGGGGTAAGGGTATATTTAGGGTTTTGGTTTTGTAGGGGTTTAGGGTTATAAAGGCAATTCGGAATAAAGCAAAAAATGCAATTTATAATGTTTTTTTTGTGAGTGTGGTATTTGGGAGGTATACATATATGATCAATGGATTGCATTCCTCCCAGGTGCAATATTGTACATATTTTATCAGTAAAGTTCAAGTCATGTTTCGCCAGAAGCCTTCAGCAGGACAACAGAGTCCACAATTCTAGGGAGTCCCTGTTAACGTGACAGTGAAGCACACTCCTCCCACCCAAATGTTTAACTTTTGTTATAATATAGGTGTATACAATCACTATGTTTGCATTTTTCCATTACATGATCATTTTGTAATTACAAAACATTATTAATCTTGGTAGATATGTTGTGCAAATGAAGAAACAACAAAAACATGGACAACAACCCAACATACAACAAGCAGTGAGTTGTTCTATCTAGAACTTGTCAATCTGTAATCACACTACACTCAGCACATCCATTCCATAACATTTGTATTACTTTGATTCTCGGTAAATTACTTAATTAAAAGTACACATGCTTGTGGAAATGTAAACAACCAACATGAATGGATGTGCAATAATGGAAACAATAAAGTGCTCCTCATAATATAACATCTCATCATATATTCACATCTGATACAACAAAAATGTATTATTTACGCATGTCCACACCTATTCTCCCCTGACTTCATTAGAAAGTGGAGCGTCTATGTCAGGGACAGTCGATGCAATGTTATCAGCATAAAGTGCTCAGTGGCTTTAAGCCCCTCACTGGCATCTATAAGTGTCAAAGTAATAGCCAAAAGAGAGATTCAAGGATTAGTATAAAGTGCTTGCTCATATTCCCTCCTACCCCCTTCAGTTCCATCCAAGGGTGGACAATGTGTCTCAGGAACAATTAACAAAGCACTATCTATGTAAAGTACATATATATTCTGCTCCTGGTTGTAGTCCACAACAAGCTGTGTGAGCTGGTAATATTACAAGGTGGTCTATGAAAAGTACAAGTGCTACAGCCTGAGATAAAAGTCAATGAAGATCTAAAATAGGATCTCAAAGATGAACATGAAGCTCTGCATCAGCATTTACACCAAATGGGATTTCCTTCGCATCAGTATAATTAACTTTGATTCAGCTCTCTTCAACATCATTTCCTCCTTTGGCCTTTTTGGTAATGTGCCGGATATCAAAATAAGTTAGTCCTTCTCTGTTTCCATCACCTGCTTCACAAATGTGTTTTGCCACCGCATAAGGGAAGTCCTTGTTTTTAATCACACAGAGATGTTGTAATAGTCCACGTCTTACTTTTTTCATAGTACTTCCCACATATTTTTTACCACAGCAACACTTTAAAGTATAAACCACATATGTTGTTTCACATTTGATATGTTACTTGATCTTTTATTTCCGCAATTTTTGGAGCTTTCGAATGACTTATTGACACCACACTCACACGTCTTAAATTTTGAACACTTCCAAAAGCCATTTTGCTTTCTACTAAGCCATTCAAATGTTTTTGATTTTATATTTGGCATATATCTCTGTGTAAGCAAGTCTCCCAAAAAGGCAACTTTTCTATAGGTTGACTGTGGCTGTTCTGGTAAAACTTCTCTTAAATATGCAGCTGATCGTATTGTTTTTACATTTTCTTTTCATAGGTTCTTCGCATTATCATGGGACACATTATAATCCATCATATATCTTATGCAATGTCCTTTCTCTCTGGATTTGTTCTTATTCTTTGTTATAGGAGGATACATTTTTATTTTTATTTGGCTCTCGGTGCAGTTTCCAGTACTACTAATGGGCAGCTTCTTTGCCTGATTCTCTCAAACATTTTGATAGCTTGTTCTTCAAAGTCTTCTCCTTAAGAACTGATCTGTCTCGCTCTTAGGAACGTGCCTTAGGGCAACCCCATTTAAGAGCCATGGGATGACCACTATTGGCGTTGAGTATGCTATTACAGCTGGTGGCTTTCTTATGGATTTTAGAGCATATTGTTTGATCTGTTATCAATATCTCAATGTCTAAAAAGTTAATCCTTTGATCATTTGATCTTATATGTAAGCTTCAAATTTACATCACTATTGTTCAACCGGACAATAAAGGACTTCAGATCTTTCCTATTTTCTTTCCAAATAACAAAGAGTTCATCAATATAATGAACCCAGAGTTTCACATGTTCAAGTATCTCCAAGTTCCATTGTAGCCATACCACTTCAGCTTCCCACTGTCCCATTATCATGTTTCCATATGTTGTGACAAAAAAGGTGCCCATGGCTGTTCCTTGATTCTGCAAACATAATTGCCACCAAATAGAAACATATTGTGGTGCAGACAGAATTCCAGCATTGCTTTTAACTTCCTACCATGCTCCATTAGGCTCACCAATCTTGATCTTCCATAATTTTCACATGCATTGATGCCCTGAGTCTATTGAATTGATGTATAAAGGGACACCACATCTCTGGTTGCCATGAAATAGTTGGCTTTCCAAGGAATACCACTGATTTTGTTTAAAATATCAGTTGAATCTCTTAAATACAATGGTAATGTTAAGACAAATGAGACTAGGAAAGTATCAATGACTCTGGATCTATTTTCTAGTAGTGAGCCAATGGAGCTAACAACTGGACTGCCTGGTAGATTCTCAATATTCTTCTGGACCTTAGGTAAAAAATAGATGGTAGGTGTTACTGGATGATCTGTCTTGAGCTATCTAAAGTGATCCTCATCTAATAAATCCATTTCTTCCCAGGCCTTTATTTTCTGATGGAATACTGCAGCATAACTACTGGTGGGATCTTTCTGAGGTATAGTGCAATGGTGTTTTATGTTCAACGGCCGTTCAGCCGCAAAAACATACTCATGGCGATCTAGAATCACAATGTTTCCACCTTTGTCAGACGCTTTTATAATTATACTGTGGTCATCTTTTATTGCCGACCAGTCCTCTTTAGTCATATTTAATTTTCCTTTATGTTCCATCTTTTGGCTAGTGGTTTTTGCCCTAATCTCTTGAAAAAGATTTGTTTTATTGCCTGCAGGGGATTGCGGGCAAAGGGTTGATCTTATCTTTGCACAGTTTCCCAATGATTTATTTGTGGAGATGCCCATTATCTTACAACGCTCTGCCTCAGTTGGTTTACTAACAGTGTCTTGGATATTTTCATTACTGGATCATTTTACAAACTCAATACAGCTTTCATGTAAGGGATGTCATTCATGATCAGAGTAGCTATCTTTGGCTCCTCTTTTGTGCCGGTCTTATTTTTTCTCTGTGTAAAGTATTGATTTTTTTACTCCAGTTTTCTAGAGAACTTAATACAAGTCAATTCTTGCATTGGCTAAATTCATTTTTGTGTCTGGAAATACTGTTAATCCTTTATATAACACCCGGAGATATTTTACTAATAAGATTTTAGATGGCAAATTTATTACACAATCTGCTTCTCATATTGTATTGGTTACAATTTCCTTCCCTTTCTTCATTTTCCTTTTCTGCCCTCTTCTGGTTCTTCTGGTTTCAGAGTATTTTTGTTCATTTTGTGTGGGAATTCTAGCCTCGTTGTCTTGTAAAAATCTGGTAATCGCCCCAGAAAAATCCTGTTTTGGTTTTATAGTTGATGTTCCTTCATCTGCTGAACTGACTCAGAGCTAACCTCAGTTAGAGGTACTGTTTCTTTTTCCAAGGTCTTAGCCATGAGATTCCTACTTTGCAAATAATCAAATGTTCTAGCAAACATTTATATCTGCCTATTTGTGTAATCCAATCTATCTCTATTAAATGTCCTTGCTTTCCATGCTTGTACATTTGATTCATATTTTCTAGTGTCTTTTCCATGGTTTCCATGGCATCAACTACCTCCACCATAGTCTTTTTTTTTTCAATCATCATTTTTCAACACATAGTTTAAATACACGAGGATGACTACAATTTCGTCAAAAAGCATAAAGAATGGAAAGAAAAAAGCACTGGCAAAGTAAAGGATTAATGCACCAGTCAGGGCACTGAAGTGTACTTATTTTTAGGCAAATGTGAACATCAAGGATCTGATTTGTCATAGTTTTGTGTTGCCTTTGCACCATGAATCGACACAAGGTGATGCAAAACCTAGATTCAGATTTCCGAAGCCGTGGAAGCCCACCCTGTGTGGCCCTGCGTGGCTTGGTAATTCTGGTCTAACGCAAGACAGCACAAGTCACTGCCTTGCTTTACACTGTGTGGTGGGAGCGTTCCATGGTGGAGTGTGGGTGTCCCCATGCATCCATCTATGCATTCTGATGCATTCCAGGATTTACCAACTCTGGTAGACCTGGGAATGTGTCTGAATTGTACACCTTCCCGCCCAAGGTGCAACAAGGAGAAATATCTTTATTTCTTCTTGTTGTTTCCTTTTTCTAAGTGTGCTGCATTCTGCAGGACACTCAGAAAGAGCAAAATGCCTCTGCGGATTGTTTTTGTGCATGAAGTGGAACAAGTAAATGGATGAAGGCAGCTGTGCGGGTCTGATAGGTGAAGCAATTTCAAGGTCAGACCTAACACTAAGCCAGAACTATTATCTTTGCTAATGCTTGATTATTTCTGGCCTGTTCTAGCCTCTTCCCCCATTGAGCTTCACATTCTTTGAATAAACATCCAGTGGCGTAGCAATCAGTCATGCAGCAGGTGCAGTGGCACCAGACCCAGGACTGTGAGACACCCTCTGCAACTTTATTGTTTTTACTAAGCATCATGGGAATAGCTGGCCAATTTTTTCATGATTGCATTATGGTCCCTGTAACCTTTGCTGTGGTGCTGTAAGCGTCACAGTATCGGTTTCACTTTATCTGCAGGGAACCAGGCCCACTGAATAAAGAGTCATGTTGCAAATACTGGGTGCAAACTGTATGTTGATTTTTTTGACCTTCCTATTATTTAGCGATAACAGCCTATGTAATACAAGTGACATCACAAAATGCTCATCCGCTTTGGGTCACAGAGCAGCGTGCCTAGCGACTATTAATTAGACAGCTCGCTTTTGCAGCACTTTGTTTTTGACTACAAATATGGGGATGAGGCCAGAGAGGTAAGCAAGCCTTTGTCTCTGCGTTCACTTTGCCAAATGGCTATCACTTTTTTAAACAAGCATTTGCAATGCAATAAGTCTCACATTTGTTATATTTAGAGTTATTGGCCTTATAATGTTATTGTTTTTTTATTTATGTATTTGTTGTGTAGTGTTGTGGTTGTATGTGGTGTGTAATGAAATTATATTAGTTGTATTAGAATGGTTGTTGTTTTAGTGGTGATTAATTATGCGTTGTTTAGTTTATTTGTGTAGTAGAATTATGTTGTAGAGAAGGGATAGAAAGGAAGAATTAGTGGCATATGTACTTTATGGAGTAAGTTGTTATTGATATTGAAAGACAGGATGAGAAATACTGTGTGAGAAAGAGAAAGAAGGAGTATGTAGGTAATACTTGTTTAAAGAAGTATTTTTGTTTATTAGAAGATAGATTATTAAGAGTATTAGTGTTAGTGTTTTTTAGTGATAGTTTGAACATAGCTGTGTCTGAAACTGTGAGTAAAGATGTGCAGTTAGGTATTTTATTGGTGTGGTGATATTGTATGGAATAGTGAGACAGCTGGGTAATAGAGTTGTAGAGATAGATAATGGTATAAGTGAAAGGGCTATTTGGAGGGAGGGT
Source organism: Calotriton arnoldi (assembly GCA_963921515.1). Classification (NCBI taxonomy): domain Eukaryota; kingdom Metazoa; phylum Chordata; class Amphibia; order Caudata; family Salamandridae; genus Calotriton; species Calotriton arnoldi. Next base: position 557,784 of record CAWUFW010001800.1, read on the forward strand.
GGAATGTGAGAGGTGTATTAGTTATAGTATGAGAAGATTTAGGAAGGTAGTGTATGCTAGTTGGTAGTATAGAAAGGAGATAGGTAATGTGATGGAGGAATTTTCCCAAATAACTAAGTATAAGTAAATAAAAAGGTTTTCTTTTTTTTTTTGTTGAAAACGTATTTTTTTTTTAGACACACATATAGTATTTAAGATTTGTCCCAAATTGTTTATTCGAATAGCCAAAATAACCGGTAGTATAAACCTTAAAAGTTCAAATATACAAAGTTGGTATTAGGGTGGGAAATTTATATTGGGAAAAAATATTTTTGATTGAATTTGCTAGCAGTGTGCGTAATAAAATTATTTAAATAATCCTGAAGTGTGTTTCTTTTTATATGAACTTGCAGAATTGGGCATATAATCTTTGGGGTTCTGTAAATTGTTTTGGTTTGGTTAAATGTGTGTTTTAAGGGTTACATTTGTTGAAACCAAAAGTTCAGTTAAGAATATGAAACTGTGGGGGTGATGTGTGTGGAACACAAACCCAAAAGTGTGACGAAAACAGCCTTGGTGTGCTATATAATAATTTCAGTGGCACAGCGATGGTGCTTTTGAGTTTGGGAAAAAAAGTGTCAGAAGCTACTACATCTGTCCAATTAGCGTATAGCAATTACCATGTGTAAAAAACTCTGTACCCTTGCAAGTTTCCCAAGGTACATTTCCACCTCTTAAGAAATATAAGCGGAACACACTCCAAAAAATCAGAGCACTCCCCACAAATGAGCATGCGGGTGCTTGCGTGTGTGGATGAGAGGGTTTTCACAAGTGAGGCATAATTGTGGGGAGTGCTCTGATGTTGTTGAGTGGGTTCCAGTTAAATGTCTTAATAGGTGGAGATATACTTTGATAAATTTCAAGGGTACAGAGTGTTTTAAAAATGGTAATTGCTATATGCGATAAACTATGCATTACCTTTAAGACCAAACTTGGGGTGTAAATGTATCCATGATATATATCTATAAGGGGAGCAGCCTGTTACATTTTGCCTGCCCTTTGGTACCCCTCGCTACTTCTTTTCGCAGGATTCCTGGCTGAGGGAACATAAAATAAGCAGGGGTTTTAAAAAGTTGTGTGTAAATTCCCATTTCATCCTCTCCATGTCGCTTTAGCAACTAATAGGAAGCCAAAAAGGAACAAACACTGCAAAAGAGTGAACCATAGGCTTTAGGATGGCTCAGTGACTCAATTGTGTTTGCCGCACAAAAATACCTCGCTACTTCTTATCGCAGGTTTCCTTCCTGAGGGAAAATAAAGTAAGCAGCAACTTTAAAAAGATGTTTCTAGATTCCCATGTTATCCTCTCCATGCAACTTAAGCAGATAATAGGAACCCAATAAGGGGCAAAGTTGGAAAATGGTTAACCCAAGGAAGTTGCGATAGGCTTCAGGATGGCTCAGTGAGTTAATTGTGTTCACGGCAAAAAAATAAAGTGTTTAACGGGTTAAAATCTCAAGCTCTGGCAGGGCCTACTTAAAATTCCATCCTCCCTACGTTACAAACCTTAGATCCATAAAAACTGCTGAAAATTAATACCTTCTATTTAATGCGCTTTGAATCAGCAAATGCGGCATTAAGCAGCCTCGCACCCCACCTGCATGTAAAAGTAACATACATGTTGCACCCAATGTCTACCGCTGGGGCACAAACAACAAGTTATCCTAATCTCTGTTGTGGGTTTGACTCATTATTTCATACTCAAAATAAACCATCACAGGTGCAACAATTCCAGCTGGTATGTTTTACTCCAATAACTACAACAGCGTTCGCCGAGGGCCTCCTGGCTTAAAAGTGCACACGGAGTGGGTCTGATTCACAGAACTAACTTACGTCAAAATCCTAAACTTACAACAATTTTGGTATTCACAGAATGAACTTACACATTTGGGTATTCACAGAATGAACTTACACATTTGGGTATTCACAGAATGAACTTACACATTTGGGTATTCACAGAATGAATTTACTACCATTTTGGTATTCACAGAATGAACTTACACATTTGGGTATTCACAGAATGAACTTACTACCATTTTGGTATTCACAGAATGAACTTACTACCATTTTGGTATTCACAGAATGAACTTACTACCATTTTGGTATTCACAGAAGGCACTTACTCATTTTGGTATTCACAGAAGGCACTTACTCATCAATGAGTAAGTGCCTTCTGTGAATACCAAAATGTGTAAGTTACACAAAATGAGTAAGTTACACAAAATGTGTAAGTTACACAAAATGAGTAAGTTACACAAAATGTGTAAGTGCCTTCTGTGAATACCAAAATGAGTAAGTTCATTCTGTGAATACCAAAATGAGTAAGTTCATTCTGTGAATACCAAAATGAGTAAGTTCATTCTGTGAATACCAAAATGGTAGTAAATTTAGGATTTTGTCGTAAGTTAGTTCTGTGGATCGGGCCCGGTGTGTGCATACTGCAAAAACAGCATAATTTATATTCGAATGGCATTGTTTGTTCCCTACAGTTTTTTGTATAATGGCAGCATCATCTGCTTAAATATGGCAGCTTCGGAGTTTATTACACATGGTAATTGCTAAATGCAAAAAACTTTTAGTAAGGGCCACTGAAATTATCTAATTTTGCAGCTATGCGTCTTCTGCTTTTTCATGAACTTGCCGCTTTGCCAGATAATCCATCAAATGCTGCATAAACTGCAGATTTCATCAAAAATATATTTGAAGCAGAAACATTAAATCTTACTAAAAACAAAATTAATTCTGTTGCCCCATGGTGGACGGCCCTTCGAAACATGCACTGGTAACTGATCTATTGCTTTTGGATCTGTTTGTGTGTTAAAGTGGTAGTAACATAAAACCCTAGTTCAAACACTGCAAACATGTAAAAATGGAAAATCAATAAAGCAATACTATCACAAAATATGCCACATAACACCGCATAATTTGATTTTTCTTGCCATAAATATTGTGCACCCTGCTGTATAATCTGGTCCTCCCCTGAAGCATAATTCCAGTGGCCCTGTTTATACCTGCTATCGCTATAGAAACAGGTTTGAACAAAGCACAATGCACGAGTTAGTACTACAGGGAGCAAACACCAAATAAACCTGTCTGCTGCTCTGAAGGAAACAATTGGTTCCATCGGCACCAGGCAGGTGTAGAACATAAATAATTGCAAACATTTGACCTCAGATCAGGTGCAAATTGAAAATGTTGTATACAAAGTTAAAAAAAAAATGTTAACCAACCTTTCTCCTGCCTAGCTATAAGAAAGGGTAATAGAAAAAAATGAGTTACAATTAGGTTAAATTAAAATAAAAGTGCCAAATGCCAGCATGGTTAATACACGATATGCAGAAAGCGCTACATATTACATAGAATATGTTCCCCCCAAAACACACAGGAATATTGTAAACAAATGCAATTAACACAGCGCATACAGTTAGCGCTACATTCTAATGGAAAAAAGTATTTATAATGCTAGATAGATAATAGTACTTAGGGTAAAAAAAATGTACCAAAACAAAATTAAAACAAAATACAGCAGAAATAACCTCAGTTTGCTTTATACACGGCATAAATTTAATGCTTAATATGTTTGTGAAAAAGTTCGGTTACAATAATATTTAGAGCACTACTTACTATATAAAAATGTACCAAAGTAAATCTTAACTTATTTCTCACTTGTTACCATTTCTATAAACATACTACCTTTAGGTGATTGGTGTGTTTACGCATAAAAGTTCCAGATACTCTAACAAGGCTTTTTGTCTCCACCTTTAGAGAGCTTTTGTTGGGAGGAACAGTCAATTAGCAGAAGAGAAAATGAGAAGCAGATGGTAAAACAGCTGTAAATCTCCCCAGCTGTACAGATTGTTTTTATCCTTGTTTGAAGCATGTGTGCATTTTATTGCACCGTAACCATGTGTTTGTGACAGTAACAAACAATACAACAGAGGCCTGGAGGGGGTTGAATGTTGGAGGGTGAAGAGAGGGTGACAGAGGAATACCGTGGTTAAGGCAGAAAGTGCACCAAGCGCTATATATGTTTTACTAACGGTGCACGAGGGCCAATGTGCCGAGGTTACAAACCTTTAAATCGCAACGATAGTAAAATAGCGCCCCGAAAACTGTGCAGCAGCTACATTCATGCGTTTCCACAGTTTGCTGAGTGCTCCCCCACTGGTCCTCCACACACCTTTGCAGAGGTCTGAGAGACGCATATGCGGCCCTATAAGAATGAAATACGCACGTGATCTGAAATGCAACTTGTGAAGCCGCAGAGGCTAATTCCGTTCCTTGGAATGATACAATTCTGCATATTTTGTTGATAACTGCTCCTTAGTACTGTCTCTTTTACACACGGAAAGCAGTTAATTTGTAAAAACCAGATGTTGCCGTTTGGAAATAATATTGTTTGTTTTAGTGAAAGGCTCGAGCAAATTAATGGGCAGCTAAAAGTACATAACGATGTATTTATTTCCCGGGTAGGTTACCACTAGAGTCCGGCCCCTGGAGAATGCTCTGGGAAAAGGTTTAAAGGTCAAAAGGCTTCCTTTGTTAACTGTAAATCGTAATAAAGCCCATTTAAGCTACAAAATAATGTTGAAAACAACAATTGGTTCTCAAAATAAAAACACAGCTCGTCCAACACAATAAAAGCCCTTTCAGGCAAGGAGCTGCAAACACATTATGCATACAAAACTACAACTTGTTGGTAAACACGGTCCATTGCCAAAGACAAATCAAAATAAAAGCTGTTTCAGACGACAGTGGTAGCTTGAGTGGGGTGAGTGGGAGCTCAGCCCGGAGCCAGGAAGAGGACGGGAGCTGGGTGGGAAGCCAAACCGGGGAGGAGGGGGCACAGGGCCGCTGGGATTTAGCTGCAAGCCCGAAATGACTGCTTCTAGGCTGTGGTGCTTACAGGGGAACAACAATGTCCCAAAAAATGTCTGGCAAGGCTTGGAGAAAATTATAGTAAACATTTGCTGTCTGCCTGCAACTTTAGAAGATTCCTGCCCCTGCCACTTTTTAACCACATTCCTCAGAGACAGCACAGCCTAAACCATTAGCAGAACACCCCTGCCACAGCTGGTCTTTTCCGGCTTGGGCGGAGTAGGGAGGGATGAGCACCCACAGAGTAACAGGATCAGGGCAAAAAGAAATAACAAGCATTTGCAATGCAATCGGTCCCGCCTTTGGAACCTTGTATGTATTTAGCCATGCAGCACATTAGCCTGGGTGCTGAAACATCTACTGTTCTTTAACATGGTGGAAAGTAAGCACCAAACTGCGCGACAGGCCATGTATGGGAACACATGGAGAGAAATACTGCCTTTCAGCGGGAAATGGCATTGTGCAGAGCTCTGTTTTTAATATAAAATCAGGGCCTTCGGTGAGATGGCACAATGGGGCGTGGGGGCGGGGGGGTGGGGGTAGAGGTGCAGAGGGCATTAGGTGGTAGAAGCGATGATCGAGCAGTGACCACCCTAGGATAGTGATGTTGCAGATGTGTGGTAGATGTAGTGTTTTGTTTATGTCCAAAATGATTTGCAGTCAGTGGAAAGTGTGCATTGTAACTCCCATGTGTCTGAATACTCCAAAGCTCTCTGTGAGCTTTAAAACAGTATTTCAAAGTAGCTGGAGTGCATGTAAGTCACATCACAGATTCCTAAGAATTATTGTCTCAATAACAATCGTGGGAGAAGGCTCAAAGTTTAGGATGCAGTTCTTAGCGGTGCGGGCAGTGTTTAGCAAGTGGAGTAGGTACTTGAAATTGTTCACTATCTACACGTTGTTCAAATCTGTCCCCAAAACTTTGTTGATGTAAACGAGATCAGAGCCAACGTTGAGTTTTGATCTTTGCACAGGGGCTGGTTTCAGGAATGGCGGTTAATAGGGTGCAGTTTAGGATTATTGTTGGATTGGTGTGGATGGCGACAACCCTGTATTAACACATCAGGTACTGAACGATGCACACGAGTAAAAGTTCACAACCAGTCCACAATGTGAGCACAATAACCAGAAGAGCAATGAAAATATATACGCAAAAGTCTGCAGAATCCAGAACCATGATTTCATGGTGGCTGCCCAAGACCTGTGAAAATTAAATTCACTCTCAAACCACACTCATTACATACCAGCAACTGGAAAGCAACAGAGAATCACCTCTACAAATCAGCCTTTCAACTTGACAACCCCTCAACCCGACTTTAAATCTCAGTGTACACACTGCACTCCCTCACCACTATCTAATACAATTTAATTGCCCATAACCCACTGATTTCATTCCAGAGATACCTGTGCTGAGCAGTGCAATACATAGCGCCATATAAAGCTACACTGAACAAATAAGTTGTCTTTGTCTTGAAGTACTAATGCACAAATTGCCAAAAGACAAATTGCTTTTATATTATCCTCAGTCACGACTCTTTGAATGGGAGGGGGCTGCTCCACCGTAGGAGGGCCTTAGTCAGCAGCTGAGGGAACGAAGACAGGATGGGCACGCAGGCAGACATTAACATGTACTTATTTACAGTACGCTTGCTCCTGTATGAGGGGGGACACATTAAAGCAAAGTTTTGCAGTATACCAGATATAATCCAAAGAGAGGTACGGTTTAGAACAAAGGTGGGGAGCATTTTGGTGGCACTGTACAGAGAGGAGCGGCGAACAGCGAACGTGTGCATTAAACTGTGAGTGGTAAATTGTAGGGAGAGACAGAGCACTGGAAGGTGTACTGGGGACGTAAACAGGGGAGAATAATGACATGGGACATACCCGCCCTCACCCGCCCCACCCTCTCCCCCTCTGTCCAGGTCATCTATGAAAATCTTTTGTCTTAATGTTCGCTCTTTGGCTAAACATTATCTGGACATTTATGACCTGGTTCAGGGCGAATCCCCAGATGCCTTTTTTCTTACTGAAACCTGGCTCAGTGATGATATGGTGGCAGAACCGGGCCTTGCGCTTCCTCTAGGTTATAGCATTCTGACCCTTAATAGGGTGTCCAGAGGGGGCGGCATTGCGGTTATTTTCAAGTCGTGTTTCACCTGCTCCTTTGTGGAGGGCTGCGAGTGTGCTCGTTTTAGCATTACTTTTAGCTCTCACTCTACTATGTCAGGGTTGTTAGTTTATCGCCCTCCCGGGCCAGCTAAGGAGTTTAAATCTGCCCTCATTGATGTCACTAGCACTCTGGCTATGAGCGCAGCTAATTTTAGAATTTTGGGTGATCTTAACTTGCATTTTGACCTCCATCATGACAATGAAATCAGTAGTTTGCTCGCAGACCTGGCAGCCTGCCAATTAATGCAATTGGTCTCAGGCGCCACTGATGGAGCAGAGTTAATTAAAAAATGTAACCCCTAACAAATTTTATAAATAATTAATAAACATGTTCGTTTTAAATGTATTAATCAACAATGTATGTGAGGGGAAGGGTAACACGCAAATATATTTACTGAATAATCTATTTACAAATGTCTGTGTGTCTAATAATAACATAATAAATTGCGTACTAATTGAATAATAAATGCATGATCCGTGCTTCTTAGAACAAAAACGTGACGTTGCAAAAATAATAGTGATGGTGAGTAAGGAACAGCTTAAATGTTGCTTTCTGCTAGGTAATAACTAATTGGGGTACGTAGAAGACGGGAGGGAAACGAAAAGGCTATATTTCTCTATTTTAATTATGTTTTGTTTATCCTTAAAATAGTGCTTTTAAGTCTAATCGAGTGGCGATATAAAATGGCTGCCGGTTGCTAGAGTACGCATGCGCTGAAAAAGACACGTGATAAGGGAGAAAAACTGGAGAAAGACTGACCACGTGATGGTGCTGAAAGGCTAGGATGCAAGAATGGTCAAGGCTGATGTGACCTATTTGAACTGATGATGTGCCGTGGTGATCAGCAGAGAATCGTGGGAACGACTTTAAGAGAAAGGACAATGCCTGCAAAGTTCTCAAATGTATCGAAAGAGGTTACAAATGTACTGATCGAAGCGGATGGAAACATGTCATGAACTGTGAGAAAGGAAATGGACATATGCATTCCAGAAGAACTAGCTGGATCCGGGAGAATTGATTAGAAATTAAAGAATGAACTGAATTGACCAATGAGAGAGAAGCGCATTACTAATGTTGCAACAATTTAGTTAGCAAAGCTAGAATTAGGGTATAAGAAGGCCTACTCTTAGTGGGAGGGGTATTCCAGTATTATGATATTCCAGTCTTACGATCGATCCATTTTACTGAGCGGGAGATGCTGATGGAGTTAGAATTGCTGAGAGACTGTTAGATGAGACGAGTTGCGGTAGCTGATGCTGACGAGCTGAAGTTTCTGTTTGCTGTCTTTATTTTCCAGTTGAGTATGAGAATCATATTATTTCCCAACTTTAAACTTAGTTTAGAAATCATTAGGCTAAATTAGGAAGATAGGCAGGTTAATTAGGATTTTTCCTCATGACAAAATTCCTTTCTGCAATAAAATTGATGTTGCTTAATAAATATTTGATTTAATAAATGTATGAATAATTGAATAATAAAGTCTAAATTCTTTTCCATGCCTTTAAAATTATATAAACTTTAAGATTCTTAAACCAAATGACTCAGTGATTATTTACTAAAAGTTTGCAGAATTAGTAATAAGTTATTGTGATTTAGCTGGTCTTGATCACTATTAACTAATTTTTACTAGATGATCCATCGACAAAAACAATGAGCAGGAATATCTTATGAAATAACTAAGAAAGTGATAGGTTATGGTAAAAAGGTATCCCGGCTCTTTCCAGCGGTACATCATTGTGATTTAGTTTCTTTTCTCCTAGGAGCATAATTCGTAAAAGTATAGAGGAAATCCAGGTGTGAGTGTGTGTGAGTGTGTGGTTTTTAGGCGATGTCATGGGCCCCATCGTCATGTGGATGTAAAAATAAGTCGCGCCTGGATGACCGATGATAAGTGACCTGGGAGAAATTGTTTTTATTGTATCCGCTGCATCAGATTTCTTGGTAGCAGAGTTATGGTTTCTATAGATTAGTTTGGTGATTATTGATTATTGATTATTTGATGACTAACATTATATGTTGAGTCGCGTTATGTTATATGTAGGTTTTCACACTTCTGGGATGTAGGAAGTGGAACACGTGTGGCAAGAGAAGTCACATGGAATTTGGTACATGGTCTGAATTCATTTTGGTAATAACACAGGTTGTGTTATGTTAGGGATTTTCTGTACGAAAGGTGTGTAACTGAGATAGCAAATCACGTTTTCTTGTGAAACTCTGGCCTTAATTCTCAGGAGCAGTATAGTCTCCACATGTGTCTTATCCCCAGAGAAACGGGTTTACTGTTTGCTTGAAAGAAGGGTAAGGTAGAGGGAAGTGCTACTTTATCGGCGAAAGTTAATAATTCTGTGGTAGGGTAGAGGTAAGCGCTGCCTACTGGAAATACAGGATTCTTGTGTAAAAGGACAAAACTGTCACTTTTGTTTAGCGAATCAGACTATGGAATTGTTTTAAATGTTGTAACTAACGAAGAAACATTGAAAAGAAAATTGCCGATAATTTTTGTAAAGGAGGGGTAAAAGAGCAGGAGTGATGTAGAAAAGTGCCGCGCTGGGATTGGTTGGTGCGGGGAAAAAGAAAATCGTTCTGATTGGTGTGTTGGTGTGAATCGCGCTGTGATTGGTTAGGGTTCCGTACACGGAACAGTGTTGAATTGCGGATTGTTTTGAAGAGAAAACCAATTGAAAACATGCCGTATTATGAGTATGAAAGGGAGAGAACGTCATGGATGACAAAAGTTAAGAATTTCTTTAAGAAAGACAAAAATGGTTGTGACTAGAGAGGGACAAGTAATTCCTCCGCCGAAATCAGCAGCTTCACATATGATGCTGAAATATGGATATCATACATGCATATGGTTAGAAAATTGGGCAAAGTATACGAAGAATGATGGAGCATTAGCTTTCCCTGAGAATGGTTCATTTAGTGTAGCGGTTTTGCGGAACTTGAGAGAAAAGATGACAAATTTAGAACCTAGACCTAGACCGACACAGTTTAAAGCATTGACGGAATGGGAAGATGAGATGTATGAGCGAGAGAGATTCAGAGGTTTGAGGAATCATGAGTTAATGCCTGGAAGAATGTGGGGAATAAATCATGAGGATAGAATAAAACGATGGAGATGTGCTAACATGACAGGAGGTTTGTTTCCGGCTTTTACAGTTGAGGAGGAGACTAAGAGAAAACGTACTGAGAAAAAGAAACATATGGAGAGGGAAAAATATATGCATGAGAGTGAAACGGATGATGAATTGCTGGAAGATATTCTAAATAGAAATCCCCCTCCGTATCAGCAGAGTTCTACAGTGGTGACACCTAATGCGCCGCAAATAGAGACAGTGCGAAATAAAAATCCTGAAAGAAGAATTTAAATAAATAGGTCACAAAATCAAATGAGAACTTCACAAAATGAAGGAGTAGAAAGTGACAATGCAACTGAATTAGCAAGAACAACAAAAGAGCTGACTGAGAAAATTAGAGAATTAACGAAAAACATGGAAGCTGTAACTGTACCCGTAACAATAGGTCCAGTAATACCAGTTTTTGAGAATCAGAAAATTGATGAACGCTCTTTAGTGATTCCTATGAATTCACAATTTCAGAGAGAAAAAGAAAGGATGGAACCAAGTGCAAGTACAAGTAATTTGGCTAGTACCTATAGACCAAGTCCACCTACAAATTTGACAGTGAATGAGTGTAATGGTAGGAAAATGCCTATGGTAACAGAATCTGCAACAGAAACTCCTGAAAAGAGTGGTAATTGGATAGAACTAAACAATACACCTATAGGTCCGACTCCTGATGAGTTAAATGAGTGGATGAAGGCATTTAAAATAAAAGAACCAGAAGAAAAACCATTAGATGTAATTAGGTTAAAGATTGACATGGAAGAATTAATTTTAGGAACGATTGGTACAGAAAAGCTGAAAAATTACCAGGATGATGAGATTATGTTTCTGTGCAAAAGTATTACATGGAGAGCTAGAAATTTACATGACAAACTGGAAGAGATAGCCAGTGAAATTGGAGTGGATTTTGCGAAAGTGAAAACATTGCAGAAACCGTACAGAGTAGACTTTTGTGAAAAAGATATTCAAAATTTGAACACAGCAGGAAGGCTGACACAGATAAAAGAGTTAATTGTTTTACTGAGAAAATGGGGTGATGTGGACAGATGGAAGGTTAGATGGACAAAGAAGAATGAGAAAACTGCAGACAAAGCTTCTTTAGCTTTTATGATAACTGAAAAGGAACCTGTTGCAAGAGAATACCCTATGAGAGAAACTCCAGGTGGTAGTTATGTGCATGTTCCATGGACTAGACAGGATATATTGTCATTTACAAATGAATTCCCGAAGCTGAGAGAGAAACCAGTTGAATGGTACCGACAAGTGGAGAGGTTTGTGAAAGTTTCAAAGGTGTTGTGGATAGATTTAGATGGATTGTTTGACATAGTGGTGCCAACTGATTTGTGGTCTGAATGTAAAATTACAGTTGACTGGCCAACTACAGAATATCCAAGAGATCCTAAGACAGGAGCTCCAGGTCCTGAGGTGATGCGGAAATATGATAAGGTGATTACCTTTTTGAAAAATAAGATTCCGCCTAAAGAAACAGATTGGGTAAAAATAGACAGAACTACACAGGAAAGTAAGGAGTCAGTACATGCATACTACGAAAGGTTGTTGTTGGTTTTCAAACAGTATAGTGGTTATGAGGAGTTGAGTGAAAAGGATATGAGTCATTTTGTATATAGATTTGTGTTTGGACTGAAACCAGAGATAAGTGAAATGATTAAACAGCATATGATTAATTGGCAAAACGGCACTGTAGATGAAGTACTGAGGTATGCTAAGTATTGTAGTGATGATATTGAGAGTAGACAGCGTAAATTGAAAGAGAAAGCAATGTGGGCACAGGTGAAAGTGGCAGAAAAACAAGAAGCTCAATTGAATAATAGTGGGAATGAAACAGGACAGAATAAATCCCGACCTAACATAGGTAAAGGGAAAGGTCAAATGAGTCTAGAAGAAGCAAAGAAAAAATGGCCATGTCATAATTGCGGGAAAATAGGGCATTGGAGAAACGAGTGTAAGTTCCCGCCTAAACCTAATCCAGAAAATCAATCATTAAATCCACAGGTGCAGAATGAGGTAGTTGTTCAACAAGGTCAGGTGCCACAACCACCACTTCCCAACAGTGTTAACCAGCAGAGATACAGTACAGAAACAGGATTCTACGGAGGAGAGCAGGTAACACAGTTGCCGCGAGCAGCTAATATTTCTCAGTATTGGTTGCGTCAGAATGAGGATGAGTCGGATGAAAGTTTCTGACGGTGCCTAGGAGAGGGAAAAGAGTGCGTACTTGGTGCAACTCTAGAGGTAGATCAGTCTGGTCCCTTTGTGGATGGAGAAGTGAATGGTGCAAATGTGACATTCCTTGTCGATACTGGAGCTACCCGTTCTACTGTTAGGTCAGTGGAAATTCCAAACCTTCCTCTCTCAGGTGAATATATCCAAGTAATTGGAGTAGCGAATCAGCAGATTAAAACACCACTTACTGAATTAGTGGAAGTAAAAATTGGTCCTTTCAGTAAAATGCATAAATTTGTAGTTTGCGATTGTAGTCCCGTAAATCTTTTAGGTCGTGACCTTTTGTGTAAGATGAACTGCACAATTTATTGTACGCCAGATGGAATTGGATTTCAGACCTCAGATGAAGATGTATTGTATAAAGTGACATTGATGAATCAGGAACCAGAAATAAATGGTTTGTTTCCTGCATTTGATGCAGAAAAGCTTCCAAAAGAACTAAAAGAGACAGTAAAAGAGAATGTGTGGGATTTTACAGGAGAAGATATTGGATTGATGAAAGAAGTAGATCCCGTAAAAGTAACAGTAAAAGAAGGAACAACTTACCCAAATACGCCACAGTATAAATTGACTCCAGAAATAATTGAAGGAATAACTCCTGTGATAAATAAAATGATTGAACATGGAATTCTAAAAGAAATAATGAGCAGTCCATGTAATTCACCTATAATGGGATTGAAAAAGCCAAACGGAACATATAGAATAGTACAGGATTTGAGAAAGGTCAATAAAATAGTTGTGCCTTGTTGTCCAATAGTGCCAAACCCTGCAGTAATTCTATACCAAATTCCACATGAAGCTGAGTGGTACACCGTGATAGATTTGTGTCACGCATTTTTCTCTATTCCTTTACATCCAGATAGCCAGCCATTATTTGCGTTCCGGTTCGGAGAGCGTATTTTGGCATGGTGCCGAATTCCTCAGGGGTATACAGAAAGCCCCTCAATCTTTAATCAGATTTTAAAGAAGTCCCTGGAAGATTTAAAAATGCCAGAAAAGTCAGTGATGGTGCAGTATATTGATGACCTATTGGTGGCATCGAAAACAAAGGAAGCATGTGTCAGTGATACAATTGCTTTACTGAACCATCTAGAGAAAAGAGGACATAAAGTGTCCCCTTCAAAATTGCAGTTTTGTCAAAAGAAGTCCAATATTTAGGGCATAAAATTGAGAAAGGAGTGCGAAAGATAACGACTGAGAGAATAAAAATGATTCAAGGAATGAGAGCACCAATGACGCAAAGAGAGGTAAGAATGTTTCTGGGAATGGTTGGATATTGCAGACAATGGATAAGTGGTTTTTCATTGATTGCTAAGCCATTACAAAAACTGACCAAGAAGGGTGTAAGAGATCCTTTTGAATTGAATGACGAAGAAATGAAATCTTTCAAAGAATTGAAAAAGAAATTGTGTGAGGCCCCTGCTTTGGGAATGCCTGACTACGAAAAGGATTTTGAATTGTACTGCAGTGAAAGAGATGGATGTGCATTTTCAGTTCTGGTACAAAAACATGGAACAATGAAGAGACCAATTGCTTATTTTTCAGCTGTTTTAGATCCTATAGCAAAAGCGTTGCCTGGATGTCTGAAAGCTGTTGCTGCTACTTGTGTAAGTCTGGAACAAAGTGAAGGTATAGTGATGGGGTATCCACTGAGAGTATATGTTCCCCATTCAGTGGAAATTCTTTTGACAAGAACAAAAACACAGTACATGACACATAGTCGGCTGACTAAGTACGAAAAAGTAATCTTGAGTGCAGAAAATGTGACCATAGATAGATGAATGAATGTGAATCCTTCGACATCATTGCCAGATGAAGAGAGTATAATTGAACAAGACGAAGTAGATCATGATTGTCTGAACGTGCTGGAATATTGCACAAAACCAAGAGCTGACATAAAAGATGAACCTTTAAAAGAATCAGATTATGTCCTGTTTGTGGATGGCTCATGTTTGAGAACAGGAGAAGGAGTTTTAAGCGCAGCTTACGCAGAATGCACAGTGGCGACTGTGATGGAAGCGTCTTGTCTGAAAGGAATAAGGTCTGCCCAAGTTGCAGAACTGATTGCTTTAATTCAAGCATGTAAGTTGGGAAGAAATGTACGAGTTACGATTGTGACAGATAGCCAGTACGGTTTTGGTATCGTGCATGACTTTGGTCAGATTTGGTCACAAAGAGGTTTCTTGACGTCTGCAGGAACACCTATCAGAAATGGAGATTTTGTGAAGAAACTGCTTGAGGCGATACAGCTGCCTAGGCAGATAGCTGTAGTGAAATGCAAAGCACATAAGAAAAATGAAGATTACATAACTGTCGGAAATAACTACGCCGACGAGATAGCAAGATATTGTGCAGAGAACATGGTATCCCTGAATAAGAATCGTGAAAGGGAGCATATTTCTTCTCCTTTGCTTTTTACTAACACTGTCGAGACATGGGATGAGGTGAGACAGTTACAGGAAGTTGCAAATGATGAGGAAAAGGATACATGGATAAAAGCAGGATGTAGAAGACAAGAAAACAATGGTGTGTGGGTTTACAGAGATGAAAGACCAGTTATGCCTGATAGCATGATTTCAGACATGGCACGGATGTACCATGGACAAGCTCATATTGGGAGAGATGCAATGATAAGACTTTTTAGACAAACATGGTATAACCTAAAATTCAGAGCAATAGCTGAAAGTCTTTGTCAAAGATGTCTTATTTGTCAGCAGTTCAATCCAGGAAGAAAAACAATAGTGAGTTTAGGAACAATAGGACGAGAAGGAGGTCCGTTCACTAGAATGCAATTGGACTTCATTGAAATGCCCCCTTGTAACAGACTAAAATATGTTCTAGTGGTCGTCTGTTTGTTTTCTCGTTGGGTGGAAGCATACCCGACAAGAAGGAATGATGGAATAACAGTAGCAAAGCTTATGCTGCGAGAATTCATTCCAAGGTATGGTTTTCCAGTCACGATTGAGACAGATAGAGGAACACATTTTCAAAATGAGCTGATTCAATTAATTTGTGAAGCAATAAGTATTAAACAGAAACTGCATTGTGCATACAGACCAGGGGCTTCTGGGGTAGTAGAGCAAATAAATGGAACAATTAAGAACAGGTTAGGAAAAATGTGTCAAGCTACAGGACTCAAATGGCCCGATGCACTGCCCCTTGTCCTGATGACCATCAGAAGTATTCCTGAAAAGAAAACTGGACTTAGTCCTCATGAAGTGATCATGGGACGAGCAATGAGACAAGCACACGTACCTGTCTACAAGTTACTGACTATAACTGATGATCTAGTACTGGATTATTGCAAGGGACTGGCTGATGTGGTGCGTTCTGTGTTTCATCAGGTTGGACCGGATGCGACCACTCTTGAAAGAAAACCAGCCCACGACTTGAATCCAGGAGACTGGGTCCGCATAAAAGTCCACAGGAGAAGAAACTGTCTAGTTCCTCGTTGGGACGAGCCACGACAGGTAATCCTGGTGACAACGACTGCCGTCAAGTGTGCAGGAGTGAAAAACTGGGTCCATGCCAGTCACACAATCAGAGTTCCAGAACCTGAAGATCGACATGTGAGTCGACATCTGGAAGTGTGGGATGACAGTTCAGCGTCTGAGACAGAAAGAAGAAGAAAAAGGGTGCCAGAACTTGAAGATCGACCTGAAAGTCGACATCTGGAAAACCCGACTACAAGTACCTCTATAGAAGAAGAGGAAGGAGAAGAAGAAGAAGAAATTGCAGAAATTCCAGAAACTGAAGATCGACCTGTAAGTTGACATCTGGAAATATCTGACACAAGTTCAGAATCTGATGATTCAGTTGAAAACTGTGAAGAATTTCGAAGGAAAACTTGGAAATTTGAAACAATTAAAGAAGAGAATGAACAAGAAAATGATCTAAATGAGCAACCAAGTACAAGTTGTGGTGGAAATCCTTCAAAAGTAATATTAATAGACAAAGAAGGGAAAGAGACAATTAGAAAGCTAGAAAATCGAGAAGAACCCCGAGGAGCAATAGGGACAGACAGTGAAATAAAAGAACAGGGAAAATTAGAAGCAGAGAGTGAGATAAACACCAATTCGGAAGAACCTCGAGGAGGGACAGTAATAGGTGAACAAAAGAAGGAGAAAACAGAACCACAAGTAAAAGAAAGTGAGATCATAAGTTTCAAAATAAGAGACAATTTTGAGAAGGTTGAAACAGAATCTGAAGAAAGCGGAGAAGAAGAGAAAACAAGAACTAAACCAAGAAAAAGAAACTGGAAATCAGAAAGAGAAGAAAAGGAAAGTGAAGCCAAAAGGCCAAGAAAAGGAGATAATTGGCCCAGCAATATAAGAAAATTGAGATACAGAATAATAAGAACAGGTGAAAAAAGTGCTGAACAGGTGAATGAAATAACAAGTCAAAAAGAACAAGAAAAGCCAAGTGGAAAACAATTGCAAAAGTCTAAAAGAATAAAGAAAGTAAATTCAAAATACAAGTCACCTGAGTGGTTGTACATCGCTCTAACTGATTATAAAGAAGAAAAGAACACTCACGAGAACCCGAAAAGAAGAAACCGAATGGGTGGAAGTGAAGTGCAACAAACCTGAAGTGAAGACTAAAAGTTCTTCTGCCGGATGTGACAATTTTACTGGATGTGAGAAAAATACTGGATGTGACAAATCACCGGATGTGACAACGAAAGATTTCTGAAAAGAATTAAAAGAAAGTACCAAGCAAAAATTTTTGAATGCAGAGTGGCATCTAAGTCATTTCTGAGGTGTAGTGACACAATTTTCTGAAATTTAACAAGAGATAAAAAGAAAAATGGAGAATACTAGAGATAGAAGAGATAAATGTGAGTTTCTAAAAAGATGGTGTAAAATGTGCTGCTTTTGTACAGGATTATTAATGACAATATGGATAGTTTTGGCAATCACAATTCCTATTAGTATAGCTGTGATAGAAACAAAGAATAATACTAAACCAGAAAAGGAAGCTAATAATCAAGAACCAGTTATTTTAAGAAGTAGTGCAGAATTACATAAGGATAAGTCAGTAGTAGATTTTTCTAAAAATGTTTTTACAAAGTTGTTGTACGAGTATGTAGAGACAATGGATGTGAGAGATTGTTATGTTTGTATGCAGTTGCCTGCATCAGTGACAGAAGGTGTGACTTATCATCACCTACCTCTAACTTATGGAATAACATGTAGTGTCATAGCAAGTTTATTTTATTAAACAGGTAGATTAGAATTTTATTACACTGACGTAGATAAGATTTTTGCAAATGTTCCTGTAGTTTCAGAACTAAACAAAGTAAAACAAGCAAAAGTTTTAGGAGAATTCTTTTTGGAGCATAGAATTTTAACATTAGAGGAAATAGTTAAAAACAACCTTACCTGTGAGTTAAAGAAAGAAGAAAAGGTATTTTTAGAAATGGTTGAAGAAAGAAGAGTGAAATTTCAAAAAGAAGCAATAGAAGAGAAAAGAACACATCTATGGACGTTTGAGGAAGAAAATCATGAAGGGAAAAAGATAAATGCAGCAATGACATTAGATTGGCCGCAAACAGGAAAGTTGGGTATTAGGAGAAATAAGACAGTCTATGACAATTATTTTGTAGGTTCCAGTATCTGCCATGACAATTACCAAATTTTGGGAGGATGGGGATTCAAAGGTGGAAAGGATCCAATATTTCCGGGTATCTATTATATTTGTGGGAATAGAGCTTATTACAGGTTACCGGACCATTGGTATGGAACTTGTTATGTAGGCCTGGTCTTTCCAAAATCTTTCATATGGACAGAGAAGAAAAAGGAACATACAAGATGATTAATAGCTTTACACGTAAAAAGAGGGAAAGTTTTTCAGAAATTGTAGGTGATATTTTTGGAGCATTAATACCAGCAGTGGGAATATCTTTGAATGCATTTAAAATTCGGAAATTATCCACAGTAGTAGATCGTTTGTCTACAGATACTGCGGGAGGGTTCTTGATGGTAAATACCGAAATGGTTGCCATAAGAGCTATGGTGATGCAAAATCGGCTTGCCCTTGACATTCTTTTGGCAAAAGAGGGTGGAGTCTGTGGAATGCTGAAAGTTCAACATTGTTGCACTTACATTCCTGATAAGAGTGAAAGTATACAAAAGTATATCACAAATATTACAAATTTGCACAAAGATTTAGTTCCCCTGGAGGTTGAAAGTGTCCTTGGAAAACTTGGTAAAGGGTTTTCTTCAGTAACAAATTGGTTGACCAGAATGAGTAGACTAATGATAGGGAAAGTTATAATAATAGCAACTGTAGCAATAATATTAGCTATGGTATTGAAAATTGTAATAACGTGTATAAAAAGAAAAAGAAGACAAAATAAGATAAAAAGAAATAACAGAATAATGAAAGAGAGAGAGAGAGAAATGGGTGAAATTGAGTTAGAGAAAATGAAAGAAAGTATGTACAAAGAGACAAGAAGACAAGATGAAATGGAAACAGATGTATAACTAACAAAAAGCAAAAGGATGAAAGATATATGCTGCCTGAAAAAGAAGTATAACTTGGGTTTTATGTGGTGATTTAAAAATCACCAAAGGGGGGAGTTGATGGAGCAGAGTTAATTAAAAAATGTAACCCCTAACAAATTTTATAAATAATTAATAAACATGTTCGTTTTAAATGTATTAATCAACAATGTATGTGAGGGGAAGGGTAACACGCAAATATATTTACTGAATAATCTATTTACAAATGTCTGTGTGTCTAATAATAACATAATAAATTGCGTACTAATTGAATAATAAATGCATGATCCGTGCTTCTTAGAACAAAAACGTGACGTTGCAAAAATAATAGTGATGGTTAGTAAGGAACAGCTTAAATGTTGCTTTCTGCTAGGTAATAACTAATTGGGGTACGTAGAAGACGGGAGGGAAACGAAAAGGCTATATTTCTCTATTTTAATTATGTTTTGTTTATCCTTAAAATAGTGCTTTTAAGTCTAATCGAGTGGCGATATAAAATGGCTGCCGGTTGCTAGAGTACGCATGCGCTGAAAAAGACACGTGATAAGGGAGAAAAGCTGGAGAAAGACTGACCACGTGATGGTGCTGAAAGGCTAGGATGCAAGAATGGTCAAGGCTGATGTGACCTATTTGAACTGATAATGTGCCGTGGTGATCAGCAGAGAATCGTGGGAACGACTTTAAGAGAAAGGACAATGCCTGCAAAGTTCTCAAATGTATCGAAAGAGGTTACAAATGTACTGATCGAAGCGGATGGAAACATGTCATGAACTGTGAAAAAGGAAATGGACATATGCATTCCAGAAGAACTAGCTGGATCCGGGAGAATTGATTAGAAATTAAAGAATGAACTGAATTGACCAATGAGAGAGAAGCACGTTACTAATGTTGCAACAATTTAGTTAGCAAAGCTAGAATTAGGGTATAAGAAGGCCTACTCTTAGTGGGAGGGGTATTCCAGTATTATGATATTCCAGTCTTACGATCGATCCATTTTACTGAGCGGGAGATGCTGATGGAGTTAGAATTGCTGAGAGACTGTTAGATGAGACGAGTTGCGGTAGCTGATGCTGACGAGCTGAAGTTTCTGTTTGCTGTCTTTATTTTCCAGTTGAGTATGAGAATCATATTATTTCCCAACTTTAAACTTAGTTTAGAAATCATTAGGCTAAATTAGGAAGATAGGTAGGTTAATTAGGATTTTTCCTCATGACAAAATTCCTTTCTGCAATAAAATTGATGTTGCTTAATAAATATTTGATTTAATAAATGTATGAATAATTGAATAATAAAGTCTAAATTCTTTTCCATGCCTTTAAAATTATATAAACTTTAAGATTCTTAAACCAAATGACTCAGTGATTATTTACTAAAAGTTTGCAGAATTAGTAATAAGTTATTGTGATTTAGCTGGTCTTGATCACTATTAACTAATTTTTACTAGATGATCCATCGACAAAAACAATGAGCAGGAATATCTTGTGAAATAACTAAGAAAGTGATAGGTTATGGTAAAAAGGTATCCCGGCTCTTTCCAGCGGTACATCATTGTGATTTATTTTCTTTTCTCCTAGGAGCATAATTCGTAAAAGTATAGAGGAAATCCAGGTGTGAGTGTGTGTGAGTGTGTGGTTTTTAGGCGATGTCATGTGCCCCATCGTCATGTGGATGTAAAAATAAGTCGTGCCTGGATGACCGATGATAAGTGACCTGGGAGAAATAGTTTTTATTGTATCCGCTGCATCACCACTCACACTGCCGGTCACTTACTGGACCCTGTCTTTTCTAACATTCCCTTTGCTTCTGTTGAGACACATACTATGTGGTTTCGATGTCTTTTCCGATTTTCGAGCCTCTGCATAGAGCTTCTCAAACATCCTCTTTTAAACGCCCCTGGAGTAAACTGAAGCTTGAGGATTTTCATGCTCTTCTCTCTGCCCACCCTCCTCAATTGCATAGTGATCCTGATATGTCTTATAGATCACTATGCAACTGGATTCTTCAAGCTCTTGATTCTCTCATCCCTGCTAAATGGTCTAAGGGCCGTAATTTTGATTCCAACCCTTGGTTCAATGATTCTCTGGCCGCTATCCGTAAATCTTGTAAAAAGTTGGAGCGTACCTGGAGAAAGGATTATGACCTTAGGGCTAAAGCTTGCTACCAGGCTGCAATTAAAAGCTACCATAGGACTTTACACTCTGTCCGGGCAGCCTATTTTGCTAATGAAATCAAGCTTAGCCACAATCCGGCTAAGAGTATTTTTAAAATACTTAAGGATCTCAGAGTCAGAAAAAACTACTGCTTCTGTGATTAGCTCTGAGCAACACTGTGAAGACCTGGCGACCTTCTTTGTGAAGAAGGTAGAAACTATCTATAGGTCTTTCTCTTTGTTGCCTCCATCTCTCACGGCTCCTCACGGGCCTCCTCCTTCTCATCTTTTGGAGGCTATCTCTCCCATCTCACAGGAAGAGCTCTTACTGTTGTGTGGTAAAGTTAAATCGGGCTCCCCGGTTGATCCTTTGAAGCCCGCCCAGTTCAGGGACTCCCTTTCTGTGCTCCTGGCTCCTTTGTGCCAGGTCGTTAACTCATCTTTTTCTACTGCCGTGGTCCCTGTGACTTGGAAGCAGGCCATGGTGGTTCCACTACTGAAAAAACCTTCGCTGGACCCAGCTAAGCTGGAAATTTTTCGCCCCATATCCCTTCTACCTTGGGTAGCCAAGATCGCTGAGGCTCATGTGAATAACATCCTAACATGGTTCCTTAATAGTATTGGCACCCTGGACCCCTCCCAGAATGGCTTCTGCCCTGGACACAGTACAGAGACTGCGCTCTTGGCTGTTACCGAGCATCTGCGGACCATTCTGGACACAGGGCACACTGCGGCATTGATATTGCTCGATCTCAGTGCCGCATTTGACACGGTTGCCCATAAGATTCTCTTACGTCGTCTGGAGGACGCGGGTGTTGTTGGCTTAGCCTTGGAATGGTTTAAATCTTTCCTGTCAGGGAGAACATTCCAAGTGACTGCCCCCCCGTTTGCCTCCCGTGTCCAGTGCATCGGGCAGGGGGTGCCTCAGGGTTCCGCTCTGAGTCTGGTACTTTTTAACCTGTATGTTCAACCCCTTGCTACGGTGGCTAGGGACAAAGGCCTCACTATGGTCTCCTACGCTGATGACACGCAGTTGGTGGTGGCCCTCTCCGACGACTCTATGCAGGACGCTTCCAAGTTTAGAAGTGGTCTGGCGGCAGTCGCGGAGTGGATGACCTCCAACTGCCTCCAGCTTAACGCCAATAAAACCGAGGTGTTGCTGGTGGGGAATGATAGGAGCCTGTGGAGTGAGCAATGGTGGCCTACCTCTCTTGGTAGTGCGCCTGTCCCCAAGACAGCGGTTAAAAACTTAGGGGTCTGGTTGGACTCCACCCTCAGCTTCCAGGATCACACCAAGAAGGTAGCCGGTACTTGTTTTGGCCTTCTTCGTGGGCTTAGACCCCTGCTGGGGTTCTTTGATCCACCCACTCGTCAGCTGATCGTCCAGGCGGCGATACTCTCTAGACTTGACTACGCCTGCTCGCTCCTCCTTGGGGCTAATCAGGCTGAGGTGGTGCGCTTGCAGCGAGTCCAAAATGCAGCCACCAGAGCCCTGTTGGGGCTCCTGCGCAGATGCTCTATAGCCGGTGCTATCCGGCAATTACATTGGTTGCCCATGGCTAAGCTAATCGAATTTAAGGCTCTTTGCCTATCCTTTAAAATTCTTAAGTTTGCGTCTCCCGGGCTTTTGGCCAACTTGTTGGTACCTTATGTTCCTGGACACCAGCTGCGCTCTTTGGGGCAACACTTGGCTGTGATCCCTCGAGTGAACCGTCTCCGGGCCGGGGGGCGGTCCTTTCATTGCTTAGCAGCCAAGTTATGGAACTCTCTGCCCTGTCAGATTCGAAGTCTGGATAGCCTGCTGGCTTTTCGTAAAGCCATTAAGACCTACCTCTTTCCTGCGGCCTAATTTTGTCTTTTTATGTTCACTTCTTCTTTTGCTGCTTTGCCCAGTTTCTTAGCCTCCATGCCTTTCTGCTGCTAGCGCCGGGACGCCTCTTTGCTGAGGCAGCTGCGCGCTTTACAAGCTTAGTTAACATAACATAACATAACTATAAAGGGGGGTGCGTACAGTACACAGTGAGGAGAAACAATACACTAGGAGAGACATGGAACAGCGGGTACGGGGAAGTGGAAAGGAGACGAGTGCATAGGCTGGGGCGGGGAGTAGCAAAGGAGGTCAGTGGAGAGGGGAAGATAAAGGTCTGAAAAGAAGGGCAGTGGAAGTGAAAAGGGATACTGCACTGAGGAAGTGGATGTGAAAACGTACAACAGAGGGAAGTGGATGTGCAGTGCTAAGGAAGTGAATGTGCAGAGCATGAGGATGTGCATATTCGGTCCACTCACACACTGTGAAGAGCACTTATGGGACGCAGCAAAATACCCACCCCACCTTAGCAATATTTACAACGCTTAGCTCCAACCGACCTTAATACCACAGCCCGCACAACTTATGATGGATGGGGAAAGGGACGACTGGACGCAGAAATAATATCGTAAAATGACTGTCACCATCCCCTCCCTCCGTTCCACGTGCCACTGACTGTGCACTCACCCATGGTGTACCCCCGGGTGGAGTGCGGTGGTTCCCGGTGTACAGAGAGGGCAGCAGAGAATGGCAGCGGCTGGAGAGGAGGAGGAGGCGATGTGATTACACCAGGCTCTGCTGCTGCTGCCTCTACTGCGGGGGCGCGCGCGCAGCCATGAACGGCGGCTGCTTGCAATCACTGGTACACGCTCCCATCAGCTGAGGGCGAGAAGCTCTTGTGACAGGGCGATGAGAGCGTGCACGTAGGGACGCGTGAGAGACAGGGGCCTGGTAAAACAGTGTACGGTTAATGCACGGGCACTCCAAATAAAATAACACTTGAGCCCCTGGATCGGATGTTTATTTCATTTAAATAAAGCTTTTCCTCTCATTGTGTCCGCCGTTGTCACCAATGTTTAAGATAGCTGTTCTGTGCGATTCGTGTGTTTTTCCCTCGTTTTGCAGGTGGCGATCAGCAGCACAGACAGAGCCCGCGAGGCTCTGGTCCTTTTTATTGGAAGCGCGCGAGACTCAGATCCCCCCACTCCGACGTCGGAGCAATCAGGGAAGCTCCGTCTTCCTCTGGCCAGTGTGCGGGGGTCTCCTTGTTGCACGGGAGCCCCGCCCACTCTCAGGCGCGAGACGCCTGCCTTCTGGTCTTCGCGCTTCCTTTACTTTGCGCACTACTTAAAAACAAGCATGTGCAATGCAATACGACTCGCATTTACGCAAGACGTATTGCATTACAAATGGGAGGTTCCGCGTTTAAGAAGGCACGAACAGGAGTGGGGGGGGGAGGGGCGAAAAATCTGCGAACTGCGGGAGGGGGCGCGGGGGACACAGGGCAGCAAATAGTGTTCGAGTAAAGGGGCTGATAGCCTCGGAAGGAGCAAAATGACGACATAGGCGTCAGGAGGCGGGACTAACAAGCCAAACACCAATCACAAAGCAGAATTTATGATTTAAGCCAATCAAAAAGATGGGCGGAAAGTGGGTGGAGCTTCCCCCCACTATAGTGTATACTGCATGCCTCGCAAAGCGAGCAGCGCGTTGAGCTGCAACGCTATGCGAGACCTAAAAAGGTCCCCACACTAACAGATAAACACAACCAAGCGTACTGATACTGTACTTAGTCCTGGCTGCCTGGGAGGAACAAAGAGTACAAGGAGGGGCAAAGAGGCAGAACTGACCACTAGCTAGCTTTTTAAAGGACACTGAAACAAACAAATCAAAAGCAGGGGGATGGCTTTAAGCCCACAGAGAATTATACTATAGTCTTATAGCCCGCCGTAGCGGGCTATACTGGCCATTAAAGGCTTGCTCCAGCGTTAAAGGCCTGAGCCGAAGGTGAGGGCCTTTAACAAGGGAGTGGGACTTTAATGGCTGGTATAGCCCAGCTACAAAGGGCTATAAGGCAATTAGAACATTCTGCCACTATGGGGCAGAATGTTCTAACAAATAAAACAATGGACTCTCGGAGCCGGAGGGGGTTTAAATCCCCTTGGGCCCGACAGGCCTTTGTTCACAGCAGCAGCTGTGAACAAAGCAACATTGGAATGTTGCTCTGCGGGCTTTTACCATCCTGTAGAAGCACGGAGCGCTCCATTGAATTCAATGGAGTGCTCCACATTCCAATGTTCTAATAAAGTATTCAAGAGGTCGTACACTTACGTTCGACTGAAAAAAACAGCTTCTTTTCCTTAAAGAGACAAGTGCTGCTTTTATAAACAATGTTTTCCATTTGGAAAAACGTTTGAAAGTACTTGGGCCCTCATTTTGAGTGGACATTAAGTTCCAATGGACCTAGTAACCAAGACTAACAACGCATGCACTGGAACCGGTTGCATTACAAAACAAACACCAGTACAGGCATTTTCCTTATCATCACGTGGTCTGTTTTGTCTGAAAGACATGTTCATATATATACTACATCAAAACGGCAGCCATCTTATAATGGTGTCTTTATTAAATCGAAAGAAATAGCTCTTAGAGCAAATTCATGTACAGATATGAACTGTAACAGATGGAAGATACTACTGCTGCTGACAAATGGCCTACACGGTCAGCGGTATCCGTGTTTCCAGGCACCCGCTGTGGTTTGGTGTGACTCGCAGTTGTGTGCAGTGGGGATAACTTCAGGGATTGGGCGGTGGGTCTGGCCGTAGGCCCTGTGTAGCAGGTGTTGGAAATTAAGAACATGGTAAGAAAAGTAATTACATTTATTGAAAAACACAGAATTAAAGTGTCGCCTCTCGTGAGTAATGACCTCTCCCTACACCATAGTGGTGATACACACAATATTGCATTCATCATATCTACCTATATACTATATATGTTATTAACTTATATTGAATCGCTATTTAAAAGTACTGCTCATTTAGTGGTTGTGAAATAATGACTCCCAATGTACTTACCTGCTTGTAGTGACATGCATCCCCAATCCCACCTAGATCATCTCCTAGAACCTTGATTACCTCGTAGAATTCCACCTAGACTTCCATCTAGAATACCTCCTAGAATACCACCTTGATTATCTCTTGAATACCACCTAGAATACCACTTAGAACATCTCCTAGAATACCACCTTGATTAACGTGTAGAATACCAACTAGAATACCACCTTGATTACCTCTTAGAATACCAACTAGAATACCACCTAGAATACCTCCTAGAATATCACTTTGATTATCTCCTAGAATAACGCCTAGAATGTCTCCTAGAATTCCAATTTGATTACCACCTAGAATATCACCTAGAACATCTCCTAGAATATCACCTTGATTAACTTGTAGAATACCACCTGGAATACCACCTTGATTACCTCGTAGAATACCACCTAGAATACCTCCTACAATACTACTTTGATTACCTCCTAGAATACCACCTAGAATGCCCACTAGAATTCCACTTTGATTACTGATAGAAATGGGGGTCTCTAGTTGGCAATGGCTGGCCACTGTCCAAGTAGGGACCCTTCTTCCTAAGTCAGAGTGAGAGGGCTACCCTCTTTAATACCCCTGCTCAACCCTGTGGTAACGTAGCACGAGCAGGTAGGCTTATCTCAGAGGCAGTGTGTGAAGCATTTATGACCATACACAGTAACACAGTGAGGAACACTACAAAGGGACACCACACAAGTAGTTATAAAAAATAAGTATCTTTATATATATGTAGACTTATCACAAGACCAATTACTGTAAAAGCCACAATACTGTCAAAAATAGGATTGCTGTTGAAGGACTGTCAAAAAATAGTTCAAAGGTTGCAAAAATAAGGTTCAAATCCAAAGCAGTGGTCTCTGCGACCCTTTCTCTCACAAAGTACCTGAATTCAGTAGCAAAACCAACAAAATGTCGCAAAAAAGTGGTAGCGATGATTTTCCTCACGCGAGGCCGGCGATGCGTTAAATCCTTGCCGCAAGGGAGGATGATGCGCCGATCTGCTGATGCGTGCGGAGACGATGCGACCAACTTTTGCACGCTAGGCCGCCGATGCGATGACTTTCTTGCCGCGAGGGAGAAGTCGATGCGACGATCCTGTTGCGCTCTGCGATTGTGTTGCGATGCGAAGAGATGACGCTCCGCGAGGGAACGACGAAATCCGGTGCGATGCGATGAAAATGGCGGACGCACGGCGTCCGCAAAGCGATGTCTTGAAGCGATGATTTCTTTAGGGGTTGCGAGCGCTCGGCGACAGCAGCGCGATGATTTTTCCAGCGCGTCTCAGCTGCAGCGGCTCGCAAAGGGGCGTTAGCGATGGTTTCGTGTTGCGAGCACCCAGCGGCAGCAGAGCGATGATTTTTCCAGCGCTCTCGGCTGCAGCGGCTCGCAAACGTGCGTTGGCGACGATTTCCAGCACTCTTTTCTCTGAAGCAAAACTAGAGGCCCTGGAACTCACAGGAGCCTCATCAGCAGATAGCAATCCTCGCAGGGAGGAAGCAGGAGGTTGGTGGTGGAGTTTGATGTGCCTGAGACTCCAGCAGGAGGCTAGCTCTTTTCCTAGCCCTTGGGTAATTGCTGTAACAAAAATAAAAGTTCTCTCAAAAGTCCTTTTCTCTCTTCTTCAAGGTCCAGTGGTCACTGCTGCAGGCCAGTGCAAGAAAAACACACAAGCACAAGGACAGTCACTTCCTGCAGATTCCTCCAGTGGCACGGACAGAGTTTCCTCTTCAGATCCAGGGGCAATACAAATTGTAGGGGTTTGAGCAGAGATATTTATACCCCAAAAGTCTTTGCTCTCACAAGCTACAAGTCACTGAGCCTAGCCAGAACCAGTTCTGGTCAGTCCTGGAGCACTTTGTTTACCAGGCTGCATCCTTCCTTTCAGAAAGAGGGGGTCTGCTATCAGACACACAGTAGGAGGTGGAGCCAGCATTCACCTTGCCAGGCACAGCCCTATTCAGGTCAAGGAGCCACCCCTCCCCATACTCTAAATGCAGATCTCTCTATTCAGCCCAGGTCTGACTCAGCCTGCCCTGCCCCTCCAAAACCAGACAGCCAATACACATAACAGCAGAGCACACTGGAAGGCTTAGGCAAGAAAATACCTACTTTCTAAAAGTGGTATTTTCAAACACAGGATATAAAAATAAACTTCACTAAAAGATGTATTTTAATATTCTGAGCTCAGGCATACTAAATTCGTTTTTCTACCATGTTCCTGGGGTCAGTTAGGACTATAGGATGTAATAGTCAAACTGCCCATTCTAGCCTATGGGGAACAGGTAGCCTTACAGTAGTGAAAAACGAAATTGGGTGTAATTCACTACCAGGACATGCTACACACAACAAGGCATGTCCTACCTTACACATACAATGCACCCTACCATAGGGGTGACTTACATGATGCCAAGGGAAGGTTCAGGGGCTGGGAAGTGGGTGTACTTCACAGCCAAGATGGCAGTTCTGGACTGCACACAGACACTGCAGTGGCAGGTCTGAGACACACTTTACAAGCTGCTTCTGTGGGTGGCACAAATCAGTGCTGCAGGCCCACCAGCAGCATTTGGTTTACCAGCCCTGGGCACACACAGGCCACACTACTAGGGACTAACAGATAAACCAAATAAGCCAAACAGGGCTATACCAATTCACATAGACATATGTACAAAGAGAGAGCATATGCACTTTAGCACTGAACAGCTGTGGTAAAGTGCCCAGAGTCATAAAACCAACAGAAACAGGTCAGCAAAAATACAGGAGGCAGGCAAAAAGTTTAGGGGTGACCCTGCAAAAAGGGCCATTTCCAACACAACCCCCTTCCAGCCAAAACGCAGGGTAGACCAATCACTACCTTGATGGGCTTCCCTGCTTCGGGCGATAAAACACGGAACTGGCCCGCAACTGCAGGGGCATATTCCAGGTCTGCTCCAATCTGAACCCTGGTGGATCCCTCTGTCCACACTCTCAGGGCCCACCAAGACAACCCATGGGGAACTCTTCCCCTCACCTGTGGACACCACCCGGGCAGCACCTACCCTTAACTGGCCCCCAGGTGTGTCCCAACAGATAGACAACGAGCCACAGTAGCCACTGACAATAGAAAGTGATGAGACCCAGGCCTTATACCTCTCAGGCTCCTCAAACATTTGTGGTATCAGAGAGTGGGGGGCAGTAACCCCAGATGCTTGGCACCTTTTGTCCACTCTCCCTCCGGTCAGACCAGGCAAGGCACCCTGACACTGACCCACCAGCCCTGGGCCTGTACCCAGCGGCTGGGCCAGAGACTGGGGTGGGCTCTCCCACACCCGGTCCTCCTCTTTGGGGCTCGGTACCCTCCCACCTGGAGCGGTACCCTTTTCCAGAATTGTCAGGGCACCTGTGGCAGGTGTCCTGCACAACTTGCCCACCAGTTCAGGGGTTCTATCCTGCAACTGGTATCCCAGCATAGGGTCTGGACCCTTAGACTGGGCGGAGGTCAGGGGTGAGGCTGCCCTCTCCCCGCCCCCTTTACTGGGCCCTGGCACCCTCCCACCTGGAGAGGTGCCCCCATAACACAAACTGGTAGGGGCACTGTTAGCAGTTGCCCCTTCCTCCAGGTCAGGGGGGACACCCTGAACCTGGCCCCCTAACCCAGGGTCTGTACCCTTAGGCTGGAACTGTGCCTGGCAACCCAGGACTTCTGGGGAGTACACCAATTCCCCCAAGGAAAGCACACTCCTCTAGTGTTGTGCGACAGTCTGCCTGGCACACCAGGACTTCCTGGGGGGCACACAGGCCCCCCTCAAGGAAAACACACCCCTCCACCAGTGCAGGGCCTTGCCCCTGCAGCTGATCTACCAACCTGGAAAAACCCTCAGGTGGCCCCGGGGTCAGAGGCGAGGACTCCCTCCCTCTGCACCCCCTTCCAGCATACTGCACCCTCCCACATGGAGGGGTGCTCTTAGAAAACAAAATGGTCGGGACACTGTTTACAGTGGTCCCTCCCTCCAGGTCAGACAACACCTGGACCTGACTTACCAACCTAGGGACCAACCCCTGTGGTTGAACAACTGCCTGGCGCAGATCTCCCGACCCCTGTCCACCTGACAGTGCGCAAAGATCCCCCAGGACAGAAGTGGTGTCACCATGGTCACTCCTAGGGGGATCAGCCCTTCTGACTGGCCCCTGACCCACTGGCTCTCCCACAGGGGACTCCTTCCCCCTTTCATCCCTCAGACTGGACTTCTGTACCCTCCCCTAGGAGTGGCACTGCCAGGCACAAGAACTGATGGAGGCCTGACTACAGGCACTCCCAACTCACCTAACACGGGGTACCCCCACAATGGACGGTCCATCCAGACAGACTAGGCTCCCCACCTGGTGTTCCCTCATGGAACCATCCAGTCCTGGGGACTGAGGTTGGGGCACTTCGGGACCTATCCCAGTCTCACACCTGCTCCCACGAGACAGGATGTGAGGCCCTAAAACCTCCTCACAACAAGGGGACCCAGCTGTAACACTCCTAACCTTTCCCAGCACTCTGGGTTGGAAAACTTCTGAACCACTTCTCTTAGGGTCATTCCCTAATGCCTCTACAGGGCCTCTGGTACTCACCCAGAGGTCTGCCTCCTGTGCAAGTTCCCTAGGATCAGAGAATTCGCAATCTGACAGGTGTTGGTTTAGCTCTGGAAAACAGGAACTCACAATATGCTCTCCCACAATTGGATTACACAGCTCCACACAGGTGCTAACCTTTACCTCACAATCCAGTGCCTCACACATGTACCCCACACAACTCTCCTGAAATGGGCGAGACATTAACTGACTGTCTCTATCACCCAAATCACACTCTTCTGGGCGGTCCTCACATTCATACACCAGGACTTCAACCACGGGGGAACCCCTCTCCCTCAAGTCAGGTGCCACATCCCTGGGTGGGTGTACTACACTGTCATCACTATTTACTTCAATTTTGCTGCCACCACTGGACCCCACCCTCTCTGGGGAATCCAGACAATTAAAACTGCGCTCCAGGGGTAACCTACCCTCTTGAGCTAACTTCTCTTCTTCTGCTATCTGTGCTAGGTGTGCCTCCAGCTGGTGCTCCCTCTCCCTCTGTCTGCCCAACTCCTCTGGGGACCATGAAGGGGATTGGGTGCTACCCTGTGCACTAGACTCCGCAAGGGACTCCCCACCTATGGGACGCTCCCGCCTGTCCACCAACTCCTCTGGGGACCACGAGGGGAATTGGGCACTACCATAGGCACTAGACTCAGTAAGGGACTCCCCCCATATGAGATGTTCCAGACCAGTTTCTTCCTCCTCTTCATACTCTCCAGAGCCACCTTCAGCCCAACTACTCTCTTGGTAGGCGTACTGGGACTCCAAGAATCCCCATCTGTTTTGTTGCCAAGGGCTCAGGGAGGTCTGCAAGGATAGCTGAGTCTCCTCTATGGGGATATACCCCCTACCCTCAGGATCCACTACAGGTATGCTGCCACCAGAGGGGGAAGTCTTTGCTTTGATCTCCAACTCCCTCAATATTCTCTCATGCTCAAGTTTCATTTTCATCATCTCAAAATCTAACCTCTTGTTCTCTAGGTATTTTTGGTTATCCATTTCCATTTTAGCCATCTCCATTTTATGCCGCCTATCTCTCTCCCTGTCCTCCATCTCCTCTGGAGACAGACCCTTGGTGGACACGCTCGTGCCCGGGCTGGAAATTGCTTTCTCACCTACTAAATCTATCACTTCATCCTGCTGCACTTCCACATTCTCTCCCCCCTCCCCCAGGTCTCCCATATTCTGAGGGGCATCCCTGGCGTCTAACCAGACCTTCAATGCTTTGTAATACTCCTCCCTTCTAGTGAGACCTGTGATGGGGACTGTGAACTGCTTGCAGAAATATTTGAGCTGTTTGGCATTGTAGGTTTCCAATCTATCTACTTCCCAGGAGGGCTCCTCCGAGGCATTGGATCTGGGCTTGCCCATTGTAACAATCACGGGCAATATCAATAATAAAAAAAATAGGCTTGCCCGTTGTAACAATCACGGGCAATATCAATAAAAGATAGAAGAAAACTTCTCAAGAAAATGTATGCGGGTAAAAAATCACCGGCAATATCAATAAAACATAGGCTTGCCCATTGTAACAATCACGGGCAATATCAATTACAATATAGGATCCAACAATTCTCAAAAATGTATGCGGGTACTATCACCTGGCAATATCAATAAAACATAGGCTTGCCCATTGTAACAATCACGGGCAATATCAATAAAAGATAGAAGAAAACTTCTCAAGGAAATGTATGCGGGTAAAAAATCACCGGCAATACCAATCACAATATAGGATCCAACAATTCTCCAAAAATGTATGCTGGTACTATCACCGGCAATATCAATAAAAAATAGGCTTGCCCATTGTAACAATCACGGGCAATATCAATCAAAAATAGAATTTAAAAAAAACTTCCAAAATG
The DNA here is from genome assembly GCA_963921515.1 of Calotriton arnoldi. Classification (NCBI taxonomy): domain Eukaryota; kingdom Metazoa; phylum Chordata; class Amphibia; order Caudata; family Salamandridae; genus Calotriton; species Calotriton arnoldi. The sequence goes on from CAWUFW010001800.1 coordinate 590,261, forward strand.
TATGTGGTACGTTATGGTCTGCACTCACTAGTAGTGTACACTATAATTACTGTATGCGATCATAAATGCAAGTCCAGATCCTCACCGCTGACCACCAATGTTAGAAATGGGGGTCTCTAGTTGGCAATGGCTGGCCACTGTCCAAGTAGGGACCCTTCTTCCTAAGTCGGAGTGAGAGGGCTACCCTCTTTAATACCCCTGCTCAACCCTGTGGTAACGTAGCACGAGCAGGTAGGCTTATCTCAGAGGCAGTGTGTGAAGCATTTATGACCATACACAGTAACACAGTGAGGAACACTACAAAGGGACACCACACAAGTAGTTATAAAAATAAGTATCTTTATATATATGTAGACTTATCACAAGACCAATTACTGTAAAAGCCACAATACTGTCAAAAATAGGATTGCTGTTGAAGGACTGTCAAAAAATAGTTCAAAGGTTGCAAAAATAAGGTTCAAATCCAAAGCAGTGGTCTCTGCGACCCTTTCTCTCACAAAGTACCTGAATTCAGTAGCAAAACCAACAAAATGTCGCAAAGAAGTGGTAGTGACGATTTTCCTCACGCGAGGCCGGCGATGCGTTAAATCCTTGCCGCAAGGGAGGATGATGCGCCGATCTGCTGATGCGTGCGGAGACGATGCGACCAACTTCTGCACGCCAGGCCGCCGATGCGATGACTTTCTTGCCGCGAGGGAGAAGTCGATGCGACGATCCTGTTGCGCTCTGCGATTGTGTTGCGATGCGAAGAGATGACGCTCAGCGAGGGAGCGACGAAATACGGTGCGATGCGATGAAAATGGCGGACGCACGGCGTCCGCAAAGCGATGTCTTGAAGCGATGATTTCTTTAGGGGTTGCGAGCGCTCAGCGACAGCAGCGCGATGATTTTTCCAGCGCGTCTCAGCTTCAGCGGCTCGCAAAGGGGCGTTAGCGATGGTTTCGTGTTGCGAGCACCCAGCGGCAGCAGCGCAATGATTTTTCCAGCGCTCTCGGCTGCAGCGGCTCGCAAACGTGCATTAGCGACGATTTCCAGCACTCTTTTCTCTGAAGCAAAACTAGAGGCCCTGGAACTCACAGGAGCCTCATCAGCAGATAGCAATCCTCGCAGGGAGGAAGCAGGAGGTTGGTGGTGGAGTTTGATGTGCCTGAGACTCCAGCAGGAGGCTAGCTCTTTTCCTAGCCCTTGGGTAATTGCTGTAACAAAAATAAAAGTTCTCTCAAAAGTCCTTTTCTCTCTTCTTCAAGGTCCAGTGGTCACTGCTGCAGGCCAGTGCAAGAAAAACACACAAGCACAAGGACAGTCACTTCCTGCAGATTCCTCCAGTGGCACGGACAGAGTTTCCTCTTCAGATCCAGGAACAATACAAATTGTAGGGGTTTGAGCACAGATATTTATACCCCAAAAGTCTTTGTTCTCACAAGCTACAAGTCACTGAGCCTAGCCAGAACCAGTTCTGGTCAGTCCTGGAGCACTTTGTTTACCAGGCTGCATCCTTCCTTTCAGAAAGAGGGGGTCTGCTGTCAGACACACAGTAGGAGGTGGAGCCAGCATTCACCTTGCCAGGCACAGCCCTATTCAGGTCAAGGAGCCACCCCTCCCCATACTCTAAATGCAGATCTCTCTATTCAGCCCAGGTCTGACTCAGCCTGCCCTGTCCCTCCAAAACTAGACAGCCAAAACACATAACAGCAGAGCACACTGGAAGGCTTAGGCAAGAAAATACCTACTTTCTAAAAGTGGTATTTTCAAACACAGGATATAAAAATAAACTTCACTAAAAGATGTATTTTAATATTCTGAGCTCAGGCATACTAAATTCGTTTTTCTACCATGTTCCTGGGGTCAGTTAGGACTATAGGATGTAATAGTCAAACTGCCCATTCTAGCCTATGGGGAACAGGTAGCCTTACAGTAGTGAAAAACGAAATTGGGTGTAATTCACTACCAGGACATGCTACACACACCAAGGCATGTCCTACCTTACACATACAATGCTCCCTACCATAGGGGTGACTTACATGATGCCAAGGGAAGGTTCAGGGGCTGGGAAGTGGGTGTACTTCACAGCCAAGATGGCAGTTCTGGACTGCACACAGACACTGCAGTGGCAGGTCTGAGACACACTTTACAAGCTGCTTCTGTGGGTGGCACAAATCAGTGCTGCAGGCCCACCAGCAGCATTTGGTTTACCAGCCCTGGGCACACACAGGCCACACTACTAGGGACTAACAGATAAACCAAATAAGCCAATCAGGGCTATACCAATTCACATAGACATATTTACAAAGGGAGAGCATATGCACTTTAGCACTGAACAGCAGTGGTAAAGTGCCCAGAGTCATAAAACCAACAGAAACAGGTCAGCAAAAATACAGTAGGCAGGCAAAAAGTTTAGGGGTGACCCTGCAAAAAGGTCCCTTTCCAACAATTAGCACCCAGAATACCACCTAGAATACCTCCTAGAATACCTCTTAGAATACCATACCACCTACAACATCTCCTAGAATTCCATTTTGATTACCTCCAAGAATACCTGCTAGAAAACCACATTGATTGCCTCCTAGAATACCACCTTGATTACCTCGTAGAATACCACATAGAATATCTCCTAGAATACCACATAGAATACCACCTACAATACCACCTAGAACATCTCCTAGAATACCACCTTGATTTCCTCATAGAATACCACCTAGAATACCTCTCTGCATATTACAAGCCCACCAATGGAATTCTGTTTCCATCTTCTACCTGACAAGCCAATGCTCCCCTAGAGCTATGGGCTGGAGTCTTTTCCTCAGGACATTCTCCATCTCGGCTGACAAGGTGCAATGTCGCCCTTACAGCTGTGTTTTGATCCTTCTAACTCCAGGGGATAGATATGCTTAGAATTTTAATCGAGGAGTTAAGTACTGGTACACAAAACACATTTTTTTCAAAACCTGTTTCAGTCTGAAAGTAGCATCCACCAAAACATTTAAGTCACTGACACAATTTTGGAAACGTATGTAATCAAAACAACTTTGAAAATTAAACATTTTTGGAATTGTCATAGGTAGTAATGAAGAACACAGCATTATTACCTCGACAATTACAACTCGAATTTACTGTAGTCATCATTTTAACACTTGACTTTATTACATACAGGGGCATATTCACAAGGAGCCATCGCCGAATTAACGGCACTTTATCGCAGCCAAAGTCGTGATAAATTTACCCCCCCATTCACAAGCCGTTGTTAACAGCCCACAGCACCAGTTTACCGGCAATAGCAGCCGCAAAAAACATCGCCACAGAGGACCCTCGCAAATATCGCTAATGAGATGCAGAGTAGGCGTTCCCGTGACGAAAGCCGAGACAACAGCACACCTCAACATTCACAACGACCAGCCATATCGGCGATAAAAACACAAAACAGGCGATAAGGCGCGTTAGCACCAGGAAATCTACACCTGCTCTGACCTGGTGTAAACTTGGACGGCAGCCAGCACCACAAAAGGGAGCACAGCCCAGGGCCACATCCGAAGTGCAACAGATGCCATGGAGCCACTCATCATGCAGCACGGACACCCAAGAGGGCCACAACACCCACGCCATAGCAGGATGCACGCACGTGTTGGGGGCAATACACAGCACACATGTACTACCTGACACAGCACACAACCAGCACACAACCACCGCAACAGGAAGCACACGCCCCACACCAATGTGCAGGCAACAACAGAACACCGTGGAACACCCAACAATGTCGCCTTTAAATACACAGCCAGTGTGCATGATACCTTCATCCTCCGACAGTTCATCATCAACCAGCGTTCCCAGGATGGCAACAAGGGAAATGTACAGCCCTGTTGGACTTGGCCCTTTTTGCAGGGTCATCCCTAAACTTTTTGCCTTCTTCCTATATTTTTTCTGACCTGTTGTTGGCTGTTTTATGACTCTGGGCACTTTACCACTGCTGATCAGTGCTAAAGTGCATATGCTCTCCCTATTGTCAATTGATGTATGTATTAGTGACTCCATGATTGGATGATTGGTTTACTTGTCAGTCCCTAGTACAGTGCACTGAGTGTGCCCAGGGCTGGTAAATCCAATGCTGCTGGTGGGCTTGCAGCACTGGTTGTGCCACCCACAGAAGCAGCTTGTAAAGTGTGTCTCAGGCCTGCCATTGCAGAGCCTGTGTGCAGCCTAGGGCTGCCATGTCGACTTGGTGAGTGCACCCACTTACCAGTCCCTAAACCTTCCCTTTTCTTCATATCAGACACCCCTATGGTAGGCCCAAGGGCAGGGTGCATTGTAAGTATAAGGTAGGACATGCCCTGGTGTGTGTGGCATGTCGTAATAGTGAATTACAGCCATTTTCGTTTTTCACTATTGCAAGGCTACCTGCTCCCCATAGGCCAGAATGGGCAGTTTGATTATTACAGCTTATAATCCTAACTGACCCACGGAACATGGTAGAAAAACGAATTTAGTATACCTGAACTCAGAATGATAAAATACATCTTTTAGTGAAGTTGGTTTTAACATTCTGTGTTTGAAAATACCACTTTTAGAAAGTAGGTATTTTCTTGCCTAACCTTCCAAGCCTGCCTCTGCTGGGTTGTGTATTCCTTGTCTGGAGTTTGAGTGACAGGGGCTGGGTGGCTCCAGGAGGCAGGGTGAGTCAGCACAGGGCTGAATAGAGAGATCTGCATCCAGAGTGGAGGGAGGAGTTGCACCTGGGTCTGAATAGGGCTGTGCCTGCCTTCCACAATGCTGGCTCCCCCTCCTGCCGGGCGGCTGAGCACTCTGCCCCACATTCTGAAAGGAAAGAAGGAGTCCTGTAAACAAAGTACTCCAGGACTGACCAGAACTGGTTTTGGACTAGGCAAAGGCCTATCTGCCTTCAGAGAACAAAGAGAAAAGGTGTATAAAAGGGGACCCAGACCCCTAGGAAATTAGATCACTTTTGGGAAACAAGAAGAAACCTTTGCTGAGGAGCAGAACCAAGAAGAAACTGAGGAGAAGACTATCCCTAAGCTAGAGGGATCTGCCTGCAGTGGTTGCCTGACTGCCAAAGAAAGGAGAAGGGAACTTTGTGTGTACTTTCATCAACTTGTGAAGGATCTCCAAGGGCTTGATTTCAGAGCTTGCCTCCTGCTGAAGTCTCAGGGACAACAGACTTCACCCACCAGCTCCCCTGTATTCCCTTGCTGGGAATTTGGACCTTCTGACACACTTGCGTGTCGCTGGGAGCTGGAAGCGCGACTCAAGACGAAGAAGCGTGTCGCCGCAGCCTCTGCTTCTCGCATCGCCAGAGAAGAGTGTCGACGTCGCAGCAGACGCCGGCGCATCCCCGAAGAAGCGCGCCACTGAAACCCTCGCATCCTTCGAAGCGCCTCGCAGCACCGGAGAAAAGTGTCGCCGTCGCAGCAGACGCCGTCGCATCCCCGGGGCAGAGCATCGACCTCGCATCAGACGCCGACGCATCGCAACACGAGGTGCCCCGCATCCCAGGAGAAGATCGTCAACCTCGCATCAGACGCCGTCGCATCGCCAGGGAAGCGTGTCGCAGGGCCTGTCGCGGCTCCAAAGATTCATCGAAATCGCCGCACGGCCGTCGGGCGTGCACGCATCACCCCTTCGTTGTTGCAACATCAAGAAGACACCACTTTTGTTTCTTTGCACCAGATCTTCAACGCATCACTGTCCTTGCGTGTAAGGGACTACCGCATCACCTTCCCTGCAACACTTTTGTTGCCGTGCGTTACGCATCTTAAGGTACATTGAACTCAAAGTGTCGCATTTCCATTTTAAGAGACTCAAGCTAATTCTACCATCTTTAAAGTACAGTATTGTGGATCATTTTTGTCGTTTATGGTCTTGTGGTAAATCTATATAAAAGATACTTATTTTTATAATACAACCTGTGTGGTGTCCATTTGTAGTGTTGTCACTGGATTACTGTATGTGTTCACAAATGCTTTACACACTGCCTCTGAACTAAGCCTGTCTGCTCGTGCCAAGCTACCAAGGGGGTGAGCAGGGGTTATTTCAGGAGTGTACCCCTTACCCTGACTAGAAGCAAGGGTCCCTATTTGGTCAAAGGTACCTATCTCTGCCAACTAGAGACCCCCAAATCTAACATTGGTGGTCAGCGGTGGGGATTCTGGACTTGCATTTGTGACTTATGTACAGTGATTAGTGAACACTACCTAGTGAGTGCAGACCAAAACGCAACCACATACTTTTGGTAGATATTCTTTTCTGGGACTTTCTATGTTTGCTAAAAACTGCCAAGTTTAATCACCATGGATACAGCAGCATCCATAGCATCTGTTGATTATGATTGGGGGAGGAGAGTAACTTCCCCAGCAGGTAGCAGGGTTTCTGCCCAAGGTCTGTCCCCAGAGGAGCTGGAGGACAGAGAAAAGAGTAGGATGCATGAGATGGAGCTGACCAAGCTCAAGTTAGAGGGGCAGTTGGAATTTGAATTGCAATCTAGAAAGTTGGCCTTAGAAGAGAAAAGAATGGATCAGGAGCATGAGTTGAGAATGAGGGAGCTTGATTTAAAGCTCGAGAGGCTGGAGGCCATGAGTGTCTCAGCCCAGCATCAAGAAATGTGTATAGCTCAGAGAGTGAGCTTTGCTGAGTTGGAGGTGGAATCCAGCTCAGATGGTGGCAGCAACATTGGGTCATCTAGTGCTGAGGGAGTAGCACACACACCCAAAGATGTGGCGCCTGACTTGAAGGAGGGGGTTAATATACACCAGGAGGTTCCAGGATATGAGGTAGCTCTAGTGGTGCGCAGTGTCCCTGAGGTGGATTGGGGAACTGGCACAGGGGTTCATAGTCCTAGAGGTGGGAGGGACACTCTACTGACTCTAGATGAGAGGTGCAGGGAGAGGGGTTCCCCCATGGTTGAAGTCCTGATGTGTGAATAAGGAGACCGCCCAGAAGAGTGTGAGTTGAGTGACAGAGACAGTCAGATACTGTCTTGCCAATCTCAGGCCGTCGGGCATGCACGCATCACCCCTTCGTTGTCGCAACATCAAGAAGACGCCACTTTTGTTTCTTTGCACCAGATCTTCAACGCATCACCGTCCTTGCGTGTAAGGGACTACCGCATCACTTTCCTGCAACACTTTCGTTGCCGTGCGTTACGCATCTTAAGGTACATTGAACTCAAAGTGTCGCATTTCCATTTTAAGAGACTCAAGCTAATTCTACCATCTTTAAAGTACAGTATTGTGGATCATTTTTGTCGTTTATGGTCTTGTGGTAAATCTATATAAAAGATACTTATTTTTATAATACAACCTGTGTGGTGTCCATTTGTAGTGTTGTCACTGGATTACTGTATGTGTTCACAAATGCTTTACACACTGGCTCTGAACTAAGCCTGTCTGCTCGTGCCAAGCTACCAAGGAAGTGAGCAGGGGTTATTTCAGGAGTGTACCCCCTTACCCTGACTAGAAGCAAGGGTCCCAATTTGGTCAAAGGTACCTACCTCTGCCAACTAGAGACCCCATGCCCCACACCAATGTGCAGGCAACAACAGAACACTGTGGAACACCCAACAATGTCGCCTTCAAATACACAGCCAGTGTGCATGATACCTTTATCCTCCGACAGTCCATCATCAACCAGCGTTCCAAGGATGGCAGCAAGGGAAATGTACAGCCCCTTGGAAATATACAAATGAACACCCCACAAACCTCAACACCACAACCATGCAACTGACAACTCTGGCAATGCACACGTCACAAAATCACACACAACAGGCACAACAGGCCCACCCACCAGACACGACCGAACAACTTACAATGTCCACATGGGCAAGCCCTGAGAATGAGCCAGCAACGGCATGGCACCTCAGCCACATACTAGCCGAATGTGGGGAGAGGTGGCAACCAGGCATGTGTGAAGGATACAGTAGAACCATGATTGGGAAAGTACACAATGCCAACAGTGCCGGAGATGTGCTGGACACCTCGCAGTATGCAGAACACACCCATATCCATGGCGACATACACCACTTGCGTATGGAGTGTAGTGGACAGTGGACGCCACCATGTCACCACAGCCAGTGGGGAACCTCGCGGAAATGTTGCCTGTTACGCCCCCCCTAAGCGTCAGCGGAGAGGGATGGCCCGGCGTACGCCACACCAGCGTAGGGGTGTGAATAAAAACCACGTAGGCCTGGGCGTGGTCCACTTCCGGAAAGACCCACGTCTCTACCAGGGCGGCGCCTCCCACCTCGCCACGAGGCCGACGCCATTCTCGTGAGCAGAGTTGCCTGAAATGCCGTGCGCCTGCCGGACCCCGGCACGATGGTCCACGAACCCATCAGGCCAGCCCCTGCGCAGCCAGGCCTCACTGATCACCTTCCGACACCGGCGTGTGTCAAGGAGGCCCACCACGTGCCGGCGCAAGCCACAAGCCCAAGGCCCGAGACTTGGCAGCCACCTCAGACCATCACGGCCGCCACGACACCGGCCCGCTTTATTCCTTTTTCGTTGACGTACTCCACTGCCGCCCCCGGCTTACTCTTCGGACCAGTAGGTCCCACATGTGGAACTGTGTCTTGAGTCATGAATGGCAGTGACCCCATATCCCGGCCAGCGGCCAGCGGCCACAGCACCAGACCCCCCCAGTTCAGTGAGGCATAGTTCCATATGGGCATCTTGCGACACGTGGTGCCACTAACCCTGTTCAACGCCAGCCTGCTACACGTGGTGCCACTGAACCTGAACAACGCAGGCCGGTGGGGCCATCCAACCTATGCCGGAGACACTCGGTGAATGGGCCGTGCTGACCGCTGCCTCAGGCCTACACCACGGTCAGGTAGGTCACACATTTGGAACTGAGTCTTGATTACACCATGGCAGTGAACATTAATTATGGCAGAGAACAATTCACAATACACCCTCCGATGTGGTGGCAACAAGTCTGTGCATGGCATCACAACCACACGTGTCTGTGTGCCTACACGGACCACTGCCCTCGGCCTAGGCTGCGCACGAGTGGGATCACAGATTTGGACCTGAACATAGGTAATTCAAGAGGAAGAATACATTTCTTCGCACGCACGGAGGGGCGTAAGAGGATGACACGTTGCAGTCTGGAGGGAACAGGATCAGCGTCACGGAGGTGATTGAACACTACCGACAACTGCCACTGTGTCACTAACTCTGTGCCTCGTGAGCCAACGACCCGTGGCTGTGGGCCACTGCTGACCGCTGCCTCCGGCCTACACTGCGGTCCAGTAGGTCAAAGAGCCTTGATTTGGCATTCTTGGAGTCCACATATGTGTACCAGCATCATCGCAGACTGCATGCCCTCACAGCACCTGTGCCACTAAGTCTGTTCCCCGACATTCATGGACACTCACTGGTCGTACATTGGTGGCGTTTGAGTCTATGGACTAGGGGCTAGTTTTCATCCTCATGTAGCTGATCCCGAATTGTTGGTGCAAACAAGGGTTGCGCTTTCCACTCCTCCATTTGCTGCTTCCAGATAACATCAGACCTTCCGCATCATGCCCTGGAGGACACCTTCCACTGTCCCCCGAAACCCTCCGCAACATACACCTCGGACATTGATGGGGACCCGCTCAGGTCGCATGGCCCATCTGACTGCACCGCAAGTCACTGTCCCGTGGCTGGGTGCCTGTGCCGGCCGCAGTGCTTCCGGGGCCACTAACTCTGTGCTGCTCAGGCCTGGGACCCCTTCTTCTGAGACATTGAATGGCCTCTGTAGCGATGGTCTTGGGGTCATCAACACCATGTGTCTGTGGCCCTGCGCTGTCCGCCTCCTCCGGCCCCAACTGCGGTCCACCAGGGCCCACACATGGCATCGAGTCTTGACCGGCCCGGACGTCGCATCACCGCAGGAGGCACACGCCACCACCGCAAGGACCACCTTCAACCGCCATATGCCAGAGTTGAAACGGTGGTCCTGACAGACCTAAGGAGTTGCTCAGACCTGTTGTGGATGCCATCATCGGCCTGATACCCTGCTCAGCACTCCAGGTGCCAGTGACTCAGTGCACCGCAAGCCATTGTCCGTTACTGATTGTGTTTTGTGCTGTTGTGAGGTTGCGCAGCAATGTCACCTCATGCAGTGGGGAAGACCTGGGACTATGATGAGGAAGATGTGTCAAGTGTGCGGAAGGGAGAGGGCACAGACAATGGGAGGGCAGGAGGCAACAGCCCCAAGGCAGGAATGCAGACTGGTGGTGGTAGTCAAGCTACACACCCGGATCTATTGCTGGGTATTGCGCTGTGGACTGCGGACGCAACTGTCACCTCAGGCAGTGTGGGAGACCTGGGACTTTGATGAGGAAGTTGATGCAGGTGTAACACACCCCACTGCATCTGCATCAGGACTGACCCGAAGGGACACAATCCTAGCAATTTCATCACATGAGCGCGCTCTTCTCTAGTGCCCCTACCTCAGTGCACTGCAACTCAAGGAACGTCCAGACTGAATATTGGGTGACTTCTGTCCTTACTCCGGATCCCTCCACGTTGCTCTGCATTTGACTCTGTTATGCTGGTGTTTTCTGTTTCCATTGCACTGGTGTCCACTGTTCAGGTTGTTGGCAGCACCAAGCACTCCGTGCGGGCTGGCTTATACTCACCCCACACACATCCAGCACAGGCGTCACTGTACATGTGGCCCTGCCAATAAAGGGGCCGGGCGCACGTGCCCGTAGCCAGTTCAACATGATATGTGCATGTGTCTCTGTGGAGGTGTGGGTCTCCTTTGTGGGGTGTGGGGGGTCCCTGAAGGGTATTGGACAACCACGTATGTGTTCTAGTTTGCATTCCATGGGTTCGGCAACACCCTCACCTGTTGGGCCACCTCCTTTTGGCGTTCTGCCACCTGGCATTGGGGTGCCATGTGTGGGTGGGTGAAGTGTTGTGAGGCAGCAGTGATTGCGTGTGCTTCATGCTGTGTGGTCTGTTGCAGGGGCTGGGTTCTCCTCTGAGTAGCTTGTCTGCCCTGGTCGTGGTGGTGGGTTGTGTGGGATGTCCAAGGGCTGTTGCATGGCGTCGGTGTCTGGGCTGTGGTGTTCGTCTCAGGCATCACTGATGGGTTGTCTGTTCTGACCTGCTGGAGGTGCTGTTTGTCCCTCTGCATTGTGAAGGGGAGGTGCATGTTGGCATTGTGTTGGCGCCTTGTTCTTGTCGACATGCAGACTGTGTGATGATGTACATTGTGACTGTTTGGGCGGTGGTGGCTATTTGAGTTGGGACAGTGTACATTTGGCCTACATGGCTGATGTGGGGTTGTAGGGGTAGATGTGCATCTCACAGTTCCCTGCTCTGTCCAATGTGATTGTTCTGTTACTGTGCCTGGTTGGACCCAGTTGTGTCCCCAGTGTGGGTGTTGCACTTTGTGCCACATTGTCATGGTATGTGCTGTGATTGCTATGTGTGTGTGCTGCAGTGTGCCACGGGGATGGGGGACATGTCCCTGGGTAATTGTGGGTGTGCAGTGTGTTACACCTCATTGTGCATGTGTGGCATCGTGCCCATCCCCCCTCGTCCCCCCAGTCCCTGTTGGATCCTCACCCTGTTGTTGTTGTGTCAGGTCCTGTCGGGCTGTGTCCGTACTCCCTACTCCTTGCACCCTCTCCACACTGATGACTGTGGCCTGGGTTTCCTCCTGCTCCTCCTGTGGCGCTGGTCTGCCACCTCCTGTCGGCGTTGCTGCCTTCATGTAGGCAGCGGGTTTGTACCTGGTTTAGGTTGTCAGGTCCTGCCGGCACCTCTTGGCCTCCTGGTTTGGCCTCCTGGGCACTGCGACTGCATTCCAGGTGGTGTACTTGTGGGTCAGTTGCTGGTAGTGTTCTGTCGCCTCCGTGGCCTTGGTCTTGTTTTCCTGCGGTCTGCACCCCGTCTTCCTCTCCCTTTTCTCCTTGGCCTTCCCGACCCCGTTGTTCCTTGCTGGTGGTCTGTGGGGGTTGTGGGGTTCGCGTTGACCTCTGTGCTGGGTCAGGGTGCATGGATGTTGCTACGTGCTTTGGCTTGTTTCTGGTGTGTTGTGCCTGTGGTTTTTATGGTGCAATTGCTCGCCAGACGCGTGGGAGTTGCAGGCCTGAGGCTGCTTTTCGTAGCTTTTTGTGCCGTGATTGGCCTCATCGCATGATTTCTCGCGTTCGTGTTTCGCATTTTTTAGGCGTGGTGTTGATTTTCACGCTGGCATTTGACGCGTTATCTGGTGACTATCGCATGGTACCGCCTTGTTGTGAATTCCACATTGACACAAAGTTATTTTCCCGTGATAGGTTGCGTTATTGAAAGTTGCGTTACGCTACTCTTGCGGAAGTTATCACATGTTCTTGTGAATATACCCCACAATTTTTTGTAATCATGTGATAGGAAGGTTGATATAAAATTGAGGTATTGACACAGCCCGCCGGATACATTTTTTAGCTAGGTCCCTAGAAGTTGAACTCGGAAAAAAGACGAGGTGACGTTATGCTCCAGCACAAGTGTAGGAAACGTCACCAGACCATAGGTTGTACGACACAACAGAGCTGTCACATATATCCCCACCCTATCAGCTCCGCGTGAGCCGCTGCGCACCAACACACAACAGGTCACGCTAAGGAGGGACCCATGATGAAGCATGCCACATGACGTGGATGAGGAGACTGTTATGAGCAAGAACTACCAACCTCTACCTTCACTGCACTTTACAAACAAACATACAGGGGCAGGCCGTGGGGCTAAGAAGGTTCAGCCGGTGTGAAGGAGACGAGGAGGTCGAAGAGTGTAGAGGAGAGAGGGAGTTTAGCAATATGGGACTGAGGTGGAAAGGACTATAGAGTCCCGAGCACCACAGCCTGTAAGCTTCAGAAGGACGGTGCTTTTCAACACATTGATGTGAGAAATGTGCTGTAAAATGCAGTTTGAGCCCATATTTTCACAATGTTCTCAGGGGGAGAAGCGCTGCCCCCCTGAAGCGCCCCTGGCGCTACGCTCTCTGGTTCGCCTTGTTCACTCGGTCATAGACATTTGTGGAATGGGGCTACCCCCCCACTTCAAAGATCAACGTCCGCCACTGTCAATACAACACAATACAGTATAGTACAATGCAGTACAAAACTATACAACAACAAATGGCATCATCTTTGCAATAACAGTGATCACCTAATAAAATAATAGATCATAATATCAATAGACTGCTGATAGCATAAATACTATTAGTACAAATAGCAACAATACTTGTAATGACAAACAAAAAGATAACACAAAATTAAATGGACAGTGCTCTGACTGCGGTTTACACAGGCCCTCCCTGCCCCTGGCCAGAAACAGCCTCTGCAGCTCTGACAAACTGTCAATCAATCAATAAATCAATCAGCAGTTATATAGCGCTGCACTGGGACTCCTAGGGGTATCTGGGCACTGTGGATGTGACATCTCCATCGAAGAACCAAGTCTTGAGTTTCTTCCTGAAGTCCGTCAGGGAGGGAAATGCTGGGAGGAGGGAAACAGGAGGAAACAAGCAGAAAGAGGCAAAATGAATGTCAGAAGGGAGCAGAAAGAGACAGAATAAGGATCAGAAACGAGCAGAAAGGGGCAGAGAAACGAGCAGAAATGAACTGAAGATAGGCAGAAAACCCAGCAGAAAAAAGCCAAAAAAACAAACAGAAACGAGCAGAGGAGGCACAAACCGAAGGCAGCAGAGAGCTGGACAGGAGAACTGTTGTATGGGGAGCTGGCACGAGGACCTGAAGAAACCGTAGTAAACCCTTTGAAATAAGGCGGGTCCCAGTAGAAATAAGATCACTTACTCCGCTTGAGCAGGTTAGAACCTAGTGCCAGTGGGCACAGGGTCTGCCGTCCTTCTAGGCGCTCCTCGCTCTGAGTGGCTTCACTCTCGCCTGCTGGAGTGTGGAGAGTGAAATACAAGACATGCAGTGCTTTGAAGTGAGAAGATGAGACTCAGGCTTCTTGTGAGTAGAGTCTGACCTGCCGTGTGCAGTGGTGGTTGCTGCGGAGGGGATCTGCTGTGTGCACTTGTGGTCAGTGTGTAGAGGCGCTGTCGTGTGCAGTGATGGTCAGTGTGGAGGGGATCTGCAGTCTGCACTTGTGGTCAGTGTGGAAAGGAGCTGCAGTGTGCAGTGGTGATCGCAGTGGAGAGGAGCTGCTCTGTGCAGAGATGGTCAGTGTGGAGAGGAGCTGCAGTGTGCAGTGATGGTCAGTGTGGAGAGGAGCTGCAGTGTGCAGTGATGGTCAGTGGGGAGAGGAGCTGCAGTGTGCAGTGATGGTCAGTGTGGAGAGGAGCTGCAGTGTGCAGTGATGGTCAGTGGGGAGAGGAGCTGCAGTGTGCAGTGATGGTCAGTGTGGAGAGGAGCTGCAGTGTGCAGTGATAGTCAGTGTGGAGAGGAGCTGCAGTGTGCAGTGATGGTCAGTGGGGAGAGGAGCTGCAGTGTGCAGTGATGGTCAGTGTGGAGAGGATGGTCAGTGTGGAGAGGAGCTGCAGTGTGCAGTGATGGTCAGTGTGGAGAGGAGCTGCAGTGTGCAGTGATGGTCAGTGGGGAGAGGAGCTGCAGTGTGCAGTGGTGATCGCAGTGGAGAGGAGCTGCTCTGTGCAGAGATGGTCAGTGTGGAGAGGAGCTGCAGTGTGCAGTGATGGTCAGTGTGGAGAGGAGCTGCAGTGTGCAGTGATGGTCAGTGGGGAGAGGAGCTGCAGTGTGCAGTGATGGTCAGTGTGGAGAGGAGCTGCAGTGTGCAGTGATGGTCAGTGTGGAGAGGAGCTGCAGTGTGCAGTGATGGTCAGTGTGGAGAGGAGCTGCAGTGTGCAGTGATGGTCAGTGGGGAGAGGAGCTGCAGTGTGCAGTGATGGTCAGTGTGGAGAGGATGGTCAGTGTGGAGAGGAGCTGCAGTGTGCAGTGATGGTCAGTGTGGAGAGGAGCTGCAGTGTGCAGTGGTGGACAGTGTGGATGGGATCTGCTGTGTGAGGTGGTGGTCAGTGAGGGAGGATCTGCTGTGTGCAGTGGTGGTCACTGTGTAGAGGAGCTGCAGTGTGCAGTGGTGGTCAGTGAGGGAGGAGCAGCTGTGTGCAGTGGTGGTCAGTGAAGGAGGATCTGCTGTGTGCAGTGGTGGTCACTGTGTAGAGGAGCTGCAGTGTGCAGTGGTGGTCAGTGAGGGAGGAGCTGTGGTGTGCAGTGGTGGTCAGTGAGGGAGGAGCTGCAGTGTGCAGTGGTGGTCAGTGAGGGAGGAGCTGTGGTGTGCAGTGGTGGTCAGTGAGGGAGGAGCAGCTGTGTGCAGTGGTGGTCAGTGAGGGAGGAGCTGTGGTGTGCAGTGGTGGTCAGTGAGGGAGGAGCTGCAGTGTGCAGTGGTGGTCAGTGAGAGAGGAGCTGTGGTGTGCAGTGGTGGTCAGTGAGGGAGGAGCTGCTGTGTGCACTGGTGGACAGTGTGGAGAGGAGCTGCCGTGTGCAGTGATGGACAGTGTAGAGCTCCCAGGTATGGAGTGGTGGTCAGTGCAGGAAAGGAGGACATTTATAGTCAGAGTAACGGATGTCAAACACCTGATGAAGGCAAAGAGAACATCACCACCCTCCCACAACCCTCCCGTGATGTCTATTTGCAGTTGTAAAAAGATCTTGAGATGCAAACTAAAGCTGGCAGTGAGTGGCATGCAGCCTCGTTGCAGCAAACAGCTGTCAACAGCCTGGGGTGCCATAGAGAGTGCATAGCACAGGTGTTTTCTTGCATTCCTGGCAACCAGCTGTTGTAAAACCAGTGGTGTCCCTCGTGGAGCAGCCCCTGCTCATGCAGGACACATCATGGTTCTGTTTCAGGGTCAATCACCTCTCACAAAGGTCTAGGCTGAGAAGAGGGGTGCCTGCACATTTGTTTCCTTTTAAGTATTTCTTTAGGCATTATTCAGGTATGTTGTGTCTTTTAGTATGCTGGTTTCTTTATACAAAGAGTGCTCATGTTAGCCCAGTAGCGGTGAGGTGCTGGCATTTGAATGTGATAGGATTTCTTGGCCCTCTCACCAACATGGTTTGTTTATCCCTTGGTTAGCTGCATCAGCCGTTCTTGTCTTGTTAGCCTTCAATATGCATTTGTAGCGCAAACCCCAGCAAGCAAAGTGCTGTAGCTAAACTGCCAACATTGGCTGAATGTGTTATACATGACATGGAACCACTCCTCAGCATTGTTTTAGAATTTTACAAAGGGCCTGATCTCTGATCTAGAGTTTGGTGGACAGGGTACTCTGTCGCAAGTGCAATGGGTTCCCTTTCCTGCCAAACTCTCAGTCACCTGCTTCATCTAGAATTGGACGGACCTTAACTTTTCATCTATGGACCCACTGTTGGCTCAGTTGACGTAAACATCCTTCAAAGGCATGTTCGAGTATCTGTTGTTGGCGGAAGGACATTACACCACTGCCATATTTAGCAATAATGGAGTATTTTGTTTTCTGTCCATCGCAGCAGAAAAATTAAAAAGTAATAGAAACAAATGATAGTCACCATCCCCAGGCCCTAAAAGGGAGCTCCGGCTTTGGGAGTTTGTTTCTGAAAAACAAACAATTGGAAAGGTTTGGTGAACGGTCATCAAAACTGACGGCTGCCATCCACCAAACCTTTTATACATTGAAAGGAACAGCTGTGATGGCTATCTCCATCAATGTGCAGAGATGGCCGCTGGGCTGGAGGTCATCTCTAAATTTGAAGGACGGTAGTCTGTGAGGGTGGCAAAGTTGATGTCCTCTGCCACCCTCATAGACAGAGTCCCGTCTGTCAGACCTTAAACTGTCTAATCCATTTCTGCTTTCTGCAAACTGCTTGTTTCACAGGTAAAACTAAAAGTCGTTTCTGCTTGCATACTTTGTGAGGCTTCAGTCATTCATTCAGCATCTACTTTCACAAACCTTCCAGACACTGTGGTTCATCCGGAATCACACTTGAACAAATCACATGCATGCGCAAAACCAGGTTGAGCCTTCTCCCTTATCCCTCCTGAAAGTATGGAACGACCTGCCGCTACACATAAGATCCTCCTTCTCACTTCTTGAATTCTGCAAGAAGGTGAAGATCTGGCTTTTCGAGCAGTCGATCTAGGCCCTAGACTCACATCTGCTCAGAGCCAGAATACCCTCCCGGGTGATGGTGCACTCTACAAATCTGTTAACATAACATAGAGTAACGCAACGTAACATAACATAACATTCACCTCATCAATTAAAACAAGCAGTGGCAATGAAATCTGTTTTGTAAGCTTTCCCTCTATCACAGAGCACAGCAAGTGCATCCCTCCATTCCCTGAAGAATATATTTATCAGTTCTGATTAGTACAATCTTTCATTGATCAGGGAACATGCACACTTAAGGCATGAGTGACTTGTAGGTTACAGACAGATTCCTGTAGCAGTGACATAACTCACTGAGAAGAATAGACAGGTGGGTGAGTGAGTATGATAGTTTTGAAACCACTGTCACTTTGGTGATATTTCATGTCAGCATCTTGAAGTCCTGCTGCTGTTCTCAAAGGCCTGATGTTTATGCTGACTCTTTGGTATTTCCGCATATTGAGGACTATTCAGAACCTAGCAGGTCATTGCTGTATAGAGCATTCCAGGCACACAGGTGCTAACCCCTTTGAAAAGGTTTGAATGCAGACCCACCAGGCACTGTGCAGCCCCGCCCTCAGTGTTGCACCTGTTCAAAGCATTGAGGGCCACCACTGTTTAATACTATACATGCCGCAACCCTTAGGAATCCTAAATAAAGGTGAATTATTGATGCAAATCTATGACATTGCAACATATATGCAATATACCTAAGATATCAATATACACAGGTGGTCACGCTTAATTACTTCCAGATATTGCAGCCCATGACAAGAAGAAATACTAATTAAAGTATGCCAAAAATGCCTGCCGGTGAGTATCAAGATATGTCCATCAGAGTGTGCCAACCAGTCAGTGTGACAAGATATGAAATTTAGTCAGTGCCAACAAAACATGTTTTCGGTCGCTGTGACACCAATGCGCCGATTTACTAAGGCTTTGACCGGGTACAAAGAGACTCATATTAATAATACACTCAAAAAGAAGATGGACGGAATGCTGAACATTGTTAAACATTCACTCTCAGTATAGATATCTGGGCCTAAGTCCATAATTTCTTAGCTCATCACGCCATTACAGTTTAGACCCATCCATATGCAAATCAGTCTTGACCCTGCTCCCCTTGGGAATAGTGCAGCCAAAACTGCTAGGCCAGGTTTTCCCTCGACTGTAAACAAGCATCATGGGACCGGTTTCGGGGCATCACCCCTCATCAGCCAGGCTAGCTTAAATCCAATGGCATAGTGAGCATGGGACCCACATCTGGTCATACCTGTCCAACTCGGGGTGACTATAACAACACAAAAAGATGATGGACGGAATGCTGAACATTGTCAAACATTCACCCCCAGTACAGAGATCTGGGCCTAAATTCTTCATTTTTCTTCTCTCTATGCCATTCCAGTTTAGACCCAGCCATATGCAACTCACTCTTGACCCTGTTCCCCATGGGAACAGTCCAGCATAGAAATTGTTTTGTGCTTGAAAGGGGACATTACTGGGGAGTATCCACGCAAACACCCATAGGTGTTTACACAAATTCCGATGTACTAAGGCAAGCATACTTTGCATTAAAAACTAATGCCTAAACAAATAATTACAATTAAATGTGTCCATTTCTTCAAACAAATATGCATTGCATGTGTGCTGTAGAGCACAGCACACATCCACTGTGTGGAATTCACTGGGGTTTTCTCGGCATAGGAATGTGTGCTGGAAGGGTATGCTTTCTGTACAAATCCTATAGACAGTGCTCACTCACCTCTGCATCATGGAGCAAGGCTTTGAACCGCACAAGGCAGTCTTATTACAGCACCAGCACATGGGATAACAGCAGGCTCATGCTAGGTGCTGTGGCTCTGTGCTGTATCTTCCCCCTTTCGCAATGTAATGTGGACATTTTGGTGGATGCACTGCGTTGCATGAAAAAATTAGTAAATCTGGTCTTAATACTTCATCATCAGTGTGTGGTACCCAAATATTGCATTTAGAGTGAGGCAGTTTGACATAGGGATAGCTATGTGCCAAGATGATATTGCCATCCATGTCTATCTAACAAGAAGAAACTGTCATTTACGTTGCTTTGTGACATTGGATGTGTTACAAGAAGACATGATGACAATTAGCGTGTGACAAGATATGGCTGTTATTGTGTGTCACGATGTAGGACCATCAGTGTGTGCCAAGGAGACATGACTGTCAGTGTGTGGATGGATGACACAGTAGAGAGAGGCAACAAAACATGGCAGTAAGTGAGTCTAAATAATAGTCGTTCTTTATTGTTTGTAAACAAAATGTGGTTGTAAGTGTGTGGCAACGGAGCATGGAGGGTAGTGGAGCGACCAAGATATTGTCACAATAATGCAGCAAAATTACATACATGTCCTGTGCATCAGTATGCCAGCATGACATGCACATCATTGTGGCAACAAGGCACACATATCAGTGTACCCACAAGACTTGCACAACAGTGTGCCAAGAAGACATGCATGCACATCAGTGTGCCAAGAAGACATGCACATCTGTGTGTCAAGTAGACATGCACATCAGTGTGTCAAGAAGACATGCACATCAGAGTTCCAAGAAGACATGTACATCAGTGTGTCAAGAAGACATGCACATCAGTGTAGCAACAAGACATGCACATCAGTGTTCCAAGAAGACATGCATGCACATCAGTGTGGCAATTACATCTGTGTGCCCAAAAGACATGAACATCACTGTGCCAACAGGACATGAACATCAGAGTACCAATTATATCAGTGTGCCTAAAAGACATGAACATTAGTGTATCAACAAGACAAGCACACCAGTGTGCCTAAAAGACATGAACATCAGTGTGTCAACAAGACATGCACATCAGTGTGCTTGAAAGACGTGCACCTTCGTGTGGCAACAAGACATGCACATCCATCAGTGTGGCAACAAGACATGCACAATAGTGTGGCCACAAGACATGCATGTACATCAGTGTGCCTAAAATCAATCAATCAATCAAGTGGCTTGTAAAGCGCGACTACTCACCGCTAGGGTCTCAAGCTGTAGGGGGGAGGGACTGCAGATCTGTGGCAAGGCACTGTGGTTCAGTCGAAGGGCCAGGCACATCAATGTGTTAACAAGACATGCAATATTTTTAATTCCGCACCAAAGAGCGAGTAAGCCACGCCTCTGCCCCCTGCCTATGGAGGCCTATGTACATGGGCGCATAGCGTGTCCGCACCACTGGCGCGCCGAAGGCATGCCTAAAGCAAGCCGGCCTTCTCCCGTCTGCTCACGGACCACGCACAGCACCAACCCCCCTGCCAGTTTCAGGTCACAGCTGCTTCCTCTTCTTACCTACTCGCATGAGACTTTGTTGGCCTATAGGCATGCAGGTGAGTCTTTCGTATACACTAAAATGAATACGCTCTCCTGGCATTCATCCCCCAGAGCTTGTTGTTCTGGCTGTGGGTTATTGATAGTCAGGATTAGGACTGCTCTCGAAGTTGCTGCTAATACCTTCAGCACATTTTCCAACAGTTCGTATGTATCCTGTTTGCTCATTAACACTAGGTCCTACATCAAACACAGTGTGGAATTCTCCTTACTTTGTAACACCTATAATCCAGGGCTAATTTTCATTACTGAAACATGGGCGAATTCATCTTCCATTCCAGATTTTCTTGAACTCAATCCCTGGGCTATTTCTCTTTTCGATTTGATTGGGCAGGTAAACGGAGAGGCTATATTACCATTCTATACTGGTCCGAGCTCTTGGTTAACTGGACCCCTATTGTGTAACCACTCTGTGAGGTGGCATTATTTACTGCCTGTTTATCGCCTAATCAGTCATTCAGGGTCATATTGTTATATCGACCTCCTGGCCCACGGACTCCCTTCGCTCAGAATTTAGACTGTCTTCTTGAGGACGAAATTCTATGGAAGGACTTTGCAGTCATTGGAGATTCTAATTTTCACCTTGAGGCCCATAATGATCTAGAAACTGCAGCTCTAATGTCCGCATTAGGTCTGTCTCAGTGGATGGAAAGTCCCACGCATTAGGTGGGGCACACACTGACAGTGTTTATTATAGCAATTCTTCATTAGATACTACATCTATCCTTCCCCTCCCCTGGACTGACCACAGCGCTGTCTTCTTTAAAATCTCCTATAGCCAGGCTGGTCACATATCCTCGAGTAGTCCATCCTGGCTTCAAGCAAATGAACTCTCACAATTGCTAACTGAAACCTCTCCCAGCTTACCAGATGATGTTGACAGAGCTGTTGATAATTACACTCACTGGTTAGAGACCGCGTCTACAGCTTTAGTACCTGTAAAAAAGGTTAAAGTTAAGAGGCATTGCATCTCCGCCCATTGGATCTCTGAGTAGATAAGGACCCTGAAACAGGCCTGCAGGAGGCAAGAGAGATGCTGGCATAAAAACTACTGCAATAGAGAAAAGGACAAATATAGGATTTGTCTGTCCAGGTAAAAGACCTCTAGCCGCAAGGCAAAATCTTCATATTTCATTAGCAAGATAGAGCTTGCAGCAAACACCTGAAAGGAATTAAACTCTATGGTTAAAAAATTCACCTCTGCCTCTGCACCTCTACCCTAAGAATGCAGTCAATCTTTCTTCAATTCAGTGACCAATGCCTTTCATCTTAAGGTAGAGAACATTTTCAATACCTTTTCATCTCCTTCATCTGTCCCTTCTTTGGACAAATCTTTGCCATTGGCTACTAACTTACACCTTGAATTCAGTTCCTTCTCCCTGCCTGCCATCAGTGAAGGTATCAGGCTGCTCAAGGCCATCAGATCAGGTTCACCAGATGGCCTGTGTCCCCCTTCAGTTGCCAGTTTAGAAGCCAAATCTATTGGAACCAAGCTGACTGAGATCTTTCAGCTCATGTGCTTCTCAGGTTCCTTTTTGTCGGCTTGGAAGAAAGCAGTTGTGCTGTCTCTTATCAAAAAGCCCTCTTTAGACCCAGATGACCCACACAGTTATCAGCCCCTTTCCTGTCTTCCACTGCCAGCCAAGATTTAGGAAAAGGTGTTGAATGCCCAGTTGAGTGATTACGTCAATTCCAACTTCTTCTAGACACTACACAATTCGGCTTTTGTGCTGATCACAGCACAAAGATTGCTCTTATCAAGACCAAATAGGAGATCAGGGGATCCCTTGACCAGGGTGGCCGAGCTGCACTTATTTTGCTTGATCTATCAGCAGCCTTTGATACGGTGAATCATGGGCTGCTGAAGGAGAGATTGAGCGGGATCTGTGTGACTGGTTCAGCTTGGGAATTACTGAACTCATTTCTTTAGGGCAGAGAGCAATCGGTCAGAATTGGCAGATTCTGTTCTTCACCTTTCTAACTTCTGTTCGGCGTCCCGCAAGGGTCATCAATTAGTCCTTTGTTATTCAACATCTATGCCACACCCCTTGCTGAACTTATCAGATTATTTGGTTTCACTCTGACATCATATGCGGATGACACACAAATCGCTTCGTCTTTGGCAACGGATGACAGGGGTGTGGAGTTATGTTTCTGTGACTGCATGACAGCGGTTGGACACTAGGGGGCATAATAAGACAAAAGGGAGGGGTTTGGGGTGGGAGTGGGGTGGGGTGGGGAGGGGAGGGGGCAAGGGAAGATGGGGAGGGAATGGACAAGGTGTCCCTTCCTGCACAAAAACAATCTCCCCAAAACAATCTCCCCACATCGCATGGTGCAAGGGTGTCTGCATTAGTGTATGGCAGCCAATTGTGTGCCAGTGCAGGAGAAAGCTCAGGGATGAAACATATTATTGTAAATATGTCACATCCCTGTGCTTTGAAAGTGACTCAGTGCTACACAGCTAAATGACTTACAATGCCACGCTGAGTCACTTTCTGTTAAATTTGCCATGGATGTTGACAAATTGCCTCAAATAGAATTCCACAAAAACTGAAGTATTGGTGTTTGGTTCCCAGCCGTCTTTCTGGTAGCCCTCTGAGCTTGGTCTCCTTTCTTCTCCGCTAGGTGTGTTAAAAATCTCAAAGTTTTCGTAAAGAGCAAACTCTCCTATACTGACCAAGTTAATGCTGTGTCTTCCGCAGCTTTCTTCGTCTTGAAAATGATAAGGACTTTTTTCCCCTTTTTAGCAGGTCAGTTCCAGAAAACAGTTGTGACTTTGCTTGTAGTTTCAAAGATTGATTACTGTAACAGCCTTTGTCTTAACTTCCACCAGCAGGTTCTCAACAAGCTGCAAACCTTACAAAATGCGGCCGCTCGGTTGCTGTGTAAGGTCCCCAAACATCAATCTGTTTTAAAATTTATCTCTAAATTCACTAGCTACCTGTCAGGCAGAGGGTCACATTTAAAGCCCTGTGTATGGTATTCAAGACTCTGCAGGGGCTGGGCCCTGACTTTCTGAAGAAGAGTTTCACTTGGTATGCACCAAGTCAGTCTGTACGTTCTGCATCTGGCAAACTGATGACAGTTCCCAGAATTAGATACGCGAGCTATCGTGGGGAGCTAGAAGCTTTGTTTTGGGAGCTTCTAAAGCATGGAATGCCGTTCCTTTACATTTTAAATCCCTTCCTAATCTTCTGGCATTCAGATAGGCACCAGCCGTTGCTGACCCAATTCAAAAGGATCTCAAAACCTGGCTCTTCGACTGAACCCCAGCGCCCAGACAGATCAGCAGCCCACCTCCCCCCCTCAGCGCCTTGAGACCCTCACGGGTGGGTAGCCACACTTTACAAACCCCTGATCGATTGATTGATTGATAGACGCTGAAACCCTAGCTCTTTTCCGCTTGTTAACTGTTTTTTGTCTTACTCTGCTTTCTCTACACAGTTAGCGCCATGACGCCCTTTTGGGCAAGTGAGCGCTTTACAAAAATCCTAACATAACATCAGTGTGTCAACAAGACATGCACATCAGTGTGTCTAAAAGACATGCAAATCAGTGTGCCTAAAAGACATGGACATCAGTGTGTCAACAAGACATGCATATCAGTGTGCCAAGAAGACATGCACATCAGTGTGCCTAAAAGACATGCACATCAGTGTGCCAAGAAGACATGCACATCAGCGTGCCTAAAAGACATGCACATCGGTGTGGCAACAAGACATGCACATCAGTGTGTCTAAAAGACATGCAAATCAGTGTGCCTAAAAGACATGGACATCAGTGTGTCTAAAAGACATGCATATCAGTGTGCCAAGAAGACATGCACATCAGTGTGCCTAAAAGACATGCACATCAGTGTGCCAAGAAGACATGCACATCAGCGTGCCTAAAAGACATGCACATCGGTGTGGCAACAAGACATGCACATCAGTTGAGTCCATTTTTGAGCATCAAGACTTAGGAAATCATGTGCACTACGGGGACCTCACCAGAAGTATGTATTGTAATGTATGTTACTATTTTCTGTCACTCTCTACTCCTCTTGATGACGCCCCAAAGCACTTTCCAGTTGGTGGAGTTAGTAGCTACTCTGTTTGGATAAAGGTGTTACTGAAGTGGCATCTGTGGGTGGTGTGTTATATTGTCATTCCTGAGGTCTGCATTGCTTTTGGAAAGGGAGGAGACCTGTTCCCAGAATAATGAGGCAGCTGAGCACTAACTGAAGGAGCTTACTTTCCACAGGGGTCCTGAGCCCCCCATGCTACTGGGCCACAAATGGTTCCATCAACTACACTCTGTTAGAACTTGACTCATGATGGTATTGGGGAAGAGTAGTCCAAGGCGTAAACAGGGGGTTTATAAAGGTTAGGCACTCAGACACAGTAAAACACAGTAGCACCCCTTAATTAATGAACTTCAAGTCAGTTCTCCAGTCTTCATGAAAAGAAAAGTAGTTTAATGCATTTAAATTTATTTCTACACACAGCATAAAGCTTCACAAAGACATTCAGCACTCCGTAGCTCCTTACCAATCAGGGATCTGAACCTAAATGTGATTATAGCGCCTAGGCAGTAAGTGGTAGAATTTACATCAATAATGTAGTCTATGAAAAATGCAAGTCCATGGAGAATTTATTGATCAGTTCCCGACTTTGCAAACCCGGAACCAGATCGATTTTGAAAGTCTAGAAGCTTACTTTAATGGGAACAGTTCACACAGCTTGCAATGTATGAGCATCACACTCGTTCAGTGGCATGACCATGTGTGTCACAGGCCCTAGTGCATGTTGGAGGAAAGGAATGGATCCTTGACCACTGGTTGGACTCTGAAATACAGCAGTAATCGAGTTTCAGTGGACACCGGTGCCACTGCACCTGCAGCACAGATGCAAGCTATGCCCCTGCGCTCGTTACAGTTCAACGTGGCCATGTACAAATGCACACATTTGTTTACTCTGCTAATATCTGTGCTACTGATTAAAGTGATAACCTGCTTAAAAGATTTTGTAGTATCCGGTAAGAAAACAAACCATCACTAAGGGGGTGAAGGAGGCAATGTCTATTGGCCAGTTCTTGTGTGCAGTTCTGTGGGAGTCAACAAGCCCTACAGCCATGCTGGGTGATTACAGCTGTTCCAGTGCCCCTGTGCCAGACCCCCCTACACTGAGCACAATTACTTCACAGTACAATCTTAAACCACTAGTTTCCTGCCCAAGAACAGGCCACCTGAACGTTGGAACCCGGCTAGTGCTTGGGGTTCAGACTAGGGGTTCACAAGATGATGTTTTGTGAAGCGAATGAAGAATTGAAGCTAAACCTGATCAGCCTCTGGGTACCACTCTGACTTCCTGCGGCCAGACGATGGCTCCTGAAAGCAATGAGGGCACAGTGGGGTGTCCTGAAGCTCTGATGAGGTGAGGGCCAATTGAGGCTCACCAACAGACCATGAAGATGTCAACTCTTCCCCTGGGCTGCTCGGTGATCCAGGCAGCTGGAGTTTAATGAAATGTGGCTTAGTGACTAGGACTAGTCTTCCAGGGTTGGCTCAGTCCAAGGACATGTTCCACACATCTCCTCGTTTCAGCTGGGTTCTGGTTTTCTGGGTAGGATCATTCTGCGTCACAAGGGGCAGCACAATATCTCTTTGCCAAAGTCAGCACTCTTCATGGCACAGGGCATCAGAGCCACTCATCTTTCTGAGTGGGGTCCAAAGATAGCCACAACTTGGTGAAGGAGGACAGTCACTAGCAGAGCTCAAGTCTTTTACCCACACTGATGTACAAGTCCACCTTGGAAATACTGAAGCAATTAACAGGTAAAGCGGAAAAGTACTTGTAATCAGAGCTCTCTTGCTCTGTTCAGACCTCTGAGGGCTCCTCCAATGGAGGTCTCCATGGCCACTGCATGACCTGCTAATGCCAGTGCGATGGACAACATGAGCCCTCCCTGGGCTTGGTGGATTCGGCCTAAGTGATGTTTACTGTTCCCCGGCAGCAGGCTTCAGCTCTTGCAGACCAGAAGAAGCAGAGGAGCTAGAAGCGCTTTAGCAGAGCAATGGTGGCTAGCTGCAATGGGGACAGGTCAGGCCAGACACCTGCACCCACAGGACTGTGCATTGTAATATATTCCAATCACACGGGTATAGCACAAACTATGTCTGTCCATGCATTGAAGTGCTTTACACCGGGCAGCACTGCTCCTGAAACTAAGGTTAGTGGCTAATCCAGTGATTATTGGTTATTGCTGGTTATTGGGGTTGGTCTTGTGCTCTCAAGGAGACCATTCCATGCATTTGCTCCAGTATCTTTGTGGTAGATTAAGTGATTAGCAATCATGTGTGAACATTAGTGGAGGGTGTGTGAGTTCATGCAGATGGTTGGTGGGATTTCCAGAAGACCTAGAAGAGATTAGATATTTCTGAGCACAGGGCATAGTCTCTCAGATGAGATGTGGGCAATATGCAGAAATACAATAATACAGACGAAGGTGAACATGCACGTGACGTAGCGTCGGCTGTACTCAGAGAGAGGAGGCACGCGGCGGCTGGAAAGTAAGGAGAGGGTCATTCAGAGAAAAGGAGAGGCAGCAATCAGAAGTTTTAACTCAAAGGCAAAATTTACTTGTTGGGTTCTAGGAATAAAAGGCCTGATTCACAAACGTGACCTACACTTTTCAGTAAGTTCACACTTTATAGCAAGTTTACTACTTTTGGTATTCACAGACTCTGCGTAAAAACTCCCTACAAAAGCATAAGTTACATGTCTCCACCCCAAGTAATGCAATTGGATTACTCTAGTTTTGGATGTGTGACGTTGCTCCCTAAGCCCTCTCTCTACTTGCCTAAACCCCTCTTACTTTTCCCTAATCCCATCCCCTTTAGTAGTAGGTCTGCCCCCTTTGCCACGCACCCTTCTGTGTCCCTCCCACCGTTACTACTAAAATCTGTATGTACATGTGCCGCACTCTGCAGTCAGGGCTGAGAACTCCACACGTATAAGTAGAGGCAAAACTTCCAGTTTGTAGTACATTTTGTAGTGGGATTGTAGAGCTGCAGCTTGTGAATCAGGGCCAAAGCGTATACTTCAGAGACAGCATGCCCTCTGAGAATGGAAAACTGGTGAAAGAAAGATTATGTTTGCATGTGAGATAGCAGTATGTCAGGTACTTTTGATAGACCCTAGAATTAGCAGATCAGTGTGGTGAGCTCCTGCACGACCACCGCTTCAGCAAGGACAGATGTTCAGCTCAGGGGTTGGAAGTGTAAAGTAATGGCTGAACGTATATTTAGGGAAATATGGATAGCTCTAGGCTGTGCTTGAACGAGCCTCATGATCAGAGCACCGTGAGAGACTCTACAAGACAAGTAATGTAAACAACAAAAAGGAGATTCTGAAAATGCCGGAGCATTCTCTTCTGATGTTTACTCTTCAAGTTTGCCTCACAGTATTAATTACCAAGGCAAAGTAGAATCCATTTAAACGCCCTGGTCTAGCACGGCAGAGGATGGGGTGAGGACAGCATCCCAAACAGTGGCGGTGTATTGTCTGCACTCCTGTAGCTGGAGGGGGGAGACCCAGGCACTGAAATGTGGAGAGAGAGGCTACATTTGGAAACTCGATGAAGATTTTTGTTTAACAATGAGATGCAGAATAGTCTTCCTGAGCAATGGCATTTGGTAAATGTCAGGGGTCAGGGCTCAGGGGTGGGATGGCAGTTTCTGTTTTTCAGGGTGAGGGAGTTTATAGGTCAGGCTTGTCCATTGTCTGCCCCTGATCACTGCTTCAGGAAGAACGGAGACAGCCAGGTGCAGAGATCTCACACTTCATTGTGCTCATGTTGTTGGTGCTCCAGCTTGGAGCCAACCCTGGTGTTTCCTGCTGTGGGAAACATCACTTCACATAAAGGATTTGCAAGGTGAGAAAGGCATTAAAAGGTAAAATCATTCCACCCCAATGTGTGCTTTAATCCTGTTGTCTGAAACAGCAGAACTGGCTACTGCAGACAGGTGGGATAGATACGAGGCAGCTAGGGAGTGAGACAGCAGTGCAAGGATCTGATATAAGTGAAAAAGGCTTCATTTAATTAATCATGGTGAGACAAGCTGAGCTGTCTTAGCACCACAGACAGAGGTGCTTGTACTAGATGGCTGGCGCTACTGTGGAAAGGCCCACAAATGAGTGAATACATTTGATGGATAACCTACTTGAATGGTATGGACATCAAAACAACATTCAGTTTGTAATAAAGTTGTACATTAGCTACAAAAATATCCACTTTACTTCTTTGTTTTGAAAGTAAGAGGTTGAAAACTCTGACTTCACAAAACTTAACCAGTCTAAGGTCTTATACTGAAAATGTTGGATCCTAGTATGTTAAATCACACGGCCAGCTTTGGGAATCCCTCTTTCATGGTGGTGAAAAATTAAAGGTGAGCAGTAAGAATGCAAAGATAAAACCTGGGAATTCTTTCTACATTTCTCTCCTGTGAGCATTTTTCCAAAACAGTGGGTTTGAATTGCTCCTCATTGGACAAACTGTCCTCTTACCAACATGTCAAGGTCAGGAAGAGAGGAGCACATTTAAATGGATGGCTCTAAAGTGAACTTGCTGTTAAACATATGATTTTGTAGTCATACAACCCCATGTACATACCCTAAGTACCCCGATCTGCCGCCTCGAGGGGGGGGGAAGCCTACTAGGCACCAGAGATATTTCTTTTAAATATAGAGGCAAGGACAATGTAAATAGCTGATTAATATGAGCCCAAGCCTGGGATGAAATAGGGGAGTTTTTCCCCTTTATAGACTGCTTGCTGCTCTTGCAGGTGCCACAGAATGTTGAAGTGAAGATTAGCATAGGGTAGAATATAGTTATACAGCGGGCGGTGGGGAAACAACTTACACCAATTAAAGGGATCCCTGTTGAAGCATCACTTCGAACTATAGTGTCTGCGATGCTAGTGTAATGCATGACCATGTGTTATTTTCAACCCTCCCACTTCATCTGGTTTGCTTATGTTGTGACTTTACACATGGGACAGTAAGCGAGTTCTCAAACATGGCACAGAAGTGTGCTTTGTGGCCTATTCTATCTTGCTATCTTAGAAACACTGGGAGTTGATGTTTCTTACTGAAACTTGGCTAAAAGACAGTATGTCCGCCGACATTGCTCTCGCTATTCCCATAGACTTCGCATTTAAGCATCTTAATCGGGCTGACAAAAATGGTGGGAGGGGGGCGTTGCCATTATACACTCATCTGACTATTCTTGCATTGTTTCCAAACTTATGAACATCAATAATATTGAAGGAATGTCCTTCTATCACTATATTAGCCCCCACTTCCTCAGTATCTGTTGCACTTATCTTTCGTTCTCCCGATGCCTCGGCCGCCTCTCTATAGGTTCTCATTGATACACTAGGCCAACTGTCCACTCTGCACTCTAACTACTAACTACCTGGTATTAGGGGGATTTAACCTTCATGTGGACGACCCTTACAATAAATCCTCACAGCAGTTTCTGTCCACTTTGGAAGGTTTTAACCTAGAACAACTTATCAAAGTGCCCACTCACAAATTAGGTCATACACTGGACCTCATTTTAGCGAATCCTGCAACAATAGTGGTAGATCCAACTTCGAAACTCATTTGGTTGGACCATGCTTTGGTCCCTTTCAAAATAGTCTCCCATACCCCCTGAGGTTCAGTGACAAAATATCGAAACCACAAATATCGTGGTATATAAATATTGTGTCAAAAATATCAAACACAAAATATTGTTATCTACACTTATAATGTAAATAACAAAAATATTGAGAAAATAAATATTGTTATACACTAATATCGGAGACAAAAATATTGTTTTTTAAAATATATATTGAATTTAATAAAAATCTATATAAATGTAATACTTATTTTTTAAAAATCATGGATTTTTATTCTTGTGTGTTAATTTACACATATATAATTTAAAACTATTATTAAAATAATAATTCTAACTTATATTACAATTTACAAACTTTTTTGAAACTTAAAAAATATAACAAATAAATATAGCTACCTATAACTCGCGCCCCCTCAATGCACTGCTTATGACCTCACATATTACATCATTCATGACGTGGTCAGTGACATCACTGATGACATCTCAAATGACATCACTGATGACATCATCTAGTGACTGTGAGTGTTTTTAAAAAGTTTATGAGTCTTAAATATATATACCAAGGTGTATTGGTGAATCAATGGGTGTATGAGTGCCTGTATGGATGATTCAGTGGGTGCATGACTGACTGTATAAGTGAGTGATTAGGTGTCTCAGTGAATGTATAGGCGAGTGACTAGATTTTGAGAATGTCTGTATCAGCCTGTAAGATAGTGTCTAAGTGGCTGTATGGATTGGTGAGTGGGTATGTGAGTTGCTGTATTGGTGATTGATTGGTTGTCTAAGAACATGTTTGGGTGTATGAGTGTCTGTGTGGGTGGGTGAGAGGGTGTATGACCGCCTGCATGGATGAGTGAGTGTGAGAGTCAGTGGCTGTATGGGTTAGTGAGTATGTTAGTGAGAGGCTGTATAAGTGACTGAGTGTGTGAATGGCTGTGTCGGTGAGTGAATGGATGTGCAAGTGGTATATAGTGAATAACTGGATATGTCAAAGGCAGTAGAGGTGAGTGTTTGAGTATATGAGTGACTATATGTATATGTATGTTTGAATGATTGTTATAGTGGCTGTATGGGTGAGATGTGTGCATGTGTCAGTGACTGTATAGGTGAGTGAGTATGTGTTAGTATATATATGAATAAGTGAGCCCACCTGTCTGTCGTCTGCCCAGTGTGTCTCTGACGCTGCTACCCTCAGAGAGCCAGACAAGTTTCGGGAATTCCACTTAGGACGTGGGTGGACTACAGGCTCACTTCCAGTTTGCAGCTTCCAGCAGCACCTGAGTCACTTCCAGCATCCGGCAGTGACTGCAACATGCATACCTGTTGCTTCTTGCACATACAAGCCTCAGTGCTGATAGAGTGAGACCCTTTCCACTGCCAGTGTTTTTTTCCCCATTCTCCACTATACATAAATTACTCTGCCCTTCACTGCACGCCAGCACTTTGTGGGGACTCCATTCCCCAGCAGGACTTGCGGCAGGAGCTGCCCACGCGTTTGGTTCGCACCAGGAGGCGCTTAAAGCTGCTCCGGGCTCCTGCGGCGCGGGAGCCCTTCACTGCACGCCAGCACTTTGTGGGGACTCCATTCCCCAGTGGGACTTGCGGTAGGAGCTGCCCACGCATTTGGTTCGAGCCAGGAGGTGCTTAAAGCTGCTCTGGGCTCCCGTGGTGCGGGAGCCCTTTACTGCACACCAGCACTTTGTGGGTACTTCATTCCCCAGCGGGACTTGCGGCAAGAGCCGCCCACGCGTTTGGATCATGCCAGGAGGCACTCAAAGCTGGTCTGGGCTCCCGTAGCGTGGGACGCACCCGGTCGATGCCGGGGACAAGAGCAGGCTCGTCTGCGCCCGTCAGAGCCCGGAGGAGGCTGGGCTGGGCCACCCTTCTTGGTCCTTCATTATTATTAGCCCTGCTATCCGCCCTTGGGACCTCGTGCTTGTTTAGGACATAATTATGGGAAGGTCATGCGAAGGTAAATTATTTTATATTTTAATATTTCTTTTAGTTAAATTTTAATCACAGTTTGTACAATGGGGAAACGGAAGCCTACACCAAAACCAAAAACTAACGGACACAACATTGGATGGCTAGGGGGCGTGGCCAAGCACGGGCTGAAGATGGCCGTGCTGCGAGAGGGCTCCGCCGCTCGTCCTAGCCCACGTCTATCCTGAGTGCAGATCCGTGGTACCCCTCGACAGTTTCTGCGACCGGAACACCAACGGAGCTCATCCCGCCGGCTCCGGTGTCTAGAGTGCGCCCAAAAGTAGAGAAATTGCCCCCGGCAGTTTCGGCCTACGGTGGGGCCTGCAGCCGGGATGCACAGTGGTGAGTCAGGCCGGGTGAGGGGCTTCGACCGGCCCTCTGCTGCCCTGCGGTGGCGCCGCGGCTTGAGGAGCTGACG
Source organism: Calotriton arnoldi (assembly GCA_963921515.1). NCBI lineage: Eukaryota > Metazoa > Chordata > Amphibia > Caudata > Salamandridae > Calotriton > Calotriton arnoldi. The sequence goes on from CAWUFW010001800.1 coordinate 622,794, forward strand.
CAAAGACCCTGGAGCCCTGAATCGCCTGGGCAGTGGACGCGCGGACAAATTGCAGAAGCGGCAGAGGCGAGCAGGGAGCCGTAACAGAGTTCCGGAGAGACGGTGAGGCATTCCGATAGGGGCGAGATGGAGGGAGCAGGCCGCGAGAAGTAAGATGGCGGCGGCCCGTCCCTAGCACTGGGCACCTCCTGTTTCCCCCGCCCGGTCGAAAACTTCGAGTGCTCCCAGGAGTGTCAAGACCTGCACCGGGGCCTTAGACCCATACCTCCTATCAGCTGTGACCCCCGGGGAGACGCTCTTTGTTGACATCTGCAGCCCGGAGCGCTCGATCTTTAAATCCCGGCACAGACTGTGGTGCAGCCAGCGCTGATAAGCGCAATAGGAAGCCTACTCAGTTGGAAGGGAGACTGGCGAGGGACTTGAGGCTGGTGAAGGGCCCCCCCATGCTGGTGGTGGGTGAAGGTACCCGGGAAGACCCAGATAAACAACAGCGTTTGCCTCTTTCCTGCCACTTGTGGGACAATTGCTTGAAGGACCCGGGGGGGATATAGAGGACCGGTGGCAGCGACAAGGACCGGGTCCTACTGAGACGCACCAGGGACGAAGTGGTGCACATGGTGGTGTGCAAGGTGGACGCGCCGATCGTAAGGTGGTACATCCCCGCTGGTGGAAAACACCCTCCGCTTGCCTTTTCACTGCCGACCACGCCCATCCGCAGGAAGGACCTCAGTTTCCTACCTGGCGACACCTCACCGAGTCTTGGGATATACCAGCTAGAGTAGTTTGAAGCGGCTCAAGATGGAGCGTGCCAAGACCATGGGTGCCCGGGGACCCAAGACTACGCAGTCAAACATACTGGACCGGTATACTGTCCCGAAAGACTCGCAACAGGCCCGGGCACCCAGAGACTCCGGATCCGGAGAACTGGGCGAGGAGGAGCAGGAAATTTCGCTCAAAGACGTTATGGCCGCCATTACTGGAATCAAGACTTCTCTGGACACTGTGGCTATAGAGGTCAACCATATCAGAGCGGATATGGGCAAACTGAACGAAAAGGTCAAGCAAGTGGAACTTACAACAGCCAGCCTAGTGGAAGATGTCTCACAGCTACAGGGAGCGATTAAGGAACTCCAGGATTTCTGCCAACTTACCGACCTCAAGTTGGACGACTACGAAGGCCGCATGCGTCGCAATAACTTCCGCATTCTTGGGGTCCCGGAGAAAGCGGAGGGGCACACACCAGACCTCTTTGTTGAGGATCTCATCCTTAAACACCTGCAACCTAAAGGCCTCACTAAGTTCTTTGTCGTTGAACGCGCCCACAGGATCCCGGGCGGCCGTCCCAAGCCAGGCACTCCCCCGCGGCCCATGTTGGCGCGGGTCCTGAATTTTCGTGACAGAGACGTTATTCTTCAGAACTCCAGAGCTGGCGCCCCCCTGCGCTATGAGAACTCAGACATATCCTTTTTTCCGGATTTTACTCAACGGGTACAGCGACAAAGGCGATCATTTATGTCAATTAAGCGTGTCCTCAGGGACCAGGGTATGAAGTATTCCATGCTGTTCCCTGCCCGTCTCCGGATTGAGGCGGATGGGCGAGTGTGATTTTTTGATCATCCTGAGGCAGCGGCAGACTGGATCAAGAGCAGGGGAGGGAGAAACCCGGCACAACAGGGGGGGGTGGCACGGACAACAGTCAACCGGCCTGAGAGGACACTCGTCCGGTGGCTGGGCTCGTACTTTTTGCAGTCTGTGGTGGGTGCAGGCAAGGGGTGGGGGGCTTCTAGATTTATTGTCGCTCAGTAAGTGGACTTGAATGGACCTGTGGCATTTGATTTGTGTGGGTACAAAGTAGATCTGTTGGGCTGGGATGGGGCAGACTCTGTCTTCCCCCCTAGGTTTTTCTTTTCTCTCTTGATTACTTTTCTGGGCGACAGGCACTCTGCATTTTTCATGGGCAGTTCTAAGCCCAGAGGGCAGGGCAGCAGGGTGGGGGGTGTTGGGTGGGATTGTTAAATTCTTTGTTTGAAGTTTTGATTGCATCAGCAACTGATATGGGCACATTGATTGGGAGAGTGGCAATGCACTCAGAGAATTTCAGTATACCTCGATATGGCACCAGTCGGAGATAATGGGGTTAGGCTGTTGAGTTGGAATGTCAATGATTAAACGAAATGTTGTTCTTCAGAGCATCAGGCGCCAGGCACCTGACATCGTCTTACTGCAAGAAACCCACCTAGTTGGAGGCACATGTAGAGCGCTGCATAGAGGGGGTTACGTCTTATTAGCTCATGCAGGTTTCACCACGGGCACCCGGGGAGTTGGTATTTTGATGAAAAAATCCTTTCCCCTGGTGGTACAGGACACTTGGTCGGATACTGGAGGGCGATATGTTGGAATCTCGAGCACTTGGGAGGGCCACCCTGTCACCTTCCTTTCGGTCTATGTCCCCCCGGGCCTTCAGGCAACCACATTTAGGGATTTGGGTACGCTGCTGTTAGAGATCCCGGAAGGTCTCTTGGTGCTGGGAGGGGACTTCAATTCGGTGGTTTCTGGGGATCTGGATCGCTACCCTCCGCGTGATCTCCCCCGCGCGCGGGGCTGGCTGCCTGACTTCCTAGACTCCATGGGGCTGGCGGATGGGTGGAGGGTTTTTCACCCTGACACTTCCCAATATACCTTTCATTCTGGGGCTCACTGGAGTCTATCCAGAATCGATTACTTCCTTTTACCTGCATCCCAAATTCCCCATGTTAGTGAGATAAAACACTTAGCTAGGGGCATCTCAGACCACTCGCCGGTGTGGCTCCAATTGACGATCGGTTATCAACAGGTGGGACGTGTGGCCCCCATCAATCCGTGGTATCTACGCGATCCCCATATCCGACAAGAGCTACTTACGGCCATTGATAATTATTTTAATGAGAATGAAAGCTCGGTGGAATCCCCTCAGGTGCTTATGGAGGAATTTAAGGCAGTGATACGGGGCCAGGTCCTTTCTTTAATTTCGGGGAAAAAGAGGGAGCAGCGTCGAGAGTTGGTGGCACTGGAGGCAGAAGTGGGGAGACTCGAAGCAGATCTGGAGCTGGACGTCACACCAGATAAGCTCCACCTCCTCAAACTCAAACAACAGGACTACAGGGCACTAGCGACAGATCAGGCGAAGGCCATGGGGAGAGCGGTTCAGGGACGGCTGTATGAGATGGGCGATAAGGCCGGGAAACTCTTGGCCTGGTTGGATAAGAGAGAGTGGGCAAGTAGATTAGTACCTGAACTCCGAAGGCAAGAAGGAAACTCCCTGTCGGACGCGCAAGCTATTGTAGACTCTTTCGCGGCCCACTTTAAGGCTGTCTATACATTGGTAGCCCCCTACCCTATAGAGGACTCCCGCCAGATGCTTACCGATATTGCTCTGCCTAAATTGTCCAGGGTTGAACACGACTTTATGGACAGTGACATATCCAACGATGAAATTGCGGCAGCAATACGGTCGCTCAGGCCGGGTAAAGCCACTGGCCCTAATGGACTACCAATAGAACTGTACAAGCTTAAACCGGACACACTGGCCCCGTACCTGAGAGCCATGTATGAGGACTCGAAACAGGCGGGCATATTGCCACTAGACCAGCGTACTGCCACAATAGTTACCATCCACAAGGAGGGGAAGCCCAAGACCGAATGTGGTTCTTACCGACCGATATCCCTGTTGAATGCGGAGCCCAAAATCCTAGCTAAGCTACTTGCAACTCGCCTGGTGACGGTGATTGAGGCCCTGGTCCACCCGGATCAATCAGGTTTTATACCGCACCGCAACACGACACTGAACTTACGCAGAGTACACGGGGTCTTGGGCAGGGCGGCCTCTATATTGGAACCGGCAGTTATAGTCTCCTTGGACCCAGCTATGGCATTCGATACCATCGAATGGCCGTACCTGTGGGCGGTATTGGAAAAAATGGGGTTTGGTCCTAAATACATTCAATGGGTGAAGTTACTGTATTCCCAACCTATGGCCCAAGTGGTGGTCAACAACAAGAAGTCGGCCGCCTTCGAGCTGGGCAGAGGGACCCGTCAGGGCTGCCCCCTGTCCCCATTGCTGTTTGCCCTAGCGCTGGAGCCACTGGCAGCTTGGATACGGCAAGATCCAAGGATCAGGGGTATGTGCTGGTCTTCAGAGTGGGACGACCGGATTTCCCTTTACGCGGACGATATCCTTCTGTATTTGTCCTCCCCTAGGAGATCCTTAATAGTTGTTTTGGATATCTTCACGATCTTTGGATGCTATTCAGGTTATTCCATAAACTGGAGCAAATCCCTCCTGTTCGTGGTGGCAGGCGAGCCTACACTCCCGCCACGTGGGTGCCCATTACAAACCTGTACCGAAGGGTTTACATATCTGGGTGACTTTCTTTCTTTGGATCCCTCTCTTCGCTATTCCCGTAACCTTCAGCCCCCGCTGATCCAATTGCGCAAAGATATCGCCAGGTGGAAGTCGCTTCCTCTTTCCCTGTTAGGTAAGGCCGCCCTTTTTAAGATGATGTCCCTACCCCGGTTCCTGTACGCCTTGCAGAACTCCATGGATCCGATACCCGCGTCATATTTCCGAGAGGTCGAGAGCCTCCAACGAGACCTACTTTGGAGTGGTAAACCTCGTATTGCTCTTAGCAAACTTTCCTTGAACTGGTATGATGGAGGCATTAGCCTCCCAGATATAAAATTGTATTACTGGGCGTCTCATCTTTCCGCCATTAACCACTGCACCTATGCCCAGCCTTGCAACCCGGGATATAACATGGATAGGTGGCTCCTCTCTGGAGGGACCTTCAGTAGAGCCCTTTACTCCAAGCCCAGGCGATATCCACCTACGGGCCCCACTAAACATGCAGTACACGTTTGGCACGCAGCAACCACTCGCCTGGGCTGGAGACGAAAACTAACACTCGCAATGCCACTATGGGACTCCGAACAACTGGGGGACCTGTGGAGGAGTAAGGGATTTGACAAGTGGGAACTCATAGGTATTGCATGTATAAGGGATTTGTGGGACAAATCTGACATTAAGTCTTTTGCAGCGCTGCAGCAACAATATAACATGGCCGAATCAGAGCGCTTCCGATACACACAGGTTCGACACGCGCTTCGTACACACTTACAGCCCGGGACCACACTGCCGGAATCATCCCCACTGGAGGATAGAGTACTGGATGGCCATCTCCCTGACAGCACCATTTCTCTGATATACAAAAAGCTGGTCAACAACATCTCGGACCCTCTCCAGGCCCTCCGAGAGAAGTGGACTGGGGATGGTATAGAAATGGATGACGAGGAATGGCAGGAGGCTGTCTCCTCTCCCAGAGTCGTAGCAATACCAGCTCGTCTCCGCCTCGTCCAGCTAAAACTTCTCCACCGTATTTATATAACGGGACCCCAACTGGTACGAATGGGAAGGGTGGGGGAGGGCACCTGCAGGCGGGGATGTGGCCAGCTGGGAACCTTTTTCCACGTAATTTGGGACTGTACCCAGATCCAACCTTACTGGCGTGACATTCATGACATCATCAACACTGTTTTATCTGTGCAGCTCCGTGTGGAGGCCCGTAGGTGTCTCCTCAACATCTGGGAACCAACTAATTTAAATGTTTGTTTGACGCAGTGGGTAACGCTGGGGCTAATGTTGGCCAAGAGGAATATTGCCCAGCAGTGGGGGGCGCGAGCCCCACCCACGGCACAAGAATGGGAAAAAGATATGGACTGGGCAATGTTTAGAGAGAAGACTGTATATGTATCGCGTGGATGTCCCAAAAAATGGTCTTGTGTGTGGGGCCAGTGGAACTCCTATCGTGGAGAAATATGTCAGCCTCCTTTGCCCCCTTCCATGGATATCCCCCAGTCTCCCTAGATCTTCCATCATGTATGATTGTATTCTGAAATATTATTTAGTGTACCAATGATGCTTTGCGTATTGCTCCCTCTGTACTGTCATGCTATTACTGATGCGTGTTTTTTTTTTCTTAATAAAAAATGTTTTACAAAAAAAAAACATTGGATGGCTATCTACAAAAAGTGGTAGGGGTTTTAATGAAGGAGATTGAAATAGCTGAACGCATACTTTCTGTGCTCCCAGCTCTATCCCACCTGCCCTACCTGACTCTCAAATCTCTACCTCGGAAACTGCAGTTGAGCAGAGGCCGCAACCTCCTTTATCACCGATTGTAATTATTTAAAGCAAGGGTGTTTTACATGCCCCCAATGAAGGAACTGACCCGTCCACCGGTCCTGTGGAGAAACCTTCTGTAACTCAAGCCACAAAAGGAGGGAAAAGAAAACAAATGGATGTGGCAGGGGCTGATTGTAAATTAAGGGGTCATTCGCCAAGGGGCAAAAGAACTAAGAAAACCACTTCGGCTGGCAATACCTCAAGGACTCGGTTGGGAGGAGGGAGAGCTAATGTACTAAATGACTCGGATAATAATGTTGATAACAATGTAGACAAACTCAGTAGAATTGTACAAGAGGCCTTGACACCCATTTTGGTTAGACTAGCCAGCATTGAACAACAGCTTGCCCGAGTCCTAATGGGTTTAGGTAATAACTCGGAATGCAAAAACCAGATTGATAACATCGCTTGCCCAAGAAGCTCTGACGTAATCGCCATTACTTCTAGCGTCCCGTCAAGTCGGTTGATCTCCACAAGTATAACATCTACTGCAAATGAGCAGGTTCCTTCCATAGACCCACTGCCTAATAATGTTGGCAACAATACCGCGGTCTCAGTAACCCAAGATTCCATCATGGCTAGGAACATCGTTAGGAATAATATGAGACCGGGGCAGGGGGACACTAATCATCCAAAGTTACCCATGACAGACAGGGCCGGTCTGCCACAAGGCTACGCAAATATAAATGGGACAGGTCGAGAAAATAGGGGTGGGAGAGGTGCCAAAAGTGTGCTGAAATTGCCAGCCGAATGCACACCTTATACTCTGATCTTGAAGGGGGTTCCCTGTCTGGCAGTTGGTCAGGAAGAAACCTGTCAAAGTCTTATTAATAAATTGGCCCACCGGTGCTCTAAGAAAATCTCATCTCAGATAAACTGGTCAGATAACATTATCATGGCCAGGTGAGTGAGCTGGTTGGGTCATACGACTAAACACGGGGGCGGGGACTGCGTTGTGCTCAATTTGAATAATGCATGGTGTGTACACTTTGTTCTAACGCATTTTCAAAGCTCACATGGTGACCCTATAGAGGCTTACCCGTTGGGTTTTTTCTACCTTCCGCAATCTTAACATCTGGTGAAATTTTTTTTTTCATGGGTGGGCCCTAGTACAAATCCGTTTACACAGCCTCCTTCTTTCAGCCACTATAATCGCTTTGATGTCCTTTCTGGGCTGTCAGAAATTGATTGACTAACTGAGTGTCCTAGTCCTCCAGCAGCATCGGCGATAGTAGGATTGCCTTTTAGAGCTCAGGGGATAGGAGTTTACACGGATGTACTCACTAATAGGGATACTGTTGATCTCCTTGAAATCTCTGCCCCTAAAATAAACACCAACATTAATGAGTTGAACTGGGATAATTGCGAAAACTGTCCCCTTCCCCACGATTTAATTTTAAGTGATATTACGACTAGGGAGGTTCCGGGCCTCCCCACCATTATAGTTGACCAAGATAAAAATAATGAAGTCATGGGGATGGAAAAGTATGGCCATCAAAAGTTTTTACTTAAACTTATTTCATGGAATATAGCAGGTATTTGTTCTAAACTGACCGACGAGTCTTGGTTAACTTATAGTAAAGGTTTTGACATTATCTGTCTTCGGGAGACATGGTACATGAAGGACATTGCACTGAATGGTTACTGCTCTTACACAGTTAACGCAACCCCCTCGTCTTCAGGTAGGGCTAAAGGAGGGTTGGCAATGCTAATCTCAGTAGAATACGAGGCTATAAAAGTTACTGTTGTTGGTACATCCCCCTGGTTTCAATTAGTCTTGATTTCCAATATGCTACAAGTCAAGTTACTAGTGGTGAATTGGTATTACAATATTTTTAATCACAACACCTTGCCAAGTCATCGAGGCTTTACAGACAGAAATTAACAAAATCTCAGAAAAATGGCAACCCCTATGTATTCTTTGGGTAGGAGATTTCAATTGCTCAATCTGCCCTTATAGTTCTGGCCATGCCTGGGGATGTTAAGCATAGAGGGGCAGCCCCTGGCGCATTTTAACCATACACCCCAGGGAGAGGCCCTAAATTCTATTATTGTGGAGAATGATCTGGGCCTCATTAATGACTTAGTCAGCAACTCCTCAATACAGTGCCCCACTATGTTAGTGGAGGTAGGGAGAGTTTTATTGATTTTATGCTCATATCACGAAAGTTCCTGCCACTCATTGATGACTTTGAGGTGAATCCAAATAGTGCGAGCGATCATAACCCCCTTACAGCGTCCCTTAGTATAATAGCTCAGCCGGGGAATGTTGTTGGTTGCAAAGTTTCTTTTAATCCTAACAAAGGAGTAAGACTTAAATGGAATAAAGTAAATCCTATTGAGTTTGAAGCAAAAACTGTTAGAACTAATTATGACTCAAGTGTGAAGTGCTTAGCCTATGACTTGCCCCCAGCTGAGATTATTCAGGAATTTCAACTGATCTGTTCGGATGTAGCCAAAAACTTGACTAAGTCAATTACGGTGATGAACCCCCCCGGAGATGCACAAGAGCACACAAAACCTTAAACCTGGCATTGCACGCACACCCCCGAGATAGGGCTCAAATTAAGCATGCTCGGAAGGCATATAAAAGTATAGTGAAGCTGAGGAAAGAAGAACCGAGGCGTTTGGCCTGGGATGATTTGGAAAGAGCGAGTACACTTAAGGACTCGAAAAGCTTCTGGGAAGTTATAAATCGCCCATTATTCAATGGGGAGATGGGCAGGATGGATTCCCTGATTTTGGGGGATGTTTGGAAAGCCCACTATGCGGCCATATTTAATCCCAAAGGCCACCTACATGAGGCCCCCAGTGAGGATTCGCCCCAAGATCCAACCTCGGCCTTTCACCTAAGTGCGTCAATCTCAGTAGTTGAGGTTGAGGAAGCCATAGCCAAAGGAATTAGCATGAAAGCCCCTGGCCCGGATGGAGTGCCACTAGATCTTTTTAAAACCAATCCTAATCTATGGGCCCCATTATTGACCAACGTGTTTAAAGCAGTGGTGACCGGCCCTATCCCGGCATCCTGGAAGGAGGCTATAGTGGTTCCTGTGTTTAAAAAAGGTAACAGACGTGACCCTTCTTGCTATAGGCCAATCTCCCTTATTGATGCCACAGCAAAGTTGCTGGGAAGGGTTGTCCTTGCTCGACTTGAAACTTGGGCGACAGACACAGGGGTGATTGCAAGATCACAGTATGGCTTTAGGAGGGGCATGGGCACTACTGAACAGTGCCTCAACTTGTCCCTGATTATGGGCAAGTACATGAGGGCCAGGAAGGTTTCTATTCATCTGGCCTTCATGGACTTGTCCAGTGCTTTTGATACTGTAAATCGGGATAAGCTGTGGGCACTGATGGGGAAAATGGAAGTTGAGGAACCTTTGATTTCTCTTCTCTGTAGGCTTCACGCCTCCACATCTGTAACTATTAGATATGGCGCCAATGGTGAAAAAACTAGGTCTATTGCATCGACAGAGGGCGGCCGGCAGGGATGCATCTTAGCCCCTTTTCTCTTTATAATTTACACCAATGGCCTTGATGCTTTCTTGTAAGATCAAGATCTTGACTGTCCACGCATTGGGGGCACCCGGGTTCCGCTTCTTTCTTACGCAGATGGTACTGTTTTAATGGCCCTAACAGCAAATGGCCTTCAAAAATCTCTTAATACATTTTCTGATTTTATGTTGTCACTAGACCTAAAGGTGAATTTTACAAAATCTTATGTTATGGTCTGTGGGCCTAAAAAGACTAAAACCAGAAATTATGCAGTGGGTGCAAAGAGGATTGATAAAATGAATAACTGTAATTATCTAGGGAATCTTTTTAACAAAAAGCTGAATTGGGATCCGCTTGTCACTACAAGGATACACAAAGTTGGTAGGGTGGTTGAGGGACTTTTCTGTTTTGCCTCCAAATTGGGACATAAACCGGTGACCGAGCTAGTTACTCTCTATAAAGCCAAATGCGTACCTGTGGTAACATATGGTGCAGGCGTATGGGGGTATCATAACAGCCGCCAGTTGCAAATCATGGAAAATACATTTATTAAAAGGCTACTGATGATTCCAAATAGTGCCCCCACAAGCTTTTGTCATTATGAGTTGGGGCTTGACTTTGTAGAAGATTGTATAAACATTGACCCCTTACTTTTATGGGCCAAAATTTGGTTATCGGAAGAGCTGGCATTCTCCAGAGAGATTATAAAAGATTGTCTTAACCTCGATGGTGCACTAACTATTCCCTGGCTTCGATTTGTCAGGGATACCTTTTATAAGTTAGGCATGGGACATTATTTCGATTGTCCAGCCAGTATCCACGAGAATGTGAAAAAGATCATAAAAGAGGTGCATTCCACAGAGGCAGAAACTCGCCGCTCTCAACCTGAGGTAGCAGGCCCTCTTTGCTTATTCCCCGCTCAGCAACAATTTTATTTAACGTTCACTACAAATATCCAGACACGTTTTTATTTAACAAGATTTTGTTTATTGACCATGCATTTCCTAGTAGCATTCCTGAAACAAACTGGGTGGGTAGACAACTTGGTGCCCTGCCCTTGTGACAATTTGGCAGCCCAAAGCACACCGCACTTTATGCTATTTTGCAATCTTTACAAAGAGCCTAGGAGAAAAATGTTAGTCCCGATTTTAAAAGAAATTAGGCCATGTTTTTATATTGATGGTTTTAATTATTTGCATTCTCTGGCTACAGCTGATATATGCATTGGAGTTTCCAACTTTATTAAAGTTGCATGGTATTAGGAAACGGTATTAGTAGTTGTAGCTGCACTGGATTAGCTAGAATCGTCATCGTAGATTCTAAGTGTCTAGTTTAAGACTGATTTTTAAGGATTGTATTCTTTTTATCCTACCCTCTTAATAATTGAACTGCACAATTCGCCTTCCACGTTGTTTTGTAAACAGGTCAATGTAATTATAAATTGTATTGCTGATTTTATGCACTTTTATGGTACTCTTTTTGAAACCGAATAAAGTTACTTTGAGTGGGTGCATGTTTAACTGTATAGGTGAGTTAATGGCTGTGTGATTGACTCTATAGGTGAGTGAGTAGGTGTGTGAGTAGCTTTATGAGTGACTGACAGTGTGTGAGTGGCTGTATGAGTGTATGAGTGGATATGTCAGTGGCTGTATTAGTGAGTGAGTTGGTATATGAGTGGCTATGGATGACTGAGTGAATGTGTGTGTAGACCTATGAATCATTGAGTGGGTGTGTAAGTACTGGTATGGGTGCGTCAATGGTTTTGAGAATGGTAGTGTGGAAGTTGGAGTGGGTGCATGAAAGATTATATGGGGGTGTGAGTGGGTACGTCAGAGATTCTTTGGATGATGTCATCAGTGATATCATTTCAGATGTCATCAGTGATGTCACTGACCATGTAATGAGTGATGTGATCTGTGAGGTCATAAGCAGTGCAATGCGGGTCACAAGTTATAGTTATCTCAGCTAACTATAACTGCTGAGTTTCACTGGTTTTATAAGAGTGAAATGTCAGCCTAACTATAACGTCCCTGTAACCTAAAGTAGTAGTTGCGATTGCAGAGTGGTGGAGAAAGGGGGCCGGGCCTCCAACATCTCTCAGGAATTCCACAGTGTAGGACTTACAGGAGGTACCAGGATGGCTTTTTGGCCCCTAAGGTCCCTCATGAGTAAAGTGGACTTCATCCCCCAACCAGTAGTGTGCCAGCAGCCGTGTTTGCAGAGTGGTGGAGAAATGGGGCGTGGCCTCCAAAGACCTCTTAGCAATCCCAATGAGTGGGACTTACTGGATGTAACAGGAGGGGTAGTTGGCCCCCAAGTTCCCCTCCTGTTGCCTCCAGTAAGTCCCACACAGTGGGATTGCTAAGACCTGGTAAAAGGCCATGCCCCCTTTCACCACCACTCTGCAAATGCACCTCCTGGTGCACTACTAGTTGGGGGATGAAGTCCCCTTGTACCTTGAAGGTCCCTGGGGGCCATTAGCCCTCCTATTACCTCCAGTAAGACCCACACAACTTGATTACTTAGAGGCCATCAGAAGCCTTGCCCCCTTTCTCCACCACTTTGCAAACACACCTCTTGGCGCACTGCTGGTTGGGGGATGAAGTCCACTTTACTCCTGAGGCCCTCTGGAGGCAAGGGGACCTCATCCCCCCAACAGCAGTGTGCTGAGAGACGCATTTGCAGAGTGGTGGAGAAAGGGGTCGTGGCCTCTGATGACATCTCAGCAATCAAACTGTGTGGGGCTTACTGGAGGTGACAGGAGGTCTTGTTGGCCCCTAAGGACCATCAGCAGTCAAGGGGACTTCATCACCCAATCAGCAGCACGCCAGGAAGGGCATTTGCAGAGAGGTGGAGATAGGGGGTGGGCCTCCATGGAGTTGCCAGCTTTTTTTTCCTTTTTTTTTCCTGGGCCATTTTTGGGACCTAGGGACCCTATTCCTCAGAACCTGCCCCTTTTTTTTATTTTTTTTACTTGAAAGGCCCCCCTTCCGGGACCATTTTCAGCCCCGGGGACCCCATCCCTCTGGGCCTGCCCCTTTTTTTTAAACAAAAGGGAGGGGTGCCACGTGGCCCCTGAAGCTCCTGCCAGCTCCCTGCATCCTGCAGGAGCCGGCATTGCTTTGGGATCCAAAGAGCTGCTAATGTTGCTCTCTGGGTCTCAAAGCAATGTCTTCACAGCAAGCAGGGAAACAGACTCAGCTCTGATTTCAGCAAGCAAGAGCGTTTTTGCTCTTGCGTGCTGAAAGCAGAGCAATTGTTTGCTATGACTCGGCGGGAGCGGTGCTCCCACCCAGCCATAGCAAACTGCAATGTCCTGGGGGTGGGAAACCCTGGACATTGCTGGAGCTGACCCAGGGCAATGTAGGGATCCAAGAGGGAGGCCACGCGGCCCCCCTCCTTTGTGAAGTAAGCCCCAGAAGGATGGTGGTCCCCGGGGCAGGGGGTACGCAATGGACCCCCTTCATTACTATATCTGTGCCCTGGGAAGGTAGCAGTCCATGGGGCTGCATAGGGGGGCCGTAGCCCCGATGCATTAATATTTATTTGAGCCCCGGGTAGGTGATGGTCCCCAGGGCTGTGGGGGAGGCCACAGGGCCTCCCCTGCATTGTTTTTAAAAAATATATATTTTATGGATGTGCCCCGGGGAGGTGGTGGTCCCAAGGGCAGCTCCCCGCATATAATTAAGTTACTGTCCCATGGAGGTGGCAGTCCCTGGGGATGTGGGGGAAGCTCTATGACCTTTCCTGAATTATTTTAGATTAAATTTTTGCCCCAGGGAAGTGGCGGTCCCTGGGCAGCGGGGGAGCCACATGCTCCTCCGAATATATTAAAGTTACTGCCCACGGGAGGTGGCGGTCCCCGAGCTTTGATAAGCCATAGTAGGGGGGCCCTGTGCGTATCCCTCCTTTATTTATTATATGCCCCCGGGGCCTGGCCCACCCACGGGTTATTTGAAAGCAAACTCGGGAGCCCGCCCTTGCTTCTTTTTTTACTTTTTGCAGCACTTTTTGCTTTAAAAAAAAATGCTTTTAAGCTGTGGCGAGGTGCCAGGGGGACCCCAATACCATGGCTTTGGGGTCAGGGCATTCCTGCACTGCCCCCTTTTCTTTATTTTCACTTTTTATATTTCGAATTTAATTTCTCAAAAACTACTGAATGGATTTACACCAAATAACAAAAAGCACAATCTGCGTAACCACATCTACTTTTCTGCAAAATTTGGTGTAATTCCACCCAGCAGTTCAGGCTGTAGTTTCGGCAACGTGTTCCAATGGGAATTAACATTACAAACGCACACTTATTTCATGGCCCTATTTCTTGGACCTCACTGTACGGCTCATCCCCAAACTTTCCATGACACACACAACCTACTTTCTTGGAAGAAGTTCATGAAGATTGGTCAAACGACGTGAAAGTTATGGGCAACTCAACAAATACTTTTCCTATGGAAACTAGGTCCTACCTATAACTACCTAGTGGCAACCACATAGACATACATACATATATGAGTCCACATTTCGCACAAGGCAAAGATTGAATGCACACTTACTCAGGATTTGCTTATATTTTCGTTTATTTGTGTAAAAGGGCCATTGCCATGCAGTGGGCATGGCAATGGCCCTTTTGCACAAACAAAAGAAAATATAAGCAAATCCTGAGTGAGTGCGCATTCATTCTTTGCCTAGTGCAAAATGTGGACTCATTAATTACCAGCTTGGTTCTGCCGAAGAAACGTGCACTGCCCCCAGGACGAAGCACCGACACCCGACTGAGGGCTCAGAACGGAGTGTATATATACATATATATGTATATATGTATATGTATTACCTACTGGTGGTCGCCAGTAGGTAGTTATAGTTAGGCAAAACACACAAGATGATGGACGGAATGCTGCACATTGGCAAACATTCACCCCCAGTCACAGATCTGGGTTTAATCCATCGTTATTTTGCTTCACCATGCCACCCCAGTTCAGACATAGCCATATGCAAATCAGTCTTGACCCTGTGCCTCATGGGAACAGTCCAGACCGAACTGCCAAGCCATGTCTTCCCTGGACCGGAATCAAGCATCCTAGGACCGGTTTCAGGCTATCAGCCTTCATCAGCCAGGATAGCTTGACTCCAGTGGCGTAGTGAGCACGGGACCCACGTCTGGGCATACCCTTCCCACTTAGGGCGAAATGCAAAACACACAAGATGATGGACGGAATGCTGCACATGTGGGAAAGGTATGCCCAGACGTGGGTCCCATGCTCACTACGCCACTGGAGTCAAGCTATCCTGGCTGATGAGGGCTGAAAGCCCGAAACCGGTCCTAGGATGCTTGATTCCGGTCCAGGGAAGACATAGCTTGGCAGTTCGGTCTGGACTGTTCCCATGAGGCACAGGGTCAAGACTGATTTGCATATGGCTATGTCTGAACTGGGGTGGCGTGGTGAAGCAAAATAACGATGGATTAAACCCAGATCTGTGACTGGGGGTGAATGTTTGCCAATGTGCAACATTCCGTCCATCATCTTGTGTGTTTTGCAGTTATAGTTAGGGCCTTGTTCCCTTAGGAAAAGCATTTTTTTACTTTCCTATAACTTTGGCATTGTGTGACCAGTTTGAAAGTTGGGGGTGATGTGTGCAGTGCGGACTGAGGGATAGGGGTGCAAAATAAGGGTGCATTTGTAATGTTAATTCCCATAGAAACATTTAGCCACACCTACAGCCCGAACGGCTGTACGGAATTACACTAAATTTGGAAGAAAGGTAGATGTTGTTACACAGATTGTGCTTTTTGTTATTTGGTACAAATCCGTTCAGTATTTTTTGAGAAATTAAATTCGAACAATATAGTGATATGTCTGGCCGCAGATATTTTGCGACGGTTTTGCGACGAATTCGCCAGTAATTACAATTGAGCATGCCAACAGGAATGCTGTGATTGGCTGGACTAAACCTGAACAAAGAGTTGCAGCTCCATTTTTCTATCGGGAATGGTTCCCGGGGCTAAAGCTTTCTGTGAAATCAAACATAAGGGGTGAGGGTGGAGGCACTCTGACCCCATGTTTCAGAAATGGGGGTGCTAGTGACACAAGTTATGTGTCCAAAATAATTTTTTTTAATCGCGCGCGATATGCGCAACAAGGCCTCGATCGCCAGTGCGGTCTCTGTGTACCGTCACGACTATCGCAGCAACACCGCAAATATTGGTAGAAATATAAAACAAAAATATATCAGTGATTCCTTAATACACACTGTTATAGAGATACTGAGATTCTGATAAATGTGTTTATGTTATTTAGATAGTGATTTATCTAGTGTGATGGTTAGAATTAATTATGTAGTTATCATTTTTGAATGTGGTGGTAGCTATTGAATCTCTGCTTTTGTTTTGCGTTTCTGAGGTATTCGCGGTAATCCGGGTACTGATGTCATCGCAAAGCCCTGCGTCACCACAAAAAAAGCAAAATAGGCTTTGAACACCATTTTTTCTGGAGACTCTACAAAAATATGAGTTTAAACAGTACACTAATAAAGCTCTACTAATAAACATACTGTAGAATGAGTCTATATATATGTTTTACACTTTGTACAAAACACACGCTCTTGGCGACTACCGATGGCATTGGGATGCCCGGTGTCACCGCGAATATAAAGAAACAATTTGTAAAGGTGGTTTTCTCCAAAATTGATCACAAAAAGAAAAGTTAAAATGATATCTTACTAAATATCTAGGCTTAAACTTTATTTAAAACATTTCTTTAATTGTAGTTTTCGTTATGTGAAATAAATTCACTGATCACAGATTATCCACAGTAAATGTGACAATGTTGTGCCGACTCAAAAAATTATTAAAAATAAAAACAGTTATTAATGTACTTTCTGATAAATACATACCAAATAAAACAAGCATTGGCATAGCCAATAGGTCTCGCTTTTGGGACCTTATAAGTATTTAGTTATGCAGTACAATATCCTTGGTGCAACAACATTAACTTTTGCATGGTTAAACACTTATAAGGTCCCAAAGGCGAGACCTATTGGCTATGCCAATGCTTGTTCTCTAATGCCTTGAGCGTTTTAGAAATCCTACCAATGAGATCTCCTTTGCTTGATGACCCCACCTGCCATGATCCCACTCTCGTTAGCCATGACAAGGCAAGTTTAACATTTTTTTTTTTTTTAAATTAAGAAAGCTTTTGTAGCGCAGCCGCTAAAGTGAGAGCAGTTGCCCTGTTAATTAAATAAATAAATAAGCGCAGCCGCTAAAGTGAAAGCGGCCCGCACTGTAAATTAAATAAATAAGCACAGCCGCTAAAGTGAAAGCGGACCACGCCATAAATTAAATAATTAAATAAGAGCTAAAGAACCACTTACATCCCCTCATTTTATGTATTCAGCCCTTCCTAATAGCTCACTTTTTGTGTTTCCTTTACACTCAGCCAGTGAACAACGGCTGCATCTTTTTTAATGCATCTTTTTTTCCTGCCAAAGTAACTCAGCAATTGTGTGATGCAAAAATGTGCTGAGAAAGGTCTGTCAGAATAATGCCCTTCGTTCCCCCGAAATGTTTCTCTTTTGACAGCTACCTTTCAGAGCCTGCATCACAGACGAGCCCGTCACATAGAGCACCAATCTTCTTCACCTTTTATGTCAGGAGCAAGACGAAGTTTGAGGTTCAGAAACCTGGCATAACAATGCATTTCCAACAACCAGATGAGCGGCTTATCTTTGCACAAAAGAAACTATGAGGCGAGCCAGACACCCAAGTCTTCATCTCCGCGACGTTCATGGCACTAAATGTTAAAAGGAAATGTTTTTTTTTTTAAAAAGTGCATAGGCACTGAATGTAAAAAAAAATGTGTGTATTTGAGAGTTATCTGCGGAAAGCTTACTGTCACCCCCGAGAGCTTTAAAAACAAAACAGCAATAAAAAAAAGAAGCCCGCGAGCGGTGCGCGCGCGAGAGCGTGCACCATGGCCTATTGCTTGCGGTTACCCGCACGGCCGCCGGGCGCGATAATTGAAAACACATGGCGGCCGTGCGGGTAACCGCACGGAAAAGGCCATTGTGCACGAGCGTGTGGTCAGCTTTTGTAAACCCCTTACATAAAGTCTCGCAGTGCAACGCATGCGCGCTACTCTAGGCTCGACCTAAAAATGAGCTGTATAATATATATATATATATATATATATATACAATGTACAATATCTAATTATAGAAAGAAAATACGAAAATCTTAGAAGCTCACAAAATGGATGCTACAATTAAGAAATAGAATTTAAAAAACCTTAGAAATTCAATGAAAAAAACAAAGGTTACAGGGACGTTATAATTAGGAAATGGAATTTAAAAAATCTTAGAAACTCACTGAAAAAACAAAGGTTACAGAGACGCTATAGTTAGGATCAGATTTCACTTGTACAAGCCCAGAAAAAATCAGCAGTTATAGTTAGCTGACCTAACTATAACTTGCGCTTCTGCAATGCACTGCTTATGAACTCACATATTACATCACACATGGCACTCCTCCCATAAAAAAACAAAATCAGCCCGCAAGGCGGAAGCCCTGCCCCCTTTCTCCACTACTCTGAAAATTCACCTCCTGGCACGCCGCTGGTTGGGGATGAAGTCACCTTGACTGCTGAGGGTCGTTGGGGCCAAGAAGACCTCCTGTTACCTCCAGTAAGTCCCACATAGCTGGAATGCTGAGAGGTGGTGGGAGGCCACGCCCCCTTTCTCCACCAATCTGCAAGTGCACCTCTTGGCATACTGCTGGTGGGGGGATGACGTCCTCTTTTCTCCTGTGGGCCTCAGGACTAAAGTAGACTTCTTCCCTCAACCAGTAGTGTGCCAGGGGGCGTGTTTGCAGAGTGGTAGAGAAAGGGTGCAGTGCCTCTGATGACCTATCAGCAATCCAGCTGTGTGGGTCTTACTGGAGGTAACAGGACTAGTAGTTGGCCCCCAAGGTCCCTTAGGAGCAAAGGCGACTTCATCCCCCAACTGGTAGTGCACAAGGAGGCGTGTTTGCAGAGTGGTGGAGAAAGGGGGCATGGCCACCGAAAACCTCTCAGCAAACCCACCGTGTGGGACTTACTGAAGGTAACAGGAGGGGTAGTTGGCCCCCAAGGAACCCCAATAGCCAAGGGAATTTCATCCCACAACTAGTAGTATGCCAGGAGGTGCATTTGCAGAGTGGTAGAGAAAGGGGGCTTGACCACCGAAAACCTCTCAGAGGCCCCACCCCCATTCTCCAGCACTCTGTCACCAGAAGTACTACTTAAAAATACCATAGCAATTCTCTGAAAAAAACAACGGTTACAGGGACGTCATAGTTAGGAATTAGCATTTAAAAAACCTTAGAAATTCACTGAAAAAACCAAAGGTTACAGGGACATTATAGTTAGGTTGATGTTTCACTCGTACAAAACCAGAGAAATTCAGCCATTATAGTTAGTGAGCGAACTATAACTCGTACCCCTGCAATGCACTGCTTATGACCTCACATATTACAACACTCATGACATGGTTAGTGACATCACTGATGACATCTCAAATTACATAACTGATGACATCATCCACAGAATCTCTAATGCACCCACTCGCATCCCATATAACCTTTCATACACCCACTCCAACTTCTAAACTACCATTCTCAAACCCATTCACATACCCATACCAGTACTTACATAGCCACTAACTGATTCATAGATTAACACACACATCCACTCACTCACCCATACAGTCACTCATACACCCACTCACTCATTAATACAGCCACTAACATGTCCACTCACACACCCATACAGCCACTCACACTCTGTGTCAGTAACACATAGAGCTACTCACACACCTACTCACTCACCTATACAGTCAATCATACAGCCACTTACTCGCCAATACAGTTTTTACTTATTTATTTATTCAGTGTTTTATATAGCGTGAAAATGACCCAATTTGGTTTCAGAGTGCTTCACAATTCTATAGCATTATAATTTGCTGCGTGAAAACAGCAATGCGTCACTTTTCAGTGCGCCCTCCTTGCGACATGATGGGTGTGTCATTTTTACTGTATGATGCATCATGTCGCAAGGAATGGCAGATACGTCATAATTACTGATGTTTCTGTCAGCGCAAAACTGATCCATTGCTGGAGTTGTGTCGGAAGCGTGACGCAACTCCAGCCATGTTCCTTTCACATGGGCAAGCCCCATGTGAAATGCCCTGTGTCAGTCTTACGCTTGCCATGAGGCAGGTGTAAGATATTGACGCAGTAGCGTCCTAGAAGTGGCACACTGAAATCCTATAGATTTCAATGCACCACTTCTACAAGGCTTGGATGCGAGGGAATGCCCGCCCTGCATACATTATACCTGCCGCAGGTATAATGTGGCACAGGAGTTTACAAAGTGACACATCTGCCTAGGTGCTTCACTTTGTAAATAGGGCGCAACATGGTGCATTTTTTACGCCACCGGTGCATCACAAAAAGTGACGCACCAGAGGTGCAAAAGTGTCACAAGGGCTCATAATGAGACCCTTTGTTTGACAAGTCCTTTAAACAAACTACCAAGCATATATATTCCCTTTTAAGTGGAAATCATTTGTACTTTACAATTAATACATGTCCTAATGATTACTAGATATCAAATTGCATTACAATAGTATGTGTCCTAAATATTATAACATGTGACATTTTAGAAATACATGTCCTAAGAAAACATCATATCATTTGGTACAGTGGACTGTACGTAGCAAACAGACTGGTTGTAGAATATAGAGCTAGATCTAGGAGTGTGATCTGGGATGAGCGATCAGATAGTTTCACTCCTATAAGTTGGAGGATCTGTTATCCTGCATTTATGTAATCTTCTGGAGAGAACAGATTATAGAAAATCGAAACATTGTCTGTTCGTCTCAAATGAGACCATAGACGTGTTTGGTCTGCTGTTAGTTATCACCCACCCATACAGACACTCAGACACCCATAGAGGTACTCAGACAACCAATCACTCAACCATACAGAAACTCACATACCCACTCAAACACCCATACAGTGACTTAGACACCAACTGACAGACAGATATAGACATTCCCATGACCAGTCACTCACCCATACATTCACTGAGACACCAAATCACTCACTTATACAGTTAGTCACGCACCCACTGAATCATCCAATCAGGTACTCTTACACCCACTGATTCACCAATACAGCTTGGTATATAATTTAATACTCAAACTTTTTTAAATGCTCACAATCACCAGATTATGTCATAAGTGATGTCATGAGTGATGTCATTTGAGATGTCATCAGTGATGTTATCAGTTATATCACTGACCATGTCATGAGTGATGTCATATGTGAGGTCATAAACAGTGCATTGTGGGAGCGCAAGTTAAAGTTATCTCACTAACTATACCGGCTGAATTATGAGTGAAACATCAGCCTAACTATAACGTCCCAGTAATCTTTGGTTTATTCAGTGTATATATATATGTGTAAAAGATTTCTTTTTTTAAATTTCATGAGCAATATTTGTGAATTTGTTGCAGTGCTCACTGTGGCCCCCGTTTAACATTGTGCTCAATTTGCGAATATCACTCAAAAATTAAATAAGTATATATTTAGACACTCACTCAGACACTAATGCACTCACTCAGAGACCCATTCATACTCTTACACCCACTCACACATCCACTCAGAGACTCATGCACTCACTCACAAACCCAGTCAGGGACTCATACATCCAGTCACAAACCTACTCAGAGACTCATGCATACACTCACAGACCCACTCAGACACTTATGCACACACTCACAGACACACTCAGATGCTGACACAACCACTCAGAGATGCACTCAGCGACTCAAGTACCCATTCACAGACCCACTCAGACACTCAAGCACCCACTCATAGACCTATTCAGACACTCACACACCCACTCACAGACTCACTCAGATACTTATACACCCACTCATATACTGCCCCATAGACTCATGCTCCCACTCACACGCTACCTCAGACACTTATGCACCTATCACAGATCTACTCAGATACCCATGTACCCACTCACAGACTCACTAGGACACACACCTACTTACAGACCCACTCAAACACTCATTCTCCTACTCAGACTCACACACCCACTGAGAGACCTACTCAGATATTCACACACCCATCAAAGACCCACTTTGACACTCACACACCCACTCACAGACCCACTCAGACACTCATGTACCCATCAAAGACCCACTCAGACACAAATACACCCACTCACAGTCCCACTCAGACACTCATGCACCCACTCACAGATATACTCAGACACTCACAGGCCCACACAGACAATTAGGCATCTATCACAGGCCCACTCAGATGCTCATGCACTCATTCACTAAATCACTCAGAGAGTTGTGCATCCACTCACAGACCTACTGAGAGACTCACTCACCCACATGCAGACTCACTCAGACACTCACAGTACCACTCACAGACCCACTCATATAATCACATGCCCACTCACAGACCTAATATTCATGCACACACTTACAGACCCACTCAGTCACTCATGTTCCTACTTACAGACCCACTCAGAGACTCCCACTCACAGGCCCACTCAGAGATTCACACACTCACTCACAGACCTACTCAGAGACTCACATGCCTAATCAGATACTCATGCTCCCACTTACAGAACCAGTTAGAGACTCACATACCCACTCACAGGCCCACTCAGAGAGTCATGCATCTATTCACTTATCCACTTAGATACTCACACACTCACTCACAGATCTACTCAACACTCACTCACCCACACACAGAATAACTCAGACACTCACACTCACAGATCCACCCAGACACTGACACACCCACTCATAGACCCACACAGATAAGTAGGCATCTACTCACAGACCCACTCAGAGACTCATGCATCCATTCACAGACCTAATCAGGCACTCACTCACTCACCCACACACAAACTCACTCTGCTACTCACAGCCCACTCAGACAATCACACACCCACTTGCCGTCCCGATACTCATGCATATACTCACTCTCATACAGGCACTCATGCTCCCACTTACAAACCCACTCAGAGACTCATGCTCCTACTCAGATTCTCATAGACCCACTCAGACACTCATGGACCCACTGACAGACCCACTCTGACACTCATGCTCCCACTTACAGACCCAGTCAAAGACTCACACACCCACTCACAGGCCTACTCAGAGACTCACACACCTATTCTCAGACCCACTCAGACACTCACACACCCAGATACAGAGCTACTCACACTCCAACACCCACTCACAGACACACTCATACACTCATGTACCCAATCACAGACCCATTCACATGCTCACATACCCACTCAAAGAGCTACTCACACTTTCACTCACCTACTCACAGACTCACTCAGACACTCACACACCTATTTAGAGACCCAGTCAGACATGCATGCATCCACTCAGAGACCCATTCACATACTCACCCACCCACTGACAGCTCTATTCAAAGACTCATGCACTCACTCACAGACCCTTTCAGACACTTATATAGCCACTAACAGACCCACGTAGACACTGACACACCCAGTGACAGATCCACACAGACTCTCAAATACCCACTCACAGACTCACTTAGATACTCATGCACCCACGTACTCACCCAGTCAGAGACTTATGCACTTACTCACAGACCCATTCAGACACTCATGCACCTAAGCAGAGACCCACTCAGACAGTCATGGTCATACTCACAGACCAACTCTAAGACTCAAGCACCCACTCACAGACCCATACAGACAATTATGCATCCATTCACAGACCCACTCAGACATAGAGTCAGTCATACACTTAGTCACCCACACACACAGACTCACTCATACACTTACACAACCACACACTCATCTACTCAGAGACTCATTCATTTACTCACAGACCCACTCAGATACACATGTACCCATTCAGAGACTCACTCAAATCTCACACATCTACTCTCATATCCATTGAGACACTCATGCACCCACGCATAACCAGTCAGACACTCACACTTCCAGTTAGAGACCTGCTCAGAGACTCATGCACTCACTTGTAGACCCACTCAGACACTCATGCACCCACTCGCTCACCTACTCAGAGACTCATGCATCCACTCACAGACCCATTCATACACTCATGCACCTAGACAGATACACAGAGTCACTTATATAGTTATGAATTTTAAATGTGCTGGAGTCTATTGAATGTCTGGTTTTTTGTGTGAATTCGCAACATAGTCACAAATTTGTAAAATAACTAAAAAGTAGAGATTTTAAAAGAAAATGAACCAGTGTTTTGGATATAGGGGGCTCCGAGAAGAGCCTGTGTGTTGATTGTTTGTAGATGATAACTACACATAAAACAGGATGCAGTGTTTCAAGTTGTTGAGGAACAAACTGCTGCCTTTCTCTGTGAAATGAACTCCATCATTTCTGTAAATATCATACATGTCAAAGCGTAAGTTGTTTGTAGATAGAGCCCATGTTATAGTCTGAGGAATGCAGAAACAGTTTTATTGACATGTTTCCTGGCTTTTTCTATCTGTGGACAGAATTAGTTTGCCCACTTCCATTTCGGCCTTTGGCTTATGTTGGAGAATACCAAGCCAGTCTGAGGGAAAAGTACCATTAATTGAGCAAAGTTATTCTTCATTAGGATTTCCTGTCCTACCTCAGTAAGTGTGCCTAGGGCATTGCAAACACAGTGTATAATCATGAGGTCAGGGTATTTGCAATCCACAATGCATTCAACCAAAGGCTGCAATTGATGCTCCTTTAACACTCTCTGGCCAATACATGTAATGTCCACAATAGTCAAACCCTTGTCTCTTTCTAGCACACCCTGTAGCCCAAAACACAAAGCTGTGACCTACAACCCAGACTCTGACCGTTTTGAAAGTAATGAGAAGTAGCACACAGGAGAAGGCTGGGGCTGAATGAGGCATCTTTCAAAATGAAAGGCAGTTAAAATGGAGGACAGGACTTGTTTTAAACAAAATGCATATTTGAATGGATGGTGTAAATTTGCAGGTGATAAAATTAGGCAGCACCTTTAAATTATAAGTAAGTAGATCTGTGAATGGCTCTGGTAAAAATAATAACATGTAATGCAAACTTGGATATGCATGTAATTCTGCTTAGTCAGCCACACCTGTTGCAGTTCATTTAAAAACTAGTATGTTGTTTCTAGAGTGTGTTGTGAACGTTTGACCTACTGGTTCAAGAGAGTGTTTCAAAGGGGGATGCTATGGAAACTGAGCTAAGACTCTGTGGGGGGAAGGGTATTAATTATTAAACAGACTGCAGTGTATTAGTTAAAGTTAGAGTGGTTTTGATCCATTATTTATGAAGGAGGGTTTATTTTCCTAGTCAGGAGTTTCTTATAAAGTGTAGTGTAGTTGTAAAGTATCAAGCGTACAAACCTAGATATGTATTTGGACTCCCTTCGTTATTCGCAAATTCATCACAAATTTACACGGGGGCCTTGCTGAGGGTCGCGAGGAATTCGCGAATGTGATCAAAAACACTACCAGATTGGGCTTCTTTACTGAAGTGCAAGAAAGTGTTAAGAAATATTGACCATTGAGAAGTTGAATAGCAAAAGTAAAATATGAAACCAATATTTTTGAAACCAATATTTTTATTTGCTAACTACAGTAGTATTACTAAGAGCAAAGTTGAAAAGGTTGCCATTTATGTTTGCTTTGTATGAGAGTGGTGTACTAATCTAATGCTTAGTTTTCATATTTTCTCTGCTAGCACAGTGCAGCTGACAAAATAAAAAAAAATACTGACCTACCAACTCAATTGACAGGTATATGAATTAAAGTGCTGTTTAAAAAAAATCTGATTGAAAAGATACATGTGTACATGAGGTTGATGAAAGTGTGTATGATATATGCAATAGTATTGAGAGTACATGTGGGCATTTGACGAGTGGGTGTGTGATTGTTTTTGTAGGTTTGTGAATGGGTGTGTGAGTGTCTGTGGGTTTGTGAGTTTCTGGGTATGATAGTAGGTATGTGAGTAGTCCTTTAATCATGTGTTGCCCTGGAACTGCGTGTAGTTTTACTGCATAGATGAATTGCAAATAAACACTGCTTGCTAAGCTTTAAAGTTCAGTTTAATTATGTACTAGTTACTTCTTAGGTAGGGTTCAGGTAAGCCATAGGGCAGGATGCTATGTGCTTAGAAGGTAAGACATGCACTGTAAAGTCTCAGTCAGTCACAGGTGCAGTTTGAGAACTCTAGGCACAGTTAAATATCCAGCATCTCACACATAATGCAAATTACATACATACAGAAGGTTCCGGTGCCTCTGCCCTCGAATTTGTGGCCTCGCTCTATGGAGACTCCTCTTAGCTTCTCAGAGAAGGTCCGGAACCTCTGAGTTACTTTAGATGAGCACCTCTCTCTTGAAAAGCAGGTTAACCCTTTCGCTGCCAGGCCCCCCCCCGCCACTGCCTTTTTTGACTATTTGGACTGCTTCGCGCTTAGGGCCCCATAACTTTTTGTCCACAAAGGTATCCATGCCAAACATGCCAAACTTGTGTCCTGAGGATTCTAAAGGGATCAAGGGTTTGTGGATTCCCCTGGAGTGGACCATGAAATCAGGCAAAATACAGCTAAATTAGTTGTTTTTGGGGAAAAATTGGATAAAAGTGCTGCTGAAGAAAGAGTCTGTTTTTTTCCCTGCAAATGGTATCATCAAAGGTTTTGTGGTGCTAAAATAACCATCTTCCCAGCTTTCAGGAACAGGCAGACTTTTGTCAGAAAAACAAAATTTTCTACACAGATTTGGCATTTTACTGTTTTCCCTATTTTTTGTGCTTTTAAACTTCTTCCAGTTAGTGGTAGACATGGGTGTGAAATCAATAATGGATCCCAGAGAGCTATACATTTCTTGAAAAGGAGAGGAAATTCTGAATTCAGAAAGGGGTCATTTGTGTAGATCCTTTAAGGTTTTCCTATAGAAAGTAACATTTAAAGAATATTTAAATTTAGTTGAAAAGAACAGCCATGTGTGCCTACATTTTCACCTGTAACTTCATCTAACTATGGTATATTTTTAAAAGCTATATTCAGTTATGTCCGTGGGACCCTTCTGGTTGTGGGGTTATATTAGGCTTGTAGGTTCACCACGAACCCGAGATACCCAGATCCAATAACTGAGTTGCACCTTGCAATGGTTTTTCATTGTGTACCCGGTATACAGTAATTCATTTGGTAAAATATAAAGAGTGAAAAATGGGTATCAAGGAAACCTATGCATTTCTAAAATGGGAACAAGATATGGAGTTTAGAAGCAGTGGTTATTTGTGCATCTCTGAATTTGTGGGTACCCATATTAGTATGTGAATTAAAGGGTATTGTTCAAAACAACTTCTCTTTTTCACACTGTCTTACATTTGGAAGGCGGAAATGCGTAGAAAGACAAATGGTAATAACACTTGTCCTACTATTCTGTATTTCCCTAAGTATCCCTATAAAAATTATCACTCACTCGTGTGGGTATGCCTAGTGTCTGCGACAGGAAACTGCCCAAAACGCAACGTGGACACATCACATTTTCCAATTAAAACTGACCCTTTTTTCTCAATGTGCCTAGCTGTGGATTTTGGGCCCATTTCAGCCGGCACCTAGGGAAACCCAGCAAACCTGTACATTTTTGAAAACTAGATACCCAGGCAAATCCAGGATGGGGGAACTTGTGTGGCTTCCCCCAGATTATGTTACCCAGAATCCCTTGCAAACCTCTAACTTTGTCGAACAAAACACATTTTCCTCACATTTCTGTGATGAAAAGTAATGGAATCTGCAGGGAGCCATAAACTTCCACCAACCCAGCATTCCCCCAAGTCTCCCGATACAAATGGTACCTCACTTGTGTTGGTAGGCCTAGTGCCAATGACAGGAAATAGCTCAAAATGCAAAGTGGACACATCACAATTTTGCAGTGAAAACTGACCCTTTTTGGCAATGTGTCTAGCTGTGGATTTTGGGCTCTAGCTCAGCCGGCACCTAGGGAAACCAGCAAACCTGTACATTTGTGAAAACTAGACACCCAGGGGAATCCAGGATGGGGTGACTTGTGTGGCTCTCACCAGGTTCTGTTACCCAGAATCCCTTGCAAACCTCAAACTTTGTAAAAAAAACCCACATTTTCCTTAAATTTCTGTGATGGAATCTGCTGGGAGCCACAAACATCCAACCACCCAGCATTCCCCCAAGTCTGCCGCTAAAAATGGTACCTCACTTGTGTGGATAGGCCTAGCGCCTGCAAAAGGGAAGGGCCCAAAATGTATTGTGGTAATATCAAAATTATGTATCACAAAATTACCTTATTTTGCAAGGGAGGCCCCTGCGATTTTGGCCCCTGGCTAGGCGGCCATCTAGGGAAACCTACCATACCCATACATTTCTGAAAACTAGACACCTGGGGGAGTCCAGGGAGGTGTGAGTTTTGTGGATCCCCTAATGTTTTCCTACCCAGAATCCTCTGCAAATCTGTAATTTAGCTAAAATTCACATTTTCCTTACATTTCTGTGTGGGATCACCACGCCAGCACAAATTTCCTACCATCCAGCATTCTCCTCGGTCTCCCGATAGAATGATACCTCACTTGTTTGGGTGTCCAATACAGAATTGCCTAAAAACGTATATAAAAAAATATAGCGCTTAGAGCTCACTGTGCTATCCCCTCAATATCTATGTTTTTGGCCTTTCCCACCCACACAAGTGAGGTATCATTTTACTCTGGAGACTGAGGGGAATGCTGGGTGGTAGGAAATTTGTACTGGTACTGTGATCCCAGACAGTAATGTGAGGAAAATGTGATTTTTTTTTGCTAAATTTGAGGTTTGCAGGGGATTCGGGTTAAGAAAACAATGGGGGATCCACGCAAGCCACATATCCCTGAACTCCTCAGGGTGTCTATTTTTCAGAAATGTCTGGGCTTAGTAGGTTTCCCTAGATGTCTGCCTTGCCGGGTAACAAAAACATAGGTGCCCCACTTGCAAAACCAGGTCGTTTTGTGATACATAATTTTGATGTTGGGAGAGAGTAAGCTGTTGCGAGGAACTACATGACAGAAGAACTGCTTAAGTACTGCTTAGTTATATGGTTTAGTCATATGCCTTTTTAATATTCACTTTGCATATTGTGTTGGCTAACTTCAGTCATTTTAGCCATTTTGGTGTGTTTTTCAACCGTGGCTGTGCTTCGCTCTGATTGGCCTGTTTTAGCCAATCAGAGACAAGCCTGGGAGAAGCCAGTTGTGCCACACAGGTACTTCATGCATGCCACAGTGCAGACGCGCTGTTGAGAGAGAGTGAGCTGTTGCGAGTAACTACGCAACTGAAGAATTGCTTAAGAACTGCTTAGTTATACGCTTTAGTCATACGTCTTTTTAATATTCACTTTGCACGCTGTGTTGGCTAATCTCAGTCATTCTAGTCATTTTGGTGTGTTTTTCAACTGCGGCTCTGCTTCGCTCTGATTGGCCTGTTTTAGCCAATCAGCGACGAGCCTGGGAGGAGCCAGTTGTGCCCCCAAGGTACTTCATGTACGCCACAGCGTGGACGCTCTGTTGGGAGAAAGTGAGCTGTTGCGAGGAACTACGCAACAGAAGAACTGCTTAAGAACTGCTTAGTTATACGCTTTAGTCATACGCCTTTTTAATATTCACTTTGTAAGTTGTGTTGGCTAATCTTAGTCATTTTAGTAATTTTGGTGTGTTTTTCAACTGCGGCTGTGCTGCGCTCTGATTGACCTGTTTCAGCCAATCAGCGACGAGCCTGGGAGGAGCCAGTTGTGCCCCCAAGGTACTTCATACACGCCGCAGCACGGACGCGCGCAGCGGGTGCACCTGTGGCACACCTAAGGCAAGCCCGTCTGCATCCGTCCGCACCTGGACGTTGCCAGGAGCCAGGCACTCTGCCTGGTTGTCACCCCTCAGGTTGGTCTATTCGCGTGAGGCTCTGCTCGCCCTGCAATCGGGAGTCCCTCCTTGCAGAGGTCACAGCTGGTCTCCATTTGCCGGTTCCCCATTCTGCAATCAGTGTGCTGTTAGGCTCAGCCCCTGTCCGCGTCCCTCCCCTTGCACAAATGAATTCAGAATTTGCAGTTTAAATTGTTGCTCCTTGGTAAAACACCATCCAGAGGTGTTTGACCTCCTATTTGAGTAGTCCCCTGATATCTTATTCCTCACGGAGACCTGGCTCTCTTACCACTCTGTTGCGATCCCAGCCCTGGCCCTGCCGACTAGATACATCATCAACATTCTGAATCAAATGGTGGGGAGAGGCGGGGGCATTGCAATGGTATATAAAACCATCTACGCCTGTACTTTTACCCTGGAAAATCTCCCTGACTGTGAAAGCGCACTTTATAAAAGTGCACTGATGGATAATTTCAGATTCTCTAGATTGCTCATCTACCGGCCTCCAGGTCCATCTAAAACATTTAGAGATGCCCTAGCCAATGCCGTCACCACAGTGGCACTTAAATCATCCAATTTCACCATCATATGTGACCTGAATCTCCATCTGGAGTCCCAGGGTGTCTTTAATAGTCATGATTTTTTAGGCGATATGGCAGCATGCCAACTGTCACAACGGGTCTCAGGACCTACGCACTTGGCCGGTCATTTTCTCGACCCTGTTTTTAACAACATCCCGTCCCTAGAGGTCCAGGCCCGTTTACCCATGACATGGACCAACCACTTTGTCGTGTTGTTCTACATTCACCTAGCAGGCTCTAAATCTCAGCCCCACCGCAACCCTATATTCAAATGTCTGTAGCATAAATTGGATTCTGCCACCTTCCGAGCTACTTACGGCACTCTGACACCAGCATTGCCCACTAACATAGTGGCGGCCAATGAGCGCTTCTGGGGGTGGGTCTATCAGGCACTGCACAAGTGCATCCCTGCCAAGTTGACCTATCCTAAGAAAGTGCAGACTAATGCTTGGTTTGACGAGATGCTAACAGTAGCAAAGGAGAACTGCAAGATTCTAGAGCGTTCTTGCAGGCTCTCTTACGACCCCATAGCCAAAATTCAGTATAGAACTTCCATCAAAACCTACCATAAACTGGTCCGGAAGACTCAGCCACTTACTACGCTAACAAAATCAATACGAGTAACAACCCCCCAAAAACGATCTTCTCCCTTTTAAAAGATATGGTGAAATCGCCGTTGGTTCCTGAAAGCACCATATCATCCAACCCTCAATGCGTGGCATTTGCCACCCACTTTATAAATAAGGTTGAGTACATCTATGACAGTTTCTGCCCGGAGAGGACCGATCTGGACTCATCGGGGGTCCACCACATAGGAATTACTAACCATTCCTTATCATCTTTTTCTCCGATTTCCTCTGAAGTCCTTCAAGTCCTGTTTACTAAGATAAAATCCGGGTCCCCAGATGACCCGCTTAAACCCGAACTCTTTGTAAAGTTCAAAAACTGTCTGTTAACCGGATGCTTGGAGCTTATCAATCTATCCTTATCTTCGGCAGTCACCCCAGAATCTTGGAAACATGCCAAAGTCATTCCTTTGTTGAAAAAACTTCACTAGATGCCGCCAGGCCAGATAATTTTTGCCCGATCTCTCTACTTCCATTTCTAGCCAAAATAACAGAATCTCACGTCAGTACTAATTTGACTCAGAACCTGGAATCTCACTCCATATTGGATCCCTCCCAAAATGGATTTAGGCCTCATCTTAGCACTGAGTCAGCTCTGCTGGTGGTCACTAAGCAACTACGTGTTTCCCTGGATGAGGGCAGAGCCTCAGCACTGATTCTACTCGACCTAAGTGCAGCATTCAATACTGTCTCCCATAACATTCTGCTGCACCGGCTGCGGGAGATCAGGATGGTAGGTGTTAGAATTGGGGGTCTCTAGTTGGCACAGGTAGGTACTTGTGACAAATAGGGACCCTCGCCTCTAGTCAGGGTAAAGGGGTACACTCCTAAAATAACCCCTGCTCACCCCCTTGGTAGCTTGGCACGAGCAGACAGGCTTATCTCAGAGGCAGTGTGTAAAGCATTTGTGAACACATACAGTAATCTAGTGACACACTACAGATGGACACCACACAAGGTTTTATATCAAAAATAAGTATTCTTTATATAGTTTTAACACAAGACCATAAACGACAAAAATCCACAATACTGTACTTAAAATGGTAGGTTTAGCTTAGTTCAGTTCAGTTCTTAAGATGCGACACTTTAAGTCAATGTACCTTACGATGCGGGACGCTTCCACAACAAGCAATGTTGCAGCGATGGAAATGCGACAAAGTTCTGGTGCAAAGAAATAAAGACGTCAAGTTCTTCTTGAGGCGGCACGCTTCTCCGAGGTTGCGAGAAGTCTCGACTCGATGCGTCAGCTACAGCGGCGACACCCTTGTTCAGCGATGCGACGACAGCGGCTTTGGCGGCGACCCTCTTCTCCGACGTGGCGAGACGCTTCCGCTCGATGCGACAACTGCAGCGGCGACACCCTTGTTTCGTGATGCGACGGCAGCAGCTCCGACGGCGGCACGCTTCTCCGTGGATGCGAGGCGCTTCTCTTGATGCGGTGCAATGCGACAGCTACAGCGGCGACACCCTCCTTCGGAGTTGCGACGGCAGCAGCAGCGACGGCGACACGCTTCCTCTTCGTTGCGGGACGCTTCTCTCGATGCGGTGCAATACGACAGCTACAGCGGCGACACCCTCCTTCGGAGTTGCGACGGCAGCAGCAGCGACGGCGACACGCTTCTTCCTCTTGAGTCGCGCTTCCAGCTCCTTGCGACACGCAGTCCCTTCAGAAGGCCCAAAACAGCAGCAGGCACTTCCAAAGGATTCTTGGGGAGCTGGTGGTTGAAGTCTGTTGTCCCTGAGACTTCAGCAGGAGGCAAGCTCTTTTCTCAAGCCCTTGGAGATACTTTACAAGTTGAATAAAAGTGCACACAAAGTCCTTTCTCCTCCCTTTGGCAGTCAGGCAACCACTGCAGGCAGATCCCTCTAGCTTAGGGATAGTCTTCTCCTCAGTTCCTTCTTGGTTCCGCTCCTCAGCAAAGGTTTCTTCTTGTTTTCCCAAAGTGATCTAATTTCCTAGGGGTCTGGGTCCCCTTTTTATACACAGTTTTCCTTTGTTCTCTGAAGGCAGAGAGGCCTCTGCCCAGCCCAAAACCAGTTCTGGTCAGTCCTGGAGCACTTTGTTTTTCTGACTCCTTCTTTCCTTTCAGAATGTGGGGCAGGGTGCTCAGTCGCCCGGCAGGAGGTGGAGCCAGCATTGTGGAAGGCAGGCACAGCCCTATTCAGACCCAGGTGCAACTCCTCCCTCCACTCTGGATGCAGATCTTTCTATTCAGCCCTGTGCTGACTCACCCTGTCTCCTGTAGCCACCCCCAGCCCCTGTCACTCAATCTCCAGACAAGGAATACACAACCTAGCAGAGGCAGGCTTGGAAGTTTAGGCAAGAAAATACCCACTTTCTAAAAGTGGTATTTTCAAACACAGAATGTTAAAACCAACTTCACTAAAAGATGTATTTTAGCATTCTGAGTTCAGGCATACTAAATTCGTTTTTCTACCATGTTCCCTGGGTCAGTTCTGACTATAAGGTGTAATAGTCAGTCTGCCCATTCTGGCCTATGGGGAGCAGGTAGCCTTGCAATAGTGAAAAACGAAAATGGCTGTAATTCACTATTAGGACATGCCACACACCCCAGGGCATGTCCTACCTTATACTTACAATGCACCCTGCCCTAGGGCCTACTTTAGGGGTGACCAACATGCAGTAAAGGGAAGGTTTAGGGACTGGTAAGTGGGTGTACTCACCAAGTCGACATGGCAGCCCTAGGCTGCACACAGGCTCTGCAATGGCAGGCCTGAGGCACATTTTACAAGCCGCTTCTGTGGGTGGCACAACCAGTGCTGCAAGCCCACCAGCGGCATTGGATTTACAAGCCCTGGGCACACTCAGTGCACTGTACTAGGGACTGACAAGTAAACCAATCATCCAATCATGGAGTCACTAATACATCACAATTTATCATAGGGAGAGCATATGCACTTTAGCACTGATCAGCAGTGGTAAAGTGCCCAGAAGTCATAAAACAGCCAACAACAGGTCAGAAAAAATATAGGAGGAAGGCAAAAGTTTAGGGATGACCCTGCAAAAAGGGCCAAGTCCAACACAACCCCCTTCCAGCCAAAACGCAGGGTAGACCAATCACTACCTTGATGGGCTTCCCTGCTTTGGGCGATAGAACCTGGACCCTGGCCCACAACAGCAGGGGCATACTCCAGTTCTACGCCAATCTGAACCTATTTGGATCCCTCTGTCCATACTCTCAGGACCCACCAAGCTAATCCATGGGGAACCCTTCTCCTCACCTGTGGACACCACCTGTGCAGCACCTAACCTTAACTTGCTCACAGGTGTGTCCCAACAGACAGCCAGCAAGCCACAGTGGCCACTGACAGTGGTCAGGGATGAGACCCAGGCCTTATGCCTCTCAGGGCTCTCAAACCTCTGTGGCGTCAGAGAGCGAGGGGCAGTAGCCCCAGGTGCTTGGCACCCTTTGTCCACTCTCCCTCCTGTCAGGTCAGGTATGACATCCTGGCGCTGACCCACCAGCCCCGGGCCTATACCCGGCGGCTGGACTGGAGACTGGGGTGGGCTTTCCCACACCCGGTCCTCCTCCTTGGGGCTCTGTACCCTCCCACCTGGAGCGGTACCCCCTTCCAGAATTGTCAGGGCACCTGCGACAGGTGTCCTGCACAATTCCGCCCACCAGTTCAGGGGTTCTATCCTGCAACTGGGCGTCCAGGTCAGGGGGGACACCCTGAACCTGGTCCTCCAATCTAGGGTCTAAACCCTCTAGTTGAACCGGGGTCAGAGGCGAGGACTCCCTCCCTCTGCACCCCCTTCCAAGTACTGCCCCCTCCTATGAGGAGCGGTGCCCCCTTCCAGAATTGTCAGGGCACCTGTGGCAGGTGTCCTGCACAGTCGCCCCCAGTTCAGGGGTTCTATCCTGCAACTGGGATCCCAGCATAGGGTCTGTACCCTTAGACTGGGCAGAGGCCAGGGGTGAGGCTGTCCTCTCCCCGCCTCCCTTACTGGGGTCCTGCACTCTCCCACCTGGAGCGGTGCCCCCAGAGGACAACCTGGTAGGGGCACTGTTAGCAGCTGCCCCTTCCTCCAGGTCAGGGGGACACCCTGAACCTGGCCCTCCAACTCAGGGTCTGTACCCTTAGGCTGGACCTGTGCCTGGCAACCCAGGACTTCCGGGAGGGTACACCAACCCCCCAAGGGAAACACACTCCTTTAGAGTTGTGTAATAATCTGCCTGGCGCACCAGGACTTCTTGGGGAGCACGCATGCCCCCCAGAGGGTAACACATCTCTCATGTGTTGTGTGACAGTCCGCCTGGCGCAGATCTCCCGACGCCTGTCCATCTGACAGCGCGGGGAGATCCCCAGGACAGAAGTGGTGTTACCATGGTCATTCACTGGTGACTCAGCCCTTCTGGCTGGTCCCTGACCCACTGGTTCTTCCACTGGGGACTCTCTCCCCCTCTCACCCCTCACTCTGGACTTCTGCACCCTCCCAACTGGAGCGGCACTGCCAGACACCAGAAACACTGGAGCTCCATTTACAGACGCTCCAGGTTCTCTAGACACTAGGAGATCCTCCTCAACAGGCGGCCCATCAGGACAGCCTAGGCTCCCTACCTGGTGTTCCCTTAAAGAACCATCCAGGCTCTGAGACTGGGTTTCGGGCACCTGGGGACACGCAGCCCCACACTCACTCCTTCTCCACTGAGACAGGACGTGAGTCCCTACACCCTCCCATTACCACGGGACCTAGCTGGGCTACACTGAACCTCTCCCACCACTCTGGGTTGGAAGACACCTGAGCCACTCCTCTTAGGGTCACTCCCCAATGCCTCTTCAGACCCTCTGGAATCCACCAAAAGGTCTGCCTCCAATGTGAGCTCCCTGAGGTCAGAGAACTCACTCTCCAACAGGTGTTGGCATAGCTCTGGAAAACAGGGACTTACAATATGCTCTCCCAAAATTGGATCACACAGTCCCCCACAGGGGTTAACCAAACTATCCTTCACCTCACCATCCAGTGCCTCACACACGTACTCCACACCACTCTCCTGAGACTGGCAAGACAGTATCTGACTGTCTCTGTCACTCAACCCACACTCTTCTGGGCGGTCTTCACACTCACATACCAGGACTTCAACCATGGGGGAACCCCTCTCCCTGCACCTCTCATCTAGAGTCAGTAGAGTGTCCCTCACACCACTAGGACCATGAATCCCTGTGTCAGTTTCCCTATTCCTATCAGGGACACTGCGCACTACTGGAGCTACCTCATGTCCTTGAACCTCCTGGTGTATGTTAACCCCCTCCAAGTCAGGCGCCACATCTCTGGGTGTGTGCACTACTCTCTCAGCACTGAATAACTTAATTTTGCTGCCACCATCTGAGCTGGACTCCACCTCCAACTCAGCAAAGCTCACTTCCTGAGCTGCCCAAATTTCCTCTTCTTGGGCTTACACAAATCCCTCTCCTGGTTTTCTTCCTTTTTGTCCGACAGGTATTTTCAAGTCATTTCTCCCCCTTTTTACTCTAACACACATCCTTTACATTGCGGTGTTCCCCAGGGTTCAGCATTGAGCCCTTCTTTGTTCAATGTTTACATTCGACCATTGGCTCAGTTAGCTAAAGCTCGAAATATTTGTTTGGAGTCGTACGCTGATGACACACAGCTGGTGCTTTCCTTTACAAATGATCCTAGCCAGGACTTCCAAAAGTTTCAGGAGGATCTGACTGCCATCTCTGTTTGGATGTCAGCCAACTGTCTTCAACTGAATTCCACTAAATCAGGAATCCTCCTCTTAGGGAGAGACCACCATGTCTGGGGCAGCAATTGGTGGCCCCCGAGCTTGGCGCACTGCCCCAGCCAAAAACTGTTGTCAAGAACCTGAGCGTCTCGGTGGATAGCGCCCTTTCCTTTGACACTCATGCTAAGTCAGCGGCAGGCACCTGCTTTGGCCTGCTCCGGAGCCTAAAACGCATTTTGGAACTTTTTGATGCTCATACTCGTCAGATGATTGTCCAGGCCACTGTCCTGGCAAGGCTGGACTATTGTAACACATTGTTCCTTGGCTCTGATAAATAAGGATTCAGTGCGCCCAGAATGCCGCCGCCCATACTCTGTTTGCCCTCCCTAGGTTATTGTTCGGTCGCTGGTCTCCTTTGCCGTCTACATTGGCTGTCCAGAGAGCAGAGCATCCACTATAAAGCCCTCTGCTTCACCCATAAGATTCTTGCTGGCACTTGTCCAGCGATCCTCACCAATTTGTGTCCTCCATACGCCCCTATGCGTGCTCTACGATGTGCTGATCTCCATCTTGCACGGGTTCCCCAAGTCCACAGAGCCAGAGGGCGTTCCTTCCGTGTGATTGTGCCGGCCCTGTGGACATCCCTACCCCTCTCGACCAGAAGCATTCCTAATCACTTGGCCTTCAGAAGGGTGGTGAAGACTTGGCTTTTCGCTGATTGTTAGTTTCCTCCACATGGGGGCAGAAAGACTGTCCCTTTTGTGTTGGGGTGGGGGCAGCCCAAGCCCCTCTTTTATAAAAAAAATTCCTGGTGCCTAGTAGGCTTTCTGGCCCTCTGGGCGGAGAGCAGGGGCTATTGCCCCTATCTGCACCCAAAGGGGGACAGAAAGACTGTGGTAATTTTTGGGAGGGGTAGGGCATTAAAATGCCCATTTAGGGCAGCCCTCACCCCTATGTTTTCACAAAGAAAGAATCCTGGTGTCTAGTGGGCTTTCTACCCCCTGGGGGCAGATCTGGGATAATAACTCTCATCTGCCTCACGGGGGCAGAAAGACTGCCCCTTTTGTGTTGGGGTGGGGGGCATTGGCATGCCCATTGTGGGCAGCCCCACCCCTCTATTATAGAGAAAACACACCCAACCCTGGTGCCTAGTGGACTTTCTGCCACTCCAGGCTGGCAGATCAGGGGGTATTGCCCCTATCTGCCCCTCAAGGGGACAGAAAGACTGCAACAATTTTTGGGAGAGGTGGGGGCATTATAATGCCTATTTAGGGCAGCCCTCACCCCTAAGTGTTCTCAAAAAAAGAATCCCTGGTTTCTACCGGGCTTTCTGCCCCCAGGGGTAGATCACAGGTAATAACCCTCATATGCCTCCAGGGGGGCAGAAAGAATGTCAGTTTTGTGTTGGGGAGTGGGGGCACTGGCATGCCCATAGTGGGCAGCCCCATCCCTCTTTTACAAAAAAAGAACTATTATCCCTGGTGCCTAGTGAGCGTTCTGCCCCCTGGGGCGCAGATTGTGGGCTATTGCCCCCATCTGCATCCCAGGGGGCAGAAAGACTGTGCCAATTTTTGAGAGGGGAGGGGGCATTATAATGCCCATTTAGGGCAACCCCTGCCCCTGAGTTTTCAACAAAAGAAATCCCTGATGTCTAGTGTGCTCTCTGAAAGAAAGACTGAAAAATGTCAAAGTTATATGGGGGGAGCAAATGCCCTTGCCCAAGGGGCCACTCCCCCCTCCCTGGTGTCTTGTGGGTGGATCCTTTCTTGGGGATCGCCCTCCTGTGGTGATCCCCAAGCATGGATCCACTATGGAAGGGTACCCCTGGAAAGTGGAGATTCTCCCCTTTCCAATGGTACTTCTCTCATCTGCCTACGTGCTCAGGGGGCTGAGATAGTCTCAGGAGCACGGAGGCAGTGAAAGTGAAATGAGCCGATCGGTTCAGTTTCAGTGTAATGACGTCAGCGCGCCATACACGCCAACCGTCATTGCACTAAAAAAAAGAAAATGCCTCAAGCAGCCGGAAAAGCTGTTCCCCAGCTCCCGAGGCTGAAAAAGAAAAAAAGAAATCCCTCTGCTGGTTGCAGTAGCGGGATTTCTGACTGCTGTGCTGAGGACATAATAGTTACTTCCTTTGCACAGCAGCACCGCAGCCGAGGATGTAACCATTACGTCCTCAGCATAGAAGGGGTTAATGGAGTAGTAGAGGTTTGCTTTGCACTTCTTCGGAGCCTCAGA
This sequence comes from Calotriton arnoldi, assembly GCA_963921515.1. Taxonomy (NCBI): domain Eukaryota; kingdom Metazoa; phylum Chordata; class Amphibia; order Caudata; family Salamandridae; genus Calotriton; species Calotriton arnoldi. Next base: position 661,640 of record CAWUFW010001800.1, read on the forward strand.
AAGGTCTTTGCAATGCTACTTACTCAAGCCAAATCTTGAATTGCTAGGTGTGTAGGGTTTAGCAGACTGGACTACTGTAATGTCCTTCTCTTGGGAGCCCCCAACTATCTGATCATGAGACTGGACAGAGTTCAAGTTGCTACAGCCAAATTGACTCTGAATAGATCATGTAATTCTTTGGCCTCCAGTGCTCTAAGAAACCTTCATTGGTTACCCATTGAACAAAGGATCCTTTAGCATTGTATTTAAAGCCTTCCAGAAAGAATGCTACATTCAGCTACAGCCAATCTTGTTCAAGAAGACAGATTCAGCAGGATGCGTCAACGGGGACAAGCTTTCTCTATTAAAGCCGCTAAGGCTGGGAATAAGCTGCAGCCTCAACTAAGATGACTTGCTTGAGTTGAGGAAAGCCATCAAGACCTGGCTCTTGCCAAAATTACATTGATCTGATGATAACCATTCCTTCCCCTTTTTTACCCTATTCCTTCTCTCTGCTTCTTACCATGACTTACCATTGTTAGTGCCAGGATACCAGTCTGGTTACAGTGTGCTCTATAAATATATCATACAATATAATACAATTTACAAAAGCAGAGTGAGTCACCTAGCCAGTCAGAGAGAGACAGAGACATGCAGGTATTCTGTGGTATGTCAATACAGCACCTAAGTATCCAGCAGTAACTGAGCCATTTGCACACTTAGTTATACTCCTAATCACCTATGCAGACAACATGTGCTGGACAAATACCAATTTCTGGAAGAACTTATACTAGTTTGGCTACCATCTTTCACGAAGGACTTAATGTAACATCTGGATAATACACTGTCTACATAAAGAGTGAAACTTGATGGACAGAATGTAATGACAGCAACCTTAAATTCAAACAAAAACTGCTGTTGAAAATTCCAAATTCTTACCTCTTGTTTCTTCAACTAAAGTACTAAGGTGGACTTCCGAATAAAAAAAGTGGTGTATGGTATTTCTTCTATGTGAATTGTCAGTGCTTAAGACATTATTCGGCCTATCAGGTGTGATGTTTGCAAAAGTGTCTCCAAAATTCGAGTGTGTGTTATATCTATTAGTAGTATTGTAACAGTTATAATAATAAAAAAGCAATTTTTAACACATGTTTATTTAGATTAGTTCAGTAAAGCTAAGAAACAGAAAGAAGGGAAAATGAAATGTTTTACTATAATGTAATATAGTGTTACAGAATAAGCAAGGTGTACTGTTTTGTTTCTGGAATTTTTTTAATATATTTCTAACTTATATTTCAGTGGTTGGAGTTATACGGCTTTAGATGTGCCAATATACTCGTAGTGTTGCACAAATATTTCTAAGACGTACTCCTGGAGAGGGATTGATGCATAAAGAGCACCTCACATGCTTTGCCACCACTTTCTTTTGCCCGGCGCAGATGGTGAAAAACTCCCATGAAATTGATTGCTGCTTTGTTCCTTCGAAGAACTGTGTTCATCAGGGTGTGGCTGCTGATCCTCTCTGCCACCAGATCCCATTGATTTAAAAATGATTTAAAAAACAACCACATTTGAATCTAGAAGAAGAAAACAACCATTTATGATTTGAGAACAGGGTTTTTCCTATAATTTGTATGATTGTTTTTCCCCACTGTTTAAGAATTAATTTTTATGCAGTACTCTATTTAGGATGTACAAGTACAAAAACTTAGAACAGTAAAAAGGGAAAAGGAAATGCTTTACTAAAATGTGAAATACTACTAATGCATGAAAAATCTACTGTTTTGTTTATAATATGAACTTGTGCATTGCATAAAATAGAAGTTTATTGTAGAATTTTGTAAAAAGTAATGCTAACTTCAATTTATGTTCTTTTTCTTTTAAACAGATGAAAGACACTAGCTATTGAAGTAATTTCCTAAGTACTTCTTTCTGTGTAGCTCAACAAACTTACTTTGTCAAGGTACACACAAAGGGAGAGCCTGATACATGCACTGAGTAATCCAGACACTCACCTATACAATGACTAACACACCCAGGCACTCTCCCATGTAACCAATCACACACCTAATAACTCACCCATACAGTTACAAACACATCCACTCATTTACCCAAACAGTCACTCATATACCCAGTTAGTTACCAATACAGCTACTAACACAGCCAATCAGTCACCCATACTGCTAGTGACACACTTACTCCATCTATCATACAGTGACTAACACAGTCACTGACTCATCTGTACAGGCACTCACACACCCACTCACTCACCCATACAGACACTCATGTACTGACTCACTCACTCATACACCCACTCAGTCACCCATACAATCACTAACACACCCAGTTACTCTCCCATGGAACTACTGACACACCCAATCACTTACCCATTCAGTTACAAACACCCATTCACTTACCCAAATAGTCACTCAAATACACATTCAGTCACCTATACAACTACTAACACAGCCAGTCAGTCACCAATATAGCTAGTAACATACAGATTCAGCCTCTCATATAGTCAGTGACACAGGCACTCACTCACCCATACAGGCACTGATACATCCACTCACTCACCCATACAGACACTCATGCACCCATTCACTCACACAGTCACTCATACATCGTCTAAGTCACCTATACAATCACTAACACACCCAGTAATTCTCCCACGTAACCACTGACACACACAATCACTTACCCATGCAGCTACTAACACATTCACTCACTGATTCCTACAGCCACTCATACACCCACTCAGTCACCCATACAATCACTAACACACCTAGTCACTCTCCATATAATCACTGACACATGCAATCACTCACCCATACATACACTCATGCACCCACTCACTCAACCATATACCCACTCATGCACCCTCTCATTCACCATTTACAGTCACTCACACACCCACTCTTTTACTTATACAAACGCTCATACACTCATTCACAAACCTATAAAGCCACTCATACATCCACTCACACATCCACTCTATCACCCATACAATCTCATGTATCCACTCACTCACCCATATAGCCACTAAAGTACCTATTCCCATACCAATACACGTACTCACATACCCACTTACCCACTTATACAGCCACTCATGCACCCACTCACTTACCCATACAAACACTCACACACTCACACAAACACTTACAGATCCAGTTACTCACTCATGCACCCTCACTCACTAACACAGAAACGCTCTCACTCATACTCTTTCTTATATATCCAAACACACACACATACAGTTTATCCTTTTTTAAACCAAGAAAGGTGGTTCTAAAGAGTTTAAAGTTTGTGATTTTTCAGAACTTTCTTTTTTTAGTTTTTTAACATTTTGTATTTTTGTAACAAATAAAATAGCAACTGGAAATATTAACTGAAAAACTCAAATATGGGGATACAAGTGTAAATCTAGACAAGACTGATTGTTCCATTAGAGTGAGGATTTTTTGCAGTCCAAACAAAATGTCCAGATTCTTAGCAGCTTTGAGGACTTCTCAGGGAGCATTACTCAACATCGGTAGGCAAAGGGTCCCCCTGGTACAATGGGTGTGGTACCTGATGTTGATGCATCTGCTGCATTGCGCTCCATCTGGGGTCTGGTCAAGTGCTTGGAATGGTTTGTCTTCAGCTGGGTCAACAAACTTGTTGAACCACACAAATATTTCATTGATGTACCCATGGAGAGGGTTTTCTCACACAAAGAGCACTTCACATGCCTTTCCACTGTTTTCTTTTCCACCAGATATAATTTTATTTTTAAAAAGGAAGCCAAACAACTCCAAAAGGTTTTTCCCATATTGGAAAACAGCAGATGCTGGACTATGAACCTCCAATCTGAGCACTGAAAGCATAAAGAAATGAAAACTGGGTGGGGACTTCCTTTCTGAAATAATAAAAAAATGTCCTGTCCAAGGAAATTACTTTCTTCTGTAGTCATGTAATATTCGCAAACCTCGACATATTCGTGAAAACGGGAAATAGAATAAAACAGTGTTGAGCCATAAAATTACTAATGAAAATCTGACTTTGTATGTTATATTAGTAAACTACTGACCACAAACATTAATTACAATATGTGTATATATGTTTTTAGACTCTCTAAAAATCACACCAAGTTTGTGAATAACCACTGTAGCAGAATGTACATATCACAATGTTTCGAGGCAAGTGTGCAAATATTTAAAAATAAATTAAAAAGCATCTGTATCTTGATGCCAAAGAAAATGATGAAGCTTTCTTGATGCAAAAGAAAATGGCAACCTCTTCACCAAAAAACAAAGCACTTGCTTTATATAGTTAGGAGAAAGTACCCTTGTTTGTGGAGAATCACCTCTTTGTAGACTTATTGGGGCATATTATCAAGAACGGCGTTAAAATTATCGCCGCTTTAGCGGCAGGAAACTGCTGCTAAAGTGGCGATAATGGGCTTGATAATATGCCCTTGAGAATTCCAATAGAAGCCCAGGTTCACACCAGAACATGGGCTTCTGTTGGAATTCTCAGAGCATATTATCAAGCCCATTATCACCGCTTTAGCGGCAGTTTCCTGCCACTAAAGCGGCGATAATTCTAACGCCGTTCTTGATAATATGCCCCATTGTCTTTTGTATAGGAGGATTCATGGTATCACAGATTTCTGGATGAAAACAGAAGAGGAACAATCACTTTGCTGAAATATAGAGAAAGTCACTGGGCACATTTCCTCATGATCCATTATGCAGCTTAGTATAGAATACGCACCTCACATTTACCCAACGAGGTAGCACTTACTAACTAACCATTAGACACTTCTACAGTTGGGTAAACATTTTCTGCAAAACTGTGGGCTCTTGTTGGATAAATGAGCAGGTGAGTTTTCTTTCTGACCCTGATACTCATTTCACAGAAATTAAACCTCAACGGGAAGCACTTACAAATATAAACATAGCAGGTTCTGCAGTTGAAACTCCACTTCTGTAAAGGATAAATGATCCTAACTTCCTGGGCTAGCGAAGACAAAGCAAGTGTATTTTCTCTGCAATTCCACATTGAAAAACAATCTGAAATCCTTGGTAAAGGTAAAGTGTAATATGTATTGACTATGAGAAATGTGTTTTTTCTTAGCCTCTCCTAGTGAGAGCAGAGTCCATGGTTCTCCCTATAAATGACTATGAGTATGCAAAAGTACAGAATCACCTGGCACATCACCCATTTGGCCCCACTCAGTCCACCTTAGTAGTATGCAACTCACACCCATACAGCCACTCACACACCCACTCACAGACTTATACAGACACTCACACACACACACTCTCAAAGTTTACAGGTTACAGTTAGGAAATAAAATTAAAAAAATCTTTGAAATGAACTCAAAAAAATAAATGTTGCAGGGACGTTGTAGTTAGGAAATTACATTAAAAAACCTTAGAAATTCACCAAATAAAACCTAAAATTACACAGACGTTATAGTTAGGAAATAGAATTTTTTAAAAACCATAGAAATTCACTGAAGAATACAGAGGTTACGGGGACATTATAGTTAGGGTCAGATTTCACTCGTACAAAACCATTGAAATTCAGCAGTTATAATTACCTGAGCTAACTATAACGTACTCTTCCAGAATGCACTGCTTATGACCTCACATACTACTTCAGTCATGACATGCTCAATGACATCACTGATGACATCTCAAATAACATTACTGATGACATCATCCAGTGAGTTTTAGTGTTTTGTAAAAGTTTCTGAGACTTAAAGATATATACTAAGCTACTGCAATGTTAAATTACTAAACTTTGTGTACTACTAGTGAGTGATACTACTTCTAACATGTTATGTGAGTGACTGTGTGTATCCGTGTGTAAGTGGTTGTCTGAGAGGCTGTATAGGTGTGTGATTGGGTGTGTCATATGATATGTCATCAGTGATATCATCCGTGATGTCACTGATCATGTCCTGATTGATGCAATATGTGAGGTCATAAGCAGTGCATTGCGGGGACGTAAGATATAGATCAGGAAACTATAACTGCAGAATTTCATACAAGTGAAATCTGAACCTAACCACAACATCCTTGTAACCTTTGCTTTTTTTCTGTGAATATTTTCACTGAAAAAAACAAAGGTTACAAGGATGTTATAGTTAGAATTAAAATTTAAAAAACCTTAGAAATTCACTGAAAAAACAACGGTTATAGGGACATTATATTTAGGAAATAGAATTAAAATACCTTAGAACTTCACTGAAAAAAACAAGGGTTACAGAGACAGTATATTTAGGTGCAGGTTTCACTCGTACAAAACCAGTGAAATTTAGCAGTTATAGTTAGCTGACCTAACTATAACTTGCACCCCCAGAATGCACTGCCTATGACCTTAGATATTACATCACTCATGACATGGTCAGACACATCACTGATGACATCTCAAATGACATCACTGATGGCATCACTGATGACATCACTGCTTACATCATCTAGTGACTGTGAGTGTTTTTTAAAAAGTTCATGATCGTGAAATATATATACGAAGGTGTATTGGTGAATCAGTGGGTATATGAGTGCCTGTATCGATGATTCAGTGGGTGTGTGACTCACTGTATAAGTGAGTGATTAGTTGTCTCAGTAAATGCATGGGTCAGTGACTGGTTGTGTGATTGTCTGTATCAGTCTGTCAGTTGGTGTCTAAGTGGCTGTGTGGGTGGGTGAGGGTGTATGTGACTGCCTGTATGGATGAGTGAGTGGGTGAGTCAGTGCCTGAATGGGTTAATGAGTGCATGTGTGAGGGGCTGTATGGGTGAGTGAGTGTGTATGGATGTGTGGGTGACTGAGTGGATATGTCAGTGGTATATGGGTGAGTAGCTGGGTATGTGAAAGGTAGTATAGCTGAGTGAGGGAGTGATGGGGTATGTGAGTGACTATATGGGTGAGTGAGTGAATGTGAGATTGGCTGTATGGGTGAGTGTGTATTTGTGTCAGTGACTGTATAGGTGAGTAAGTACCTGCTTGTATCTGTATTAGTATGCGAGTGGGAGTGTGTAAATGTATTGGTAAGTGGCTGTGTGATTGCTTGCACCATGCACTTTGTCCTGAGGGTGGGGAGCTGTGACTGCAGCCAGAGCACAGCACCACGGGAAGTTCTGGTAACACCTTGGTGGAAGGGTCGGTGGTCTAGATGCCGAGCACCGGGGGAGTTAAAAGCACGGCCGCAGTGTGGGGGAGATAAGTATATCCTTAATCTGTGCAGACTGCTTGCACCTGCCTGATTAGTCTTAGCGTTTTAACTGTTTTGCTGCCATTCTGAATGCTCGTACCCACTTGATATTGAAATTGAATTGCCAAAACTTTATTGTTCACTGTGCTTTGAATTTGATACATGCATTCTGTTTTAAACGTGTTTTTAGTCTAATTCTGTTTTAAACGTGTTTTAATACTAATTGGAACTTACTTGCATTGTGCACTTTGTCCTGAGGGTGGGGAGCTGTGACTGCAGCCAGAGTACAGCACCACCGGAAGATCTTGTAACACCTTGGTGGGAGGGTTGGCAGTCTAGATGCCAAGCACCAGAGGAGTTAAAAGCACTTCCACAGAGCAGCCGCGCCACTGGCGCGCCAAAGGCGCACCAAAGGCAAGCCCATCTCTGCCCGTCTGCGACCGAACGGAGCCATGGGCCAGGAACACTGCCCCTTCTCTGCCAGATTCTAGCCACCACATTTGCTACTCTAGAGAGGTGCTCCTTAACCTAGGTAAGGCCCAAACAAAAGTAGTAATACTCTGCATTAAGACGCCCCAGGAGAGACAGAGTGCCCTTTCTCCTGCCTTAAGTGAAAATAGGTAAGCTGGGCGGTGACAGAACAGAGCTCTCGAGATAAAGGCAACTTGTCTGAGCATCTATTGAACTGCATTTATATGAACTTCAGATCTCTGCCCAAACACTGTCTGGATACCTGGGATATTACAGCAGAAAAAAAACCAGACCTGATATTTATTACAGAAATCTGGCTAGACGACAATAATTCCCCTCATATTGCCTCTGCCCTTCCTGCTGGATATAAACTATTAAGATGTGATAGACAGGGGCGGAAAGGAGGAGGAATAGCCATCATTTTTAAAGACTGTTTTTGTTGTCTCCCTGAACCAGTAACCTCACTAGAGGATCATGAAATATTGGTATTCCAAGTCTTCAGGGGGGAATATAAAATGTTCGGAGGGGCAGTTATTTATAAACCTCCGGGCTACAAGCTCGAATTCAGTGCTAACCTACTAGCCCAACTGTTTCGCTCCTGCCTGAAACAAAATCAATTTTTGGTTACAGGTGATTTTAACATTCATTACGAAGACAGGGCTAATTCTATAGGTAAACAACTAAAAGACGACATGCAGATCCTACAGCTCAAACAATGGGATATGGACCCACCCATGTTGCCGGACATACCCTCGACCTTTTATTTTCCAATATTGAGTCTTTAAAGATCGCAAAAATTATACCCCTCATATAGACTGACCATTCTCTAATAAATTTTCCTTCAACTTGCCGGCCGATAAACCCAGCTCGAGTACCTCATTGATAGGGGCAAAGAGACCCTGGAAACTTATTACCCCTGAACTGTTTGCCTCACACTTTCCACTAAGAGACGAGGCTTTCTAAGGGTCACCGCTAGTCCAGACAATGGTTGACACCTTAAACTCTGCAATAACTTTTACACTGGACTTATGTGCTCCTAGGATAGTAAATAAATCTACAAGGAAATCACCTTCTGAAAGGTGGTATTCGTTCAACCTCAGACTCCAAAAAGAAAAATGTAAATCTTTAGAACACAAATGGAGAATAACTAAAGATATGAATGACAAATTATCTTATAGAGCAGAACTAAAGAATTATCATTAAGCCCTTAAACATGCTAAGAAGGCTTATTTCCTAAAACAAATCAAAGCAAACAATAATTCAAACAAAGAATTATTTAAAATGGTGAAGGAACTGTGCAGACCAGTGGGCTTGTCACAAACTTTGACCCTGTCAGTAGATAACTGCGAGAAAGTTAGTAACGTTTTCTCTGACAAAATAAATCAAATCTATTCTACATTTAACAAACAGCCCACTCTAGAGGACACCGATTGGGAAACCCTGGAACCCCATCCTGGTGCCCGATCACATGTATGTAATACCATCCCTTTCTCTGATGAACAAGTCGCCAAAGCAATGTTAGAGGTCAAATCGGGATCTTTGCTCGACCCCTGTCCACATTTTATATTTACCTGTCTTATATCAGTTGTCTGCCCTTACGTCACACAAAGTTTCAATCACTCACTAGATACAGCTGTGTTCCCTGAGTCCTGGAAACAAGCAATTGTATCCCCGCTGGCAGAAAAAGCCGGCATGGAGGTCATCAATCTAAAAAACAACAGACCAATCTCCCAATTTCCCTCTCTGTCCAAATTCTGGAGAGATTGATCAATCAACAATTAACTGATTACTTTGAAATGAACGAGCTTCTGGACCCCTCTCAGACTGGCTTTAGGGCCTCCAACAGCACCGAGGCCACTCTGCTAGCCGTACTAGACAATATCAGACTTTTGCTAGACCAGGGTAAAGCTGCCGCCCTGATCCTTCTGGACCTGTCGGCAGCATTCGATACTGTTTCACATGACCTCTTGCTGAGAACTTTACATGAAAAAGGGCTCTACTCCAAAATTCTTCAATGTTTCAACTCTTTCTTGCTGAACAGAACCCAAACAGTCCCAATGGGCTCTTTTTCCTCCAACCCTAAAACTATTAAATGCATTGTCCGCAGGGAGCCTCCCTCAGCCTAACCCTATTTAATGCTTATGTTTCTCCCCTGGCCACGATTGGGAGGAAATGGGGCTTCAACATCTCGTCATATGCTGTTGATTGCGTTGGAGGAGAATTATGAGACCACCAAAACAAAATAACCTGAGCGACTGCCTCTCAGAAACCGCTTAATGGATGTCAGCCCACTGTTTGAAGTTAAATGCTGACCAATCAGAGATACTGCTCTTTGGTAATGCACATTCAGTCTGGGACACAACATGGTGGCCCCAGCCATTGGGCACTGCTCCCATGCCTAAACATGTTGTCAAAAATCTGGGATTTCTGGTAGACAATACGATAAATATGCAAGATCAAGTCCGAGCTCTCTGTGGCAAATGTTTTGTGGATCATGTCATGTGGATCCATCTGAACTGGAGGAAAACTGTTACTCAGGCCCTGCCGACAAGAAATCTGGACTATGGAAAAGCGCTTTATGTTGGCATGGCCGACTACCTTTTTTCCCATCTATAGGTTATTCAGAATGCTGCAGCCAAACTGGTTCAAGTATAGCTCAGCTTCGGCCTGTTTGAAAGAACTTTATTGGCTGCCTATGAGACAGAGAGCCAAGTTTAAACTACTATGCTACGCGCACAGAGCGTTACACAAACTTGGTCCCAGAATTCTGCAGGATAAATTGGAATTTTATGTCCCCTTGCGTGACCTTAGGTCAGGCAACCACGCTTTTGCCAAAACCATACACATAAAAAAAATTAGAGCGGGGGGTCGCTCCTTTTCTTATTTGGCAGCTACCTACTGGAACAAACTCCCACTAGAGCTTCGTCTCACTGAGGATCATGTGAGATTCAGAAAGAAGCTGAAGACGTGGTTTTTCTCAGGACTCAAGTATTGATGTCCATGGATTATTGCTCTAGACCTGATGCTTTATGTCATATGTCACAAACCTCCCCATACAGGTTTCCGCTTATCCTAGCGCCATAATGTCTCTTGGGATGAATGCTGTGCTCTACAAATATAAATACAAATACAAATTGACTGTATGGATATGTGAGAAGGTGTGAGAGTAGCTCTGTGGGTGACTAACTCAGTGTGTGAGTGGCTGTATGGGCATAAGAGTGGATATGTCAGTGGCTGTATTAGAGAGTGTGTGGCTGTATGAGTGGCTGTATGAGTGAGTGAGTGGATGTGTGTGTAGATCTATGAATCAGTGAGTGGGTATGTAAGTACTGGTATAGGTCTGTGAATGGGTTTGTGAATGATTGTGTGGGAGCGGATGCTTGAAAGGTTTTATATGGGTATGAGTGGGTTCATCAGTGATTCTGTGGATGATATCATCAGTGATGTTATTTGAGATGTCATCAGTGATGTCACTGACTATGTCATGAGTGATGCAGTATGTGAAGTCATAAGCAGTGCATTGCGGGGGCTTGAGTTATAGTTAAATCAGCTAGCTACAAATGCTGAATTTCACTGGTTTTGTACAAGTGAAACCTGCGATATATATATATACACACACACAATGAATTCAAAACCGAAATGAATGAACTGGAAAAAACTGAAAAAAAACAGGCAAATTTAATTACACCAAAAAAGTAAACAATATAAAAAAATACATTTTACTAAAAATACATTACATATGACAAACATTTACTAAAAATGTTATATTTTTAAATACACATAAACATCATAATAATATAAATATAAACAATATAAACAGAACTATAAAATTGTAAGAATAATACATATTCGCTTCCCACTCCAATCTTTGCAACAGCAGGGAAAGCGTTGGACTTAGAATGGGTAAAATGTACTATTTCCACTCCAGTCTTTGCAATACTAGGGAATTTATTGGACTCAGGAGGGGTAATATTTACTATTCCCACTCAAGTCAAGTCAAACAAGCTTCATTCAATTTCATATTTGAATCATAAGAGCATTACAGACATTATAAAACAATTAAACAGACATCAGTATCACAATTAGTACAATTCATATAAAATTACGTTATAATTTTGATGAAAACAATTGTTCCTTAAGATATTCTTAAAATTAAATGATTGCAAAATAGTATATTAGAATGACTATAAAACACAAACTCTCCCTCTTATCCATACCTCTTTCTGACTGCGATCGCTCCTTTAATAAAATTGAGTACACAGTAACGGATGTCAGGGGAATCCAGAGAAAGAAGAAAACTAAAGCCTTCATTATAAGAGATGGGGCGATGAGCCCTCAATAAAGCTACCAGAAATCTATCTCTCTCTGTATTTTACAGGGCATAAAACAAGGTGAAGTGCAGAGTGCTTTATTTTGTCATGTTATTACACGGGCACAATGGAAGATTATTTGCCCAGCCGCATTGCTGCAGGAAGGCGACCAGAAAAGGAATTAAGGGCAAGCAGAACCTAGTCAGGTAAAATCTATGTTGCGGGATTCTAAATAAAATAAGATAGGGTTGAGGTTCCATAACTAGCTCACCCACAGTCAGATTACTTTAAAAAACTCTGCTGATTCAGCAACTGTAAATGCTTAGCACTCACTCTAATTCCATACGCTGTTATAATAATAGTAAGAAGGATTAAGATACAAATCAACTAGGTCCAATTCCTGAAATGTGCATTTCAGATGACTGAACTCAGGGAATAAAATCAATATTGGATAAGAGAAGACAATAAGGAATAATGGACCTTGTAAATTCTATTTCTGCGGTAAGCCAGCTCTTTGCCCATAGCAGTAAGGGAGCCAAATGAAGCCTGTCTTCAATGATTCCTAAGCCCAATTCGTGGAGTCAGAAGGACGTAGATGAACCTTTGGGTACTGATAAAAGCCTTCGTAAAGCCTTCGTATAAAGTATTCTCTCACACCTGGAGCTTGGAGCAGTTACTGTAGCCCCAAACTCCTGTCCCGTAAGAAGCAATTGTAAGGCGTTTTGCTTTATATATAGTAATCATCTCTCTAACAGGTTTATGACCCAAATGGGCACAGAAAAGAGCCTCCATAACTCTGGTGGTCTGTATAATTCTTTGTACCACTAGAGGATCCCAGGGGAGATGGGAGTTAAAAACAATTCCCAAATAGGAGAAGCTTGGGACTTTCTCAACCATCGTGCCCTGTACCTTAAATATTTTGGACTTAGTTCACTTGGGACCGCACACCAAAATATATGATTTTTATGGTTCACCTTTAGGTCCAGAGATTCCGTTAAAAACTACAAAGGTATCAAGTGATTTCTGTAATCTGTTTCCTGTCCTAGCTTTAGGACAGCATTGTCTGCATATAATAGTGTAGGGATAAAAATCACTCCCAACTTTGAGATAGTCAAGTTTTTCCTTCAATACGTAGGGCACTAAAACATTTGTATAAATAAGAAACAAAACACGGGCCAAAATACAGCCTTCCCAGACTCCTTTCATTGATGGTATGGATTTTTATCTCACCATTTGGGCAGTATCTAATCCTCACTGTGGTCTCGGAGTGTAATCTACATAATAAGATGTCAAGTGGTTCCTCCACTCCCATGTTGCCCATTATGAGCCACAACTTGTCTCTATTGACAGTGTTGAAAGCACTTGATAGGTCCATGCAGGCATGATGTAAAGAGCTCTTCATGGACCTAGTGTACTTACTTACAATCAGGGACAAATTGAGGCATTGCTCTGTGGTGCTCAATCCTAGCCGAAAACATTACTGGACTGTTAGACTTGGCATCTTTTGGCATGTTTCCCCTGAGTTTTGCTTTCTGACCTCCCGGTTTTTGACTCTGTTTGTGCTGGCTTAGTGTTTCTGCGTACTTTTCTCACTGCTGATCAGTGGTATAGTGCAAGTGCTCCTGTGGTAAAATGTGTTATGGATTGGTGTTTCCATGATTGGCCTATTTGATTTATGTGTCAGTCCCTAGTAAAGTGCACTGCGTGTGCCAGGACCTGTAAATCAAATGCTGTTGGTGGGCTGCAGCACTGGATTGTGCCACCCACACAAACAGCCTGTAAATATGACTCTGGCCTGCCATTGCAGAGCCTGTGTGCAGCCTGGGGCTGCCATGTCGACTTGACAAGTGCACCCACTTGCCAGGCCCTAACCTTCCCTTTTCTTACATGTCAGCCACCCCTAAGGTAGGCCCAAGGTACCCCTGTGGGCAGGGTGCAGTGTGTGTGAAAGGTAGGACATGCCCTGGTGTGTGTGTGGCATGTCCTGATAGTGAATTACTGCCAATTTCGGTTTTCACTATTGCAAGGCTACCTGTTCCCCATAGGACAGAATGGGAAGTTTGTTTATAACATCTTATAAACATAACTGGCCCTGGGAACTAGGTAGGAAAATAAAGTTTAGTATGCCTGAACTCAGAATCTAAAGATGCATCTCTTAGTGAAGGTGATTTTTACATTCTGTGTTTGAAAATACCACTTTTAGAAAGTAGGTATTTACTTGCTCAGTCATCCCGAGTGCCTCTGCTGGAATGTGGCTTGCCTGTCTGGGTTTTGGATGACAGAAGGCTGGGGGGTAGGAATGGCTCCAGATAGTCTAGGTGGGTCAGGAAAGGGCTGAATAGACCTGGGCTGCAATTGGGGAAGGGGGAGGAGATTTCCTTGCACCTCAAAGGGCCTGGTCTGCCTCTGACAATGCCGTCTCCACCTCCTGCCAGGAAGTCACACCAGAGAAGGCAGAACTGGTTCTGGCTGGGCACAGACACTCTCTGCCTAAGAGATCAAAGGATTTGGGGATATAAATATTGGGGCCCAGATCCCTGAACTTTAGAACTCTTTTGGACCAAGAAGACTGCCAAGAAGAAGAGCCGGAGAAGCTGTGAGGAGGAACTACCACTTTGCTGCGTGCTTTGCTGTGTTGGCCTGCAGTGGCTGCTGCTGTCTTGGGCAGTGAAAGGACTGGACTGAACTTTCTGCAATCTACTTTTGTGAGTTTCTCCAAGGGCTTGAGGTAGAGCTTGCCCCCTGTTCAAGAAGTCTCAGGAACCGCGAAGACTTCAAGCTCTTCTGCCCTCAGCACTGGGAACTGTGTGTTTTGTGCTGCAACAGAGGAAAAGCGACCTGACGACGTCTACGACGCCGCTGCCGACTCCGTGTCCTGAAGGCACCGCAGAGGGCTCCGCCGCAACGCCGCACCGCAACCCTGGTCTCACTGACGATGCCTGCTGATGCCGCCACTGAGCCGCTGCTCGCACCGCGACCTGTGGGTACCCCACTCCGCACCGCCTTGCGACGACGCCTTGGTATCCCCGACGACGACACTCCACGCCGAAATCAACGCTGCTGCTTGCACCGTGGTTCGAGGGCACCGCTCGTAAAGTTACACAATGCACCGCCCTCATCCCGCACCGCAGCCTTGGCCTGCCGGCGCCATCGACTCCAGTTCGTCAGCCGACGACAGCGCTTCAGCAACGACGACGCCGCTGCTTGCACCGTGACCTGCCAGCACCGTGACGAGCACCGCCTTCATCTCGCACCGTGACCCTGGTCTCACCGATGACGCCATCTGATGCTGCCACTGAGCCGCTGCTCGCACCGCGACCTGAGGGCACCGCACGCCGCACCACTGCACTTTGCACCGCAGCACACGATGCCTGCCGACACCAGCGCTCCTGACTCCAACAGAGAGGAGATCGATCTGCAACACGTGTGACTTCGAGGGCCCCGATGACTCCTGCACCGGCCTCCGGAACCGACGCCTGCGGACGCCGTGTTTTCGGAAGCTCAACAAGAGGTCGCCGACGCCCTGCATTTCTAAAAGGTACTGTTTTGCGGGTCTTCCCGACACCGTAGCTGGCCCGCGACGCCGCGGTCAGCCAGAACTGTTTGGATTTGTTTGCTCACGACGCCGTGATAGCCCCGGACGGAGCTATCGACATCAAGGAATTGTTTTTCAAGCGTATTTTGGTAACTGTAGATTTTTAAGTACTGTATTGTGGATTTTTATCGTTTTTGGTCTTGTTTTAAGTATATAAAAATATTGGATATTTTTCTAAACTGGTGTGGTGTCCTTTTGTAGTGCTTACACTGTATTACTGTTGGGTTATGTGCAAATGTTTTACACACTGCCTCTAAGATAAGCCTGACTGCTCGTGCCAAGCTACCAAGGGGGTGAGCAGGGGTTATTTTAGGAGTGTAACTCCCTTATCCTGACTAGAGTGGTGGTTTCTGCCTGGCTTTGGCACATGCCCTAGCTTACTAAAAATCCCATTTCTAACATGGACCTTTGACAATACATGATTGTCGGCTACCCAATCTTCTAATTGAGCCAGGAGGACACTTCCTTAAACCTTTACAGTAGAGTCAATCAATGAAATCGGTCTTTAACAGGCCGGGTCATTTATGTCCTCCTCTTTAAAAACCGGAACCACTATCGCCTCACTCCAAGAACCAGGCAAAGGGCTGACAATAGCTCTAATAACATTTGTTAGTAGTGGGGCCAAGAGACTTGTAATATCCTTAAACAAATCTAAGGGCACCCCATCTGGACCAGGCGCTTTAAGGCGAATGCCCTGAGTAATGGCATTTTCACTTCTTTAATGAAATACCCTCACTAAAAGGTGACATTTCACACGCTTTTATGACCCCTACTGGAATGTGGATGTCTAAAAATTGTACATCATTCAAAGGGTTAAAAATGCGAGTAAAATGAGCCTCCCAGGCTTCCCCTAATATTACAGATTCCATTTATTGAGAGGCATTTTCTGAAAAGATCAGTCGGATTACAACCGCCCAAAACTTCCTCATGTCCTTAAGGAACATTGCTACAACTAGGTCCATCCATGCTTCTGTCCTCAAGTCCTGTTTTCTTTGGCTGATAATAACCTTATATTTCTTCCTGATAGTCTTAACTAGCATTTTGTCTCGGGTAATAGTTTGTTAAGCACCTTTAATTAATCTATGTGCTTTTGAGTAAGCGCTATCAAACCATTGAATTACTGGCTTTTGCTTATTATGGTGGCTTTTAACCTTAAGGCCAAATGAAATAGCAAGGCTTAAAGCCTTAAAATCTTGCAACTGGAAAATGTTCTTGAGTTAAACGGCTGTTAATAAGTTTAAGGTTCTCAGAGACGATTTATTTTCTCAATGAACGATGGGTTAACACAACCTCATCTTAACGTAATGCCCTGGTTGAGGTCATATCTAATGGGAGCTTCCAAAGTTTGTTTATAACCTAAATATACTTTAAAAAGCACAGTTAGAGGATTATGGTCACTGGAACAATGGGGTAAAACTTTATATTCCTCCAAGAAACTAACACAATTGCTGGATACTAGCATGAAATCAATGACACTATTATGCCCCCCACACAAAAGTCGGACACTGTATCTGAGGAGCAACGACACATTCATTTACAAAAGACAAGTCATATGTCAATATTATGCCATTTAATGACTCCTCATAAGGGGAATGACCAACATGTGACGTTGTATAACCTTCATCCATCCCGCATACCCGTGAGCTACTATGTTTGCACATTGTGCAGTTAACAACTAACCCTGGGAGTAGTTCGCGTAGTAGCGCTACGCATAGCTACGCGAAGTGCACTTCGCACTACGCGAGCTACGCCTAGCACTACGCGAACTGCGTAGTGCGGTAGGAAATGCTGTTCGCAATGATTGCACAGTGCCGGATGCTTGTCCGCACTGTGCAATCATTGCAAACGGCATCTTGCACAGTGCAAGTGGTCGTTTTCTGCCGCTCGAGTAGATTTGTACTCGAGCGGCAGTTTCTCAACGCGGACTGGTAGTTTCTCATCGCGAGCGGTCGCGAGCATACGCGACCACTCGCAATGAGAAACCTGACCTCCCCGCGTTGAGAATCTCGCCGGGAGGTTTATTTTCCACGCTCGCGATCGGCAACTTGATGTTGCTGATCGTGAACGAGGAAAAAGTCTCGCCGGACTGTCATTTTGCTCGCTCGCGGTCGCCAACTTGACGTTGAGGACCGCGAGCAAGCAAAAAATGCCTGCTACGCTACGCTACACATTTTTGCACTGTGCTACGTGCAATTCGCGTAGCGCGTAGTTGCGCAAACTACGCGAGCGTAGCGTAGTTTTCCGCCCAGGCCTATTAACAACCCCAAACTACATAATACATAGTGGGTTTCTTTTAAAAGTTGCCATACAGATTTCATCCTGCAAGTTATCAACCACTGTTGAGATACAATGAGCAAAGATATTACAATAGAAATTTATAATCAACAAATCTACCACACCTATATCATATGAAAATTTTATAATAAGCAGAGGAGCATATTATTTCAACTTTCACTTTTGTATATTTAACAGATACAAGAAATGCCAGCCCTCCCACTGCTCTCCCAGAACTGGAGGTAATTGCTGCAGTACAAAAGAACGAAACCCATGTATGTGGATATCCACCACCTACCGGGTGTCTTGTAAACAGACTAAATCATAGCGAAAAACAAAATCCAGCCAATCCTTGTTTCTTATTTTTTAATCAATTCCCACTATATTCCAGGATAGTACTGAAAGACAGGGGTTTAAGATTGATACCATAATAACATTCACAGCCCTGCCATCTGAATCTAGAGATTGGACTGAATGGGCCATCCGTATTTTCAATATTGCTCCCTGTTTGGAGATTATCAATAAAGCACTTTACTCCTATAGTCCCACCTTGGAGGTTCCGCGTCAATCAACATTGACCAATCCTGTTAGAGCTTCAAATCTATTTGAGTGTACAAAATTTACCATCGGCGCCCCACTTCAGTCTATGCAACAGTAGGGAAAGCGTTGGACTCAGGAGGGGTACAAATTACTATTACCACATCAGTCGGTGCAACAGTAGGGAAAGTGTTAGATTGCGGAGGGGTAAAATTTACTATTCCCAATCCAGTTGGTGTAATAGAAGGCAAAAGGTTGGACTCAGAAGAAGTACAATTTTACTATTCCCACTTCAGTCTGTGCAACAGTAGAAAAAGTATTAGATTGCGGAGGGGTAAAATGTACTATTCCCAGTCCAGTCAGTGCAAAAGTAGGGAAAGAGTTGGACTTAGGAGGGGTAACAATTTACTATTCCCACTCCAGTCGGTGCAACAGTAGGCAAAGTGTTGGGTTGCAGAGGGGTAAAATGTACTATTCCCACTCCAGTCGGGGCAAAAATAGAGAAAGTGTTAAAATCAGGAGGGGTAAAATGTACTATTCCCACTCCAGTCGGTGCAACAGTAGAGAAAGAATAGTTCACTTCAAACAAATGAAATATCTTAACACCTAATAACATGAAATATACATTTTTAAATATAAAATATATATATGATTATTTTTTTAACAAATACATATTTATTACAATGTTTAATAAATATTTTAAATTAAAACAAATATTATACATACAAATAAAATACCATACTATTTTCTCACAATCATCACAACCAACAAATATAATGTTATTGACAATTAAAAAGCATAACACAATTAAGATGTAACATAGTAAGTAGCAAACTTTAAAAAACAAATGACTATTTTTGCATGTATTATAACTTAAATAATTTCCTACCCTATACCTCTACAAATTTAACATCACACACCAAAAATTGTAGTCCTGGATATTGTTTTTTCATATTGATTTGTGATGTACAATTGGTTGCTGATATTGTGGCACCTTGCTCGGGGTATGATGTATTGCAAATTAGGGTATTCTTCATTTGATTTCTACTCGCTAGGCTCTGATGTACTCTAAATTAATTAAAATAAGAAAAAACAATTTTAAAGGAAGAAATAGAGCTGGCACATATATAGTGTCAGCGCTATCCTAAAAGGGAGTTCCTTTGTTTTATGGAGGTGCAGCCCCTAGCAAATGAGGGACTCGCTTTGTTCCCACACCTGCACTATACTATGGACATAGGTGCAGAGGGAGAGACCTTCTGGAAGCACACTGCCTGCCACACTAAAAGGTGGTGCACTGCCGGTGTGACCACTGAAGGCAGCCCTCTGAGGAGAGTTAAAGGGGTTTCAAGGACCCTAGACATGCCACTGAAGGTGGTGCAGCCAATCACTGCACCTTCCTGCAGCGGGATATCCGCCCCTCTCCTGAAAAGCAAGACTGAGCGGCCTACACAGTGAAAGAGGGAGCGCCTCCTTCAAACAGCTCATCTGTCCTTCCTTAATGCACTGCTCTGGGAGCAGCTCAAGTGTGCAGTTGCATTGGGGGCAGCACATTATCAGTGATAGGGTGCACTGTCCCTGTTCTCCGCATGAAACAGCGAGTTAAAGTAACACCGTGGTGAAAACAGTGATAGTGTGCACTTACTGTAACAGAAGCCCAGAGAGTTCTTGGTACTATGGAGCTAGGGGAGCACTAACGCAGCTTTTTAACTACTACATAAGGTACTGCACTTATAGGGCCTGATTCACAAAGGTAAAGTTAGACCAAAAGTCTTAGGGCCCAATTACTAACCTGGCAGTTAGACTGCCAGGCCGTAGTGTCGGAGACACCTTCAGCCAATCCACTGCAACTTGAGGTTTTGAATTTTAAAGAGGCAATCGGTGCAAAAGAATGGACGCAATAACAAAAGCAAAAGTGGTGCAGGGTTCTATGGGGACAGCAGCTGTAAGCATATGTGTATAACTTTATGTTTTATGGGAAATCTGCAAATAGCAAAAACTAATAGTTGCTTGGTTTGTCTTGAGACAACACAGAAGCAGCATGAGGGAGATAATGTGTCTTGGACACATCATTGTGGTAAACAGTGTATTTACTTTTTCAGGTTCATGTGACCAGTTTTCGCTGACACAGCAAACAAATACACTTTTTCCCAAGAGAGTCGGAGCTGAGAAGCCTACTCAGTTCAGCACCTGCAGCGCTACGAAGCCCTCATTGGAGGCATTACTGAGCTTAGAAACAGGCTTAAGGTGCAGTGCCTTGGCACATAGATTCTTAAGTGTGACATTTACACGTCTGTAGTGTGCTATATGTGGCCTTAACATACCTCATGTGTGACACTTTGAGTGACACTTTATCATGAGTCAAACAAAGCAGGTGTATCGAAGAAATTATACTGATTACTCAAACCACCACCATTTCTGCAATGTAATCACCCAGAGAGCGCCTCAAGGCACCTGCAGCCCTCCAGAAGCGCTTGTACCAGGCCACCAAACTACTCCACTTTTTTAACATCATGGGCCTGGAAACATTTGTGTTGCCATACAAACAACAAACAAGTAATTTGTAGCATTGTGACCCACATCTGTAACAGCTTCTATTACTTCATCTGTGCAGAGGTCAGTTTCATGCACAATCTGTTCTTTTCTCAGAGACTTTTGACCTATGCACATTATTACTTTGCAACATCTGTCGACCTTTTTACGACAAAGATATCCGACATGCTATCTACTATTTGCCTCACATCCTAGGAGACTCATTCTGATGCATTCCCAGGACAACCAGTGTTCGCAAATCTGGAAACGCGTCAGAATGCATGGGTGGATGAGCGGGAACACCCAGCCTGCACACATGGCTCGCCTCCCTGCTGCAGAGTAAGGCAAGGCAGTGATTTGCACTGCCTTGAGTTACTCTAGATTTATCAAGCCAATCAAAGCAATGCAAGGTGTCATTGTGCGGCAAGGTAAATCTCATTTAGGTTTTGCATCGTCCTTGAATCCCTTTGCGTGGTGCAAGGGGAAACCAAAACCTTGATAAATGTGGGCTGGAACGAAATAGTGGAGTTTTACCCATTTATAGACCAAAACTGGCAATTGCATCTGACACAGAATGTTGAAATGTAGATTCAGAAATCTGAACACACTTGTATCTCCTTCTGTTATCTTTCTCTCTGCAGAGCCCTCTGACACACACCCTTGAACTCAATCTCGGAAACACATCCCCTACCTTGTCTCCATCCACAGAGACAAGTCACACATCCTCCTGTCTAATATGAAAATATTTTAATCATAAATGGAAAAATCACATACTTACTTACCAATTTACCAGAGATCTTCAACTCACCTCTGCTTCGCCAACATCACTCACCTGGTGCCAAGCCCAGGATTCGAACCCTGGTTGCCTTGCTGAACATGATCACACTGGCTTCCATGTTTGTAACCTCTCAGGTCTTCCCTATATCATGGCTATTCTTTTTCACGTGCGATGGAAGCCATAGTCAATGACACCAAGGCCTGTATGATGCTGATAGTGCCTCCTGCATTCCAGAGACCCATCAAGGAACTATATCTCAGTGGTAAGGTCAGGGGCCTCTAGTGGTACATGTTCCCCCAGGACAGGGGTTCGAATCCAGCCAATACTATTAAAGTATCTTTAGGTGGCAAAATAAATTGCATTTTTTTTTCATTTAGAAATAGAATATTTGCTAAAAAAAACACAGAGGATCAATTTGAGCAACTATTGTTTTGCACCAGTGCCCCAAAATTACAAATCTTGCCCCTATCCACCCACCCCCCTCCTTTTGCTTAAACATGTAACATAGGGGCAAAGCCTTATCCTCATTTATCAATGTATTCATTTTTTCTTCCGATTTTGTGTTTTGGAGAACAGAACTCTGGCCTATCATAACATAACTATGCTCTAGTATGTGAGGAGGATGCCATCCAGATAATAAATAGATTGGATGGTGTTGATTTTTCATTTTGGTGTGAGCAAAGCTTTCAGATTGGATGGATGGTGTCTGTCTGGTTGACTAGGCATAAAGGCAGAGTATGAGCTCTTGCCCCTGAAATGCCCGGTAAAGTTCTGGGCAGGTGAAAGTCCCTTTATTAACTGCAGTCAGAAACTAGACATGTAACTGTCTCTGACCGACGTAAGCACAGGATGACATTATTTGTATAGGAGAGCCCACTTCTCAATCCCATTATTATGCTGCAGTTGCTGTGTAGCATTGCTAGAGGGCAACAGTGTGAACATTAAGGCACAGAGAGGATTTAAATCAGCTTTCTGAAATACCCCTTGTTCATGTTCGGTCATTGATGGGCCTATAGAGTGGAGGACTGCAGTGACTGAGTGAATGAGGAATGAGGAATCATTGTCCTGTATTCGTGGTGAAGGGGGGGCTCAGAAGAAGTGAGTGTGTCATCTGTCTCTTTGAAGGGACATGTGAAAGAAGGACAACAGGACACGTACGCCATCTCAAAGCTTCCATTTGTGATTTGCAGGTTCAAGGATTTGCCATTTTTGGTCAATAATGTAAACAGTTGGTGAGGCTCTTCCAAGAATATCAGCAGCACACTTTTTGGGAGTATCCTTAGCGCCAACATGCCAGGCACTCCTTTGGGGTTATGAGGCCAAGAAAATACATTGGGAATCTTGCTCCAATAATCTGCAGAAAGACCCAGGAGCCAATTTATTAGGGAGCCAGGCTGCAGAAACAATTGTCAGGGAGTTAAAGTAAAACTTTAGTGGGAACTTTTGACCCCCACACTGTGGGACCTGTATCCCCATACATCTGTGCCTTGGACACCTTTTTTGACCTCTCAATATCTCATTGCTCCTTCAAATTTTCGCTCCTAGTACCCCACCTTTGGTAGTACCAACCCATTTTCAAGCCTCTGAGTGACCTTAAGCAGCCTTCCTCTTTGCCCTCCATTTGCCTTCTCTCAGTAACCTAGGAGCTTCTGCCACTGTTCAGTCTCCAGTGACCGGTTGAATGCACACTGCTGGTCGCTCCACGCACTTACCGTTCCATGCAGCCCCGCTCAGCACACCAAGACTACACTTCTTTCATTCCCATATGCATGATCTGCCTAACAACAAGACCTGGCCTTCACTCTGTGGATTATGTGCTCAATCTAAGGAGTAGTTCAAACACTCTGCTTATGCTGCCATTGCATGCACTGCTGCTTATTATTATGTGATTATTATTTTCTACGCTCCATCCAACCAATTTACACAGGTATCCTCTCTTCCTCATTCGGCTACTGCCCCGAACCCTCCTTATTTACCAAATATTAGTGCTCTCAGATGCCGTAGCGGCCATCTCCACATGCTGTTCACCCACTTCTCCCTCTCTCTGTGAGTAGCCCATCTGTGCTCAGATGTCCACTCCCCCAAGTGTCAGTCCATGTAATTCTTCCTTCTCTTTCTCAACCTTATATAAACCCCTTCAGTACCACCATATGTTTTGCTGAGTTTATTCTCTCCCAAAGAACTGAGGCAGCTCTTAGTAGTTACTCCACCCATATGTATTATATTATGATTTACCCTTTTCATTAACTTTGGAGCTAACTCACTGGGAGAAGTCACTCCTTTTTAGATTTAGGTCAGGTACTGTGTAGCGTTTAATGTGTTTTCCAGAGGGGGAAAGGTGTGGGATAGTAATTTGCCCCCTTGTCCCTGTGATGGGATTGCAGAACAATGCCTATTGCATTTTATGTTCGTTTGTAAACTTTACCACAAATTCTTCCAACTCTCTCTCAAACACCACGCGAAATCCTTGGCTTTTAAAAAATGTGTTGAGACTTTTACATATCTTCAGACATTAGCTGATTATCGAACCTGTTTTAGTGTTTGCTGCTTTCTTAGAATGTCTGTGCGCGGTAGAATAACTGTGGTAGGGTGATGAGCCTACGGGCAGATGTTCATCATGGTGAACACTCTTCATCAACAGATTAGTGTCCATCATTTCCTATGATGTGTGTTATTTATGTTTTTATATTGGTTTTTAAGCGTGTATCTTTCTTTTTAAGTGTATTAGGATATGATATGTCTTGTGCATAAGTGATGAGCTGCATTTCACACTTTTGTGTCTATTGTGTTGGACAAACAACAGAATCTATTGTTGGAGGTGCTGGTTTGGGTTTCTTTCCCTGCATAAGGATAAAGTTGCCTCTCTGCATAATACTAATTGTATCTGTTTTTATCCATATTGGCACCAATTTTACCATCTTCTTTTTATCTTACAATCCGACAAGTTTCAAAGCATTGCAGTGTTTAGATTTTTGTTTCCCATTTCCTCTGCTGTATTTAGTAAAGGATTGTCTGCATGTGCCCTCCTCCCCGAGTCAACACTGGCCTGGGAGATGGGATCCCCGGGGCCGGCACTGGCCCTGAATGAAGGGCCGCTCACCACCCTAGGAGGCTAACACTGGTCCCGGGGACCCCATCCCCGGGGCTTAAGGTGGGTGCCCTGATGGCCAGCTGGGGTACCCCAATTCTTCATTTGTTGGAGGTTATGGGGGGGGGGGTGCACCAGGATGCCTACAGGCCTGCTGGCTCCCTTGCATTAACCCATCCTGAGAGCATCGGGAGCCGGCTTTGCATGTCTTTTTCTCTGCTCCCACTGGGTGGGAGCAATCTCTGTTTCCAAATGTGTGCTACCACCCACTGAGAACATTTTTCCACCTCCCTGTTCGGTGGAAGCACACATTTTATTCCTGCCTGTGCTCTTGCAGGCAGGGAAACAGTATCCTGGGGGTAAACTCCGTGGACACAACAATAGAACAGTATGGGGTCCCTGAGGTTTTTGAGGTTCTGGTTTTTAATCCTTTTAATTAATTTTGGCCCTGATGGATGGGGTCGCAAGAAATGCGCATGCGTGGGCGCGCGCGCATGCGCAGTTTTCCCAAGGATTACCCAGACGGCGAGGAAGAGGAGGAGGGCAGCCCGGGGACGCCGCAGTACAGGTAAGTGGTTTTAATTTACTTTTAAGTAATCAAATTACTTGTTAATATAGGGGGGGTGGAGGAGGGTGGCGTAGCGGAGTTCCACGGAGTTTGTTCGCAACTCCGTGGACCTCCGCGTAGCCCCGCTACGCCCACTACACCCAGGGTTAGGCTAATGCTATTTATCCTTCTAAGCACCTGACTCTGATGTCGGACGGACCGTAGTCCGTTTGACATCGGTCAGGAACTGTAACCGAACGACCTCCTGTCGTCGGTTACAGACCTGCAAGTAGGATACGACAGAACCCTGTTTGGTCGCATGCCTATATCTTTCAATGAGAGCATGCATTCAGAACGGAATGCATGCTCTCATTGAAAGAGCAGGGGTGCAGTTCATCCCTGCACCCCGTGGCAGCACCACAAGGTGCCTGCCACCGGGTGCAGGGATCAACAGGGGGCACCATAGGTGCCCCCTAGGCCGCCATTTGGCGGCCTCGCACCCATGGGGGCCCTGCTGGGGGCTCCCAAAGACAGTTTCCCACTGCCTTTTTGTGCTGGAAAGACCGGCACAAGAAGTCGCAAGCCATCTGGAAAACCGAGGCGGATTCCTTTCAGACTGAGCCCATCAGAATGGCTCAGTCGGAAAGGAATCCGAATGGCACATTCCCATGCTGGCAGGAGTGCTCCGACCGACGATCGGAGCCCTTCCTGCCAGTGTCGGAATCGGCCCCTAAGTTGTTTAATTTTCAGTATTTTACTCAGCTAGGCCTTGAAATGGTTTATTTTGTATTTCTCCTCTCTACTGTGTTGTGCTGAATGTTTGGTATATTTCATGTATACTTTCTAATTTTTGGTTTTCACTTCAATACATCATTTTACCTGCTTTTTTAAAGTAGTTTTGTGTGCAATTTAAACTGGTTTTGTAATTTGTTATAATATTACTGAATTATACTAATTTTCTTTTTTCTTTTCTGTTGCTTCATTCTTTGCTTCAAACTCATTTGATGTATAATCCAGACTTGTAAACATTTGTTTTGTAATTTATAAAAGGTCTAATACCCAGTGTATGTGGACAACCATCTGCCACTGCTGCTGATGATACCTCCACTCCAGACCAGGAACAAGCCTTCAGTGAGGAATCCACTCCTGCAAGTCTGGATGATGAGGACTAGACTGGTCCATCTGGTTTGCCTGGGCAGACAGCTCCAGTGAGTCTCACTCAGCCCACACATACACCTCCCACCCCAGCTGTTACAACACATCAGCCTCTGGGTACCTCCACTTCCTGTATCCAAAGGAACATCCCACCAATCTTGTGCTGCCCAGTCCTGGCTGCTCTTGATCCAACACCACCACCACCACCACCACCTCCAGTTCAGCCAGGACCCAGTGGGATGGGGCACACTGAGTCCAGGGCACAGGGTAGTGGGGTAGGGTTCATGGGAGGGAATCTGTGGGCCAGCAAAGTGAGACCACTGGGTTCTCCGCACCCAGACCACCATTGACCAAGTCTTGGGATCCCTCAATAAGTCCCAAGACATGATAGGCCAGGTTCTTACAGAGCTCCAGAAGATGAAGCAGTTGCAGAGGGACCACAATGTCCAGATGAAAAATCTCAACTAGAACTTGGGCTGTCTGACTGGGGTGCTGCATCATTGTTTGACCCATATGTGCAGGGCTTTTCCAGCAACATCTTCCCCTTTCTGTGGTACAACAACATCTGGGCCTACTACACCTGTCTCAGCCACAGAAAGGGAGGCCCTGCCAAAAGAAAAAAACACCTGCACCCACCTCAGTCCCTGCAATCGTGGATCCACCAGTGCCCCTCAGGAGGGGACGTGCATCCAGACCAGTAGGAGAGGATGTCAAGACCTCTACCAGCAAGAGACGCAGAACCTAATTTCTTCCAATGTGTGACTAGCATTCACTTTGTGGACTATTTTCTAAACACATTTACCTTTTTGGTGCCACTTATATTTTGTACGTTGGATTTCAAACAATTTTGTGGTGTCTGCCACTCCGGACCTGTGCAAAATTAGACTCATCAATTAATCAATCAGGGGTTTGTTAAAGCGCGACTACTCACCCGTAAGGGTCTCAAGGCGCTAGGGGTGGGGGTGCAGGTTCCATCCATCAAGGAGGGGGTCTGTCGAAGAGCCAGGTTTTGAGGTTTCTTGCGAAGATGGGGAGCGATGTTGTCTGTCTGAGGTGGAGCGGAAGGGCGTTCCATGCTTTGGCCGCGAGGAAGGAGAAGGAGCGGCCTCCCGATCTGGTCTTTCTGGTGCGGGGAACCACGGCGAAGGAGAGCTGGGCTGATCGTAGGGTCCTTTGGGGTGCGTGGAATTTGAGTCGGCTGTTCAGGTATGCTGGTCCGGTGCCGTGGAGGGCCTTGTGTGCGTGGGTGAGCATCTTGAAGGTGATTCTCGCCTCGACAGGAAGCCAGTGGAGTGTGCGCAGGTGCTGGGAGATGTGGCAGTGTTTTGGCAGGTTGAGGACCAGTCTTGCGGCGGCGTTCTGGATGTTCTGTAGCTTGCGGGTGAGGTTTTTGTTTATTCCGGCGTAGAGTGCGTTGCCGTAGTCGAGTCTGCTGGTGACCAGGGCGTGAGTGACGTTCTTTCGGTGTTCGAGGGGGATCCATTTGAAGGTCTTACGAAGGAGGCGGAGGGTGTGGAAGAAGGAAGACGAGACAGAGTTGATCTGGCGGTCCATTTTGAGCTCGGAGTCCAGGATGATTCCCAGGTTGCGTGCGTGGTCCGTGGGGGTTGGCGGGTTTCCGAGGGCGGGGGGCCATCAGGTGTCGCTCCAGGCATCGGGGTTTGGGCCCATGATGAGTACTTCTGTTTTGTTGGTGTTTAGTTGTAGGCAGCTGTTTTTCATCCATTTGGCGACGGCTTCCATGCCTTCTCAAAAGTTGCGTCTGGCGGTGTTGGGCTCGTTGGATAGGGAGAGGATGAGCTGGGTGTCGTCTGCGTATGACACGATGTTGAGTCCGTAGGTTCTGACGATGGGGGCGAGTGGAGCCATGTAGACGTTGAAGAGCGTCGGGCTGAGGGAGGAGCCCTGGGGGACTCCGCAGGTGGTAGGTGTGGGGTCCGAGAGGAAAGGGGGAGTCTGACCCGCTGCGTCCTGCCGGAGAGGAAGGAGCGGATCCAGTCGAGGGCCTTGTCCTGGATTCCTGCGTCGTAGAGCCTGCGTATTAGGGTGCGGTGGGAGACTGTGTCGAACGCCGCTGATAGGTCGAGGAGGATGAGGGCTACTGTTTCTCCTTTGTCCAGTAGGGTGCGGATGTCGTCTGTTGCGGCGAGGAGGGCGGTTTCCGTACTGTGGTTTTTCTGAAGCCGGATTGGGAGGAGTCGAGGATGTTGTGTTCTTCAATGAATGTGGCGAGTTGGCTGTTGATGGCTTTCTCGATGACTTTCGCTGGGAACGGGAGCAGGGAGATGGGTCTGTAGTTTTTGAGGTCGGTGGGGTCCGCTGAGGGTTTCTTTAGGAGGGGGTTGACCTCGGCGTGTTTCCAGTCGTCGGGGAACGAGGCAGTCGCCAGGGAGAGGTTGATGGTGTGGCGGAGCATGAAGTCTCTCTGTGATTCTACATATATAATCTGGTACACCCATCTCGGCTAAAACACTCCACAGAGTAGCCCTCGGCACCAGGTCAAAAGCCGCTCTGAGATCCACAAATTCAGCATAGAGTCTTCCTTTGTTAATTGTTACTGTCTTCCAATAAATTAACTGTAATCTAAATGTTTGCTCTATGGTTGATGTACTAGTTCGAAAGCTTGCCTGAAAGGGGCATAAGACTTCTTGATCGTCTAACCATTGCTAGAACCGATATAGTGTGAACTGCTAAAAAAAAAAAATTGGAGAGTATCTATTAGGCTAATTGGCTTATAATTTGTGGGGTCTAGAGGACTTCCCTATTTATAAATTGGGAACATTTCTGCTGCAGCCCAGGAGTATGGTACCTCTAGGCCTTTTAAAATAGCATTAATTATCAAGGTAAGTAGGGCCCCTAAATTTTTATCCCTGACAAGAATAGATCAGCTGGGATTTTGTCTGGGCCTGGAGCTTTATGGGGATCTACCGTTCTAATAGCATTCTCAGCTTCTTCTTCACACATAATTATTGAAAAATCATTGGCACTATTCAAATCTGTTATATTAATTCCTATAAGGTCCTCTGATTTTTCATCATTTAATCCGATGCATTGCGAGATTGAGTATATACTTGAAAAGTGGACGGTCCAAACCTCTGGCATTATATTGGTATCAATTTTAGTAATTCCTTCCACATTACCATTAGTAACCAGATTCCAGAAGGTTCTATGGTTTTTTTCTCTTGTTGCAGCCAAAAGTAGATCCCACTTTTCTTAGTCCCATTCTTTTTTTTATCTTTTAGAATTTTATTATAATCTGCCTGGCATTTTTTATTCTCCCATCTATCCTTGGATTTTACTCCATTGATCAGGGCTTCATTGGCCAATCTACTATTTGTTTGCTGTACCATGTCGGTATTTCCCTTTTGTTTTTGCCCTGTCTCACCACTTTCATATAGAAGACACCTTTAAGGTCCTCAGAAAGATTTGAGTGGATTTCCCCTATTGCTTTGAAAGACTTTGCTTGATTTAGATCTATGTCAAAGGTGCAATAGTCCCCCAGGCTCCTTTCGACTAAGCTGTATATGTGTCTCATAGCTTCCTCTGAACGCCTCACTGTCTGCCATTGAATTCTTCGCTTATTATTTGATGGCTGGCATCTATTATCTAAGGGGTGAAAAATTGTATCTGCATCTTTTCTCAAAGATATGCTCAATAAAAGAACTAGAGCATTATAGTCACTGTCTATTCTGTTTCTCACTATCATATCCAGTACACAAGGCTATAATCCGACATCTACCAAGATATAGTCTATTAGACTCGGACTAGAAACTCTATTGAAGGTTGAGGTCCCCATCTTATCTGAATTAGTCCTGCTGTTACATGCTCGAATGCCCTGATTAAGAGTTACAGCGTTGATTTGGATTGCTAGGGCTGACCATTTTTTAATGGGTTGGAGGTTTTAGTCAGGAATTGCCCAGAGTCTATCTTCTTCCGAGAGGGTAGTGCAGCAGGAGATGTCTAGGGGTTTAAATTAGCAATTGAAGTTGTTGCCTATTAATTTTATGTTTGCTGGTGGTAATTTTGTCATGTGTAAAGCAAGGTGACTTAATTGCGGGGATTCCTGTTTGCTTGCTAGTTTAATTGTTACACACAAAGGGGCATATTATCTAGTAATGGCGATACTGATCGCCAGCGCAAGCTATCGGCATTTTACGTATCGCTTCCTTTCTGGATACTTTTCGCATTTTTTTCGACTTATTATTAACAGTTTGGAAAGATGCGAAGGTGTCCGGGAAAGGAAGCGAAAACTCCCGCTAACACACGATAGTGATTCATGCGATAGCATGGGATCAGCGTGTTCGCGGTGCGTTAGTATTTCAGCTAACACCCTTCATGAACTGATTTAAGAGGGAACAACTGATCGGGAGCGGGAGGAAGGGGCAATAGAAGGGGAAAGGGAAAATGAATACAATGGAGCACAAAGTAGTGTTGGTGGTTACCTGGCTACGTTCGTTCTGCAATAAAACAAAGGACTGAGAGGCAATGAATGAACATAAAACAATAATTACAAATAATAATAATTACAAAGCCCATTACGCAGGGATATTGGAGATGGGTATTTGGAGTCAACTGAAGAAAAGTCTTGTTCACTTTCTCCCATGTATATGTTACCTTTGCAAAAGGGTGAACTTTTCTTATGTGCCTCCATGTTACACTCTGTTTAGTCAGGTTTTTATCAGGTGTTAAAAACCTGCGATCTTCGGAGATTAGCGCGAGTTTTTTTATCGCGGGACAACTTTGCTAATACAGCGAAGTTGTGTTAGCGACTTTTAGCGTGTAATTTATGTTAGGAACACCTACCTTGCATGTCATTAGCGATAATTATCGCTGACATGCAAGGCGATAGGAAAAGCGACAGCTAACTCCTGAAATCTTGAGCTAACGCATGTTAGCGCAGACTTGCTAATAGGGCGATAAAAATATCGCCGCTTTTTCGGCAAAAAGTGCTGCAAAAGCGGCGATATTGCCCTTGATAATATGCCCCAAAATGTCTTATGAAACCTCCTCTGCACTCAACACCGTAAAACTAAAGGGCATCGCCACCCTGGTCAGTAAGCCCCCAGAAGGTCTGCCACGTGCCCCTGATACTGCTGCTATACCGTGGGGAACATTCCCCGCCCATTGATGGGAGAAGAGTGCCAGGTGTCTTGGAAAAGACATATCTCATACTGTTCTACAAAGGATTCCCAGTCCGGGTTCCCATGTTTTGAACCGATTCCTGCAATGTTCCATAAGACTACCATCTGGACGTGTTTTCTCTCAGCAACCTATTTTGTGGTAGTCTCACCAATTCTATTATCTGGTAGTCTACTGGGTTTAGATTTTACTCTCTTCTTTTTTCCATTCCTATTATACCCAGGACTGTTAGGATCTGGGAATGTTGTGCGAGTAAAAGAGACCTGACTTCCTTGTTCTAAGACATTTATTTTACCAACTGATAGTTGCTTCAGGGGGCAGTCCAATCACGGGTAAATTCATGTTATCGGGGGCTGCTGTATCCTTCTTTCTTTTGGGTTGTAAAGTCATCCTGGTTTCACTTGGATTCTGATCCCCCTCTGTGTGGTTTGTGGTTGCTACCATGGGGCTAACAGAGCCTATCCCTATTCGGCGCTGTTTTGTGGGTTGTTTTTGTTACAGTCTCTGTGCTAGCACCAGAATTTCCAAATTTCCTAAGGGGGGGGACATTAATGTAATATTGTATTAGTTGTTCAACTTCAGATAGTCTTGTCAATATTGGGGAAAGTTCCTCCTTGATCACTGTTTTGATTTTCCCAAGCAAATCCCCCACAAGGTCGTCCACCCAGCCTTGTCTGATAACTTTCTCAGTTCCATCCACCTCACCACTGCCATGCGACTGATTTATATATGCTAAGGAGAGGGGAGTGCTCACTGGTGAAGCGACCTGGGAATTATTTTTACTTTTAATTATGCTTTTAGCCTTCTTCATTGTCTGGCACAGTTTTTTAGAAGTAGCCCCTTCAGATTTGATAGTAGAGCGTAATGATCTAGGTCTTCCTTTATGCTTTTCCTGTGCAAACATCTGCTCGATTAACTCCTCGGCGGATTGATTTGTTGCTGTTTGGCCCTGTGATGCTTCTGAATCTGAAAACATGTGACTGTGCAGAAAGTATGGCTCGTTCGGCCGTCCCCCACCCCCTAGAAATAGTCTCCTTTCCATAAGTTCTATTTCAAATGCACCAACTTCAATAGCCCTCTGGAGCATGCGATCAATAGAGGTCGGGTGTACTGATGAACTTGGTTGAGTAGTTTGGACCTCCGCTGTACACTTTCTTTTCCCCATAGTTCACTGATGGTGTACGGCAAGCTGCCAGTTGAAATAAATTCCTATGGCAAGAAATATATATATATTTAAAAAGGACATTTTAAATTAACAAAATTTACTTTATGTTAATTTAAAAATGAAAATATATTAAAAATACAAAGTAACATACAGCTTGGCCAATCCTCCCAACATTCCAAGCGTGTGCACTGCACCCTGACCACCCTAAAGGCCTGAATACTTGTGGTGGCCTATCCCCAGCTTGATGGGCAGCTGAAAGCAAGACAGCATCATGAAGAGGGTAAACTTTTTTTCTGTTTTTAATTTTAAATAACAATTTTTTGTAACAGCAACAACATTTGGCATCAACATAGATGTTGACACATGACCAATGCACAAGAAGAGCTCTTGAAAGTATAGGTTTTGCGCAGGGTGTATCATGATGTGTTTTGTTAAAACTTTTGTTAAAAATTATACCAATATAGTTTTGATTACTTAAAAAGGACTATTTTGAGCAGACACATGTCTGCCTAAAATAAGTTGAACATGAATTTGTCAGGCTTTATAAGAGGCAGTTGTACTACACAGGCCAAATGTTTTATTTGTGTCAGGTGTGATGCTCTTTCACAATTGTGAAGGATGTTATGTTCCCCCTATTACAAGTGACATAGCATAAAATGCACTTATGATACAGTGGACATTCCAAACTTCAGTTTTGTGAGTTACTATTATAGACACAGAATATTAAACATGTGAGCCAAAATGACTAAAATCATAAGAATAAATGGATAAAATGTTGATTAAAAACATATTAAAATTATGTTTTTAATAAAAATATATAATTTGATGTAAGTTAAAAATGACAGTTTTGCATGATGTCTTTCTCATTCACAAATGTGCATGTAAGCCATTCTGTTTATTACAAAATGAATTCTATAGGAATACATTTTTGATGATAAATCAATAATGAACAAAAACAAAATATTAAAGAGTTTTTTGCAGATGGAATGTTCTGTCATAAACGAAACAGATATTTTGTTCAACCTATTCCAAGGGCAATATTTTATAATGCACTTGGAATTTGACAGATGGAAATTCCATCACGTATATGTTGTAGTATCCCATCTCCAAAACCCAAAATGACTCATTTAGAAATATTTGAAAGGCATGCAAATGTTGCTTGGATATGAATTTACCGAAAAAGAAATGAAAAGACAAGAGGCGTTTAGCAAAACAAGAACAATTTGGTATAATTAAATGCAGCCGCTGTGAGAGTCTTGACAGAATGCGTCTGAGGAAAGTCTTTTGGTGTACACATTTCTGGCTGGTATTATATACATTTTATGAGGTACAATATAGCAAATTTCTGCTTTGCTTAAAAGCACCTCAGTCATAAATTACCAAGCTCGGGCATCAGATAAGGACACCGGTGGCTCCCAACCTTGGGGTAAAGCTGGTGTGGGCCAGTGTGTATGAGTCCAGATGTCTGGCATGAGGAGCCCATGACCACTAAGTTTGGCATGCATGTTGTGTCCTGATTGGCTGAGTGTTCCTATCTACATGTGGTATCTAGCCTTGTGGTATTTTTGGGGAATGCAAGCCTTTTGGCAAATGTGTTTTATTGGGGCCAGTTTCCTTGGACCTGTTTGTGGTGCAACTATCTTTCTGTGGGACCGATCAGGGTTTTCCCTTGGTGCGCGTTTGTCTTTGGGTTAAGATAGACCCCACCTGTAACCTGTCACTTGATAGTCGTGGGTGCCGGCCACAGGGTCTGCCTGACCACATATCTCTGACTCGGGGTTGATGGGGAGGTCAGCTTGGGTAAATCCGACAGCAATGACATGAGTTTGTTGAAACTCCGGAAAATAATATAGCAGTCACTGGGATCTTTTTTATCGACATTCTCAACATTGTCTGTACAGTTGTATGCAAAGGAGCTAACCACTTGATGAGATCACTCAGAAATATCAAACCTTTCCTTCCTCTAAATGATTTCAAGCAAGTGGTCCAAGAGCTTGTCTTGCCGAGGTTAGATTACGGCAGTGCTACCCTCTGTGGCCTTCCCAAATACGCCCTGGCTCCACTAAGGGCTTCACTTAACTCGGCTGCTAGACTGGTTACAGATACCAAGCGAAAAGATCATATATCCCCAGTCCTAAAATCCCTCAATTGGTTGCCCTTCGAAGCACGAATTCAATTAAAGATTGCTGTTCTTACACACAAAGCCGTTCACCTTAACACTCCTACGTACCTTTCGCAAAAACTTAAACTATCCTGTGGCGTAAGAGCTTTAAGAAGCGCCTCTACTCTCCTCCTGAAACCACTCATCCTTAATAAAAAGAGAAGTTGTCACCGAGCCTTCTCCGGAGCTGTCCCTAAGATTTGGAACTCTCTTGCACCGGAAGTTCGCAGAATATCCTCATTGACGGCATTCAAAGTGGAAGCCAAAAGATTCCTAATGAACAAATTTGTACCCTAATAGGGTTAGACTCACGGGCCCGTTGACATTGCTCCTGCTGCCTTTGTTCTTACAT
This sequence comes from Calotriton arnoldi, assembly GCA_963921515.1. NCBI lineage: Eukaryota > Metazoa > Chordata > Amphibia > Caudata > Salamandridae > Calotriton > Calotriton arnoldi. The sequence continues at coordinate 696,926 of CAWUFW010001800.1, forward strand.
TTGATACAGCTCCCCCTTATTGTACACTGTGTCTCACCCTTGCTGCCCGCCTACACCTGTTTATTGTATTACCCTCCTAGTTGTATTTTGCACTGTATTTTCTTTCTCTCCCTTCCTCTTATGGATATTGTAATAGATATTGCTTTTGTCCTTCCTCCCATCATATTGTAAAGTGCTCTGTTATTCCTCTGGATCTTGTTCGCGGTATATAAAACTTTATAAATAAAATAAAATAAATCGCGTACATTGACATTGTCTTTACTGATATTGACACAGTTATATTTGCCTAGTTCATAGAATACATCAACATTATTTCTACTGGTAACAACGGGCCCGATTCACAAAAGTAATCTGAGACAAAATCCTAACTTTACGACTTTCGATATTCACAAAAGGCATTTTAGAGTAGTAAAGTTAGGATTTTGTCTTAAGTTTGTCTTAAGTTTTGGTCTTAAGACCAAATCCTAACTTAAGTTAAACTTAAGTTAAACTTAAGTTAGGATTTTGTCTTAAGACCAAAACTTAAGACAAACTTAAGACAAAATCTTAACTTCACTACTCCTAAATGCCTTTTGTGAATACTGAAAGTTGTAAAGTTAGGATTTTGTCTCAGATTACTTTTGTGAATCGGGCCCAACATTGTCATTTGTGCATGGATTATGGCATACATTGACATTGTTGCTGCCAGAATCGACACTGTTGGGTGGGCATAGATTAGTGCTTACATTGACACTGCATTTATGATAATTGAAATGGTTTGGCAGGCACAGGTTATGGCATACGTTGATATTGCATTTATTGGTATTGCTGTTGTCAGATCTGCACATATCATGATATTCATTGACATTGTATTTACCCATTTCAACAAAAGTTAAAATTATTGTTACTGTAAATTGCATTTTGAATTGTAATTTTTTTTTAATCAATGTGTTGAAAAGTTTACTGTGATTTTGTACTAATTTTTGACTAAACTAAAAGCCAGATATTTTTTTTAATTTTCACAAAGGTAAGACAAACAAAAAATAATTTAACATATTATAGAGAATTTTTTTATTTTTTTATATCTGAACTATAGTGGATTAAAAATGTATTAAGTCCTATTTATTTACCTATGCTGTAGAACTAATTTAAAACTATTAGAAACCTTATTTTGGGATTTCTTCGACAGTGCAAGTAAATACATAGGGCATGATACAGTAATAAGCAATTTAACTACTGAATCTAAAAATGTTATTTTAACATTTAAAAAATGCTTAAGTCCATTAAAGTAAGTTTTACCAATGTGAAATGCCCAAACAGGAAAATAGCCTTTCAGGTTATACAAATATTGGTACAACATTACAGTAAATATTGACACGCATTGATTCATATATGTTTTTTTTATAAATTCAGCTTTTTTGGGCTAGTATACACAATGTACAAAGGGATTTTTGTTTTATAAAAAAAATTGGTAACATAAGTTTACTATTCAAAACAACAAATCAGAACCATGCAGAAGTGTAAAACAGTTCCTGGAGAGAATTGAAAATAGTTGAGAAACATGATCAAAAATAAATTTGGAGTAATAATAGAAAATTACCAAACTTTGACCAAATGGTTTCTGAAGATGTTCCCTACATGCAGGAGATAAAGATAAAAATACACCAAGTTTAAAAGCCTTGAAGTAGGTGAAACATAAAAATGTATAAAATGTTTTGAGAAAAAACATCATTATCAATTATATTTACAGACACAATAAAACAACTGAATGTCTTTACAGCATCTTCAAGAGAAGGCGAAGGAGATATTGGTCAAGAAGTTGGGGCAGCAGCTGGCCACTGTGTTTCGGGTGATGAAACATCAGACACAACCCTGAGACACATTTTCACCCTCCCTCTTGCTCCCCTCCAGTTTGCCAAACCTCAACCTCTGAAAGGTCTGGGGTCTCCTTTGCCACAGGCACCTCATCCCTTGCCCCTGTCAACCCGGCTGTGATGAGTGAGGAGGCTATTGACCTATTATGCAGCACTTCTGTAGGCCAGACTGTGTTAGTGAATGGCATCCAGGGGCTAACCTGCCAAATGCAACAAATGCCTTCATTTCTGGATGCCATTTACAGTTCATTAGCCCTTTATTTCTATTAACATCAGCAATCATAAAAATACAATAAAAACATCAAAAACTTCATGACCATAGTATAAAAATCAACAAAATTACAATGTCATACATAAGCAGAATACACCCTTGCTAAAAATCTAAATAATTACCAACATACTTCAATATTATCAAAAAATTGCACATATATAAGAGCTGGTCTTGCTTGCTGAAAATTCATGAGTAATACTAATATATTTATGTTACAGGTTGCCCCATTTAGGGCAAATTAAAACAATGTGCAAAGTGTCTAGTGCAGTGGACACATCACATGTACAAAAGAGGGGGTCTGATGGCTTGTGCCATCCTGCTAGTAATTGAGGGAACATATTCAAACAAAAGTATGTTAAAAACCTTCTATGCATAACCGGCATATCCACTGTTAGGTAGAATTCGATTTTTTCCATAGATTTCACCCACCATAATGTGTATAGCAATGTTTATGCTGTGAACCTAAGGTTCTAACTTCCTGAGTATGTACCTTAAATGCTCTCTTAACCCATGCTATATCTGATTTAGACTTTAGCTCTGGTGAATTAAAAAGATGTGGTTTACCCAAATTTGTCAGTGTCGTTTTTATATAACTTAACCAAGGTATGCGCAGGCTATGTTCGATATTCAGACAATCTCTCAAAATCATCTGTTGAATTCTACCTTGTTTTTGACCATATCAGAAGCCATAAGAGTATAGGGCGCAAATGTATGTAATCAGCAATAAAGCCTGCACCTATCTCATCATGTACTATTTCTGCAGGTACATTCTGCGGAATTTGTAACAGTTTTCTAAAACATTTATTTTCAGGTGCTTGTGTAGGAATAGAAGATTTATAGCCCCAAATCTTTGTTCCGAAGGTTACAGTTGGAACACATTTAGGCGTTATATAGATATAATACAGACTTTTTATGGCTATAGCCTAGTCGCCTAGAGAAGGCATCAATACTGAAGGCGACCCTATTAAAAGATTGGATGTGTGCTTTCAATAAGGGATCCCAAGACAATTTTTCATCCAGCAAGACGCCTAAATAGCAGAATTTATCTGCCTAACCTATATCATGATCCTTTATTGTGGAGGTTTTAGTTTTAGTATTGCTAGGTCCCATTATCATAGTATATGATTTAGATTAATTAATTTTTAGGCCCAGATATTCCATAAAATCATAAAATCGGCACAGTTGTAGGCCATTAGCTGTGCTGGAGATAAGAACAGAATCATCCGCGTACAGCACACAGTTCATTGTCTGGCATGCAGAGATTGCTTGCTAAAATAGCAGCCTCCTTACGCACCCCACCTCCCAACCAGCCCAGCCATCTGCCCAAACTCAGGCCCCTTTCTCAACCCAAATCTAAACTCCCACCCCAATCCCAAGCACACTCAATTCTTTGCAGGCACCCACTACAACATACACAAGCAGCACAATCACACAAACACACACATAAATGCAAACACACAAAGAAACACAAATAAAAAACATACACACACTATTGAGACTACACCTACAAGCACCACAAGCACAACACCCACAACCACCACCACACCCACAATCACCACTATCACTACCACACTCACATTCACCACCACAAATACCACAACCACACCACACCCACAAGCACCATAGCCACCATCACACCCACAACCACCACAACTCCCACAAGCACCATAACCACCACCACACCCATAACTACCACCACATCCACAAGCACCACAACCACCACCGAATCCACAACTACTCCCACACCCACACACACCACACCCACACCAACCACCACAGCAACACACTCATCAAAACCAACACAATCACAAATAAATCACACCTACACACAGAACCAACCAAAAGCAAATAAACATTCATCCAAACACCAGTCCCACATGCAACTGCCAAACATACAGACACATGAACTACAACCACACCAACCACCACAACAACATACTCATTAAAACCAACACACTCACACCAAAGCACACTTACACACAAAACAACACCAACAAAAAGCAAACACACACACTTACCAGAATATCAAACAGTAGCCAAAAACGGACACATCCAAACATGCACAAGAAGCAGCAGACCCACATGTAACTGACAAACATACAAACACAAGCACATCACCCACTCCAGGTCCCTCTACATGCAAAAGCCAATCCTCAACAACCCCTCCTACCCTTACACCTCCTTCCAAATTCACCTCTTATCTGTCCTTAACACCTATCAAACCTAAACCCTCCCTTCCCAAGAACAATTCTTGAGGTGTCTGCTCTGTTCCCAAAAGATGAGATTAGCCTTTGAACTACAGTAAGGATGCAAGTTATAGGCCACAAAGCTACAAAGTGTTGTTGTGGCAAACAATTTTTCATTTTATTTTTATTGAAAAAAGTTAATGAGAGAATTATCTCAATTATAAATTATTTTTATTTTGCAACGGTTGTCCTGGCATTAATATTCATTTACAATTCATTGATTATTAATAATGTTAATGTGAAATACATATTCTTACTTACATTTATAACAGGAAATACAAAAGACTGCTTAAATGACATATTTATAAATTCCAAACATTTGAAAAGAAATGTAATGGACATTAACATTTTGATGCAAGCATTCATCATGATAATGGACACTTACAACAAAAAACTATTTACATTTTTATTTTTAAAGAGTGATATTTTAACTTGATTAGTGAAAAAATAAACACATATGCATTACACCTTAAAAAAGAAAATACATTTTATAAAATACAGAAAATGCAAGTGGAAATGTTACATATATACATTTAAAAAATGATTTAAGTTTAGAGCTAACATTGATTTTACATCAATTTTTTTAATGATTTATCTTGTCTACTACAATAACTGCATTATATTAAATGTATTTATTCAAAACATGTGTAAAGCATATGTTTTTAATTGATAGTTTCCGAAACATAATTAAACACACCTGTATGAGCACATTATGAATTTTGATTAATGTCAAATTTTGTGTAAGTGTCCATTATCATGATTTATTGACTTATTTTATTTTTAAGGTTTTATATAGCGCGAAATGACCCTTGCGGGTATCAGAGCGCTTTACAAGTAAGGTAGTTAAACAAAAGAGACAATCTACAAAAGAAACATTGTATTACAAAGTAATGTCTTATGGTACATCTGGTTGTTCTAAGAGTCCGATACAATGTTCAAGTGAATTTCGTCTTGAGAAGAGATTTAACTTCTTTTTTGAAAGAGGCTGTTGAGGGATTAAGTCTGGTTTCTGGGGGTAGTGCATTCCAAATCCTTGGAGCAATTCCACAGAAGGCACGGTTATATGTTTTCTTCTTGGCAAATCTTTGAGGCTCCAGAAGAAGGATGCTGGCGCTCCTGGAGGATCTGTTTCCACACGAGAGCTCCAGTTTCTGTGCCAGATACCTCTGGGTGTTGTGATGTAGGGCTTTGTGCGTCATGCAGGCGATTTTTAATTGAATTCTTGCTTCAAAGGGTAGCCAATTGAGCGCTTTGAAGTCGGGGGAAATGTGGCAATTTCTTTTGGAACCTGTGATGAGCTGGCGGCTGAGTTGAGTGATGCTCTTAAAGGGGCAGTTGTAGATCTAGGGAGTCCACAAAGAGTTGCACTACCATATTCTAGTCTAGGAATTACTAGTGCTTGGACTGCCAGTTTTGAAGTCATTTACTGGGAGGAAGGGTTTTAATTTTTTCAGGGTGTTCATCTGAAAGTTTGCTCCTTTTCTGCGGCACTGATATGGTTTTGCATGTTTAGGTTACTGTCCAGAGTTACTCCCAGTGATTTTGCTGAATCGATTATAAGAGGTTGGCAGTTGAGCGCTGTAAGTTGTTTAAGCCATTCTTGTATGATGGCTGTTTGGTTAGGTGGGGCGATTAGTAGGAATTCAGTTTTGAGGGCGTTTAGTTTGAGGTGGTTTTCAGTCAACCAAGACTGAATTTTTTGTAGAGTTAGATTGAGAGATTTGATATCATCCGGAGAGTTTATCTTTAAATATAGTTGTGTGTCGTCTGCGTATATGTGAAAGTGGATATTTGATGAGTTGATGATCTCAGTGAGCGGCTCCATGAGTAGGTTTAACAGTGTGGGTTAGAGGGAGGATCCCTGCGGGTGATGAAACATCAGACACAACCCTGAGACACATTTTCACCCTCCCTCTTGCTCCCCTCCAGTTTGCCAAACCTCAACCTCTGAAAGGGCTGGGGTCTCCTTTGCCACAGGCACCTCATCCCTTGCCCCTGTCAACCCGGCTGTGATGAGTGAGGAGGCTATTGACCTATTATGCAGCACTTCTGTAGGCCAGACTGTGTTAGTGAATGGCATCCAGGGGCTAACCTGCCAAATGCAACAAATGGCTTCATTTCTGGATGCCATTTACAGTTCATTAGCCCTTTATTTCTATTAACATCAGCAATCATAAAAATACAATAAAAACATCAAAAACTTCATGATCATAGCATAAAAATCAACAAAATTACAATGTCATACATAAGCAAAATAAACCCTTGCTAAAAATCTAAATAATTACCAACATACTTCAATATTATCAAAAAATTGCACATATATAAGAGCTGGTCTTGCTTGCTGAAAATTCATGAGTAATACTAATATATTTATGTTACAGGTTGCCCCATTTAGGGCAAATTAAAACAATGTGCAAAGTGTCTAGTGCAGTGGACACATCACATGTACAAAAGAGGGGTCTGATGGCTTGTGCCATCCTGCTAGTAATTGAGGGAACATATTCAAACAAAAGTATGTTAAAAACCTTCTATGCATAACCGGCATATCCACTGTTAGGTAGAATTCGATTTTTTCCATAGATTTCACCCACCATAATGTGTATAGCAATGTTTATGTTGTGAACCTAAGGTTCTAACTTCCTGAGTATGTACCTTAAATGCTCTCTTAACCCATGCTATATCTGATTTAGACTTTAGCTCTGGTGAATTAAAAAGATGTGGTTTACCCAAATTTGTCAGTGTCGTTTTTATGTAACTTAACCAAGGTATGCGCAGGCTATGTTCGATATTCAGACAATCTCTCAAAATCATCTGTTGAATTCTACCTCGTTTTTGACCATATCGGAAGCCATAAGAGTATAGGCCGCAAATGTATGTAATCAGCAATAAAGCCTGCACCTATCTCATCATGTACTATTTCTGCAGGTACATTCTGCGGAATTTGTAACAGTTTCCTAAAACATTTATTTTCAGGTGCTTGTGTAGGAATAGAAGATTTATAGCCCCAAATCTTTGTTCCGAAGGTTACAGTTGGAACACATTTAGGCGTTATATAGATATAATTAGGGCTCCCGGTTTTATGGTATTTATTTTTTTGCCATTTCCGTCTGTATTTATCCATATTTATTTTTGGGGCATTTTATCTGTATTTATCCACATTTATTTTTGCCACAAGCAGAAGGCAACACTGCAGCTAGTATTTTTCCACATTTATTTAAATTGACAATGCACACATGCATTCGATTGTTATTGGTCAACACAATACATTCATCGGAAAACTTTGCCATTCGCAGAATGTCCCAAATACGCTTAAAAGTGCTATCACAAGCCATTTGTCTCAGAGCATTGCAGTTTCTGTCATCTGCACAGAGTGCTACATCCTCTCCCCCACTGAACACTGAACACCATACTGCCCCACTGAGAGAAACTCACACTCCCTTCAGCTACAACCCAATTGTGCCCTGCTATAAACACCTAGAAGCAACTCAATTCAAACTATGCACTAGACAAGAGTAATTTGCTGCCTGAAAAAAGTAACAACGTTCTGGAAAAATCAAACACTCATAGGGAATACAACTTAAAGCTTTTACACTCATTATTCAGAAAGCTAAGGACATGAAAAGAAAAGTAGCGCTTCACTGGCAAACTCTGTAAGGTGGCGCTAATGTGTTTGGGTGTGAATAAAACCAATCTGGCCACTTTGCGACTACTCTGTCTTGTTTTATTTAGTTATGTATTTATTGTTCGTATTTTAAAACCTTTTTTCTCTCCTCCTGAGGCCGCGTTTTGGAATGAAAAATGTCAGAAAAAGACTTTTGTAAGACTAGTGTCCTCTTTTTTTGGATCCATTTCACTGGGGAACGAATGACAGAAAGGAGAGGAAAGAACAGTCACGGTTTTCTGCAAGTGAGGAGGAGCGCGACAAAGAGAGGGAGTAAGAGGAAGAAAGAGGGGGGGCAGCAGAATTGGACACTGTCCTTGTCTTGTCCAGGCAAGAAGGAAGAGACAGCAATTGTTATGGGCTATGCAGTCCGGTCACAAACTCTGCAAATACTCTGTTTCTGAGTCTCACTTACACCCTCTTCCTTGTGTGTGTCTGACTGAGCCCTGCCTTCCAGCGCAGCCCGGGCTGAAAATACAAGGATTGGGTTTCTTCTCTCCGCTGCCCACTCCTCCCTGTCCACACCAGGCATGTCTGCGAGAGAGTGAGAGTGCAGACCGAGCCAAGGGAAGGGAGGGGGGCTGAATGCGCTGTGTGTGAGAGTGATTCACCTCGCGGAGGTGGGGCGCTGAGAACAATGCAGGCCTCCTGGCGCTGGCAGCCGTGGATCATCCGGGAGCTCAGTGCACCGCGCCTCCTGCCACGACTCCCCATTGTGCAGGCACCTACTGAGTGCGAAAACAATGAACAGGAGTAGCAGGCATTGTGAGGGTGAGACGGAGGGAGGTGGACTGCACACAACACAATCCGACGAGCTGAACGGGACAAACAACAGCAGCGCCAGAGTGAATTATTTAGAAGTGGCCCATGTGATTACACTCGAATCTATGTGCCTCGGGCTCAGCTCTATGCGCTACCTGTTGCTACATAGAGAAGGGGTGGTGCTGCATAGATTACTGGGCTTGTGTTGTTTCAGCTGGCCGATCAGTGTTGGGTCTGTAGACTCTCAAGCCCTCTGTGTTCTGGGGCCCAGAAGTGAACCGGAATATAGGGGAACGCCTGGGTAGTCTAAGACAGGCCGCTGTGGCTGGGGCAGTGTCAGTCACCTGGGGTGCATGTTGCAGGAACCAGCAGACCTCTCTGTCGTGGCCAGTGGCGTAGCAAGGCTTTGCCGAGTTTGTGGTCAGACTGTTCATGCAGCACACGTACCCAGTGTAGTGCTCTGCAGTCCAGCCACAAACTCAAACACTCACTACACTGACGTAGCTAGGCTGTGCAGTCCCACGGCGGTGGGGGGAGGGAGAGGGGATTGTGGGGGGGGGAGCTGGCATCCGATTCCTGCTTTTGCCGCCCCCAAAACTGCATACGCCACTGACTCCAGCCCCAGCCCCCGTACTTACCTTTCGTTTGAAATGGCTGGCCAGACTCACTCGAGGGGCGGAGCGTAGCCCTGGACATGGCTGGGGCAGCTAACAAAAGGCCGACAGGAGCGCAAAAAGACCCCTCATTGAAAGAAATTTCCAGCAAAACTGAAGCTGGTGTTTTGCGTTACTGAAGGCAGCCACAGCCCTAGAATCAGCAAGAGGGCGTGGCGAGGCAACTCTGCTGGAGCACAGCAGAGCGGAAAAATGTGCTAGTATTTTCCCGTTTTTACATATAAATACAGACAAAGGAAAACTTGTTTTCCGTCTGTATTTATATGTAAAAATCCGTTTAAACGGAAAACCGGGAGCCCTAGATATAATACCGACTTTTTATGGCTATAGCCTAGTCGCCTAGAGAAGGCATCAATACTGAAGGCGACCCTATTAAAAGATTGGATGTGTGCTTTCAATAAGGGATCCCAAGACAATTTTTCATCCAGCAAGACGCCTAAATAGCAGAATTTATCTGCCTAACCTATATCATGATCCTTTATTGTGGAGGTTTTAGTTTTAGTATTTCTAGGTCCCATTATCATAGTATATGATTTAGATTAATTAATTTTTAGGCCCAGATATTCCATAAAATCATAAAATCGGCACAGTTGTAGGCCATTAGCTGTGCTGGAGATAAGAACAGAATCATCCGCGTACAGCACACAGTTCATTGTCTGGCATGCAGAGATTGCTTGCTAAAATAGCAGCCTCCTTACGCACCCCACCTCCCAACCAGCCCAGCCATCTGCCCAAACTCAGGCCCCTTTCTCAACCCAAATCCAAACTCCCACCCCAATCCCAAGCACACTCAATTCTTTGCAGGCACCCACTACAACATACACAAGCAGCACAATCACACACACATAAATGCAAACACACAAAGAAACACAAATAAAAAACATACACACACTATTGAGACTACACCTACAAGCACCACAAGCACAACACCCACAACCACCACCACACCCACAATCACCACTATCACTACCACACTCACATTCACCACCACAAATACCACAACCACACCACACCCACAAGCACCATAGCCACCATCACACCCACAACCACCACAACTCCCACAAGCACCATAACCACCACCACACCCATAACTACCACCACATCCACAAGCACCACAACCACCACCGAATCCACAACTACCACCACACCCACTCACACCACACCCACACTAACCACCACAGCAACACACTCATCAAAACCAACACAATCACAAATAAATCACACCTACACACAGAACCAACCAAAAGCAAATAAACATTCATCCAAACACCAGTCCCACATGCAACTGCCAAACATACAGACACATGAACTACAACCACACCAACCACCACAACAACATACTCATTAAAACCAACACACTCACACCAAAGCACACTTACACACAAAACAACACCAACAAAAAGCAAACACACACACTTACCAGAATATCAAACAGTAGCCAAAAACGGACACATCCAAACATACACAAGAAGCAGCAGACCCACATGTAACTGACAAACATACAAACACAAGCACATCACCCACTCCAGGTCCCTCTACATGCAAAAGCCAATCCTCAACAACCCCGCCTACCCTTACACCTCCTTCCAAATTCACCTCTTATCTGTCCTTAACACCTATCAAACCTAAACCCTCCCTTCCCAAGAACAATTCTTGAGGTGTCTGCTCTGTTCCCAAAAGATGAGATTAGCCTTTGAACTACAGTAAGGATGCAAGTTATAGGCCACAAAGCTACAAAGTGTTGTTGTGGCAAACAATTTTTTCATTTTATTTTTATTGAAAAAAGTTAATGAGAGAATTATCTCAATTATAAATTATTTTTATTTTGCAACGGTTGTCCTGGCATTAATATTCATTTACAATTCATTGATTATTAATAATGTTAATGTGAAATACATATTCTTACTTACATTTATAACAGGAAATACAAAAGACTGCTTAAATGACATATTTATAAATTCCAAACATTTGAAAAGAAATGTAATGGACATTAACATTTTGGTGCAAGCATTCATCATGATAATGGACACTTACAACAAAAAACTATTTACATTTTTATTTTTAAAGAGTGATATTTTAACTTGATTAGTGAAAAAATAAACACATATGCATTACACCTTAAAAAAGAAAATACATTTGATAAAATACAGAAAATGCAAGTGGAAATGTTACATATATACATTTAAAAAATGATTTAAGTTTAGAGCTAACATTGATTTTACATCAATTTTTTTAATGATTTATCTTGTCTACTACAATAACTGCATTATATTAAATGTATTTATTCAAAACATGTGTAAAGCATATGTTTTTAATTGATAGTTTCCGAAACATAATTAAACACACCTGTATGAGCACATTATGAATTTTGATTAATGTCAAATTTTGTGTAAGTGTCCATTATCATGATTTATTGACTGATTTTATTTTTAAGGTTTTATATAGCGCGAAATGACCCTTGCGGGTATCAGAGCGCTTTACAAGTAAGGTAGTTAAACAAAAGAGACAATCTACAAAAGAAACATTGTATTACAAAGTAATGTCTTATGGTACATCTGGTTGTTCTAAGAGTCCGATACAATGTTCAAGTGAATTTCGTCTTGAGAAGAGATTTAACTTCTTTTTTAAAGAGGCTGTTGAGGGATTAAGTCTGGTTTCTGGGGGTAGTGCATTCCAAATCCTTGGAGCAATTCCACAGAAGGCACGGTTATATGTTTTCTTCTTGGCAAATCTTTGAGGCTCCAGAAGAAGGTTGCTGGCGCTCCTGGAGGATCTGTTTCCACACGAGAGCTCCAGTTTCTGTGCCAGATACCTCTGGGTGTTGTGATGCAGGGCTTTGTGCGTCATGCAGGCGATTTTTAATTGAATTCTTGCTTCGAAGGGTAGCCAATTGAGCACTTTGAAGTCGGGGGAAATGTGGCAATTTCTTTTGGAACCTGTGATGAGCTGGCGGCTGAGTTGAGTGATGCTCTTAAAGGGGCAGTTGTAGATCTAGGGAGTCCACAAAGAGTTGCACTACCATATTCTAGTCTAGGAATTACTAGTGCTTGGACTGCCAGTTTTGAAGTCATTTACTGGGAGGAAGGGTTTTAATTTTTTCAGGGTGTTCATCTGAAAGTTTGCTCCTGCTCTGCGGCACTGATATGGTTTTGCATGTTTAGGTTACTGTCCAGAGTTACTCCCAGTGATTTTGCTGAATCGATTATAAGAGGTTGGCAGTTGAGCGCTGTAAGTTGTTTAAGCCATTCTTGTATGATGGCTGTTTGGTTAGGTGGGGCGATTAGTAGGAATTCAGTTTTGAGGGCGTTTAGTTTGAGGTGGTTTTCAGTCAACCAAGACTGAATTTTTTGTAGAGTTAGATTGAGAGATTTGATATCATCCGGAGTGTTTATCTTTAAATATAGTTGTGTGTCGTCTGCGTATATGTGAAAGTGGATATTTGATGAGTTGATGATCTCAGTGAGCGGCTCCATGAGTAGGTTTAACAGTGTGGGTTAGAGGGAGGATCCCTGCGGGTGATGAAACATCAGACACAACCCTGAGACACATTTTCACCCTCCCTCTTGCTCCCCTCCAGTTTGCCAAACCTCAACCTCTGAAAGGTCTGGGGTCTCCTTTGCCACAGGCACCTCATCCCTTGCCCCTGTCAACCCGGCTGTGATGAGTGAGGAGGCTATTGACCTATTATGCAGCACTTCTGTAGGCCAGACTGTGTTAGTGAATGGCATCCAGGGGCTAACCTGCCAAATGCAACAAATGGCTTCATTTCTGGATGCCATTTACAGTTCATTAGCCCTTTATTTCTATTAACATCAGCAATCATAAAAATACAATAAAAACATCAAAAACTTCATGATCATAGCATAAAAATCAACAAAATTACAATGTCATACATAAGCAAAATAAACCCTTGCTAAAAATCTAAATAATTACCAACATACTTCAATATTATCAAAAAATTGCACATATATAAGAGCTGGTCTTGCTTGCTGAAAATTCATGAGTAATACTAATATATTTATGTTACAGGTTGCCCCATTTAGGGCAAATTAAAACAATGTGCAAAGTGTCTAGTGCAGTGGACACATCACATGTACAAAAGAGGGGGTCTGATGGCTTGTGCCATCCTGCTAGTAATTGAGGGAACATATTCAAACAAAAGTATGTTAAAAACCTTCTATGCATAACCGGCATATCCACTGTTAGGTAGAATTCAATTTTTTCCATAGATTTCACCCATCATAATGTGTATAGCAATGTTTATGTTGTGAACCTAAGGTTCTAACTTCCTGAGTATGTACCTTAAATGCTCTCTTAACCCATGCTATATCTGATTTAGACTTTAGCTCTGGTGAATTAAAAAGATGTTGTTTACCCAAATTTGTCAGTGTCGTTTTTATGTAACTTAACCAAGGTATGCGCAGGCTATGTTCGATATTCAGACAATCTCTCAAAATCATCTGTTGAATTCTACCTCGTTTTTGACCATATCGGAAGCCATAAGAGTATAGGGCGCAAATGTATGTAATCAGCAATAAAGCCTGCACCTATCTCATCATGTACTATTTCTGCAGGTACATTCTGCGGAATTTGTAACAGTTTCCTAAAACATTTATTTTCAGGTGCTTGTGTAGGAATAGAAGATTTATAGCCCCAAATCTTTGTTCCGAAGGTTACAGTTGGAACACATTTAGGCGTTATATAGATATAATTAGGGCTCCCGGTTTTATGGTATTTCTTTTTTCCCATTTCCGTCTGTATTTATCCATATTTATTTTTGGGGCATTTTATCTGTATTTATCCACATTTATTTTTGCCACAAGCAGAAGGCAACACTGCAACTAGTATTTTTCCACATTTATTTAAATTGACAATGCACACATGCATTCGGGTGTTATTGGTCAACACAATACATTCATCGGAAAACTTTGCCATTCGCAGAATGTCCCAAATACGCTTAAAAGTGCTATCACAAGCCATTTGTCTCAGAGCATTGCAGTTTCTGTCATCTGCACAGAGTGCTACATCCTCTCCCCCACTGAACACTGAACACCATACTGCCCCACTGAGAGAAACTCACACTCCCTTCAGCTACAACCCAATTGTGCCCTGCTATAAACACCTAGAAGCAACTCAATTCAAACTATGCACTAGACAAGAGTAATTTGCTGCCTGAAAAAAGTAACAACGTTCTGGAAAAATCAAACACTCATAAGGAATACAACTTAAAGCTTTTACACTCATTATTCAGAAAGCTAAGGACATGAAAAGAAAAGTAGCGCTTCACTGGCAAACTCTGTAAGGTGGCGCTAATGTGTTTGGGTGTGAATAAAACCAATCTGGCCACTTTGCGACTACTCTGTCTTGTTTTATTTAGTTATGTATTTATTGTTCGTATTTTAAAACCTTTTTTCTCTCCTCCTGAGGCCGCGTTTTGGAATAGAAAAATGTAAGAAAAAGACTTTTGTAAGACTAGTGTCCACTTTTTTTGGATCCATTTCACTGGGGAACGAATGACAGAAAGGAGAGGAAAGAACAGTCACGGTTTTCTGCAAGTGAGGAGGAGCGCGACAAAGAGAGGGAGTAAGAGGAAGAAAGAGGGGGGGCAGCAGAATTGGACACTGTCCTTGTCTTGTCCAGGCAAGAAGGAAGAGACAGCAATGGTTATGGGCTATGCAGTCCGGTCACAAACTCTGCAAATACTCTGTTTCTGAGTCTCACTTACACCCTCTTCCCTGTGTGTGTCTGACTGAGCCCTGCCTTCCAGCGCAGCCCGGGCTGAAAATACAAGGATTGGGTTTCTTCTCTCCGCTGCCCACTCCTCCCTGTCCACCCAGGCATGTCTGCGAGAGAGTGAGAGTGCAGACTGAGCCAAGGGAAGGGAGGGGGGCTGAATGCGCTGTGTGTGAGAGTGATTCACCTCGCGGAGGTGGGGCGCTGAGAACAATGCAGGCCTCCTGGCGCTGGCAGCCGTGGATCATCCGGGAGCTCAGTGCACCGCGCCTCCTGCCATGACTCCCCATTGTGCAGGCACCTACTGAGTGCGAAAACAATGAACAGGAGTAGCAGGCATTGTGAGGGTGAGACGGAGGGAGGTGGACTGCACACAACACAATCCGACGAGCTGAACGGGACAAACAACAGCAGCGCCAGAGTGAATTATTTAGAAGTGGCCCACGTGATTACACTCGAATCTATGTGCCTCGGGCTCAGCTCTATGCGCTACCTGTTGCTACATAGAGAAGGGGTGGTGCTGCATAGATTACTGGGCTTGTGTTGTTTCAGCTGGCCGATCAGTGTTGGGTCTGTAGACTCTCAAGCCCTCTGTATTCTGGGGCCCAGAAGTGAACCGGAATATAGGGGAACGCCTGGGTAGTCTAAGACAGGCCGCTGTGGCTGGGGCAGTGTCAGTCACCTGGGGTGCATGTTGCAGGAACCAGCAGACCTCTCTGTCGTGGCCAGTGGCGTAGCAAGGCTTTGCTGAGTTTGTGGTCAGACTGTTCATGCAGCACACGTACCCAGTGTAGTGCTCTGCAGTCCAGCCACAAACTCAAACACTCACTATACTGACGTAGCTAGGCTGTGCAGTCCCACGGCGGTGGGGGGAGGGAGAGGGGATTGTGGGGGGGGGGGAGCTGGCATCCGATTCCTGCTTTTGCCGCCCCCAAAACTGCATACGCCACTGACTCCAGCCCCAGCCCCCCGTACTTACCTTTCGTTTGAAATGGCTGGCCAGACTCACTCGAGGGGCGGAGCGGAGCCCTGGACATGGCTGGGGCAGCTAACAAAAGACCGACAGGAGCGCAAAAAGACCCCTCATTGAAAGAAATTTCCAGCAAAACAGAAGCTGGTGTTTTGCGTTACTGAAGGCAGCCACAGCCCTAGAATCAGCAAGAGGGCGTGGCGAGGCAACTCTGCTGGAGCACAGCAGAGCGGAAAAATGTGCTAGTATTTTCCCGTTTTTACATATAAATACAGACAAAGGAAAACTTGTTTTCCGTCTGTATTTATATGTAAAAATCCGTTTAAACGGAAAACCGGGAGCCCTAGATATAATACCGACTTTTTATGGCTATAGCCTAGTCGCCTAGAGAAGGCATCAATACTGAAGGCGACCCTATTAAAAGATTGGATGTGTACTTTCAATAAGGGATCCCAAGACAATTTTTCATCCAGCAAGACGCCTAAATAGCAGAATTTATCTGCCTAACCTATATCATGATCCTTTATTGTGGAGGTTTTAGTTTTAGTATTTCTAGGTCCCATTATCATAGTATATGATTTAGATTAATTAATTTTTAGGCCCAGATATTCCATAAAATCATAAAATCGGCACAGTTGTAGGCCATTAGCTGTGCTGGAGATAAGAACAGAATCATCCGCGTACAGCACACAGTTCATTGTCTGGCATGCAGAGATTGCTTGCTAAAATAGCAGCCTTCTTACGCACCCCACCTCCCAACCAGCCCAGCCATCTGCCCAAACTCAGGCCCCTTTCTCAACCCAAATCCAAACTCCCACCCCAATCCCAAGCACACTCAATTCTTTGCAGGCACCCACTACAACATACACAAGCAGCACAATCACACACACATAAATGCAAACACACAAAGAAACACAAATAAAAAACATACACACACTATTGAGACTACACCTACAAGCACCACAAGCACAACACCCACAACCACCACCACACCCACAATCACCACTATCACTACCACACTCACATTCACCACCACAAATACCACAACAACACCACACCCACAAGCACCATAGCCACCATCACACCCACAACCACCACAACTCCCACAAGCACCATAACCACCACCACACCCATAACTACCACCACATCCACAAGCACCACAACCACCACCGAATCCACAACTACCACCACACCCACACACACCACACCCACACCAACCACCACAGCAACACACTCATCAAAACCAACACAATCACAAATAAATCACACCTACACACAGAACCAACCAAAAGCAAATAAACATTCATCCAAACACCAGTCCCACATGCAACTGCCAAACATACAGAAACATGAACTACAACCACACCGACCACCACAACAACATACTCATTAAAACCAACACACTCACACCAAAGCACACTTACACACAAAACAACACCAACAAAAAGCAAACACACACACTTACCAGAATATCAAATAGTAGCCAAAAACGGACACATCCAAACATACACAAGAAGCAGCAGACCCACATGTAACTGACAAACATACAAACACAAGCACATCACCCACTCCAGGTCCCTCTACATGCAAAAGCCAATCCTCAACAACCCCTCCTACCCTTACACCTCCTTCCAAATTCACCTCTTATCTGTCCTTAACACCTATCAAACCTAAACCCTCCCTTCCCAAGAACAATTCTTGAGGTGTCTGCTCTGTTCCCAAAAGATGAGATTAGCCTTTGAACTACAGTAAGGATGCAAGTTATAGGCCACAAAGCTACAAAGTGTTGTTGTGGCAAACAATTTTTTCATTTTATTTTTATTGAAAAAAGTTAATGAGAGAATTATCTCAATTATAAATTATTTTTATTTTGCAACGGTTGTCCTGGCATTAATATTCATTTACAATTCATTGATTATTAATAATGTTAATGTGAAATACATATTCTTACTTACATTTATAACAGGAAATACAAAAGACTGCTTAAATGACATATTTATAAATTCCAAACATTTGAAAAGAAATGTAATGGACATTAACATTTTGGTGCAAGCATTCATCATGATAATGGACACTTACAACAAAAAACTATTTACATTTTTATTTTTAAAGAGTGATATTTTAACTTGATTAGTGAAAAAATAAACACATATGCATTACACCTTAAAAAAAGAAAATACATTTTATAAAATACAGAAAATGCAAGTGGAAATGTTACATATATACATTTAAAAAATGATTTAAGTTTAGAGCTAACATTGATTTTACATCAATTTTTTTAATGAGTTATCTTGTCTACTACAATAACTGCATTATATTAAATGTATTTATTCAAAACATGTGTAAAGCATATGTTTTTAATTGATAGTTTCCGAAACATAATTAAACACACCTGTATGAGCACATTATGAATTTTGATTAATGTCAAATTTTGTGTAAGTGTCCATTATCATGATTTATTGACTTATTTTATTTTTAAGGTTTTATATAGCGCAAAATGACCCTTGCGGGTATCAGAGCGCTTTACAAGTAAGGTAGTTAAACAAAAGAGACAATCTACAAAAGAAACATTGTATTACAAAGTAATGTCTTATGGTACATCTGGTTGTTCTAAGAGTCCGATACAATGTTCAAGTGAATTTCGTCTTGAGAAGAGATTTAACTTCTTTTTGAAAGAGGCTGTTGAGGGATTAAGTCTGGTTTCTGGGGGTAGTGCATTCCAAATCCTTGGAGCAATTCCACAGAAGGCACGGTTATATGTTTTCTTCTTGGCAAATCTTTGAGGCTCCAGAAGAAGGTTGCTGGCGCTCCTGGAGGATCTGTTTCCACACGAGAGCTCCAGTTTCTGTGCAAGATACCTCTGGGTGTTGTGATGTAGGGCTTTGTGCGTCATGCAGGCGATTTTTAATTGAATTCTTGCTTCGAAGGGTAGCCAATTGAGCGCTTTGAAGTCGGGGGAAATGTGGCAATTTCTTTTGGAACCTGTGATGAGCTGGCGGCTGAGTTGAGTGATGCTCTTAAAGGGGCAGTTGTAGATCTAGGGAGTCCACAAAGAGTTGCACTACCATATTGTAGTCTAGGAATTACTAGTGCTTGGACTGCCAGTTTTGAAGTCATTTACTGGGAGGAAGGGTTTTAATTTTTTCAGGGTGTTCATCTGAAAGTTTGCTCCTTTTCTGCAGCACTGATATGGTTTTGCATGTTTAGGTTACTGTCCAGAGTTACTCCCATTGATTTTGCTGAATCGATTATAAGAGGTTGGCAGTTGAGCGCTGTAAGTTGTTTAAGCCATTCTTGTATGATGGCTGTTTGGTTAGGTGGGGCGATTAGTAGGAATTCAGTTTTGAGGGCGTTTAGTTTGAGGTGGTTTTCAGTCAACCAAGACTGAATTTTTTGTAGAGTTAGATTGAGAGATTTGATATCATCCGGAGAGTTTATCTTTAAATATAGTTGTGTGTCGTCTGCGTATATGTGAAAGTGGATATTTGATGAGTTGATGATCTCGTGAGCGGCTCCATGAGTAGGTTTAACAGTGTGGGTTAGAGGGAGGATCCCTGCGGGTGATGAAACATCAGACACAACCCTGAGACACATTTTCACCCTCCCTCTTGCTCCCCTCCAGTTTGCCAAACCTCAACCTCTGAAAGGGCTGGGGTCTCCTTTGCCACAGGCACCTCATCCCTTGCCCCTGTCAACCCGGCTGTGATGAGTGAGGAGGCTATTGACCTATTATGCAGCACTTCTGTAGGCCAGACTGTGTTAGTGAATGGCATCCAGGGGCTAACCTGCCAAATGCAACAAATGCCTTCATTTCTGGATGCCATTTACAGTTCATTAGCCCTTTATTTCTATTAACATCAGCAATCATAAAAATACAATAAAAACATCAAAAACTTCATGACCATAGCATAAAAATCAACAAAATTACAATGTCATACATAAGCAGAATACACCCTTGCTAAAAATCTAAATAATTACCAACATACTTCAATATTATCAAATAATTGCACATATATAAGAGCTGGTCTTGCTTGCTGAAAATTCATGAGTAATACTAATATATTTATGTTACAGGTTGCCCCATTTAGGGCAAATTAAAACAATGTGCAAAGTGTCTAGTGCAGTGGACACATCACATGCACAAAAGAGGGGGTCTGATGGCTTGTGCCATCCTGCTAGTAATTGAGGGAACATATTCAAACAAAAGTATGTTAAAAACCTTCTATGCATAACCGGCATATCCACTGTTAGGTAGAATTCGATTTTTTCCATAGATTTCACCCACCATAATGTGTATAGCAATGTTTATGTTGTGAACCTAAGGTTCTAACTTCTTGAGTATGTACCTTAAATGCTCTCTTAACCCATGCTATATCTGATTTAGACTTTAGCTCTGGTGAATTAAAAAGATGTGGTTTACCCAAATTTGTCAGTGTCGTTTTTATATAACTTAACCAAGGTATGCGCAGGCTATGTTCGATATTCAGACAATCTCTCAAAATCATCTGTTGAATTCTACCTCGTTTTTGACCATATCGGAAGCCATAAGAGTATAGGGCGCAAATGTATGTAATCAGCAATAAAGCCTGCACCTATCTCATCATGTACTATTTCTGCAGGTACATTCTGCGGAATTTGTAACAGTTTCCTAAAACATTTATTTTCAGGTGCTTGTGTAGGAATAGAAGATTTATAGCCCCAAATCTTTGTTCTGAAGGATACAGTTGGAACACATTTAGGCGTTATATAGATATAATACAGACTTTTTATGGCTATAGCCTAGTCGCCTAGAGAAGGCATCAATACTGAAGGCGACCCTATTAAAAGATTGGATGTGTGCTTTCAATAAGGGATCCCAAGACAATTTTTCATCCAGCAAGACACCTAAATAGCAGAATTTATCTGCCTAACCCATATCATGATCCTTTATTGTGGAGGTTTTAGTTTTAGTATTTCTAGGTCCCATTATCATAGTATATGATTTAGATTAATTAATTTTTAGGCCCAGATATTCCATAAAATCATAAAATCGGCACAGTTGTAGGCCATTAGCTGTGCTGGAGATAAGAACAGAATCATCCGCGTACAGCACACAGTTCATTGTCTGAACTGGGGTGGTGGAGTGAGCTAAAGAATGATGATGGATTAAACCCAGATCAGTTGACTGGGGGTGAGTGTTTGATTGGCTCAAACGTTCCGTCCATCATCCCCTTTTGTATCGCTTTGGTCGCCCTAAGTTGGCGGGGGTATGCCCAGACGTGGGTCCCTTGCTCACTTTGCCACTGGATTCAAGCAAGCCTGGCTGATGACGGCTGGAATGCCAGAAACCGGTCCTAGGATGCTTGTTTCCGGTCCAGGGAAGACATGGCTTGGCAGTTCGGGCTGGACTGTTCCCATGAGGCACAGGGTCAGACTGATTTGCATATGGCCATGTCTGAACTGGGGTGGTGGAGTGAGCTAAAGAATGATGATGGATTAAACCCAGATCAGTTGACTGGGGGTGAGTGTTTGATTGGCTCAAACGTTCCGTCCATCATCCCCTTTTGTATCGCTTTGGTCGCCCTAAGTTGGCGGGGGAATGCCCAGACGTGGGTCCCTTGCTCACTTTGCCACTGGATTCAAGCAAGCCTGGCTGATGACGGCTGGAATGCCAGAAACCGGTCCTAGGATGCTTGTTTCCGGTCCAGGGAAGACATGGCTTGGCAGTTCGGGCTGGACTGTTCCCATGAGGCACAGGGTCAGACTGATTTGCATATGGCCATGTCTGAACTGGGGTGGTGGAGTGAGCTAAAGAATGATGATGGATTAAACCCAGATCAGTTGACTGGGGGTGAGTGTTTGATTGGCTCAAACGTTCCGTCCATCATCCCCTTTTGTATCGCTTTGGTCGCCCTAAGTTGGCGGGGGTATGCCCAGACGTGGGTCCCTTGCTCACTTTGCCACTGGATTCAAGCAAGCCTGGCTGATGACGGCTGGAATGCCAGAAACCGGTCCTAGGATGCTTGTTTCCGGTCCAGGGAACACATGGCTTGGCAGTTCGGGCTGGACTGTTCCCATGAGGCACAGGGTCAGACTGATTTGCATATGGCCATGTCTGAACTGGGGTGGTGGAGTGAGCTAAAGAATGATGATGGATTAAACCCAGATCAGTTGACTGGGGGTGAGTGTTTGATTGGCTCAAACGTTCCGTCCATCATCCCCTTTTGTATCGCTTTGGTCGCCCTAAGTTGGCGGGGGTATGCCCAGACGTGGGTCCCTTGCTCACTTTGCCACTGGATTCAAGCAAGCCTGGCTGATGACGGCTGGAATGCCAGAAACCTGTCCTAGGATGCTTGTTTCCGGTCCAGGGAAGACATGGCTTGGCAGTTCGGGCTGGACTGTTCCCATGAGGCACAGGGTCAGACTGATTTGCATATGGCCATGTCTGAACTGGGGTGGTGGAAGTGAGCTAAAGAATGATGATGGATTAAACCCAGATCAGTTGACTGGGGGTGAGTGTTTGATTGGCTCAAACGTTCCGTCCATCATCCCCTTTTGTATCGCTTTGGTCGCCCTAAGTTGGCGGGGGTATGCCCAGACATGGGTCCCTTGCTCACTTTGCCACTGGATTCAAGCAAGCCTGGCTAATGACGGCTGGAATGCCAGAAACCGGTCCTAGGATGCTTGTTTCCGGTCCAGGGAAGACATGGCTTGGCAGTTCAGGCTGGACTGTTCACATGAGGCACAGGGTCAGACTGATTTGCATATGGCCATGTCTGAACTGGGGTGGTGGAGTGAGCTAAAGAATGATGATGGATTAAACCCAGATCAGTTGACTGGGGGTGAGTGTTTGATTGGCTCAAACATTCCGTCCATCATCCCCTTTTGTATCGCTTTGGTCGCCCTAAGTTAGCGGGGGTATGCCCAGACGTGGGTCCCTTGCTCACTTTGCCACTGGATTCAAGCAAGCCTGGCTGATGACGGCTGGAATGCCAGAAACCGGTCCTAGGATGCTTGTTTCCGGTCCAGGGAAGACATGGCTTGGCAGTTCGGGCTGGACTGTTCCCATGAGGCACAGGGTCAGACTGATTTGCATATGGCCATGTCTGAACTGGGGTGGTGGAGTGAGCTAAAGAATGATGATGGATTAAACCCAGATCAGTTGACTGGGGGTGAGTGTTTGATTGGCTCAAACGTTCCGTCCATCATCCCCTTTTGTATCGCTTTGGTCGCCCTAAGATGGCGGGGGTATGCCCAGACGTGGGTCCCTTGCTCACTTTGCCACTGGATTCAAGCAAGCCTGGCTGATGATGGCTGGAATGCCAGAAACCGGTCCTAGGATGCTTGTTTCCGGTCCAGGGAAGACATGGCTTGGCAGTTCGGGCTGGACTGTTCCCATGAGGCACAGGGTCAGACTGATTTGCATATGGCCATGTCTGAACTGGGGTGGTGGAGTGAGCTAAAGAATGATGATGGATTAAACCCAGATCAGTTGACTGGGGGTGAGTGTTTGATTGGCTCAAACGTTCCGTCCATCATCCCCTTTTGTATCGCTTTGGTCGCCCTAAGTTGGCGGGGGTATGCCCAGACGTGGGTCCCTTGCTCACTTTGCCACTGGATTCAAGCAAGCCTGGCTGATGACGGCTGGAATACCAGAAACCGGTCCTAGGATGCTTGTTTCCGGTCCAGGGAAGACATGGCTTGGCAGTTCGGGTTGGACTGTTCCCATGAGGCACAGGGTCAGACTGATTTGCATATGGCCATGTCTGAACTGGGGTGGTGGAGTGAGCTAAAGAATGATGATGGATTAAACCCAGATCAGTTGACTGGGGGTGAGTGTTTGATTGGCTCAAACGTTCCGTCCATCATCCCTTTTTGTATCACAGTTCATTGTCTGGCATGCAGAGATTGCTTGCTAAAATAGCAGCCTCCTTACGCACCCCACCTCCCAACCAGCCCAGCCATCTGCCCAAACTCAGGCCCCTTTCTCAACCCAAATCCAAACTCCCACCCCAATCCCAAGCACACTCAACTCTTTGCAGGCACCCACTACAACATACACAAGCAGCACAATCACACACACACACACATAAATGCAAACACACAAAGAAACACAAATAAAAAACATACAAACACTATTGAGACTACACCTACAAGCACCACAAGCACAACACCCACAACCACCACCACACCCACAATCACCACTATCACTACCACACTCACATTCACCACCACAAATACCACAACGGCACCACACCCACAAGCACCATAGCCACCATCACACCCACAACCACCACAACTCCCACAAGCACCATAACCACCACCACACCCATAACTACCACCACATCCACAAGCACCACAACCACCACCGAATGCACAACTACCACCACACCCACACACACCACACCCACACCAACCACCACAGCAACACACTCATCAAAACCAACACAATCACAAATAAATCACACCTACACACAGAACCAACCAAAAGCAAATAAACATTCATCCAAACACCAGTCCCACATGCAACTGCCAAACATACAGACACATGAACTACAACCACACCAACCACCACAACAACATACTCATTAAAACCAACACACTTACACCAAAGCACACTTACACACAAAACAACACCAACAAAAAGCAAACACACACACTTACCAGAATATCAAACAGTAGCCAAAAACGCACACATCCAAACATACACAAGAAGCAGCAGACCCACATGTAACTGACAAACATACAAACACAAGCACATCACCCACTCCAGGTCCCTCTACATGCAAAAGCCAATTCTCAACAACCCCTCCTACCCTTACACATCCTTCCAAATTCACCTCTTATCTGTCCTTAACACCTATCAAAACTAAACCCTCCCTTCCCAAGAACAGTTCTTGAGGTGTCTGCTCTGTTCCCAAAAGATGAGATTAGCCTTTGAACTACAGTAAGGATGCAAGTTATAGGCCACAAAGCTACAAAGTGTTGTTGTGGCAAACAATTTTTTCATTTTATTTTTATTGAAAAAAGTTAACGAGAGAATTATCTCAATTATAAATTATTTTTGTTTTGCAACGGTTGTCCTGGCATTAATATTCATTTACAATTCATTGATTATTAATAATGTTAATGTGAAATACATATTCTTACTTACATTTATAACAGAAAATACAAAAGACTGCTTAAATGACATATTTATAAATTCCAAACATTTGAAAAGAAATGTAATGGACATTAACATTTTGGTGCAAGCATTCATTATGATAATGGACACTTACAACAAAAAACTATTTACATTTTTATTTTTAAAGAGTGATATTTTAACTTGATAAGTGAAAAAATAAACACATATGCATGACACCTTAAAAAAGAAAATACATTTTATAAAATACAGAAAATGCAAGTGGAAATGTTACATATATACATTTAAAAAATGATTTAAGTTTAGAGCTAACATTGAATTTACATCTATTTATTTAATGATTTATCTTGTCTACTACAATAACTGCATTATATTAAATTTATTTATTCAAAACATGTGTAAAGCATATGTTTTTAATTGATAGTTTCCGAAACATAATTAAACACACCTGTATAAGCACATTATGAATTTTGATTAATGTCAAATTTTGTGTAAGTGTCCATTATCATGATTTATTTATTTATTTTATTTTTAAGGTTTTATATAGCGCGAACATGACCCTTGCGGGTATCAGAGCGCTTTACAAGTAAGGTAGTTAAACAAAAGAGACAATCTACAAAAGAAGCATTGTATTACAAAGTAATGTCTTATGGTACATCTGGTTGTTCTAAGAGTCCGATACAATGTTCAAGTGAATTTCGTCTTGAGAAGAGATTTAACTTATTTTTTGAAGGAGGCTGTTGATGGATTAAGTCTGGTTTCTGGGGGTAGTGCATTCCAAATCCTTGGAGCAATTCCACAGAAGGCACGGTTATATGTTTTCTTCTTGGCAAATCTTTGAGGCTCCAGAAGAAGGTTGCTGGCGCTCCTGGAGGATCTGTTTCCACACGAGAGCTCCAGTTTCTGTGCCAGATACCTCTGGGTGTTGTGATGTAGGGCTTTGTGCGTCTTGCAGGCGATTTTTAATTGAATTCTTGCTTTGAAGGGTAGCCAATTGAGCGCCTAGAAGTCGGGGGAAATGTGGCAATTTCTTTTGGAACCTGTGATGAGCTGGCGGCTGAGTTGAGTGATGCTCTTAAAGGGGCAGTTGTAGATCTAGGGAGTCCACAAAGAGTTGCACTACCATATTCTAGTCTAGGAATTACTAGTGCTTGGACTGCCAGTTTTGAAGTCATTTACTGGGAGGAAGGGTTTTAATTTTTTCAGGGTGTTCATCTGAAAGTTTGCTCCTTTTGCTGCGGCACTGATATGTTTTTGCATGTTTAGGTTACTGTCCAGAGTTACTCCCAGTGATTTTGCTGAATCGATTATAAGAGGTTGGCAGTTGAGCGCTGTAAGTTGTTTAAGCCATTCTTGTATGAATGCTGTTTGGTTAGGTGGGGCGATTAGTAGGAATTCAGCTTTGAGGGCGTTTAGTTTGAGGTGGTTTTCAGTCAACTAAGACTGAGTTTTTTGTTGAGTTAGATTGAGAGATTTGATGTCATCCAGAGAGTTTATCTTTAAATATAGTTGTGTGTCGTCTGCGTATATGTGAAAGTGGATATTTGATGAGTTGAGGATCTCAGTGAGCGGCTCCATGAGTAGGTTTAACAGTGTGGGCGAGAGGGAGGATCCCTGCGGGTGATGAAACATCAGACACAACCCTGTGACACATTTTCACCCTCCCTCTTGCTCCCCTCCAGTTTGCCAAACCTCAACCTCTGAAAGGTCTGGGGTCTCCTTTGCCACAGGCACCTCATCCCTTGCCCCTGTCAACCCGGCTGTGATGAGTGAGGAGGCTATTGACCTATTATGCAGCACTTCTGTAGGCCAGACTGTGTTAGTGAATGGCATCCAGGGGCTAACCTGCCAAATGCAACAAATGGCTTCATTTCTGGATGCCATTTACAGTTCATTAGCCCTTTATTTCTATTAACATCAGCAATCATAAAAATACAATAAAAACATCAAAAACTTCATGACCATAGTATAAAAATCAACAAAATTACAATGTCATACATAAGCAGAATACACCCTTGCTAAAAATCTAAATAATTACCAACATACTTCAATATTATCAAATAATTGCACATATATAAGAGCTGGTCTTGCTTGCTGAAAATTCATGAGTAATTTACTAATATATTTATGTTACAGGTTGCCCCATTTAGGGCAAATTAAAACAATGTGCAAAGTGTCTAGTGCAGTGGACACATCACATGTACAAAAGAGGGGGTCTGATGGCTTGTGCCATCCTGCTAGTAATTGAGGGAACATATTCAAACAAAAGTATGTTAAAAACCTTCTATGCATAACCGGCATATCCACTGTTAGGTAGAATTCGATTTTTTCCATAGATTTCACCCACCATAATGTGTATAGCAATGTTTATGTTGTGAACCTAAGGTTCTAACTTCTTGAGTATGTACCTTAAATGCTCTCTTAACCCATGCTATATCTGATTTAGACTTTAGCTCTGGTGAATTAAAAAGATGTGGTTTACCCAAATTTGTCAGTGTCGTTTTTATATAACTTAACCAAGGTATGCGCAGGCTATGTTCGATATTCAGACAATCTCTCAAAATCATCTGTTGAATTCTACCTCGTTTTTGACCATATCGGAAGCCATAAGAGTATAGGGCGCAAATGTATGTAATCAGCAATAAAGCCTGCACCTATCTCATCATGTACTATTTCTGCAGGTACATTCTGCGGAATTTGTAACAGTTTCCTAAAACATTTATTTTCAGGTGCTTGTGTAGGAATAGAAGATTTATAGCCCCAAATCTTTGTTCCGAAGGATACAGTTGGAACACATTTAGGCGTTATATAGCTATAATACAGACTTTTTATGGCTATAGCCTAGTCGCCTAGAGAAGGCATCAATACTGAAGGCGAGCCTATTAAAAGATTGGATGTGTGCTTTCAATAAGGGATCCCAAGACAATTTTTCATCCAGCAAGATGCCTAAATAGCAGAATTTATCTGCCTAACCTATATCATGATCCTTTATTGTGGAGGTTTTAGTTTTAGTATTGCTAGGTCCCATTATCATAGTATATGATTTAGATTAATTAATTTTTAGGCCCAGATATTCCATAAAATCATAAAATCGGCACAGTTGTAGGCCATTAGCTGTGCTGGAGATAAGAACAGAATCATCCGCGTACAGCACACAGTTCATTGTCTGGCATGCAGAGATTGCTTGCTAAAATAGCAGCCTCCTTACGCACCCCACCTCTCAACCAGCCCAGCCATCTGCCCAAACTCAGGCCCCTTTCTCAACCCAAATCCAAACTCCCACCCCAATCCCAAGCACACTCAACTCTTTGCAGGCACCCACTACAACATACACAAGCAGCACAATCACACACACACATAAATGCAAACACACAAAGAAACACAAATAAAAAACATACACACACTATTGAGACTACACCTACAAGCACCACAAGCACAACACCCACAACCACCACCACACCCACAATCACCACTATCACTACCACACTCACATTCACCACCACAAATACCACAACCACACCACACCCACAAGCACCATAGCCACCATCACACCCACAACCACCACAACTCCCACAAGCACCATAACCACCACCACACCCATAACTACCACCACATCCACAAGCACCACAACCACCACCGAATCCACAACTACCACCACACCCACACACACCACACCCACACCAACCACCACAGCAACACACTCATCAAAACCAACACAATCACAAATGAATCACACCTACACACAGAACCAACCAAAAGCAAATAAACATTCATCCAAACACCAGTCCCACATGCAACTGCCAAACATACAGACACATGAACTACAACCACCACAACAACATACTCATTAAAACCAACACACTCACACCAAAGCACACTTACACACAAAACAACACCAACAAAAAGCAAACACACACACTTACCAGAATATCAAACAGTAGCCAAAAATGCACACATCCAAACATACACAAGAAGCAGCAGATCCACATGTAACTGACAAACATACAAACACAAGCACATCACCCACTCCAGGTCCCTCTACATGCAAAAGCCAATCCTCAACAACCCCTCCTACCCTTACACCTCCTTCCAAATTCACCTCTTATCTGTCCTTAACACCTATCAAACCTAAACCCTCCCTTCCCAAGAACAATTCTTGAGGTGTCTGCTCTGTTCCCAAAAGATGAGATTAGCCTTTGAACTACAGTAAGGATGCAAGTTATAGGCCACAAAGCTACAAAGTGTTGTTGTGGCAAACAATTTTTTCATTTTATTTTTATTGAAAAAAGTTAATGAGAGAATTATCTCAATTATAAATAATTTTAATTTTGCAACGGTTGTCCTAGCATTAATATTCATTTACAATTCATTGATTATTAATAATGTTAATGTGAAATACATATTCTTACTTACATTTATAACAGAAAATACAAAAGACTGCTTAAATGACATATTTATAAATTCCAAACATTTGAAAAAAATGTAATGGACATTAACATTTTGGTGCAAGCATTCATCATGATAATGGACATTTACAACAAAAAACAATTTACATTTTTATTTTTAAAGAGTGATATTTTAACTTGATAAGTGAAAAAATAAACACATATGCATTACACCTTAAAAAAAGAAAATACATTTTATAAAATACAGAAAATGCAAGTGGAAATGTTACATATATACATTTATAAAATGATTTAAGTTTAGAGCTAACATTGATTTTACATCTATTTTTTTAATGATTTATCTTGTCTACTACAATAACTGCATTATATTAAATTTATTTATTCAAACATGTGTAAAGCATATGTTTTTAATTGATAGTTTACGAAACATAATTAAACACACCTGTATGAGCACATTATGAATTTTGATTAATGTCAAATTTTGTGTAAGTGTCCATTATCATGATTTATTTATTTATTTTATTTTTAAGGTTTTATATAGCGCGAACATGACCCTTGCGGGTATCAGAGCGCTTTACAAGTAAGGTAGTTAAACAAAAGAGACAATCTACAAAAGAAACATTGTATTACAAAGTAATGTCTTATGGTACAGCTGGTTGTTCTAAGAGTCCGATACAATGTTCAAGTGAATTTCGTCATGAGAAGAGATTTAACTTATTTTTTGAAGGAGGCTGTTGAGGGATTAAGTCTGGTTTCTGGGGGTAGTGCATTCCAAATTCTTGGAGAAATTCCAGAGAAGGCACGGTTATATGTTTTCTTCTTGGCAAATCTTTGAGGCTCCAGAAGAAGGTTGCTGGCGCTCCTGGAGGATCTGTTTCCACACGAGAGCTCCAGTTTCTGTGCCAGATACCTCTGGGTGTTGTGATGTAGGGCTTTGTGCGTCATGCAGGCGATTTTTAATTGAATTCTTGCTTTGAAGGGTAGCCAATTGAGCGCTTTGAAGTCGGGGGAAATGTGGCAATTTCTTTTGGAACCTGTGATGAGCTGGCGGCTGAGTTGAGTGATGCTCCTAAAGGGGCAGTTGTAGATCTAGGGAGTCCACAAAGAGTTGCACTACCATATTCTAGTCTAGGAATTACTAGTGCTTGGACTGCCAGTTTGAAGTCATTTACTGGGAGGAAGGATTTTAATTTTCTCAGGGTGTTCATCTGAAAGTTTGCTCCTTTTCTGCAGCACTGATATGGTTTTGCATGTTTAGGTTACTGTCCAGAGTTACTCCCAGTGATTTTGCTGAATCGATTATAAGAGGTTGGCAGTTGAGCGCAGTAAGTTGTTTAAGCCATTCTTGTATGATGGCTGTTTGGTTAGGTGGGGCGATTAGTAGGAATTCAGTTTGAGGTGGTTTTCAGTCAACCAAGACTGAGTTTTTTGTAGAGTTAGATTGAGAGATTTGATGTCATCCGGAGAGTTTATCTTTAAATATAGTTGTGTGTCGTCTGCGTATATGTGAAAGTGGATATTTGATGAGTTGAAGATCTTAGTGAGCGGCTCCATGAGTAGGTTTAACATTGTGGGTGAGAGGGAGGATCCCTGCGGGACTCCTAATGTGACTGGGATGGCCATGGACAGGGATTGGTTGACCTTGAAACTTTGGGATCTATTTAGGAGGAAAGAGGTAAACCAATTTAGTACTGACCCTGATAAGCCCATTCTGTATTTCAAGAGGTCTAGTAGATTATTATGTTTGACGGTGTCAAAGGCCGAAGATAAGTCAAGCAGGATAAGTAGGCAGGTTTCGTTCTGGTCTAGGATTTTTAGTGCGTCATCTACTATGTGGGTCATAGCTGATTCCGTACTATGCCCTGCACGGAAGCCAGATTGGAAATTATTGAGCAGGTGGAAATTGGTGATGTGGTTGTCTAACTGGCTGAGAACACATTTTTCTAGGAGTTTAGCCAGAGTTGGGGTATTGGAAATTGGTCGGTAGTTATTTAAGTCCGTGGGGTCCGCCGTTGTTTTTTTTAGGATGGGGGAAACTTGTCCCGATTTGAGAATTTGAGGAATAATTCCTTGTAGTAGGGAGGCATTGATAATCTTTGTCCAAAGTGGCAGAAGTACCGGTATGAAGTCTTTGAGGTAGTTTGCAGGAAGGGGGTCTGAGAAGTGGTTGGAGGGGTTCAAGGACGTGAGTGCTTTTAGAATTGCTTCTTCACTATAAGTTGTGGAGGAGGCCCAGGAGGCGTTATTTTTGAGGACGAGCTTAGACGTGCAAGTGATTGGGGTTGCTAGAGTATGAGATGGCGTGTCCTTCTGAGTGTCAGTTTGAGCTATTAAGGCCTTAAGTAGGTCCGTTTTCAGGAGTTCCGTCTTTTTCGTGAAGAAGGAGGCAAATTCTTTGCAGCTGGGTGGAGTGCATTGTCCAGCTTGGGGAGGATGAGCTACGCCAATAGATTGAGTTTTGACTAGTTCGAATAGTTTTTTGGGTCGGTTCTTGGCTTGATCTAGCTGATTTTTGAAAAAGTTTGCTTTTGAATGTCTGATCTTTCTATAGTACGAGTTTCTGGTGGATCTGACCAGTTTGAGGTGGTCCGTGGATGGTGATGACCTCCATCGCCGTTCAACTAGTCTTAGGGCCCGTCTGTCCTCGTTGAGTCTACCATCATACCAAGGTTTAGAGTCTTTTGTGGAGACCCTCTTCAGTTGTAGAGGCGCGGTTGAATCTAATATCATGGTCATTTAGTTAAAGTAATGTTGTGTCAAAGCTTGAACATCAGTTAGGTCTTCCGGGGGGAGCAGGAGGCTGACACTGGCGGTTGTGGTAGGTTGTGAGGGAGTTTTTTAGGTTCCTTTTCCATATTTTAGGTCTCGTAGGTTGTGCTGAGCGTAGTTTAACTGATACCTTGATGAAGAAGGTGATGGAATGATGATCAGACCAATCACATGGGAGGATTGTGTTAAGCTGAATGGCCTCTGGGTTGGCAATAACCAAGTCAAGGGTTGAGCCTTTGACATGTGTGGGTCTATTGCAGATTTGGGTGAGGTCAAGGTCCGAAAGGAATGTTTTGAGGCTATTTACTGCCGGGTCGTTAGGGTCGTTCCAATGGAGATTGAAATCACCAAGGAATATTTGGGTATTTTGTTGACCAGTATGTGTGGTCACGATATCCATGAATTGCTCGATGAAGGTGAGGTTATCGCCTGGCGGGTGGTAGAATGTGTGCAGTGAACGGATAGGTTTTGTTATTACTTGTGATATCCAGGCAGAGGTATTCACATGAAGTTAGATCCGGTGAAGGTGAGCGGTTCACTGAGAGACTATTCCGGTGAATGCAGGCAATACCGCCTCCTGGTCTATCGGGTCTGTCTAGTCTGGTGATGTCATGATTGGGGGGAACAAGTATATCGAGGATAGGCGTGGACGACTCATTTAGCCATGTTTCGGTTAGGATTAGGAGGTCAGGTTCGTGAGTGAGTATAAGGTCAGCTATGTCAGCTGCGTGTTTTGAGGCTGATCTACAATTTAGTTGAATGCATTTGAGACGCAGCTTTGTGGTAGCTGGAGGTTCCTGTGTTAACGGAACTTGCATAGGGTTCTCCAGGGTTATACCTCTGGTATTGTGATTAGGGGCTCTATGTGTAAAGAGATGGATGGTTTCGATTAGGGAGGGTTTATTCAGATTGTTTGGGTCTACTGTGTTCTGGCTGGGTGGGGGGGTCGTAGGAAAGGAGGAGGGAGTGTATATCCTTGTCGGAAAGAGTATTCTTCCTGCGGACCGGTCGGGTTGTGGTGTTGCGGTAAGGAACTGTTCTCCATCTTGGGGGCGGATGATTAGGGGATCGTAATTGCAACTGGTGCTGGAGTGTGGGGCTGTTGCTGTGAGGGTTCCAGTTTTTATCATCAGCATGTCGTCTGATCTTGGGTTGCTGCCGGTTCAAGTTCCGTAGCGTTTCGAGGTCATCTTTGATATATTGTAGCGAAAGTAGGATTTCATCGAGTCTAGGGTCTGGTGTGGGAGGCGTGTTAATTATTTGGTCTGGGGTAGGGGAGGGGTGGAAGGGTTTGGGATGTAGATTGGAGGGTAACAGTGATCTGAGTCTGCGTAGTGAGATCTACCAGTAAGGCTGTCAGGAGAGGGGGAGGGGGAAATAGCCAAAGGGGGAGAGGTGTGTATCGGAGGGGTGTGCATCGAGGATAGGGGCATGGGAGGGTTCCTCGTGTTCGGGGGTCGATTGTAAGAGATGTTACTTGATTGGATACTAGGTGACGGGGTGGTGATGTAGGAGTTGTGGGTGTGGTTCTCAAAGCCTAGGATGACTCCTGGCGCCGGGATGGGAGTATGAGAGGATAGGTTCGTAGGAGGTGAATGCCTTGGGGGGGTTGTTGGAGTGGACATGGGGGCATTATGGAATTAGGGGTGCCTGTGGAGGGGGGAAAGGGTCTATGGACTTTATCTTTGATGAGAGGAAAGATGGTGTTGAGTAAGATTAAATTTCGGTCAGAAGATTGCATGAGGATGATCCCATTATGATAATGGTGATTGTTGCTGATGCACTATAAAGCGGGGAGGGGATGATAGAGATCTTGAGACCGTGGGCTGTTTTCCTGGACGAGGAAACTGAGAACAGGGCGTAAAAAGCTTTCCTTCATCGAGCTCTTCTCTTTGTGTAAAAAATAATGTCATTGGTTAAAGAGCCCTTGTTTGTAGAGTAGTAGGGGTCTGATATTGGGGTCTCGGGTATGTTTTTAGCAGCGAATGTTTAAAACGTTTAGCTGCTTTTTTTGAGAGGTTAGGGGGGTACTTGATGGTATATGTATGTTGACCTGAGCGCTCCATCGTGATATTGATGCTTAAATGAGGGGTAGACAGGTAGGGGGAGTGGACTAATGCTGAAGGGGTGATGTTCGGCGTGAGGAAGGAGGGAGGAATTATGAGCATCGTGAATTGTGGCTGGTAACGGGGCCGGTCCTGTGCAATTAGGGGTGCGATATGTTATGATCAAAGCATGCAACAAATTTGAAGAAAGAAAAAACAGGTGTGTTTCTTTAAATTTCTTAAACAACAGCATTACACACACATATGCATTATACATTAGAAGGAAATTGCTTGTAAGAGAAATTTAAAAATGCACGAGTCCAGAGCACCTTGATCAGATAATTCAAAAGAAAACACTTAAAAAAGAAGCTTACCTTTGATTCCGGAGACAACAGGGTTGATATGGTTCGTAGCAGCAGCAAAGGAAGGACTTGGACGATTGGGTTCATGGCGAAAAGGAAGTGGAAAAGAGAAAAAAATGTGTGTTTCTACCTTATATCACTTTGAACCCGCCAACTCAGGTGTGGAGGTTTACCCACCACAGCTACGTTGACGGGAAGGCAGATCATAATTGTCCCAGCAGAAATATTGTCTAAACTCCCTCCTACACCCACTTTTGCCAATGACGCTGTCGGTGCAGGGAGAAACTTCTAGCGGAGACAGCCGGACTCGGACGGACTATCATCCATAGATCCACCAGCATCTAAATTGAGTGGGCGGACTGCCTAGTAGGCAGTCGGATTAACCGACGGAAAAGTGACTTTGGAGCCAGATCCGCCAAGATATAAAGCAAGCCATAAGTCTGCTCCCAGCTAGTGGGAGCTTTAAAAATGCTCCCATTGGCTGCAAGCAGACTTGTGTTCTGCTTCTCTGCCCACACTGATACAGGCATGGAAACATATTCCTCCCACCTGGAGGGAGCATGAAAAAATAGCTGCTCTCTCTGAGCTGGAGCAATGCAGGGAGTTGGCTGGGACAACTGGGCCCTGGAGCTCTTCCCTCGGCACTCAACATCTTTGTATCTCATCAGTTCATACTCCAAACAGACATCTATTAGTGCTCTGTCTTTCTGGTCAGAAGGACAGTGTCACCTTTGAGTTGGAGTATAGATTCTCAATGAATCGCTTGATGGATGTTGTCACAATTATCCTGTAGTGCCGCACATGCAGCGCAAGGCGTCCCTTGGCACCAACTTGTCATGTGCTACACCTAGGTGTCCCAATTGTAGTCTCTATGTCAAGCCGGCATCTACCCAACTTGTACTCCTAGGGTGCACAGAAGGTTTTAGGGCTAGAAGGGTTTCTTCTTGGCAGAGCCCTGCCACTTGTGAGAGACTATTGCGCACTTTAAAAAATCAGAGGATTATTTTGTTTCTTAGAATCAACTGCTAATAAGCTCAGAGCACAAGAAACGATGACAGTTTTTAGCAAAATACCTGATGTCAGCTTGTTTCTTTGTTGTCTTTTTCTTTCGTTAGGGAATTTGATGCTGGAGCAGTCACCAGGTCAGGACAAGGCTGAGGAGCTGCTGCAGCCTGAAGCGGAGATCAGAAGATGACCAGAACAGCGAGAGGAGGCTCGGCGAAGGAAGCAGGTGAGTGCGGGACAAAGAGGCAAAGCAGGGAACCAGGGTGGAAGCAGCCTTTAAATAGAAGCGGGATGCATGTTTCTGGAAAGCAACACCTGTTAATTTTTCGCAGTTACTCCACATAAGTTTGATTGGTAAGTGCACCTGTTGTTGGCACCAGGGTCATGGAAAATTCAACTTGAGCAGAGTAATTAGTTTTGGAGTGCAGCATCTGCTGCCCCCAGGGTCATGGAACCTTCATATTGGGCAGAGCAATTAGTCTTAACGGTTTCTTCTCATGAATTAATTTGATTAATAGGAGCACCTGTCACTGTTACAAAGATTCTGGAGTGTTCTCATGGATTTACAATGAGCAGACTTTAGTTTAGACAACTGTCTGTTAAGGCCAATAATTTGCCACCATGCCACCAGGGAAGGAACACACAGCAGCCCACAACACAGAGTGAACATGCAATTTGGGGAAGTAGATGGGAACAAGGAAAAAGGAGAAATGTCTACCTAAATCATAGGGGAACTGAGGGTTGTGTAGTGACTGGGACCATGACTAACCCCATCTTAGATTTTGGCCCAGGGGATGGAGCCCAAGAAGTCATAGAGAGGGGGGCCGTGCGGAACGGGAACTACCAAAAAGAATTGTGGAAGTTTATACCTCTGTAGGTAGAGATACCCTTAGTACTCGACCTGCTAAGCCACACTTAAAATCTAAAAATGAGATTGATGGTTCTGTTAAGGAGAAATTTGCAATTTAAAGGGAAAAAAACTAAAAGACAAAGATAAAAGATGGACTCCAGCCACGTGGTTATAACTTAAGACACTGCAAAAAAATGATAAAACTCTATCAGTGTTCCGATAGCCGCTCTTTATGTTCTTTTCAGGACACTGAACGTAAAAGAACTAAAAGGGGGAGCCGATCGAGTACAGAAGAAAAGAGGAGTACAGTGGGATAAGTGACGGAGGACGTGATACTGGTGTCAGCATAAAGAGGGAGGAGAAAGGATTGGACTCTAAAACCCCAGTAAAAAAGGAGAAAGTGGTCAGACTTTCTAAAAAACATCCCGACTGAGCTGTGAGTCCTCCTGTGAAGCAGGACTTGGGCAAGAGTGCTCCTATACAGCGCAGCAGAAGTCACGATAGTCAGACATCAGGCGCTTCAGAGGTTTCTAAATGCAACGCCAACTGATGACTTTATACAAATCGAGACCCCAGATGAAAAAAAATTCTAGGATTTACAACCTTAAAATATAAATTGAAGGGGACATACTATCATATTATCAAAGCAGTCTTCTGGACCCAACTCTCTGATGATCATAACATCATCCCAGCAGAAGAAGGCTGGCCTCCAGATTTCATTAGGGAAGCGCCCCGCGGAGAGGAAGTCATAGGGGTAGCCTTCTCTCTCTGATCATAAAAACTGAAGATATCAGGGAAATTTATGCCGGTAAATGGGCCGTGAGACAAGCTCCAGCCTTATATAAAAATCAAGCGAGGTGGGACGAACACTCTAGTCCACATATTATTACCCTATGTAGTGAACCAAAAGCAAAACATGGTATTACAGCAATATTAGACCAATTGAACTATCAAGGCATAATAACACCTTGCCTCTCACCCATGAACACACCCCTTTTTCCTGTCTCTAAGCCAGATGGTTCCTATAGAAGTCTTAGGCTGTAGAGATCTGAACTTGCACACCTGAACATATGTATTATAAAATATGCACAGCACAGGTTTAATGGTGAACCTGTTGCAGAAAAAAACAAAATACTACTAGCCTGGATATTACGAATTGGTTTTTTCAGTCAAAAAATAGAGCCTGAAAGTGAATATCTAACCTCATTCAGTTTCAACAGAGTGCAATTTTCATTCTGACGTTGGCCACGGGCTATAAGAATTGTCCTGGCTTGTTTTTAGCGGTGCGAATTATGGAGACCTTACAACCAGATCCTGAGGTATTATCGTACATTGATGATATCTACTTAACTGATGATGACTCGAATCTACACTTTACCAGGATAGACAGAGTAATGACTATGTTAACATCACTTGGTTGAAGGATTCAATTAAAAAAATTGAAGATTGCCTACCTGACAATACCTTTCCTTGGATATGAATTATCCAGTGAGAGCAAGGGTCTAGCTCCAGACTTCCTCCAGAAGTGTGCTACCTTGCAGCCTCCCAACACACTACAAAGGTTGAAATCCCTGTTGGAAGTTCTTAACTTTGGACGTACTTATTTGCCTCACTATGCAGAAAGAGTGAAGCCTCTGTATGACCTGATTTCTCCCATGTTTTCCTCTAAACAGTGGCTGAATGCACATACTGATATGTGCTCTGAAAGCAGACATGATTGGGGCAACGTATTTACAAACTAGGGACAATAAAACCAACCTAGTTATCAGTGCCATGCCCAGTCACTATGGTTACTCCTATGTGACCTAAAATGATGGACAGACCTTCCCCATTGCCTACAAGTCGCGAGAGCATTGAGTAAGTTGACTTGGGTATCCAGTTTGTCTGCATGGTATGTTAAAGCAGATGAAATCACCTCCATGGTGCCCAACAACTTGTGTCAAATGGATGTGACTGGTGAGTGGTTTAGCAAATCTGGGAGTAGCCTTGCCGTATGAACCAGGGGGTGATTGCCGTGTTATCTTGGCCGCCTTTTGAGCATGAGGGGTTTTGGGTGGGGTAAGATTTCTTTGTGTATACTCCTCGTTGTGTCTCCTGGGGTGGGAGCCTTCCACAAGGGAGATGTGAACTCCCTGAGGGAGTTTGGTGAGAGAGCAAGGTGTTATAGTCACGAGTTAAGGTAAGAAATATGGATTTTAAAAATATAGAAGTCATTAATATAATAAAAAATATAGCTGTTAAAAATATTGTTTGTTTAATTAGTGTTATGTATTTTAGTATATATTTTAAATGTATGTGATGTATTTTTTTGTATAAGAATTTTTTATATTTTTTTTAATATATGTGTTAAATTTTTAGTAGTTATTAATTTTATTTTAATTACATTTTGCTTTTTTTTAGTTCCGTAACGGGTTGTAGGTTTATAGGGGAATAGGGTGGGAAGTAATTTTAATAAATTAATGATTATTTTGTATTTATTAATATTTATTGCATTGAGATTTTATAGTGTTAATTGTGCGAAATAATTTATTATTAATTAATTAATAATTGGTTGTTAATTAATATTCATTCATTAATTGTAAATTAAATATGGAAATTGTGTAATTAATTTTAGGTGTTTGTTGTGGGGTTTATGGGGTAAAGCGTGGGAAGTAAGTTGTGTTTAATTAATTAAAAATTAGTTGTTAATTAATATTAATTAATTCACTGATATTTAATTAGGGTAATTGTTTATTTTTGTGTGTGGGTTTTACTTTTATAGGGGTAAAGGGTGGGGAGTAAATACATTGTACTTACTTTATAAATACTTATTTAATAGTAATAGTTTCATAATAGAAATAAGTTTTAATTGTGTAATTAATTATTTTAAAGTTTAACTTTAGCTTTGTGTTGTGGGCATTATAGGGTTAAAGTCTGGGAAGTTAAAACATTTTTATTAGTTTTAATTTGTTTTTTAATTAATAATATTTCTTTAATTGGTAATTAATTATGTTAATAATGGAAGTACATGTTTATTTAAATGTATATGTGGGTTGTGATTTGTGTGGTGTTATAGGGTAGGAATTAAAAAAATTATAATCTTTAATGGGTTTTTTTCTAAATACTTATTTGTTTTAAGTTTATTTTTTATTTTATTTAATATAATATTTGTAGGTATTTGTCATATGTAATTAACATTATAATATGTTTTTATTTTTTATTTTTAATATTAAATATATTTGTATTTTAATTTTTAACATATTTCTATATTTATTTATTTTGTTTTTTTAAATATGTTTTTGTTAATATTTTGTTTGTTTTTAATTTTGAACTGACTGAAGTGGGAATAGTAAATTGTATCCCTCTTCTATCCAACACTTTCCCTACTGTTGCACTTACTGGAGTGAGAATAGTAACTTTTACCCCTCCGCTATCCAACACTTTCCCTACTTTTTCACTCACTGGAGTGGGAATAGTAACTTTTACCCCTCCGCTATCCAACACTTTCCCTACTTTTACACTCATTGTAGTGGGAATAGTCATTTTTACATCTCCGCTATCCAACACTTTCCCTACTGTTGCACTCATTGGAGTGGGAATAGTAATTTTTACCCCTCCACTATCGGCTGGATCCGCACACCCAGCGCGTTTTTGCCGATTTTTAAAAGAAAAAAAAAAATTGGGGGGCCCTGGGGGTCCTTGTAGGACCCCCTGAGCAGGCCTAGGGGGTCAGGGTGTTTCTACCCTGCCCCCTTTTTGCGTTTTTTGCATCTGTTTTTGTCTTTTCTTGTGCCTCGGTTCTACCGAGGCACAAGATGGCTGCCAACACTTCCTGGTTTGGAGTGTTGACAGCCAATTAGCATACAGCTTGTGATCGGGAGGGTGCGCGGATCCTCCGCTGCCATAGATATATATGTGTTTTTACTTTTGATTTTCTCAGCAACTACTGAACGGATTTACACCATTTAACAAAAGGGTTCTTTCTGAACCAAGAACTACCTCTTTGCCAAATTTGGTGTAATTCCGTTCAGCAGTTCGGGCTGTAGCCGTGTCTAAAGTTTCCTATGGAAAATTGCATGGGGAAAACACGTTTTGGGACCCCCCTTTTTTCTCAGCCCCCGCTTGCCGAATCACCCCGAAACTTTCAAGACAGGAGCGGACCGGAGCGGGCCATAAGTTTTGAGAATTTCGCGAAGATTCATCAACCGGCGCCAAAGGTATTGGAAATAGAATGTTGCGAATTTCCTATGGAAAATGGGTCCTAACTATAACTATCTACTGGCGACCGCCAGTAGATAATATATATATATATATATATATATATATATATATATATATATATATATATATATATATATATATATATATATATATGAAACCAGGAGCCCAATGCACGACCGCCGTGGGCCAAACAAGGGCACAGACACCAGATGGAGATGAAATAAATCCGTTTATTGCTTAACAAGTCAGGATGACGCGTTTCGACCACAAGCCTGTGGTCTTGATCACATGGCACGCTAAGGAAATGTGCAGAGTATTTATAGTGACTGTAAGCGACTTTACTATGTTCATTGTGACAAAACGAGGCCCTTTTACAGCAAGCAGTAAAATCTACTAGTCATCAGCTGATGACTAGGGGTAATGACCAACATAATGTGGTGGCAAACATAGACAACAGACTCTTCTGCTATAAAACATGGTTCATGACATTGCAGTCTGTAACTCCATTCCTGCGCGGTGTGCTTATGAGGTAAGGTGTGTTATGGCTGGGAGGAGTACTAAGCCAATGTGTCGTGGCTCATACTAACAATCTGTAATCAACCTAGATATCTTAACATCTGTATGCAAAAAGCAGTTTCAAATATAGAATGTGATAACTCTGTTGCATGTGAAATAGACTCAAACGTGGCAGTGCTTGAAGTCTAACTGTGTTGATGCCTGAACCAATCACCTGTAAGAGCGAGCGCGCTTGTGGAGTCCTGTAATGATGTACGCTAAGTGCGGGTACTCGAGAATGGGCCAAGGTGTCATGTTGGACCTATGTTCCATGTCGTGGTCTGCCAAAGGTGTCTGTGCGTCACTGTGAGGCCTCAAAATGCGGAATAAAAACAGTGTTTCTCAATGTGAACAGGTCACTGACGTGAAAAAATTTGAAAAAAGTGAAGTGGGGAAGGGAAGGGAAAGCTGTGATAGTGTCGTGTTATGTGCTCCAGAGAACCCTGGGCTCACTCTGTGTTCAGCCGAAACTAGAGCAGTGGATACAAACCATGTCTAGAGGTGTAAGATCATGTGGTGCAGTGGGTTAAAATACTGGACAATCAACTGAAAGTCAGCCGACTTTTGGAAGTCAAATGGGCGAAAATTTCTGAAAGCAACTGGAGTGACTCCTTTAAAGGAAGTGGTAAAGATTCTCACTAAGATTTAGTCCTGTCGGTGCCTTGGTGTTGAGTTCAATAATTTATTTGGACTCCAGTTGTCTTAACAATTTATCTCTATTACCCCCACGTTTGAGTGGTGGGATGCAGTCAACTACACAATATTTCAAGTGATCCAGGTTGTTGTGATGTGTTGCTTTGAAGTGTCTGGCCACTGGGTATGCCGGGTCACTGTTAACAATAGCCCTGATATGTTGCAGAATGCGAAGGTGCACTTGGAGCTTAGTGCTCCCCACGTA
Organism: Calotriton arnoldi; assembly: GCA_963921515.1. Classification (NCBI taxonomy): domain Eukaryota; kingdom Metazoa; phylum Chordata; class Amphibia; order Caudata; family Salamandridae; genus Calotriton; species Calotriton arnoldi. The sequence continues at coordinate 739,307 of CAWUFW010001800.1, forward strand.
TCTGAGCCCACAACTACAGGTGAGAATGTAGACTGCGTATTCTGTTCTACAGGTGAGTTTTTGTTGGATCACTATCGGTTTGTTCCTGAACTCTGCCGTGATTTGGGTGGTGTTAACTCCAAACTTGCATGCCCTACAGCTACTGCATTTAAAAAACCCTTTGACCCCCAACACTTTCCCTACTGTTGCACTCACTGGAGTGGGAATAGTAATTTTTACCCCTCCGCTATCCAACACTTTCCCTACTTTTACACTCATTGGAGTGGGAATAGCCATTTTTACATCTCCGCTGTCCAAACCTTCCCCACTGTTGCACTCATTGGAGTGGGAATAGTAATTTTATCTCTCCGCTATCCAACACTTTCCCTACTGTTGCACTCATTGGAGGGGAATAGTAATTTTTACCCCTCCGCGATCCAATACTTTCCCTACTGTTACACTCATTGGAGTGGGAATAGTAATTTTTACCCCTTCGCTATCCAACACTTTCCCTACTGTTGCACTTACTGGAGTGAGAATAGTAACTTTTACCCCTCAGCTATCCAACACTTTCCCTACTGTTGCACTCACTGGAGTGGGAATAGTAATTTTTACCCCTCCGCTATCCAACACTTTCCCTACTTTTACACTCATTGTTGTGGGAATAGTCATTTTTACATCTCCGCTGTCCAACACTTTCCCTACTGTTGCACGCATTGGAGTGGGAATAGTAATTTTTACCCCTCCGCTATCCAAAACTTTCCTTACTGTTGCACTCATTGGAGTGGGAATAGTAATTTTTACCCCTTCGCTATCCAACACTTTCCCTACTGTTGAACTCACTGGAGTGGGAATAGTAATTTTTACCCCTTCGCTATCCAACACTTTCCCTACTGTTGCACTCATTGGAGTGGGAAATGTAAGTTTAAATATTTTTAAATAGTTTAATGTTTTAATTTATAATAGAACGTTGTTTTTAATTATATTTTATGTTATTGGTATATATATATATATATATATTTGTAAATTATTATATCATTTTTAAATTATCAAATAAATTAAAATGAATAGTTTATTAATTGTTTTAAAGTAAATATATATACATGTATTAATTATTATGTATGTGTTTACCCTTTTTTAATTAAGTTTATTTGTTATATTTGTTAAAATGTATATTAAATCTAATTTATTTAAAAAAATATATTGTATTATTTAATATTTTTAATATTTATTATTTTATTTGATATATTTATATAAAAATCGATATTTTGTACAACTATATTTTTTACATCAATATTTTTTTCTCGATATTTTTGTACTTACCTGCTTAGGTATAAGGAGTCGATATTTTTGTATTCTATATTTTTACATCAATATTTTTGAGGTCAATATTGTGTCAGTGAATCCCCAGAAGTACTCCTCCTGGAAGGCGTTGCCAGGTTCTAGATTTTCACGCACACCTCTGAAATGTAAAGTGGCCTGTTGGATGGCTCCTGTGCGAGTCCTAAAAGTGGACAAGGCCGCAGAGGAGTAACAGTCATCTGTGAGCAAATTAATTTTTTTCTTGCATGTAGAGACATCTATTCCCCTAAACCCCCACGAAATGCAGAGGTGATCTGTGGTCCTTGAAGGGAAGTCACTCCAATCTCAGACCATTCTTCACAGTATTCAGTGGCGGCTCCTCTGCTAAGGCGGAGGAGCATCGCCCCACTGCTCATTGAGCAGTAGAAAATAAAATAACAAGAAGTTATCATTTTATTTTTCTTTGCGACTCCAACCAGGTCGGGTGGGGTGGGGTGGGGCTGGGCTCCCCACCGTCAGAGGGAGCAGGAGTGGGTTGCACTCCCTCCCTAAGTGTGCATGATGGCTTGGCCGGCCCTCTGGGGGGGGCGGGCAAACAGTCATGCGCACTTGACATGTTCTCCACTGGGCTGTGTTGCACAGCCCAGTGGAGAAGATGGCCAGTCTCCCAGGTACTTCCTGAGCGGCTAAACAGGCCGCTCAGATCAATCACAAGGCTGCTCATGCAGCGTCGTGATTTGCTGGGAGAGTTTGGGAGCCTGGGTGCTTCTGGTGCAGCAGAGAAGAAGATGGAGGAGAGTCGTGAGGCAGCAAAGAAGAAGAAGGTAAGTTCATTTATTTTTTTCATCCCTTCCCCCGCCTCACCACCCCTGATCCGAGGCAGCCGCCACTGACTATTTATGTTCATGTGTTTTGAATATTTAGAAAGCTATTTGAAACATGTAGGGTCTCTTTCCCTTCACTCACATCGCTCTCGAAGAACCATTTGTGAGTCCTGGTGCAAGGCCTCTATGCCAGACCCAAATTCCAGCACCCGACCACATCCCACTACTGCCTTTCCGATGCCAAGATGTTGGCACCTTTCCCCAGGAACTTGTTTGCGTGTAGTGTGTGTACCTGCCAGTGTACATGTGCTTGCTGCATTTGGTGTAAAGGACTGAAGGCCTCTGCTGCGTGGCAGGGTGACGTCCCTGCAAAGGCTTACTAAATTGCCCAGTACTTGCCTGCGCTATTGAGCTATACATAGTCTAAATTAATAGCCAAAACCTTACCTACGCCTCACTGACCCCAGTCAGTCCCCTGTGATGCTTCAACACACTTTCTCTGTGTCTGGAAATTTCCAGAAAATTTGCAAAACGTCAAAAATGTGCAGAAATTCTGCAATTTTTCCAACATCTACAGAGAACAAATAAACCTGCGAGAAACTAAAAAATCTCTGTTTTTCACTGAAAAATCTGAATCACAGATTTGGACTGTCTCTAGTCTTGGGGTTTTCACAATGCTTAGTATGCATTATTTACAGGCACGCTGCAGGCAAGCTGGCCACTTTATGAATGGATAGAGAGGACATATTAGACACAACCACGTTTCTGAATCGAATACCAATTACCAGCTGCAGCACCTTTCAAGTTCTGAGACACAAGAGGGTGAAAAAGAAAGAGAGACTCAAGGAGAAGTGCTAGCACTTAAAGGAAGATAAAGGTTTCAGTGAATATCACCCCAATAGAAATAGCAGGTGCAAAATGTTATAAAACAATAACAGGCTTTGGAACAAGTGTTAAGGAAAACAAGCATTTGCAATGGCAATAGGTCTTGCATTGGTGAAAATGTGAGCTATTGGCATTGCAAACGCTAGTGTTTTTTTTCGTTTAAAATGATGCCAGCAGTAGCATATTAAGAAAAGAAATTCCTTTAATGAAGGAAAGGGTGCAGTACCACAGGCTGTTACTAGGTGTCCCTGGGACACCTAGAAAAGAAATTCCTTTAATGAAGGAAAGGGTGCAGTACCACAGGCTGCTACTAGGTGTCTCAGGGACACCTAGTAAAAGCCTCTGGTACTGCACCCTTCCCTCCATGAAAGAAATTAATTTTCTTATTATGCTACTTCTAGCATAATTTTAAACGGAAAAAAACATTAGCATTTGCAATGCCAATAGCTCACATTTTCACTAATGCTAGACCTATTGCATTGCAAATGCTTGTTTTCTACTGTTTTGGTCGCCCCACAACCTTTTCCTGATCTCATGGCATCCTACTGGCACATTAGGCAGGCAGGTGTATGGGATGTATTGGGCAGTGCAGCGGGGGTCTCTTGGCCAGGGAGCTTCTCAGGAGGAGCAAGCTGCACCCAGACCTGGCTCGGCCGCTTCTGCACCGATCCCGGCTCGGCCCTTGACTACAGTCCCTAATGCTGTGTCATTCCCTCCGAACTGCTCCAGCCTGGAGCTAGTTGAGGACTGAACTGGACAAGTTGCCCTCACCGCTTGCCTCTACATACTGCACGCTTGAGGGCATATTTACATGGCTTATCGCAACAAGAACATCACTTTTTATGGCGATCTGGTGGTGATAAGCTCTTCTCCTTATTTAAAGGCGACGTTAAGCCACTTAACGTTGTTCAAAGACCCCTTTTCATGAAGCACTTAGCGTCCTTGGTTCTGGGCGTGGTCCAGGGGCGGACAGATGCAGACAGGCTTGCCTTTGGGTTGCCTTTGGCGCAGCAGTGGTACGCCCGCTGCGCATGGCCGCACAGCGGCCGCCATTAAGTAGTGCTGCAGGGGGACTGGACAGCTGGGAGGTGGGAGACACGGGAAAGGACATTGGAGGTGTTGGGGCCGCGGAGGAGTGGGGGTTGTAAATATATTTATTAAAAAAAATTACCTCAAGGCTGGATCCCGCGTCTTCTGTGCTCCTGCTCTCCTGAGTCTGCTTCCAGAACAGGAAGCAGGCAGCCAGGCTCCCTCCCCTAAGCCAATCACAATGCTGCAATGCGGCATTGTGATTGTTCTTGAGCGCTGTGAAAAGGCGTTCAGCCAGGGGCTGGAGGGGTGGGCATGTTCTCCATGCAGGCTGTAATGCAGCCTGCATTGCGAACAGGAAGTGCGCATGACTGCTTTGGGCAGCCTGAGAGGGCCGGCCAAATAGTTATAGCATACTTGAGTGGGCATACCACTCCGCCCCTGCTCTGCTCCGTGAGTAAAGCAGCCCCACCCACCCTCCTGCCCTCAAAGGAAACATAGCATGAGAATATCAGAAAGTTATCATCTTGTTATGTTTCCTCTGGACATTGATGCTGTGGCACAATCCGCTGCACTCTCTCCAAATCTGTGATTCAGCCAGCAGGAGCCTCAGCCAGGCGGGATTTCACAAGCCTGGGTACGGCAGTCACCACCAAGTCCGCTGGGGAACCTCCCGATGCAGGTGATGCAACAGGGCCCCTTATGCATGAAGTTGCAGCGCTCCCGCCACACAAGTTTGGCGCAGCTCAGGGGCCTCACATTCCAAAGCGTCCGGCCAGCGCAACATCCTCCGTCCTTTGATGCAGAGATGCACGGCCCACCTTTGGTAAATCTCCTCCGTGCACCCCCATGTAGTAGTGGCGCGTGGTATGTGATGCAGACCTCCCTACGTTGGTGCGCAGGAGTGCCTCTACCGTTCACAGCTCCAAGGGGCACCAGGCGGTCTTCTCACAAAGGTGAGCAACGTGTCTCCATGTGACCTGGCAGAATTCACCACCAGGTAAGGCCGATCGCCAACGCCTTAATGTCTACCGCCACATCTCAGCAACTCCACAGCACCTCCGCATCCCACTCCGAGTCCCAGACGCAGGCACAGCGAGGCCCCAGACCCCAGGGACTGTCCGCACTTTTAGGGTTTTGGCTGCCGTGGTGTTGCAAGGAGGGCGGTATGAAAAGTGATGCAGCAAAGGTTTTCCCCAGCAATGCACCTCTTTTTATATATGTAGCCCTGATTCTGCATTTCCTCTTCCCTTGGGACTCTGGCTGGTCATCCTGGCTACTGGGGGGTTTGGGGAGGTTGTTGATCTGTGCTGCACTTGTCCCTGCCTGCTCCATTCTGCATTCCATTGTTTTTATTCTATTTTTTTAATTGGAGGTGGACTTATTGGTTATTTTTGCCTCTAGAGGCAAAAAAGGTGGAGTTCTGCTGACTACCGTGAGTTTTTTGCCCGCAAATTGGCCTTTCGTCACTTTTCGCCCACTAACGTCAAAATTTGTATCGCCTTCACGCTAGTGTTAGCGGCAGTTTTCACTGCGGCTACCTGAAACTATCGCCATGTAGCGACGTATTGTAAATAAATCGCTAACAGGGTGATAGTTTTTGGTGATAGGCCGCGTTGAGAAAACTGCTGCTAACTAGCGCTAACGTTAGTTAGCGGCAGTTCTTGTGCATATGCCCCCTGATCTTAACCTGGTGAAACGAAGAGAAATTATTAACTTCTCCTCGTTTTTGCTGTTTCTATGTGTGCTGCATTGTGCAGGACACATGGAAAGAGCAAATAGCCATTAGTGATTGTTCATGTGCAGGAAGTGACACCTTCTTGCACATGAACAATCATTCCCTGCAACAAAGACACCCTTGCACTATGGTGCAAGGGTCCCTGGGTTGCTGCTGGATGCTAGATTTAGCACCAGCTCTAGAGGAAACGCAGAGGTGCGCTGCATTCTTGTGACTACGGCGCATCCCTGCATTTTCAAACCGATGGAGCGCGGGGTTAGCAATTTTGGAGCTACACCGCGCTCTGCCAGTTCCTTGTAAATATGCCACTTAGTTCCCTCCAGTCTTTGGCTGTCCAAAGCCCTCTGCTGCCTTTATTCTGCTGACGCACTACTGGCATGCTGGGTGACGGCAGGAAGGCCTGTGCTGCTCTCTAGCCAGGTGGTGCAGTGCTCTCTGGTATGCTGTGACCTCCTCGGTGCCTCTATCCTCAGTGCGCCAGATGACTGCCCCCGCTGGGTGCCAAGGGGCTGAGCTGAAGGTAGTCAGAGGTAGCTGGAGCCAAGGTGGGGCCACGATGGGAGAGTGGATGTCCAGCAGCAGTGCAGCGCAGTGAGACAGGTGCGTGATGGGGGGTGGCGTCGTGTGCCAGGTGAGGGCAGGACAAGAGTGGAGTGCGCAGGAAACAGTGCTCTAGTGGCCCGGGGGAGGCAGCGGGTCAGCCTTTTTGTTTTCCCTGCGTTGAAGTGTGCCCCCGCCACTCCCCGCTTTCTCCTTGCACCCCGCTCAGCCTTCATTGGCTTGGGGATCTGGACTCCGGTGCCTGTCCTTGGCTGTTCTTGGCCGGTTGGACAACTTCTCAGCTTTGGGCTGCCCGCCGCGGCCTCTCAGCTCATATTTATGCACTTCTTGGCGCCTCTTGGCGATGTGTGGACTGCGCGGGCGCTTGGCTGTTTTAAGCGGCTTGGCGGCATGAATTATCCGCCCGGTCTGCAGCTTTGCAGCCTCCTCTCAGCCTCCTAACACTCCACACACACTCTCACCCTCTGCACCGGAACAGGAGCAAGTAGAATACGGCCCCCGCTCAACCCTATAGAAATGACAAGACTGATAACTCCTCTGGAGGCTTCTCTGAGAGTTCCTCTTGTGTCTTTGATGGCCAGCAGTATGCAGTCATATTTGTCGGGTGAGCAGGGTGTTGCCCCCCCAGGGACCCATCATCTCCATCTGTGAGGCTTTCTTCTGTTTCTGTTTCCCTCTGGGTTTCAAGCATCACCTCTTTCCAGCATGAGTGGCTCCCATGATGGGGGGGTCACCAGTTCCCCATACGGTCTAGTCGCAGTCTTCCACTTGGGGCAGGGGGTTGACCCAGGACGACTGGACCGGGGCATCTACAGAGCCCTTGGCACCTCATTATCAGAGCAAACCAACGCTGTTCACGTCAGGCGCTCTCCCATGGTATATAGTGCCCCTTCCCCACAGTCTCAGCCACAGAATTCTTGGGGGTGGCAATGTAGATCTGGCCAGAATGCACTGCTTCTTCCCTACCTCCAAACATGTTGGGCCCCCTCCAGAAGGCCTCAGCACGGGGCCGGGGGGCAGCCATGGCATCCTGACCCGCACAGGGTAATCGCACAGTGGCCAGCGCCACCTCCCACCCTCCTTGTGCTGTCTCAAGAGCTGGCGGCCACAGCCCAGGCAGGCAGGGAGTCGGTTTTGAGGCCCCCTCAGTAATTCAAAAGTGAGCAGGGGCCCTCCACAGGGCCTAGGAAGCACTGGAGCTCTGCCTCATCCATGGAAAAGAATAGGGTCTGGAAGCCACCTCGGGGGTCGGTGACTTCAAATACAGGGCTGCTGCCCCATGAACATCCACAGGCTTGTGGGGGCTCCAGGGAACTTAATAGGGGTAGGATGGTGCTGGATGCAAGGGCCTCGCTGGGAGCTCTGTAAGCTAGCTGCCTGTCGGTGTTAGGCCACGCCCCCGGACCATAAAACCCTTGCACACTGTAGTAAGCTACAGAGCAAGAACCAGTGATCCCTCGTTCTTTTTCCATTTTAATAGAAAATACAGAAATGGTATCACAAATGTAAAGATATGAAGATTATGGGTCTCATTTATGAGGTTTTGCCGTAGAGCCCTGCTGCACTGCCCTACGACAAAAGAAAAGGGCAGGAATGCACTGTATCTATAAGATACGCGCATTCCTGTCCTTTTCCCCTACGCCGGTGCACAATGGGATGCTGTGCGCCAAGCAGGCACCTTTGCACGATGGTGCAAGGGTGCCTGCGTTGCGGGAGGATTATTTTTGTGCAGGAAGATAAACCTTACTGCACATGAACAATCACAAGAGGCTTTTTCCTCTTTCTATGTGTGCTGCAGAATACAGCACACATAGAACAAGCATTAGCATAGCCAATAGGTCTCGCATTTGGGACCTTATAAGTGTTTAGCCATGCAACAGTTGATGTTGTTGCACCAAGGATATTGTGCTAGATAACTAAATACTTATAAGGTCCCAAAGGCGAGACCTATTGGCTATGCCAATGCTTGTTTTTTCTTGTAACCGAAACTTGGAAAATATAGAAATATCTCTGAATTAGTAATTTAGCCTTTGATGTATGAATTTCAAAATATTTGAACTTCATATCATTCATGTATATCATTTGAATTTCTCTGGAATTATTGCGAAAATACATTTGATTTAATAGCTTGAGTTACGTAGGCGAAAACCATACACAAGCGCGACTGGGGCATTTCCTAGCTGGCATCTATTTTTCTTTTATTTCTTTAAAATGAATAATTTGTGTGCAGACATCAGTGAGAACTCCCACGTGTCAGCCGCAGATCATTAAATCAACCCTGTTTTGTTATTGATTTTTAGTTCTTGGATCTTCACTTTTTCAATCAAAATGTGTTATTTCCGGTAGCAGAAAAGTGAAGGAAAAACAACCTTCGGCTAAGCTAATGGATTTGTATTTTTCTTTGATAAAAGCGCTTAGTAATTGATGGGTGAGAACGTGTGTGAGGTTTTTATGAAGGAGCGAGTCAATAAATGTGGGGTTGTATGATTCGATGAATGTGACTATTGTGGACTGATGAATGGGTGAATGACTGAGAACAGTGAATGCATTGATGATTGAAAGAGCAGCTGCAGCACGAATGATTTATTGCCTTCTGCCACTGTCATACCTTCATAAATATCACCATCCATGAAATTACTCGTTGTACATCTATATTCACTGACCAGCTCATCCATCTATACACTGAGCTATTCCTTCAGTCATCTTACTTTGCATCCAGTCACCTCCTCATGTATGCACTCACTCATCCATTCATCTAGGCACCCTATTACTCACTCGCCCATCTATCCATTCACTTATTTTGCCTAATTTCCTCAGCCACCAATGCACACACAAATGCATGCAAAACCGTCAACCAATGAAGGATCTTATTTTTTTTATTTTTTTTTAAAGCTAAGCTTGTTGACTCCCTTTTCAGTATGTGGATGCGTGTGTATGGCTATCTGAATATACCGTGTGTATGTGTGGCTGCTTATATGTCTGTCTCTGTGTGTCAGGTGCCATATATCTGAATGGGTTGTCACATGGGTACATGAATGAACGTGGATCTATGGCTGCCTTTATATGCATACGTCTATACGGACCTGTGTATGTATGTGTGTGCTAGTAGCTCAGTCGTGTGTCTATGTGGCAGTACGTAGGCATGTGTATGTCTTTGCATGTTTGTCTCAGCGTATGCTTGGATGTATACTTGGGTGTTGGTGTACCTGTGTACGGCCATATGTATGAGTGTGTATGTATGTGTGTCTATGGACGCGTGCAAGTGTATGTTTGTACTTGTGTGTGTGTGTGTGCAAGTGCTCGTGGGTTTGCATATGGCCTGGTGAATGCACAGTGCAAATGTCAGTTTCTCTCCGTGTCAGACTTAAAAAGAGAACCATGGGACCACGTTCCTAGTTTTTCATTAAAATCTAAATAAACACATCACTTTGAGGCAGAAGGTTCACAGGTGACTTGGTGTGCAGAGTGATGCAACGAGGCAAGACGGAAACAGAGCGGGTGACTGCGGACCTGTTGTGAACCCTTCTTCCGAGCCTCTGCAGAGTTCTTAAAGTGGGAGTTCACCTACAGTGTTTGATGTTTCAGGAGGAGGTGAACATAGATTTTGGCACAAAGGGTCGGTGTGCACCTCTTTCTGTCGCAACAGTCAGGGCTTATAACCCCGACCACATCTACACGTGAGGTGTCTCCTCTATTCCTTGTCATCTTTGTTTCCTAAGTAGTAGTGACAGCACTTTAACACACAGTTAAGACAAGCAGAAGAAAACAATGAAAACAACTTTCTCTTGATAGTGCAGGCTCTTAGCTTAATAACTAGTGATGAGATGCCATCGGGTATGCTACCGAAGTGAAACAAACGAGGAGAGGAGGCAGCAGGGGGAGAAGAGAGAGGAGGGGGCCTGCGTCTGTTTCCCTTGCGGGAGCGAGCTTTGAAACCATCTGTTAATTACAAACAGATGGTTTCAAAGCTCGCTCCGCTGAGAATAGCTAAACGTGCACGCGTTACCATTGAAAGCAATGCAACGCGTGCATGTTTTTGGGGCCAAAACTGAATGGATTACTAAAGGTCTCTCCCATGCAGCGCATGCGCGCTGCGTAGGCGAGACCTATAAAGGAAAAACTATGAGAAATAAAGATATTTCTCCTCGTTGTGCCTCCCTTACGCCAGTTTTTGGCGCTGCCTCAGATTTACGATTTCTCATAAATCTGGGGCAGTGTCAAAAAGCCATGTATTTTGCTAGGAACAGCCCCAGCAACACTCATCGCAAGGCCCTTTAACACAGAAAACTGTGTTTAAGGGAACAATATTTACGAGGCAGCATTAAGCCAAAAAAAGTGGCTTGGTGCTGCCTCGTAAATATGAAGCAGGCTCCTGCGCCAAAAAGTGACGTTCCGGCAGCGCAAGAGGCCTCATAAATAAGGCCCTATATGTGTTGATTCGTGCACTGAAGGACACTGGACTTTGGTTCGTTCTGCTGGGTATACAATTGTCCATTGCTCTGCTGCAAGTGGCTCTTTTGAGCTAAGTTTTGAGTTACGTGGTCTTGATGTCATTCTAAGTGTTTGTGGATATAGTAGGTTTAATCTAACTTTTTCACAATGGATATGTCAAGACATCATGATGAGATGACTTTAAGGTAGAAAATGATAGGAAGGGAGGTGTAACTAGGCTAAGACAGGAAGAGGATGTGGCTTAACGTGCTAGGGCGGTCGATTTAAAATCTGGGGATCCGGGTTCGAGTCTCGGCAATGTCAGTCAACATCCTGTGATTCTTGGCAAATCACTTAATCTCCCCATGCCTAAGAACAACAAATGTGTCCTTGTGTACCATAACTGGTGCTCATGTAAAGCGCTCTGATACCTTTGGGTCAAGTTAGTACTGTATAAAACTCTGTAAAAAAAAAAAAGAGGATGGGACACACTGAGGCTGAGGTTTACTATGGGCTTGCGCCGCAGTTGAGTCATGCAAGACAAAGCAAGCCCTTAAATCAGATTTCCTCAGCCACCAAAGCCACCTTGCGTGACTCTCCATGGCTTAGTAGCACCTTCCTGCACAAAAGCAATATGTAGCACAGGCACCATGGCACAAAGGGTGCCTGCATTGTGTACCACACATAGGCGCAAATTTACAAGCCCCTTGCGTCAGTTTTGCGCCGCTGTAGCGTCAGTTTTGCGCCGCTGTAGCGTCACTTTTTGTGACGCAGCGGCGGTGTAAAAATGCGGCCTATTTACAACGTGACGCATCTAGGGAGATGCGTCACATTGTAAAGCCCAGCATCACATTATACCTGCATCAGGTATAATGTATGCAGGGTGGGTGTTCCCACGCAAAAAAGCCTCGTAGAAGTGACGCAGTGAAATCTACAAGATTTCACAGCGCCACTTCTAGGACGCCACTGCGTCAAAACCTTACGCCTGCTTGGAGCAGGCGTAAGGAGTGACGCAGCACAATGAGGACAGGCTTCCCCACGTATTGCTGGAGTTGCGTCGTGCTTGCGACACATCTCCAGCAAATACGTGATTTTTGCGCCAACAGATGCGTCAGAATTTCTGACGCATCTGTCAATCCTTGCGTCATGGTGCGCCGTATTGTAAATACGGTGCATCCATGGTGGTGCAAGGGTTTCTCAGGGTGGCGCAGGTAAAGTGACGCATCTCTACAGATGCGTCACTTTCTTGTAAATCTGCCCCTTGTGCGCTAGCTCAGAGAGAGAGCAGATTATGCCCTATATTAGTAAAATGGCACATTCCTGCTCTCTCCATTTGACACAGCAAGCTGTCTTGCTGCTTTGTGTTGCCCCAAATCTTAGTAAATGTTGGCCTGAGTCCATTCATCAACTCCACCATTACCCTCTGTGTAACTGATGATGAGGGGCCTTTAGTGAGACAGGAAAGGAAGGGAGCAACTGCTGGTAAAAGTCACACAAGGATATCTGTAAGAAAAGCACTAACCCACCACACTATCTTACTTAGACTACAAATGTGAGATCTAAATTTACACACAATGTTCTGGGGAAGGTACGTTAACCATCTAAATTATTTTAAGAGGAATGAAACAGTGACCATTTGATTGGTCAATATTTTCATGACAAGTCACATATTAAACAACCACAAAAATAATCACAATCCAGTGTTTTCCCCACTGAATACAAACATAAAGCAGCGACTATAAAATATTTTAGAGCTGTGTAGGCAATTCCCAAATATATTTAATGCAAACAAGGGAAGAATACAGAGAGTTTTACATGAACTGCTATCTCCTGGCCCTTACATAACCTCATGATACACAAATGGCCATTATTCTTCTCTGAGATAGGTGGCAACCCTTCCTCGAGGTCTTCAAAGAAGAAGGGGAAAACCCACTGGATACTCACAACCATGGGCTCAACCAACAGCCAGAAGCAGCATCATGGCACCAACAGACAGGCACTCAATAGTGAATGTGATGAAGGCCTCTGAAACATGAGAGTACAATCTTTCCTTTCTCACAGAAAAGGTGCCGCTCACCATCAGCAGTGAAAGCATCCCTCACAGAACAGGCACAGCTGGGCGTTAGCAGTCATTTCCCAAGCTTCCAATCTTCAGAGAAGAAGCACGCCTTAGCACGTATTGCTGTGCATCAGCAGTGCAAGCATCCCTCACAGAGCAGGCACAGCTGGGCGTTACTAGTCATTTCCCAAGCTTCCAATCTTCAGAGAAGAGGCACGCCTTAGCACGTATTGCTGTGCATCAGCAGTGCAAGCATCCCTCACAGAACAGGCACATCTGGATGTTAGCAGGGCATTTCCCAAGCTTCCAGTCTTCAGAGAAGAGGCATGCCATAGCATGTACAGCTGAGCATCAGCAGTTCAAGCATCCCTCATGGAACAGGCACATCTGAATGTTAGCAGGGCATTTCCAAAGCTTCCAGTCTTCAGGGAAGAGGCACACCCTCACATGTACAGCTGAGCATCAGCAGTTCAAGCATCCCTCACAGAACAGGCACATCTGAATGTTAGCAGTGCATTTCCCAAGCTTCCAGTCTTCAGGGAAGAGGCACACCATCGCATGGACAGCTGAGCATCAGCAGTGCAAGCATCCCTCACAGAACAGGCACATCTGAAGAGGCACGCCAGAGCATGTACAGCTGAGCATCAGCAGTGCAAGCATCCCTCACAGAAGAGGCACATCTGGACGTTAGCAGTCATTTCCCAAGCTTCCAGTCTTCAGAGAAGAGGCACGCCATAGCACGTACAGCTGAGCAGCAGCAGTGCAAGCATCCCTCACAGAACAGGCACATCTGAACGTTTGGCAGTGCATTTCCTAAGCTTCCAGCCTTCAGGGAAGAGGCACATCATAGCACGTACAGCTGAGCATCAGCAGTGCAAGCATCCCTCACAGAACGGGCACACCTGAAGAGGCACGCCATAGCATGTACAGCTGAGCATCAGCAGTGCAAGCATCCTCACAGAAAAGGCACATCTGGACGTCAGCAGTCATTTCCCAAGCTTCCAGTCTTCAGAGAAGAGGCATGCCATAGCATGTACAGCTGAGCATCAGCAGTTCAAGCATCCCTCACGGAACAGGCACATCTGAATGTTAGCAGTGCATTTCCCAAGCTTCCAGTCTTCAGAGAAGAGGCACACCATTGCATGGACTGCTGAGCATCAGCAGTGCAAGCATCCCTCACAGAACAGGCACATCTGAATGTTAGCAGGGCATTTCCAAAGCTTACAGTCTTCAGGGAAGAGGCACACCCTCACATGTACAGCTGAGCATCAGCAGTTCAAGCATCCCTCACAGAACAGGCACATCTGAATGTTAGCATTGCATTTCTCAAGCTTCCAGTCTTCAGGGAAGAGGTACACCATCGCATGGACAGCTGAGCATCAGCAGTGCAAGCATCCCTCACAGAACAGGCACACCTGAAGAAGCACACCATAGCATGTACAGCTGAGCATCAGCAGTGCAAGCATCCCTCACAGAAGAGGCACATCTGGACTTTAGCAGTCATTTCCCAAGCTTCCAGTCTTCAGAGAAGAGGCATGCCATAGCATGTACAGCTGAGCATCAGCAGTGCAAGCATCCCTCACAGAAAAGGCACATCTGGACGTCAGGCGTCATTTCCCAAGCTACCAGTCTTTAGAGAAGAGGCATGCCATAGCATGTACAGCTGGGCATCAGCAGTTCAAGCATCCCTCATGGAACAGGCACATCTGAACGTTTGGCAGTGCATTGCCCAAGCTTCCAGTCTTCAGGGAAGAGGCACACCATAGCATGTACAGCTGAGTATCAGCAGTGCAAGTATCCCTCACAGAAGAGGCACATCTGGATGTTAGCAGTCATTTCCCAAGCTTCCAGTCTTCAGAGAAGAGGCACGCCATAGCATGTACAGCTGAGCATCAGCAGTGCAAGCATCCCTCACAGAACGGGCACACCTGAAGAGGCACGCCATAGCATGTACAGCTGAGCATCAGCAGTGCAAGCATCCCTCACAGAAAAGGCACATCTGGACGTCAGCCGTCATTTCCCAAGCTACCAGTCTTTAGAGAAGAGGCATGCCATAGCATGTACAGATGAGCATCAGCAGTTCAAGCATCCCTCATGCAACAGGCACATCTGAATGTTAGCAGGGCATTTCCAAAGCTTCCAGTCTTCAGGAAGAGGCACACCCTCACATGTACAGCTGAGCATCAGCAGTGCAAGCATCCCTCACACAACGGGCACACCTGAAGAGGCACGCCATAGCATGTACAGCTGAGCATCAGCAGTGCAAGCATCCCTCACAGAACAGGCACATCTGAATGTTAGCAGTGCATTTCCCAAGCTTCTAGTCTTCAGGGAAGAGGCACACCATCGCATGGACAGCTGAGCATCAGCAGTGCAAGCATCCCTCACAGAACAGGCACACCTGAAGAGGCACGCCAGAGCATGTACAGCTGAGCATCAGCAGTGCAAGCATCCCTCACAGAAGAGGCACATCTGGACGTTAGCAGTCATTTCCCAAGCTTCCAGTCTTCAGAGAAGAGGCTCGCCATAGCACGTACAGCTGAGCATCAGCAGTGCAAGCATCCCTCATAGAACAGGCACATCTGAACGTTTGGCAGTGCATTTCCTAAGCTACCAGTCTTCAGGGAAGAGGCACATCATAGCACGTACAGCTGAGCATCAGCAGTGGAAGCATCCCTCACAGAACGGGCACACCTGAAGAGGCACGCCATAGCATGTACAGCTGAGCATCAGCAGTGCAAGCATCCCTCACAGAAAAGGCACATCTGGACGTCAGCAGTCATTTCCCAAGCTACCAGTCTTTAGAGAAGAGGCACACCATAGCATGTACAGCTGAGCATCAGCAGTGCAAGCATCCCTCACAGAACAGGCACATCTGAATGTTAGCAGTGCATTTCTCAAGCTTCCAGTCTTCAGGGAAGAGGTACACCATCGCATGGACAGCTGAGCATCAGCAGTGCAAGCATCCCTCACAGAACAGGCACACCTGAAGTAGGGGTGGGCGGAATTTGCGTAGTCGCGTTACGCAAAGTTCCGCGAAACGGTAAAAAATCTCCGCCAGCACGCAAAAGTTCCGCGAACACACGGAATTGCTTGTTCCGCCCGTTCGCGATGCTTTTTCCTGTTCGCGAACGCTGTTTGCGTGCTCGGGGAAATATCTCGCGAACACGCACTTTGAAAGCGCGAACAAGCAAAAATTCCACGAAACCGCGGATCGCGGAATTTTGGGCAATTCCGCGTTCTCAGCGGAACGCGAAGTACCCAAATTCCGCAAATTCCGCGAGGCGAACGGAATTTACCGCCCAGGCCTAACCTGAAGAAGCACACCATCGCATGGACATCTGAGCATCAGCAGTGCAAGCATCCCTCACAGAACAGGCACACCTGAAGAAGCACACCATAGCATGTACAGCTGAGCATCAGCAGTGCAAGCATCCCTCACAGAAGAGGCACATCTGGACATTAGCAGTCATTTCCCAAGCTTCCAGTCTTCAGAGAAGAGGCACACCACAGCACGTACAGCTGAGCATCAGCAGTGCAAGCATCCCTCACAGAACACGCACATCTGAACGTTTGGCAGTGCATTGCCCAAGCTTCCAGTCTTCAGGGAAGAGGCACACCATAGCACGTACAGCTGAGTATCAGCAGTGCAAGTATCCCTCACAGAAGAGGCACATCTGGATGTTAGGAGTCATTTCCCAAGCTTCCAGTCTTCAGAGAAGAGGCACACCATAGCACGTACAGCTGAGCATCAGCAGTGCAAGCATCCCTCACAGAACAGGCACACATGAAGAGGCACGCCATAGCATGTACAGCTAAGCATCAGCAGTGCAAGCATCCCTCACAGAAGAGGCACATCTGGACGTCAGCAGTCATTTCCCAAGCTTCCAGTCTTCAGAGAAGAGGCACACCATAGGACGTACAGCTGAGCATCAGCAGTGCAAGCATCCCTCACAGAACAGGCACACCGGAAGAGGCATGCCATAGCACGTACAGCTGAGCATCAGCAGTTCAAGCATCCCTCACGGAACAGGCACATCTGAATGTTAGCAGTGCATTTCCCAAGCTTCCAGTCTTCAGAGAAGAGGCACACCATTGCATGGACTGCTGAGCATCAGCAGTGCAAGCATCCCTCACAGAACAGGCACATCTGAATGTTAGCAGGGCATTTCCAAAGCTTACAGTCTTCAGGGAAGAGGCACACCCTCACATGTACAGCTGAGCATCA
Source organism: Calotriton arnoldi (assembly GCA_963921515.1). Taxonomy (NCBI): domain Eukaryota; kingdom Metazoa; phylum Chordata; class Amphibia; order Caudata; family Salamandridae; genus Calotriton; species Calotriton arnoldi. Next base: position 756,343 of record CAWUFW010001800.1, read on the forward strand.
GCAGTTCAAGCATCCCTCACAGAACAGGCACATCTGAATGTTAGCATTGCATTTCTCAAGCTTCCAGTCTTCAGGGAAGAGGTACACCTTCGCATGGACAGCTGAGCATCAGCAGTGCAAGCATCCCTCACAGAACAGGCACACCTGAAGAAGCACACCATAGCATGTACAGCTGAGCATCAGCAGTGCAAGCATCCCTCACAGAAGAGGCACATCTGGACTTTAGCAGTCATTTCCCAAGCTTCCAGTCTTCAGAGAAGAGGCATTCCATAGCATGTACAGCTGAGCATCAGCAGTGCAAGCATCCCTCACAGAAAAGGCACATCTGGACGTCAGCCGTCATTTCCCAAGCTACCAGTCTTTAGAGAAGAGGCATGCCATAGCATGTACAGCTGGGCATCAGCAGTTCAAGCATCCCTCATGGAACAGGCACATCTGAACGTTTGGCAGTGCATTGCCCAAGCTTCAGGCTTCAGGGAAGAGGCACACCATAGCATGTACAGCTGAGTATCAGCAGTGCAAGTATCCCTCACAGAAGAGGCACATCTGGATGTTAGCAGTCATTTCCCAAGCTTCCAGTCTTCAGAGAAGAGGCACGCCATAGCATGTACAGCTGAGCATCAGCAGTGCAAGCATCCCTCACAGAACGGGCACACCTGAAGAGGCACGCCATAGCATGTACAGCTGAGCATCAGCAGTGCAAGCATCCCTCACAGAAAAGGCACATCTGGACGTCAGCCGTCATTTCCCAAGCTACCAGTCTTTAGAGAAGAGGCATGCCATAGCATGTACAGATGAGCATCAGCAGTTCAAGCATCCCTCATGCAACAGGCACATCTGAATGTTAGCAGGGCATTTCCAAAGCTTCCAGTCTTCAGGGAAGAGGCACACCCTCACATGTACAGCTGAGCATCAGCAGTGCAAGCATCCCTCACACAACGGGCACACCTGAAGAGGCACGCCATAGCATGTACAGCTGAGCATCAGCAGTGCAAGCATCCCTCACAGAACAGGCACATCTGAATGTTAGCAGTGCATTTCCCAAGCTTCTAGTCTTCAGGAAGAGGCACACCATCGCATGGACAGCTGAGCATCAGCAGTGCAAGCATCCCTCACAGAACAGGCACACCTGAAGAGGCACGCCAGAGCATGTACAGCTGAGCATCAGCAGTGCAAGCATCCCTCACAGAAGAGGCACATCTGGACGTTAGCAGTGCATTTCCTAAGCTACCAGTCTTCAGGGAAGAGGCACATCATAGCACGTACAGCTGAGCATCAGCAGTGCAAGCATCCCTCACAGAACGGGCACACCTGAAGAGGCACGCCATAGCATGTACAGCTGAGCATCAGCAGTGCAAGCATCCCTCACAGAAAAGGCACATCTGGACGTCAGCAGTCATTTCCCAAGCTACCAGTCTTTAGAGAAGAGGCACACCATAGCATGTACAGCTGAGCATCAGCAGTGCAAGCATCCCTCACAGAACAGGCACATCTGAATGTTAGCAGTGCATTTCTCAAGCTTCCAGTCTTCAGGGAAGAGGTACACCATCGCATGGACAGCTGAGCATCAGCAGTGCAAGCATCCCTCACAGAACAGGCACACCTGAAGTAGGGGTGGGCGGAATTTGCGTAGTCGCGTTACGCAAAGTTCCGCGAAACGGTAAAAAATCTCCGCCAGCACGCAAAAGTTCCGCGAACACACGGAATTGCTTGTTCCGCCCGTTCGATGCTTTTTTCCTGTTCGCGAACGCTGTTTGCGTGCTCGGGGGGAAATATCTCGCGAACACGCACTTTGAAAGCGCGAACAAGCAAAAAATTCCACGAAACCGCGGATCGCGGAATTTTGGGCAATTCCGCATTCTCAGCGGAACGCGAAATTACCCAAATTCCGCAAATTCCGCGAGCGGAACGGAATTTACCGCCCAGGCCTAACCTGAAGAAGCACACCATCGCATGGACATCTGAGCATCAGCAGTGCAAGCATCCCTCACAGAACAGGCACACCTGAAGAAGCACACCATAGCATGTACAGCTGAGCATCAGCAGTGCAAGCATCCCTCACAGAAGAGGCACATCTGGACATTAGCAGTCATTTCCCAAGCTTCCAGTCTTCAGAGAAGAGGCACACCACAGCACGTACAGCTGAGCATCAGCAGTGCAAGCATCCCTCACAGAACACGCACATCTGAACGTTTGGCAGTGCATTGCCCAAGCTTCCAGTCTTCAGGGAAGAGGCACACCATAGCACGTACAGCTGAGTATCAGCAGTGCAAGTATCCCTCACAGAAGAGGCACATCTGGATGTTAGGAGTCATTTCCCAAGCTTCCAGTCTTCAGAGAAGAGGCACACCATAGCACGTACAGCTGAGCATCAGCAGTGCAAGCATCCCTCAAAGAACAGGCACACATGAAGAGGCACGCCATAGCATGTACAGCTAAGCATCAGCAGTGCAAGCATCCCTCAAGAAGAGGCACATCTGGACGTCAGCAGTCATTTCCCAAGCTTCCAGTCTTCAGAGAAGAGGCACACCATAGGACGTACAGCTGAGCATCAGCAGTGCAAGCATCCCTCACAGAACAGGCACACCGGAAGAGGCATGCCATAGCACGTACAGCTGAGCATCAGCAGTGCAAGCATCCCTCACAGAACAGGCACATCTAAACGTTGGCAGTGCATTTCCCAAGCTTCCAGTCTTCAGAGAAGAGGCATACCATAGCATGTACAGCTGAGCATCAGCAGTACAAGTATCCCTCACAGAACGGGCACACCTGAAGAGGCACGCCATAGTATGTACAGCTGAGCATCAGCAGTGCAAGCATCCTCACAGAAAAGGCACATCTGGACATCAGCAGTCATTTCCCAAGCTTCCAGTCCTGAGAGAAGAGGCATGCCATAGCATGTACAGCTGAGCATCAGCAGTTCAAGCATCCCTCACGGAACAGACACATCTGAATGTTAGGAGTGCATTTCCCAAGCTTCCAGTCTTCAGAGAAGAGGCACACCATTGCATGGACTGCTGAGCATCAGCAGTGCAAGCATCCATCACAGAACAGGCACACCTGAAGAGACACGCCATAGCACGTACAGCTGAGCATCAGCAGTGCAAGCATCCCTCACAGAAAACGCACATCTGGACGTCAGCCGTCATTTCCCAAGCTACCAGTCTTTAGAGAAGAGGCATGCCATAGCATGTACAGCTGAGCATCAGCAGTTCAAGCATCCCTCACAGAACAGGCACATCTGAATGTTAGCAGGGCATTTACAAAGCTTCCAGTCTTCAGGGAAGAGGAACACCCTCACAAGTACAGCTGAGCATCAGCAGTTCAAGCATCCCTCACAGAACAGGCACATCTGAATGTTAGCAGTGCATTTCTCAAGCTTCCAGTCTTCAGGGAAGAGGTACACCATTGCATGGACAGCTGAGCATCAGCAGTGCAAGCATCCCTCACAGAACAGGCACACCTGAAGAAGCACACCATAGCATGTACAGCTGAGCATCAGCAGTGCAAGCATCCCTCACAGAAGAGGCACATCTGGACATTAGCAGTCATTTCCCAAGCTTCCAGGCTTCAGAGAAGAGGCACACCATAGCATGTACAGCTGAGCATCAGCAGTGCAAGCATCCCTCACAGAACAGGCACATCTGAACGTTTGGCAGTGCATTGCCCAAGCTTCCAGTCTTCAGGGAAGAGCCACACCATAGCACGTACAGCTGAGTATCAGCAGTGCAAGTATCCCTCACAGAAGAGGCACATCTGGGTGTTAGCAGTCATTTCCCAAGCTTCCAGTCTTCAGAGAAGAGGCACACCATAGCACGTACAGCTGAGCATCAGCAGTGCAAGCATCCCTCACAGAACGGGCACACCTGAAGGGGCACGCCATAGCACGTACAGCTGAGCATCAGCAGTGCAAGCATCCCTCACAGAACAGGCACACCGGAAGAGGCATGCCATAGCACAAACAGCTGAGCATCAGCAGTGCAAGCATCCCTCACAGAACAGGCACATCTAAACGTTGGCAGTGCATTTCCCAAGCTTCTAGTCTTCAGGGAAGAGGCACACCATAGCACGTACATCTGAGCATCAGCAGTGCAAGTATCCCTCACAGAAGAGGCACATCTGGGTGTTAGCAGTCATTTCCCAAGCTTCCAGTCTTCAGAGAAGAGGCACACCATAGCACGTACAGCTGAGCATCAGCAGTGCAAGCATCCCTCACAGAACGGGCACACCTGAAGAGGCACGCCATAGCATGTACAGCTGAGCATCAGCAGTGCAAGCATCCCTCACAGAACAGGCACACTGGAAGAGGCATGCCATAGCACGTACAGCTGAGCATCAGCAGTGCAAGCATCCCTCACAGAACAGGCACACCGGAAGAGGCACGCCAGAGCATGTACAGCTGAGCATCAGCAGTGCAAGCATCCCTCACAGAAGAGGCACATCTGGACGTCAGCAGTCATTTCTCAAGCTTCCAGTCTTCAGAGAAGAGGCACGCCATAGCACATACAGCTGAGCATCAGCAGTGCAAGCATCCCTCACAGAACAGGCACATCTAAACGTTGGCAGTGCATTTCCCAAGCTTCTAGTCTTCAGGGAAGAGGCACACCATAGCACGTACAGCTGAGCATCAGCAGTGCAAGCTTTCCTCACAGAACAGGCACATCTAAACGTTGGCAGTGCATTTCCCAAGCTTTTAGTCTTCAGGGAAGAGGCACACCATAGCACGTACATCTGAGCATCAGCAGTGCAAGTATCCCTCACAGAAGAGGCACATCTGGATGTTAGCAGTCATTTCCCAAGCTTCCAGTCTTCAGAGAAGAGGCACACCATAGGACGTACAGCTGAGCATCAGCAGTTCAAGCATCCCTCACAGAACAGGCACACTGGAAGAGGCACACCATAGCACGTACAGCTGAGCATCAGCAGTTCAAGCATCCCTCACAGAACAGGCACACTGGAAGAGGCACACCATAGCACGTACAGCTGAGCATCAGCAGTGCAAGCTTTCCTCACAGAACAGGCACATCTATACGTTGGCAGTGCATTTCTCAAGCTTTTAGTCTTCAGGGAAGAGGCACACCATAGCACGTACAGCTGAGTATCAGCAGTGCAAGCATCCCTCACAGAACAGGCACATCTAAACGTTGGCAGTGCATTTCCCAAGCTTCTAGTCTTCAGGGAAGAGGCATACCATAGCACGTACATCTGAGCATCAGCAGTGCAAGTATCCCTCACAGAAGAGGCACATCTGGGTGTTAGCAGTCATTTCCCAAGCTTCCAGTCTTCAGAGAAGAGGCACACCATAGCACGTACAACTGAGCATCAGCAGTGCAAGCATCCCTCACAGTACGGGCACACCTGAAGAGGCACGCCATAGCATGTACAGCTGAGCATCAGCAGTGCAAGCATCCCTCACAGAACAGGCACACTGGAAGAGGCATGCCATAGCACGTACAGCTGAGCATCAGCAGTGCAAGCGTCCCTCACAGAACAGGCACACCGGAAGAGGCACGCCAGAGCATGTACAGCTGAGCATCAGCAGTGCAAGCATCCCTCACAGAAGAGGCACATCTGGACGTCAGCAGTCATTTCCCAAGCTTCCAGTCTTCAGAGAAGAGGCATGCCATAGCACATACAGCTGAGCATCAGCAGTGCAAGCATCCCTCACAGAACAGGCACATCTAAACGTTGGCAGTGCATTTCCCAAGCTTCTAGTCTTCAGGGAAGAGGCACACCATAGCACGTACAGCTGAGCATCAGCAGTGCAAGCTTCCCTCACAGAACAGGCACATCTAAACGTTGGCAGTGCATTTCCCAAGCTTCTAGTCTTCAGAGAAGAGGCACACCATAGGACGTACAGCTGAGCATCAGCAGTTCAAGCATCCCTCACAGAACAGGCACACTGGAAGAGGCACACCATAGCACGTACAGCTGAGCATCAGCAGTTCAAGCATCCCTCACAGAACAGGCACACTGGAAGAGGCACACCATAGCACGTACAGCTGAGTATCAGCAGTGCAAGCATCCCTCACAGAACAGGCACATCTAAACGTTGGCAGTGCATTTCCCAAGCTTCTAGTCTTCAGGGAAGAGGCACACCATAGCACGTACAGCTGAGCATCAGCAGTGCAAGCTTCCCTCACAGAACAGGCACATCTAAACGTTGGCAGTGCATTTCCTAAGCTTCTAGTCTTCAGGGAAGAGGCACACCATAGCACGTACATCTGAGCATCAGCAGTGCAAGTATCCCTCACAGAAGAGGCACATCTGGGTGTTAGCAGTCATTTCCCAAGCTTCCAGTCTTCAGAGAAGAGGCACACCATAGCACGTACAGCTGAGCATCAGCAGTGCAAGCATCCCTCACAGAACGGGCACACCTGAAGAGGCACGCCATAGCATGTACAGCTGAGCATCAGAAGTGCAAGCATCCCTCACAGAACAGGCACACTGGAAGAGGCACGCCATAGCACGTACAGCTGAGCATCAGCAGTGCAAGCATCCCTCACAGAACAGGCACACCGGAAGAGGCACGCCAGAGCATGTACAGCTGAGCATCAGCAGTGCAAGCATCCCTCACAGAAGAGGCACATCTGGACGTCAGCAGTCATTTCCCAAGCTTCCAGTCTTCAGAGAAGAGGCATGCCATAGCACATACAGCTGAGCATCAGCAGTGCAAGCATCCCTCACAGAACAGGCACATCTAAACGTTGGCAGTGCATTTCCCAAGCTTCTAGTCTTCAGGAAGAGGCACACCATAGCACGTACAGCTGAGCATCAGCAGTGCAAGCTTCCCTCACAGAACAGGCACATCTAAACGTTGGCAGTGCATTTCCCAAGCTTTTAGTCTTCAGGGAAGAGGCACACCATAGCACGTACATCTGAGCATCAGCAGTGCAAGTATCCCTCACAGAAGAGGCACATCTGGATGTTAGCATTCATTTCCCAAGCTTCCAGTCTTCAGACAAGAGGCACACCATAGGACGTACAGCTGAGCATCAGCAGTTCAAGCATCCCTCACAGAACAGGCACACTGGAAGAGGCACACCATAGCACGTACAGCTGAGCATCAGCAGTTCAAGCATCCCTCACAGAACAGGCACACTGGAAGAGGCACACCATAGCACGTACAGCTGAGTATCAGCAGTGCAAGCATCCCTCACAGAACAGGCACATCTAAACGTTGGCAGTGCATTTCCCAAGCTTCTAGTCTTCAGGGAAGAGGCATACCATAGCACGTACATCTGAGCATCAGCAGTGCAAGTATCCCTCACAGAAGAGGCACATCTGGGTGTTAGCAGTCATTTCCCAAGCTTCCAGTCTTCAGAGAAGAGGCACACCATAGCACGTACAACTGAGCATCAGCAGAGCAAGCATCCCTCACAGTACGGGCACACCTGAAGAGGCACGCCATAGCTTGTACAGCTGAGCATCAGCAGTGCAAGCATCCCTCACAGAACAGGCACACTGGAAGAGGCATGCCATAGCACGTACAGCTGAGCATCAGCAGTGCAAGCGTCCCTCACAGAACAGGCACACCGGAAGAGGCACGCCAGAGCATGTACAGCTGAGCATCAGCAGTGCAAGCATCCCTCACAGAAGAGGCACATCTGGACGTCAGCAGTCATTTCCCAAGCTTCCAGTCTTCAGAGAAGAGGCATGCCATAGCACATACAGCTGAGCATCAGCAGTGCAAGCATCCCTCACAGAACAGGCACATCTAAACGTTGGCAGTGCATTTCCCAAGCTTCTAGTCTTCAGGGAAGAGGCACACCATAGCACGTACAGCTGAGCATCAGCAGTGCAAGCTTCCCTCACAGAACAGGCACATCTAAACGTTGGCAGTGCATTTCCCAAGCTTCTAGTCTTCAGAGAAGAGGCACACCATAGGACGTACAGCTGAGCATCAGCAGTTCAAGCATCCCTCACAGAACAGGCACACTGGAAGAGGCACACCATAGCACGTACAGCTGAGCATCAGCAGTTCAAGCATCCCTCACAGAACAGGCACACTGGAAGAGGCACACCATAGCACGTACAGCTGAGTATCAGCAGTGCAAGCATCCCTCACAGAACAGGCACATCTAAACGTTGGCAGTGCATTTCCCAAGCGTCTAGTCTTCAGGGAAGAGGCACACCATAGCACGTACAGCTGAGTATCAGCAGTACAAGTATCCCTCACAGAAGAGGCACATCTGGATGTTAGCAGTAATTTCCCAAGCTTCCAGTCTTCAGGGAAGAGGTGTTATAGTCCTTGTAGGTGCCCCAATATAGGCTCAGGTAACATCGTAACCTTTCACCTATACTCTCCCCTACATTACACACATAACGGTTCTTGGGGACGGACCTTTAACCTAGATACGACACTGCACCCAGAAAGCTGGATTTTCCCTGGTAAAAGCCTCATACATTATGCATGAGGATTCTTGGAAACTCAGCAGGACCACCATCTCCTTAGAATAACTATGTATAAAGTTCATTCCCGACATCATCCTAAGTCCGACAAGTGGCACAGCAAGGTAGACGCTGAGGTTCCTGCATGCAGATACTCCAGCTCGCAGCGTTCTAACATCCCTCACGGGGTGTCCAACTCGAGACTAAGACGGGGTCCCACAGTCTCTAACTTGAGGTAATGGGGCTGACTTTATCCTAGAGGGATTCTTGGCTTAACACCTACATACATGCTAGGCACATTTAGGTGCATCTAGTTAAGGTAGCATCGTAGGAGTACACATTTTATTGACATGTATTTTATATACTTGCCTGTATTCATGGTTTCAGCATAATGGTAGAAATCTACCATCCTTTTACTTTCTTAGTGCTTCTAATCATTTATATCTGTTACTGTCTGATGATTGTCACAGCACACTTATTCTACACTAGAATAACCACTGTTCAATAAATGCTTATTGGAAAATGTCCATACAGTTTATTATGTGTATCTCTCTGAGACGAAGTGAGCACGAGTGACTGAGCGAAAAGTATAGCACTGTTTCCACAGTCCTGAGGGATCAGGGTTGTCATGTTCGATAGTTGCCAAGAACTATTCAATCCTTGGTAAGAGGAGTTTCTAGTGGCACTGTAAGCTAGCTGGTACACAGGCCAACATACCCGGTGGGGGTGTCCAGAATCAGTCTGACACCAATCCTACAGTGTATGTTATCTAAACGCGCAGATCCTATATAGGTTTTATAGGAACTGCAAGTAAGAAGCACACCATAGCACGTACAGCTGGGCATCAGCTGTGCAAGCATCCCCCACAGAACAGGCACATCTGGACATTAGCAGTGCATCCAGTCCAGAGGAGAGGCACACCATAGCATGTACAGCTGGGCATCAGCTGTGTAAGCATCCCCCACACAACAGGCACATCTGGACATTAGCAGTGCATCCAGTCCAGAGGAGAGGCACACCATAGCATGTACAGCTGGGCATCAGCTGTGCAAGCATCCCCCACACAACAGGCACATCTGGACATTAGCATTGCATCCAGTCCAGTGGAGAGGCACACCATAGCACGTACAGCTGAGCATCAGCAGTGCAAGCATCCCCCACAGAACAGGCACATCTGGACATTAGCAGTGCATCCAGTCCAGTGGAGAGGCACACCATAGCACGTACAGCTGAGCATCAGCAGTGCAAGCATCCCCCACAGAACAGGCACATCTGGACATTAGCAGTGCATCCAGTCCAGTGGAGAGGCACACCATAGCACATACAGCTGGGCCTCGGCAGGGCGAGCATCCCCCACAGAACAGGCACATCTGGACATTAGCAGTGCATCCAGTCCAGTGGAGAGGCACACCATAGCACGTACAGCTGAGCATCAGCTGTGCAAGCATCCCCCACAGAACAGGCACATCTGGACATTAGCAGTGCATCCAGTCCAGTGGAGAGGCACACCATAGCACGTACAGCTGGGCATCAGCTGTGCAAGCATCCCCCACAGAACAGGCACATCTGGACATTAGCAGTGCATCCAGTCCAGTGGAGAGGCACACCATAGCACGTACAGCTGGGCCTCGGCAGGCGGGCATCCCCACAGAACAGGCACATCTGGACATTAGCAGTGCATCCAGTCCAGTGGAGAGGCACACCATAGCACGTACAGCTGGGCCTCGGCAGGGCGGGCATCCCCCACAGAACAGGCACATCTGGACATTAGCAGTGCATCCTGTCCAGTGGAGAGGCACACCATAGCATGTACAGCTGGGCATCAGCTGTGCAAGCATCCCCCCACAGAACAGGCACATTTGGACATTAGCAGTGCATCCAGTCCAGAGGAGAGGCACACCATAGCACGTACAGCTGGGCCTCGGCAGGGCGGGCATCCCCCACAGAACAGGCACATCTGGACATTAGCAGTGCATCCAGTCCAGAGGAGAGGCACACCATAGCACGTACAGCTAGGCCTCGGCAGGGCGGGCATCCATTACTCATGGAACAGGTACAGCTTGGGCAGAAGTGCCAGCTTCTCTCCTTCACAGAACAGGAACAGGCACCACTCCGGATCACCAACCGACCCCTGCCCACACCACGTCTTCAACAAAGCCGACGCCACCATCGCACCCCATCTCCGGGACATCATCAACTCCTCCTTCCACACCGCCACCTTCCCGGAGAGCTGGAAGCACGCCGAGCTTACCGCCCTCCTGAAGAAACCAACGGCGGACCCCACCGACCTCAAGAACTACCGTCCCATCTCGCTCCTTCCGTTTCCGGCCAAAGTCATCGAGAAGACCGTCAACAGACAGCTTGCCGCCTTCCTCGAGACGAATAGATCCCTCGACCCCTCGCAGTCCGGGTTTCGGGCCAACCACAGCACCGAGACCGCCCTCATCGCAGCCACCGGCGACATCAGAACCTAAGCGACAACGGGAAACAGCAGCCCTCATCCTCTTGGACCTCTCCGCGGCGTTCGGCACCGTCTGCCACCGCACCCTAGTGAAGCGCCTCAGCAACATCGGAATCCGAGAGAAAGCACTGGAATGGATCATCTCGTTCCTCGCCGGAAGAACCCAGAGAGTCCGCCTCCCCCGTTCAGATCCGAGGCCACCGAAGTCATCTGCGGCGTTCCACAAGGATCTTCACTCAGTCCAACCCTCTTCAACGTCTACATGAGCCCCCTCGCAGCCATCGCACGCCAACACAACCTCAACATCATCTCCTACGCCGACTGACACCCAGCTGATCCTCTCCCTCACCAACGACCCCACCACCGCCAGAGCCAACCTACACGACGGGATGAGAGACGTCGCCGACTGGATGAGGAACAGCCGCCTTAAGCTGAACTCAGACAAGACGGAAGTCCTCATCCTGGGCTCATCACCCTCCGCCTGGGACGACTCCTGGTGGCCCCCGGCCCTGGGCACCGCGCCCAAGCCAACGGACCACGCACGAAACCTGGGCTTCATCCTGGACTCCTCCCTGTCGATGACCAGACAAGTCAACGCCGTCTCATCTTCGTGCTTCAACACCCTGCGCATGCTCCGCAAGATCTTCAGATGGATCCCCACTGAAACCAGGAAGACCGTCACCCAGGCACTCGTCACCAGCCGACTGGACTATGGGAACACCCTCTCGCCGGAACCACAGCCAAACTTCAAAAAGACTCCAGCGCATCCAGAACGCCTCCGCACGACTCATCCTGGACATCCCCCGACACAGCCACATCACCGGACACCTGAAAGACCTGCACTGGCTCCCCGTCAGCAAGAGAATCACGTTCAGACTCCTCATCCACGCACACAAGGCCCTCCACGACCTGGGCCCAAAGTACCTCAACGACCGCATGACCTTCTACACGCCCACCCGCCAGCTACGATCCAACCAGCCACGCCCTCGCCACCGTACCACGCATCCGCAGAACCACCGCCGGAGGAAGATCCTTCTCCTACCTGGCAGCCAAGACCTGGAACTCCCTCCCCACTCACCTTCGGCGAACCCAGGACCATCTCTCCTTCAGGAAGCAGCTCAAGACCTGGCTGTTCGAGCAGTAACTTACCCCCTCCCCCAGCGCCTTGAGACCCTCCCGGGTGAGTAGCGCGCTCTATAAATGCCGTGATTGATTGATTGATTGATGGTAACCGCGATGGAAGCTTCCCCTCTTGACACTACAGCATCAGTGCAAGCATCCTACAATCAAAGAGCAGGTAAAACCCAGGTAGTATCCATGAGGCCTCCTCCCTCAAGTATCAGGTACAGCACAGGCTGCATATGTTTATGTGACCATTGCAAAGAGAGCTCTGCAGAGGGCCACAGCTTCAATGTACATGAAGTCTGAACACCTTTATGGCCACTGGCAGGCACAGTGAGACACCCACACTGCCTTCAGACCCTTCTCCAGAGCTCTCACTTGTGTCTCATCATGAGCACTCAACCACAACCGGAAACACCCAGATGCCTAGAAGAGACGCAGTCACATTTCGTATGAAAAAACTACAGAAACACAACTTGTGCAAAAAACAACTCCTCTTAGGGAATGAATGAATCAGCATTTCTTAAGCGCGTGGTTACCCGTAGGCATCGGAATGAAAGATGAAGTCAAAATGCATTGTAAACAGGGACTGCATCGCTGGTATGGATTACAAAAAGGATTTCTACAGTCGTTGTTGGAAATAGAAGCATTGGTTTTGCTGTAACGGTCGTGTATTTGGGACTCAATAGGGACCCTCTTAAAAATGTGTAATTATGGCCGCATCCGAAGCCTGCAGGTCAGGGCCCAATCAGATCCGTGCCCTCGACCCTGCCTGTGCATCACACACATCTTCGTAAGTCTAGAAATACAAAGTTGAGGAGCACTGTTAATAAACTAGTGGTTCCATAAAACACCAGTCACTGGTGTCCCTCTAATCAAACCTCTATAACTGAGGAAAAATGTAAAATTCAATGAAACATTTAATGGATATCGAACACTCTTGTATCGTGAAGAAACACTGCAATTCCAGGCTTAGTCTTAGAGCCAAAATAGTTAGTGAAATCACAAGCTAGATGCCTGGCGCTCGTATTGAGGTCCTCTTAAACCTCTCGTGCCCAGAAAGAGCTGCTCTTACATGTGGAACTTCTAACCAAGAATTGATGACAAAGCAGTCACCTTTCATGTAAAATGGTTGAGGGAAAGAGATATCCTAACAGTAGCTGAACTGCACAGTGTGAAGCCAGAAAAGGTGGGGTGAATCCCGGCTTCTTTGCTTGAGCAAACTATGTGATCCTTGGCAAACATTTTTTCTCAGAGTTTTGTTTTTCTTCATTATCTATATTAAGAATCCAAGTTACATATATGGGGGCAGATTTACAAGCCCCTTGCGCCACTTTTGTGTCATTTTTCCCATGTTAAAAATGACGCAAAAGTGGCGCAAGGGGCTTGTAAATCTGCCCCATGGTGCTCATGACAACTGAGTGACTAGCCTCTAATTTCCCTAGTAGCTCTGCTATCATGACAGGGGGAGGCATGAATATTTCTAAATGTATGTTTTAAAACTATCACTTTTAATATGTGACTGTCAAAGGAGTGATCTAATCTGATGTACTAAGGTGTAAAGCATCCGCATATTAAAGAAATATACTCTTTTTTTAAAGCGACTTTATTATATATTTACATGATGTTTGTTACATTTTTTCATGGCTCGGCTTGTGCACAGGCATCGAGAGCCGAGCCCAAGCCCTGGCTCGGTTCTGGCTTGACTCTCCCTGTTAATGTGTTGGCGTACCCAGCTCTACCCAGTCTGCAGAGACAGCGACCTGACGCCTGCAGATGGCTGATCTGAGTGCCACTTGCAGGCCACCACCGACTAGATCATTATTAGGGGGTGTCCACCCCATGCACTCTCCTGAAGCCACCTCACTGCGCCACGTGCATTGCTTGAGGCTCTGTGCTCACTCAGCACTAGGTCCACAAACTCTGCGCTGCCGCAGGCGGGCCCAGTGGAAGCCGCGGACAGTTCCGCGGAGCTGTGACGTTGATTGCCATAGACACTGCAGTCAGAAGCCTGGGCGTGGCTTGTGCTGCCAAGACAGGCTTAAGTTCACTCTCTGCACAACCCCCTCCATGAAGAGTTCAGAGCAGTCACTGTCCTCAGACTGAGATTCTGCTGGATCAGTCTAAGTTCACTCTCTGCACAACCCCCTTCCTGAAGAGTTCACAGCAGTGACTGTCCTCAAACTGAGAGGCAGCTGGGTCAGTCTAAGTTCACTCTCTGCACAACCCCCTTCGTGAAGACTTCAAGGAGCAGTGACTGTCCTCAAACTGAGAGGCAGCTGGGTCAGTCTAAGTTCACTCTCTGCACAACCTCCTCTGCAAAGACCTCAAGGAGCAGTGACTGTCCTCAGACTGAGAGGCTGCTTGGTCAGTCTAAGTTCACTCTCTGCACAACCCCCTTCGTGAACAGCTCAAGGAGCAGTGACTGTCCTCAGACTGAGAGGCTGCCAGGTCAGTCTTAGGTCACTCTCTGCACAACCCCCTCTGTAAAGATCTCAAGGAGCAGTGACTGTCCTCAGACTGAGAGGCTGCTTGGTCGGTCTAAGTTCACTCTGTGAGAAGTTGGCCTGGTATATGCTGTCCACTAATTAAAGTGGGCACCTTGCACCAGTCCAAACGACGAAACTTATGATGTCTGAGGTCAAAGATAACCTTTAGAAAGCTATCCTAGTGGTAGCTGTGGAGAGCAGCCTTCAGGCTTAATCTTGAAGGAATGTAAAGCAGCTTGTTTTACCAGAATGTCACCTCCTGAATGACTAAATGAAAGGAGAACCACACAAGTGTTATGTAAAAATATGTATTTATTACTAAAACACTCTCTACTAACCTCTACACGAGATTAGAATACAAAGCACACAATACTTAATCAATAGAACATACGTAAGTAGCAAAATGTACAACGGGTTCCAGGGGGAGACCGAACCATATACTAAAAAAATGGTATAACAACAACGACTTCAATAGACACAGGGCCTAGAGCACGTAGAATCTCTGGGACCCCAAGGACTCACCCAAGGCAGTGACACAGGGCGCCCAGGGAGGACGGGTGCAGTGAGGAAACACGACCGCATGCTCCGTGCAACTCTATGGGAAAGTCGCGGTTGGAAAATTACAGTTTAAGGACACTTCTAGGAGGACTTCAAGCAAACCCTTTGGAACATAAGAGGTTCTAAGGCCAGCACCCTTGTGAGTACCGAGGTACCCGTGTTACCTATCCCAGAGGAGCCAGGTGCATAGGGGTCAAGTGGTGTCGGAAACCTCCGTCGTTTTCAATATAGAGCTGCAAGAAAGTACTGCTGCCAGGAAGGCGAAGAGTGTCCGGTGGAATCCAAGTCTGGATCCGAGGTGAGAAGAACCTGAAAGCAGAGGGGACAGAGTCTGGGTCACTTCAGGTGACCAAGGGCGCGGTAGTCGAATGCCCACTGATGTCGGGTGCTTCAGGTGAAGAGAAAGGGTGTTTGTCTCTGCAGCAACAGCGACCAGGAGACGTCGACGACAACCAGGGTCCGGAGGGGAGCTGTCCCACGAAGGAAGTTGAGAGCTGAGGGGTCAGTGTCCGGCTGGAGCACCAACAAGCCTTGGCAGCGGCAACCCACGCAAGCAGAGGAAACAGGTTACGGTATGGACCAGCAAGGTCCATGGGACTCTCCAAGCAATGGAGAGTCAGGGCACGTCTGGAGCAACCAGGCAAGCCCAAGAACAAATGAGATGACCCTCGCCAGGACCCACAGGCCAACGGACCAGGGATCGCGAGGAGACCTTGAGCGAATTTACAAAGCACCAGCCCACAGAGCACTCGTGGAGTGGAGGCCGGATATCTTCAGTGCAAATGGTGCTCGGAGTCAGGACTATACGTAGTCCAATGCACAAGCTCAGGGATCGCCAACAAGCATATTCACTTGCAAATAGACACGGTGCACAGGGGTTCGGGTTGCACGGCCCACACGAGGGATACTGGTCTCAGAATCGCTGAGAGGTCAGATCTACCTCGGGGACCTTCGGGAACCCACCTCCTGTGTTGCAGAAATCTTCAGAGTCCGCAGGAGCTCTGGAGATGCAAGCCGGTCAGATGTGCTTAGGTGCCTGCTGCTGCAGGGGAGTAACTCCTTTACTCCAAGGGAGATTCTTCTGTCGACCAGCGAAGTGTAGACCGTCAAAGTACTTGGTTTCTTTTCAGAGTCTTGTCCAGGTATAATCTAAAGTCCTGTGATCAGGTTTCCCACTTTATACCCAGGGAAGGGGTTGGACTGACTCTGGGGACCCTCCTAGGTGAGGGGCAGGACAGAGGGGTGGCTAAACCCATGTCCTTTGTCCAATTTTGCGCCAGAGCAGGAGCCAATGGCTCCCAGAACTGGTTTGAGCTGGACTATGCATGGGGACACCAAATGAGCCCCCAGTGCAGACTTTCTGGCACTCTAAGAGTGCACCCACCCAGCCCCAATACACTAAACCCTGTCTGGGAGGTGGTCACACCTCCCTGTGACAGGAAACCTATTGTCAGGCCTTCCTCTGCTCGAGCTTGGCTTAGCAGCAGGAGGGCAGACTCGTGTCTGTGCCTGGCAGCATCCATTTTGTGCTGCCCAGGTCGAGAAAGCTGTTACCGGGTAGACCGGTGACCCACAGTAGTGGTTCTAGAAGGGTGGAATCATACCTCCCACACCAGTTACTGGTGTGGAGGTATGATTCCAAGGTGTTTGACACCAAACACGACATGTTTCTAAGCAGCCGTTTTAAAGTTAGCATTTACCGCGAGGTTATAATGCACTTAAGCATATATGGTTGGCTGCATCACAGACAACCCTGGAGAATGGTCTCCGAAGGCTGCAGAGGGGCCCTACTCATGCAGGGGCACCCTCTCACATAAAATCCAGCACCCTGCCTTCAGGATTGATAAGGCCTGCCATAGGGGTGACTGATAGGTTTGTATGTGTAGTGATTTAGAGAGATATAGTGAACCTATATCTTAAGTAAGTGGTGCAAGCACAAGCTTACACAGTGTGCTGTAGCAGGCCAGTCGTGTCAATTTGGATGGCCTCTCAGGGGTGGCATAATACATGCTTCAGCCCATGGGAGGCCTCTGGGGTACCTATGCCCTGGGTCCATGGTGTACCATATACTAGGGACTTATAAGGGTACCCTAGTATCCAATCTGGAGTGTACCTAAAGTACATGTGTTGCAATTTACAGGAGCAAGCAGATGGACTGGGGTCCTGAATATCAGGATCCCAGTCCGATTGGGCCAAAAACAGTGAGACATCAACAAAAAGTGGGGGTAACTATAAGAGGCAGATCCTACTCTCCTACACCACTCCCCTCAAAACGTAAGGACATTAAACTAACCTTGACCAGTTGAGTCTTCATGTTCTAAGTGGAAATATCTGGAGAGTCCATCTGCATTGGCATGGTTACTCGCAGGTCTATGTTCCACTGTATAGTCCATCCCCTGTAGGGAAATGGACCAACTCAAAAGTTTGGGGTTTTCACCCTTCATCTGTTTTAACCACAAGAGGGGCTTATGGTCTGTCTGAACAATTAAGTGAGTGCCAAACAAGTATGGCCTCAGCTTCTTCAATGCCCAAACCACAGCAAAAGCTTCCCTCTCAATAGCTGACCAACATTTCTCTCTGGGGGTAAGCCTTCTGCTTATGAAAGCTACTGGCTGATCCTGACCCTCTTCATTCAATTGTGATAACACAGCCCCTACCCCCAATTCAGATGCATCAGTTTGAACAATGAATTGTTTGGAATAATCAGGACTTTGCAGAATGGGAGCAGTGCACATGGCCTGCTTCAGGTCATCAAATGCCTTTTGACAGCTAACTGTCCACTGAACTTTCTTAGGCATTCTTTTGGAGGTTAAGTCATATAAAAGGGTCACTATGGATCCATATCCTTTGACAAACCTCCTGTAGTACCCAGTCAGGCCCGAGAAAGCTCTGACCTGAGTCTGGGTGGTTGGAGCAACCCAGTCCATGATGGTCTGGATTTTGCTCAGCAATGGTTGAGCCTGACCTCCACCCACAAGGTGGCCTAGGTACACAACCTTACTCTGCCCTATCTGGCACTTGGTGGCCTTGATAGTGAGGCCTGCTTTTTGCAGAGCCTCTAAAACATTTCTCAGGTGGACCAGGTGATCCTCCCAGGTGGAGCTAAAGACAGCAATATCATCTAGATAAGCTGCACTATAGGCTTCCAGACCTGTAAGGACTTTGTTCACCAACCTTTGAAAAGTGGCAGATGCATTCTTCAAGCCAATGGGCATCACCACAAATTGGTAGTGCCCACTAGGGGTTGAAAATGCTGTTTTTGGTTTTGCATCCTCAGTGTTGGGTTCTCGTGCCTGCATTCCTCTGTATGTTCCCTGCGTGGAATGTGGAATGACTTGGTACTGGCAGTTGCTGCCGGGATGCTGTGGAGATCGGACGGAATAAAGAAGACCTGAAACTGTATGTGGAATCTGTCTTCCTTTCACTGGCGACGATTTGTCGGGTTCCCAGTCTTCCCTCTGTTGGTTGCCACAAGGTGTTGGTGACGCCTTTTTCTCATCGGCTGCTTGTCCTGCTAGGGAAAGCTGACTTTGCGCCCCTGAGGTACATCCGGTGAAGACCTCGACGCAGACCGCTTTGTTGGCTAATTGCGGTTTCCTAAGAGTCTACGGTGAGGTTTTTTCTCTTTTTCAAAGAAAAGTGAGTTTGTGGAGCCTGTTGCGCAAGCGTGAGCTGATACACGTCATTCCGACGTTGTTAGTCTAGTTACCGTGACAACCGGCGCGTGCATCGGCGCGTGTCACCCTAGACAGCTGACAATCCATGCGCTAATCAACGCTAAGCTCCTGAGTCATAGCAACCAGCGTGTACATAGCAACCAGCGCGTATGTTAGCGCTTTGCTGTATTTAGAGGAAACCTCATTCATTGTGGCAACCGGTGCGCAAATCGGCGCGCGTCACTTTTAAAAGCTTCAGTTGTGTAGCAGTCCACCATTGTTTTATTCACACTGACTTGATTTTTTTTCATTGTAATGTCAGTTTTATGCACAGTTTCTTCGGCTTAACTGCAGAGTGGCACTGAAAACTTTTATACAATTTGAAAGTTGAATATTTATTGGCAGTGATTTTGGGGCAGCAACTCACCCACGCAATGGATCACGTAGTAGTACCACCTCCGTTTTTACAGTCACCTGGTACTCCTCCTGTCATTTGGCAACAATGGAAAGAGACATTTGAAGCCTACCTTGAGGCGATTGATGGTGACACTTTTACTTCAAAAGAAGAAAGCTTTGCTCGTATATAACTTGGGCGCGGAAGGAGAACCATTTTAAAGACTTTGCCCTTAGAACTTGTAAGAACATGTGTCAGTGGTGGTGATGAAGCGACTCCTTAATTGTAGATGATTACGCCTCTCTTATTAAAACTTTAGATAAAAGATTTAACCCCAAGAAGAACATTGTACTGGAGCGGCATAAGTTTTTGCAACGTGCTCAGATGCCTGGCGAATCCATCGATGATTTTGTAGCTGCTCTCAGAACTCTAGCAATCACTTGCAATTATAGAGAGTTCAGAGATGAAATTATCCGTGATCAGCTAATTGAGCGCACTTGCAATAAAAAGATTCAATCGAAACTGTTAGCTTCCGAAGATCCTGACTTAGAAACTGCTCTCATTTTAGCCAGAGCTATTGAGCATTCTCAACATTGCATGAAAGAGATGAGTGGGTCTACGTCATCCAACGAAGTCAAGTTAGTCACTACTAAACTTACAACTAAACCTATTAAAGAAAATGATACAAATGTACCTGGCGTTTCTCCTTCTCCGTCCAGTTCATCCAAACCGAAGTATGAAAAACCTGTAAAATCTGACCTCTCTTGTTACCGATGTGGGAGCAGATCTCATTTGGGCAATTTTAAGTTTTGTTTTGCCATTAATCAAACTTGCTTCAAATGTGGCAAGAAAGGTCACTTGGCACGTATGTGCAAAGCTACAATAGCACATAAAGGACCGCCGAGAACTGTGAAAGCTATTGAAGGTGACAATGTTGACTATGGGGAAGATGATGAAAGCCATGAATTGTTAATGTTGTCTTCTTCTTCCACTCAATTCGATGGTGCTGTGGAAATTGCTTCCATTGTTGAATCGCATAAAAGAAAGTCTCCTGCTTGTGTTATAAATTTGAATGGGAGAAACATAAAGTTTCTTGCTGACTCTGGTTCTCCTTTTACCCTCATCAATGCCAAGGACTTTGAGGGATTGGGTAACGTTCCTGTTGTTCAGTCCAATATAAAAATTTTCGCTTATGGTGGTAAAAGAGTAGAAGTTCTTGGGAAGTTTGAGGGAAAACTGGAATTCAAAGGAGATTTAACACAAGGGACTGTATATGTTGTAAAAGAAGGTGCAAATGTATTAGGTTGGGAAGAGCAGGGCGAACTGGGGATCATACTAGACCCCAATCATCCAGACATGGTTTTATCGAAACACGAAGCCAAGAAATGTTACTCCAACCTTCCGGAGGTTACCCCTGTGCATACTGTCAACGCTGAATCATTATCGAAATGTGATTGGGTTCAAAAGTACCCTGAGGTCTTTAATGGTGATTTGGGCAAACTCAAGGGTTTTCAGCACTGTCTTGAAGGAAGGTGCAAGAGCTGTTGCACATAAAGTACGTAAAGTATCTCTTAGTATGCGTGGTGAACTCAAACAGGAACTTGAGCGATTGTGTTCCATGGGTGTAATTGATCCAATTGAGGGGTCTGAATGGTTGTCCCCCATAGTTTTGGCACGCAAGGCTGACAAGTCTCTCAGAATGTGTGTGGACTTGCGCGACCTCAATTCTTGCATATGGGTGGACCGCCAACCCCTGCCCAACATTAACGAAATGTTGTCTACTCTTGAGGGTGCAAAATATTTTTCTTCTCTTGATATTTCCTCTGCTTATCATCAAATTGAATTATGTAAGGACTCGAAACATCTCACATCATTTGTGACACCCGAAGGTGCATTTCGCTATATACGCATGCCATTTGGTCTGGCATCGGCTTCTGCAGTGTTCCAGTGTCTAATGGGTGGTTTGTTTAAGAACACTGCAGGAGTCGTGTTTTTCCAGGATGATATTTTGATTCATGGAAAAACTGAGCTAGAGCACAATTCCAGAGTCAAGGAGGTATTGGATATTGTCAAGTCTAGTGGTTTAACCCTAAGAAAAGACAAGTGTAAGTTTCTCCAAGATGGTGTAGATTACCTAGGGCATCACATTTCTGAGAAGGGGGTGGAACCTAAGGTAAAACTTCTTGATGCCATTCAAAATGCACCTGAACCACAAAACAAGGACCAGCTTCGTTCCTTTCTTTGGTTGGTGGAGTACTACGCGAAATTTGTGGCTAATTTCTCAGATAAAACTGTGTGTTTGCGTGAACTCCTAAGAAAGAATGTGAAGTATGTATGGTCAGACCGTTGTACTCGTGATTTCAAGTCATTAAAAGAAGCAATTGTGCAAGCACACCCACTGAAGTTATTTAATATCAATGATCGCTGCATTGTTACCACTGATGCGAGTAATGTGGGTCTTGATGTTGTGCTTATGCAGAAAAGATCTGACAACAAAGAGGAGACTATTGCCTTTGCTTCTAGAGTACTTCGGGGAGCGGAAAGCACTTATTCTACCATAGAAAAGGAAGCTCTGGCTCTGTGGTGGGGTGTACAATATTTTCGCAATTTTCTATGGGGAAATGAATTTGTTCTAAGGACTGATCATAAACCACTGGTAGATCTTTTCACCACCGAGGGTGGTGGCAGAGCCACTCCACGTATAGCTAAGTGGCAGTACAGGTTGAATGAATTTAATTATCGATTGGAATATGTGGCTGGTGTGAAGAATCATGTAGCTGACTGTTTGTCCAGGTTACCCCTTGCTGAGTCTGCTTGTGACTTTGTGGCTGATGAGTTAGAAATGGTGTGTGCTGTTAGTGGGGTAGCTGATACAGGAGCTGCTTTGTCTGAATTCGATTGGAAATTGGCTTTGTCTGAAGATGTGGAGATTAGAATGGTAATGGAGTTTATGATTCATGGCTGGCCCAACAACAAAGATGTAGTTCCGGAACTGGTTCCTTTTAAAAGAATATGTGATGAATTGTCCCTTGTTGATGGAATTTTACGTAGAGGTGGATTGTTGGTTGTGCCCATGACCATGCGCAAGAAGGTTTTGGATTTGGCCCATGAAGGTCATTTGGGTATTCGTGCCATGAAACGGAGGGTCCGGGAGGATTTCTGGTGGCCGGGTGTTGACAGGTCTGTCGAACACTGTGTTCGTGAGTGTGGTGCGTGCGTCTTGAGTGACAAAACTCAGGTAACATATCCCTCTCCCGTCAATCCTATTGTGGTGAAAGATTCACCCTGGTGTAAGTTGGCTTTTGACATCGCTGGCCCTTTTGGTGGTATGGGCAGTTCCCCCAAATACGCCTTGGTGTTGATCGACTATATGTCCAAATGGCCAGAAGTCAGGTTTGTAGATGGCATAAATTCAGTGACAATCATTAATTCCTTCAAGGATGTTTTTCTTCGAGAGGGTTTCCCAGAAGAGCTGGTGACAGATAACGGGACTCAATTAGTGTCTGTGGAACTGCAAGAATTTCTGAAAGTGCATGGCATCAAACATATTCTCACCTCTCTTTACCATCCCCGCAGCAATGGTTTAGTTGAACGCCTGAACCGTGTGATCAAGGATCAATTACAACTAGCTTTTGTCAATGGTTTGCCCTAGAAGGAGGTCATTTTCAACATGTTGTGGGCAATGAGAATTACCTCTCATTCCAGTACTGGCATGTCTCCGTTCACCTTGTTAAGGGGTAGGGTTGCAGGTTCGAAGCTGAACAAAGGTTGGATGTCAAGGAAGGGAGTGGATCTGCAGAGGTTAGGGATGGTAGCTGATGTCAGGGCTGCTGCTCAAGTCAGATATGCGTCTGATTGTGCCAGGGCATCTCCAGTACGTCAAGGAGACTGGGTGAGAATCAAGAAGCCAGTTTTTGTTCACAAAGGCTCTTCTCGGTTTTCTGCTCCTGCTAGAGTGAAAGAAGTAAGAGAGCATGTGGTTGTGTTGGAGAATGGGAAGATCTGGAACAAGTGTGCTGTCTCAGTGGTGCCGGTGCCTAAAGCTTAGTTTGTGACAGGAAAGTTTGGGGTTCACACCTCTTGTCCAACTTCTTTTCCTTTGGGGGAAAGTTCAAAGGTTTCTATTCCGGTTAAAGAGGTTATTCCCTGAACTACTTCTTCCAGGACAAGGGTTGTTCCCTCTAGATTTCGGGACTATGTTAGGTATTGAATTTTCGTGATTATTCATTTATTTGTCATTTATACAACTCATTTTGTTTTATTTCATTTTATGTTTGCTAAGAATGATTTCATCATTTTTTGTTTTGTGTGAAGGAAGGGGGGTGTGTTGGGTTCTCGTGCCTGCATTCCTCTGTACGTTCCCTGTGTGGAATGTGGAATGACTTGGTACTGGCAGTTGCTGCCGGGATGCTGTGGAGATCGGACGGAATAAAGAAGACCTGAAACTGTACGTGGAATCTGTCTTCCTTTCACTCAGCTAATCTGATTTGCCAGTAACCAGCTGTCAGGTCAAATGTACTCAGAAACTTGGCAGAGGCCAAAGTATCTATAAGTTCATCTGCCCTGGGTATTGGATGGGCATCGGTCCTAGTGACTGCATTGAGACCCCTGTAGTCCACACAGAACCTCATCTCTCTCTTACCACCCTGGGTGTGAGGTTTTGGTACCAGGACTATTGGACTAGCCCAAGGGCTATCTGAGGGTTCAATTACTCCCAGCTCCAACATTTTCTGGACTTCAGTCCTGATACAGTCCCTGACATGGTCAGGTTGCCTGTAAATCTTATTTTTAACAGGCAGACTGTCACCTGTGTCCACCTCATGGGTACACCAGGTAGTCTGACTTGGAGTCAGTGAAAACATGTGTCTGTACTGATTGAGGACTTTCCTACAATCAGTTTGCTGCTGGTCAGTGAGGCTGCCTGCCAAGGCTGCACCATCAACTGAACCATCATCAGGGTTCTGTGAGAGCAGGTCAGGAGTGGGTCACCCTCTTCCTCCTGTCCCTCATCAGTAGCCATGAGCAAGCCCATGTCTGCCCTGTCCACATATGGCTTGAGCCTGTTCACATGGAGCACCCTGTGGGGGCTCCTGGGAGTTCCAAGGTCCACCAGGTAGGTAACCTCTCCCTTCTGCTCAAGTATAGTATGGGGCCCACTCCACTTGTCCTGGAGAGCTGCTGGGGCCACAGGCTCCAACACCCATACTTTCTGTCCTGGCTGATACACAGTCAAAACAGCCTTTTGGTCATGCCAGGCCTTTTGCAATTCCTGGCTAGCCTCAAGGTTTTTGGATGCCTTCTTCATGTATTCAGCCATCCTGGAGCGGAGACCAAGTACATAGTCCACAATATCCTGTTTAGGGGGCTTGAGAGGTAACTCCCATCCCTCCTTCACTAGACATAAAGGACCCCTAACTGGATGCCCAAACAGAAGTTCAAAAGGGCTGTAACCAACCCCCCTTCTGAGGAACCTCTCTGTAGGCAAAGAGAAGGCAGGGCAAAAGGATGTCCCATCTGCACCTAACCTTTTCAGGGAGACCTTTTATCATGCCCTTGAGGGTTTTATTGAATCTCTCAACTAACCCATTGCATTGTGGGTGATAAGGGGTGGTGAATTTGTAATTCACACCACACTCCTTCCACATTGCAGTCAAGTAACCAGACATAAAGTTTGCACCTCTGTCTGATACTACCTCCTTAGGGAAAACCACTCTGTAAAAGATTCCCAGGAGGGCTCTAGTCACAATAGGAGCTGTGGTAGTCCTTAGGGGTATTGCTTCTGGAAACCTAGTGGCATGGTCCACCACCACTAGTATGAATCTGTGCCCAGATGCAGTTTGAGGATCCATGGGACCAACAATGTCAATCCCAACCCTCTCAAAGGGAACCCCCACCTCAGGTAGTGGTGTCCGGGGGGCCTTTGTAGTACCACCTGCCTTCCCACTGGCTTGGCAAGTCATACAGGAGCGACAAAACTCCCTTGTGTCTTCTGACATGTGAGGCCAATGAAAGTGAGGGACAATTCTGTCCCAGGTCTTGTTTTGGCCTAGGTGTCCTGATAATGGGATATCATGTGCCAGTGTTAATAGGAAGCCTCTAAACTTCAGAGGTATAACCAACCTCCTGGTAGCACCAGACTTGGGGTCTCTACCCTCTGAGTATAAAAATCCATCACCCCAGTAGATCCTATGGGACCCACTGGCACTCCCAGCAGCCTCAGCAGCAGCTTGCTGTCTGAGGGGTTCAAGAGAGGGGCAGTTCAGCTGCTCCTGACTCAAATCTGCCCTGGAAGGGCCCTCTGTCCCCAAGAACTCAACCTGGTCAGGTTCAAGTGCCTCTGAGACAGTTGCTTCTTCAGGACTAAGATCATCTCCCTCGGGAGTCTGATCCCCACTCTGAGGCAGGGGGGAAGACACTGCCTTACCCCTACTGCTCCTTCTCTTGGGAGGCACCTGGTCCATTATTACAGGATCCAGGGCCTGTTCAGTGGAAGACATTTTTGCCTGTGACATAGTCATGGCAAACACATCTGCAGGGATGCCCAGCATTTCTGCATGTGTCCTGAGTTCCACTTCAGCCCAAGCTGAAGTCTCCAAATCATTGCCCAATAAGCATTCTACAGGGAGGTCTGAACTTACCACAACCTTCTTAGGGCCAGTTACCCCTCCCCAGGTGAAATTCACAACTGCCAAGGAATGGTCTGTCCTGACATTGCTTGCATTGGTCACTTGGTACATCTCACCAAGTATGATCTGGTCAGGGCCCACAAGTTCTTTTGTCACCATTGTGACACTTGCACCTGTGTCCCTGTATGCCATGGCCTCCTTACCATTGATCAAAGGCTGTTGCCTGTACTTGCCCAAGTTACTGGAACTTACAAATAAGGAGGCAATATCCATGCCTCCATCACAGACGAACACAGCCTGAGTTGAAATTCTGACTAGGCCAGAATCCATCTCAGATCCCAAGGTTAACCCTACTAAACCCTTGTTCTGTGTACCACCACTTGGAACTGAGCTAGGGGGAACAGTTGCCTTAGGGGCAGTGGTGGTAGGAGTAGAATCCTTGGCCCTTGGACAAGTGGTAACCTTTGTCCAATGGGTCTTCTCTTTATAGATATGACAGCAAGGTTTCTTTTTGCCTTTACCCTTGTTTGATTGTGACTCCCCCCCAGATGCAGGTTTTTGGGGCCCTTGTGAAGACTTCTGGTCTTTACACTTCTCCCCACCCTTATCTTAGGTCTTAGCATCTTGCTTCTTAGAGTCACCACCTTGGTTCTGAGTTTTCTGCTTCACCCTGGTTCTGACCCATTTGTCTGCCTTCTTTCCCAATTCTTGGGGAGAGGTCAGATCAGAGTCCACCAGGTACTGATGCAACAACTGATTTTGGCAATTATTAAGGATCTGGTCCCTCATAATTAAATTGTACAATCCTTTAAAATCATTCACTTTACTGCCAAGTAACCAGCCTTCCAGAGCCTTAGTAGCACAATCTACAAAGTCTACCCAGTCCTGAGTCTGTGCCTTCTGGGTGTCTCTGAACTTAATCCTGTATTGTTCAGTGGTTAAGCCAAACCCATCAATGAGAGCACTCTTCAAGACTGAGTAATTGTCAGCATCCTCTTCTCTAACAGTGAGGAGCTTATCTCTACCTTTGTCAGCAAAGGAGAGCCACAAGATAGCTGCCCACTGCTCATGAAGGACCCTCTGTACCTTACAGGCCCTCTCTAGTGCATTTATCCATTTGTGGATGTCATCCCCACTCTGGCAGGTAGGGACTATCTTGTTCAAGTTCCTATGTTCATGAGTATACTCCCTACTTCTAGGAACACTGTTGCTGTCACCATGGGACTCTAGTCCCAATCTCTTTGTAGCTCTCTGGAGCTCTAGGGATTCCCGGTCTAGGGCCAACTGCTCCTTCTTGAGCCTAAGCTTGATTTTCTCAAGCTCCAGAAGTTGGCACTGTCTATCATAAGAGGATTCCCTCTTATGTGAGATGGAAGTCCCTACAGAAGTTCCTGAATGCTGAGATTCTACAGAAGGAGATCTAGATCTCCTAGGTAAACTCTGTACTCTTCCTGGTGGAGTAAAGAGAGGGCCACTGGGGCCTTCTCCCCCACCTAAAGGAAGTTCTGTGTTTTCCAGGTTAGAATCATTTTGATCCTCCTGGCCAGGGTTTGAGTCCAGATCAAAGGAGGTTTCACTTCCTGGCCCTTCCTCATTCCCTGCCCCAACCACCCTTTCTACTTCATCAGACCCTGGGGTCTTTCTGAGGTCATCCAAGAGCAACATCTCTATGAGACGTTGGGTGCTTGCACTTCTCCCTGTCCTCAGCTTCCTATATGTACACATGTTTCTCAATTCTTGGAATGAGAGATGGTCATACCTAGTTGGCAGAGATCCACTGTCTTCTCCTCTAGAAGACATACTAGTGTTATGTGGTGTAGGCACCTACCTATCCTAGTGGAGACTAAACTCTCTTGAGTTGGAGAAAGGGTGTGCTAGACCCTTGACTTACCCAACTCCAAGTTCAGTAGAACTTACTTATTCAATCTTGATGTATTATATGTGCCTAATACTCAGTGGTTTTCAGTTAATCAATCAATGAGATTTATCTGGTAAAACAATAGCTGCACACCAATGTGAGAAGTTGGCCTGGTATATGCTGTCCACTAATTAAAGTGGGCACCTTGCACCAGTCCAAACGACCCTTATGATGTCTGAGGTCAAAGATAACCTTTAGAAAGCTATCCTAGGGGTAGCTGTGGAAGCCAGCCTACAGGCTTAATCTTGAAGGAAGGTAAAGCAGCTTGGTTTACCAGAATATCACCTCCTGAATGACTAAATGAAAGGAGAACCACACAAGTGTTATGTAAAAATATGTATTTATTACTAAAACACTCTCTACTAACCTCTACACAAGATTAGAACACAAAGCACACAATACTTAATCAATAGAACATACGTAAGTAGCAAAATGTACAACGGGCTCCAGGGGGAGACCGAACCATATACTAAAAAAATGGTATAACAACAACGACTTCAATAGACACAGGTCCTAGAGCACGTAGAATCGCTGGGACCTCAAGGAACCACCCAAGGCAGTGACACAGGGCACCCACGGAGGACGGGTGCAGTGAGGAAACACGACCGCATGCTCCGTGCAACTCTATGGGTAAGTCGCGGATCGAAAATTACAGTTTAAGGACACTTCTAGGAGGACTTCAAGCAAACCCTTTGGAACATAAGAGGTTCTAAGGCCAGCACCCTTGTGAGTACCGAGGTACCCGTGTTACGTATCCCAGAGGAGCCGGGTGCATAGGGGTCAAGTGGTGTCGGAAACCTCCGTCGTTTTCAATGGAGAGCTGCAAGAAAGTACTGCTGCCAGGAAGGCGAAGACTGTCCGGTGGAATCCAAGCCTGGATCCGAGGTGAGAAGAACCTGAAAGCAGAGGGGACAGAGTCTGGGTCACTTCAGGTGACCAGGGGCTCGGTAGTCGAATGCCCACCGATGTTGGGTGCTTCAGGTGAAGAGAAAGGGTGTTTGTCTCTGCAGCCACGGGGACCAGGAGATGTCGATGATGACCAGGGTCCGGAGGGGAACTGTCCCACGAAGGAAGTCGAGAGCTGAGGGGTCAGTGACTACCTGGAGCACCAACAAGCCTTGGCAGCGGCAACCCACGCAAGCAGAGGAAACAGGTTACGGTGTGGACCAGCAAGGTCCAGGGGACTCTCCAAGCAATGGAGAGTCAGGGCACGTCTAGAGCAACCAGGGAAGCCCAAGAACAAACAAGATGACCCTCGCCAGGACCCACAGGCCAACGGACCAGGGATCGCGAGGAGACCTCGAGCGAATTTACAAAGCACCAGCCCACAGAGCACTCGTGGAGTGGAGGCCGGATATCTTCAGTGCAAATGGTGCTCGGAGTCAGGACTACACGTAGTCCAATGCACAAGCTCAGGGATCGCCAACAAGCATATCCACTTGCAAATAGATGCAGTGCACAGGGGTACAGGTTGCACGGCTCCCACGAGGGATACTAGTCTCAGAAACGCTGAGAGGTGAGATCTACCTCTGGGACCTTCGGGAACCCACCTCCTGTGTTGCACAAATCTTCGGAGTCAGCAGGAGCTCTGGAGATGCAAGCCAGTCAGATGCGCTTAGGTGCCTGCTGCTGCAGGGGAGTAACTCCTTTACTCCAAGGTAGATTCTTCTGTCGTCTAGCGAAGTGTAGACCGTCGAAGTACTTAGGGGCATATCAGCAACAACCAGCGATAATTATCGCTAAGCGCACTTAGCGCTAGGATAATTATCGCCGGCTATCGCAGGATGTTATCGCTGAGCTAGCGCGCTATCAGCGACGCTTATCTCAAAAGAGATAAAAATACCAGCGATAGCAGGAAATCGCCGTTTTGCAGGGAACATCGCTGGATTTCCAGCGATGTTCCCTACAAAGCGGCAATAACTACTGCTGATACGACCCTGTGGTTGTATCAGCATAATCCACCCCTATGTTAAGCATAGGTAAGTCAGGATTTTAGCAGACGTTAGTTTTGGCGAAAACCGCCGTTTTCGCCAAAATCTAACGAGTGCTAAAATCCTGTGGATCTACCTTGTAAATATCGCGATATGAACATCAGCGATATTTTACAAGGTAGTCCATCCGGAGTACGCCCAGTGACGCCCACTTTGCATCTCATTAGAGATGCAAAGGGAGGCGTCAGGAAAAAGGGTGCTAACATGCAATTATGCATGTTAGCACCCTCTTGTTAATAGGGCGATAGTTTTATCTCCGCTTTTTTGGCTTTTTAAGCCAAAAAAGCGGAGATAAAGCCCTTGTTAATATGCCCCTTGGTTTCTTTGCAGAGTCTTGTCCAGGTATAATCTAAAGTCCTGTGATCAGGTTTCCCACTTTATACCCAGGGAAGGGGTTGGACTGACTCTGGGGACCCTCCTAGGGTAGGGCAGGACAGAGGGGTGGCTAAACCCATGTCCTTTGTCCAATTTTGCGCCAGAGCAGGAGCCAATGGCTCCCAGAACTGGTTTGAGCTGGACTATGCATTGGGACACCAAATGTGCCCCCAGTGCAGAATTTCTGGCACTCTAAGAGTGCACCCACCCAGCCCCAATACACTAAACCCTGTCTGGGAGGTGGTCACACCTCCCTGTGACAAGAAACCTATTGTCAGGCCTTCCTCTGCTCGAGCTTGGCTCAGCAGCAGGAGGGCAGACTCGTGCCTGTGGCTGGCAGCATCCATTTTGTGCTGCCCAGGTCGAGAAAGCTGGTACTGGGTAGACAGGTGACCCACAGTAGTGGTTCTAGAAGGGTGGAATGATACCTCCCACACCAGTTACTGGTGTGGAGGTATGATTCCAAGGTGTTTCCAAACACGACATGTTTCTAAGCAGCCGTTTTAAAGTTAGCATTTACCGCGAGGTTATAATGCACTTAAACATATATAGTTGGCTGCATCACAGACAACCCCGGAGAATGGTCTCCGAAGGCCGCAGAGGGGCCCTACTCATGCAGGGGCACCCTCTCACATAAAACCCAGCACCCTGCCTTCAGGTGATTGATAAGGCCTGCCATAGGGGTGACTGATAGGTTTGTATGTGTAGTGATTTAGAGAGATATAGTGAACCTATATCTTAACTAAGTGGTGCAAGCACCAGCTTACACAGTCTGCTGTGGAAGGCCGGTCGTGTCAATTTGGATGGCCTCTCAGGGGTGGCATAATACATGCTTCAGCCCATGGGAGGCCTCTGGAGTACCTATGCCCTGGGTACATGGTGTACCATATACTAGGGACTTATAAGGGTACCCCAGTAGCCAATCTGGAGTGTACCTAAAGTACATGTGTTGCAATTTACAGGAGAAAGCAGATAGACTGGAGTCCTGAAAAGCAGGATCCCAGTCAGACTAGGCCAAAAACAGTGAGACATCAGCAAAAAGTGGGGGTAACAATAAGAGGCAGATCCTCCTCTCCTACACACTCTCTGCACAACCCCTTCGTGAAGAGCTCAAGGAGCAGTGACTGTCCTCAAACTGAGAGGCTGCCAGGTCAGTCTTAGGTCACTCTCTGCACAACCCCCTCTGTAAAGACCTCAAGGAGCAGTGACTGTCCTCAGACTGAGAGGCTGCTGGGTTAGTCTAAGTTCACTCTCTGCACAACCCCCTACGTGAAGAGCTCAAGGAGCAGTGACTGTCCTCAGACTGAGAGGCTGATCAGTCAGTTCTAAGTTCACTCTCTGCACAACCCTCTTGATGAAGGCCTCAGGGAGCAGTGACTGCCCTCAGTGTGAGAGGCTGTTGGGTCAGTTCTAAGTTCACTCTCTGCACAACCCCCTCTGTCCTGGCCTCAAGGAGCACTGACTGTCCTCAGACTGAGAGGGTGATGGGTTAGTCTAAGGTCACTCTCTGCACAACCCCCTCTGTGAAAAGCTCAGAGCAGTGACTGTCCTCAGACTGAGAGGCTGCTGGGTCAATCTAAGTTCACTCTCTGCACAACCCCCTTCGTGAAGAGTTCAGAGCAGTGACTGTCCTCAGGCTGAGAGGCTGCTGGGTCAGTCTAAGTTCACTCTCTGCACAACCCCCTCTGTAAAGACCTCAAGGAGAAGTGACTGTCCTCAGGCTGAGAGGCTGCTGGGTCAGTCTAAGTTCACTCTCTGCACTACCCCCTTCGTGAAGAGTTCAGAGCAGTGACTGTCCTCAGACTGAGAGGCAGCTGGGTCAGTTCTTTTTTTTTTTTTTATTTCTTTATTAAAAAAAATTTCCCACATTTTCTTGCAAGGGTATCAGCACAAATACATATCAAAAAAGAAAATTAAAAGAAGATGCAAGGTTTGAAGGAAGGAAATAAATCACATAAACAAACAAACCAAAAAAAAAAATCATCAGTTCGATTACAAAGACTCTAATCTAACCCATTAACAGAAATATATTTCATAGAGAGATTTACTTTGACCAATTTATACCAACATCACATTAAATTTACCCCTAGTTGGCTTTAATTATTCTTTTCCTTCCATTTTATTAAAGGAGCCCAGATGCGCTGTCCCAGCAACTTCGGCTTTTTCCCTTTCTTTAAGTAAATTGCTCTCTCCATTGTATATAGAGAAAGTAAACGAGCAAGCCATTGCTGGAAAGTAGGGGGAAAGGATCTAACCAAGCCGAGGCAATTTTAATCCTCAATACCGCCATAGCAACAAAAAGAAATCGATAAGCGAACTCATTTTTGGTCGTACTGCTTATTCCTAACAAGATTAATTCAGGGGTTAATTTAATTTTAACCCCAAGTGAGCAATCTAAGTATTCCATAATTGAGTCCAACAGCCCCTGTAGACCAGGGCAGGATGCAAACATATGCACCAGATCAGCATCCATCCCCGCACACCTAGGACATATAATCCCTGATAACCCGCCCCACTGTGCTATTCTAGCCGGTGTATAATATAGAGAAAAAATAGTTCTGAAATGTTGTGCCTGGAGCCCAGCTGAACATAAAACCAACTGACCCAACTCTAGTGATCTTGAAAGTGCTCCGGGAGCAGCCCCACACGCTCCGCCCATTTAACCTCGTGTTTAGTTAAATCATCTTGTTTTAAACTTATCAGTTCTGCATATATCAACTTGATAGCCCCCTTATTCCTGCCTTGCATAATATCAATAATTACATTACTATCAAACTCATTATCCCCCCAGTTTTTTACTAAAAAGCTGCGCAATTGAAAATACTTGAAGAAATTACCTTTCTCCAACCCAAACTCCATCTGTATATCGTTAAATTGGCGAAACCCTTCTATCCCAATTAGGTCCCCAACCTTCCGAACACCCTTAGCATCCCATCCTGCCATAGGCTCATCGAAGAAGATTCCAGGGAATGTGGGGTTTTTATATAGCACTGTATAGTGATTGAGTCTCCCCAAACCAATCTTCTTTTTTAACACACTCCAGATCTTAAAAACAGCCATCAACGTCTTAAATTTAGTTCTTTTGTAATAACTGGGCTCTGAGAATTTAAAAAACATCTCTCAGCGTTTCCGCCCAGTAACAATTTATAGACATCCGGGAGCTCATTTTCCCCTTCGGTGTCCACAGGACATACCCCTACCAATATCCCCGTATATTGCAAGACAGCGACCCAGTAGTAACTTCTAAAATCAGGGACCGAAAACCCCCCCTTTTCCCGTGATAAAGACATAAACCGGAGTGCCCGCCTGGTCAGTTCTAAGTTTACTCTCTGGACACCCCCCTCCGTGAAGGCCTCAGGGAGCAGTGACTGCCCTCAGTGTGAGAGATTGTTGGGTCAGTTCTAAGTTCACTCTCTGCAAAACCCCCTCTGTGAAGGCCTCAAGGAGCACTGACTGTCCTCAGGCTGAGAGAGTGATGGGTTAGTCTAAGGTCACTCCCTGCCAACCCCCTCTATGAAGAGCTCAGAGCAGGGACTGTACTCAGACTGAGAGGCTGCTGGGTCAGTCTAAGTTCACTCTCTACACAACCCCCTCTGTGAAGGCCTCAAGGAGCACTGACTGTCCTCAGGCTGAGAGGGTGATGGGTTAGTCTAAGGTCACTCTCTGCACAACCCCCTTCGTGAAGAGCTCAAGGAGCACTGACTGTCCTCAGGCTGAGAGGCTGCTGGGTCAGTCTAAGTTCACTCTCTGCACAACCCCCTTCGTGAAGATTTCAGAGCAGTGACTGTCCTCAGACTGAGAGGCTGCTGGGTCAGTCTAAGTTCACTCTCTCCACAACCCCCTCCTTGAAGAGCTCAAGGAGCAGTGACTGTCCTCAGACTGAGAGGCTGATCAGTCAGTTCTAAGTTCACTCTCTGCACAACCCTCTTGATGAAGGCCACAGGGAGCAGTGACTGCCCTCAGTGTGAGAGGCTGTTGGGTCAGTTCTAAGTTCACTCTCTGCACAACCCCCTCTGTGAAGGCCTCAAGGAGCACTGACTGTCCTCAGACTGAAAGGCTGCTGGCTCAGTCTAAGTTCACTCTCTGCACAACCCCCTCCGTGAAGAGTTCAGAGCAGTGACTGTCCTCAGACTGAGAGGCAGCTGTTCAGTCTAAGTTCACTCTCTGCACAACCCCCTCCGTGAAGAGTTCAGAGCAGTGACTGTCCTCAGACTGAGAGGCTGCTGGGTCAGTCTAAGTTCACTCTCTGCACAACCCCCTCTGTAAAGACCTCAAGGAGCAGTGACTGTCCTCAGACTGAGAGGCTGCTTGGTCAGTCTAAGTTCACTCTCTGCACAAACCCCTTCGTGAAGAGCTCAAGGAGCAGTGACTGCCCTCAGACTGAGAGGCTGCCAGGTCAGTCTTAGGTCCCTCTCTGCACAACCCCCTCTGTAAAGACCTCAAGGAGCTGTGATTGTCCTCAGACTGAGAGGCTGCTTGATCAGTCTAAGTTCACTCTCTGCACAACCCTCTTCGTGAAGAGCTCTAGGAGCAGTGCCTGTCCTCAGACTGAGAGGCTGCCAGGCCAGTCTTAGGTCACTCTCTGCACAGCCCCTTCTGTAAAGACCTCATGGAGCAGTGACTGTCCTCAGACTGAGAGGCTGCTGGGTCAGTCTAAGTTCACTCTCTGCACAACCCCCTCCATGAAGAGTTCAGAGCAGTCACTGTCCTCAGACTAAGAGGCAGCTGGGTCAGTCTAAGTTCACTCTCTGCACAACCCCCTCTGTGAAGGCCTCAAGGAGCACTGACTGTCCTCAGACTGAGAGGCTGCTGGGTCAGTCTAAGTTCACTCTCTGCACAACCCTCTTGATGAAGGCCTCAGGGAGCAGTGACTGCCCTCAGTGTGAGAGGCTGTTGGGTCAGTTCTAAGTTCACTCTCTGCACAACCCCCTCTGTGAAGGCCTCAAGGAGCACTGACTGTCCTCAGGCTGAGAGGGTGATGGGTTAGTCTAAGGTCACTCTCTGCACAACCTCCTCTATGAAGAGCTCAGAACAGGGACTGTCCTCAGACTGAGAGGCTGCTGGGTCAGTCTAAGTTCACTCTCTATACAACCCCCTTTGTGAAGAGTTCAGAGCAGTGACTGTCCTCAGGCTGACAGGCTGCTGGGTCAGTCTAAGTTCACTCTCTGCACAACCCCCTCTGTAAAGACCTCAAGGAGCAGTGACTGTCCTCAGACTGAGAGGCTGCTTGGTCAGTCTAAGTTCACTCTCTGCACAACCCCCTTCGTGAAGTGCTCAAGGAGCAGTGACTGTCCTCAGACTGAGAGGCTGATCAGTCAGTTCTAAGTTCACTCTCTGCACAACCCTCTTGATGAAGGCCACAGGGAGCAGTGACTGCCCTCAGTGTGAGAGACTGTTCGGTCAGTTCTAAGTTCACTCTCTGCACAACCCCCTCTGTGAAGAGTTCAGAGCAGTGACTGTCCTCAGACTGAGAAGCAGCTGGGTCAGTCTAAGTTCACTGTCTGCACAACCCCCTCCGTGAAGAGTTCAGAGCAGTGACTGTCCTCAGACTGAGAGGCTGCTGGGTCAATCTTAGGTCACTCTCTGCACAACCCCCTCTGTAAAGACCTCAAGGAGCAGTGACTGTCCTCAGACTGAGAGGCTGCTTGGTCAGTCTAAGTTCACTCTCTGCACAACCCTCTTCGTGAAGAGCTCAAGGAGCAGTGACTGTCCTCAGACTGAGAGGCTGCCAAGTCAGTCTTAGGTCACTCTCTGCACAACCCCCTCTGTAAAGACCTCAAGGAGCAGTGACTGTCCTCAGACTGAGAGGCTGCTGGGTTTGTCTAAGTTCACTCTCTGCACAACCCCCTCCATGAAGAGTTCAGAGCAGTCACTGTCCTCAGACTGAGAGGCAGCTGGGTCAGTCTAAGTTTACTCTCTGCACAACCCCCTTTGTGAAGGCCTCAAGGAGCACTGACTCTCCTCAGACTGAGAGGCTGCTGGGTCAGTCTAAGTTCACTCTCCGCACAACCCTCTTAATGAAGGCCTCAGGGAGCAGTGACTGCCCTCAGTGTGAAAGGCTGTTGGGTCAGTTCTAAGTTCACTCTCTGCACAACCCCCTCTGTGAAGACCTCAAGGAGCACTGACTGTCCTCAGGCTGAGAGAGTGATGGGTTAGTCTAAGGTCACTCTCTGCACAACCCCCTCTATGAAGAGCTCAGAGCAGGGACTGTCCTCAGAATGAGAGGCTGCTGGGTCAGTCTAAGTTCACTCTCTATACAACCCCCTTCGTGAAGAGTTCAGAGCAGTGACTGTCCTCAGGCTGACAGGCTGCTGGGTCAGTCTAAGTTCACTCTCTGCACAACCCCCTCTGTAAAGACCTCAAGGAGCAGTGACTGTCCTCAGGCTGAGAGGCTGCTGGGTCAGTCTAAGTTCACTCTCTGCACAACCCCCTTCGTGAAGAGTTCAGAGCAGTGACTGTCCTCAGACTGAGAGGCTGCTGGGTCAGTCTAAGTTCACTCTCTGCACAACCCCCTCCGTGAAGAGTTCGGAGCAGTGACTGCCCTCAGACTGAGAGGCAGCTGGGTCAGTCTAAGTTCACTCTCTGCACAACCCCCTCCATGAAGAGTTCAGAGCAGTGACTGTCCTCAGACTAAGAGGTAGCTGGGTCAGTCTAAGTTCACTCTCTGCACAACCCCCTCTGTGAAGGCCTCAAGGAGCACTGACTGTCCTCAGACTGAGAGGCTGCTGGGTCAGTCTAAGTTCACTCTCTGCACAACCCTATTGATGAAGGCCTCAGGGAGCAGTGACTGCCCTCAGTGTGAGAGGCTGTTGGGTCAGTTCTAAGTTCACTCTCTGCACAACCCCCTCTGTGAAGGCCTCAAGGAGCACTGACTGTCCTCAGGCTGAGAGGGTGATGGGTTAGTCTAAGGTCACACTCTGCACAGCCCCCTCTATGAAGAGCTCAGAGCAGGGACTGTCCTCAGACTGAGAGGCTGCTGGGTCAGTCTAAGTTCACTCTCTATACAACCCCCTTCGTGAAGAGTTCAGAGCAGTGACTGTCCTCAGGCTGACAGGCTGCTGGGTCAGTCTAAGTTCACTCTCTGCACAACCCCCTCTGTAAAGACCTCAAGGAGCAGTGACTGTCCTCAGACTGAGAGGCTGCTTGGTCAGTCTAAGTTCACTCTCTGCACAACCCCCTTCGTGAAGAGCTCAAGGAGCAGTGACTGTCCTCAGACTGAGAGGCTGATCAGTCAGTTCTGAGTTCACTCTCTGCACAACCCTCTTGATGAAGGCCACATGGAGCAGTGACTGCCCTCAGTGTGAGAGGCTGTTGGGTCAGTTCTAAGTTCACTCTCTGCACAACCCCCTCTGTGAAGAGTTCAGAGCAGTGACTGTCCTCAGACTGAGAAGCAGCTGGGTCAGTCTAAGTTCACTCTCTGCACAACCCTCTTCGTGAAGAGCTCAAGGAGCAGTGACTGTCCTCAGACTGAGAGGCTGCCAAGTCAGTCTTAGGTCACTCTCTGCACAACCCCCTCTGTAAAGACCTCAAGGAGCAGTGACTGTCCTCAGACTGAGAGGCTGCCAAGTCAGTCTTAGGTCACTTTCTGCACAACCCCCTCTGTAAAGACCTCAAGGAGCAATGACTGTCCTCAGACTGAGAGGCTGCTGGGTCAGTCTAAGTTCACTCTCTGCACAACCCCCTCCATGAAGAGTTCAGAGCAGTCACTGTCCTCAGACTGAGAGGCAGCTGGGTCAGTCTAAGTTCACTCTCTGCACAACCCCCTCCGTGAAGAGTTCAGAGCAGTGACTGTCCTCAGACTGAGAGGCTGCTGGGTCCGTCTTAGGTCACTCTCTGCACAACCCCCTCTGTAAAGACCTCAAGGAGCAGTGACTGTCCTCAGACTGAGAGGCTGCTGGGTCAGTCTAAGTTCACTCTCTGCACAACCCCCTTCGTGAAGAGCTCAAGGAGCACTGACTGTCCTCAGGCTGAGAGGGTGATGGGTTAGTCTAAGGTCACTCTCTGCACAACCCTCTTCGTGAAGAGCTCAAGGAGCACTGACTGTCCTCAGGCTGGGAGGCTGCTGGGTCAGTCTTAGGTCACTCTCTGCACAACCCCCTCTGTAAAGACCTCAAGGAGCAGTGACTGTCCTCAGACTGGGAGGCTGCTGAGTCAGTCTAAGTTCACTCTCTGCACAACCACCTTCGTGAAGAGCTCAAGGAGCAGTGACTGTCCTCAGACTGAGAGGCAGCTGGGTCAGTCTAAGTTCACTCTCTGCACAACCCCCTCCGTGAAGAGTTCAGAGCAGTGACTGTCCTCAGACTGGGAGGCTGCTGAGTCAGTCTAAGTTCACTCTCTGCACAACCCCCTCTGTTAAGACCTCAAGGAGCAGTGACTGTCCTCAGGCTGAGAGGCTGCTGGGTCAGTCTAAGTTCACTCTCTGCACAACCCCCTTCGTGAAGAGTTCAGAGCAGTGACTGTCCTCAGACTGAGAGGCTGCTGGGTCAGTCTAAGTTCACTCTCTGCACAACCCCCTCCTTGAAGAGTTCAGAGCAGTGACTGTCCTCAGACTGAGAGGCTGCTGGGTCCGTCTTAGGTCACTCTCTGCACAACCCCCTCTGTAAAGACCTCAAGGAGCAGTGACTGTCCCCAGACTGAGAGGCTGCTGGGTCCGTCTTAGGTCACTCTCTGCACAACCCCCTTCGTGAAGAGCTCAAGGAGCACTGACTGTCCTCAGGCTGAGAGGGTGATGGGTTAGTCTAAGGTCACTCTCTGCACAACCCTCTTCGTGAAGAGCTCAAGGAGCACTGACTGTCCTCAGGCTGAGAGGCTGCTGGGTCAGTTCTAAGTTCACTCTCTGCACAACCCCCTCTGTAAAGCCCTCAAGGAGCAGTGACAGTCTGCAGACTGAGAGGCTGCTGGGTCAGTCTAAGTTCACTCTCTGCACAACCCCCCTCCGTGAAGGCCTCAGGGAGCAGTGACTGCCTTCAGTGTGAGGTGCTGGTGCTGACCGTCTGGGTGACCCAGTCCTGCACTGGCTGTGACCCTGTCTGCCCCCTCAGTACATACCTGGGGTTGGAGGCAGTGTAGTGTTAAAGGCTGGAACAGTGCCTCACTCCCTCCTCCTGATAATAGCACACACAGTCAGAAGCCCTGTGACAGTCCTCACCTTAGAAGACACACTCATTAATGCAAGGGAGTGACTGTCACGACGGGTCCCTGGTACACATCCTGGCTGTTTATTCATGTTTTGAAATTGCTCGAGGCTAGGAGTGAAATGTTATGTGTGAATTATTTTTTTATAAGCAATTCTGTGTTTAATGCTCTCATAAACATTTATAAATATTTAGGGCTTCTAAACAGCTTTTAAAGTGCTTTCTCCTTAAACTTGTTGTTTTAAGTGTAAAAGAGAAAATGCTGATTTTTACTAAGTTTCTCATTAATTTTACTGGTATTGAACTAAAAGTACCGGCCAACCCTGTGTTGTGTCACCGGGCTAAAAGCCTCCCCTCTCCGGCAGGGGGCGTGATGACATGATGACATGATCTAAGAGAGTACTCGGTACCTGTGACACTCATGTTGTGCTTGCCTTGCTGTGTCCAGACTGTGTGTAACCTGCCACAGCCTTCCCAGGTTACACGAAGCGCTAGAACACAGCACTGTGTTTTGTGCACAACATGTTGCAGTGGAAGTATTTTTATTACTCATCATTGTCTCTGGGCCCATTGATGAATTTAATTATTTTTTCAGCATCACAAGAACCAACTGGGTCCTGTGATGGACCTTGCTCGTCGCATTGAGGGATGAGGAGTTTGGATGTCCACTACTGGTTACCCAGCGAGGACCAGGAACTGGTAACCAGTCTACAAATTAGTAATCAGGTTTAAGTACACTAACATCAGAACCATGCCATAGATATATAGGGTGACATTGGGCACTCCGAAACTCCTGAAGAAGTCCAGTCGGGCCAAAATCATAGAAACCAGAAGTCATTCTACTGCTGTACAGAGGAGCAATAAGACTCGCTGATCCGAAAATAATGTCTGACTACCCTAATATACAGCATCCAAACTGCAGTAAGCACCCAGTCCCCGAGGAAGGAACATTAGTAGCACTCAAAAGACTCGGGGACATATTCACAAGGACTTATCGCCGAGTTATCGCCACCTGAACGCATCAAAAGTGGAGATAGATTTAACGCCCCATTCACAAGCTTGTGCAAACTGCAGACATCGCCAGTATTCCCGCGATAACTGCCACAAATTTTACCCCCACGGGTGACACCACCAACTAACCCTAATGAGATGCAGAGTAGGCGTTCCCGTGCAAAAACACACGAAAACACCACTACACCACTTTCACAACGAACTGCCAGATCTGCGATGCGAACCAAAAACAGGCGATAAGTCGCGGTAGCAGCAGGGATTTAACACCTGCCTTCTGCTGGTGTTAAGCAGGACGACTACCTGCAGTACGAAAGGGAGCCCAGCCCAGAGCCACATTGGATGACCCACAGATGCCATGCATGCAGCTCGGAGACCCAAGAGGGCCACAACACCCACCGCCACCACTCCCAGGCCCCCCCTCCCTGGACCCCCCCCCCGGACAAACACATACCGTGCACGACACAAAAGCCACAAAAAGCACATGATGTCACACAATGACAAAAAGAAACACACATGTGTGGTCAGAAGAAAGAGAAACAGTCACTCATCATTGAACTAAGAACCAAAAACTTTATTGAAATACAACACAAAACACCAATGCGGAAGACTCCTGTCTGGTCCGTCCGGGACAATCTTGATGTCACAGCCTGGAAAATAAAGCACAAAATCAGAACGTGTGGCATGCGCACATCAAAGGAGCGAGACACAGAGAAACAGAGAATGAAAGAAAGGCAGAGAGAGAAAGAGAGAGAGAAAGAAAGAAAGGGAGAGAGAGATAAGGAAAGGAAGGGAGAGAGAGAGAGAAGGAAAGGAAGGGAGAGAGAGAGAGAAGGAAAGGAAAGGAAAGGAAGGGAGAGAGAGAGAGAGAAGGAAAGGAAGGGAGAGAGAGAGAAGGAAAGGAAGGGAGAGAGAGAGAGAGAGAAGGAAAGGAAGAGAGAGAGAGAGAGAGAGAGAGAAGGAAAGGAAGGGAGAGAGAGAGAGGGAGGGACACTGCCACCCCCGTGCACCCATTCACCACTGCTCACCTGCTGCCACCGGTGTGTCTCCAACCACGTGCCGGTATACACTGCAAGCCACCAGGTCTGCAATCTGTAATCGAGGCCAGAGTCAGTCATGGCAGAGTCCATCTCACTGCACACGGCAACAACGCCTGTCCGTCCCTGCGCACACATGCAGCCGCACCCTACCCCCTCCCGCCGGCCAGCGCTGGCTGTCCGCCCTTGCGCACCCAGGCCCCACTGCTCACCTGCCGCCAACGGTGTCTCCACCAGTGGGCACACCACGTGTCCGTGCAAGCTCCAGGCCCCGGTCCCGCCATCATGGCATGCTCCACATCATGCGGACCCGCACCGCGGCCCAGCAGGTCCCACACATGACGCTGAGTCCTGAGGCATCAATGGCAGAGACCACATCAGTGCACATGTCATCATCGCAGGCTGCACACCCGCTCAGCAATTTCGGTGCCACTAACCCTGTGCAACCCCAGTCAGCGCCACGTGGTGGTAGGCCCGTGACGGCCGCAAGGCTTCGGGTGCCACTAACCCTGTGCAACCCCAGTCAGCGCCACGTGGTGGTAGGCCTGTGACGGCCGCATGGCTTCGGGTGCCACTAACCCTGTGCGCAACAACTCATGGGCCCTTTATGATTGAGAATCGTTGAACGTCCGTCATCCAGTCACCTCCGGCAGTAGGGAATGTGACGTTGTCGGCCCCTTATATTGGCGGGGTCACATGGCCTGTGACGCCTGTGCCGGATGGGTGTGGTGTGTGTGCAAACCTGCCCTCAGGGAGTGGCCGTGACATGCTGACAACTAGACCAGTGACCTGCAGACCACTAGCGTGTAAACCTGCAACATGTAGCTATGTGCCCCCCCCGTGGATCGTAAGCGGAGTGGTCTGGCCTGGCGTACGCCGGACCAGCGCCCGGCTTGCAACAATGACTCGGGGGCTCTGGGCGTGGTTCAGTCCATGTCCGGACAAGGAAGTGACTAATGCGTGTGTCCCTGTTGTAGTGTCTATGGCACCCGGAACGCAATCGGCAATGTAGCACACTGTGACTGGAATCCCACTAGATGAGCATCATTGACGTTAGGGGGAATCACTGACCCTACATTCATCCACACATTCATACTTGAATGATGAAAGACATGACACAGCAGTGCGTTTCTGAATGTTTAATGCACATCCAGTGGAGTTTTGCAGCTGGAGCAGTACAGGGCCATGCCAACCCCACTTCACAATATGGGCCCATGGAGGGCCAACCAGAGTCCATCGGGGAATGACAAGTACAGCGGAAGAGGAAGAGTACAGTCCACAGTCTGGTCGCCGTGTCATTGGTCACCAAACAGGATATGGCAGTCCATGTCGCGGTCCAAGGTGAGTGCAGCAGAGTGTATCGGGGGTCAGTGGAAGGTCATGGGGCCATGTGCGGCACCAAGCAGCAACAGGCCAGGTGGCGGAAATGAATGCTAGTGCCTCCTTCTGAACTCAATCCCATCCATGTCCTCATCCTCGGATGTGTGCTCTGCTTCACCTGTGGGTGCTGCAGTTCCGTCGGCAGCACTGTATGCCACTGACACATCAGGAGCCGGAGGTGGATTGTCGGCCGCACTGTGTGGCAGTGACGCATCAGGTGCCGGAGTGGAAATGCCTGCCGCACTGTGAGGCACTGGCACACCAGGGGGCGGAGATATGGATGGTGTAGGAGCAGCAGCATTCATCTGCGCCACGCCTTGTGGCAGCAATGCCATGATGAGGATATGCAGGGCATGGTAGATCCCAGCTACATTTTGCTGATGTGCAGCGGTGGCTGCCATCCTTTCCGCCTCCATCCGCACCATGTCCTCCATGAGCCTCCGCATGTGTGCCAGCTCACGGCTGAGATCGCTGGAGTCACTCTGAGCGGACAGGTGTTCTTGTCTCCGAGTCATGACTCCAGCGATGTCAGCCAGGGCTCATTGGAGACCATGGAGCGGCCTGCGGGTGTCCGTTAGGGACTGGAGGTGGTCCCTGATGGGACTTAGACACCCATGGTTGGCGTCGAGTTTGGTAGCCATGAGGTCGAACCCCAGCTGCGCCTGCTCAGCCATCTCCCTCTGGCCCTCCAACACACGGCGTTGGAAGGCCATGTGTTGTTCGTGGGGGTCCTGGGAGGCAGCCGGGGTTGTGGGTGCCTCCTGCTGGGTGGTTTGTGGAGTGGGTGGGGTCTCCTCGATGCAGCTGGGCTGCCCTGATCCTGGAGGTGATTGGCGGATGAGTTCAATGATGTCTTGGAGGGCTTCGGTGTCGATGCTGGGGGTGTCCTCCTTGTCTTCAGTGTAGAGTGGCTGGGACTGCTCTGCAGGAGGTGTTGACGGTGCCTCTGCAATGTGAAGGGGAGATGCTGTATTACAATGTGTCCACATGTATGTAGCCGCATGGTACATGTTCACATTCAGACAGCATGGCAATGTACATTGTGACAGTCTGTAGATCAGGGCCATGTTCCAGAGTCATTGTGGGTGTGCACTGTGCTCTGCTTGATTGTGC
Source organism: Calotriton arnoldi (assembly GCA_963921515.1). Classification (NCBI taxonomy): domain Eukaryota; kingdom Metazoa; phylum Chordata; class Amphibia; order Caudata; family Salamandridae; genus Calotriton; species Calotriton arnoldi. Next base: position 799,996 of record CAWUFW010001800.1, read on the forward strand.
ATGTGTGCCATTGTGGCCATCTCCCCCGTCCCCCAGTACCTGGTGGTTACTCACCCTGTTGCTGTTGTGTTGGGTCATGTCGAGCAGTGTCCGCTCCCCCGACTCCTGCCACGGTCTCCACACTGATGACTGTCGACACCAGATCCTCCATGTCATCCAGCTCCAGCTGTGGCGCTGGGCTCCCACCTCCAGTCTTCATTGCTGCCTTCTGGTTGCCTGCGAGTTTCTCCTTGGTTTTGCGCTTGATGTCAATCCATCGCCTCTTGGCCTCGTCCATTGACCTCTTGTGCTCTCCGACAGCATTCACCTTGTCCACGATGGACCGCCATATTCCATTTTTGGTGCCCAATGACACATTGGAGGTGACGAACAGTTCTTGATAGTGTTCCATCACCTCCGTGACCAGGATCCTATTCTCCTGCGGACCGAACCGCCTCTTCCTCCTCTTCTTGTCCTTGCCCTTCCCTGTCCCCGAGGTCCCAGGCTGGTCGTCCGGGGTGCTTGTGGGGTTCCGCTCATCCTCTGCGCCTGCTCCGGGTGCCTCCATGGTGCTTCGGTGTTGGTTATTTTGTGTTTGTGTGTTTTTTCTTCTTTTGTAGTGATTTTCCAACCTGCCGTGTGTGTATTGCAGGCCTGGTGCTGCTTATCGCTGATTTCCTCATCGCGGTTTGGCCCATTGCATGTTTTTTTGTGTTGGGGTTTGGGTTTTTTATCACCGTCGCGGTTGTTGTATCGCGGACATTGTCCGCGTTTTCGGGAGACTATCGCATGGTGCCGCCGTGTTGTGAATCCCACGTTAACAAGGGGTTATTTTCCCGCGATAGACTGCGATGTGTGAAGTTGCGTTAACATTTTTTGGAGATGTTTAGCGCACGTTCTTGTGAATATACCCCTCAGACAATTCGGATTTCAATTAAACTTCTATTAAGATTTTGACGATGAATGTCATTTTAAGTAATTTTAGTCAGAGTCTTAACATCAAATACAGATATAGTATGAAACTACACATAAATACACACATTTAGAAGAATAACTCACAATCGATGAAATTTGGTGAAAGAAGAAATCTTAAAAGAAAATTTCATCAGGCATTTATAAGCTATGAGATTTGTCCAAGGAGTGCGAGGTAAGTGTGTTAAGCAAAGGGTCACTACCACCAGCAAGGGCAGGGGAAAGTTCTCAAAGTTCTCTCAGAGAGCATAGAATCTAGTCAATGACAAGGAAAGAGAGAACTGGGAAGCTAACAAGTCTGACAGCATGAGTCCGAAAGACAGCAGGGCAAAAGGAACAGGAACTGCTGTGAAAGGAAACAAGCAGCAGCTGAGCTGTCAGCATACTCCACAATAATCTCAAGTCCTGCAGCAGCACTAGGCTCTCCCAGCACTCTCGAAGTCTGCCAGCACTCTCGAAGTCTGCCAGCACTTTCAGGAAGTCTGCCAGCACTCTCTAGAAGTCTGCCAGCACTCTCTAGAAGTCTGCCAGCACTCTCGAAGTCTGCCAGCACTTTCAGGAAGTCTGCCAGCACTCTTGAGAAGTCTGCCAGTACTCTCTAGAAGTCAGCCTGTACTCTCGAGAAGTCTGTCAGCACTCTCGAGAAGTCTGCCAGCACTCTCTAAAAATCTGCCGGCACTCTCGTGAAGTTTGCCAGCACTCTCTAGAAGTCTGCCAGCACACTCGAGAAGTCTGCCAGCACTTTCAAGAAGTCTGCCAGCACTCTCTAGATTCTGCCAGCACTCTCTAGAAGTCTGCCAGCACTCTCGAGAAGTCTTGCAGCACTCTTGAGAAATCTGCCAGCACTCTCTAGAAGTCTGCCAGCACTCTCTAGAAGTCTGCCAGCACTCTCTAGAAGTCTGCCACCACTTTCAGGAAGTCTACAAGCACTCTTGAGAAGTCTTTCAGCACTCTCTAGAAGTCTGCCAGCACTCTCCATAAGTCTGCCAGCACTCTCCAGAAGTATGCCAGCACTCCGTAGATTCTGCCAGTACTCTCTAGAAGTCTGCCAGCACTCCCGAGAAGTCTGCCAGCACTCTCCAGAAGTCTGCCAGCACTCCCTAGATTCTGCCAGCACTCTCTATAAGTCTGCCAACACTCTCGAGAAGTATGCCAGCACTACCTAGATTCTGCCAGCACTCTCTAGAAGTCTGCCAGCACTCTCTAGAAGTCTGCCAGTACTCTCCAGAAGTCTGCCATCACTCACTAGAAGTCTGCCAGCACTCTCGAGAAGTCTGCCAGCACTCGCAAGAATTCGGTCAGCACTCTCTAGAAGTCTGCCAGCAATCTCTAGATTCTCCCAGCAGTCTCCAGAAGTCTGCCAGCACTCTGGAGAAGTCTGCAAGCACTCGCAAGAATTCTTTCAGCACTCTCTAGAAGTCTGCCAGCACTCTCGAGAAGTCTGACAGCACTCTCTAGAAGTCTGCCAGCACTCCCTAGATTCTCTCAGCAGTCTCTAGAAGTCTGCCAGCACTCTTTAGAAGTCTGCAAGAACTCTCTAGAAGTCTGCCAGCACTCTCTAGATTCTCCCAGCAGTCTCTACAAGTCTGCCAGCACTCTCTAGAAGTCTGCCAGCACTCTCGAGAAGGGTGCCAGCACTGTCTACAAGTCTGACAGCACTCTCTACAAGTCTGACTGCACTGCCTCCAGCAGTCTCCCAGCATTACCCCAACACTCCTCAGTATATTTCCATAAGCCCGGAGATGACTTCACTTGTCACACCATTGATCCAGCGGCGTACTAGCAACGGATACTCCACTACCATATATTCACCTGGGCCCATATAACTTCTCTCTCGCACTCACTAAACACCAAGTAGACCGCTGGAACTTTTTAGTTTTATAATTTTCATACCTCAAGATCTAGTTATTTCTTCTCTAACTAAACCTTTCACTGATCAAATAGTTCTTTCCTCTGGTCAATGGACCAGTTAGGTGGAACTAGTTGATGGTGATAATTAACATAATTTGATTAAACATTTCTTGATTAAATAAAATAATCACAGACTCGGTAAGTTTTAAAATCTTTATCTAAATTAGTAGTTTGTGAACCATCTTAAACGTTTCAGTACAAACACCCTCATTCGCAAGAGTGCCAATTCAATCAAAATTTCAATAGGCATTAACAATTCAGATCCACACAATAACTATGCTCAGAAAGAAGAGGATAGAGAGGGAAGAGCATTTATCAAGACAATGAATTTATAATTACCAAGTATGGTGTGAAGACCAACCCCCTGGCCAAAGGGCTGGTAAGGGTCCCCAGGACAGATTAGGAGACAAAGACTTCAGGACAGGAATCAGGACAGGATACTTCACCTCTCTAGATAGCGACGACTACGTCGCACCCCTCTCTGACACTCTCTTCCTCCTCGTGGTTCTTCCGCGATCTTCTTTCTAACCCACCCAAATTAAGTAGATGGTTTTGCATTCGATTTCTTCATCAGCATTTCAGAGCACCAGCACCACCCCAGCACCGACAGCATCCCAAGCTCCGAATTGTTTCTGCTGCTTCCGCTCCAAACAAGCATAGCTAACTAACTAACCTACTTCAATTATACCTTTCTATTACCATGTACCACCCATTAATGTTTCAATCTTACAGAATACTAACTTCTGATTGGACAGGCGAGGGGGGGATGATCATCACACCATGCTTATATTTCACTTATTTCTTTAATCCATTGTTTCAAAACTCCTCCCCTCAAACTTTTATTCCGCCCTTCCTTTCCCATACATCTTTAAACTTTATTAATACAAATGTAGCGATTTCTTGAAAACAGTTCCTTCATATGAACTCTTCACCCTCATGTTCCCAGGGCACATCTTCGCCGACCTTGGACGCGTGACAAATCCTTAGTCATCTTTCGTACCTTCTCACCAGGGCGCATGCGTCGTGCAACGTCAGTCTGCTCGACTCAGACAAATTTGACAGGCCCAAATACGCACTAATAATAAAGTCAAAAGGAAGAATGTTATTTTCTAAAATAAATGATTTCACTGTATACCACCAACCTCTACTCTAGCCCGTACCATTTATTATTTCCCTTTCTGCATTTGTGTTAGTATAAAACGTATTTTCTAATTTCAGCAAGCAGGTGCCATGCGTGTGAGTTTTCAAGCGGACATTTTATGGTTCTTTGCGCAGGCGCAAGAATTTCCCTCCAAGCGTTAGTACGTCATACTACGTAGATGTAGTAGACACATGCGCAGTAAAGATCCCGTGTTAGAATGCATCTTAGTTCATGTTATTGCAGTTAGTAAACACATAGGCAAGCTTCATCTTCTCCCGCGTGTAAAGGAAATGCGTTATATTAATCACAAAACACATTGTTAGTAATTCATTAGTGAGTTAAATGAGAGGATTGCTTCCGAGCAAGTTCATGTACGAGACCTTGCTCTATCACCATCATCGTATGACATCACCTGGCGAGTATGAGGCGCTCTTCCGCTCACAAGGTTTGAAATGATAAACATGAATATTTTCCCACCATTGAGATGGGAAATAGTAGTCGGTCTCAAGCACATGAAGCTTTTACAAGCATCATTCAGTTAATGTTACGTTGTGTACACTTGTTACTTGCGCCCGTCTTCTCACAGAAGTAACATTGGTGAAACACAAGTCGTACACGTGCAGCCTGCATGGAACTTATTCCTTTCTGTCATCATGAGAAAGTACAGAGCCAGTGAATAAATACTATGGACAATTTAACATCTTAATATAATGCAATATTAATTACCCATGCAGCAATAGTATTTCACACAAGCGTTTCATCTCATTAATGAATTTGCAATAGCAGTTAGTTGCAAAAAGCTGTCACAACACCGTTCAATAAGAAATATAGTCAACGTGTGCAGTTTTGTATGTACATACATGTAACATAGGCCTATATGTCAATTGATAAAAATCATTTTAGGAAATCTAAGTCATTATGGTTATGAGGAATACGTGTAAGAAGTTTTAGGTTTCTATTTGAAAGCACAGGGGACTTGCCCAACGTTTCAAGTGTTAATGGTGCATTCTAATAGGAGAGAAGGAACAGCCTTTTAGGCCTTTACACATTCGTGTTCATCGTGAAAATCCACACAATTATGAATGAAGCTCAACAAAGCATCAGTATAGATTAATTTCTTATTAATTGCATGATTGCGGAAAATACATTTTCATGAGTTATTCATTTTAATAAATATATGAAACTCAACTGTAAGGTACGTTAGACATACAATATGAATGTCTCTTCTTCTAGAATCTAAGGACACTTCTACGGTGCTTCTTCGATTTATTTTCTTATTTTTTTATTGATTCTTTTAGAATATGTGCAAGTCAGTGGCGGCTCCTCTGCTAAGGCGGAGGAGCATCGCCCCACTGCTTGAACTGCAAGCTGAATACAAAAAATAATATTAACATTCGTTATTATCATTTTGTTTTCTGTATTCAGCTGGCAGCTGAAGCCAGGGGTGGGGCTGGGCTCCCCGCGTCACAGGGGGAGGAGTGGTGGCAGCACCTAAAGTGCGCATGATGGTTTGACCGGCCGTCCTGGGCCGTTCAAACCGTCATGCGCACTCTGCATGTTCTCCATGCAGGCTGTATTAAAGCCTGCGTGGAGAACATGTGCAGCCTGCCAGTCCCAGTCTGAGCACTGAACCACGGCACTCAGACCAATCACAACGCTGCTAAGGCAGTGTCATGATTGGTCAGGGGATTCTGGGAGGCTGTGCGCTTCCTGCCGAAGAAGGACAGAGGACGGAGGAAGTATAGGCGGCGGCCGGCGGTCGGCAGTATAGATAAGTGCTTTATTTTTTATTATTTCCCACCCCCTCCCTCCGAACCCCCCCCACCCCCGCCTCACCACCCCTCTTTGGTAGCAGCCGCTATTGTGCAAGGGGCACCTATTTTTCACATGTAATTTCGTTCTCATATCCGGTTTATGTGTTGTGCAAAGAATGATCAGCTTTTGAGCTGGATCACACCCTTTCCCAGTATGTGTTGAACTACAAATCCCAGCATGCAATGTGCTATTAGCTGAACAAAAGCACTCATACTGACTGAAGGTGCCACCCATGACAGTGGGGCACCTGCTTTCACAACAGACAAAAGCGCAGTTCTTCAGAGAGTCACAAAGTGTCGGCCTGCCCTGTCTGTAGCACCTGGGATGCAGGAAATGTCTGGTGTGTGTGCACAGGCTGCATTGTGCTGTCCTGTGGGTGTTATTTACTGCTCTCTCTATCTCATCCTGTAAGCGATGCTGTCCAGCCAAGATGAGGGGTGGGGGGACATAGAGAACCACGCCCAGATACCCTTTTCTGCCACCACATGCGAAATGTTGTGTTGATGGAAAGGCTTTAATATTAACTTTAGCTGAAGAAACAACTTTAAATGTGTTTATTATTAGATATTCTGCTTCTCTTTACAAAGCAGGTGACCTTTGGGAGCTTTAAGGTATTCACTAAACTGGACGATTGTATGTCAGACTTTCGACAACAATAATACTGTCTGTTATGAATATCACGCCTTAAATATAGTTCACAAAAATATTGCATCATTGGCTTTGCGTGGCCTTGTAAATATGCTGCGGCAAATTGCGCCACTGGAGCGTCAAAAAAGTGACACTTTGGTAGGGGCAAAAGTGCTGCTAGAGGCCGAAAGCATTCAGTCTGTGTGCTGATGATAGCAATGACTGAGGCAGTCAACGAGTGAACTCCATTACTGTACGTATTTTAGATTTGAAGCACAGCTTTTCACGCTGCAAAAGTCTTGGAATGTGTGCATTCACTGTTACCTCCAATGTAAAGGAAGCGTGTTCCATTCCATGAGAAAACTATGTTGGCTTTGGTGTAGAGAGTGCCTGAGTGAATGTAGGAAGGCCTAACTCCATCACGCCTAGAGCGTTGTCACTCATTCCTAATGTGGTCTATTCCATGGCTTGCTGATGCCACATGGCACACGGTGCAGCGTCCTGTGCTGCGTCTGCTTTCAGCTCCAGTTGCAAAGACTTTGGTGAAGACGAACTGTGTGAAGAGGTCTACTTCTAGTTTGAATATGCTTCGAAACTTTCGAGCGTCTACGCTGACGTCAGGCTGTTGATTCTGATTACCGCCATTTGCTGACGTTCATTTCTGGGAGGGGGTTTCACATGCTCAGGTGTTTGGATAGACTGATCCTTCAGTTTTGATTCTCTGCGATTGTACTTCAAGTCAACACCTGTTAGCCGTAGAGCCTGCAAGGCCAGATTAAGGAGTCTTCTTGAATACTTTTTGAACCATAAGATTTAGATCTACCGTCTCTGTCTCGGCCACCTTTGTTTAATTTTAACCTCTTACTGCACCGTGAAGTTCCAGTTAGTCCCCTCCTGTTATGACACACCATGGTCAAACTTGTTGTTGACCTCTTGAGAAGACTTTTCCATGTTCATGTCTCACAGTGATGCAAGAGGACTCACATCAGACCAATAGCAGATTCCCCATTCAAATCTGTCTGTTTGCATCATTGAGTCAAGAACTTGTAGAGTTTTGCTTGAATTCAAGCCTGCCATATTTATTAATAATGATGCAGCTTCCAGATCCATAGTAGAAGGCTCCTGAAGTAGTGTGCGATGGGCTGATTGAGGAATAATAATTTTTGAAGGAATGTTGGGCCTCATTTACAAGGCCATTGCGCCACCGGTGCGTCACTTTTTTTGATGTACCGGCAGCGCAATGGACTTGACTTGATTTACAAGGCCACGTAAAGTCACCCTGAGTGACTTTTCATGGCTTTGTAAATATGGGCCCCTTTCACGCATTACTCTGTGAGAAAAAGGCGTTCCATGGGTGTTGCTGTGGGTGTTCTCATGCAACATCCATGGAATCTGACATATTTCCAGATTTACAATGTTTTATAAACCTTGTAATGCGTCAGAATCCTACGACTCCCCAGAGGAAACATAGGAGTGGCGTAACGAGGAGAAATACTTTAATTTCTCCTCGTTCTTTCCTCTTTCTATGCATGCTGTATTCTGCAGCACACACAGAAAGAGGAAAATGCTGCCAATTAATATTTTGTGCAGGAAGGTGGCCCTTTCTGCATATCAACAATCATCCCTGCAATGCAGGCACCTTTGGAATATGATGCAACAGTGTTTGCGTTTGCACAAGGCTTCTGTTTGTGAGCAGAGGAGAAGTACAGGAATGCGCTGTATCTTGTATATACGGCACCTTCCTAATCTTTTATTTTGACGTACGGCAGTGCAGCAGGAAGGCTTGCTGTGCTGCCGTGCGCCAAAATATAGTAAATGACACCTGTTGTTTCTTACCAGTAGTTGCCATTGGAACCTTCTCACTGGGTGTCACTTGATGGTGATTCAGATTCGCGTCAGTTGGGGCTGGAGCTGGGATGACTGCCTGGAGATGTCGTGTGCTGTCCATGTTTGCGGCAATGAAGTTTTTACTACTTATGAAACTGTCCCTTCAGGCGCGTCCTATCAGTACATGAACTGGCGATGAGCAGAAACTAAGCCGATTTGCTCCGAACAGCACCTTCCGATTGACTCATTCAGAGTTGCCCGGTAGAGCAGTAAGCAAGCGTGAGTCATCTGACCATTTGAATGAATGGAAATACATTTATATAGCGGGACTGCTGCTTCACAAGAAGGGTCCTGGCACTTTAAGTTAGTAGAGTGAGAGCAGAATTACACCTCACAAATCAAAAAAAGTCTTCAGCTGAGCCTTGAACAGACTTAAACTAGGGATAGAGTGAAGGTAAGATAGTAGGGTATTTCAGAGACTGGGAGCCAGGAGGAAGCAAGATGTACCCCCACATCTGGCTTTGCAAAATTTAGGGACGCACAATAACTTATTGTTGGCTGAGCAGAGGGCCCTTTGAGGGAAATATTTTTTCGCTTGTCTTGAATGTAGTTGGGGCCCTGCTGATAGAATGCTCTCTGTGTGATAGTGAGTGCTTTAAATTTGATTCTGGATGTAACCAATAAAGTTGCTTGAGTCCTTGCCTAATAGAGTGTCTTTTTGGAATGTTCAAAATGAGCCGAGCTGCAGCATTCTGTATGTGCTGACGCCGCAGCATTCTGTACGCGCTGACACCGCAACATTCTGTACTCATTGAAACTGCAGCATTCTGTATGCGCTGAAACAACAGCATTCTATACTCATTGAAACTGCAGCATTCTGTACGCGCTGACACCGCAGCATTCTGTACTCATTGAAACCACAGCATTCTGTACTCATTGAAACTGCAGCATTCTGTACGCGCTGACACAACAGCATTCTGCATTCATTGAAACTGCAGCATTCTTTACACGCTGACACCACAGCATTCTGTACTCATTGAAACTGCAGCATTCTGTATGCGCTGAAACCACAGCATTCTGTATACATTGAAATGGCAGCATTCTGTACACGCTGACACCGCAGCATTCTGTCCTCATTGAAATTGCAGCATTTTGTATGCGCTGAAAGCACAGCATTCTGTACGCACGGCAACCACAGCATTCTGTACGCACTGAAAGCACAGCATTCTGTATGCGCTGAAACCACAGCATCCTGTATGCGCTGAAACTGCAGCATTCTGTATGCACTGAAAGCAGAGCATTCTGTATGCGCTGAAACCACAGCATTCTGTACGCATGAAAACCACAGCATTCTGTATGTGCTGAAACAGCCGCATTCTGTATGCGCTGAACCTGCAGCTTTCTGTATGTGCTGACACCGCAGCATTCTGTAGACGCTGAAACCGCAGCATTCTGTACGCGCTGAACCTGCAGTTTCTGTATGTGCTGACACCGCAGCATTCTGTAGGCGCTGAAACTGCAGCATTCTGTATGCACTGAAACAACAGCATTCTGTACGCGCTGAAACTGCAGCATCGTAAGCACTGAAACCGCAGCATTCTGTACACGCTGAAACCACAGCATTCTGAGGGGCATATTCTCAAGGAGCCATCGCTGATTTATCGGCACTTTAGCGCCGCAAAAGTAGCGATAGACTTATCGCCCCATTCACAAGCTGGTGCAAACTGTCGACATCGCCAGTTTTCCTGCGATAGCTGCCGCAAAACACATCGCCACGGAGGAGAGCGTCAAACAACGCTAATGACATGCAGAGTAGGCGTACCCGTGCAAAAACACACGAAAACAACACTTCACGATATTCTCAACGACCAGCCAGATCTGCGATGCCAGACAAAAACTGGCGATAAGGCGCGTTAGCAGCAGGGACTTAACACCTGCTCATGACTGGTCTTAAGTAGGACGAAAACCTGCAGTACAGAGGGAGCTCAGGCCAGAGCCACATCTGAAGACCAACACATGTCATGGATCAAATGATCATGCAGCTCGAAGACCCAAGAGGACCACAACACCCACCGCCACCACCCCCAGGCCCTCCCCCCCCCGGACTACCACCGAGGCAGCGCAGAACTAGACAGCTGACCTCCCAAAAACGGCATGGCCCCTCAGCCACACAATTGCAGAATGTGGGGAGAGGTGGGAACCAAGTATGTGTGAAGGAGGCAAGTCACCCATGAATAAGAATGTACACAATGCCAAGTGTGGCGGTGATGTGCTGGACAGACTCCAGTATGCAGAGCACAGACATGTCCCTGTGGACACATACTGCTGGTGTGTGCAGTGTTGTGGACAGTGGATGCAACCATCTTACCTCAGGCAGTGGGGAAGACCTCGTTCATGTAGCTGCGTCGTCCCCCCTGTACGCGGAAGCGCAGTGGGCTGGTCTGGCGTACACCACACCAGCGTAGGAGTGTGAATAAATAGACCGGGCGTGGTTCACTTCCGGAATGGCCAACGCGTCTACCAGTGCGGCGCCCCTCAAACTGCCAAGAGTCCGCCGCCGTGACCGCCAGCCTCCTCAGCCGAACGCTGGCTTCCGTGACACAGGCCCCCAGCGCACCCAGCGGCACAGCACTGCGGAGTAATGTGTGCGCTGACTACTGCCTTCTGCCTACACTGCAGTCAGCAGGGCTCACAAATCAAATTCAGTCTTGATTTATTTATGGCAGAGTCCAGAAGGCAACAGACATTGCTTCCAGGGCGGCCCGCCCGGACGACGCATCATTGCAGGCCGTGCACCCGCACAGCGCTCCAGGTGCCACTAACTCTGTGCAGCTCAAGTCATCTCCACGTGGCTGTGGGCCCTTGCTGACCGCTGCCTCCGGCCTACACTGCGGTCAGCAGGTCCCCCAAGTCAAACGACGCATAATCGCAGGCCGCGCACCCGCTGAGCGCTCCAGGTGCCTCTAACTCAGTGCACCACAAGTCATCGTCATGTGGCTGTGGGCCCTTTATGACCGCTGCCTCCGGCCTACACTGCAGGGAGCAGGGCTCACAATTCGAAATTGAGCCTAAATTTATTTATGCCGCAGTCCATTAGTGTAGGAGAGTAGGATCTGCCTCTTATGTTGCCCCCACTTTTTTTCTGATGTTTACACTGGTTTCTGGCTATAGTCAGGCTGGGACCCTGCCAATCAGGGCCCCAGCCTCTCTGTTCTCTCTAAACGACTTGGAGTGCACTCTAGGTGCACTAGTGATTGGATACTGTGGTACCTTATGAGTCCCTAGTATATGGTACCTTAGGTGCCAAGGGCATAGGTACTTCACAGGCCTACCAGGGGCTGAAGCATGTATTATGCTACCCCTGGGAAGTAGACTAAATCTGACACCACAGGTCTGCTACTGCAGCCTGGGTAAGGTGGTGCATGCACCCCTTACTGTGATATAGGCTACCTATATCACTACATAGATACACACATATAAACCTATAAGTCACTCCTATGGCAGGCCTTATCAATCCTGAAGGCAGAGTGCTTGGTTCCTATGTGAGAGGGTGCCCCTGCATGAGCAGAGCCCCTCTGCAGCATTCGGAGACCCTTCTCTGATGCTGTTTGTAGTGCAGCCTGACCATATACTCTTAAGCGCATTATAACCTCGTGTTAAATGCTAACTTTGGGATGGCTGCACGGAAACATGTTGTGTTTGGTGTCAAACATCTTGGAATACTACCCCCGCCAGTTCTGGCGGCGGGAGTAGCATTCCACCCTTCTAGAGGGATAGACATGTACCTACTGTGGAAACACGGTAGAATCCTGAAGAGCCCTGGCATCACAAAATGGATGCCACCAGTCACAGACACTGGGCTGCCCTCCTGCTGATGACCGAAACTCGCAGTGGAGGAAGCCCAACAATAGGTATCCTGTCACAGGAGGGTGTGACCACCTTCCAGACAGGGTTTAGTGTATTGGGGCTGGGTGGGTGCACTCCTAGAGTACTTTGAAGTCCTGCACTGGGGGAGCAGAAGGCTCCTCTGTGCATATGCCAGTTCAAACCAGCTCAGGGGCTACCTGCCCCTGCTCTGGCGCAAAACTGGACAAAGGGAAGTGGGTGTAGCCACCCACTCCCCTGACCCTCCCATAGGTGGGGTCATAGAGCTAGTCCCTCCCTTCCTTTTAGTATAAGAGGGGGAACCTGTGCATTGCAAACTAGATACCCCTGGACGACGCTCTGAAGAAGAATCCTGGACCTTCGACGTTCCACTACCTCTGGAAGACTGAAGAATCTCCCTTGGAGTCAAGGAGTGACTCCCCTGCTTGGCAGGCAGTAAAAACTGAAACGACGGTCGCAAACTATGCCACTCCCGCCGGAGCCCGAGGTCCCTGCAGCCCAAGACAAGGATTTCCTGACTTCACAAAGGCCATCGTGAGTTCCCAGCGAAGCTGAGGCCAGTGGACCCCACGAGTGACGAGGAACCACAGTCCCTGGGTACCATGCACTATTGTCGGGTGCAACCCCTTCACGACGTTCTACAAACCTGTGCTTTGGACCACGTGTGGTCCCAGCCTCTAGCAAAAATCCCTTTGAATATCAGAGGCCTACCCTGTCCCGAGTGACCGTGGGCCCCTGTTGAAGGAATCCTCCTGAGGTGTCTTTGCGATCCCTTGCCAGCCAGCTTGTGGGTCCCCTGAAGACTTTTCTAAAGAACCAAAGGGCTCCCCTGGTTGCTCCAGGTCTTCCCTGACTTACCTGCGCTGGGTGAGTTCCCCAGACCTTGCTGGTCTGCACCATTGACTTTTTACGCTTTCCACAAGACTTGCTGCTACCAAGGCTTGTTGGCTCCAATCGGGTTGCTGATAACGCAGTCAGCTGCAGACCTTGTGAGATACGCAGAATCCAGCTCCTGGTTGTCGTCGACGCCTCCTGGACCTCGTGGCCAAAGAGTCAAGACACCTGTGAACAACCTGAATCTGTCGACGACGGTGGGCATTCATCTTCCTTGCCCCGGGTCACTGCCCAGTGACTTTGAACACTGTCCCCTCTGCTTTCAGGTCTTCCTTCTTCCGAATCCAGGCTTGGATTCCACCGGACACTTCTTCGGACTTCACAAGCAGCAAGTCTTCATTGGCTCCCATTGAAAACGATGCCGCGACCCGACACCAAAGGACACCTATGCACCCGGCTTCCCTGGGTGAGGTAACTCCAGCACTACGGTGCTCCTGTGGGTGTTGGCCCTAGAACTACTTACCCTGTAAGTGACTTGCTTGTAGCTACTCCCGAAGTGCCCTTAAACTCTTAATTTCCAACCGCGACTTGCCCCATTGAAGTCTACGGCGATCCGCGCCTGTGTTCACGCACTGCATGCGTCCCCCGTGGGTCCTTTACTTACCTGCCTTGGGTGGTTTTGTGAGGCCCCAACACTTCTGAAGGCCCTGGGCCTTGTCCCTTTGCAAGTCGTTGTTCTTAAGTCTCTTTTTAGTATATGGTCTGAGTACGCCCCTAGGGCCCCAGCCATATTTGTGCTTAATTTATTGTGAAACGTTGATTTGTGCATATGTTCCTGACTTCTAATCTCATAAAGAGATTAGTAGAGAGCTGTTTAGTAATAAATACATATATATTTGATATATATACCTGTGTGGTGTCTTTTCATTTGGTGATTCAAGAGATTGTGTGGTAAAACAAGCTGCTTTACATTCCTCCAAGACTTAGCCTGAGGGCTGCTCTCCACAGCTACCACCAGGATAGCTTTCTATAAAGGTTGTCTTAAACCTACCTAACATATGAGTCGAATTGTACTGGTGCAAGGTGTCCACTTTAACTAGTGAACAGCATATACCAGGCCAACTTCTGACATTGGTGGCAGCGGTGGGATTCCAGCTTGCCATTGTTTTACCAGAAAATCTCTATTTGAATTACTAACTGAAAACCACTATAGGTACTTAAGGTACATATAAAGTCAAGCTTAGTATCAATAAGTTCTACTGAACTTAGAGCTGTGTGCCAAGGGACCCTTTCTACAGCTCAAGCTAGTATCAGTAGGCCACAAACTAGTGTAGGTAGTACAACACTGCACAACACTAGAATGTCCTTAAAGGGTGGACCCAGTGGATCCACTCAGCCTCAGTATAAGGACATGGCTTTCTCTGAGTTGAGAACCATGTGTGCTGCAAGGCACCTGAAGCTAGGACAGAGTCTCTCCACACTACATCTGATAGATCTGCTGACAGCAGATGATCTTAGATTAGCTCTAGGAGCTAATGGGTCTGAATCAGTGGGTGGGTCAATTACAGTGTCTGGGTCAGATGATGAACATCTGGATGACCAAGACTCTGTGATTGTAGGGCCAGGTCCCAAGGGGTCTGAACAGGACAGAGGAATTCTCCCTAAGAGAACTGACATAGTGGAGGAGAGGCCTAGGTCCCTTTCTAGGGAATTTGAGCACTCCTATCACTCTGGCAGAGAATATGTCTACCAGAGGAACTCCTACTTCTCAAGAAGAGAGACCTCCTCTGACAGAATGTACAAACTGCTGCAGTATGAGGAAGCAAGGTTTGCCCTCAAAACCAAGCAGTTGGCATTAGACAAGGAAGCTCTGGAGCTCCAGAGAGCTTCTAGAAAAGAGTGGTTAGAACCCCCTGGTGGCAGCAACAGTGTCCCTAGAGGCAGAGAATATATTCCAGACCATAGGAACCTGAGCAAGGTTGTTCCTCCCTACCAGAGTGGGGATGATATCCATAAGTGGGTAACTGCTATGGAAAGGGCCTGTGAGTACAACAGGTCCCCCAAAAGCAGTGGGCAGCAATCTTGTGGCTCTCCTTTTCAGATAAAGGTAGAGACAAGCTCCTCACTGTTAGAGAAGAGGATGCTGATGACTATGAAGTCCTGAAGAGTGCACTGATAGATGGGTTTG
This sequence comes from Calotriton arnoldi, assembly GCA_963921515.1. NCBI lineage: Eukaryota > Metazoa > Chordata > Amphibia > Caudata > Salamandridae > Calotriton > Calotriton arnoldi. Next base: position 815,175 of record CAWUFW010001800.1, read on the forward strand.
GCTTAACCACTGAGCAGTACAGGTTGAAGTTCAGATACACCCAGAAGGCACAGACTCAGGACTGGACTGACTTTGTAGATTGCGCAACCAAGGCTCTGGAGGGTTGGCTGGTTGGCAGTAGGGTTACTGATTTCAAGGGATTGTATAATCTAATGATGAGAGAACAGATCCTTAATAATTGCCAGAACCAGTTGTTGCATCAATACCTGGTGGACTCAAATCTGACCTCTCCCCAGGAATTGGGAAAGAAGGCAGACAAGTGGGTCAGAACCAGGGTGAGGCAGAAAACCCAGAACCAAGGGGGTGACACAAAGAAGCAGGATTCTAAGGGCTCTGAGAAAAGTGGGGATAAGTCAAAAGACCAGAAGTCTTCACAAGGGCCCCAAAAATCTGCATCTGGTGGGGAGTCACAATCCAACAAGGGAAAAGGCCAAAAGAAGCCCTGGTGCAAATTCTGTAAACAGAAAGGGCACTGGACTTCTGATTGTAACAAGTCCAAAGACCAAACCACCACCACTCCTGCCCCTAAGGCAACTGTTCCCCCTTGTTCAGCTACTGGTGGAGGTGGTACTCAGAATAAGGGTGTAGTAGGGTTGACCCTGGGTTCTGAAGTGGACTCTGGCCTAGTCAGAGTACCCACTCAGGCAATGCTGATTTGTGATGGAGACATGGACATGTCCTTCCTTGTGAGCCCCAGTAATCTGGGCAAATACAAACAGCAGCCTGTAATAAATGGCAAACAGGCTTTGGCATTTAGGGACACAGGTGCTGGTGTCACCATTGTGGCAGAGGATCTTGTGGACCCTGGACAGATCATCCTGGGCGAAATGTACCAGGTGACCAATGCAAGCAATGTCAGGACCAACCATAGTCTGGCAGTTGTGAATTTCTCCTGGGGAGGGGTAACTGGCCTCAAGAAGGTTGTAGTCAGTGCAGACCTCCCTGTAGAATGTCTATTGGGCAATGATCTAGAAACTTCAGCCTGGTCTGAAGTAGAGTTATGGACTCATGCTAAGATGTTAGGCATCCCTGCAGAAGGTATTTGCTGTGACCAGGTCACAGGCCAAAATGCATGACACTGAACCAGCTCTGGATCATGAAACTATGGACCAGATGCTTCCCAAGAAGAGGAGCAGTAGGGTTAAGGCAGTGCCTTCCCTCTGTCTCAGATCATTGATTCCCCTCTTAAGGGAGGAGGAGCAGACCCTGAAGAAGGAACTGCCCCAGAGGAACTTGAGCCTGATCAGGTTGAGTTCTTGGGGGCAGGGGGCCCTTCTAGGGAAGATCTGAGTAAGGAGCAACAGTGCTGCCCCTCTCTTGAACCCCTCAGACAGCAGGCTGCTGCTGAGGCTGCTGGGAGTGCTAGTGGGTCCCATAAAGTTTATTGGGATGAGGGACTCCTATATTCTGAGGGTAGAGATCCAGCCCCTGGAGCCACCAGGAGGTTGGTAATACCTCAGAAGTTTAGGGGGTTCCTCTTGACCCTAGCACATGATATCCCTTTAGCAGGTCACTTGGGCCAAAACAAGACCTGGGCCAGGCTTGTTCCACATTTTCATTGGCCACATATGTCAGACGACACAAAGGAGTTTTGTCGCTCCTGTGTCACATGCCAAGCCAGTGGCAAGGCAGGTGGGACCACAAAGGCCCCCTGATACCACTACCTGTGGTGGGGGTACCCTTTGAAAGGGTAGGGATTGACATTGTTGGTCCCCTTGACCCTCAAACTGCATCTGGGCACAGATTTATCCTGGTGGTAGTGGATCATGCCACCAGGTACCCAGAGGCAATTCCCCTGAGGACCACCACAGCCCCTGTGGTGGCAAGAGCCCTCATTGGAGTTTTCTCCAGAGTGGGTTTCCCAAAGGAGGTCATCTCTGACAGAGGTACAAACTTCATGTCAGGATATTTAAATCAATGTGGAAGGAGTGTGGTGTAACTTACAAATTCACCACCCCTATCACCCACAATGCAATGGGTTGGTTGAACGTTTCAACAAAACCCTGAAGGGAATGATTAAAGGACTCCCAGAGAAGCTTAGGCGGAAATGGGACCTTCTTCTTCCCTGCCTGTTGTTTGCATACAGAGAGGTTCCACAGAAGGGGTTGGTTACAGCCCATTTGAGCTTCTGTTTGGGCATCCTGTAAGAGGTCCATTATGTTTGGTAAAAGAGGGCTGGGAGTTACCTCTCAAACCCCCAAACAGGATGTGATGGACTATGTACTTGGTCTCCGCTCCAGGATGGCCGAATACATGAAAAAGGCAACCAAAAACCTGGAGGCCAGCCAAGGATTACAAAAGCTTGGCATGACCAAAGGCTGTGCTGACTGTGTACCAGCCAGGACAGAAAGTGTGGGTGTTGGAGCCTGTGGCCCCAGCAGCCCTCCAAGATAAGTGGAGTGGCCCCCATAAGATAGGTGAGCAAAAGGGAGAAGTCACCTATCTGGTGAATCTTGGAACTCCCAGGAGCCCCCTGAGGGTGCTCCATGTCAACAGATTAAAGCCATATGTTGACAGGGCTGACATGGGCTTGCTCATGGCAACTGATGAGGACCAGGAGAAGGAGAGTGACCCTCTCCCTGACCTGCTCTCACAGAACCCTGATGATGGGTCAGTAGATGGTGTTGCTTTGGCCAGCAGCCTCACTGACCATCAGCAAGCTGAGTGCAGACAAGTTCTGCAACAGTACAGACATATGTTTAGCCTGACCCCTAGTCAGACTACCTGGTGCACCCATGAGGTGGACACTGGAGACAGTCTGCCTGTCAAGAGTAAAATCTACAGGCAACCTGACCATGTCAGGGACTGTATCAGGACTGAAGTCCAGAAAATGTTGGAGTTAGGTGTGATTGAGCCTTCAGATAGCCCTTGGGCTTGCCCAGTAGTCCTAGTACCCAAGCCTCATACCCAAGGTGGTAAGAAAGAAATGAGGTTTTGTGTAGACTACAGAGGCCTCAATGCAGTCACCAGGACTGATGCCTATCCCATACCAAGGGCAGATGAGCTGATTGATACTTTGGCCTCAGCCAAGTATCTAAGTACATTTGACCTAACAGCTGGCTACTAGCAGATCAGGTTAGCTGATGATGCAAAAGCCAAAACAGCATTTTCGACCCCTGGTGGGTCACTACCACTTTGTGGTGATGCCCTTTGGATTGAAAAATGCACCTGCCACTTTTCAGAGGTTGGTGAATAAAGTTCTGGCAGGGATGGAAACTTATTGCTCAGCTTATCTAGATGATATTGCTGTCTTTAGTTCCTCCTGGCAGGATCACCTGGTCCACCTCAGAAATGTTTTGGAGGCTCTGCAGAAAGCAGGCCTCACTATCAAGGCCACTAAGTGCCAGATAGGGCAGAGTCAGGTTGTGTACCTGGGCCACCTTGTGGGTGGAGGCCAGGTTCAGCCTTTACAGAGTAAAATCCAAACCATAATGGAATGGGTTGCTCCTACCACCCAGACACAGGTGAGAGCCTTCTTAGGCCTGACTGGGTACTATAGGAGGTTTGTGAAGGGATATGGATCTATAGTGACCCCCTTGAATGATCTGACCTCAAAAAAAATGCCAAAAAGGTTCAGTGGACAGCTAGCTGTCAGAAGGCATTTGAAGACCTAAAGCAGGCCATGTGCACTGCCCCCATCTTACAGAGTCCAGACTACACCAAAAAGTTCATTGTCCAAACAGATGCTTCTGAGCTGGGTGTGGGAGCTGTACTGTCTCAACTGAATGATGAAGGTCAAGACCAGCCAGTAGCTTTTATTAGCAGAAGGCTGACCCCTAGAGAGAAACGTTGGTTAGCTATAGAGAGGGAGGCCTTTGCTGTGGTGTGGGCCCTGAAGAAGCTGAGGCCATACTTGTTTGGCACTCACTTCATAGTTCAGACTGACCACAAGCCCCTCCTATGGCTTAAACAGATGAAAGGTAAAAACCCAAAACTTTTGAGGTGGTCCATTTCCCTACAGGGGATGGACTATACAGTGGAACATAGGCCTGGGACTCAACATGCCAATGCAGATGGACTCTCAAGGTATTTCCACTTAGAGCACGAAGACTCAACTGGTCAAGGTTAGTTTAGTGTCCCTGCGTTTGGGGGGTTGTGTAGGAGAGTAGGATCTGCCTCTTATGGTGCCCCCACTTTTTTCTGATGTTTACACTGGTTTCTGGCTATAGTCAGGCTGGGACCCTGCCAATCAGGGCCCCAGCCTCTCTGTTCTCTCTAAACGACTTGGAGTGCACTCTAGGTGCACTAGTGATTGGATACTGTGGTGCCTTATGAGTCCCTAGTATATGGTACCTAAGGTGCCAAGGGCATAGGTACTTCACAGGCCTACCAGGGGCTGAAGCATGTATTATGCTACCCCTGGGAAGCAGACTAAATCTGACACCACAGGTCTGCTACTGCAGCCAAGGTAAGGTGGTGCATGCACCCCTTACTGTGATATAGGCTACCTATATCACTACATAGATACACACATATAAACCTATAAGTCACTCCTGTGGCAGGCCTTATCAATCCTGAAGGCAGATTGCTTGGTTCCTATGTGAGAGGGTGCCCCTGCATGAGCAGAGCCCTTCTGCAGCATTCGGAGACCCTTCTCTGATGCTGTTTGTAGTGCAGCCTGACCATATACTCTTAAGCGCATTATAACCTCGCGTTAAATGCTAACTTTGGGATGGCTGCACGGAAAAATGTCGTGTTTGGTGTCAAACATCTTGGAATACTACCCCCGCCAGTTCTGGCGGCGGGGTAGCATTCCACCCTTCTAGAGGGATAGACATGTACCTACTGTGGAAACACGGTAGAATCCTGAATAGCCCTGGCATCACAAAATGGATGCCACCAGTCACAGACACTGGGCTGCCCTCCTGCTGATGACCGAAACTCGCAGTGGAGGAAGCCCAACAATAGGTATCCTGTCACAGGAGGGTGTGACCACCTTCCAGACAGGGTTTAGTGTATTGGGGCTGGGTGGGTGCACTCCTAGAGTGCTTTGAAGTCCTGCACTGGGGGAGCAGAAGGCTCCTCTGTGCATATGCCAGTTCAAACCAGCTCAGGGGCTACCTGCCCCTGCTCTGGCGCAAAACTGGACAAAGGGAAGTGGGTGTAGCCACCCACTCCCCTAACCCTCCCATAGGTGGGGTCATATAGCTAGTCCCTCCCTTCCTTTTAGTATAAGAGGGGGAACCTGTGCATTGCAAACTAGATACACCTGGATGACGCTCTGAAGAAGAATCCTGGACCTTCGACGTTCCACTACCTCTGGAAGACTGAAGAATCTCCCTTGGAGTCAAGGAGTGACTCCCCTGCTTGGCAGGCACCAAAAACTGAAACAACGGTCGCAAACTATGCTGCTCCCGCCGGAGCCCAAGGTCTCTGCAGCCCAAGACAAGGATTTCCTGACTTCGCAAAGGCCATCGTGAGTCCCCAGCGAAGCTGAGGCCAGTGGACCCCACGAGTGATGAGGAACCGCAGTCCCTGGGTACCGTGCACCATTGTCGGGTGCAACCCCTTCACGACGTTTTACGAACCTGTGCTTTGGACCACGTGTGGTCCCAGCCTTTAGCAGGAATCCCTCCGAAGATCAGAGGCCTACCCCATCCCGAGTGACCGTGGGCCCCTGTTGAAGGAATCCTCCTGAGGTGTCTTTGCGATCCCTTGCCAGCCAGCTTGTGGGTCCCCTGAAGACTGTTTTAAAGAACCAAAGGGCGCCCCTGGTTGCTTCATGCCTGCCATGACTTACCCTCGCTGGGTGAGTACCCCAGACCTTGCTGGTCTGCACCATTGACTTTTTACGCTTTCCTCAAGACTTGCTGCTACCAAGGCTTGTTGGCTCCAATCGGGTCGCCGACACCGCAGTCAGCTGCACACTTCATGGGACACGCCGATTCCAGCTCCTGGTTGTCGTCAACGCCTCCTGGACCTCGTGGCCGAAGAGTCAAGACACCCGTGAACGACCTGAATCTGTCGACGACGGTGGGCATTCATCTTCCTTGCCCCGGGTCACTGCCAAGTGACTTTGAACACTGTCCCCTCTGCTTTCAGGTCTTCCTCCTTCCGAATCCAGGCTTGGATTCCACCGGACACTTCTTCTGGCTTCACAAGCAGCAAGTCTTCAATGACTCCCATTGAAAACGACGCCGCGACCCGACACCAAAGGACACCTATGCACCCGGCTTCCTGGGTGAGGTAACTCCAGCACTACGGTGCTCCTGTGGGTGTTAGCCCTAGAACTACTTACCCTGTAAGTGACTTGCTTGTAGCTACTCCCGAAGTGCCCTTAAACTCTTAATTTCCAACCGCGACTTGCCCCATTGAAGTCTACGGCGATCCGCGCCTGTGTTCACGCACTGCACGCGTCCCCGTGGGTCCTTTACTTACCTGCCTTGGGTGGTTTCGTTAGGCCCCAACACTTCTGAAGGCCCTGGGCCTTGTCCCTTTGCAAGTCGTTGTTCTTAAGTCTCTTTTTTAGTATATGGTTTGGTACGCCCCTAGGGCCCCAGCCATATTTGTGCTTAATTTATTGTGAAACGTTGATTTGTGCATATGTTCCTGACTTCTAATCTCATAAAGAGATTAGTAGAGAGTTGTTTAGTAATAAATACACATATATTTGATATATATACCTGTGTGGTGTCTTTTCATTTGGTGATTCAAGAGATTGTGTGGTAAAACAAGCTACTTTACATTCCTCCAAGACTTAGCCTGAAGGCTGCTCTCCACAGCTACCACTAGGATAGCTTTCTATAAAGGTTGTCTTAAACCTACCTACCATAAGAGTCAAATTGTACTGGTGCAAGGTGTCCACTTTAACTAGTGAACAGCATATACCAGGCCAACTTCTCACAATTAGGCAAAAGACATTGCTTCCAGGGCGGCCCGCCTGGACGACGCATCATCGCATGCCACGCACCCGCCGATCGCTTCCGGTGCCACGAACTCAGTGCAGCTCAAGTTATGGACCCTTCATGATTGAATCTTCTGTGTGTGATGTCAGAGCTGGTGCCCCTACCTCAGTGCACTGCAAGTCATGGACTCTTCATGATTGAATCTTCTTTGTGTGATGTCAGAGCTGGTGTCCCTGCCTCAGTGCACCACAAGTCATGGCCCCTTTATGATTGAGTCTTGTGTGTGTGATGTCAGAGCCGGTACCCCTACCTCAGTGCACTGCAAGTCATGGACCCTCTAGGATTGAATCTGTGTGTGTGATCCGATGATCACTGTTCTAGTTGTTGCCAGCACCAACCACTCCCTGAGGGCTGACTTACACTCACCCCACACCCATCCAGCACAGGCGTCACTGGACATGTGACCCTGGTAATAAAAAGGGGCCGGGCGCACGTGCCCGTAGCCAGTTCCACCATACATCTAAGTGTGTCTGTGTGGTCATTATGTATGCGTGATGGCCCCTGGCCCTACCACATCACATTGTGCTGTGGACAGCGGACGCAAGCATGTCACCTCAGGCAGTGGGTAAGACCTTGGACATGTAGCTTTCTCCTCTCCCCCTGTAAGCTTAGGCGGAGTGGGCTGGGCCGGCGTACGTCAGTCCAGCGCAGGGGTGTGTAGAATTAGCCCGGGGCTCAGGGCGTGGATCAGTTCTGGCCTGGACAAGGAAGCAACTAATGCATTTGTCTCTGTTGTAGTGTCGGCGCCACCCGGCCCACAATTGACAATGTTGCAATGTAGCATGCACCCGGAGGGCGGGCTCGCACGAACGGAGAAATGAAGGAGCGCAAGACTGCTCGGGGTCTTGGCTCATACATGCCAAGTGTTGTGTGTATCTGTATTGCCGCAGCATGAGCCAAATGCCTAGCCTTAATCACAGCGCGAGTTCAGCCAGGCATGAACTCTACATCTGTGTCCGCACTATCCTTACCATAGGCCTACACTCATGTGGCCGCCCACCTTCAATGGCCAACATCACAGTGTCGTTGTCAGGCTTGTGGGCATGCGCAGACAGGCATGACATTGGTTTGCCTTTGGGGTGCAAGTGATGCAACCGTGCAGCGTATACAAGTGAATAGGCTCAGAGGGAGGAGCAGCTGTGAGGCAACGTAACACACAGTGATGTCGCTCATTTGCCACATGCAAGTCATGTCAAACATCAATCAATCAATCAATCACAGAATTTGTAGAGCGCACTACTTACCCGCGAGGGTCTCAAGGCGCTGGGGAGAGGGAAGGGGGGGGGGGATGCTGCTACTGGTCAAACAGCCAGGTCTTGAGTAGCCTCCTGAAGGTCAGCAGGTCTTGGGTCTTTCGTAGGCTTAGTGGAAGGGTGTTCCAGGTCTTGGTGGCGAGGTGTGAGAAGGATCTGCCGCCGGTGATTGTTCTTCGAATGCGGGGGACGGTGGTGAGGGAGAGGTCGGCGGAGCGGAGCTGGCGGTTGGGGACGTAGAAGAAGAGCCGTCTGTTGAGGTAGGCTGGGCCAGTTTTGTGGAGTGCCTTGTGTGCGTGGGTGAGGAGTTTGAAGGTGATCCTCCTGTCGACGGGGAGCCAGTGCAGGTTCCTCAAGTGGGGGTGATGTGGCTGTGGCGTGGTACGTCGAGGATCAGTCGTGCGGAGGCGTTTTGTATGCGTTGCAGTCGCTTGATGAGCTTGGCCGGGGCTCCCGCGTAGAGGGCGTTCCCATAGTCCAGTCTGCTACTGACGAGGGCCTGGGTGACTGTTCTTCTTGTGTCTGTCGGGATCCACCTGTAGATCTTGCGAAGCATGCGGAGGGTGTTGAAGCAGGAGGAGGAGACTGCGTTGACTTGCTTGGTCATGGAGAGCGTTGAGTCGAGGATGACTCCCAGGTTGCGTGCGTGGTCGGTGGGTGTCGGGGCTGCTCCCAGCGTCGTTGGCCACCAGGAGTCGTCCCAGGCTGAGGTGTTGGAGCCGAGGATGAGGACCTCCGTTTTGTCCGTGTTCAGCTTTAGTCGGCTGATCTTCATCCAATCGGCGATGGCCTTCATTACTTCATGGAGTTTGGCTTTGGCGTCGAGGGGGTCCTTGGTGAGGGAGAGGATCAGTTGAGTGTCGTCGGCGTAGGAGATAATGTTGAGGTCGTGTTGTCTGGCGATGCGTGCGAGCGGGGCCATGTAGATGTTGAACAGTGTTGGACTGAGGGACGATCCCTGGGGTACGCCGCAGATGATCTCGGAGGCTTCGGATCGGAAGGGTGGGAGGCGGACTCTCTGGGTTCTGCCGTCGAGGAAGGAGGTGGTCCATTCCAGGGCCTTGTCTCGGATCACTGCGTTGTGGAGGCGTGCGCGTAGAGTGCGGTGGCAGACAGTGTCGAAGGCGGCGGAGAGGTCCAGCAGGATGAGGGCTGCGGTCTCGCCATTGTCCAGCAGGATCCTGATGTCGTCGGTGGCGGCGATGAGGGCAGTCTCAGTGCTGTGGTTGCTGCGGAACCCTGATTGGGATGGGTCCAGGATGCTGTTTTCTTCGAGCTATCGGGTTAGCTGTTTGTTGACGATCTTCTCGATGACCTTGGCTGGGAACGGAAGCAGAGAGATGGGCCGGAAGTTCTTGAGGTCTCTCGGGTCCGCCTTGGGTTTTTGAGTAGGGCGTTGATCTCTGCGTGTTTCCAGCTCTCTGGGAAGGTCGCGGTCTTGAAGGAGAGGTTGATGATGTTGCACAGGTGGGGTGCGATGGAGCTGCTGGCTTTGTTGAAGATGTGGTGCGGGAAAGGGTCTGACGGGGAGCCGGAGTGTATTGTGCTCATGGTCTTGATGGTGTCCTCGATGTTCACGCTGGTCCAGGCTGGCAGGGGGTCGTGGTCGATGGTGTGTGGCGGGTCGATCTTAGTTGGGGTTGTCTGGGTGTCGAAGCTGTCGTGGATGTCGGCGATCTTGCGGTGAAAGAAGGTGGCGAGGGAATCGCACAGGGGTTGCGACGGCGGGATGTCGTTGGTGTTGGAGCTGGGATTGGAGAGTTCCTTCACGATGTTGAAAAGCTCCTTGCTGTTGTGTGCATTGTTGTCGAGGCGGTCTTTGAAGGAGATTCTCTTGGCGGACCTGATGAGGTGGTGGTGGTTACGGATGGCGTCTTTGTGGGCTGTGTGGCTGTCCGGTGTCTTATCGCTGTGCCATTTCTTCTCTAGTTTCCGGCAGGTGCGCTTGGAAGCTAGGAGTTCCGAGGTGAACCAGCTGGCTCTTTTGGTGGTGTCGCTGTAGGTGAGCTTTTTCAGCGGGGCGAGGGTGTTGGCACAGTCGTCCATCCATCGTCTGAAGTTGCAGGCAGCGTCGTCGGTGTTGGATGGGTCGGAGGGAGGGCTGAGAGCGAGGTTGCCCGGAGTTGGTCTTCGGTGACTTTGCTCCAGCAGCGGCGTGGGATCTGTTGGGTGCGGTGGTGTGTGGTGGGTTTCTGGAAGCTGAAATGGATGCAGCGGTGGTCGGTCCAGAGGAGTTCCGTGGTGTGGCTGAAGGAGACGTGGGAGCTTGAGGAGAAGATGGGGTCAAGCGTGTGGCCGGCGCAGTGGGTCGGTGTTGTGACGAGCTGGCTCAGGCCGAGGTTGGCGAGGCTGTCGATCAGGGTGGTGGAGTTGCTGTCGTTGTTGTTCTCCAGGTGAAAGTTCAGGTCTCCGAGGAGGATGTAGTCGGTAGAGGTCAGGGCGTGCGTGCTGATGAAGTCGGCGATGGAGTCGCTGAACTGGGGTCGGGGCCCAGGGGGTCTGTAGACAAGGGTGCCTCTAAGGGTGGTGTTAGGGTCTGTGTGGATCTGGAAGTGCATGTGTTCGGCGGTGCTGAGAGTGTCGTCGGTGCTGGTCGAGACCCTGATGGTGTTCTTGTGGACGATGGCGATTCCTCCTCCTACTGCGTTGACGCGGTCTCTGCGGGTGATCTTATAGCCGTCTGGGATGGCTATGGCGATGTCGGGGCGGAGGAGTCGTTCATCCAGGTCTCTGTCAGGAAGGCGACGTCTGGTGATGATGTGTGGAGCAGGTCCCAGAGCTCGACGGCGTGTTTGCGGGCGGAGCGGGTGTTCAGCAGGATGCACCGGAGGTGGTTGAGGTCCTTCTTGGCGGGCGCCTCGGTGGCTCTGAGGCTGGTGTAGCTGCAGTTCCGGCAGGTGAAGGGACCATGGGTGCGTTTCGGGGCGGCCTTGAAGCAGTTGTGCGTCCGTCCGGGGTTGAGAGCGTGGAGTGTGGTGGCATCGTATCGGCGTCGGTCCTCGAGGCTGGAGCGGGGGGCGCGCGGTCCAGGGGTTGTGGCGCTAGTCGCGGTCCAGTCGCGGACGGGCGCAGGCGGGCTTGCCTTAGGCGCGCCTTCGGCGTGCCAGCGGCGCGCCCGCTGCGGACGTCCGCTGCGCGGCCGCGCAGCGGCCGCCATTTATGGGGAGGTGGGAGGGAGGAGCAGGTGGGAGGCGGGAGGCAGGGGCAGCGAATGGGCAGTCAGGGGGGCGGGGCCGCAGGGGACGCAGCGGCGGGAATGGCGAGAGGCGGCGGGGGCACAGAAGGAAAAACGGAGAGAAAAACAACAGATATACAGGCACAGTACAATGGGGCAGCGAGGGGCACAGAAGGGAAAAAGGGGAGAAAAACAACAGAAATACGGGCACAGTACAATGGGGCAGCGAGGGGCACAGAAGGGAAAAAGGGGAGAAAAACAACAGAAATACGGGCACAGTACAATGGGGCAGCGAGGGGCACAGAAGGGAAAAAGGGGAGAGAAACAGACAGAGATACGTGCTCAGTACAATGGGGCAGCGAGGGGCACAGAAGGGAAAATGGGGAGAAAAACAGACAGAAATACGGGCACAGTACAATGGGGCAGCGAGGGGCACAGAAGGGAAAAAGGGGAGAAAAACAGACAGAAATACGGGCACAGTACAATGGGGCAGCGAGGGGCACAGAAGGGAAAATGGGGAGACTAAAGCAAAGAAATACAGGCACCGAGGCCACAAGCGGAGGGGCGATCTTACCAGCAGCAGCAGCGGGCGGACAACACAGGCGGAGCTGTGTGGTGGGGGAGCGACCTACCTGGCAAGGTCAAGGGTCGCTCTCCTCACCGCGCAGCGGCCGCCATTTATGGGGTGGTGGGTGGGAGGAGCAGCTGGGAGGCGGGAGGCAGGGGCAGCGAGTGGGCAGTCAGGGGGGCGGGGACGCAGCGGCGGGAATGGCGAGAGGCAGCGGGGCACAGAAGGAAAAACGGAGAGAAAACAACAGAAATACGGGCACAGTACAATGGGGCAGCGAGGGCACAGAAGGGAAAAAGGGAGAAAAACAACAGAAATACGGGCACAGTACAATGGGGCAGCGAGGGGCACAGAAGGGAAAAAGGGGAGAAAAACAACAGAAATACGGGCACAGTACAATGGGGCAGCGAGGGCACAGAAGGGAAAAAGGGGAGAGAAACAGACAGAGATACGGGCACAGTACAATGGGGCAGCGAGGGGCACAGAAGGGAAAATGGGGAGAGAAACAGACAGAAATATGGGCACAGTACAATGGGGCAGCGAGGGGCACAGAAGGGAAAAAGGGGAGAGAAACAGACAGAGATACAGGCACAGTACAATGGGGCAGCGAGGGGCACAGAAGGGAAAAAGGGGAGAGAAACAGACAGAGATACAGGCACAGTACAATGGGGCAGCGAGGGGCACAGAAGGGAAAATGGGGAGAGAAACAGACGGAAATACGGGCACAGTACAATGGGGCAGCGAGGGGCATAGAAGGGAAAATGGGGAGAAAAACAGACAGAAATACGGGCACAGTACAATGGGGCAGCGAGGGGCACAGAAGGGAAAAAGGGGAGAAAAACAGACAGAAATACGGGCACAGTACAATGGGGCAGCGAGGGGCACAGAAGGGAAAATGGGGAGACAAAAGCAAAGAAATACGGGCACCGAGGCCACAAGCGGAGGGGCGATCTTACCAGCAGCAGCAGCGGGCGGACAACACAGGCGGAGCTGTGTGGTGGGGGAGCGACCTACCTGGCAAGGTCAAGGGTCGCTCTCCTCACCGCGCAGCGGCCGCCATTTATGGGGAGGTGGGAGGGAGGAGCAGCTGGAAGGCGGGAGGCAGGGGCAGCGAATGGGCAGTCAGGGGGGCGGGGCCGCAGGGGACGCAGCGGCAGGAATGGCGAGAGGCAGCAGGGGCACAGAAGGAAAAACGGAGAGAAAAACAACAGAAATACAGGCACAGTACAATGGGGCAGCGAGGGGCACAGAAGGGAAAAAGGGGAGAAAAACAACAGAAATACGGGCACAGTACAATGGGGCAGCGAGGGGCACAGAAGGGAAAAAGGGAGAAAAACAACAGAAATACGGGCACAGTACAATGGGGCAGCGAGGGGCACAGAAGGGAAAAAGGGAGAAAAACAACAGAAATACGGGCACAGTACAATGGGGCAGCGAGGGGCACAGAAGGGAAAAAGGGAGAAAAACAACAGAAATACGGGCACAGTACAATGGGGCAGCGAGGGGCACAGAAGGGAAAAAGGGGAGAAAAACAGACAGAAATACGGGCACAGTGCAATGGGGCAGCGAGGGGCACAGAAGGGAAAAAGGGGAGAAACAGACAGAGATACGGGCACAGTACAATGGGGCAGCGAGGGGCACAGAAGGGAAAATGGGGAGAAAAACAGACAGAAATACGGGCACAGTGCAATGGGGCAGCGAGGGGCACAGAAGGGAAAAAGGGGAGAAAAACAGACAGAAATACGGGCACAGTACAATGGGGCAGCGAGGGGCACAGAAGGGAAAATGGGGAGACAAAAGCAAAGAAATACGGGCACCGAGGCCACAAGCGGAGGGGCGATCTTACCAGCAGCGGGCGGACAACACAGGCGGAGCTGTGTGGTGGGGGAGCGACCTACCTGAATCCCAAAGTCGCACACATCCCACCCCACACCCAACAAGCCACATCTCAATTCCTGAATGCAAGCAGATGACAAACTGACATTAGGGATGAAAGCTCCTTTGTCTGAACTATCAGGCGGAAGCACATCTGCACCTCCGACCTCGGAATTGCATGTGCCCGGCACCCCTGACAGATACGATAGCAGTTGAGGACGACTCCACACTACGCACAGCCCGACGAAAGACCGACGCATACACACCCCACACACAGAAGTCCTTTCTCGGAGTTATGTTGCATGGAATGGCCTTCACACGTACTCCCACTCCATCCCAGACATACAACCGTCACAGACTTAAACAACTCATTGATCCGAGCTGTGGCACTTCATCCACAGAACTGGCGCAGGTCAGAACAGTGCCGCTTCAACCAGGGCCACTAACGCAATGGCAGAACACCCCGGACACATGCACAACCCCTGTCATGTGGAACTGTACCGTGCACGTATGCTGCATTTACTGGGGACACTGCCATTGGTAGTGCTGCGGGTCAGTTACCGGCTGAGCTTCCGCCTTGCCAACGTCACCTGTGTTCAGCCTGTGTTGCATTGTCGATCGTGCATATTCGAGTGGTCCATGGATGTCTGCCTATCCAACAGGACGGTAGCCGAAATGGATTTCGACATGTGTGTGCGCCCCCTGTTGGCCCACGACCAGGAGTGTCACTGTGATTCCCGTCTATGGGATGCCTGGATACTTGGCATACACGCTGGCAGCTGGACCTGGGAAATTGCAGAACTCCTCGTGTGCAGTGACCACATTGAACCGCTCCCCTATTGGGCTGTAGTGCTAATTGGTGACAGGGGGTGGACGCAGCACATCTGTCCGGACCTGCTAATGGCTAGCCTCACCATCCTGTTCGATGGAGTCGACAACGACCTCATGTTGGAAATGATTGCCTACGAAGCTGCACTCGCTTTCATGGACGTGTAACTACGTACCTGCAGCCACAACAGTTTGGAACCCATTGCACATGTCCCGACACTTTATTGTATCTTGGGGTTCTGGTCACATATCCCACGACAACGGGGGACATGGCTGCATTTGGCTGGACCCCGAATACATGGGCGGACAACCACGCGGGGTAACGCACACCTGTGAAAGGTGAGGGACTCCCCCGGAGTGGACAGCGGCGCTTGGCAACGTTCCTCATTCTGACATACTGCTGCATTGGTCTGCATGTTGTGGCACTTCTCTTGCCCGTACTGGCACGCATATGGTAATAAAGTCTACGCACATTCACTTGTATTCAACTATGATGTGAGTTGTTTTGAATGACGATGTGTGTCTCACTGCCTATCTGGGTCACGGCCATACATGCGCATTGATAGCATTACCCAGGGAGTACCATTTATGTGGTATCACTGTCCCTACATTCATCAATACTTTCATGCTTAATTGATCAGGGCCATGACACATCATTGTGAATTTGAATGTTTTAATCGCATTCAGTGGGGTGTTTCAGCTGGACCAGTACAGGGCCATGCAAACCCCACTTTACATTGTCGCCCCGTGGAGGGCCAGCCAGAGTCCTTTAGGGATGGACAGGTTCATTGGGAGAGGAAGACTTCAGTCCGCAGTGTGATTGCTGTGTCATTGGTAACCAATCCAAATATGGCAGTCCATGTCGAGGTCCAAGGTGAGTGTCGCTGAGTGTATCGGGGGACAGTGGAAGGTGTTATTCCAGGGCATGATGCAGAGGGCAGTAACAAGCTGATACAGGCCATATGGCGGTGATGTATGCTACCACTTCAATCTTGCCACCAAGCCAGATTCATCGTCATCTTCGTCCTCTGATGTGTCAGGTGCCTCACATGTGGGTGGCGGTGTTTGGTCTGCCGCACTGTGTGGCATGGACACTTCAGGGGGCGGAGATGTGGATGGAGTAGTAGCAGCAGCAGTCATCCGCGCCAGGCCGTGTGGTGGCAGTGCCATGATGAGGATCTGCAGGGCATGGAAGTTCCCAGCTACATCTCGCTGGTGTGCAGCTGTGGCAGCCAATCGTTCCGCATGCATCCGCTCCATGTTCTCCATGATCCTCCGCATGTGCCCCAACTCCCGGCTGACATCGCTGGAGCCACTCTGACTAGACAGTTGTTCTTGTCTCCGAGTCATGACTCCAGCGATGTCAGCCATGTATTGTTGGTGAGCATGGAGCGGACAGTGGGTGTCCGTTAGGGACTGTAAGTGGACCCTGATGGGACTTAGACACCCACGTATGGCATGTAGTTTGGCTGCCATGAGGTCGAACCCCACCCGCAGCTGGTCAGCCATCTTCTCCTGGCACCCTAACACACAGCGTTGGAATGCCATGTGTTGGTCGTGGGGGTCCTGGGAGCCAGCCGTGGTGGTGGGTGCTTCCTGCTGTGTGGTCTGTGCAGGGGGTGGGGTCTCCTCGATGCAGCTGGGCTGCCCTGCTCCTGGAGGTGGGGTGCCGAAGCTGTCCATTTGCTGCTGGAGGGTGTCGGTGTTGATGTTGGGGAGGTCGTCTTCGTCATCAGTGCTGAGTTGTTGTGTCTGCTCTGCAGGAGGTGTTGATTCTCCCTCTGTAATGTGAAGGGGAGATGCATATTGACACTGTGTTCACATGTATGTCCGCGCATTGTACAGGTTTACAAACGGACTGCATGCCAATGTACATTGTGAATGTTTGTGATGAGATGCCTATTTGATGCGGGACAGTTGACATTTCTTCACCATCAGGGATGTGTGGTTTTACTTGTCCATTGTCATCTCACAGTTTCCTGCTATGCCAAATGCGAATGGCCATTTACTACACACAAGCGGCAGCAGTTGTGTCCTTTGTTCTGTTGTGAGAGTGTTGCAGTTTGTGCCACATTGTTGTCAATGTTGAGGTGCTCTGATTCTTATGTGTGTGTGCTGCATTGTGGGTGTGTTGCCCCTTCAGCTCTGATTTGGCTGGCCCTTCTCCCTTTCAGGCGGTGTGCCTTTCACTTCTGTGCTCATACAGTGCTGAGATGTTGCAGACTTGGGTAAATTGGGCTCTTGGTCGGTGTTGTGACTCTTGGGCATGGTTTGTCCGCAGATGTGTCCTACTTACTTGTGCATGTGTGCCATTGTGCCCATCTCCCCCCGTCCACCCAGTCCCTGGTCGTTACTCACCCTGTTGCTGTTGGCTCAGGTCATGGTGTGCAGTGTCCGGTCCACCAACTCCTGCCACCGTCTCCCCAATGATGACTCGGGTCACCATTTCCTCCATCTCATCCAGCTCCTGGTGTGTCGCTGGACTCCCACCTCCAGTCTGCATTGCTGCTCTCAGGTTGGCGGCGGTTTGCAGCTTGGTTTTGCGCTTCACATCAGTCCAGCGCTTCTTGCAGTCGTCCACTTCCCTTCTCTTCACTCCGACTGCAGTCACCTTGGCCAAGATGGACTGCCATATTGTATTTTTAGTTGCCAATGTCACAGTGGAGGTGATGAACAGTTGGTGGTGGTGTTCTGTTACCTCCGCAATGAGGATCCTGGTTCCCTGCGGACTGAGACGCGTCTTCCTGTTCTTCTTCTCCTTGCCCTTCCCTGTCCATGAGGTCCCAGGCTGGTCCTCCGTGGGGCTTGTGGGGTTCTGGTTGTCCTCTGTACTTGCTCCGGCTCCCTCCATGGTGCTTCGCGGTTGTTTGTGTTTTGTAGGTGTTTTTTTCCCCAGCATTTGTAGTGTTTGTTCCCGCCTTGCTTGTGGGACTTGCGGGCCTGGCGCTGCTTTTCGCTGGATTTTTATTGCAGTTGGGCCCATCGCAGCTTTTTTCACATTCGGGTTTCCTTTTTTATCGCCGTCGCAGTAGTTGTATCGCGGACATTTGTGGCGTTCTCTGGAAACTATCGCTTGTTACCGCCGTGTTGAGAATGGGACGTTGACATGGAGTTATTTTCCCGCGATAGACGGCGATATGAAAAATTGCGTTAACCTATTTTGGCGATGATTATCGCACGTTCTTGAGAATATCCCCCTGTATGCGCTAAACCTGCAGCCTTCTGTACTCATTGAAACTGCAGCATTCTGTATGCGCTGAACCTGCAGCATTCTGTAGGCGCTGAGACTGCAGCATTCTGTATGCGTTGACACCGCAGCATTCTGTACTCATTGACACCGCAGCATTCTGTAGGCGCTGAAACCAAGGCAGCAGATTCTGAGGAGCTCCCAGATAGAGTACATTGGCGTAATCCCGCCTGGAGGTGATTTACGCATGTTCAGCCCTCTTCAGAGAGGCTAGTGGTAGATATTTTAGAAACTTCCTTAATGCTGACATTTTTACAGCTTCATATTTCTCAGTCATAATTACATTGATGGGAATATCAACGAGTTTTTGTTGACTGTTCAAAATTGGATTTTCCTGCTTCATTCAGTTTGTTTTTGGGAGGCGCTCGTCAGTAATCTTCCTCGTACATAAAGGCTGTGAAACATTAGAAGCTTTGACTTCTGTGCAGTGAAACACAAAGCTGTATTTCCTCATTGAACAAGGAAACACTCGTGCGCAATTACTGCCATCTAGTGGCATGTTGTTGAAACACTCCATGCATTTTTCAAAACAGGCTTTTTCGAAGTTAAAAGGTTTCTGTTTTATTCAACAATGCATGTTTTCAGGGAATATCGTACCAGCTTGTAAGGCATAAAAGATATAGGGTCATATTTACAAGAGCCTTGTGTCACGTTTGCACCACTCAGAGTGGTACATGTGTGACGCAGGGGCCTGAGTCAGATTTATGAAGCCACACAGGGCCGGACTGGCCGTAGCGGGCACTGGGCACCGGGCGTTTCCCCGGTGGGCCGCCAGGATGGGGGCCGGGTTTGGGCCCCTGGGGGCCGTTTTGTATGACCAGGGCTGGCAATTTCGGCCCCCTGTAACAAAATTGGCCGAAACCGACCCTAGCAAACAGCTCGGCAGCACCCCCAAGCCCCTCCCTCGGGGGCCGGCCGAGCAGTTTGCCAGGGCCGGGTTCAGTTCCCAGTCCGGCCCGGAAGCCACATAAAGCCACTTGTGTGGCTTTGAGTCGCCTCATAAATCTTGAGTAAGGCAACACAAGTTCAACGCTAACTGCTGTATCGTCTTACTCTGCGCCGGGAGGCATTGCAAGGGTGTTGCGGTGGGTGTTTCCACACAACACCCATGGTTTTTGACACATTCCAAGATTTACAAGGACTTGTAAACCTGGGAATACGTCAAAATCGTATGCCTCCCCAGGTAAAGCGCAACAAGGAGAAATATCTCTATTTCTCCTCGTTTATTTCCCCTTTCTATGTGTGCTGCATTCTGCAGCACACATAGAAAGAGGAAAATGCCTCTCAGGATTGTTTTTGTGCATGAAGGTATCCTTTCCTGCACAAAACAATCATGCTAACAACGCAGGCACCCTTGCACCATGGTGCAAGAGTGACTGCATTGGCGCTAGGCTGCCAAAAGGGACCCAGCGCAGGGAGAAAGGACAGGAATGCACCATATTGGATAAATATGGTGCATTCCTGCCCTTTCCCCTTGGAGTAGGGCAGCATAGCAATGCGACTTGCTGCACTGCCCTACGCCAAATCCCCATTAATGAGAGCCATACTTTCAACCTCCACACGTCTTCATCTTCATCACATTTTAATGCACTTGTATGCTTGCTACTTGTAATGGTCTTCAGGACCAATCTGGATTCCTTGTTCTGCTTTTTGCCCCGCTTCTCCTCATTGGCTGACTATACACTGGTTCTCATTGGTTAAATCAGTACGGGTGACAGAGTGTGCTCAACCTTTTGCTGTCCATGCTACCATTTTTATTGTTCATTTTGCAAATCTCCCAGCTGCTTTTCTACCAGAACCTGGCATACAGAAAATAAAATGGAAACAGTGGTACAAGATGTCTGAAAGCTATTTAATTGCAACTGACGCAATCAACTTTAGCCTTCTTCGTACAATTGTTTGGGAGCAGAAGGTCAAAGGATTGTTGATCATTTACCAGTGCATCTGCCTCAGGAAGCAGGCGAGCTGAGTGTATATTTGGAAGCAGTGAACATGCTACAAACTTATTTTAAGGAGGATGCTACCATTATTGTGGAATGCCACAGCTTTTTCACATGTTTGCATTCAGAACCTGAACCGGTTGACAGATGTTTGGCAGAACTCAGAATTTTGGCATCCACATATGACTTTCATGGAAATACAGACAATTATCTGTGAGAGCAAATTGTAGTCAACTGTTCTGAGAGGAGAATCCAGGAGAAACTCCTTTGTTGCAGAAATCCCAGCCTTGGTGAAACTTTGGAAATTGCGAGGGGCATTGAGAGATATATCATGGCTTCAAAAGAATTGAGAAAATGTAAGCACAGAACTGAAGTTGACATAGTGAACACCATTTTTCCTAAAGCTAAATCCAATATTGTGCCATGCATAGTTCAAAGGAAAAGTGATAAGGGTTTGAGTCTTACTACTCAAACTCATAATAATAGCTATGGATGTGGCTCATGAAACCACTTGAAGTGCAAGAAAATTGGCCATTTCGCAAGAGTCTGTAAGGTTTCTCAGAAAGTTGTTTTGATTGAACAGGTTACAGATTCTGGGTTAGAGGATGAAAAGAAGATACGCACCCCAAGCAAAAGGGTTTTGTCCATTAAGATGGTTTCCTCACCCATGAATGAAAAAGGGGGTGACCCTGCTTGCACCATATCTATTGGTGGTATTCAAGTTGAAGTCACTGTAGATTCTGGGTCACCAGTCAATTTTATTACAGATGATCTGGACTTCAAGGAACAGAGTCACAGTGTGTTAGTTTCTCCAGACATGCACATGGTGGCATTTGGGAGGTTCTCTATTGATATGTAGATTACTTTCAGGAGAAGATCACAAATAAAGTTATAGAAATCTTCAGTAAAGCTTATGTCACCACACGAGGATACAACATCCCTGCCGATCCTCTCCCTCACCAACAAACCCGGAACTGCCAGAAACAACTTCCACAGTGGGATGAAGGCCGCTCAACATGGATGAAAGACAGTTGCCTTAAACTCAACTCGGACAAGACAGAAATCCTCATCCTGCGACCCACCCCCTCAGCTTGGGACAACTCCTGGTGGCCCGCCGCATTGGGAACCCACTCCACTCCCATGGACCACGCACGAAACCTCGCCATCATACTGGACTCCTCGCTCACAATGGACCGCCAGATCAACGCAGTATCCTCATCTTGCTTCCAAACGCTTCGCATACTTTGTAAGACATTCAGACATCCCCACCGAATCCAGAAAAACGGTCACCCTCACTCTCATCAGCAGCAGACTCGACTACGGCAACACATTCTATGCCGACATCACCCAGACACTTCTCAGAAAACTACAGAGCGTTCAAAATGTTGCAGCCAGACTGGTCCTCAACCTCCCCCGCTGCAGTCACATCACCAAACACCTTCGAGAACTCCACTGGCTCTCAGTCCACAAAAGAATCACTTTCAAGCTCCTCACACACACCTACAAAGCCCTCCATGACACAGGACCAACATATCTGAACCACCACCTCTCATTCCGCGTACCCACTGTCCCATGGATCCACAAGACAAGAACCGGAGGAAGATCCTTCTCCTACCTCGCCACCAAGACCTGGAACACCCTGCCTCTCCACCTCAGGCAATCGCCGTCACTGACCGATTTCAGGAAGGATCTCAAGACCTGGCTCTTTGACTGAACCCCAGCACCCAGACAGATCAGCAGCCTCCTCCCCCGCCTCAGCGCCTAGAGAACCTCACAAGTCAGTAGCTGTGCTTTATAAACCACTGATAGATTGATTGGCTGTCAGGATCAAGGTGGGTTTGTGATGGTACTCAGACACCAGGAACTGCTTGACGTATGTCATTGGTTGAAATGTGCTCTCAGGAGTTGTCCTTGAATGTGTTGTTAGAAACACACAAGACTCTTTTTTTAAGACAAATTAGGAACTGTGAATGGCTTTGAACACAAGATAATGTTGAAAGACAATGCAATTCCTGTTATCCACATGGTCAGAAACGTGACACTGAGCATCAAAAAGAAGGTACGTGAGCATCTGGATGTGTTGTGCAAAAACAGCCGTTTAAGATGGGCACATGATGGTCATTCCTACTCGAGTGGGGCTTAGCCTCCCCAGGTGTCCCTTATGCCTTGTTAATGTCTCCCTGATATAAACATAGGATCTTCTCAGAGACAGACACCTTACTCCCATGCAGGTGTGATTGACAGGTAGATTTACTTCCATGACACACCCTCACCCATGCAGTGGATGAGGGAGGGTTGCTTAAGCCCTGTTTCTTTCGGGACACCTCACGTATTAGCACTCTACTATCGATGCCAATCCTTCCGCAGATTTTATTATTTATTTTTATAGTGCATGTGTCATGGAGCAGGCGCTGAAGAAATCTGGGGGCAGATTTACGTTAAACTAACGCAGCACGGTGCAGCAAGTCATTTTGCTGCGCCGTGCTGCGTTAGTCTGGAAAGCACAGGGATGCGACATATTTACAAGAATATGTCGCATCTCTGAGCTTCCCCCTGCACTGGCGCACAAACTGCTGCCATGCGCCGGCGCAGGCACCCTTGCACCATGGTGCAAGGATGCCTCGCGTCGTGGGAGATTGTTTTTGTGCAGGAAGGGGCACCTTCCTGCACAAAAACAATCACTACAGGCATTTTCCTCTTCCAATGCGTGCTGTAGAATGCAGCACGCATTGAAAGAGGAAAAACGAGGAGAAATGAAAATATTTCTCCTCGTTGCGCCTCGCTACGCCACCTCTAGGGTGGCGTAGCATACTGACGCATCTCCAGAGTTACGATTTCACGTAATTCTGGAGTTGAGTCCTGTTCCATGAGTGTTGCGTGGGAACACCCACTGCAACACCCATGGAACGCCCCTTCACCGCAAAGTGTTGCGTGTGAAGGGACCGTATTTACAAGGAGAGGAAAAGTCACGCAGGGTGGCTTTTCCTCTCCTTGTAAATATAGAGGAGCCCCCTGCGCCACCAGTACGTCACGAAAAGTGACGTACTGGTGACGCAGGGGGCTTGTAAATCTGCCCCCTAGAGTTCTGAAAAAGAAAAAAATATCAGTAATAAATAGTTTCCATTGCAAAATGATTACTGCACGACCTCAGGGCCACTGTGTACAGCAGAGTTACACATGGGAGTCAGAGCTGAGCTTCAAAGAGATCTATAACAAGACAAGTGAGAAGGGTGGGCAGAGGCCGCACGCCCCACGTATGGACCGTTCCGTTGAAGTGCCTTCGGGAGGACCCTGCAATCATGATCAGGTGTATCTTGGCACACGGCTGCAGCACACTCTGCTGGGTAAAGGAGGTTACTGGTACAGGACTGGTGTTCAAGTGAGGGCAGAGAAAGGATGAGAGCTGACTCCGTGTCACTGTGGATGCTGTTTTCACCGCTGGGCTTGTGATCCACAAACCATTACTAGAAGGAGTGCTGTCCTATTACTTCAATGGGTGCAAACCAAGGCTGAAATACCCAGAATGCACTTGGTTGTCAAATGAAAGCCTTTGTTAATGGTGACATCAGGGAACAGGTGCCCTTGAGTGGAGCAGATCTGAACTCAGGGGTTTCAGCTGCTTCAGTAGAGGTCTCCAAGATGGAGAGAGAGATGAGGTGGAGTGATCACAGATAGGAGGAGGGTACTCCATCTACTGGGGGTAGGGGGACTTCAGTAAATGAATAATGTGCAGTCTGAGATAAGGGTTGCACTTGGAGAAATGAGTGAAACAGTTCTATGGGAGTGCACCCAAGAGCCTTCACTCCTTGAGAGACCTCCATGGTCATATCTGTGAGAAGAGGCAACGAGGAGTCCAAACCCACTCGCAGCATCAGGGGTAAAGGTCAAGTAATGAAACCATCAGCATGAGAAGGCTTCGTGGCAGGGTCTGCAATTGGAAGGAGGTGACACAGTGGGCTAGTGAGCAGAGTGGTCCACTGGACACTTGTGCATCAAGTCCTGAGAGACCCAGAGGCCAGTGAGGGCTGGAGCTCATATCATGCTGCAGGGCATACACTCAGCTCTAATGAATATAGACATATATGGTTTGAAGAGGCAGCTGAACACCTTCAGGCAGGACAGCCAATGCCTGCCTTGGGATTCAGTGAGGCAGTGGACAATGTTGTGATGAATGGGGGCATGGATGGTGCAAGGAAGACTGGGGCAAGCAAGGGAAGTGTGAAAGCATGGATGGTGCAAGGAAGACTGGGGCAAGCACGGCAAGTGTGAAAGCATTGATGGTGCAAGGAAGACTGGGGCAAGCACGGCAAGTGTGAAAGCATGGATGGTGCAAGGGAGACTGGGGCAAGCACAGCAAGTGTGAAAGCATGGATGGTGCAAGGAAGACTGGGGCAAGCACGGCAAGTGTGAAAGCATGGATGGTGCAAGGAAGACTGGGGCAAGCACGGCAAGTGTGAAAGCATGGATGGTGCACGGAAGACTGGGGCAAACACGGCAAGTCTGAAAGCATGGATGGTGCACAGAAGACTGGGGCAAGCACGGCAAGTGTGAAAGCACAGATGGTGCAAGGAACACTGGGCCAAGCATGGCAAGTATGAAAGCATGGATGGTGCACGGAAGACTGGGGCAAGCACGGCAAGTGTGAAAGCATGAATGGTGCAAGGAAGACTGGGGCAAGCACAGCAAGTGTGAAAGAATGGATGGTGCACGGAAGACTGGGGCAAGCACAGCAAGTGTGAAAGCATGGATGGTGCAAGGAAGACTGGGGCAAGCACAGCAAGTGTGAAAGCATGGATGGTGCATGGAAAACTGGGGCAAGCATGGCAAGTGTAAAAGAATGGATGGTTCAAGGAAGACTGGGGCATGCACGGCAAGTGTGTAAGTATGGATGGTGCAAGGAAGGCTGGAGCCAGCACGGCAAGTGTGAAAGCACGGATGGTGCATGGTAGACTGGGGCAAGCACGGCAAGTGTGAAAGCACAGATGATACAAGGAAGACTGGGGCAAGCATGGCAAGTGTGAAAGCATGGATGGTGCTCGGAAGACTGGGCAAGCACGGCAAGTGTGAAAGCATGGATGGTGCAAGGAAGACTGGGGCAAGCATGGCAAGTGTGAAAGCATGGATGGTGCAGGGAAGATTGGGGCAAGCACGGCAAGTGTGAAAGCATGGATGGTGCAAGAAGGACTGGGGCAAGCACAGCAAGTGTGAAAGCATGGATGGTGCATATAAGACTGGGGCAAGCACTGAAAGTATGAAAGCATGGATGGTGCAAAGAAGACTGGGGCAAGCACAGCAAGTGTGAAAGCATGGATGGTGAACGGAAGACTAGGGCAAGCACGGCAAGTGTGAAAGCATGGATGGTGCAAGGAAGACTGGGACAAGCACAGCAAGTGTGAAAGCATGGATGGTGCAAGAAAGACTGAGGCAAGCACGGCAAGTGTGAAAACATGGATGGTGCACGGAAGACTGGGGCAAGCAGGGCAAGTGTGAAAGCATGGATGGTGCAAGGAAGACTGGGGCAAGCACGGCAAGTGTGAAAGCATGGATGGTGCAAGGAAGACTGGGGCAAGCACGGCAGGTGTGAAAGCATGGATGGCTTTGTTAGCTGTGAACATAGAGATTCTGAGAACCAATTAGAGAGCTCACGCAGGCGCAGTCCTGCATTCTATGCCAGCGAGTCGGAAACATCACCAGACTCCGCATTTGTTTGCACATTTAAAAGGCGAAGGCGTGCGCCCCTCCCAGCCGCTCTTGGAGGGTCCCAGGGGCTTTACGAATGCAAAGATAAAGATGGAATAAGGGCAATATTTGGAGTTTGGTGGACAGGATACTCCATCACAATGTGGCAGCTGACCCATTCGCTATAGTATACGTGCATTACCTCCTCAACCACAGTCCTCATTACAGTACTAACCAAATGCATTTCAGAGGCTCTGTGCACTCCCCCCCCCAAGCAGCCAGCTTCTGTTTCTTTCTCCTCTTGTCCCTCCCCTTTTACTTCTTAAAGGGGATTCCAGACTTCCAGCTTTTGTTAAGAGCACTTTCTTGCGGGCACTCTCTTTGCAGTGCGTGGGCCTGCATTGTTTTCTGTTTTTGACTTTTTTGTACTAATAACGAGGCAATGGACTATTATTGTGGTTCAGTTTGGTGCCAAAAGCCCCATTTTGACCTTGTTATTACAGTGCTGTGGCCCATATTCACTTTTTAATGGTGGTGCTGTGTACACGTTGGGACTATGGAACAATGAAGAACATTTCTAGAAAAGGCTTCAAAGTCCAGAGCTCCTTAATGTATGAGCAGAACCAGAGATTGGCCTCACAGAAAAATGTGACAGCAGCGTGCGCTGCCCTCAGTGTATTAAGGTCCACACCATAGCAGGAAACCAGCAGGCGGGAGAAGCCAAGGGAAGGGATGCAGGGGAAGGGAAGGGAGGAATGCAGGGGAAGGGAAGGAAGGGGAGGGGAAGAATGCAGGGGGAGGGAAGGGGAGGGGAAGGGAAGGGAAGGAGAGGGGAAGGGAAGGGAGGGAGGGAAGGGAAGGGAAGGGAGGAATGCAGGGGAAGGGGAGGGGAAGGAAAGAGAGTGAAGGGAAGGGAAGGGGAGGGAAGGCAAGGGAAGGGATGCGAAAGGAAGGGAATGGAAAAGAAGGGAGTGAAGGGAAGGGAAGGAGAGGGAAGGGAAGGGAGGGAAGGGAAAGGAGGAATGCAGGGGAAGGGGAGGGGGAAGGGAGGGAAGGGGAGGGGAAGGGAAGGGATGCAAAAGGAAGGGAAGGGAGTGAAGGGAAGGGAAGGGAAGGGGAAGGGAAGGAAAGGAGAGGGGAATGCAAGGGAGGGAAGGGAAGGGAGGAATGCAGGGGAAGGAAAGGGAAGGGAATGGAAGGGGAGGGGAAGGGAATGGAAGGGCAGGGGACGGGAGGGGAGGGGAGGAATGCAGGGGAAGGGCAGGGGAAGCGCGCTGCCCTCAGTGTATTAAGGTCCACACCATAGCAGGAAACCAGCAGGCGGGAGAAGCCAAGGGAAGGGATGCAGGGGAAGGGAAGGAAGGGGAGGGGAAGAATGCAGGGGAAGAGAAGGGAGGGAAGGGGAGGGGAAGGGAAGGAGAGGGGAAGGGAAGGGAGGGAAGGGAAGGGAGGAATGCAGGGGAAGGGGAGGGGAAGGGAGTGAAGGGGAAGGGAAGGGAAGGGAAGGGAAGGGGAAGGGAAGGGATGCGAAAGGAAGGGAAAAGAAGGGAAAAGAAGGGGGTGAAGGGAAGGGGAAGGGAGGGGAAGGGAAGGGAGGAATGCAGGGAAGGGGAAGGGAAGGGAGGGAAGGGGAGGGGAAGGGAAGGGATGCGAAAGGAAGGGAAGGGAAGGGAGTAAAGGGAAGGGGAAGGGAAAGAAAGGAGAGGGGAAGGCAAGGGAGGGAAGGGAAGGGAGGAATGCAGGGGAAGGAAAGGGAAGGGAATGGAAGGGGAGGAGAAGGGAATGGAAGGGCAGGGGATGGGAGGGGAGGGGAGGAATGGAGGGGAGGAATGCAGGGGAAGGGCAGGGGAAGGGAAGGGAGTGAAGGGAAGGGAAGGGGAGGGGAGGGGAGGGGAACGAGAGGGGAAGGGAAGGGAGGAATGCAGGGGAAGGGGAGGGGGAGGGATGGGTAGGGAAGGGAAGGGGAGGGGAGGAATGCAGGGGAAGGGAAGGGAGGGGGGAAGGGAAGGGAAGGTGAGGGGAGAAATGCAGGGGAAGGGAAGGGGAGGGGAATGTAAGGGGAGGGGAGTAATGCAGGGGAAGGGAAGGGGGAGAAATGCATGGGATGGGAAGAGAAGAGGAGGGGAAGGGAAGGGGTGGGGAGGAATGCAGGGGAAGGGAAGGGAAGGGGAGAGGAAGGGAGGGGAAGGGAAGGGAAAGGAAGGGAAGGGGAGGAATGCAGGGGAAGGGGAGGGGGAAGGGAAGGGAAGGGAGGGAAGGGGAGGGGAAGGGATGCAAAAGGAAGGGAAGGGAGTGAAGGGAAGGGAAGGAAAGGAGAGGGGAATGCAAGGGAGGGAAGGGAAGGGAGGAATGCAGGGGAAGGAAAGGGAAGGGAATGGAAGGGGAGGGGAAGGGAATGGAAGGGCAGGGGACGGGAGGGGAGGGGAGGAATGCAGGGGAAGGGCAGGGAAGCGCGCTGCCCTCAGTGTATTAAGGTCCACACCATAGCAGGAAACCAGCAGGCGGGAGAAGCCAAGGGAAGGGATGCAGGGGAAGGGAAGGAAGGGGAGGGGAAGAATGCAGGGGAAGTGAAGGGAGGGAAGGGGGGGAAGGGAAGGAGAGGGGAAGGGAAGGGAGGGAAGGGAAGGGAGGAATGCAGGGGAAGGGGAGGGGAAGGGAAGGGAGTGAAGGGAAGGGGAAGGGAAGGGGAGGGGAGGGAAGGGAAGGGGAAGGGATGCGAAAGGAAGGGAAAAGAAGGGAAAAGAAGGGAGTGAAGGGAAGGGGAAGGGAGGGGAAGGGAGGAATGCAGGGAAGGGGAGGGGGAAGGGAAGGGAGGGAAGGGGAGGGGA
Source organism: Calotriton arnoldi (assembly GCA_963921515.1). Classification (NCBI taxonomy): domain Eukaryota; kingdom Metazoa; phylum Chordata; class Amphibia; order Caudata; family Salamandridae; genus Calotriton; species Calotriton arnoldi. Next base: position 843,473 of record CAWUFW010001800.1, read on the forward strand.
AGGGAAGGGATGTGAAAGGAAGGGAAGGGAAGGGAGTAAAGGGAAGGGGAAGGGAAAGAAAGGAGAGGGGAAGGCAAGGGAGGGAAGGGAAGGGAAGGGAGGAATGCAGGGGAAGGAAAGGGAAGGGAATGGAAGGGGAGGAGAATGGAATGGAAGGGCAGGGGACGGGAGGGGAGGAATGCAGGGGAAGGGCAGGGGAAGGGAAGGGAGTGAAGGGAAGGGAAGGGGAGGGGAGGGGAAGGAGAGGGGAAGGGAAGGGAGGAATGCAGGGGAGGGATGGGTAGGGAAGGGAAGGGGAGGGGAGGAATGCAGGGGAAGGGAAGGGAGGGGGGAAGGGAAGGTGAGGGGAGAAATGCAGGGGAAGGGAAGGGAAGGGGAGGGGAATGTAAGGGGAGGGGAGTAATGCAGGGGAAGGGAAGGGGGGAGAAATGCATGGGATGGGAAGAGAAGAGGAGGGGAAGGGAAGGGGTGGGGAGGAATGCAGGGGAAGGGAAGGGAAGGGGAGAGGAAGGGAGGGGAAAGGAAGGGAAGGGGAGGAATGCAGGGGAAGGAAAGGGAGGGGAGGAGAAGGGAATGGTGAGAAGGTGAAGGGAAGGGGAGGGGAAGGGAAGGTGAGGAATGCAGGGGAAGGGAGGGGAGGGGAAGGGAAGAGTGAGGCGGGGAAGAGAGGGGAAGGGGAGGTGAGGGGAGGGGAGGGGAGGTGAGGGGAAGGGAAGGGAAGGGAGGGAAGGGAACAGAACGGAAGGGAAGGGAAAGGAAAGGAAGGAAGGGGAAGTGAAGGGAAGAAAGGAAGGGAAGGGGAAGGGAAGGGGAAGGGAAGGGAAAGGAAGGAAAGGGAAAAAAAGGGGAAGCAAGGGAAGAGAAGGGAGGTGAAGGGGAGGGAAGGAATGCAGGGGAAGGGAGTGGAAGGGAAGTGAAGGGTGAGAAGCGGAAGGGAAGGGAAGGGGAGGGGAGTGTAGGCTCTGCGCATTGGAATAATATATCCTATAGGTTTGACATAGGACTAAGGTCAGTATGTCCCTATCGAGTATATTAAACTTAATTACTTGTGCCAGCTAGCTCAGAGGCCACTAGAAACTTCTTGACAACAAGAAGGGAGTAGTTTCTGGCAGCCGCAAAACATGACCACTGTGTTTCCCTTTAGAATCAGAACGTGTCCCAGAGTCGTGGAAACAATAGATAACTATTTCACTCAGCTCAGTCATGCATGCTTAGTTTTCTCCAAGTTACACAGAAAGAAATAGACGGGCGTTTCAATAAAGGATTTATTGAACAGTCTTGTTTCTGGTGTAAGTAAAATGTGCTGTTACGATCACAAGACAGTATGCGAGATAAATAATGTACAGGGTGAGCAGTAGAAATAAATAATACTGCGATAGCATTATCTTTTAGTACATATGCATTTACATAAATAACACAGACTAAAAATGCGAGTACTCATACGATGCGTTGCTAAGCTAGTTCTACCCCAATGTACCTAACCTGACCTAGGTGTAGGAAGAGGGAAGAAGTAGGTGAAGTATTCCTTACTATGGTATACTAAGAGTATGTTAAGTCTAGTATGCCTAGTATGCCAAGAGTCCCTCTAGGTTCTAGTCAGCTCCATACCTGAAGAATGAGAGAGGTTGGAATCTCTTTGCCAGACTTGAACTCCAACACCCCGCAAGGGAAGTCAGATCACTGGAAGCTGGAAGCTGGGCTCTCTGCGTGCAGGGAAGGCAGCGTCCTCTCAGTGCATCAGGCCGGGAAACGGGCTCCTCTGAAGTCGAGGTCTCCTCTGGTTTACAGGGGCTAGGGAAGGTATATTTATACCTGAGAGCACCTAAGAATGTTAGCATTGACGTGAGTTGGACAGCGAAAGACGTCATGAATGAACCCCCTAAGGAATAATGGTTCATGCATAATATATGAGTCCTTGAAGAAATCAATAGTCCTGGACTAGGGAAACTCCCGCAGCCTAAGGGTCTGTTCTTCATGAACTCGTTGTGACGTTAGGGTGGACGGATGTCAGAGACCATGCCTGTATTTGGAGTGCATGGTTTAATGCCTAAATAAGGGCTGGGATTTTATGCCTATATAAGGGAAGGGCGAATTGTGCCTATATAAGGACATGATACTGGAAAGCCCGTTTATGGATACCCTAAGAGGAATACAACACCCACTCCTCTTTCGTGTGTACGATAATACTAAAATGCTAAACATTTAAAATGCTAAACATTTAAATGGAGTACCGCATATTTCTAAAATTTTTCATAAAACCTTTTAAAAAACCTATTAGAAAGCAAAAGGTACTGTACATTTGAAGCATTGCTTTTCATTACAGGCATAAAGTTCGAAAATAAATGCAATTGGAATGAAATAAGCAGTAATATTTACATGTGACAGAAAATGATCGATAAGTTACTCAAAAATCAAAGTCATTTCATGTCATGAAAATTAATTAACTGTTTTAGACACACAAGATGACTAAGTGTCCGTGGAAGTACCTTGAAGTCTGTATTATAAGGCTAGTTCTACTTTAAGCAGATCGATGTGCCATTTTCGTTCAAAAAATGGGGGAAAAGTTCAATTTTGGTAGAGTTCCAAGTTGTTTAAAAATGAAGGCCAAATTGTCACTGCATCTCTGGAACACAGTATGCCGAATCAGAGTTAGTTCACGGGTCTGGTGTAAACATGAGATCATCTATTTCAATAGACAAAACATCATCCACTGTTGTTGGTGTCAGTTGGAACACCTCGTGTAGTAGATTAATTGCACAGAGATGGGAAGCATTGCTTCCAGCATAGGTTGCCTCTGCAATGTTCACGTCCGTTGTTACCTGTGTGCCTGTAGATCTTTCTCGTACCTCAGCAGCAGCCGGAAGCATCTGTGAGATCTCAATGAATGCTGACATCAGGATAGGAAGCCTCTGGGGACAACACAGAGCATGGGCCGTTATCTGGTCCAGCAGAGTATCGACATCCGTTGGTGTTGTTGATGGAAATATTAGACAGGTGTCCAACACGCATTCTTCACCGCATAGCAGGCATCGTAGAACAGGTAAGATGCAATCTTGCCAGATTGGTCTGAATGACAGGAACCAAGTTGTATTAAGGTCCCGTAGACGAGTCATGCCCAAAGCTTTACTATTTGCTCATGGCACTTTCGGTCAAGGAGCGCTTTCTCCATTTCGCTCGGAGTGATGTCTGCGAATAGGCTGGCCATAGCGCAATAGCAGGAAGAGAAATAGAATCCCGGCAACAAGTGCTAGAATTAATGGTAAACCACCAAACACTGAATGTGCAAAGTTCGGGATGATTCCGAGTATTGCCTGGAAAGGTGCTAACAGATCTGAGCAGATGCTCTTAAATACATGTACAATTCCGGTTGTATCAGACATGTTAAAGATACGTGATATCATTTCCACGAAATGTATAGGGCAGTTTGTACGTATTAAAGTCTGTATCTCAGCCGAACTCCTTGCTACTTGTAGATCATAGGTTTCTTTGGCCGAGGTCAAAGGCACTGTTTGCTGTAAAAGCATGGCTTTCATTCTGCTTAAAGTATCAAACGTTCAGCGAAGGCCATAGAGGCGACTTCCTGACTGTGTCTATTGGGGGAAACAATACTTGCATACAGCAAGTGACCCTGGAGTTGACCGTTACTAGATATGGGATGCCTGGCAGCATTCCGCAGCAGCTCTGATCATTCAACATGAGGTAACTCCCATTAGAAAGTTGTCCAAACGTTGGATTAATCACAGCAGCTGGAGTACCCTGCTGATGGCAAGACAAATTTTCCACTGTACCATTACAAGCCCCGTGCAAGGAAATGTCTTGACATATAAGTGAACCACTCAGTGCAAGTTTACAGTTTGAACCGCTCAAAAACACTTCACGATCCCCACTCCAACATCTATATGTATACGGTAAATCCCAAGATGTCTTAATGTATTCCTTACCCAACCTTTCATATTTGCCTGCTTGCATTTGCTTGAGGCAATACTGAAACTGAAAAGTAGTCACAGGTAATGTTATTTTGCCATGAATAAGCCATTCTGTAGCTGGTTTTTCTGCCACAGTGAATGGTAACTTTTCCAGTTTTTCAATGCTCAGCACTGTATACTTTGCTCCTCTTTGTGCCAGTTCGATCTGTTTATCAGTGAGATTGTATTCTGCAAACAGAGCCATTGTGTAGATGAAACGCCAAGGCACATAGCCCGCTCGCAAAGATTGCAGCGTCCAGCTTAATAACATAATAGAACGTAATTGAGATTGGCCTTGTTGTAACATCGCCAAATATTGTTCTAGAATGTCGATAGCAGAGGATACAATGCCATCCAATGAATATATTCTGGAGGACAAAGTTGTTAACCCATTGTCGACCACAGAGAGTGATTTCTCTAAATTAATACGATCAAGTTCACGTATTCGTTCTGCAGCCTCTATCTGTGATACCTTCCAAGCTTCATTATAAGCAGCATAAATGCCGGCATATATGAAACGTTTTTGACGCGGTTTTCTTGGTCCAAGCAAGAATTCCCTAAGGTCTGCGTCCTTTTTAAGTAAGGTTAAGTGTTGTTTCACATCCTGTAGTGTAGACTTATGCAGCCAATCGAGGCATAATTTTCCTACACTGTATGTTGTTACTACCCCCGGATGTTGTCTTTGGACGTATCTTGGGTCTGGCCTATGAATAGTAAAGCCCTGAGTTTTATTCAGGAATCTTTCCTGACAGTTATTCGTGTCTGTGGGCCAGATCAACCATTTTTTCCAAGTAGGATTAGATCTGTTGAGTTGTAGTATATTGTCAACTGTCACCACTGCCTTTGTATTATTTTCACTGGCAGGTGTTGGTACAGAAGGTGTGTTCATCTCTTTTATCTTGGCTAATCCAAGACAAGATGTTTGTTGGATAGTTTCATTCAAAAACATTATTTGTTCTGGGATGATGCAGGCTCTAAATAAAGCTTCTATCCCCTGCACTTGCCAATCTTTAGTACCCCAGACAGTTTTTGTGTCAATTGTGTCTTTCCAAAAGTCTAAACCCTGTGTAGACAGTTGGGCAATAAACGCTGCAGAGTAAATCGGTTTCGTATTTGTTAACATAATTTTCAGTCCTGTCTTGTTTACATTTTTATAGTAAAACGTTTCTGGGTCAGATGTATTATAACCTGAAAAATATGGAAACTTGTTAGCAAATGTTTTTGAACTACCTTTAGGTGGTGTAGGACAATGCTCCCATTGGTTAAACAAACACATTTCTTGGATATGCAAATTTATGCAAATAATGATGACCATAGTGATTAAAACAATACATTTGTTCATAGTCTGATGAACCCTCTAAATATTCATTTTTAGAAAATGCAGCAGATTTTTCTAGATCAAACATTATGTTGTTTACAGTCTCAAAGTCCCAATCATCTGAATAGGTACTGGACGTAATTAAATCACTTAGTGAAATTTTAAACAAATGTTGAATGTTCAATTGTTCATTCGGGCCGAAGATATCATAATCTGTTTTGTCCCACACTATACCATCCTGTATAGGAACAGCTGTGATGTTCACTGATGACAAGTCTCTTGCTTCACGATGGGAAGATTTATGAGGTTTCAAAAGTGCGTTTACGTCTTTTCCTTCAGTGTTCAGATGGATGTATCTGCCACTTATAAGCATGCTTACAGTTGTAACCAAAGCTAGCCAGAGCAGGAAAACCAAAAGTCCAGATGTAATCCAGAGTTCAATCCATGGAGAAACCAAATAAGTCTTTTTCAGAAAGTGAAGAAAGTCTTGTACTTGCTGCTTGAATTTCAATGACACTGGCGTCGTTTCAGGTTCACTCGGATCTTCTGAGAACGTATCAAAGTTAATGAAGTAGCCAGAAGCAGTTCTGTCAATTGTTGGAATTGCATCAGGATTTGTAGAAATCACTGGAACCAGTTCATTACTTGTTACGTTGGTGTAGACAGGTGTAATTGGACGAACTGTTACTTGGTCTTCAAGAGGGATGAGTTCCATAGCGTTGTTGCATAGTCCTCCGTCTGTTACAGCTGAATTCTCGATCGTTATCAGTCTTTCAGTCTGAACCTCTTGGATAGTAGCGAGAGGAGTGCGTCTGCTACTAGGTCGGAGTCCGCGAGGCCTACTATTTAGTATTGGTCACATACTGTGGTTTGATCAGGTCGATGGACACAAATCTTTTCTCCTTTCTTCCAGCAAGGGGCGGCAGAAGTACTGTTCTTGTTCCTTGAACTGCTAGGACAGGTACTGGTTGTCTGTAAAAAGGTCCAAATTCCTTCTTGTCCGCAATTTTTTCTCTGACTAGATCCCCAACTTTTGGAATCCAGACAGGCCTTGCTGGGACAGCCGGTTGATCCCCAGTGGTGGTTGACTGTAGGAATACGTTGCTTTGTTTCGTTCTTAATTTGTTTAAGTCCTGTAAAACAGCCAAACGATCTTTGATATCAAAGGGTTTATTTTCCACCACTGTGCCTACGTGTTCAAGGTCTGGTACCCACATTCTTGTCTCAAATAGGATCTCATATGGAGTGACCCCCCCTAGAGAACTTCTTGGCAGGTTGTTCAATGAGCGCTGTACCCCACTAAGGTGTTTGACCCACCCATCACCCGAACCTAATACTCTAGCTGTTATAGACTGCTTTATGTCTCGGTTTTTCCTTTCCACAACCGAATTTCCCTCAGGATGGAATGGAGAGGAGTACCGCAATGCAACGCCCAGACTGGCCATGGCTTCTTTGTAAGCCCGAGAGCTAAACGCAGGACCCTGGTCAGAATGTAGCGTGCCTATTGCGTATGTGCCGATAAAGACTCGCAAATCTTTTATAACAGTTCGAGCGTCAGCCGAGCGCTGAGGCCATAACCATAGGAACCTAGATTCAGTATTTGCGGGAATGCCTTTGTCCAGTAGGACGCAGGCGTGTAGATAGTCGAATGCTGTCTAACAGTGGTGTCTGTACTGGGCTGCCGCATTCGCAGCATGGTGTCTGGTGGCTCTCTCGCTGTAATTTACAGTCTAAACAGTTGTTGATGAATATGTGAATTTCTGTATTCATCCCAGGCCACCAGTACATCTCTTTTAAAGTCAAGATTGTTTTAGAGATCCCTTGGTGTGACAGACCCTCCCCCAAATGTGTTTCATAAATCAAGGCTGCTCTACGTTCCATGTTTGGAATTACCCTATCCCCCACTCCAGGGATTCGAGCAAAAGGAACGTTGTTCGCATCAATTACATAAGAGTACTTGAGTGGAAACTTTTTTGGTAACGCTGCACTGCTGCCTTTGTTAGATGCATTGACAGCCAACATTATCTCACCGTCTATTTTTGTTTTGGAACGAGTGATCGCAGCTACGGAAGCCGTTTGCACAGCCCCCTTTGCGGCTTCGTCAGCCAATGAATTCCCTGCAACGTGAACGCCATCACGTTGATGACTCAGTGTGTGGATCACGTGAGCCTTTGGTAGTTCGTTTTTCAACTGAACTACTTGTTCCCAAAGCATTTTGTGCTTTATTGTGCCACCTTTCGCATCTTTGAAACCATTTTCAAGCCAGTTTTGTATATAGTCATTATACGACTGAACACAGTAAAAGGAATTGCACACTATAAGTGTGGGGAATTCTCGATCTGTACTTTCAAGTGCCAGTTTGAATGCTTGTAGTTCAGCTCGCTGAGCTGTACAATCCCCTAGAGATTGAGATTTTGTGACCATAGGTCTGAAGATGTCATCTCGCATGCGACCTTTAACGATTGCACACGCTGCACTGTAAGCTTGCTTACTCCCTATTGCGGGTTTTGCGGATCCGTCAGTGTAAATTATAAATTCGTACTGATCAAGAGGCAGAATTTCAGTAGGCAGAGGACATTCATGTTCGTATTGTAGGAATGCTTGTGTTTTTAAATCTGGATCAAAAACATATTCAACATCTGTTGCAGCAAGAGAATTAACCCATTGTATCCATCTTGGATGTAATGCTTTAGCATTTGGAATGCTTGCTTTTGTGACCGCTTCTAAAGCCGGTACTGGGGTTACGATAATAATGCATTTCCCTTGGGCTAAGGCTCTTTCTATTGCTACAGCGGTTTGAACTGCTGTTAGAATATTTTCAGTAGAACTGAAGCGCATTTCCGCTTGTGTGTACAAATGGGATTTGTATGCAATTGTGATTTTGTCACCCTCATTGAAGGATAAGTAGGTGAATCCACATTGACCGGATATTATTCGGATCACCAAATTTAGTTGACTTACACGTGTTTGTAAGTGATTTGTTGCTAACATGTTAGCCTGGAGTGAACGCAAGACTTCTGTGTGTTCCTGTGTCCAGTTTTTGATTGAAAAATCAGGTTTGATTAATGCGTAGAGAGGTTTAACCCTTTCTGCATAATTTAGAATGTATGTTCTTCCAAAATTTAGGAAACCCAGGATGGATTGTAAGTTTTTTGCGTTTTTGGAGGTTGGAGCAGCGCACACTTTTCTAAAACGTTAGCTGCCAAGCTCTTGCCTTCACTTGAAAGCTCATATCCTAGAAATAGGACATTGAGATGGGCAATTCTGGACTTTTAAAGTTGAACTTGTAGCCCTCAGAGGCGAAACCCAGTATAATGGTGCTCACCCTGTTCAAGTGTTTGTCCAGGTCATCGTCTGTCAGATATATGTCATCGACATAGGACAATGCCTCATTGTCATAAATTTGTAGTAACTCCGTTACCCTCGCTGAGAATAAACCTGGGCTGTTTTTGAACCCTTGTGGGAGTCGACAAAAGTGACGCTGGGTCCCCATTATGGAGAATGCTGTTAAGTACCTGCTTTCAGGTGCTATGTTTTGACAAAAGAAACCATTTGAGATGTCTAATGTGGTTTTATATTTTTTACGCACAATGTTATTCATTAATGCTGTGCTATGTGCATTTTGCACTGCAAAAGTTTTAGAACAAGTGTTTAAGTGTCTGTAATCCAAAACTAGACGATATGTATTGTCTGGTTTGGAGACAGGAAACAAAGGATTGTTCATTGAGGAGGTGCATGTTTCAATCACCCCTTGATATTCAAGTTGATCTAAGATCTCCCTGATCTGTTTTTTAGCTTCTTGCTTTATTGGGTACTGCCATTGTGCAGTTGGTTCATGTTTCAGATGTATTTTATGGTGAGGTGAGTCCTCATCCCATCCTACATGATTTTTATATAATGCTGGGGCCTGGGCCACTGCCCATTTCCTGGCATATGTATATTTTAGGTGAATTGGAATATGGTTGGAGAAGGCAGGCATAATAATGTCCTCGCCATGTGGGCACTCCCTGACAAATTGTGGTGGCCAGTCCTTTTCTGCTAGAAGTATGTCATAGCCTCTTGATAGTCTTTCCCAAAAAAGTGCTTTCACCTGTCTAGGTTTGTCTCCCTCCATCCGGAGTGTTATGTCATATAACTTTTGTGGAGTACTAACCCTGGTGTCTACAGTCTCTACTGTGATGTACTCATTCAAGTCCACTATCTCCAGAAGTTCCTTCACGGTCTGGCGAACTATTGTGACTTCTGCTGCACTGTCCAGCATTGTCTGAGCCCATTCTCCGTTCTTGAGTTGTGTTCTCAGTATTCTCAGCATGTCTGATCTTCAGACCTGCTACTTTCTTTTTGAGAATTGAGGTTTTACTTTGGTTTTTGAAGCGTGTTTGTCGTCTGTCGATTTCACGCGTTCTTCTCTATGTTCTGTTCGTCCTCTTCTTTCCGAAGTCTGTGATGAGATCTGAAAGGGACGAGAGGAACGTGTATCAGTATCATGATACCTATCAGGTTTTCTCAAATTATCCCTATTCCTGAGGTTATACCTCCTTTCAGAGGGCTCCTTTTGAGGAGACCTACCTCGGGATTGAGAACGTTTCTCGTTTGATTTTTGTCTAGTAGACTCCCACTTCTTTTTCGAAGATGTAGGAGTTTGTTTAATTGAGTCCTTCTCAGGACTTTCAGATAGCTTCGGCTTCACTGGTCTTCCACCCAAACTATCTCTGCCTAATTCTGCATAAGATTGTTCTATTATTCTGGGTAGCTCAGTTTGATGTTCTGTAACATCGAATTCCCTCAATTTTGGGCGGATCGCCACTGCTGCTGCCTCCCCTTTAATATTAGACAATATTATTGTTGAGACCTGGTCGAAATTTTTCAGTAATTTCATACCTAAATTTAGAGCAGGCTCTGCCCCGTATTCGTTTTGAATTTGTTTTAGGACATCAGGTATTACCGCAATTGATGGAATACCATGTGTTTTAGTATAGATGGCAGCAAAGACTGAGCCCCAAGTGGTGCAGTCTTCCAGTTGTGGTGTGATCCCCATCGGTAAACTGATTGTTAGGATTCTGTGCTTCTCATGCGGGCTAGTATTTGGAAATACTGCTTCGATTTGAGTAATTTTTTGAGCTATCCAAAATGGAATTTGCTCACGTTTTGTGGGCATTTTACCCATGACTGCGTATAGAGTCTGTGGTGTAATTTTTAGTGTATTCCCCTGTTGGAGAGTTGGATTTGGATATGTCAATGGTGGTCGGACTGTAAAAGTCCGCCTGACATATTGGACCAATTGTCTGTACATTTTTATTAACTCTGTGAGTTGAGTAAGTAACTCCTCATCTGACATCTCTTCAATGTCTGGATGAGGTGTGTAGCCGGCTAAAATCGGCCATGTTGCTCCTGGTCTACCTAGTGGACCGAGCCTGGTAATGTTTTTGTGATGTTTTAGGGCGCCTTTAAACCAGAGCTGATGCTCCTGGTATGTTAATGGAATTTCTATATCCTCGAAAGGAATGTATTCCTCTGGTGGTTCATCTTCTTTGTAGAAGTGAAACATCTGTGTTATTGGATTGGATTCAGGAAATATTACCCATGAATAGAATACCTCTGTCTGAAAGGATTCATGTGCCTCTATCACGAAAACTGCTCTACCGCCTCTTGGTGGTAGGCCATGTTTTATAAGTTTTAGAGTGATGGCTCTTCTTAAGTTTGGAGCGATGTCTATGACACCCTCCTCGGTTTCATTTAAACCGGTAATGTTAAAAACTGCTGGTAGGGCTGGATCAGCTTTTACACAAAAAGGAGCTATAGAGGGAAAAACAGATCAGGTCGCCCTCCACTCAAAAATCATAATTAACACCAAAGACCTGATCTGAACGGGCCAACGAATCCTGTTCACTTCATGAGTGGGAATGGAAGTTTCTTTTCTTCCTCAATAACAACCCTTCCTATTTTATAGGTATTGTCCCAACACAGAATCGCCCTGTATTTAGTTATAAAAGAACCGACCAATGAGTCAACAGTCACCGTGTTCACATAACATACCCTGTACTATAACAGATATACATCACACATGAATGTGAAAAAATTGTGAAAACACGAGGTAGCACCTCACGTGCGCACCACCAAGGGAGCTTACTGGTTAGTTATCACCAGTCATGCCCACGTTTCTCATCATTGGTTGCTACCTCGCAAACAAAAATAAACAAAATCGGTGTCCAGAAACCCAGTGAAAACCAGTGAATATGTGTATATAATAACACACATTGACCCCGTGTGAGTAAAATTGAGATAAGCCAACTCAGTTACCAACGAACCACCTTTAATCTCAACTCGAGGGCTTATTCAAATTAAAAACATACTGCATGTTTGCAGACCATATAATGTTGGGCCGACATGTTTCATTGCCTGTAAATTGTAATGGCAATTTCTTCAGGGCACGAGGGCCTTATCCACCTTTTCTGGACCCTTATTGTGAACACGCAGTGACCGGTAGCAGCCAAGGCCTCTCGTACCAGCTAACCACCGTGTCACTGAGGGACTAAATACTATTTGTAGCCCTCTTTCATGTAAGCGGACACATTTGTTGTCCGTGTGTGCATTCGTCACCCGACGAGCCTCTATTCTAACATTCAACCCAGGTTCGACATGGGTTGCCCCGAAGTCTGGACTCTGGTTACAGGTGGAAGGGGACATAATGGACATGGTTATGGGCAAGATTTCACCTGGACATACTGGTGCGACAAATTCTAGCTCAGTGAGATCCAAGGTCTTAAAATTTCCTGACTTCACTTGTTCTGAACAGGAAAGATTAAGAACTAGGGGGCATATTTACAAGGGAATGGTGGAGCGTGGAGTTAAGGACAAAATGCTAACGCACCACTATGCCATTCCGAAAACGCAGGGATGAGCCATATTTACAAAGATACCTGCATTTCCCCTAGCGCTGGAGCTAAATTAGGCTGTCTAGCGCCAACGCAGGCACCCTTGCACAATAGTGCAAGGGTGCCTGCATTAAGGGAATGATTGTTTACATGCAGGAAAGTGTCCCTTTCTGCACATAAACAAGCACAAATTGCGATTTGAAACTTCTATGTGTGCTGCATTGTGCCGCACACATAGAAGTTGCAAATCATCATTTTTAATGAATGTTTATGTGCAGGAAGGGACACCTTCCTGCACATAAACAATCAATGGTGTTTGCTGTTTCTATGTGTGCTGCACAATGTGGTACAGATAGAAACAGCAAACATGAGGAGAAATAAAGGATTTCTCCTCATTTCACCATGTTAAGACCAGGTTTTACCTAGTCTTAATTTTGGCACTGCCCCATATTTACGCCACTCTTGTAAATATGGGGCAGCGTCAAAATCAATGGGTGTTGCGGTGGAACATCTACCGCAACAGCCTTTGCCCACCCCTTTCAAGCTAAGTATTGCATGAAAGGGTGCCTTTCTTACAAGGTGGAGTTAAGCCACGTTTAGTGGCTTAACGCCGCCTTGTAAATAAGGTGAGGCCGCTATCGCCACAGGAAGGACGTTAAAAGTTACGTTCCTGTGGCGATAGGGGCTAGTAAATATGCCCCTAAATTTTGGAATGGTTCAGGATCATCTCATGAAGGGTGTGCTACTCCTTCCTCCATCAATTACTATAACTTCAACGATGCATGCGGGCATGGTTGGGTGTCAATAGTGCACTCAGAGGAGAACCAGGACAGATGGTCACCTGTGAACAGGCTTCATTCTTCCAATTGGAAAGAATTAGATGCAATAAGATATGCTCTATTTGGACATTTGGACAGTTCTTTCTCTCCACCACAAGGTCAGCTCACAGTTTGGTTGTCTATTACTGAAGGCACGTGTTCAGTCGGATTGAGATAGAATCTTTGAAACACCCGTTCATTAGACAAATATGCAAACATCCACCGGTCATAAACACTTTACTGGACATTTCACTGTGCCTCTTCCTTAACTAGTTTAGCCCATCTTGCTTTAGCTGCTGATGAAACTGGACCAAACGGTTTAACACAAGACAACAACAATTGTGGTACACCATCTACCTCAAATTCACTTGTTCTGTTCTCATATTCCTTGAAGCATCTCACCACACACAGTTGAGAATGATCATCATATTTAGAGCAAAAAAATGAATAAGACCTGGGTTTTTTCCATTGAGGTATGTGAAACATTACTCCATCATCATTGTAAAGCCTATTACTCACCTCCAAAGCTCTCACATCTACAAGCCAATGTGCCTGTCAACTGCTTCACAGATAGAAAGCTATTTGAAGACCAATTCTCAAATATCTTAAAGATCGAATATATGTCCCATAAAAAATAACATCTTGGCCTTTGCGGTCCTCGCAATCTTATTTCCTTTCAGAAATATACAAATCAAAATATCTCTACCTATAGATTTTCTATCAATCATCTTATGACCAGTGTTAAGTATCCATGCGAAGCCAGCGGTGAGTTATTACTTTTATTAGTGATAGAGAAGGTGGGGCCAACACATCCAATCTCCTCTGCAAAGACGAGTAACTGTACAAGTTGGAATCTCCACAAGGTTCCTACTACTGACCAGTAGACATTCCACATATCATCATAATAAGCCCCTTGTGATCCCAATACATTCAATTGTAAACAGAGCACATCTTTCCCCTATAAATAATATAAACAGAATAAATCATGGACCAAAATACACACAACAATATATCAAGCTAATAAACAGAATTAATAAAAGAAGCACAACAGACGTGATAGCTACAACTTCAAGAGATATAATCCTGCAAGTACGCAGGACATTTCATTTCTCCTCCAGATCTACTGTTCATCTGTACCTCTTGAGATTTACCCTCCATTGTACCTTCACTCACCCTCCTATAAAGGTGTTAATTTTCTTCCCTGCCCCCAGCCACACTCTCACTCAAATCACCCTCACTGGCATCCACACACAGACCAGCTTGCTTGTTCATCATTGAATCATCAAACCAATAATTAATTTCCTTGCCCTTTCCTTCATCAACACTCCCCTTCAAACATTTAGCAAACCCACTCATGTGCCACACCTTGCCATCACTCAACCTCGCAGAATTAGTAAAGACTTCCTCCAGCCTACAAGGTTTAGAGAACTTGTTCTTACCTTTCTTAACTTTAAAAGGCAACTTGACTCTTACCAAATCTCCCACCTTGATCTGACACTCTTTAGAGTCTTTCCTCTTATCATGATACTCTTTTTACTTCCCTTCACCTTCACAATATTATCCCTTACGTCATCTGGGGACCACTGCAGTAATCTAGACTTCACCAACCAACCTTGGTTATCCTTCGTCAAGGGCACTCTGCCCTCATGATGGTGAAAGGGTTCAAACCAGTAGTAGTGGGAGTGGTGCAATACATCCACACCGTTCTTTTGATGCTCACCCTCCAATTCAACCTCCTACACTTGGCTATCTGAAAGGATCCCTTTGTAACCCTCTTGAATCCCTCGACTTCTCCATTTCCACTAGGATGATAAAGAGAGGTGAAACTGTGTTCAACCCCATTATGCACCATAATTCCTTTAAAACCTCACTCCTGAACTGTACCCCATTATCCAAAACCACTCTTTTGGGAAGTCACTCTCCCAGTAAAATTCCATCCAAGATTGCTACAACTGAATCAGCATTGGTACTGCAAGCAAATTCAACCTCTGGCCAAAAGTAGTCCATGGCCACTAAGACATTCCACTTACTACCATCTTCCTCGCTCACAGGACCCATTTTATCCACCCCTAAGGTTTCCCAAGCCATATCAGGATAAGACGCAGGATGAAGCAAGGTTTCATCAGCACTTGTGACTTATCTGCCCCCTCACACAAGTCACATTCCCTTACCAGTCTTTCCACCTCCAGGTCTATTCCAGGTTTCCAGTAAGATGCTTTCACTTTCCTCTTACTCTTCACCATGCCTAAGTGTTCCTCATGACACAATATCACTATAGCAGTCTTCAAAGATGTGGGTGGAATTATCCTATCACCTCTTAAGACATTGTCATTCATCACTGTCAATTTGTTGCATACCTCCCAGTAGGACTTACATCCTTCACTCAAGGTTCTTTTGTTTGGCCATTCCTCCACCCCATACCTCCTTACTTCCACCAATGTAAAATCTTCCTCAAATGCTTCCTTCCATTCCATCTTGGTGATGGCATCCAACTTCTCTGCACACGCCCATGCCACACTATAATAATCACCACCACCCTTGGAAACCTCTTCTAAAGGCAATGGCAGTCTGCTCAGACAATCAGCCACTCTATTCTTACACTCGGCAAGTAATATAGTTTGAACAGTAATCCATCAATCTCACTGGCAACCTTGCAATCCTGGGAGTGGCTTTCAAAAACCCTTCAGGTATCAACACTTTCAATAAGGGTTTGTGCTCACTTCTAATTTCAACCTCATAGCTCCAAAGAAAATTTCAGAAGTGTTCCAAACCCCATACAATTGATAGTGTTTCCTTTTGGATAACAGAGTATCGCTCTTCAGAAGGGGATAACGCCCTTGAATCAAATGCCATGGAAAATTCCTTCCCATTCTTATCCTTCAGGCTGAACATAGCACCAATGCCTTTCATACTAGCACCCGTAGTCAGAATACACCTCAACTTTCGATCAAACCCATGTACATTTTCAGCATTATAAATGCTCCTTTTAATTAGGGCACCCGGTTTTATGGTATTTTTTTTTTAACATTTCCATCTGTATTTATCCATATTTATTTTTTACTGATGTTATTGGTATTTATCCATATTTATTTTGTGTTTTGAGAGTAAATGTAATTGTAAAATGGTATAGTACCACATTTATTTACCTGATTAACTTGCACTCATACTTTGATGCTGATGGAGCAGGGGAAACAAAATATTTTTTGTACCCCTTGGAAATTAATGACCTCATAATGATTAATGAAACTAACCATTTGAAATGCATGAACTAATCAACAAATGCACCTTTTTATTAAACATTACACGTGGGCAACTTGCTGATAATGCAAAACCTAATTTATTTACAAATGTGAAGCAAAATAACATTAGTATTGTGATTTGTGTAGTAAATAGAGTGAATTGCATGATTTATGTTGCGTAGTAGAATTGCACAGTGGCAAAGAATGCAGATGGTAAGTAAAATGGCTTTAAATGTCGCTTCTGCTAGGTAATACCTAACAAGGGTCTTTAGAATGGCGGGTGGTAAACAGAAAGGCTTATTTTCTTTGTTTTAATTTCGGTTGTGTTTGTTCTTATATTAGTTTCGTTCGGGCCTGCTAGGCCATGCTTCGAAAATGGCCGCTGGAGAAGGACGAGGTGCGTGCGCTGAATAAAATGGCCCCCACACATGGGCAGAATGGATGCTCCAGTCACGTGACTGCGGCCTGTGCTTGGAGTGAGAGATGTCAAGGCCAGTCTGACCAGTAGCAAGGATCGTGCCAAGAGTTCAGTATAAATCCATGGGAACCGGATGGGAACATCGAGCGACAGAGAATGAACTAATGCATGACCATCGGAGTTGTTACAAAGAATATTAACAAATTGAATTAACTTTGGACATTTGCAGATCACAAGAGTTATTGTATGCTTTATTGTCCCCAAACCAGTTCGAACAAGGAGGGCGATGAGGTGACCATCACCACCCCTCCAATGGACCAATTAGCGTGATTTCTGCCCGTAAGGATTGCAACTTTTAAGTGTAGTGAGCAAGAGAATAGGGTATAAGAGAGTCTGCTCTTCCGTTATAAAAAAAGCTTGCTTATTCGTTTTCTACCTTGATGCTGTGAGAGACTCTGTCATTCTGGACTTTGAACTTTGACTGGGGAAGGAACGAGACCATTGCGGGAGTTTGCCCGGGATGAGATTGCGTCCGAGGAGGTTAGCGGGACAGTCAGTCAGTTTTGGGAGTCCTATCCTGTGACCTGCAGTTCATCTTTCTCTCTTTGGTGAACCATTCGTGTCATCGCCCTATGGCCAAGGATAATGAATATTTTCATATCTATATTCTTAAATTTACTTAAAACTTAAATGCTTTTGATATTTCTAAACGTATCGTCTAATAAAGATCTTTACTTATATGCTCAAAGAATTTAGATAAAATTATTTGCTAACTCTAAATGAGTCTGTGGTTCTTAAAATAAATTGTGATTAATAAGTGCTATAGGTTTTAATTGTGATTGAGCTGGTCTTAATCGCCATCAACTGATTCTACTAGTTGGTCCATCGACCGAATAGCGGAATACCTTGATGTCTAGAACCGACAGGATCCTAAAAGAAATGTATATAAATGTATAGTTTATAATTCTGTCGCTTTAACAAGGTATCCCGTTTGTCCAGCAGCTCATTTTTCCTTAGCGTTCTCGATCCAGAAAGTTGAGTGAATATATGTATGCGGTGCAATGGGCCCCACCAGCATTAGGTTTTATATGACTAAGAAAGAGTAAGTGTTTCTGGATTAGTGTCACAAGGAAAAGTTTATTTTAGCCGCGCTGGATCAGATTTCTTGGTAGCAGAGTTATGGTTACTATAGATTAGTTTGGTGATTATTGATTTTTTTTTTTTCATGTTTAACACTCTATGTTGAGTTCGTATTACGTTATGTGTAGTCAAAATTTTGAAGCTTCCGGGAAGTAGGAAGTGGACACGGGTGGCAAGAGAAGTCACACGGAATTGTGCATTGTCTGATCTCACATTTGGTGATAACACAGGACTGTGTTATGTTAGGGAAATTTAATGTACGAGTTGTATATGAGTGAAATAGCAACAGGTTTTCTTGTGAAACTTTGGCCTTAATTCTCAGGAGCAGTATAGTCTCCACATTACGATAGGGGTCGCATATTTACGTTTGCACGCAAATTTGATGACATGATAGCTAAATCAATACCTAATATGACAAATGATATCAGAGATCCTAGCTTTTCCTCAAGTAGTACCTCTATTTCATCAGTGGATAGTGATCCTGGTGAAGGTCCTAGTACAGCTATTACCTCCAATCCCCCATCCGTTTTTTTAAGAGAAGTTCAACGCTACCGTTTGGGGAACAAAAAGAAAAATTTCACCGAAGAACAAGGAGGGGTGGCCAAAAACACAAGGGCAGGAATAAAGGCAAGAACAGAGAGTCAACAAGGCAAGAAATAGTAGAGATTGTGAACCACGATGTGGACAGCAGTAATGACACAGATTTGTCCAATGCACTGAGTGTTGTTAATCTATCTTCTAGAATACTAACTGCACAGGATATCTCTGTATTGTGTAAGGGTCTTAACTTTTGTGTAACTGACAGACCGCTTTTTGAGAATGTACACTTAGATTTATTTAAATTTGTGCGCAAACTCAAATTAAAGAAATATTTTGCAGAACATCCGTCAGTACAACGTGTGATGCCTAACACTGTTTGTGATTCAGAATTCTCTATCTCTGACTTAAATGTTATTCATTTAATTACTACTCTGCATGATGAAGATCATGCTGGTGAGTTAGTAGACTTTGCACAAGATCTTAACATACATGAGGATGTAAATATAGATAGTGGGTTACGCTGTAAGTCCAAGTTCATTCCTTCTAATATTACCAATTCTGTCATCGATGAATTTTCTAACAGAGTTATCCAGGACCTGTACAAACTAGAGGATAATCATGCCACACATAACAAATGTGCACATGCCCCCAATTTGACCAGACAGGAAAGAGAATTCTTGCAGTCCATTCGAGATGATTCTGCCCTGGTGGTTCGTGAAGCAGACAAGGGGGGCAACATTGTCCTAATGGACCGTGATGATTACTTGGCTGAAATCGATAGACAGTTGAATCAGAATACTTGTTATGAGAAGCTCAAATCCAATCCAACTGTAATGATAGAGAAGAAGATAAATGCACAATTAACGGATTGGCATGAGTCCTGTCTCATCACTGATTTGGAACATAGGTATCTTCTTGCACAAAACTGTAGATACCCCTGTATTTACGTCCTTCCCAAGATACACAAGGGGGGCCCTTTTCCACCAGGAAGGCCAATTATATCTGGCAATGGGGGCCCCACAGAAAGAATTGCAGAATATGTTGACACCTTTCTCCAGCCCTTTGTACTAAATCTACCGTCTTATTTGAGGGATAGTAGAGACTTAATCTGTAAACTTGAGGATTTCAAATGGGAAGAGGACGTTTTCACATTTGTTACCATGGATGTGGAAAGTCTTTATACTTGTATTCAGAGGGATTGTGGTTTAAGATCATTGAAATTCTACTTATACAAACGCAATGCTAAACATTTGCAACATACGCATATGTTATTGCACATGTCTGAATTGATCTTAACACAGAATGCCTTTATGCACAATGGTGAGTAGTTTCTACAAAAGCAGGGCACTGCAATGGGCTCCAGGTTTGCTCCATCTTATGCCAACCTCTTTATGGGGTTGTATGAGTTGGAGCATGCCTGGGGCTCAGGTGCGAGTAAGTGGATCGACAACATCCTTTTTTTTGGAAGATACATTGATGATGTCTTCCTAATTTGGAAGGGCAGCAATGCAGAGCTTGATCAATATTACACATATCTCAATACCAATAAGTTTAATGTTAGGTTGACTATCACTAGCTCTAAACATGAAATTGAGTTTTTAGATCTCAGGTTGTATGTAAAAGGAGATGTAATACACAGTTATATCTTTTGAAAGTCCACTGCATGTAATAGTGTCCTTCATGCTACCAGTTGCCATCCAAAAGCCACCATCTCTGCCATCCCATTTGGTGAGATGGTAAGAGCACGCCGTAATTGCAGTGAGGAACATAATTTCATACAAAATGTTGAAAAAATCAAAAGAAATGTTGGTGAGAGAGGCTATGATCAGAGTTGTCTGCAAAAGGCTGAGAAAAAAATCAAAAAAACAAATAGACAATCCACCCTTTCCAATAAAAGTAGAAACAAAGAATCCACACGTTATGGAGATGTGGCATTCATAACAGAGTATAATGTTTACATTGGCCACATATTTAACATTCTTAGAAAAAACTGGCACCTTCTTACTTCAAATGCTCTGCCACCAGATATTGTTCCAACAAAGCCAAAGGTTGTGTATAAAAAAGGCAAGACAATAAAAAATATGTTATGTCCCAGTTATGTGAAGGAATCTAGGCCAGTAGCCAAAACATGGCTACCAGAGAAACCATGTGGTTTCTTCATTTGTGGTAATTGCTGCATATGCAGTCTGGGTGAGAACAAAACATTTAAATTTCAGTATAACAATTCTAAGGAGTTTAAAATCAAATCTTACATTAACTGCAACACTACACATACAGTCTATCTTTTGAAATGCGCTTGCAATAGAGCATATGTAGGGAGTAGTGTACACAGTTTAAAAGCACGTATACAAGAACATGTACGTGCTATAAAGAATAAAGATGAGAGATACCCAGTATCTTCACATATACATTTAATGCACCCTGAAAATACATGGATCACCTTTCATGCTATAGATCATGTATCGGGGAATGAGAGAGGTGGTGATAAGACCAATTATCTCAGACAAGTTGAAGCTCGATGGATATGTCGTCTGAGAACTGTGATTTTTGGATTGAACATTAACAATGAATTTCATCACTTCTTATAATGAATATACACACAACTTTATATATGCTATGCAACTCTATATATATTATATATCTTGGGTCTTATGACTGGTGTGAACCATAATATGGGACGCTTTCAAGATATATTAAGCTATATTATGTAATCACTGTGTCCATTCGTTAATATTGGCATTGCACTAGTGGTTTATGACATTTTGTTCATTTCATGAATTAGTCCCTTCTTTATTCTATTCCTCTACAGATTTTCACTGCTAAATCAATCCGTACAGCCCACAAGAGTGTTGGGCAATGTTTATGTGGACTATTTAAACACATCACAGGTATGCAGGATGCATTGTAACATTCTATAAATACCAAGATATGTTTGGAAATTTTGTATCCAACCCAATACATAGACCAACTGGATGGGCTTTAATGATGATGCTCACAATAGAAAGTGTTAATGCATTTCATTAGATATATCTATGTGGATTATTTGAAATAATGTATAGGCTTGCCTCTCTCTTTGTAATTTTTCTCATTGCTTTGAGTGCAATATTATGAAGATGTTATATATGCTTTACAACAATTGCATGGTTTATTTCACTACTGATAATATTTTCCTTCCTTCAAATGATTGCAACTGATGGTTGTTTATCTTGAGGTGTCTTCCTATAAATGTATTTGAGATTAGTTGAAATTCAATGCGGTCAATTTAGTACTTTTTTAGATTGGTCTATTACACAAAAGTGTATATTGTATTTTGTGGTAATATTTTGTAAATAATGGGGTTTTAAATGTGTAAATTTATATGCGTATTAATTTTTGTTTTGTATAAATTTCCATAGCCTTGAAGAAGTCCCATTGGGACGAAACGCGTCGCGTCGGCTATGAACTCTGTATCGTGTTTTAACAGGAAATTTTTGAACAAAGGAATAAAGGAATAAAAGATGTATATATCTTTCAAAACATGATGACTTATGTGACTCATTTGGGAGACGCCGTGCTAAAGTTAAATTAATGATTACTGTTCATTACTGTGTACTTTGACGAACTGTGTATAACAATAAATGTGTGCTGAGCCAGCTTGTTCCTTATAGTCTCCACATGTGTTTTATCCCCAGAGAAACGGGTTTACCTCTTGCTTGAGAGAAGGGTAAGGTAAAGGGAAGTGCTACACTTATCAAACAAAACAGTATTCTTGTAAGATGGAATAAACTATCTCTTTTGTTTAGAGAAACAGACAATGGAAATGTGTTTTACATTGTAACTAAACGATTCTGTTGAAAAGTAAAAGTTAAGAAAAGTGCCGATAATTTTTGTAAAGGAGGGGTCAGTAGAAGCAGGAGTAGAACTGACGTCAACAAGAACCGCGCTGGTATTGGCCAGTTGTGGGAGAACGAAGAGTTTTCTGATTGGTGCGTTGGTGTGAGACACGCTGGGATAGGTTAGTGTGAGAGTGACGTAGAGTTTTCTCATTGGTGCGTTGGTGTGAGACGCGCTGGGATAGGTCCGAGTAAGCCGAACGATAGAAAGAACCAAGTGGTGAAGAATTGTGTGAATTTGTTTCGGCAAAAGAACAGCGAAATATGGCTTATTATTACGATGAACGTGATAGAGAGAAACAGTCATGGTTTGCGAAGCTTAAAAATCTTTTTAAGAAAGACAAAAAGGTTGTAACTAGGGAAGGAGAAGTACTTCCTCCGCCGAAAACACCAGCATCTTATATGATGGTGAAATATGGCTATCATACTTGCATTTGGTTGGAAAATTGGGCGAAATATACCAAAGACGATGGAGTATTGGCATTTCCAGAAAATGGTTCGTTTAGCACGGCTGTACTTCGAAATTTGAGAGAGAAAATGATGAGACTTGAACCGAGACCTAGACCGACACAGTTCGAAGCCTTAGGTGAATGGGAAGGTGAGATGCATGAAAGGGAGAGACACAGAGGTTCAAAGAATTATAGTTTTATTCATGGAAGAGTATGGGGTATGAGTCATGAAGACAGGATGAGACGATGGCGGTATGCTAATATGACGGATGGTTTGTTTCCTGCCAAAACAGGTGAAGAATTAGCAGGGAGAAAGTGTACGGAGAAAAAGAAGCATGCAGTATCAGAGAGATATGGATATGGAGTTAGCGACACAGAGGATGAGTTTCTGGAGGATATTTTAAATAAAAGACCTCCTCCATATCAACAGAATTCTGCGGTGGTGACTCCAAATGCACCGCCAATGGACACTGTAAGAAATCAAAGCCCTGAACAAATTTCTGAAATAAATAGCCCATTTGATAAACTAGAAACACCACAGACTGTGAAACATGATAATGGTAATACAGCTGAACTAGCCAGAACCACAAGAGAGTTGACTGAAAAGATAAGAGAACTAACAAAGAATATGGAAGCTGTGACTGTGCCAGTGACGATAGGGCCAGTAATCCCGGTATTTGAAAATCAAAAGATAGATGAACATTCCTTGACAATTCCATTGAATTCTAGTATGCAAAAAGTAAGAGAAGGGATAATTCCAGAAAATAGAGAGGCAAGAGATTCTGCTGGTTCATTTAGGTCAAGTCCACCTGTAAATTTGACAATTAATGAGAGTCAGATAAATAAGATTCCTATGGGAACTGAGTCAGCGACTGAAACTCCAGAGAGAAGTGTGAACTGGGCAGAAGTAAATAAAACCCCTGTGGGTCCAACTGCAGAGGAATTAAATGATTGGGTGAGGAGCTTGCAGAAGAAAGATGCCGAACCACAACCTTTGGATGTGGTTAGATTAAAGATAGATATGGAGGAATTGATTCTAGGGACTATTGGTACAGATCGATTGAAGTCCTACCAAGATGATGAATTAATGTTTATGTGTAAAAGCATCACGTGGAGAGCCAGGAACTTGCATGAGAAATTAGAAGAAACAGCGAATGAATTAGGAGGAGAGTTTGCAAAAATCAGGGGATTGCAGAAACCGTACAGAGTAGATTTCAGTGAAAAGGACATAGAAAATTTGAACTCTTCAGGACGATTAACACAGATAAAAGAACTGATTGTTTTATTGAGAAAATGGGGAGATGTAGACAAGTGGAGAAGTAGGTGGATAAGGAGAAAAGAGGGAACAACTGATAAAGCATCATTGGCTTTTCCAGTAATAGAGAAAGAACCGACGGTAATGGAATGTCCAATGAGAGAAACTCCAGGAGGAAGTTATGTACACGTCCCATGGTCCAGACAAGATATATTGTCATTTACAAATGACTTTCCAAGGTTGAGAGAAAAGCCTGTAGAATGGTATAGACAGGTAGAAAGGTTTGTAAAAGTTTCAAAAGTATTGTGGGAAGATCTGGATGGTTTGTTTGAGATTGTTGTTCCTGCAGATTTATGGACGGAGTGTAAAATTACGATTGATTGGCCAAAGGAAGAATATCCTAGAGATGCAAAAACAGGAGCCCCAGGTTCAGAAGTAATGAGAAAATATGAACGGGCAATCACATTTCTGAAAAATAAGATCCCACCAAAAGAAACGGACTGGGTAAAGATTGATAGAACAACTCAGGAGAGTAAGGAATCTGTACATGCTTATTACGAGAGGTTGCTTTTGGTTTTCAAGCAGTATAGTGGATACGAGAATTTGAGTGAAAAAGACACGAGTCATTTTGTGTATAGATTTGTGTATGGTTTGAGACCTGAGATAAGTGAGATGATTAAGCAGCATATGTTATGTTGGCAGAATAGCACAGTAGATGAGGTATTACGGTATGCAAAATATTGCAGTGACAATATTGAGTGTAGACAGCGTAAACTCAAGGAAAAGGCAATGTGGGCACAAGTAAAGGTTGCAGAAAAGCAAGAAGCTCAAATGAATAATCAGTCTAGTGACACAGGACAGACCAAGTCCAAACCGAATATTGGTAAGGGAAAAGGTCAGATGAGTATAGAAGAAGCTAAAAAGAAATGGCCATGTCATAATTGCGGAAAGTTAGGGCACTGGAGAAACGAGTGTAAATTACCTCCGAGAGTTAATGCCGAGAATCAACCATTAAATCCACAAGTGCAGAATGAGGTGAGTTACCAACAGCCGCAGGTAGTTACTCAACAGTATCAGGTGCCACAACCACCTCTTCCAAAGAGTGTAAATCCTCAGAGATACAGTACAGAGGCAGGATTCTACGGAGGAGAGCAGGTAACGAAATTGCCGCGCGCAGCTGCTATTTCGCAATATTGGTTACGGCAGGAAGGAGATGACTCGGATGAAAGTTTATGACGGTGCCTAGGAGAGGAAGAGGAGTGCGTGCTTGGCGCAACTCTAGAGGTAGATCAGTCAGGTCCATTTGTGGATGGAAAAGTGAATGGTGTAAATGTTACATTCCTTGTGGACACTGGTGCTACCCGTTCTACTGTTAGATCAGTGGAAATTCCAAAGCTTCCTCTCTCAGGAGAAAATATCCAAGTTGTAGGTGTTTCAAACAGGCAGATTAAAACCCCTCTTACGAAACCAATAGAGGTGGAAATTGGTCCATTCAAAGATATGCATCGTTTTGTGGTGTGTGATTGTAGTCCTGTAAATTTATTAGGACGCAATCTGCTTTGCAAAATGAATTGTACCATCTATTGTACTCCAGATGGTATTGCTTTCCAGACACCAGATGAGGATGTTCTGTATATAATGACAATGGCAGAACTAGAGCCAGGAATGAATGAGATGTTTCCTGTGTTTGATGCAGAGAAAATCCCTATTGAATTGAAAGGAACATCAGGTCTGATGTATGGGATTTCAAGGGTGAAGATATTGGATTGATGAGAGAAGTTGATCCTGTAAAAATTACTGTAAAAGAAGGAACGAATTACCCAAATACCCCGCAGTACAAATTGACGCCAGAAACTATTGAAGGAATAACCCCAGTAATTAATAAGATGATTGAACAGGGAATTTTGAGAAAAATAATGAGCAGTCCATGTAATTCTCCTATTATGGGATTGAAAAAGCCAAATGAAACATATAGAATAGTACAGGATTTGAGAAAGGTAAACAAAATTGTTATTTCTTGCTGCCCAATTGTGCCAAACCCAGCTGTAATACTGTATCAGATTCCTCATTATGCAGAATGGTACACAGTTATTGATTTGTGCCATGCATTCTTTTCTATTCCATTGCACCCTGACAGCCAGCCATTATTTGCGTTCCGGTTCGGAGAGCATATTTTGGCATGGTGTTGAATTCCTCAAGGGTATACTGAAAGTCCTTCTATTTTTAATCAAATTCTGAAGAAGTCCTTAGAAAGTTTGAAAATGCCTGAAAAATCTGTGATGGTCCAATATATTGATGACCTATTAGTGGCATCAAAGACCAAAGAAGCATGTGTTATGGACACAATTGCTTTACTGAATCATTTGGCAGAAGGAGGACACAAGGTGTCCCCATCAAAGCTGCAATTTTGTTAACAAGAAGTACAGTACTTAGGTCATAAGATTGAGAAAGGGATGAGAAAAGTGACAACAGAAAGAATAAGGATTATAAAAGTAATGAGAGCCCCAATGACACAAAGAGAAGTGAGAATGTTCCTTGGAATGGTTGGATATTGCCGACAGTGGATAAGTAGATTTTCATTGATTGCAAAACCTTTACAGCGATTGACCAAGAGTGATGTCAAAGATCCGATTGTGTTGGATGAGGAAGAAATGAAAGCTTTTGAGCAGTTGAGAACAAGTTTGTGTGAGGCACCAGCATTGGGAATGCCTGATTATGAAAAAGAATTTGAGCTGTATTGTATTGAGAGGGATGGATGTGCACTTTCTGTATTGGTGCAGAGGCATGGAAAAATGAGACGACCAATAGCTTATTTTTCAGCTGTTTTAGACCCAGTAGCAAAAGCGTTGCCTGGATGTCTGAAAGCAGTAGCTGCTACTTGTGTGAGTCTGGAACAGAGTGAAGGTATTGTGATAGGATATCCTTTGAAAGTATATGTCCCACATTCAGTTGAAATCCTTCTGACCAAAACAAAAACACAATTCATGACACATAGTCGGCTGACTAGGTATGAAAAGGTGATTTTGGGTGCAGACAATGTAACTATTGTAAGATGCACAAGTGTGAATCCTTCCACTTCACTGCCAGATGCAGTAAATGCAGAGGTCAGAGATGAAATTGATCATAACTGTTTGGACGTGCTTGAATTTTGCACAAAGCCTCGATCTGATATTAAAGACGAACCTCTAAAAGAATCAGATTATGTGATGTTTGTGGACGGGTCATGCCTGAGGACAAATGAAGGAGTTTTAAGTGCTGCATATGCTGTATGTACGGTGGCAACCATAATGGAAGCATCTTGTTTGAGAGGAATACGTTCAGCCCAAGTTGCTGAGCTGATTGCTTTAATTCGAGCTTGCAAACTGGGAAGGAATTTCGGAATTACTGTGATCACGGATAGCCAGTATGGCTTCGGAGTGGTCCATCATTTCGGACAGATCTGGTCCCAGAGGGGATTCCTGACTTCCTCAGGGTCTCCTATTAGGAATGGTGAGTTTGTGAAGAAGTTGCTTGAGGCGATACAGCTGCCTAAACAGATTGCGGTGGTAAAATGCACTGCTCACAAAAATGGAACTGATTACATTACTGTGGGTAACAATTTTGCTGATGAATTAGCTCAATATTGTGCCAGAAATATGACCTCAATGAATCGGAGAAGGGAAAAAGAAGTTGTTTCATGTCCCTTGCTCTTTACTAACCCAGTTGAAACATGGGAAGAGGTAAAACAATTGCAGGAAGAGGCAGGTGATGAGGAAAAAGACGGTTGGATAAAAGCAGGTTGCAGACGGAGAGAGGAAGATGAAGTTTGGGTTTACAGGGATGAAAGACCAGTTATGCCTGATAGCATGATCTCTAACATGGCACGGATGTACCATGGACAGGCACACATTGGTAGGGATGCCATGATCAGACTTTTCAAACAAACCTGGTACAACACAAAGTTTTGGGCTATAGCTGAAAGCCTTTGCCAAAGATGTCTTATATGCCAACAGATAAATCCTGGAAGGAAGACAGTGGTGAGTTTGGGAACTATAGGACGTGAAGGAGGTCCTTTTACCAGAATGCAATTGGATTTTATAGAAATGCCCCCGAGTAACAGATTGAGGTATGTCCTGGTGGTCGTCTGTTTGTTTTCTCGTTGGGTGGAAGCTTATCCGACAAGAAGGAATGATGGAGTTACTGTAGCTAAGCTCCTGCTGAGAGAATTCATTCCTAGATATGGCTTACCAGTAACGATCGAAACAGATAGAGGAACGCATTTTCAGAATGAAATCATTCAGTTAATATGTGAAGCACTAGACATTCAACAAAAGCTGCATTGTGCCTACAGACCAGAGGCTTCTGGAGTGCTAGAGCAAGTAAATGGCACAATAAAGAATAGGTTAGGGAAAATGTGTCAAGCCACAGGACTCAAATGGCCCAATGTCTTACCACTGGTGCTGATGAGCATAAGAAGCATACCTGACAGAAAAACAGGTCTGAGTCCACATGAGATAATAATGGGACGAGCAATGAGACAAGCATACGTACCTGTCAACAAACTGCTGACTATAACTGATGATCTCATACTGGACTATTGCAAAGGATTGGCTGATGTGGTGCTTTCTGTGTTTCATCAGGTTGGGCCGGATGCGACCACTCTTGAGAGAAAACCAGCTCATGATCTGAGTCCAGGAGACTGGATCCACATAAAAGTCCACAGAAGAAGAAACTGTTTGGTTCCACGCTGGGACAAGTCACATCAAGTGATTCTGGTGACAACAACTGCAGTAAAGTGTGCAGGTGTGAAAAATTGGATTCATGCCAGTCATACCGTCAGAGTTCCAGATCCTGAAGCTCGACCTGTAAGTCGACATCTGGAAATATCAGATACCAGTTCGGCGTCTGAAGCAGAGACTGAAGCAAAAAAAGTTCCAGATCCTGAAGATCGACCTGTAAGTCGACATCTGGAAATATCAGATACCAGCTCGGCATCTGAAGCAGACCAACCTGAGACCAGTGAAAGACAAACAGAAGAATGTGAAAATCAAAGAACGGATATTGAAACTGGAGAGACTGAACCAATAGACAGTGATGGTGAACAGCCAAGTACAAACTTTGGGGAAATTCCTCCGGAAATTATAGAAATAACTCAAGAGAATTCAGATTCAGATAGAGAAATTAAGGAAGTTGCGGAAGAAACACGAGGAGGGTTAGACTCAGAATTACAAGAAGAAGAAAACCAAGGAGATTCAAATTCAGACAAAGAGACTGTGATCATAAAGTTTAAAGTTAGAGAAAGTGAAGTGAGATCTGAGACAGAGACTGAAGAAAGTGAAGAAGAAATAAGGCAAAGAATAGGACCAAGAAAGAGAACTTGGAGAGCGGAACGAGGAGAAAGGGAGAACGAACTCAAAAGGCCAAGAAAAGGAGACAATTGGCCCAACGAAATCAAAAGACTGAGATATAAGATAATAAATTTGAACCAAGACAATGCAGAACAAGTAAATGAAATAACAAGTCAGAAAAGACAAAGAGAAACAAATAAAAGACTGTTGCAGAGACCAAAAAGAGTGAAAAGACCTAACTTGAAATACAAGTCACCTGAATGGGTATACATAGCACTGTCTGACATTAACGAAGTGGATAGCAGTCACGAGCACCCGGACAAAGACTGTGAGCAAGTGGGTGAGAGTGAACTGTGCCCATCCTGAAGAGGAGAAAAGAAAACCGGACTAGACACACAAACTGAAAAAGACAAGAATATTTCTGAAAGACTGAAAAGAGCACCAAAAGAAACTGATTAAAGGGTAGAACGGCAGAAAAGTCATTCTGAGGTGTGGAAACACATTTTTTGTACATATATTTAGATTATATTTCAAATATGGTAGACACTGAGAATAGAAGATCTAGATGTGGGTTTTTCCGTAGATGGTGTAAAATGTGTTTTTATTGTACAGGTTTTCTAATGCTTATTTGGTTTATTTTAGCAATAATAATTCCACTTAGATTAGTTGGAGAAAACACATCTGCAATCACAAATGACACGAATAGTGACAAGAAATCTAACATAGAGAACACTGCAACACTGATAGATAGTACTGAATTTCATAGGGATAAGTCAATAACTGATTTCTCCAAGAATGTCTTCACAAAACTTTTATATGAATACGTAGAAACCATGGATGTTCGAGATTGTTATGTATGTATGCAGTTACCTGCGTCTGTGACATAAGGTGTGACGTATCATCACCTTCCTTTGACGTATGGAATAACCTGTAGTGTTTTAGCTAGTTTATTTTATAGAACAGGTAAATTAGAGTATTATTACACTGACACAGATGCTGTTTTTGCTAAAGTTCCCATAGTCCCTGAACTAAATAAGGTGAAGTATGCAAAGATTTTGGAGAATTCTTCTTAGAAACGAAAGAATTAACATTAGAATATGCATTTAGACACAATCTTACTTGTAGGTTAAGGAAGGAAGAAAATACTTTTTAGACATGGTAGAAGACAGAAGGGTTAAGGTTAAAAGAAAAGCAAAAGGAGAAAAGACAAAAACCCCACCTTGGGCGTTTGAAGAGGGAGATTATGATAAGAGCGAAATGAATGCAGCCATGAGTTTAGATTGGCTCCAACAGGGAAAATTGTGTATTAGTAGAGACAACACTATGTATGATAACTATTTCGTGGGTTCTAGTGAGTGCCGACTGCCGAGATACATACAAAATTTTAGGGGGATGGGGATTCAAAGGAGGAAAAGATCCAGTAT
This sequence comes from Calotriton arnoldi, assembly GCA_963921515.1. Lineage (NCBI taxonomy): Eukaryota > Metazoa > Chordata > Amphibia > Caudata > Salamandridae > Calotriton > Calotriton arnoldi. The sequence continues at coordinate 874,113 of CAWUFW010001800.1, forward strand.
TTCCAGGGATCTATTATATTTGTGGAAACCAAGCATATTATAGGTTGCCGGACCATTGGTATGGAACATGCTATTTTAGCCTGGTCTTTCCAAAGATTTTTCATGTGGAGAGAGGAACGAAAGGAATTCACGAGATAGGTAAACCATTAACACGTAGGAGAAGGGAAAGCTTCTCAGAGATAATAGGTGACATTTTTGGAGCATTGATACCAGCAGTGGGTGTATCTTTGAATGCATACAAGATTCAGAAATTGTCTACTGTAGTAGATCGTTTATCAACGAATACTGCTGGGGGGTTCTTGATGGTAAATACCGAAATGGTTGCCATGAGAGCTATGGTAATGCAAAATCGACTTGCCCTTGACATTCTTTTGGCAAAAGAGGGTGGAGTCTGTGGAATGCTGAAAGTACAACATTGTTGCACTTACATTCCAGATAAAAGTCAGAATATACAGAAGAATATAAAGAACATTACTGATTTGCATAAAGAAATTACCCCACTGGAGGTTGAAGGTGCTTGGGAGAAACTTGGTAAGAGTTTTTCCTCAATAAAGAAATGGTTCACTGAAATAGGTAGTTCTTTTATTGTGAAAATACTAATTCCAGTGATCTTAGTAATAGTGATAATATTAATATTAAAATTAGCATATGTGTGTATTAAAAGGAGAAAAAGACAAAATAGAGCAAAAAGAGAAAATTTGAAAAATAAGGAAAGAGAAACAAGAGAAAGGGAGATGGGAGAGATTGAATTGGAAGAGTTTAAAGAGAACATGTACAAAAGGTCTAAAAGACAAGATGAAAAGAACACAATTGTCTAAAATAACAAATGCAAGTGGACAAGAAACAATTTTCCTGATAAATTTGTAGGGATAGGTTTAAGTGGTGATATTAAAAATCACCAAAGGGGGGAATTGATGGAGCAGGCGAAACAAAATATTTTTTGTACCCCTTGGAAATTAATGACCTCATAACGATTAATGAAACTAACCATTTGAAATGCATGAACCAATCAACAAATGCACCTTTTTATTAAACATTACACGTGGGCAACTTGCTGATAATGCAAAACCGAATTTATTTACAAATGTGAAGCAAAATAACACTAGTATTGTGATTTGTGTAGTAAATAGAGTGAATTGCATGATTTATGTTGCGTAGTAGAATTGCACAGTGGCAAAGAATGCAGATGGTAAGTAAAATGGCTTTAAATGTCGCTTCTGCTAGGTAATACCTAACACGGGTCTTTAGAATGGCGGGTGGTAAACAGAAAGGCTTATTTTCTTTGTTTTAATTTCGGTTGTGTTTATTCTTATATTAGTTTCATTCGGGCCTGCTAGGCCATGCTTCGAAAATGGCTGCTGGAGAAGGACGAGGTGCGTGCGCTGAATAAAATGGCCCCCACACATGGGCAGAATGGATGCTCCAGTCACGTGACTGCGGCCTGTGCTTGGAGTGAGAGATGTCAAGGCCAGTCTGACCTGTAGCAAGGATCGTGCCAAGAGTTCAGTATAAATCCATGGGAACCGGATGGGAACATCGAGCGACAGAGAATGAACTAATGCATGACCATCGGAGTTGTTACAAAGAATATTAACAAATTGAATTAACTTTTGGACATTTGCAGATCACGAGAGTTATTGTATGCTTTATTGTCCCCAAACCAGTTCGAACAAGGAGGGCGATGAGGTGACCATCACCACCCCTCCAATGGACCAATTAGCATGATTTCTGCCCCTAATGATTGCAACTTTTAAGTGTAGTGAGCCAGAGAATAGGGTATAAGAGAGTCTGCTCTTACTTTATGAAAAAAGCTTGCTTATTCGTTTTCTACCTTGATGCTGTGAGAGACTCTGTCATTCTGGACTTTGAACTTTGACTGGGGAAGAAACGAGACCGTTGCGGGAGTTTGCCCGGGATGAGATTGCGTCCGAGGAGGTTAGCGGGACAGTCAGTCAGTTTTGGGAGTCCTATCCTGTGACCTGCGGTTCATCTTTCTCTCTTTGGTGAACCATTCGTGTCATCGCCCTATGGCCATACCCTACGCCCTAGGGTATGCCCTAGGGTAATGAGCCTAACTTCTCACCCACACCACCACAAATAGAGTGTTTGTATTATCTGCTTTTGCCTCTGTAACCCAATAAGGGATTCACTGGACTCTTTGCATAGTGTACTTCGTTTCGTACACTATATAGAGAGCCAGCTTCCTACATCAGAAGTCTTGGAGAATTCCTTGAACCCATCTGATGTAGCTCCAAACGTTTCACAGGGGAACTCATTCCTATGGTGGGGTTTCCCAGCTTAATCTTTTAATTCAAAGGAAGGAAGACAGTCAGCAAACTTTATATCATGGAGAATGGTCTGTCTGTCTTAGGATGGGTGGGCCAGAGAGCGTTAGATATAATTTTGGACCCCAATAGTCAGGAGCAAGTTTTGGTCACTGAGGGTGGCGAAATAAGGGGAGGTAAATTTAAGCAGAAATATCCAAAAGTATTTTCAATAAAGATTGTGGGGGATATTCACAAGAACGTGCGCTAAACATCTCCCAAAAATGTTAACGCAACTTTACACATCGCAGTCTATTGCGGGAAAATAGCCCCATGTTAACGTGGAATTCACAACTCGGCGGTACCATGCGATAGTTTGCCGAAAACGCGGCCAATGTCCGCGATACAACCACCGCGACGGAAATAAAAATACAAATCCCAACGCAAAAAAACGTGCGATGAGCCCATTCGCGAAGAGGAAAGCAGCGATAAGCAGCGCCAGGCCCGCGATACACACACGGCAGGCGGGAATAAGCACAACCAAAGCAGGAAAAAGGAAGACAAACCAAACAGAAAACAACAGCAAAGCACAATGGAGGCAGTCGGAGCCAGTACACAACCCCACAAGCCCCATTGGCAACAAAACATTGTGCATGGCAGTCCATCAGAGGGTAGTGCTAAGCATTTGTTGTACTCACAGAGGCAAGAAAATGAGACACACACTCCAGAAAAAATCCAAGACCAATTTAAAAAGATAGTATCGATTTTATTGTAATTTTTAAGACCAAGAACTTTGATTTACAATAAGTACTTTTAAAGTTATGATTTTTCAGAGTTCGCAAAATATACCACTTTTGTCCACAATTACGCACCATTGACGTCAATGGAGAAAAGTGGAAAAATGTGCATAAAATCAGGCAATGCTTTCACGAAGTTCACCTTCTTGTTTTAGGTCGATAGCAGGACCAGGTCCAATGTACCAGCAGCAGAAGATCGGGAGCGTCCCGGATTCTGCTGGGAGCCGGGTGTTTTATTTATTTATTTATTTATAAAGTTTTATATAGCGTGAACTAGACCCGGTGAGGGTATCAGAGCGCTTTACTAATGTTACATCAAAAGAAATAAAGTGAGAACTAGGCACATAGATATGAGCAGCTAACAGGAGAGCGTGAATGTCCGTACTCATTGTAGGTCCGGAGGTATTCAGGAGTGCGTTAGTTATTCTCGCTTAGAGTTCATTGTGGATCCTGGTAGGTGAGCTGCGTCTGATTGGTACCCCACTTGCACCAGAACTGGGATCAGGGGAGAGATTTATTCATTAGAAGTAGTTTGACTTCTTTTTTGAAGGAGGAGGTAGAGGGGTTCATTCTGATTGCCGGGGGCAGGGCATTCCAGATCCTAGGTGATAGGCCGGAGAAGATGTGGGTTTAGGTTTTCTTTTTCCGAAATTTTTGAGGTTTCAGTAGCAAGGTGTTGGTGTTTAAGTAGTTCTGCTACTGCCTGATAATTCCAGTTTATTGGCTAGATACTTTGGTGATCTTGCCTCATATGGGAGCCAGTTTAGTGCCTTTAGATCAGGGGTGATATGGTTGTTCTTTTTGGAGCTGGTGACGAGTCTTACAGCCGCGTTGAGTGAGGCTCTTAGAGGAGCTAGTCTGGATCTCGGTAAGCCACATAGTGTTGTGTTCCCATAGTCTATTCTGGGTATAACTAGAGCTTGTACAGCTGTTTTTAGGTCGTTGTCGTTGAGGAAGTGTTTTAGTTTTCTGAGAATGTTCATATGAAAGTTTGCTCCTCTGGTGGCTGTGCTGATGTGTTCCTGCATGGTGAGATTCTTGTCAAGAATTATTCCCAGTGATCTTGTAGAGTCAATAATGTGTGGTGTGCAGTTGAAGGCTGTTAAGTGTTTCATCCAGTTTACTATGTCACCGGTCCTTGTGGTGGGGAGATTAGGAGAAAGTCTGTTTTGAGCGCATTGAGTTTGAGGTGGTTTTTTTGTCAGCCATATGTGGGTTTTTTGTAAAGTTGTGTTGAGTAGGCGGATATTATCCGGCGATGATATTTTTAGGTATAGTTGGGTATTACCCGCATACATGTGGTAATGAATATTGAGGAATTTCGGTTAAGGGCTCCATGAATAGATTGAAGAGGGTAGGTGATGAGGAGGAACCTTGAGGGACTCCCAGGGTGACCGGCGTGGTTGTGGACAGCGATTGTTTAATCTTGATTCTTTGAGTTTGGTTGTCTAAGAAGGAGGCGAACCACTTTAGGACAGCCCCTGATAAATCCATTCTGTCCAGGAGACTGTTATGTTTGACCGTATCGAAGGCTGATGATAGGTCTAGGAGGATTAGGAGGCAGAACTCGTTAAGGGTGTTGGTAGCTGACGCGTTACAACAAAGGGAGCCACTTTAAAAGACACTGCACAGGAGGGCTTAAAGGTAAGTCCAGTGGGTCCCACTTGAGGGGGAGGTCGCAAGGGTCTCAGGACCACAGGAGCACAGCTGGATCATCTTTACCAGGTCTGGACGGGCTGGGTGCAAAGCAGATATGTCAGCCTGGCACCGGGTGTAAAGATGTCGTTGCAGTTAGGACCAGGTAAATTGGAGAGGTGATTCTGGAACAGCTGGGCCACTGACAGGATGGGTCTCAGGGGTCTCAATGCTGCACGACAGGTGCATGCTTCTAGGGTAGTTGGAGTCCGGAACGGACTCTTCGTCTCACTGTTTGCTGTATTGCATTGGTACGGTGCGGCTCCGGTAGGTCCTGGTATCTCCAAACTTTGTGGGAAGACAGATCCGACCCTCTGTTGCTGATATACCTATACTGGTTTGGGTGCTGCTTTGGAGTCGCTAGGGAGCAGCAAGTCGACAAACCGGACTTAGCGGGTCTGGTGCCTGCGATGTGCAGGGGAGTGACACCTTCACTCCAAGGGAGGTTCTCTGCATTTTCTTGAAGGCTGGAGGAGATCCAGTTTTCTTGGAGTCTTCACGGGGTCAGAACGAGACTGCACAACCACAATTGTCAAGTCCTTGACACAGCAGGCAGGGTTTGGTGCCAATTTTCTCTGCAGCAGGGCTTCAGTTCTCGGGCAGCAGCTCTTCTATGCCCGTCGAATCTAAGGTTCAAGGTCCAGGGATGCCACCTAAATACTAAATTTAGGGGTGTTACAAGGGGAGAAAGGTAGTAGCCAATTGGCTACTTACCCTTAGGGTGTCTGCACCCTCTAAGTGACTACTTCCTGTGGGAAGGGGCACTATCCTTGCCCTGATAGGTTGTTTTCTCATCATCTCAAGATGGTAAATTTTCAAGAGAGGGGTCCACATCGCCTGCCACACCTATGGTGTAGTGCTGGCTGAATGTGGACACTCATCCTCATCTAACTCATTTTCCCTCCTGTCCACCCACCAAATGAGGAGCAGGACAGGGGGTTGGCATCCCCCAATATCTGGGAATGTCTGGATTGAGCTTCAAAGTCTGCTTCACCTTTGAAGCTTCCCACCCTGGAAGGCCATTCCAGCCTGGAGGAGGTGTGAAGCACCCCCGCCCAGAGCAGGCTTTGTCTCAGGGTTCTGAGAGAGCAGTCTCTCACCCCATGAGGTCTGAAACATGTCTGTTGGTGGCAGACTGGCTATGACTAGTCAGAGACCACACCAGTGCTTGATAGGTTTTTAGGGGACCATCTAAAGGGTCTCCTGTGTGCATTAAAAAATCCAACACTGGCATCAGTGAGGATTCATTAAGATGAGATGTTTGGTACCAAACATTGTATGATACAGTGAAGCCATCATGGAGCTAGGAAACTAGTAATGACAAGTATCCAATCTATGTTCTCTCTGTGGATTCCCTGTGCACTTATAACATCTCAGAATGGCTCAGATATTGCAAGGTCATATCTGCTCATGCAGACATGTCCACACATGTGATGTAGTGTACAGTTTTATCCATAATGGTGTAAGGAGACCCTGAGTCAGAAACTATTAAGATTTCCGCACCACTTAACTATATGTTACATGCCGGGTTATTGCGTGACAATTTAGAAAAGAGATTTACACTTCCATCACCCTGCGTGTCCTCCATTGCCCCAAGTACACACTCATTCTGCTGAGGAGGCCCCTCCTCCGCAGAGTTTTACGACTGTGAGTCAGAATCTGATTCAGACTCATCCTTGAACACACCCACTTTCTTGTTTATTTTACTCCTCCTGCAAACTTTAGCAAAATGCCCTAAAATTCCACACTCCCCACATTTATGGTTACGAGCAGGACAATTTCTACTATAGGCTAGATGGTCCTTATTGCTGCAACTGTGAAAAAAGAATGGTGTGGTTTAGAAGGCTGCGTATACGCATTATTTCCTATTTTCCTTTTGATTACGCACCTCCTTTTTTTCTTCTGTTTGGCCTTGCATACAAAATCCTTCTGCTCATCTTTAGAATTCATCTCAGCTGCCTTGGGACATTTGTTAGAAATTTCAGCCTTCTTTTTTACCACTGAAACCACTTTACTGAGTGAAGATTCTCCATAAATACTGAGTCTTTCTTGAATGTGTTTGTTATTCACATGCATGATGATTTGATCCCTAATCAACTCTTCATGCAAAGGCCCAAATCTGCAGGTTAACGCTAATCTCTTCACGGCAGACACTTAGGGGCATATGTACAAGCCCCTATCCCCCCCACAACGTCACTTTTTACGAAGTTGTGGTGGCGATAGGGGCATTGCCTTATTTACAAGGCAGCGTCAAGCCACTTAACGTGGCTTAACGCTGCCTTGTAAATAAGGCCCCCTTTCACACTATGCTTAGCATGAAAGGGGTGGGCAGTGGGTGTTGCGGTGGGCGTTCCACCGCAACACCCATTGATTTTGACGCTTTTTCCCTGTGTGCTGCCTTGTGCAGCACACATGGGAAAAGCAAAATGCTTTGTATTGTTTATGTACAGAAAGTTCTCCCTTCCTGTACATAAACAATCTTAAAAACAAATGTCATTTTGTGACTGCATTAAGAAGGGGGAAATGCAAGGCTGCACCATATTGTTGTAAATACGGTGCAGCCTTGCGTTTCTGAAGTGGTGGAGTGAGGCCTTTAGCCATGACGGCTAACGCCTCACTCAGCCACTTCCTTGAATATATGCCCCATATTCTTCAATAGGCTCTACCTTATTTTGCTTCCGTCTGAAAAAATTGTGCCTGTCTATAGCTATACATACGGAAGTGAAATAATATTTGTCTAAATCCTCTAAAGCATTTTTAAACACATCCGACTCGCTCCCTATTCAGGGTTTTTCCTCCTTTGCATTATACACAATAATCCCTTGATGACCTAACGACTGCAAAAAAAATATTTTTCTTCATCTGTGAAAGCTCCTTGTCTTCAATTGTATTAATACAGTTTCAGAAAGTACTGTTTCCACTCGTTCCACTTGATAGGTGGTTGCCCCATACCTGTTAAAATGGTTATGGTGGTGTCAAAGAGATAGTATGGGATGCACACATACATACAACAGGATAAAAAAAAACAAATAAGGAAAAACATTCAATTACAAGTTCCTAGTCATACAGTGGAACTAGTTAGGTTAACAACACATGCCCTGGATCCTGAATGTAATTTCCTCTTCAAGAAGACTGCTGCTTACTTGCTGCTATGCACCACAATGAACTTGTATGTATAAACTATGAAAAAACCCTTGATGTTGTAAGTTATTTGCTCATACAAAAGAATGCTTTGTACCACAAGACCCTTGACTTGCCTTCAATAGTAACAAAAGGCAGTTCAGCAAGCTATTAGAAACCCTGCTGCAAGCTGTAAGCACACAGAAAAAATATTGTGGCTTCCTTGTTGTTTTGTACCACAAAATCCTTGACTTGCCTTCAATGGTACCATGAGGCAGTGCACCATGATATAGGAAACACTGCTGCAAGTAATAAGAGCAAAGAAGCAGCTGCCTCATGGTTAATTCGCCACACAAGGCAGTTCACAATACAGCTAGTGCAGCAACTAGAGTAGACGAATGAGTTCCTTGCCCCGCGTTGTTTCTCCTTCCACTGTGTCAACTACTTAGCACTAGAACTCTAACTCTTCAGCACTCCAAAGATGGTGGCATGGTGTAGACGTCAGACGTCATGCATTGGACAATGCGCTAAATGGACACATCCAATATGGCAGCAAGCCGTACGATGCAGCGCATGACACGTCGTCGATACCACAAACTGGATTGTAAGTTAACTGACCTCCCAATATGGCGGCATGCTGTTTAACGTTGCTCTGTGTGACGTGTACACTCTACGTACTTAGTGATGTGTACCTCCACTCCACAAGCAACATGCGCCCAGTCTCGAGAATGCTGTTTCAGCAGTGGTGCTGTGTGCCGTAACCAACTTGCACCCTTGCCAAATTTTGCTGAACAGGACCTGTGTTGTCCCCCATTCACCACAAAGTATCCTGCATGGATCACAGAAACCCTGCACACAAGGCTGCACACACAGTGTGACAGGTGAGCACTCCTGTCCAGTTCTGCACGCTGTGAATCAAAAGTTCCAGTCGTCGCACAAATTGTTAAGTATCCACTCGAAGCCAGCAGTGAGTTATTACTTTTATTAGAAATAGAGAAGTTGGGGTTAACACGTCCAATCTCCTCTGCAAAGATGAGTAACTGTACAAGTTGGAACCTTCACAGTGCCTACTACTGATCAGTATACATTCCACATATCATCGTAATATGCCCTTTCTGACCCCAATACATTCAAGTGTAAACACAACAACCAGCTGAAATGGCTGTTCTATCGCAAATTATTGTTTTATGAGATAATCCTTCCCCATACAGATGAGAAAGAAAGTTAAATAAATCGACTGCAGAAGCTTCCAAGGTATCCAAATCCCTCTCCATGAACCAACATACCCAAACCTTCCAAGCATCAACATATCTATTTCTAGTTCTCAGTGCCCAGAACACTCTGAGTACATTTTGAGACTTGTACGAAAGCCCTTCAAATTGCTCTCTTCCCCTGAAATCTTTCAAGAAAGAAGGTTCAGCCAATCATTGACCACTAGAGGATACTCTTCGCTGTCTAGCCCAAAAAGAAAATCTTGAATGGCTGGAATTAGTAAAGGAATTTCCTCCTCTGACTCCATCATCCTTGGCAACCGCACTTGACTAACTCTAAAAGGTGTCACAAGCACAATCTGACACCTCTGTCTCCTTACCATTAAGAGAACCCTCTGAATCACTGTAAATTGAAGGAAAGCATACCCTTTCTTTCCTCTCCAACCCTTCAGAAAGCCATCAACTGTATCTGGATTATCCCTCCAATTTTAACCCCTCTTAAGTTGTCTTGTTAACCTTGATGCGAAAAGGTCTAATTCCAAAGGACCTCAAAGCTCCTGCAACTTCTAAAACCCCCAATTTCCAGTCGCTGTAATCTTTCAAATACTTGGAATTCCAATCCGCTACACAAATCATGTGACCCAGAAAATACTCTACTCTTGGCGCTATCCTGTGTTCCAAACATTTTTCCCACAAGTCATTTCGCCACAGTTGCGTTATCTGCTTCCTCCCAAATGATTCACAAACTGTACCACTGACTTAGTGTCCATTTTCAATAAAACATTGCACTTAGCAATGATCACTTCAAAACTCTTAATGCAAACATTCATGCTTGCCTCTTCTAACAGTTTTTCTCCTCAAAGGAAAACCTCCCTTATGTCTCCTGTTGCCCCAAAAGAGCCCTCTAACCATGCAAACTCATATCCTTCGCTCACATAAAAACACAGATATTCTGAAAATTGCTCTCCCATGGCAAGCATCTATATTGTCTAGCCACCAGCTCAACTCTTCTCTTGCCTCCCTGGTTGTAAAGATCAGATCTCCATACCACAAACCTTTCCTTAACTTTTCCACCTTCAGTCTCTGCAAATCCCTGTAATGCAGCATCCCTTGAAACAGTCTGTGAACTGACGACAAGAAAAGACCTATCATTCTTCCCAGACACCTCAAAGTTTTCATGTCCCTGCTTACACTTCTAACTCCAGATTTTATCTTTTTGTCTTCCTTAGAGGTAAAATCAAACCTGTCTTTTATTGTATGCACTCGAAAGTCTAAATATTCTAACTTTTTTTTACTGGGATTAGTACAAAACTCTCCCTGCCTATCACAAACCTCAGTCTTTCTACCAAATCTACCATCAATAACAAATGTTCCCATCTCTTGTTGTAACTCTGGGCATGATCAAAATGTTGTCTAGGTACATGATCAACTGTGCTCCCCTTTCTCAAAAAGAATCCGCTATTGGTCATAGTATGTTGGTGAAGCACCATAGGGCCAATGCCAGCCCAAAATGAAGGCACATAAACTGATACAACTCTCTGTTCAGGAGCTATCCTCGTACTTATCTTGGTTTCCTTGATTCATCTGTAGACTTCTTCCTTGAAATTGACGTCCTTTGCCAGATCTTGCCTGTGGCTGCTTGTCCCCCTTCCAGAAATTTGATAGTGGGATTTGTTGAACAGATGTACGGAGAAATGTCCCCTTGCTCCAGCCCTGACAATAATTCTACCTGCCTGAAACCCTAGGGAAAGAAAACTGGGCCTTGCCCTAGGCTGTAAAAGTAGATACAAATTCCCTTATTCCTTTAACCAATCGTATCCAAAATGTAAATCTTTTGGGCCCTCCAGAAGTTCTTTATTTGCAAAATCACCGTGTTTGGACTTATGTTATGTTACTGTTAGACCTATCAGCCTTAAGGTGGTCTTTCTCCAAATATTTTGCCTGCTTGCTTCCAAATTTTGCTGAATTCTTTATGTTGACCTTAGGACTCTGTGCACTTTACCACTGCTAACCAGTTCTAAAGTGCTTGTGCTCACTCCCCTAATCATGGCTTGATTGATTTATCCACAATTGTCATATTCAATTTACCTACACGTCCCTAGCAGAGTGCACTATCTGTGCCCAAGGCAAGTAAATTAAATGCTACTAGTGGGCTTGCAGCACTGATTGTGTCACCCACTCAAGAAGCACTTTAAACATGTCTCAGGCCTGCCATTGCAGAGCCTCTGTGCGCAGTTTACCCTGCCATGTCGACCTGGCATTTAAAACCCCTTGCCAAGCCTTAAACTTTCCTTTTATTACCTTTATGTCACCCCTTAGGTAAGCCCTAGGTAGACCATACGGCAGGGTGCTGTGTAATTAAAAGGTTGGACATATACTTTTGAGTTTTACATGTCCTGGTAGTGAAAATCACCCAAATTCATTTTTCACTACTGTGAGGCCTACCCTTCTCATAGGATAACATTGGGTATTCCTTATTACACTCAATAAGTGGAAATTCCTGATTGAGAGGGAGTAGATCTGTCATGTTTAATGCCTCTGTAATGGTAATGATAAATGTTCTTCACTGGTAAAGTTGAATTTATAATTACAATTTTTAAAATGCCACTTTTAGAAAGTGGCATTTTGAATAAACGGATGGGTTATTAGCAGGAATAGGGCTGCAAGCAGGGAGTTGAGGTGATGTTTGGGTAGCTTGTTAAGCTTCGCAGTTGTTAAGGATTGAAAGTTGTGTTTTAACTAGCGCTGTCTCTATGAGGTTTACAGCACGCATTAACGCATTGTATCTTTGGGAGTTTTTTTGCTTGGGGATTTGTTTAGCAAACATGGGGGAGTATTCCTTTGTCTTTATAAGCATGTTTTATGGGGGGGTTTAGTGAGATTATGGAAGGTTGAATCACTGGGGGTTGTAGGTTTATATTTATATTTACATTCACTTTGATTTAAATTCAAATGGCACTGTTAGTTTGCATTTAGCAGCTGGTTTAGATGTCTTCTTTTAATTTTTCAATTACCCCTGATGAAGGGCCTTCATGGCCCGAAATGCATTGGGTGGAAATTACATGAGTCTACTTCATACGTATGGTTTACCACGTGTCGCTGTTGAAAGCCCGGATGGGTGTGCAGTAGACATTTGAAAATGTAAAATAAAGAACCATGTTGGAATCACGCTGTCCTCGCTGTGAGTGAAACGTTATGGATTAACTGTGGAAACAAAAAATTATGACAAGCATACTGCTTTACTTTTTGGATTAAAATTGGAGTATAACATGAGCAGCAGTTCACCGTGAGGATAAAATCCTTCATTTAGCAGTGCGACTGATGGGGGCGTAAATTATGCGCCCTATTGGTGCTTTATCACTTTTAGAAAGATGGCATTTTTCTGCTCTTAGCCCTCTGTACCTGCAGGCTGTCTCCAATACACGTCTGGGGTGGGTGACAGCTGGACCTTATGCATTCCTTTTAGACATCCACACACAAATGGAACCTAGGTGTGACTTAATGGATCTTCCTGAGAGGACGGGAGGGAGGAGCTGGGTACTGCCTCACACTTACACCTGAATTGGCTGTGCCCTGTCCCCACACAAAGGACTGCTCAACCCCCTGTAGTGAGCCTGGAGCTAGGGCAGGAAGGGAGGGATGACATCTGTGCACTTCAAAGCCCTTCTTTTAAGTCACCCCAACTTCAAAGGCACCGCAGGGCATATGAGCTGGACTTCTGACCCTACCACTTGAGTACACTTCTGGACCTGTGGATACTCTGCCAGGAAGAAGGACTTCTGCTGCTGAAGGACTGCAACTCTGTTGGACTGCTGCTCTGGAAGAACAGCTCTCTTGCTGTGCTGACCTGCTGCCCTCCTTGCCTTGGTGAGAAGGACTTGACCCACATAACTTGAAACCAGAACCAGAGTGACTCCAAGGGCTTCCTGGCTTGCCTCCTGATTGAAGTCTCAGGGACATAAAAGACTTCCAATCACCCTGCTACAGCACCTGGACTCTGCCATCTGTGAGTCGTGCCCTGTCATGTGGTGCCAATCCAGTCCTGGGCCCATGGAAGTGGGTATAAACTAGTACTGCCCCAGCAGAAATCCACAAATCGACGCTGTTGGGCCACTCGGAACCAGCGCATTACTCTCGATTACGAAGCATCGTCGCTTCTGTGAGGATCAAGAGCATCGCATTGCTGACTGTGCGGTGCATCATCTCCATCTCTGATGCATCTCTGATGTATCTCGACTTTGCGTGGCTCGTAGTCGCTGCATCGCCTCCATCCTGTGGATCGATGACAACGCATCGCCTCCACTGCTCCTCACATCTCACTCGGCATTGACGCAAACAAGGTACTTTGCAGTGGGCCAAGCTGCTCCCTGTATCCTACCCGCGCTCCATTGTGGTCAGCCTCAACTTTTGGATTTGACCCGGTCTAGCATGATCAGATAGCCCTGGTTGGCACTTTATGCTTTTAAGTAAATTTCAGTTAATTCTTTAAAAATTCATAATTCCTGTCCTACATATTTGATTGCAGTTGTTTTGGTTTTATTTACCACATCAAATTATTCTATATTTTTCTAACCTGGTATTGAGTTTTTTGTGGTGTTTTCACTGTGTTACTGTGTGAAGTGTTGCACAAATACTTTGCACATTACCTCTTAAGTTAAGCCTGACTGCTCTGTGCCAAGCTACCAGAGAGTGAGCACAGGATAATTTAGGTTGTGTGGTGACTTACCCTGGCTAGGGTTGTGGTTCCTGCTTGGACAGGGTGCATACCTCTGCCAACCAGAAACCCAATTTCTAACAGTTATGTTATGTCATGTGTACTTATAAAAGCAAAAGAACAAATGATGGTGGAATACTGAACAAATCAAACATTCACCCCCAGTTACAGATCTGAGTTTAATCTATTGTTCTTTTGCTCACCACGCAACCCCAATTTGGAACCAGCCATATGCAAATCAGTCTGGACCCTGCTCCCCATGAGAACAGTCTAGCCTGAACTGCCAGGCCAGGTCCTCCCTGGACCAGAAACAAGCATCCTGGGACCAGTTTCAGTGTATCATCAACCAGAATAGCTTGAATACAGTGACACAGTGAGCATGGGTCCCTCGTCTGGGCATACCCTTCCCACTTAGGGTGACAAAAGCAAAAAGAACAAATGATGGATGGAATGCTGAACAAATCAAACATTCACCCCCAGTCACAGATCTGGATTTAATCCATCATTTGTTTGCTCACCACGCCACCCCAGTTTGGACCAGGCCATATGCAAATCAGTCTTGACCCTCCTCCCCATGGTAACAGTCCAGCCCAAACTGCCAAGCCAGGTCCTCCCTGGACCAGAAACAGGGATCCTGGGACCGGGTTCGGGCTATTACCCCTCTTCAGCCAGGCTAGCTTGAATACAGTGGCACAGTAAGAATTGAACCCACGTCTCTTGACTGGGGGTGAGTGGTTGGAAATGTTTCAGTACTCCATCCATCATTTTGTTGTGTTTGTTATGTGTATTTATAAAGCACACTGTCACCCGCGAGGATATCCTGGCGCTGAGCAGGTGTGTGTGCCTAGCCGTGGTAGGCACGATAATTGAAAATGCAGTTCTTGTGATTGTTTCAGGATTCAAGGGAGAGAAGAGGAGGCTCTGATAGGAGGTGTTGGGGTGGCTGGTGGAAAGAGATGCAACTGTTCAGGTAAGTAAGGCATGAGTTGTGTCGTGCCTTGAATGTGTGTGAGGAATTTGAACTGAGCATTTTTGTGTATTGTAAGCCAGTGTAGTTCTCTGAGGTGTGGTGTGATGTGGGGAGATCCATGTAGGAGGTTGAGGATGAGTCTGGCTGCCGAGTTCTAGATGGTTTGTAGCCTTCTAGTGAGGTGCTGGTGATCCTGGCATAGCAGGTGTTACCGTAGTCCAGCTTGCTGGAGACTAGGGCATGAGTTACAGTTTTGTAGTGTTACTTTGAGTCAATTGAAGATTTTCCTCAGCACCATCAGGGTGTGGAAGCAGAGTACAGTGACAGAACTATTGGTCGTAGCATCTTAGGGCTGATTTGAAGATGCCTTAATATGCGGTGTCTTGACTTGTTCAGATTTCATCCTCCAGGTGCTTGAAGTGGTGTTTCATCAGTCTGAGTCCTCTGTTTTCCAGCTGGCATGGGGTCAGGCTCTTGCTGTTGATTTGTGATTGCAGGTGTGAGAAGTTGGCCTGGTATATGCTGTCCACTAATTATAGTGGGCACTTTGCACCAGTCCAAACAACCCCTTATTGGAGATAGGTTAAAGACAACCTTATTGAAAGCTATCCTAGTGGTAGCTATGGAGAGCAACCTTCAGGCTAAGTCTTGAAGGAATGTAAAGCAGCTTGTTTTACCAGTCTATAATCTCGTGAGTGACCAAATGAAAGAGGACCACACCAGGTATATATATAAAATATATGTATTTAGTCTTAAACACACCCCTCTAGTCTCTTTATGGGGCTAGAGTTCGAAGTACATAAGTTACAAGTCAGTTATCAACAGTAATAGCACAAATACACGTTTGAGCCCTAGGGGCGTACCAAACCATATACCAATAAAGTGGTATAAGAACCACGACTGAGCTAGACACAAGGCCTAGAGCCTGTAGAAGTGCTTGGCCCTCAAGGGACCACCCAAGGTAGTGACACAGGGGACCCACGGGGGACGCGTGCAGTGTGAGAACACAGCCACGAGCCACCGTTGACTTCTATGGGGAATGTCGCAGTTAGAGTTTTAAAGAAAAAGGACACTTAGAGGAGGACTTGGAGCAAACCCCTTTAGAACTAGGTTTTTCTAGAGTCTATACCCACGGGAGCACCGGAGTACTCGAGTTACCTCACCCAGGGAAGCCGGGTGCATAGGTGTCTTTCGGGGTCGGGTTTCGTCGTTGTTTTCAATGGTGATCTGCTGCAAAGTGCTGCTGGCGACCAAGTCGAAAGTGTTCGGGTGGATCCAAGGGTGGATCGAAGATCTGAAGAACCTGAAAGCAGAGGGGACAGAGTCTGGGTCACTATCCAGTGACCAGGAAAGCGATGAGCAGATGCCCACCGATGTTGGGTGCTTCAGGTAGGTTGACGGTCGTCTTGACTCTTCAGCCATGAGGTCCAGGAGGCATCGATGACAACCAGGAGCTGGATTCAAGCTGTCCCATGACGTCTGTCGATTGCAGGCATGTCAGCCACCGGACTGGACCCAACAAGCCTTGGCAACGGCAAGTCTTGTAGAAACAAAGAAAGGACGTTGATACAGACCAGCAAGGTCTGGGGGACTCACCCAGCAAGGGTAAGTCAGGGTACGTCTGGAGCAACCAGGAAAGCCCAAGCAGAAGAAGAGTTGCCTTTGGGAGGGCCCACTAGCCAACGGACTAGCGACCGCGAAGGAGCCTCGAGTGGACGCACTTGGAGCTGGCTCACAGGACACTCGTGGAGTGGAGGCCAGTGATCTTCGGTGCAGTTGGTGCTGGAGGCGGGGGCTACTAGAAGCCCAAAGCACAACTTCATGGAAGACCAGGAGGAGGATGCACTTGCAAAAGCACTCGGTGTCCAGGGGTCACGGTTCCACATTACCCACGACAGCTACGGGCCTCAGCTTTGCTGGGGACTCAGGGCAGCCTCGGGGAAGTCTGGAAATCCACCTCTGGTGATGCAAAGACTTCGGCGTCCGGTGGGAGCTTCAGCGATGCAGACCGGACAATTGCTTCTCAGGTGCCTGCCAAGCAGGGGAGTCACTCCTTGACCCCAAGGGAGATTCTTCAGTCCTCTAATCTTCAGGTAGAGCATCGAAGGTCCAGGATTCAGTGTCAGAGTTTCATCCAGGGTAATCTAAAGTCCTAAGGACTGGGGTCCCATACTTATACTAAGTTAGGGGGTTGGACATACTCTGGGGACCCACCTATGGGAGGGTCAGGGAAGAGGGGTGGTTACACCCATTCCCTTTGTCCAGTTTCACGCCAGAGCAGGGGCAGGTAGCCCCTGCAACCGGTTTGAACTGGCATATGCACAGGGACACCAAATGTGCCCCCAGTGCAGAACTTCAAAGCACCAGAGGGTGCTCCCGCACAGCCCCAATACACACTATCCTGTCTGGGGAGGTGGTTACACCTCCCTTCGACAGGAAACCTATTGTCCAGGCCTCCCCTGCCGGAGTTTCAGTCAGCAGCAGGAGGCCAGACCCGTGTCTGTGGCAGCGGCATCCATTTTGTGATGCCAGGGCTCTGGAAAGAAGTTACCGGGTAGCCCGGTGTGTACATGTCTCTCCCTCTAGAAGGGTGGAATGCTACCCCCGCAGCCAGGACTGGCGGGGGGTAGTATTCCAAGATGTTTGACACCAAACACGACATGTTTTGGTGCAGCCAGTCCAAAGTTAGCATTGTACCGCGAGGATATAATGCACTTAAGAGTATATGGTCAGGCTGTACCACAAACAGCATCATAGGAGGGACTCCGAACGCTGTAGAGGGGCTCTGCTCATGCAGGGGCACCCTCTCACATAAAAACCAAGCACTCTGCCTTCAGGATTGGTAAGGCCTGCCATAGGAGTGACTTATAGGTTTATATGTGTGTGCAATGGTAGTGATATAGGTAGCCTATACCACTGTAAGGGGTGCATGCACCACCTTACCCAGGCTGCAGTAGCAGACCTGTGGTGTCATTTTGGATGGCCTTCCAGGGGTGGCACAATACATGCTGCAGCCCCTGGTAGGCCTCTGAGGTACCTATGCCCTGGGTACATAGTATACCATATACTAGGGACTTTAAGGGCACTCCAGATTCCAATCAGAGATGTGCCTAAGGCACATGGAAACCATTTTAGAGAGGAAGCAGCTAGGCTGGGGTTCTGATTAGCAGGGCCCCAGCCAGACTAAAGTCGAAAAACAGTGAAGCATCAGCAAAAAGTGGGGGTACCCATGTGAAGCAGATCCTACTCTCCTACACAACCCCCCAAACGTAGGGACATTAAACTAACCTTGACCAGTTGAGTCTTCATGTTCTAAGTGGAAGTACCTAGAGAGTCCATCTGCATTGGCATGGTTACTCCCAGGTCTATGTTCCACTGTAAAGTCCATCCCCTGTAGGGAAATGGACCACCTAAGCAGTTTGGGGTTTTCACTCTTCATTTGTTTTAGCCATAGGAGGGGCTTGTGGTCTGTTTGAACAAGGAAGTGAGTACCAAACAAGTATGGCCTCAACTTCTTCAGAGCCCAAACCACAGCAAAGGCCTCCCTCTATATGGCTGACCAACGTTTCTCTCTAGGGGTCAGCCTTCTGCTAATAAAAGCTACTGGCTGATCCTGACCTTCATCATTCAATTGTGACAGTACAGCCCCTACCCCCAATTCAGATGCATCTGTTTGGACAATAAACTTCTTGGAGTAATCAGGACTCTGGAGAATGGGAGCAGTGCACATGGCCTGCTTCAGGTCATCAAATGCCTTTTGACAGCTAGCTGTCCACTGAACCTTTTTGGGCATTTTCTTGGAAGTTAAGTCATTCAGGGGTGTCACTATTGATCCATACCCCTTGACAAATCTCCTATAGTACCCAGTCAGGCCTAAGAAGGCTCTCACCTGAGTCTGGGTAGTGGGAGCAACCCAGTCCATGATGGTCTGCATTTTGCTCTGCAATGGTTGAACCTGGCCTCCACCCACAAGGTGGCCCAGGTACACAACCTGACTCTGCCCTATCTGGCACTTGGTGGCCTTGATAGTGAGGCCTGCCTTTTGCAGGGCCTCCAAAACATTTCTGAGGTGGACCAGGTGACCCTCCCAGGTGGAGCTAAAGACAGCAATATCATCTAGATATGCTGCACTGTAGGCCTCCAGACCTGTAAGGACTGTATTCACCAACCTCTGAAAAGTGGCAGGTGCATTCTTCAGACCAAAGGGCATTACCACAAATTGATAATGTCCACTAGGGGTTGAGAATGCTGTTTTTGGCTTTGCATCATCAGCTAGTCTGATCTGCCAGTAGCCAGCTGTCAGGTCAAATGTGCTTAGATACTTGGCGGAGGCCAAAGTGTCTATTAGCTCATCTGCCCTAGGTATTGGATGGGCATCAGTCCTAGTGACTGCATTGAGACCCCTGTAGTCCACACAAAACCTCATCTCTCTTTTCCCACCACTGGTGTGAGGTTTTGGCACAAGGACCACTGGACTAGCCCAAGGGCTATCTGAGGGTTCAATAACTCCCAAATCCAACATTTTCTGGACTTCTGTCCTGATACAGTCCCTGACATGGTCAGGTTGCCTATAAATCTTATTTTTAATAGGCAGACTGTCCCCAGTGTCCACTTCATGAGTGCACCAGGTGGTCTGACTTGGAGTCAGAGAGAACATATGTCTGTACTGATTGAGCACTTGTCTACAATCAGTTTGCTGCTGAGCAGTGAGGCTGCCTGCCAAGGCTACACCATCCACTGACCCATCATCAGGGTTCTGTGAGAGCAGGTCAGGGAGTGGGTCACTCTCTTCCTCCTGTCCCTCAGCAGTAGCCATGAGCAAGCCCATGTCTGCCCTGTCCACATATGGCTTCAATCTGTTGACATGGAGAACCCTGTGGGGACTCCTGGGTGTTCCTAGGTCTACTAAATAGGTAACCTCACCCTTCTGTTCAACAATGGTATGGGGTCCACTCCATTTGTCTTGGAGAGCTGCTGGGGCCACTGGCTCCAGCACCCACACCTTCTGTCCTGGCTGGTAAACAGTCAGTACAGCCTTTTGGTCATGCCAGGCTTTTTGAGGTTCCTGGCTAGCCTCAAGGTTTTTAGTTGCCTTTTTCATGTACTCAGCCATCCTGGAGCGGAGACCAAGTACATAGTCCACTATGTCTTGCTTTATGGGCTTGAGATGTAACTCCCATCCTTCCTTCACCAAGCACAATGGACCCCTGACAGGGTGACCAAACAAAAGTTCAAAAGGGCTGTAGCCAACCCCCTTTTGAGGCACCTCCCTGTATGCAAATAAAAGGCAGGGCAAGAGTATGTCCCATCTTCGCCTAAGCTTTTCTGGGAGCCCTTTAATCATGCCCTTCAAGGTTTTGTTGAATCTCTCAACTAAACCATTGCATTGTGGGTGATAGGGTGTGGTGAACTTGTAAGTCACTCCACACTCCTTCCACATTGCCTTCAAGTATCCAGACATAAAATTTGCACCCCTGCCTGATACAACCTCCTTAGGGAAGCCCACTCTTGAGAAAATTCCCAGGAGGGCTCTTGCCACCACAGGTGCTGTAGTGGTCCTAAGGGGAATAGCATCTGGGTACCTAGTGGCATGGTCCACCACCACCAGGATAAACCTGTGCCCAGATGCTGTTTGGGGATCCATGGGACCAACAATATCAATCCCCACTCTCTCAAAGGGAACCCCACCACAGGTAGTGGTATCAGGGGGCCTTTGTGGTGCCACCTGCCTTCCCACTGGCTTGGCAGGTTACACAGGAGTGACAAAACTCCTTGGTGTCTTCAGACATGTGGGGCCAGTGAAAGTGAGGGATAAGTCTGTCCCAAGTCTTGTTCTGGCCCAGTGACCTGTTAGGGGAATATCATGGGCTAGGGTCAATAGGAAGCCCCTGAACTTCAGAGGTATAACCAACCTCCTGGTGGCACCAGGCTTGGGGTCTCTACACTCTGAGGACAAGAGTCCATCATCCCAATATACTTTATGGGGACCACTAGCATTCCCAGCAGCCTCAGCAGCAGCTTGCTGTCTGAGGGGTTCAAGAGAGGGGCAGCTCTGCTGCTCCTGGCTCAGATCTGCCCTGGAAGGGCCCCTGTCCCCAAGAACTCAACCTGGTCAGGTTCAAGCTCCTCTGGGACAGTTCCTTCCTCAGGACTGAGATCATCCCCCTCAAGAGACTGATCTTCCTTCTGAGCCAAGGGGGAAGGCACTGCCTTAACCCTACTACTCCTCCTCTTGGATGGCACTTGGTCCATGGTTCCAGGATCCAAGGCCTGTTCAGTGTTAGACATTTTGCTCTGTGACCTGGTCACAGCAAACACATCTGCAAGGATCCCCAGCATTTCTGCATGGGTCCTGAGCTCCACTTCTGCCCAAGCTGAAGTTTCAAGATCATTGCCAAGCAAGCATTCCACTGGTAGGTTTGCACTCACCACAACCTTCTTAAGGCCAGTTACCCCTCCACAGGAGAAGTTAACAACTGCCAGAGTATGGTCTGTTCTGACATTGCTAGCATTGGTCACTTGGTACATTTCACCAAGTATAATCTGCCCAGGATCCACAAGGTCTTGTGTCACCATGGTGACACTTGCCCCTGTGTCCCTAAATGCCAAAGCCTCTTTTCCATTGATTAAGGGCTGTTGCCTGTACTTGCCCAGATTACTGGGACTCACAGAGGAGGTCACATCCATGCCTCCATCACAGACTAGTGTTACAAAAAACAAGGGAACCCAATATGCTATTGGTCAGGGACCTTGGGTACATTGACTATTTTAGAGGACAGTGGTCCCTAGACAATTAGATGAAATTTAAAGTTAAATATAGACCCAGTCAGTACTATATTGTCTGTCCAGCCGGACAGTTTTTTAATATACAGTGATTGTATAAAACCATTAAGACGAGAATTTACAAGCGGGACACAGCCTGCGTCCTGCTGACGTACATTTTACAAACAACATAAAGGAAGGGGTTCAGGCAAGGAAACCGTGTCTGTAATTACATTGGATATAAGTACAACAGACAAATTACGTTGCGCACACCATTACAAATTAAGCATTATGATATAGCCAATGTATATGGTGTACAGTTGTCGACGACGTTTCGATCCCTTTTTAAATCAGAGGGATCATCTTCAGGACATTAATAATGACATGCCTGTATACAATAGCTCAATTACTTAAACCATACAATGAAGGCGAGAAAGAATTGGGGAAAAAGGAGGGGGGGAAAAAAGGAGAAAAAGACAAAAATTATGCAGAGGGAGAGAGTGATACACATAAACTGATTCAATTTATTTCAAGTGACGTACATGAATTGGCCGTGACCAAGTAAGCCTCTAAGTAATACCAGAAAGAGGTTCAAGGAAAGATGTGAACCAGAATGCATGTGGCATGCTCTGGTGAAGGAGGATCTAGTGACTATGAAAAAGGCCGTGTCTCGAAAACAACCAAGTACGCGCCTATACGTTGCGTGAATTACAGTGGTCTCATGAGGAGAAGGCCATGTGAGAAACTGTCAAGGATTGCTAATCGTGATGACCACACAAGTAGATGCGCGAGGAAAGAAAGAAGGCGCACGCTTACTGCGAACTGGTGTGCCTGTCAATTCAGAGGCAGATGTGGGGACACCATCTGGCGTGTTTAATCAGCGCCTAATTATGAAGGGAGAATTAAGTTAACAGAGATTACAAGGGGGCTAGATTAAAGGTGCAAGGCATGGGAGGTCCTTACCAACGAGGATTAGGTGAACCGCGATGACTGCGGGGACCGCAACAAATAAGGGAGCAACCTAGAAGAGAGGGTTCACATGAGTGGGGTTACCACAGCAATGGGGCTAAGTGTAACCAGCAACAAGCAAGGCAGAGCTTACCTTAATAGGGAGCGTGCCAGAGTTGCAATGGAGCCGCTTCTGCGTACTCCGTGTTTATGCCTAAGACAAATTAAAAGGACAATTATTACTTAGTGAGGGAAATAAGTAGGGGCGGTGATAGAGTCTAAAACCTGCTCAATTGGATTACTTACCGAGCGAGTCAAGGCTTCAGGGGCAGTCCCCGCGGGAGTGCGAGCGCGAGCAGATCCTCAGCGCATTGGTAGCAAGGGCCATGAAGGCGGCTAGTAATATTACAATCAGGTGATCAAGGGAAGGTCATGTGACCAGGTGCTAGTATAGCTGGTTTCTCTACCTAGCTTGGCGGCCATGTTAGAATTGGTATAGGGCATGCAAGGACACCACGAAAGTGATGAATTGTGTACCATTTGAAACAGAAGTCGAAACATTATTCATAAGGGCAATGTATGCATATACAGCCGATATAATGCAAAAATTACATTACGAATTTAACCAAAAAACAACCAAGGAAGATAAGGTCTAAAATAGAGTCGGATATTTTGCAAGTTGTAATTGTGTACCAGATCAAGGCTTAAGGAACATTCCCCGCCAGAGTGCGAATAACTCCCGCGCATGAGTAGCAAAAGGCCATGATAGCGGCTGTTAATATTGCGATCAGCTGATCAAGGGTTGGTCATGTGACCGGTTGTTGGTATTGCTAGAAGGTCTACCTAACTAGGCGGCCATATTTGAGTTGGCAAAAAACATATAAGGACACCAGTAGGGTGAGGAATTGTATGCCTTCACAGCCAGTGGTTAGTACATTTTTTTTAAAAAAGGGGCAATGTTTGCATATGCAGCCAATATAATACAAAATTACAATTCAATTTAAACAAAAAAAAAAACAAGGATGGCGCTCCATAACGATAAGGTCTAGGGTTGAAATGGCCATATTGCGAGGTGTAATTGTGTACAGATAAGGTTCATAGTGCAATATGATTGTGAGCATGAAAATGCAGTGACATCAATATTAAAATCCATTTTAACCATAAAAGCAGAATTTTAACAGCACATCTTATTGATGGTGGACAATTAGAGCAAAGAGGTCCAATCTTCAAGGCGGTTTAGACCCGTATGTATACTTCCAGTTTTCAGGATCCATTTCAGTTCCTCTTTATTGAGTAATTGATGAATATCGCCTCCCCTGGGAGGTGGTTTAATCACGTTAATGATAGTCCATTTCATATCATTTTCCGAGTGTCCCATGGCATTGTAATGTTCAACTAATGGGGCATTTGGCGTGTTGCAACGAATCCTGCTGCGATGCTGGCAAATTCGTAAGCGTGCTTTCTGAGTTGTTTGCCCTATATATATCTTGTTGCATGGACATACAATGGCATATAGGATGTTACATGTGTTACAATTCGAGAACATTTTTCGCTCAAACTTAATTTTGGCATATTCAAAATCTCTACCTTCTACTGTCAATTCACACACAATACAATCCCCGCATTTAGCATGTCCAGTTAAAGGAGGAAGGCCCCAAAGATCGTTCAAAGTATTTTTGGTGTCTGGGGGCGGTAGAGCCGCTCATACCAAATGATCTTTAATGTTTTTGGCTTTGCGAAAGGCAAACAAGGGGCGTTCAAGATTCAGTACTCCTGCATTCAGTACTGTCCAGTGTTTGATGATACTTTTACGGATGGCATGTGATACTGGTGTGAAAGTAGTGACACATATCATACGGTCCTGTGTTTTCTTAGTCTTAGGTTCTAGGAGGACATCTCTGGGACAATACCAAGCTCGTTTGAGTGCATTGCGGACTAGTCTACGTGGATATCCACGGGTAGTAAGCTTGTTGCTGAGAATCTGTGCTTCCCTGAAGTAGTCCTTTTTAAGGAAACAATTTCTCCTAATACGGAGGAATTGGGAATACGGTAATGAATCCCTAAGGGCGCGGGGATGGTGGCTGTCATATCGAAGAAGCGTGTTGCGCTCAGTGGGTTTTCTGTATAAACTTGTTATTAGATGTCCCTCATTGTGTTGGATATTCAGGTCAAGGAAAGGAATGGTGTATTTGCTCTTGGAAAGAGTGAAGGTGAGACCACCACAGTTGTTATTTAGCCAGTGGAGAAATTGGTCCAAGGCATCATTGGACTCTCGCCAAATCATGAAAATATCATCTATATACCGCTTCCACAGTATAATACAGCTGTGGAAGGGGTCAGATGGTGATAGTATTGTACCAGTCTCCAGATCGTCCATATACAGGATCGCTAGATTTGGTGCAAAAACTGCCCCCATAGATGTGCCCCTGACCTGTCCATAATAGTGGTCGTTAAAGAGAAAGAAGTTTTTAGTCAGGCAGATTTCAAGGAGTTGCAGTATAAAAATTGTGGGTACTGCATGAGGACGTGGTCGTTTATTCAAGACTCGTTCAATTACAAGCATAGACTCAATTTGGGGAATATTAGTATAGAGAGACTCCACATCCAACGTACAAAGTGTGTCGGATGTGGGGTCAAAGGGATGTTCTTCAATGCGATTGATCATATCCATACTATCACGTATGTAGCATTCTGTGTCTGGTACAAAGTCTTTGATGAAATGGTTAATGTACTGGCCCAGGGGTTCTAAAATAGAGCCGCACCCAGAAACTATTGGGCGGCCAGGTGGTTTGTCTTGGTTCTTATGTATCTTTGGTAAAGTATATATCACTGGTGTTCGTGGTGATTTTACATTAAGGAATAAATGTTCTTTTTTACTTAGGAACCCTGTATCAAGGCCATCATTAGTCACTTGGAGAATAAGTTTCTGTATCTCCTTAGTAGGGTTTGTGGGAAGTTTACAGTAATGGTCAGTGTTACTCAACTGTCTAAGGATCTCGTTTATATAATCTCCTTTTTCCTGTAGAACAATACCCCCTCCCTTATCAGCTGGTTTTATAACCAGTGATGGGTTCATCTTGAGGGCAGAGATAGCCTTTCTCTCTTCAAGTGATATGTTGTATGGTACATAGCAGTGATTGTTTTCAAGACGGTTAACATCGTTTAATACCAATTTCTCAAAAGTTATAATCTCTCCTGGCACCATATTAGAAGAAGGTGAGAAATTGGAAGGAGGTCTAAACGGAGTATTAGAGTTGGTACAAGGTTTGGGGTTAAGAAGAAAATAGCTATGCAACCTTATTTTCCTAAAAAAAACTTAGAATTTCCGTCTGTAGGTCTAGGAAATTTGGTCGAATGGTTGGTACAAACGACAAACCTTTGCTGAGTAAAGACTGTTCAGAATTGGATAGTTGATGAGTAGTAAGGTTAAAAATAGGCAATAGAGAAGTGGAGACGGACTCTTCAATATCAGTTACCATTGGTAATGCTGCCGGCGTGTGTGTCTTTCGCCCGGGGGGTTGGGCCATCGTTGCTGTTGTTTGACTTTTCCTCTCTTGGGTGGTTCTGTTTGACCACGTCCTAAAAAAGGTGTCCTATTGGAGGTACTAGGGCCTTCTCCTGCGTCTGAATTATCTGAAGATTCAGCCGAGGTATCAGAAAAGCCCACAAGGTTCTGTCGTCTGTTGAAGCGACCCCACGGTCTTTGAGTTTGGGGATTGTTATAAGACCTATTAATATAGAAGTCCTTAGCTAGATAAGGATATGCGCGCTCCTGAGTGAAGCTTTTAATATCCTTTCTCACTTTATTTGCTTTTTTATTTTGCTCGAGTCTATGAAATTCGTCTACACTCTTTTGTACTTCCTCTAAGAGTTTTTTACCTTCAATCAAAGGTGTATTATATTGAATCTGTTTTTCCAGATCTGTAATTTCTACCGTAAGTTTTTTTAAGTTCTTCACTAGCTATATCGATACCCAGCACCATCCAGTGCCTGGAACAGGTGGTACCGATATAGCTAAACCCTGTAATGTACTTGGGAATGTCCGTAAAGATCCCTGGAACGTTACGGACTTGAAGTCCTGTAGGGATTATCTTGGCCTTTAAATATTCAGTTAGCATGCGTATCATTAGTTGCAAGCGAACAAATTTCTTTTTGTTTTTCTCTAATTGTTCTCCTAAAGATGTGCTGGCTTCTACAGGCGTATCATGGGAATCTGAGAGCAATGAAGGGCCCTCTAAAATCTTGTTGATGTAGTCATCAGAGTAGAGTGGTGTGTGGTCAGACATACCCTATTGTGGACAGCCAGTAAGGGGGAGGGGAGGTATAAGGGGGTGAGGCCGAGGGAGTACCCACTTGTTGAGAAGGGGATAAGAGTGCGATACCCTTGCAATCAGGGGATTGCGCTACATATTGTTACAAAAAACAAGGGAACCCAATATGCTATTGGTCAGGGACCTTGGGTACATTGACTATTTTAGAGGACAGTGGTCCCTAGACAATTAGATGAAATTTAAAGTTAAATATAGACCCAGTCAGTACTATATTGTCTGTCCAGCCGGACAGTTTTTTAATATACAGTGATTGTATAAAACCATTAAGACGAGAATTTACAAGCGGGACACAGCCTGCGTCCTGCTGACGTACATTTTACAAACAACATAAAGGAAGGGGGTTCAGGCAAGGAAACCGTGTCTGTAATTACATTGGATATAAGTACAACAGACAAATTACGTTGCGCACACCATTACAAATTAAGCATTATGATATAGCCAATGTTTGTCGGACGGCGTTTCGATCCCTTTTTAAATCAGAGGGATCATCTTCAGGACATTAATAATGACATGCCTGTATACAATAGCTCAATTACTTAAACCATACAATGAAGGCGAGAAAGAATTGGGGAAAAAGGAGGGGGAAAAAAAGGAGAAAAAGACAAAAATTATGCAGAGGGAGAGAGTGATACACATAAACTGATTCAATTTATTTCAAGTGACGTACATGAATTGGCCGTGACCAAGTAAGCCTCTAAGTAATACCAGAAAGAGGTTCAAGGAAAGATGTGAACCAGAATGCATGTGGCATGCTCTGGTGAAGGAGGATCTAGTGACTATGAAAAAGGCCGTGTCTCGAAAACAACCAAGTACGCGCCGATACGTTGCGTGAATTACAGTGGTCTCATGAGGAGAAGGCCATGTAATTACAGACACGGTTTCCTTGCCTGAACCCCCTTCCTTTATGTTGTTTGTAAAATGTACGTCAGCAGGACGCAGGCTGTGTCCCGCTTGTAAATTCTCGTCTTAATGGTTTTATACAATCACTGTATATTAAAAAACTGTCCGGCTGGACAGACAATATAGTACTGACTGGGTCTATATTTAACTTTAAATTTCATCTAATTGTCTAGGGACCACTGTCCTCTAAAATAATCCATCACAGACTAGGACAGTCTGAGTGAGTTCTCTGACTAGGCCAGAGCTCATCTCATTACCCAGGGTCAACCCTACTAAACCCTTGGCCTGTGTACTCCCACCACCAATTGTAACTGCACTAGGGGGAACAGGTGCCTTTGGGGCATTGGTGGGGGCTGGAATAGAGACTTTGGACTTGGTGCAATCACTGGTCCAGTGTGTCTTTTGCTTACAGACTTTGCACCATGGTTTCTTTTGGCCTTTTCCCTTGTTAGACTGTGAATCCCCACCTGAAGAAGATTTTTGGGGACCTTGTGAAGACTTCTGGTCTTTACCCTTCTCCCCACCCTTATCAGAGTTTTTAGAATCTTGCTTCTTAGGGTCACCACCTTGGTTCTGTACCTTCTGTCTCACCCTGGTTCTGACCCATTTGTCTGCCTTCTTTCCCAATTCTTGGGGAGAGGTCAGATCAGAGTCCACCAGATACTGATGCAACAGCTGATTTTGACAGTTATTAAGAATCTGCTCACTCATGATAAGATTGTACAATCCTTTGAAGTCACATACCTTACTGCCCATCAACCAACCTTCCAGAGCCTTAGCAGAACAATCCACATAGTCTACCCAGTCTTGAGTCTGTGCTTTTTGGGTATCTCTGAACTTTAACCTGTATTGTTCAGTTGTTAGGCCAAACCCATCAATCAGAGCACTCTTCAAGATTTTGTAATTGTCAGCATCCTCCTCTCTAACAGTGAGGAGCTTATCTCTACCTTTGTCTGCAAAGGAGAGCCACAAGATTGCTGCCCACTGCTCCTGAGGGACCCTCTGTACTCTACAGGCCCTCTCCAGTGCAGTTATCCATTTGTGGATGTCATCCCCACTCTGGTAGGGAGGGACAATCTTGCTCAGGTTTCTATGGTCATAAGACCTTTCTCTATCTCTAGGGAAATTGCTGCCACCATGGGACTCAAGTCCCATCTTTTTTCGCTGTCTATAGAGATCTAGGGACTCCCTGTCTATAGCCAACTGCTGTTTTCTGAGCTCAAGCTGGGCTTGCTCATACTGAATCAGTCTCTTTCTCCTCTCATGAGAGGATTCCCTCCCATGAGAGGAGACAGAGGTCCCTACTGAGGTGTCAGAGTGGGTAGACTCCTGAGAAGGAGATCTAGTCCTTCTGGGCACACTAACAACTCTTCCTATGGGGACAAAGGGGAGGTCATTCTGGGCCTCCTCCTCTTCCTCAGGAGTAGCTGCACTTTCCAGGTCAGGATCATTGTCATCCCCCTGGCCAGTTTCAGAGGTCAGGTCCTGGGTATTTTCATCCCTGGCCCCTGTAGGAGAGTAGGATCTGCTTCACATGGGTACCCCCACTTTTTGCTGATGCTTCACTGTTTTTCGACCTTAGTCTGGCTGGGGCCCTGCTAATCAGAACCCCAGCCTAGCTGCTTCCTCTTTAAAATGGTTTCCATGTGCCTTAGGCACATCTCTGATAGGAATCTGGAGTGCCCTTATAAGTCCCTAGTATATGGTATACTATGTACCCAGGGCATAGGTACCTCAGAGGCCTACCAGGGGCTGCAGCATGTATTGTGCCACCCCTGGAAGGCCATCCAAACTGACACCACAGGTCTGCTACTGCAGCCTGGGTAAGGTGGTGCATGCACCCCTTACTGTGATATAGGCTACCTATATCACTACATACATACACACATATAAACCTATAAGTCACTCCTATGGCAGGCCTTATCAATCCTGAAGGCAGAGTGCGTGGTTCCTATGTGAGAGGGTGCCCCTGTATGAGCTGGGCCCCTCTGCAGCGTTCGGAGACCCTTCTCTGATGCTGTTTGTAGTGCAGCCTGACCATATACTCTTAAGCGCATTATAACCTCGCGTTAAATGCTAACTTTGGGATGGCTGCACGGAAACATGTCGTGTTTGGTGTCAAACATCTTGGAATACTACCCCCCGCCAGTTCTGGCGGCGGGAGTGCCAACTTCTCACAGCCCCTCCCTCTTCTTCTGCCCCACCCTCTCTGCCTACCCTTTCAGACCTTATGGGTCTTCTAAGATCATCTAGCAGAAGCATCTCCAGGAGACGTTGGGTGTTGGCACTTTTGCCTGTCTTCAACTTCCTAACTTTGCACAACTCTCTCAATTCCAAGAATGTGAGGTTGTCATATCTGGATGGCAGGAGCTCACTGGTTCCTGGCAGTCAAGACATTACTAGTGTTGTGTGGTGTATGCACTACCTACTCTAGTGTGGCCTACTAAACTCTCTTGAGTTGTAGAAAGGGTGTGCTATCCCTTAACACACAACTCTAAGTTCAGTAGAACTTACTGTATCCTAAGCTTGATTTATATGTACCTAAGGTACCCTTAGTGGTTTTCAGTTGATCAATTCAATTGAGATTATCTGGTAAAACAATAGCAAGCTGGAATCCCACACGCTGCACACCAATGTGAGAAGTTGGCCTGGTATATGCTGTCCACTAATTATAGTGGGCACCTTGCACCAGTCCAAACAACGCCTTATTGGAGATAGGTTAAAGACAACCTTTATTGAAAGCTATCCTAGTGGTAGCTATGGAGAGCAGCCTTCAGGCTAAGTCTTGAAGGAATGTAAAGCAGCTTGTTTTACCAGTCTATAATCTCTTGAGTGACCAAATGAAAGAGGACCACACCAGGTATATATATAAAATATATGTATTTAGTCTTAAACACACCCCTCTAGTCTCTTTATGGGGCTAGAGTTCGAAATACATAAGTTACAAGTCAGTTATCAACAGTAATAGCACAAATACACGTTTAAGCCCTAGGGGCGTACCAAACCATATACCAATAAAGTGGTATAAGAACCACGACTGAGCTAGACACAAGGCCTAGAGCCTGTAGAAGTGCTTGGCCCTCAAGGAACCACCCAAGGAAGTGACACAGGGGACCCACGGGGGACGCGTGCAGTGTGAGCACACAGCCGCGAGCCGCCGTTGACTTCTATGGGGAATGTCGCGGTTACAGTTTTAAAGAAAAAGGACACTTAGAGGAGGACTTGGAGCAAACCCCTTTAGAACTAGGTTGTTCTAGAGTCTATACCCACGGGAGCACCGGAGTACTCGAGTTACCTCACCCAGGGAAGCCGGGTGCATAGGTGTCTTTCGGGGTCGGGTTTCGTCGTCGTTTTCAATGGCGATCTGCTGCAAAGTGCTGCTGGCGACCAAGTCGAAAGTGTTCGGGTGGATCCTAGGGTGGATCGAAGATCTGAAGAACCTGAAAGCAGAGAGGACAGAGTCTGGGTCACTAGCCAGTGACCAGGAAGGCGATGAGCAGATGCCCACCGATGTCGCGTGCTTCAGGTAGGTTGACGGTCGTCTTGACTCTTCAGCCACGAGATCCAGGAGGCGTCGACGATGACCAGGAGCTGGATTCGAGCTGTCCCACGACGTCTGTCGATTGCAGGGGTGTCGGCGACCGGATTGGACCCAACAAGCCTTGGCAACGGCAAGTCTCGTAGAAACAAAGAAAGGACGTTGATGCAGACCAGCAAGGTCAGGGGGACTCACCCAGCAAGGGTAAGTCAGGGCACGTCTGGAGCAACCAGGAAAGTCCAAGCAGAAGAGTTGCCTTCGGGAAGGCCCACTAGTCAACGGACTAGCGACCGCAAAGGAGCCTTGAGTGGACGCACTTGGAGCTGGCTCACAGGACACTCGTGGAGTGGAGGCCAGTGATCTTTGGTGCAGTTGGTGCTGGAGGTGGGGGCTACTCGGAGCCCAAAGCACAACATCGTGGGAGACCAGGAAGAGGATGCACTTGCAAAAGCACTCGGTGTCCAGGGGTCATGGTTCCACATTACCTACGACAGCTACGGGCCTCAGCTTTGCTGGGGACTCAGGGCAGCCTCGGGGAAGTCTGGAAATCCACCTCTGGTGATGCAAAGACTTCGGCGTCTGGCGGGAGCTTCAGCGATGCAGACCGGACAATTGCTTCTTAGGTGCCTGCCAAGCAGGGGAGTCACTCCTTGACCCCAAGGGAGATTCTTCAGTCCTCTAATCTTCAGGTAGAGCATCGAAGGTCCAGGATTCAGTGTCAGAGTTTCGTCCAGGGTAATCTAAAGTCCTAAGGACTGGGGTCCCATACTTATACTAAGTTAGGGGGTTGGACATACTCTGGGGACCCACCTATGGGAGGGTCAGGGAAGAGGGGTGGTTACACCCATTCCCTTTGTCCAGTTTTGCGCCAGAGCAGGGGCAGGTAGCCCCTGCAACCGGTTTGAACTGGCATATGCACAGGGACACCAAATGTGCCCCCAGTGCAGGACTTCAGAGCACCAGAGGGTGCTCCCGCCCAGCCCCAATACACACTATCCTGTCTGGGGAGGTGGTTACACCTCCCTTCGACAGGAAACCTATTGTCCAGGCCTCCCCTGCCGGAGTTTCAGTCAGCAGCAGGAGGCCAGACCCGTGTCTGTGGCAGCGGCATCCATTTTGTGATGCCAGGGCTCTGGAAAGAAGTTACCGGGTAGCCTGGTGTGTACATGTCTCTCCCTCTAGAAGGGTGGAATGCTACCCCCGCCGCCAGGACTGGCGGGGTGTAGTATTCCAAGATGTTTGACACCAAACACAACATGTTTTGGTGCAGCCAGTCCAAAGTTAGCATTGTACCGCGAGGATATAATGCACTTAAGAGTATATGGTCAGGCTGTACCACAAACAGCATCAGAGGAGGGACTCCGAATGCTGTAGAGGGGCTCTGCTCATGCAGGGGCACCCTCTCACATAAAAACCAAGCACTCTGCCTTCAGGATTGGTAAGACCTGCCTTAGGAGTGACTTATAGGTTTATATGGGTGTGCAATGGTAGTGATATAGGTAGCCTATACCACTGTAAGGGGTGCATGCACCACCTTACCCAGGCTGCAGTAGCAGACCTGTGGTGTCATTTTGGATGGCCTTCCAGGGGTGGCACAATACATGCTTCAGCCTCTGGCAGGCCTCTGGGGTACCTATGCCCTGGGTACATAGTATACCATATACTAGGGACTTATAAGGGCACTCCAGATTCCAATCAGAGATGTGCCTAAGGCACATGGAAACCATTTTAGAGAGGAAGCAGCTAGGCTGGGGTTCTGATTAGCAGGGCCCCAGCCAGACTAAAGTCGAAAAACAGTGAAGCATCAGCAAAAAGTGGGGGTACCCATGTGAAGCAGATCCTACTCTCCTACAGCAGGGAGCCAGGTTGTCAGTGCCTGCGGTGATCCAGCTGTTGAGATTTTGGATGGTTATCACCAAGGCACTGGTGTGCTCGTGCTAGTGCTCGGAGAGGGTGGAAGCCCACTTCTGAATTGCTTTTACCGCTGCAACGGGTGATTGCAGTGGTGGTAGGTCTGTGATGGTGTGGGATGGGAATGCTGAAACTGACA
Source organism: Calotriton arnoldi (assembly GCA_963921515.1). Classification (NCBI taxonomy): domain Eukaryota; kingdom Metazoa; phylum Chordata; class Amphibia; order Caudata; family Salamandridae; genus Calotriton; species Calotriton arnoldi. The sequence continues at coordinate 907,413 of CAWUFW010001800.1, forward strand.
AGGAAGTGGTCTGTCCACCTCATAGATGCTGGCTTGTCGAAGATGATGCAGCTGATTGAGGAGAAAATCGGGTCCAATAGGTGTCCGGCAGTGCGGGTGGGTTCACGAAAGTGCTGGGTGAGCAAAAAGTTTCTGAGGTTTTCTATAAGGGATGTAGAGTTTGGGCCAGTGCGGGCTTCTAGGTGAATGGTAAGGCCTCTGAGGAAGTTGAAGATGCTGGTGTTCATTATGAGGGGTGCGGCGGAGTCTGTGATTACACTCGCGAAATGCATACAGGGTCCTGGGGGTCTGTATTCAAGGGTTCCACCCAGGGAGAAGTTGGCTGTGATGTGTATCTTGAACATGAGGTATTCCATGTAGCTGGTGGGAGTGTCTGTGTAGGTGGTGCAGCTGATGTTTTTTTTAAATGGGATTGTGACACAACCTCTTGGTTTGTGCTGCTGGTCTTTTCTAATGATATTCTAGCCATTTGGGGTGGCTGTAGTGATGTTGTAGTATCCTAGTATCCTGTTCATCACATGCTCTGCCAGTGGAATGTTGCATTCATGATGTATTTCAGAATGTGAAGAAATGCCACAGTTGAGATGGGGCTGAGCAGCATGCTGGCTGCTCCTGGTGGGGCTCATCTACATATCTACAATAAATCATCTTGAACTTCATCTCTCTGTCTGGACTTGATTACTACAATCTTATGGCGACGAGGATGGAAACCTACCCATGTTCTACGTGCTCAACAAACGAAGTCAATGTCAAAGAAGTCAAGATTTTTCAAAAGAGGCAACAAGAAACTACAATTGAACAAGGACTCTGGCACCCTGAGCCCCACCAGTGACCACCTCACCGGTCGCCCTCAACCTGCACGTGCCAGATCCCACTTCACACAAGTCTGTCTCAAGTGAATGGACTTCACAAGCACCTCTTTGGCTCTACAGCGTGCTGTACTCTGTGTCATCTGATCTATACAATCTAGGAAATTAAGCATCTTCATTTTTGGCACTCCACATGTCACCTTTTCTAATTTGGACGCTGCACGCAATGAGATCTTAAAGGACATTTGTTCTACAGTAAGCCTATCAACCTGCGTTGTCATCTAGATGTGTGCACCTGATGGGAGATGCCTGCCTCTTTACGTTTTTTTGGTTTTTTTTCACAGAAGTGCACTTTAAGAGTCTTGGCATGTGCACTCGATCAAAATGTTTTATTACACCGCGACGAGTGAGTGCACGTAACGAACAGTGCATGTCTTTTTCTGAAGCATGATGGACTTGCTCTCTGGAGTGTTCCAACTGTGTCTACTCTTACTCGTTTTCGATTTGGAGCCAATGTGCACTCACAGTGTCTGGTCAGAGTGGCATTAGTGGATCAACTTCCATGCCACCATCTTGTGGATAAAGTCTCCTCACGCTGGGGATCAAGCTGGGGATCAAGCGGCAAAATAAATGTGCTGTAAGAATACAGGGACGCATTTCCGGTTTCAAGTGAGTACACTCTGCTTGTTTGTATTTTTGGGGTTTTCATTCCGGTAGTTTGCCATATGGAGCAACATTGGCAGTTCAACTGTTGCTTTGACATTTTAAAACATGGCACGAGTGATGCAGCGCGCGCACTATTACCTGCATTTGGAAGATACACAGCTGACTCCGAGCACCTTCTGTGACGTGTCCACTTGGGATTCTTCGTTCGTGGGATCTTCTCCAACCTTGTGGAGTCTTCGCTACTTTGTGCTGCTTACGGGCGCTGACATGCACTAACGCGTCGTGAGCCATCCGGCACGACGTTCTCAACGTGCCGCCATCTTCTGGTTGGCGGCTGCTTCTTTGGTTCTCCCTGGTGATTCACATTTGTGTTGCCAACCACGTGTAGTTTACACGCGTTTACATGCATTTTATGATCATGTACATGAGCCCCACCAGGAGCAGCCAGCATGCTGCTCAGCCCCATCTCAACTGTGGCATTTCTTCACAGAGTACCAACATTCTGAAATACATCATGAATGCAACATTCCACTGGCAGAGCATGTGATGAACAGGATACTAGGATACTACAGATGTCTAATGCAGATGTTGGATTTAGCCATGTTTTGAGGAGAAAGAGCAGGTCCGGTCTTGCAGCAGTTCCCATATCTCTGTGGTGTGTTTGGTGAGCGAGAGGGTGTTAACGAGCATGCATGCAAGTGTGGCATGTTTTTTGGTGGTGTTTGTTCTGTGTGAGTGCAAATGGGTGGCTGTTTTGCGTGAGCAGAAGCGAGAGGTGTGCTCCGTGCCGTTGGTGCTAGTTTGGTGGGTGTTGGGTGTGGGAGAGTGCACAAGAACTTGCAGGAGGTGCATGACAATGCTCCTTCCATCTTGTGTCGTGCAGTGTGGCAGCAGTGTGGCAAGCGACGACCGGGGTTAAGAGCATGGAGGAGCGCTGCAGGGTATTGATGAGTGGGTAGAATCAGAGATCCTGCCACTGGGTGCATTCCAGGCGTAGATGGGCACAGACAGGTTCGGCTTTGGCATGCGCACCAGTGGAGCAGGAAACCAGTCACTTTCTGTGCAGATGGATGATGTGAAACCCAGTGATGACATTTCCTGTGCAGGTGGATGATGGGAAATCCAGTGATGTCACTTCCTGTGCAGATAGATGATGATAAATCCAGCGATGTCTCTTCCTGCACAGAATTCGGTCGCAAAACAGTGATACATACTACTGGGAACTGGTATATGGAAGGGATGCTCTAAACACGCAAGTTACCGAATCTCAATTCGCCTTTTGTTCCTTGAAAAAACGGTTGCGACCTCAAAAAAGCTTTGTGCATCTGTTTGTGTTTTAGATACTAGTGGTTGTCATCGAGGTGTAGGTGAGTGTAGGCTATGAAGAGCAGTTTATACCACCCTCAGAAGTAGTCCAACATAGTCCATCTTTTGGGTATAGACTTAGTCACACTGTCCATACAGCTTAGTGAAGCTTGGTGTGAATGAATGAATAAATATTGGATTTGTATAGCGCTAACTTTGCCCAAGGGCGTCAAGGCGCTGGTAAGGGCTAGGGTGTATTTAATTTGGTATTATGAACAATAATCCGAGTCAACATAGTCACCAAAAGAAAACCACACCTTTTACTCGGATTATTTGGCTACTAACAATCAGTTTCCCCTCCTGAGAAATTGCTGTAAATAATATGAGGTACCTCGTGCCTCTTGCCTCCCAGGGCCACTCCTACTTCTGCATTTAATTCTGTACATTTCCTAATTAAAGGCTCTAAAAGGGTTATACGAAGCAGGAGAGTAACCGCTGCAAAAACAAGCATTTGCAATGCAATAGGTCTCGCATTACTAAAGGTTTGACTATTGGCGTTGCTAATAATAATGTAACACCAATAGCTCAAGCATTTAGTAATGTGAGACCTATTGCATTGCAAATGCTTTTTTTCTCTTGCAGTTGATATAGCGCGAACTCGATCCAAAGGTATAAGAAAGAGCGCACTACAGAGCGAGCCGGCAGTAAAACGACAGCCACCAGTTAAACCTAAAAAAATGTAAAACAACCTCCTTTTTAAAAATAATTAAATAAAAGCCCGCAAACGGAGGAAGGGAGCAATGGATGAAAGGGTGGAGGAGTGAAGACTAGGAGAGAGAGGCGCAATGGGGAGTGGGCACAGGAGTAACAGAGGGGAAGGTCATTTTAATCAAATAAAAAGAAGTATATAGTAGCAGTTTAGTTTAATAGTTTAAAAAGAAGAACCTCCGGTAGATAAAAGAAGCACACACACATTCTCTAATATTATACTCGGGTAAAGAATTACAAAAATGAGTTTATGTGCTCCCACGTGCTCCTCCTCTAAGCCGACCATTACTAACTTGGAATGCTCTGGTCGGTAGGAGAGGATGAACAGAGAATTCAGAACAGATAGGTTGTGATTTAAATCTGACTGAGACTCGTAGTGCGTTCCATGTGAGAGGCGCTCTGAGAAGCACACATGTCCTTTTGCAATGTATTGTTTTTGAGGAACCGGAACAAGCTTTGGTTGGGAGAGGACCAGGGGCATTTTATGTCAAGATTTCAGCCACTGAATTCGCCGGATTAAACCAGAACATGTTTTCCTACAGTACTTCACACACTTTTCTGTTGTTTCTAGGCACAGCAAATAACCGGTGTTACCATAAGCCAAATTAACGGGACTCATACATGATGGTAGTCACAACGATCTCCGCACTGAGGAATGAATGGGCATAGAGAACCGGACATGGTCACAGGACACTGATCTTGCACTAAGACAGCAAACGTGTTCATACATTGAAGAATAAAAGACACCCATAGTCCTAACATATACCCCTCACTAATTGCCAAGTCACCAATAATAAACATTGAAAGGGACAAAGGCTGGGTAGCCTACCCCCATCATCCAATATGGCAGCAATAGCTGCAACGCTCGAGAATACCTGGTGCTTAGGGACGGCAGTTGCTCCGGTTCAAACTTTGAATTAGAGCAGCGTGTTTTTTTATTTTTATGAAGCATCACCACAATGTTTTCCTGCCTTTCTGCACGCATTGCTCCTCCATATACTGCCCATAGATGAAATGAGGGCATCAGCGCGAGCTCGGGCTGGCTGTGCATGCAGAAAACACATTATCATCTGCCCAGGGAATAATTGCCTGGCGCTGCATACAGATATCCAGTACCCGCGCAGGAAATGAGATACGCTGTGCAGAGGCAGGCAGCAAGCATTGCTGTGGCACACGTACGCTTTCCAGAAGCAACGGCGCCAGTCTAGCTGGCTGCACACACCGTGCACATGACTACTGGGGAGGCGGGCGCTACCACTGTATGCAGCGCAGGGGAGGCCGTTCTGTTTCGCGCCATTTCACTCTGCACACAGAGGTGGATGCTTGAATTAAGTAACAGTCACATAGCGGCTAATCACGGGTGTGTGCCAGGGAGCGGCGAGTGGTGGTGTTGTAATGCCCAATGCTCCATGGCTCTCTTATGGGCAGCTGAGCTGGTCCAGAAACACCCCTTCCCAAGCCGGACTAACATGGCCCTATGAATCCGTGCAACTGAAAGCACACATGGCGCGCTAAAAATAAAAATGACAAAAAAAACAATTTCACTCCTGAATGACCCAACATTACTGGGGTTACTAGATAATGCATGCACATGCATTAAGAGAGATTTACCGGGGCCCCAGACGCCGCTTTGCTGCTTGTGCTGTCTCTGTCTCCCACAATCAATTGGAAAAACGGCACGGATTTGTCACGCATGCGTACGATGTAAGGCATCGCGCGCATGTGAAACAAAGAGTGCAAATTGAGCCACCAATCAGAAAACAAACAAGCACTGAAAATGCAACAGGACTCGTATGTACGCGAGCCCTGTTGCATTTTAAACGGAAGTGCGGGCATTAAAGACGGCATGAATGGGAGGGGGTGGGGGGGTGGTTGTGGTAAAAAAAAATATGGACTGCGGGAGGGAACGGGTAGAGGCAGGGGAAAAAAACGGTTTTTACAGTAAAGGGGCTGATAGCCTCGGAAGAATAATAATGACGACATGGCTGTCAGGAGGCGGGACTAAGAAGCTAAAAACCAATCAGAATGCTCAATTTATGATGGAAGCCAATGAAACTTATAGCTGGAAAGTGGGCGGAGCTTCCCCCAGCTATAGTGTATACTGCATGCCTCGCAAAGCGAGCAGCGTAAAAACCAATCAGAATGCTCAATTTATGATGGAAGCCAATGAAACTTATAGCTGGAAAGTGGGCGGAGCTTCCCCCAGCTATAGTGTATACTGCATGCCTCGCAAAGCGAGCGCTGCAACGCTATGCGAGACGTAACCAGAAATTAAGGGCTAACAATAAGTGAAGAAGGTAATTCTGGTTAAAAAATCACAGTCAGATTCAATTCGCGGATCTCTGCTGCCACCTTCTGGTCAGTTTCAGGAACAGCTCTGTTGCACAGGTTTGAGTCATTCGCGAGTCGCTGGTGCCACCTTCTGGTCAGCTTGAGGAACAGCTCTGTTGCACAGCTTTGAGTCCTGTATGACTTCCTGCCACAGACCTCGGATGCAAGGGCTCTCTCTCCAACAGTAAAGTTACCCTCCAAGGAAAGACTCCTTGTCCTCTCAAGCCTCCTCACTCGTTGCAGTAAAACTTTATGGACCTAAATACAGCCAAGGGTAGACAGATGGGAGGAAAGCGAGGGGCGTAAGCTGCACTGAGCCAACTCAAGCAGTGCAGATGGGTCCCCAACCTTTTAAGGGGGTCCCCTATTCCACAGAAGGCCAATATATATATCTAAGTTATAGAAGAGTCCTGGGTCCCCTCATAAAACCCTTCTGCGGGGGGGGGCGTCATTTTGTGTTACGCCCAGTGGTGTAACAATAGCCCCTGCAGCCCCTGCGCAGCAGGGGGGCCTCCAAGCTCCAGGGGCGCCACTCTGGCACTGTGCACAGGATCAGGCCCCTGGGCTGAGAGCCCCTGACTGAGTGGGGGGCAACTCCATGTACTTTGCAGGAGGGCCCCCTCAAAGTTAGTTACGCCACTGGACTTAACACACCTAATGCACCACGCACTGCGGTTCCTGGCTCCCCAGAATAAACATTGATCTCCAACCCAAATCAGCTCAGCAGGGGCAACGCAGCGATGGACACGGCAGGAGGACAAGGCAGGGTGGCTGCAGAGAGCTGGAGCAGGTGAGGAGCAGAAACGCATGCATGCCCAGCCCCTCAGGGCAGCAGTGGGCAGGGCAGACTTTGGAAGGTAAAATTTACTATTTTAACTCCAGTCCAAGGATATTTGGGGAAAAGTTATAAATTTCCCAAGTTTTTTTTCGGAAGGGTTGAAAAATAGTCATTTTGATTTGCAGAAAGTGCTGCCCTGAGGATGCAGTTCAGGGCAAAAAAGTAGGGCCCTCATTTTAGAATTTTGGCATAGGGCAGCGCAGCAAGGCACTTGCTGTACTGCCCTAGCAAGCTTCTTGTTGCTCTCCCCTACACCAAAGGGAAAGGGCAGGGATGCACCATATTTATGCAAAATGGTGCATTCCTGTCCTTCCCTCTGCGCTGGTGCCGTTTCGGCAGCCTAGCGCCAACGCAGGCACCCTTACACCATGGTGACAGACAGGATTGTTTTTGTGCAGGAAGGACAATCCTAATGCAGTACACATAGAAAGAGGAAAAAACGAAGAGAAATAATCATATTTCTCCTTGTTACACCTCACCTCGGGAGGCATACGGATTTTTCGCATTACCAGGTTTACATGATTTTGTAAATCTGGGGCAGCGTCATATTCCATGTGTGTTGCATGGGAAAACCCACCACAACGTCCATGGAACACCTCCCGGGCACAGAGTAAGGCGAGGCACCGATGTGCACTGCGTTGCCTTACTCTTGATTTTTGAGGCCACTCAAACCACGCAGAGTGGCTGGCCATGGCTTCATAAATCGGATTCAGAGCCCTGAGTCACACGTGTACCACTTTACGAGGTGCAAATGTGACACAGGGCTCTCATAAATATGCCCCGAGGAATACCATCAGCCACATGCAGTGCCATGCGAACGGATAACAAAGACCCCGACTGCTCATTCTGTGTCTCCTATGACACCAACACGCAGGACTCATTTATTAGACCTTAAAACAAAATACCCTGTACACCTATAGAAGCTTCAAACTCTCCTTCGTTGCATATTTTTCCTATGAAAGGAATATTACTCAGAAACCTCCTGGCCTTGCGTCCCCTGTTGATGCTAAAAGGGATCAGCTGTGGCCTCGGAGAGCCAGACACAAGGCTGATAATAAACGATGGTCGAACCAGGGTCGTCAATGACCCACAGGAGCTCGAAAATACAATAGCAAGAATTGACCAGACCACGATGGAAGCCTCGACTACAGCTCATCCAGGAGGCGCCCCTCCTCACATGGCTCTTTCCAGTGCCACTGAAGCCATCACAATAGGCCCCAGCCCCTCCGGCTCCTGAAACAACCATCTTCCTGGAGACAAGATTCAAGACAGCACTCCCTCCAGAGACACAGATAAGTCCTGATCTCCTCGTAAGGTCGAGGATCATCTAATGGGACTTAAATATGCTCGCGAGCCCCTTCTCTACACCAAATAATTTTACCCCTTGTATGTCTCTAATGGTGCAGCAATCTGAGGACAAAGACAAGGACTTTCCAAGGAAAGAGTGCCGCCCTGCAGGGCTGCAAAAGAAGTTCATCCTTCTAAAGTCAGTGAAGCGCTGGCAGCTGCAGCCTAGATTCTCACAAAACTGGCTTATTTCCCACCTCCCTCCTTACAAACGGACATTGCTGTTCAGAGGGTAAAGAGGCCTCAACGAATCACCCAACACCCAGTCCTTCTCCTTCCCTCATCCCATCAATCCCTGTTAATATACAAGGGTGGTTGTCTTCAGCTGGGCTCATAGACTCCTTCATGCAGGAGATGGAAGGCTCCCTGTGGTCTCTGAATGTGGCTAACATGGAAATCCGCTCTCACTTCCCTGAGACCTAAGGGACTGGCTAGAGTCCTTCTTCAAGGGACCCATATTTCACAGCAAGAAGGCAGTGAACAACCGCAACTGCGTAGATGGATCTTCGACTGCACAAAAGAGGCCAGCAGCATTTCAGAGCACACCCCAAATACCCTCCAAATGGGTCTACAACTTATGGTTCCAAAAGATAGAATTTGGAGAATGGACACACTGAGGTACAAAATGCTGAAGAAAAAAAGAAGTTTGGATAATTCAAAGAATACATAGACCTCAAAAAGGATTCAGGGATGTTTTTATGGTCCGGTTTGCATCATGTTTGCACCACTCATCATGGTACATGCGTGACGCAAACCTTTAAGTAAGATTTTTGAAGCCACACAAGGCATCTGGAGTAATGCAACGCAGTGCAAATCGCTCTCTGTAGGTCTCTATTTCTACTCCTGCTAGTTTGCCATCATGCCTGGGGTCCTACGTTAGGTGGACTTTTTTGAGTTGGCTGATCTTGACCTGTGTATGGCAACACAACTCAAAGGGTTCTGCCGGGATAGGGGGGTGCTTGGCAGGGGAAGTGCTACAAAGGATGATCTTCAGAAAGTCCTGTGATTCTGGGCCAAGGCCCAGCATGAAGGGTCAGTGAACGGTGTGGGAGATCCTGAATGTAGGGAAGGATCTAAGCAGATACAGGGGTTTCCAAATGGTCTACCTGCGGACTGCGGGAGCCCCTGTCTTTCAGGATGGGGAATCTTCGTGCCCAAAGTTAGCAGTGTGTTCTCCAGGGGCCTGTCCTCCGAAGAGCTGGAGGACAAAAGGGCGGAAAGAGCGCTGAAATTAGAGATTGTATAAGTAAAGATGCCTGCAAGGGATTTTATTCACTAATCTCAGTCAATTTTCCTACTAGTATATTACTGATATGTTGAGTCCCAAGTGGTGACTAACCATTAAACAAATTAAAACATGGATGTAATCATTCATACAGTGAATATATTTCAACAAAGCAATTAAAAATTGCAGCACAGGTATATCTTCTTTTCTAAATACAAAAATTTAATTTGTAACAAAAATGTGAGGGGTACATTCAAAGATAATAAAACATCATGATGGAGGATACATAAAGGAGCCTACACAATCATAGATGTCAACAACCATTCCAAGTTATATCACTGAGGGAACATGAGTCTACTAAACAGAACAACGAACCCTCAAACAAATTAAATATTGTGGAATTGGAGGTAGCAGTCGACGTTTCGGTCTGTTATGGCGATTACATCCGTCAGACCATCTTCAGGACATATGATTGTTTATAAAACAAGTCCCTCAAGCCTCCTTTGTAGGTCTACTCAAATCTGATTTATCAAGACTGAGAAATGGAGGTAAAGGCCTCACAACTAGGCACTGTCAAAGAGGAAGCCAAGCCTGGCAAACCTCAGTATATGAAAGTGATCATTCACTCTCACGGGTGTCACCAGTGAACACTCTTTCAAGACGTCCCGTAACCGGTAGTTAGCCGGCTAACTACCGTTTACGGGACGTCTTGAAAGAGTGTTCTTCGCCGTGCAGTCTGCATTTTGGGAGGCATAATTGATTGATGCTCTCCGTCACTGGTGACACCCGTGAGAGTGAATGATCACTTTCATATACTGAGGTTTGCCAGGCTTGGCTTCCTCTTTGACAATGCCTACTTGTGAGGCCTTTACCTCCATTTCTCAGTCTTGATAAATCAGATTTGAGTAGACCTACAAAGGAGGCTTGAGGGACTTGTTTTATAAACAATCATATGTCCTGTAGCGCCAGGATGCTCTTTTCGGAGTGGCAGCTTGCGCTTTATAAATAACCCATTACATTACATTACATTACATTACATTACAAGATGGTCTGACGGATGTAATCGCCATAACAGACCGAAACGTCGACTGCTACCTCCAATTCCACAATATTTAATTTGTTTGAGGGTTCGTTGTTCTGTTTAGTAGACTTATGTTCCCTCAGTGATATAACTTGGAATGGTTGTTGACATCTATGATTGTGTAGGCTTCTTTATGTATCCTCCATCATGATGTTTTATTATCTTTGAATGTACCCCTCACATTTTTGTTACAAATTAAATTTTTGTATTTAGAAAAGAAGATATACCTGTGCTGCAATTTTTTAATTGCTTTGTTGAAATATATTCACTGTATGAATGATTACATCCATGTTTTAATTTGTTTAATGGTTAGTCACCACTTGGGACTCAACATATCAGTAATATACTAGTAGGAAAATTGACTAAGATTATTGAATAAAATCCCTTGCAGGCATCTTTACTTATACAATTGTTTATCTGCCCAAGCCTCCAAGGGTGTATTGGTTTCCCACAGTTTTGTTACAAGAAATTAGAGATTGGCAGACAGGACAAGGAGCAGGCCTAGCCCTTGCTATATTAGAAAAAGAGCAGGTTCTTGCCAGATTGGAAACCGAGCAAGCCCTGGCAGAATAGAAGCAAGCAGTAGCGGTCGGTGGTGGGAGTGCCGCCGGGCGCTGACGTGGGGCGAGGGAGGGGCAGGGTGGGGGGTAGTAAACTACGGATTACGGCCAATTACAGGTAAGTACACATATAAATAAATAAAACGAATTTCGTTGCGCGCGCTGCATCGCATTTGGCGATGCAGCTCGAGAAACGAAATTTGTTTTATTTATTTATATGTGTACTTACCTGTATCGGCCGTAATCCGTAGTTTACTACCCCCACCCTGCCCTCCCCGCCCCACGTCAGCGCCAGCGGCACTCCCACCACCGACCGCTACTGGAAGCAAGCCAAGGAAGAGAAAAAGATGGCCCATGAGCTTAGCCTCAAAGAATTGGACATTAGATCCCTACAGATAGGGTCCAATTGTTGTAATGGTGGCGGTGCACCTGCTGTGTCTGACAGTGAAAGAAGAAGTCAGTTCCCCAAAAAGATACCAAAATTCCTGTAGGGGTGACATCAAGAAATGGATGGCAAACTATGAGGTGGCGTTAATGGCGCACGGGGTCCCAGAGAAACTCTGAGGAGGTAACTTATGGCAGTTCGTACCAAAGGTGGATAGGGACGCCCTCCTTACACCGTCAGGGAAGGGCATGGTGAGCTACCCGGTCAAGAAAGCCATTCTGATCAAGATGTTTGGGGGAAGATCCAAACGGTCCACCACGAAGGGAAGAGATTTCTTGCTCAATGCTGGGAAGACATTGGGGGATGGACCTCAGTCGAATGGGCCAGCTATCTCACCACCAGGGGTGGGGGAGATGCGTGTTAGTATAGGCAGTTCCCAGTGGAGCTGGGTGAATAAAGGGTCCCATGTTCCTTCTTTAAGTGAGGGCGGGTTCGGGGTTGGTCCAACATCCAGGATACCCTACACCAAGCTACTGGGCCTGGCGCATTCCCAAAGGGAGTGTTAGATGGGGAAGCTGGCTTGTGCCAGGAGGAAATCCACGGAGGGGGATTCCCCAGTAGCAGGAGGACATGGGGGGGTGTCTGGAACCGGTATCCCCCCAGTTCAGGATCCAGGGGTACCCCTCCTAAGAGGGGGTATGGGTCCCCAAAGAGGGGGGCGGGTAAAAAACAACTCACCCCTGGCCCCTGTCCAGTCACACAGGGTACACACGCGGGGCTGAGGGATCAGGTGAAGGAAACCATCCCTGACATGGTAAAAGGGGAAACTGGAAAAGGTGACAAGACCCCTGGGCCCATTGGACCCCTTCTTCCGGGAGCCCCCAAAGGCAGAGGTCCTTGAGTGGCTGTTTGCTTGATCGGGGACGCTGGTGGCTGTTGGCTTCCTAGGTCTGGTGCTGTTCCTGTGACCTAAGATGGCTCAGGTGTAGGGACCAGAGCACCACCCCCGTGACAGAAGGGGGCCACACCCTAGGGTGGAAGACTAGGGAGGCAAAGGGGATTCTACTGGGATCATGGGACTTAGAGCTGGGGGGGTACACCGGAGTGGTGAACCATCTTCCAGGGTTTATCTCCCTGAGCCAGGAAGTTTATCAAGGGGATGAGTAAACTACGCTGGCTTCAGCCTGGAAGGGGGTCATGTTGGACACGGCGCTTATTAAGAGGAATTCCCTAAAACATTTTGCTTTTTGTCCTCCTGGTTTTTGCCGACTCTCTTGTCCTGACCTTAGGACCCTGGGCACTTTCGCACTGTACTGCAGCGGAAAAGTGCACATGCCCCTCCTGCACATGTCAGGATAGTGTGCTCACCTGATTGGGTTAGATGTCGTACCAGTGAGTGCACTGTAATAAGGTACACCACATACCCAGGGCAGGTGCGACACTGGCTACTAGGGGGATGCCGCACTGATTGTGTTTCATACTCAGGTTGGCCAGTCTCACTCCACAGCCAACCCTGTGGAGGCAGTTCACTACCAACAAACGGGTAGGTGAGTGGCCGGGTAGGTACATCTGCATGTGCACTGCCCGGATAGGGATGAACCCCCATATGTTTTTTCCCTACCTAGGGGATCAGTTCTCCCTTTGAGACACTTCTTGGGTGTGGCTGATTCTCTTGTTAAGACCTTAGGGCCTGGGGCACTTTCCCCCTGTAAGTGCATGCACCCTTCCGACACCCGTTAGGAAGTGGTGCTCTCCTAAGGTTTCTAAAATGTCAGTCAGGTCTGCCATGGCCGGCCAGTGGGGGAACACTCTCACCTATTATGTTTTAAGACCTGGGTCCAGTGGTGTGCGCATTCAACCAAAAAATAAAATAAGTGTTGAGCTTTCTATTGCAGGCTGGTGTACACTTTGCACCGATAGTGTCCAGCCTGCCATTGCAGGCTGGTGTGCAGTGTGAACTGATGGTGCACTAAAATACGTGTCCAGCCTGCCATTGTGGGCTGGTGTTTGCTCTACACCGATGGTGCTCTTGAGTACGTGTCCAGCCTGCCATTGCAGGCTGATATGTGCAGTTGTGCGTTCACTCAGACTAGACTGTGTGAGTCACTAGTCATCCTGAGAGGACCTTTAACTTCACCTGAATACCCTGAGGGTACATCCTAAGGGGTGAACCGAGTGGTAGGTGAAAGGCAGGGCAGGTACAGGTACAGGTGTGTCCCCTGCCCCCATAGTGAGGAATAACCATGTGTGTTTTCGTTACCTATGAGGTTTGCTCTTCCCTTAGGCTAGCATGGGGGGATGGTTGAAATTACTTCAGGTTGCAATAGTGGATTGCAGTAGAGCAACCTCATGATGTTTCCTATCATTGGATTCTCAACGACAACCACTTGCCAATGGTCAAGGTGGCTTTGTCATGATTTGTGTAGAATTGCCACTACTAGAAAGTGGGCATTTCTATGCTCTAAAACTCTTTGCGTGTCTTGATGCTTGGCTCCAGTCCACACTGGAAGTTGGGGGAGTACATCTGGGCTTTACCCAGCACCAGCTATAAATCTCTGGCCATTCAATCGGAATGACCGACATCTGCCGTTTGTGGGCCTGGCTGAAGAGATTGTAGGAGGAGGTTTTTGACACTTGGCCTCCGGAGCCAGTTTGTGCCCACATAAAGATTGAGATCTGCATTCCATTGCCTCATGGCAGACAGGACTGAAATTCAGGGGAGGCATCTGTGGTTCAAAGGTATACCCTTTGAACCACCCCAACTTCAAAGGCACACTCCAGTATAGCTACTGGTGCCATACTTCAGCAAATGGTGAAAAACGCTTGTGGGACCGGAGAACCTGGAATTGCGTTGTTCCCATTGCAAGAGGACTCTGTAGTGCACAAGGAGGATTACTGCCATTGAAAAGGACCGGGTGCCCTTCCTGAATAGTGGCTTGCCTGGGCCGACAACCGGCTGCTGTGTGGCACCCTGAAGTGTGCTCTCCAAGAGCTTGTTGAGCTTGCTCCCTGTGACACCTGAAGTGCAGTTCCCTCTCAAGTACCCACATCGTCTGCTGGAGTCCAGCTGGTAATGCAGCATGGAACTAAGAATTGTGCCTGGAAACCAGATCGCCATGTACTGAGCCCCAAAGTCTGGCCCACATCTAAGGAGTGTGGCCCCCGCATCATGGGGACCTTGGCACACATAAGTTTCTAGTTGGAGGTGAGAAGATTCAACAGTTGCAGGACCCAGCGTGGCCCAAGTAGTCGATCCTGCCACATCTCTCTCATGCGACAAGCCAACTGCATGCTCATTGCGTGTGGGGTCCGATTCACAGGTTGGGACCCACGGAGGTAAGGGCATAACCGTAGTAGTGCCTCATTCTACCTTGTGACCGGGACTGTCTGGTGCGACCAATACCGAAAGTGCACGAACCTTGTGCCTCATTTACAAGGAGGAACAGATTTTGCAACTCTTCATTTTGTGTGAACGGAATGGCCTGGTGCGACCCTTATCATCACGCTCCTGACATTGTACCCAGATTGCCTGGGTGCGACTCTGATCGACGTGTGCCTGACAGGATGCCTCCTCCTTCTGATAGACCTCCCCGCTTCATCCTCAATTCATCTACTGTTCCCTTACTTGGCCCTCAGCATGGCGGACCAACTGCCCTCTGCTCACCCAGCCTTCCCCAATGACACTGTGTTGTCATGTAGTATTGCCCAGCTCAGGCCTGGGTGGTGAAAGTGACTGACGTGGTGGGAGGAAACGCCTCTGAGAACTATGGAAAATGGGTCAAGAGACAGTGTGACCCACCCTGTGCTTCGCAGAACTGGGCTCGTGCCGGAAGGCCCTTGGGGACCCCCTTTGGTGTGACCGTCTATTGCCTTCGGCCCGTGTCTGCTCTGCATTGGGTGAACTTCTTGAGTGCTGCCAAACCCCTTTTGCTGACTGCCTCCTAATTGACATTGCTGCCTAACCCCACCTGCTTCCTGGACCCTGACTAAGAGTAACTTCAGACGCGTGCGGCCTAGTGCCCACGGGGAGGACAGGGTGTCTCCAATCTGTGGGTGTAGGATAGTCAGGGTGAGTTGGGGGTTGGAGGAAGGCCAGGGGCCACGGGGTCTGCAGAGTGGAACCAATTGACCTGCTGGGTATCAGTTGCACTGCATTAGGGTGCTGAGTGCATATGTGTGCGAGTGCTTCCGTACGGAGTTGTCTGATATCCATTGCATCGCATACCGGTGCGTAGTGAGTGTAGTTGTGGGAGTGCAGTGGGGACCCCCCTGTAAATAATGACACTGGACGGCAGTTTGCCCGATGCGTTGATTTCTTGCCAGAAAACCATTACGTTTGACACAAGAGCCCTAAATAACAGGAGGAAAATACTCTACTACCCATGAACTGAAATACCTTACATTGCATAGGGATTATCAAAATAGGTCAGCCATCTCCAGCTTTCTTCTGGCCAGAGGTAGCCCAAATTGTATTCTGGCAGGTAAGCACTCAGTGCTATAGAAAGTGAACATGGCACCAATAGACAATTTTATTCTATTGTGCTTGCAAAGTCCAGAAACTTGAGACTTAAAAACTCCGGGAATTGAAGGGTTGAAGACGAATCTCCGTCCTATGCTTGTTACAGTTCACACACTCACCACTTCGGGTCTGATCTGCAGAGGCTTGTGCTAGGGAGGAGGATATCTCCTACAAGGCTTTGCCTGCTGGTGCTACAAATTGTAAAAGCTCTTGAGACCTGGAGGATCTGGCGGCTCCTTCCATCATGCGCTGCATGGGCACTGCGTGATATCCGCATACAGGGGCCTCTCTTCTGAGTGGCCCAGGTAAAATAGGTATTGGATTTGAGGGAGCAGGTGCCTATATCGGAGAGGCAGATTGAGGATGGAAGCTGTGGAGAGGCTGGGAGATCTCTGGGAGAGGTACTGAGGCGACTCAGAGGCTATGACCCTGTAATTCCCACTCGCAGGAATATTCAGTGAAATAGGGAGAACCCTCTGTGGGCTCATGATTGAGCGCACACAACAGATACATTTGGGAAACAGCGCAGGTCCAGGGAACTTTCTATCCCAGTGATTTCTCCTCTGTACTTCTTAGATCTCATAGAGGTGTTCCTCATTTGTGTACCTTGAAAGCATCCCAAAGTGTCTGCATCTCTTGGTATGACCAAATGTCCCACTTCCAGGGCACAAGCGATTCAGAGGTTCTTTCATGTTAACTAAACCATATTGTTTTAGCTTATGGATCTTAACTTCAGCGTACTGTGGGGCCCTTTTTGGTCATATTTTAGGGGTACTCAAGTGACAAATTCTACCCCCCAACAGCCTTCAGTGGTGAGGTGGACCTTGTCCTTCAAATCATTTTGATTTTTTCACCTTTTTCAAGGGCTCTAAATATTTTGGTCAATCATCATAATCATCATAATGAGCTTTATTTCGGCAATTGCCATAAAAGCAAACACTATAACTTAAAACTATAAAATCAAGCATAAAAACACTTAAAAGCGTAACGTATAAAACATAAAAAATAGTTACAATATTTATAGCAACACACAGTTAAGGCTAGCAGCATATAGGAGGAGCATAATATATGGAATATAAAATTGTTAAAATGTTCCCACAATTGAGACTAGCAGCATAAAGGGGGAAAAGCACCACAATTTTAGGATGTGAGAGTGGATTTCATCTAACAACTCCTCGACTGGTTGTTTATTGTTACACCGTCTAAGGGGTATATTCACAAGAACGTGTGCTAAACATCTCCAAAAAATGTTAACGCAACTCTACACATCGCATCCTATTGCGGGAAAATAACCCTGTGTTAACGTGGAATTCACAACACAGCGGTACCATGCGATAGTTCCCCAAAAACGCGGCCAATGTCCGCGATACAACCACCGCGACGGAGATAAAAACACAAACCCCAACGCGTAAAAAGACGCGATGGGCCCAAACGCGATAAGAAAACAGTGACAACCAGCGAGAGGCCAGCAATACCCACGCGTAATGCGGGAAAAAGCACAAGAACAGCATACGGAAAATGCCACTAAAAACGAAACCAACTGCGGAGTACCACGGATGCACCCTGACCGACTGCAGAGGTCAACATGAACCCCACATTCCCCACAGAGGAACACCCAGGAATACAGGGCTCGTGGAAGGGCAATGAGAAGAGGAAGAGGAAGACGGGGTACAGTCTACAGGAAACCCGATTATCACCACGGATGAGACAGAACACCACCACCAACTGTACGTCACCTCCAACGTGTCATTGGCAACAAAGAGGCAAAGATGGCACACCACCTCGGACCATGTGAATGCCGTCGCATGGCAGAGGAGGACAATGGAAGAGCACAAGAGGCGCTGTACTGATGTGAATGTCAAAACCAAGCAGAAACCCGCTGCCAACACGAAAGCAGCAACGCACCCCGGAGGAGGGGGGCCAGCAGAACACCAGGAGCAGAATGACATGGAGAAGATGGTGGCCACAGTCACCAGTCGGGAGACGGTGACATGAGTTGGTGATCTGGACACTGCCCAACATGATCCAACATCACATCAACATGGTGCGTAGCGACCTGGGAGTGGGGGGACGGGAACAGATGGGCACAATGGCACACATGCACAATCAAGCAGGGCACACTGCACACCCACAATGATTCTGGATCATGTCCCATATCCCACGAGAACACCTCAGCACACACACAAACACCAAGTAGTCCCACGAACACCATGTGCCCAAAGGGGCACCCACCCAACACATCAACATTCACACAACCAACACTTGCCCACGTGCGAAACACCAAAAAGCAAAGAAGGGTTTAGGCTCCAATCAGTAAGGCTGAGCCCTATTTAAACAAAAAACATCAGAATGCCAATACTGATACTCATTCTCTTATTTCTAACGGCGCATAGAATTGAATCAATGTCACCTTGAACAATCTGTTTCAATAAGATTTAATCAAAATTTTTTCAAAAGATCACATATTTAGATAAAGAAAATTTAATCCATTTAAAATTTTTAGACAAACACTAAAAGGCAAACTGTCTTGCCTTTACAAAACACGAATTCACTGCATATTTTGACGTGCTCAAATCAAAATCAACCTCTCTTTCAAGCTCAATCAACCGTATCACATCTACCATTCATCGCAACCATACACAATTTCCAATCCACACACATTCCAGCAAACCCACACACAAAACCCCTTTCAATATTTCATATTAGTACACATCATATGAAGACAAACGAAAAACAAAAAGCCAAACAAGAAAAGAATTCAAAAATTCCAAGAATTTCAAATTTCACATTAATTTATACACTTGATTGGCAAAAACACAGCAAACATGCATATACGTCAGCCACACTGACAATGCAAGAGACACCACATGACGAGTAGCTTGGCTGCAGTCCTATCATCATGGCAATGTACATGGCCCGACACTAAGGTGGCTGAGTGCGGACAACACCCGAAAAGGAGCAGGTCATACTCGGACAACACTACCTGCACAAACAACCCCTGACGTCAACGACACATCTGCGGACAAACCATGCCCAAGAGTCACAACTCGACAAAGAGCACAAGTCACCCAAGTCTGCAACATCTCAGCACCCTGGAAGCACAGAACTGACAGGCACACCGCATGAAAGGGATCAGTGGCAGACAAATCCGAGCCGCTGGAGCGCATCACCCACCGTGCAGCATACGCACATGAGAATAAGTGCACCTCGACATTGACAACATCCCGGTACAAACAGCAACACCTCCAAAACAGAACACAGGACACAACTGGTGCCGCAAATGTGCACAACATGGAAAATCACATCTGGCACAGCAGGAAACTGGGACATGACAATGTACAAGTACAACCTGTAACCTGCAAATATGTTTTATTCACACATGCTGTGCTTGTGGACATTTTGTACTGTCCCATGATTGCCAGGGACGGCCACAATGTGACGTCCTCATGAGAAGAAATTGGCAATGATGGTGTTCCTACGGGCCATTCCTGCCGCAGCTGCAGTGGGATGTGGGCCACCTGGCCCTTCGTCCTTATCATCGTCCGGGAATTCTGGAACTGGGATCCATGGGGCATTGGTGCGTACACAGATGTTGTGCAACACACAACATGCAACGATCATCTTGCACACGATGTCCGGGCTGTACAGTAGCTTTTCACCTGTGCCGTCCAGGCACCTGAAACGTGACTTCAACACGCCAAATGTGCGTTCAACGATGCCCCTGGTGCGTATGTGGGCCGCATTGTACTGCCTCTGGGCGGGTGTGTTCGGGTCTCGGAGGGGTGTCATCATCCAAGGGCAGAGTGCATATCCTTGATCACCTGGGACAGTGCAGAGAGAAAAGAGTCAATACTTGGTTCGGCATGATGTGATGGCAGGCCCACTGATCCAGTGACGCCTGTGCTGGCTGTGTGTGGGGTGAGTGTAAGCCAGCCCTCAGGGAGTAGCTGGTGCTGGCAAAAACTCCAACAGTCATCAGGCACTCAGAAATGCAATGTCAGAACAACAAGTGAGCATGACTTGAGTCGCACAGGGTTAGTGGCCCCGGATGCACAGCAGCCGACACGGGCCTACCGCCATGGGACGCTGACCTGCGGGAGACTGGGGTAGGGTCATGAGGGCAGAGCAGGGTCTCGTATGTCTCAGAGGTGCCTTCCATGGAGTGTCTCGGGGGAGAATGGGAGGTGTACCCCCAGGGCATGATGCAGAGGGCACATGCCAGCTGTGTCCGGCAACATGGCGGATATGAATGCCACAGACTCATGCCAGACACCAAGTCCGTACCTGCCCGTTGCTGATGACAACCCCCAGGCCACAGGCTCAGACACCAACGATGTTCCGCCGGAGGCTGACGGTCACTCACGGCGCACAGGGTTAGTGGCACCAGGTCAGTCCTTGCTACTGGTTGACCTCCTCTGTAACCGTGATCCGTGTTTCCACCGGACTGTGACGCATCTCACTCTCAGTCCTCCCCCTGCGTACACTGGCATGGACTTGGCCATTGATTACTGATGACTCAGTTCAAGATGTGGGACATGCTGGACTGCAGTGTAGCCCGGCTGCAGCGGTGGAGTATGTCAACGAATGGGGACCCCTGGGTCCCTGTGTCACGGAGGACAGCGATGGCCTGAGGAGGCCGCCAAGGTCGCGGGCATGGGTCTTGGAGCTAGCACCGGCACGTGGTGGGCCCTCTTTGACACACGACGATGTCGGCAGGTGAGCGGCGCGGTCTTGGAGCGCTGGGGCGGGCAGGCCTGGTCTGGGTATCAGCATCCTGGGGTGCAGCAGGTGCACAAGCTCGCAGTCCCCGCTGCTCACGGTGTCAGCCTCGTGGCGGACTGCGATGCGCCGCCCTGGCAGTGACGTTGGCCTTTCCGGGAGAGAACCACGCTCTGCGTCATGGGGTTTTTGTACACACCCCTGCGCAGGCCTGGAGTACTCCGGGCTAACCCACTACGCTCAAGCACACAGGGGGGGATGCAGCGAGCGACATTTCCGCGATCTGACCCACGGCCTGGGGTGACATGGTTGCGTCCACTGTTCACTACTCTCCAGTCACAAGCAGTTGATGTCTGCATGGACATATCTGTAGTTTGCATACCCATGTCTGTCCAGCACATCCACGCCTCACTTGTCATTGTGTACATTCCCATTCACGGGTCACTTGCATCCTTCGCAGATGGCTGCATTCCGCATCTCCACACGTTCAGCTGTTGTGTGGCTGCGGTGCCATGATTTAGCTGTATTGTGTGCAGGGGAGGCCCATGATCACAATGGAGTTGTGTTGTCGTGTCTGGTAGGTGGGCATGTTGATTGACATGTTGTATGTGGTTTGGTCACGTGTGCATTCCCACAGTTGTGCGTTGTGTGATGGTGGCTTTGAGGTGTGTGGTGTGTTGATTTGGCACTTACCAACGAGCAGTCCAGTTCCATAGATGCCATCCTGGAAGCGCTGGTTGATGATGGACTGTCGGAAGATGTAGGAATCGTGCACACTGCCGGGGTAGTTTGCGACGACATTGGTGAACATTCCCCGGTGGTCCACTATTGCCTGCACATTGATGGAATGCGTGTGCTTTCTGTTGCGGTAGTGGTGCGCAGTATCCGCAGGGGGCACAAGTGGGACATGTGTGCAGTCAATGGCCCCCAACACGTGTGGGAAGCTAGCAAAGTCGTAGAAGCCTTGCTTTGTCTTCAGCTGTTCCTGTGCAGTGTGGGGGAAATGAAGGTACTGGGGTATGAAGCTGATGATGGCATCCAGGACAGGTGTGAGGAACTTTGATAGGGCTGGCTGTGAGACTCCTCCGACTCTGGCAGTTGTTGGTTGGAAGGTACCAGAGGCCAACTAGTGCAGCACAGCCAGCAGCTTTGTCTGCAGAGGGATGTTGGTTTTCCGCTGGGTTGGGACCGTCAACCTGTGGGCGATGTGGGTCATGATGCGGATGATGGTTGTCCTTTTGAGCCTGTAGTGGGCAATGACTTCCTCGGGCGTTAGGTCTGTGAGACTGGTGCGTTTTCGGTAGGTCCGGTGTCTTGCTCTGCGCTGCCTCTGTGGTGGTCTGGGGGGGTGCCGGTCCCAGTCCTGGGGGTGGTGGCAGTCCTGGGGGGGGGGTGGTGGTCCTGGGGGTGGTGGCGGTGGGTGTTGTGGCCCTGTTGGGGCTCCGAGCTGCATGATGAGTAGCTCCATGGCATTGTTTGTTCTTCGGGTGTGGCTGTGTGCGGGGCTCCGTTGCCTACTGCAGATAGTCATCCGGCTTTACACCAGCAGGAGGCAGGTGTTAAATACCTGCTGCTACCGCGGCTTATCGCATGGTTTTGACTCGCATCGCAGATCTGGAAGTTCATTGTGAAAGTGGTGTTGTGGTGTTTTCGTGTGTTTTTGCACGGGAACGCCTACTCTGCATCTCATTAGGGTTAGTTGGTGGATACGTTTTGGGGCAGTTATCGCGGGAATACTGGCGATGTCTGCAGTTTTCACCCGCTTGTGAATGGGGTGTTAAATCTATCACCACTTTTGTTGCATTAAGTTGGCGATAACTCGGAGATAAGTCCTTGTGAATATGCCCCTAAGAAGGAAATCATAGATGACAACAAAGTGCAACTCAGACACACAAGATTCTAAGGTGCTAGATATTGGGCGGCAATGTGGCAATCTTTTTCTATCTGAGTCTCCACATATATGCAAGAAACAGGGAGCCAATAAAGACAATGAATTGAGCTGTATCTGCCCTGAACACCCTAGTTGCAATTTTGTAGTCCCTGATGCCCAAGTTATGGCATAACGGAAGAATGCATTTCCTCTTGTAAGCATGGTACTGCGGGATAAAGTACAGGACATGATCTACAGTTTCCTTGACCTCTGGGCAGAATGGGCAGCTTAGGTCGGGTTAAGCATTGATGAGGGTGCTCCGCCACTTTGCAGTAAATGATCGAAGAGGCAGGGTCCCAATTCGGAACTTGATGTAGAGGGTCTTGGTGGCCCTTGGTGGTAGGCTCAATTATGTCCATATAGCTTTCCAAGAGATAAGTATCTAAATTCCAAAAAGGTAGTAGTTAGGGTACCTGCCACCTGTACTGGTGCAATCTACCATCTACATGTCTCCAATACTGCTCCTGGAGCGTAGACTTGGAAATGCCACTAGAGGTTTCTGGGTGAGCCCACATGTCACCGCGCCCCATCTCCTTGAGTGATTTCTTAATGTACCCCCAACCATGGAATTCTGATGGCCCCGGGGAAGTTTCCTAATCTCTGCCAAGCCCAGCCGATTGAATAGTAGATCTGCTGAGGATCAAATCCTCCGTCAGTACATCAAAGGTCTGAGTTTTATTTTATGGGTAAGTGGAAGAATGCAAAGATCTAAGCGAAGTGGCACGAGTGGAGTTTTGCTCAATCCCAAAATATGAATCTTGGTTTAGAATTGATTTTTAATAAATTTTACACTTAAAATAAAATTCATGCATATAAATTGATTATTTTAGTGAAAGTTAATTATATAGCATGTAAGTGTGCGACCTGATTATCTGTCTATATTTTCTAATATTGTTAAGAGCCAGGCCTAATGCTACTGATCACCAAGTATGTTATCCCACATTCTTTCTGCTGAGGCCCTTACTTAGCTGACTAAAATCCAGGGAGCACTTGTTGGGAGTCAGGATTTATTGTAGAGAGGGGTGTGTCTGGACATCCTAAAAAGCAGGGAAGCTGGGATGCTGAGGCCAATGTGAGAGTGATGCCTTTCTTCTCTTCATTGATGCTATGGATAATTTTCTAAAATTGGACAACTCATGTCAGACCACTTTCAGGGAGTAGGGACCAGAGGGCTGATGGGCTACTGGATCTCACCTCTGGTGTTTATGCTCCACCACTGATGTCCCAGGATCCATCCTACTACTGCTATGAAAACGTCCACAAGTACAAACCTTTACGCACTTGAGTCTCCAGGTAGCGAGGTTGTGCTGTCTCACAGGCATTTCAGGGAGGTAGTTGGGGAACAAGAGTTTAGAACTCAGCAGTCAGTCAACTGACACACTAACACAATGTCCGGTCCAGTGCTTTACTCATTTAATGGGGGTAGGGTGAGTTCAGGAAATGGATAACGTGGGTTCTGAGTTAAGTGTTGCACCAGGAAACATGACTAAAACAATTCTCTGTCTTAGGAGAAGAGGCAATGAAGAGTCACCCTAGAACCGCAGCATTAGGGGGGAAATTCAATTAACGCAGCCATCAGCATGTGAAAGTTCCATCCATGGTATGCACACATATAGAAGAAGCACTCCATAAACAGTAAGAGTATTACGTATTTATCAAGAAAAAAAAAATAATGTTCAATTTATATTCCAAAACACTTTTTTTTATTATTGTTTATTTTTCTCTTGTAGGGAGTATGACAAGCACATCCAACACGTTTCATCCTCAAAGTACTGGGACTTCTTCAGGGCCAATTATTGTCATCCAAAAGCGATGTTTGTAAATATTTCTCATCCATTCTTATGTACAGTTCAAAAAACCTCAGCAGTCCCCTGAGGCTTCCCTTAGGAACTACGTCAGGGCATCATGGTCTTGTAACAAAAATAGTATTGCCTTACTGAGGTCATGCTCTAATATCATACTCCATGCTCCAAGCTCTACTGTGGTAATGCTCTACATACTCCACTGAGGTCATAACCCCTTGTGGTCCTACTCCTCTGTGGTCATTCTCCAGGCAGAGGTCACACACCACACTCCTCTAGGAGGTTATACATTACGAAGCTGCCCCTCATGCTTCTTCTGATCTTACGTTCGAGAGGCTGTTGCAGACTCTCTTCTGGAACACTGCTTTTTAGACCAGCGGCAGCGTTGGAACAATGGTGTCCATCGTATCTGGCTTTCTCTTAGAGGGGATCTCAAATTGCTACCATTTCTTATTATAATGCTCCACTAAACCATGCATTTCTGAGTGTAAGCCAACAGAAAACAGGCTGGTTATCCCTCACATGGTCCCATTGGCCTTCGTCTCCTTCAAGGCATTCATGGACTCAGCTGAGATGAAGTTGAATATGTAATTGAGATCTATATTTTTAGAGAACTTCACAAGAGAGAAAAGACTCAGAAATGTTCTGACCACTATAGGGCCATCATATATCTCATGTGCTGTAACCTCTGAATACTCTACATACAGGTCACAGGTGCCCTCCCTATTGTACTGTATAACTTGTCCTCAGATAAAGAGCCCCTGGTACTTTATGCACAGGTCTCAGATGTTCTACCTCTGGTGCAGTATGCCCTGTTCTCAAATGCTCTACCATTGGGTACTTTATGTGCATGTCTTCGATCCTCTACCTCACTGTATGCCATGGTCTCAGTTGTACTAGTTCTGTGTGCTGTATGGACTGAACTCAAATTCATTTCCTGTGGGTACTCTACACAAGTCCCAAATGCTAAACCTCTGGTATTGTATGTTGTATTCCAAGCTGCTCTACCTCTGGGTACTGTATGCACAGGTCTCAGATGCTCTACCGCTGGGCACTTTATGCACAGGTCTCAGATGCTCTACCTCTGGGTACTTTATGGACACGTCTCAGATTCTCTACCTCTGGTACTGTATGCACAGGTCTCAGATTCTCTACCTCTGGGTCCTTTTTGCACAGGTCTCAGAAACTCTACTTCTGGGTACTTTATGGACACGTCTCAGATGCTCTACATCTGGGTTCTTAATGCACAGGTCTCAGATGCACTTCCTCAGGTACTTTATGCACAGGTCTCAGATGTTCTATCTCTGGGGCAGTATGCCCTGTTCTCAGATGCTCTACCTCTGGGTACTTTATGAGCATGTCTTCGGCCCTCTACCTCACTGTATGCCATGGTCTCAGTTGTGCTAACTCTGTGTGCTGTATGCACTGAACTCAAAATCACTACCTCTGGGTACTTTATGCACTGGTCTCAGATTCTCTACCTCTGGTACTGTATGCACAGGTCTCATATACTCTACTTCTGGGTACTTTATGCACAGGTCTCAGATGTTCTACCTCTGGGGCAGTATGCCCTGTTCTCAGATGCTCTACCTCTGGGTACTTTATGTGCATGTCTTTGGCCCTCTACCTCACTGTATGCCATGGTCTCAGTTGTGCTAACTCTGTGTGTTGTATGCACTGAACTCAAATTCACTACCTCTGGGTATTTTATGCACGTCTCAGATGTTCTACCTCTGGTACTGTCTGCAAAAGTCTGAGATGCTCTAATGCTGGGCATTTAATGGACACGTCTCAGATGCTCTACCTCTGGTACTGTATGCACAAGCCTCAGATGCTCTACCTCTGGGTATTTTATGCACAGGTCTCAGATGCTCTACCTCTGGTACTTTATGCACAGGTCTCAGATGTTCTATACGTGGGAACTGTATACCTTGTTCTCAGATAAAGAGCCCATGGGTTCTTTAGGCACAGCTCTCTACCTCACTGTATGCCATGGTCTCAGTTGTGCTAACTCTGTTTGCCGTATGCACTGAATTCAAATTCACTACCTCTAGGTACTCTACACAAGTCCCACATATTATTCCTCTGATATTGTATGCTGTATTCTTTGGTGCTCTACCTCTGGGTACTTTATGCACAGGTCTCAGATGTTCTACCTCTGGTACTGTATGCACAGGTCTCAGATGCTCTACATCTGGGCACTTTATGCACAGGTCTCAGATGCTCTACCGCTGGGCACTTTATGGACACGTCTCAGATGCTCTACCTCTTTTACTGTATGCACAGGTCTCACATGTTCTATGTGTGGGTACTGTCTTCCATGGTCTCAGATGCACTAGCTCTGTGTGCTGGTACTATGCACACAGGGCTTAGATGCATTACCTCTGAGTGCTGTTTGCAGTGGTCTCAGATTCACTACTACTGGGTGCAATACATACAGGTACCAGATACATTACCTCTGGGTACTATATGCCATTAGCAGCTGCTACCGGGCAGTAGTGGTTGGGCGGGCAGGGTGGATGGACTGTTAAAAAAAAAAGAAAAGGGGGAGAAAGCAAAATAAACAAAAAGAAAAACTACCTTACCTTCCCAGCGGCCGGCTCTCCTCCCCCCTCTTCGTTGAACGAGTCGCGCAGGAACAGGAAGCACTTAGGCTCCCCACAGCTAAACACAACGCTGCAATACAACATTGTGATTGGTCTGAGCTCCGTGGATCGGCGCTCAGATGGGTACTGGGGGCCTGGGAATGTTCCCCACTAGGCTGTGTAATGCAGCCTGGTGGGGAACATGCAAAGTGCGCATGACTGTTTGGCTGGGCTAAGACGGCCGGCCAAGCAGTGTTGCCCACTTTAGAGTCTGCAAACCACTCCTCCCCCTGCTCTGCGGCTGGCACAGCCCCACCTGCACCTTTACAGAGCCAGAGAATAGTGATAAAAAATGATAATAACATTGTTATTATAATTTTATTTTTCTCTTGGGGCGACGTTCCTCCGCCTTAGCGGAGGAGCCGGTCCTGCTATATGCACAGGTCTCAAATGCGCTACCTCTGGTACTGTATGCACAGGTCTCAGATGCTTTACCTCTGGTACTGTTTTCCCAGGTCTTAGATGCTCTACCTCTGGGTAATTTATGCACCGGTCTCAGATGCTCTACCTCTGGTACTGTATGCAAAGGTCTCAGATGCTCTACCTCTGGTACTATTTTCCCAGGTCTTAGATGCTCTACCTCTGGGTAATTTATGCACAGGTCTCAGATGCTCTACCACTGGTACTGTATGCACAGGTCTCAAATGCTCTACCTCTGGTACTGAATGCACACGTCTCAGATGCTCTACCTCTGGTACTGAATGCACACATCTCAGATGCTCTACCTCTAGTACTGAATGCACACGTCTCAGATGCTCTACCTCTAGTACTGAATGCACACGTCTCAGATGCTCTATCTCTGGTACTGTATGCGCAGGTCTCAGATGCTCTACCTTTGGTACTGAATGCACACGTCTCAGATGCTCTATCTCTGGTACTGTATGCGCAGGTCTCAGATGCTCTACCTTTGGTACTGAATGCAAAGGTCTCAGATGCTCTACCACTGGTACTGTATGCACACGTCTCAGATGCTCTATCTCTGGTACTGTATGCGCAGATCTCAGATGCTCTGCCGCTGGGCACTTTATGCACATGTCGCAAATGGTCTGCTTCTGGTACTGTATACCCTGTTCTCAGAGTACTTTATTCACAGGTCTCAGATGCACTACCTCTTTGTGTTGTGCACACTGAGCTTAGATTCACTACCTCTGGGTACTATATAGATACTTTAGGGCTTGCGTCACTGTTGATTCATTTTTTTTGATGCACGGGTGGAGCTTTCTTTGATCCCTATTTACAAGGTGACGCATCTACACAGATGCATCACTTTTCACTGGCCTGTATTGGTGTTTACTTTCGTCGGAATCGGCTGCATCGCATTAGAATTCATATATGCAGGGTAGGCGTTTCCATGTAAAATCCCCCGTAAAATTGATGCAGTGGTATTTATAACTTTTTTGGAAAAGTAACTCTAATCATCAGGAAGCGGGCGATGCACTTGCAATGCGTCAAAATTCCTACGTCTCTAAATCTCTGACTTAGGAATGATGCATTGGCTGTGACACACAAATCTGACAGGATGAAGTCACTTTCAACAATGCACTCTCTAAGGAAACCACATCCCCTCAACAGGTGAGTGCATACATAAGGAAAGTAACACCGTAAATGTCACATTGCACAACATTAATGAGGTGTATCCACACACATAGTAGTCACACACAATATGTCACACATACGTAGGTATAGTGGTACACCTAAGTTCACTATGCCCACTTGTATGCGGAACAAAGTTGAGTTTTTCACCGTTTCGTGCTATATTACACCGGTCCCCATACAGTAGGCTACTTGCGTCAGTCAATAACATTGCCTCTGTTTTTTGACGCCTTAATGTAGTTGCGCAGTCTTATGTCCAACTACAACAATGAGCCACTTTTGGGCCAGAGGCCTTGCGGGATCCTTGCGACATGGAGCCTCATATTGTAAATACGGCGCATCTATGGTGTCATTATGATTTTTGCTGCATGCACAAGTTATTTTGATGAGTCATTTCTTGTAAGTAAAGCCCTATACACACAGGTGTCAGATGCATTGCCTCTAGGTGCTGTTTGTACTGGCTTCAGGTGTTCTGTTTGTGGGTACTTTATGCAGATGTGTCAGATGCACTAGCTCTGTGTGCCGTATGCAGTGGCCTCAGAATCACTATCTTTGGTTACTATATAGGTACTACAGATGTACTATTCACACGGATGTCAAATGCATTATCTCTGGGTACTGTTCAGATGTTCTTCCTCTGGGTATTATATGCTGTGGTCTCAATTACTCTATCTCGGGGTAACATAACATAACATGTGTATTTGTAAAGCGCACGTTCACACAGAAGGGTATCTTGGCGCTAAATAACAGATGTTTGCACTGGTCTCTGATCCACCTCTGGGTTTTTTGCTCACAGGTCTTTGTTACCTCCGGATACAGTACACACATCTCAGATGCTCTACCTCTGGGTACATATGCACAGGTCTCAGATGCTGTTCCTCTGGCTTCCTTGTGCACAGGTCACGTTACCTCTGGATACCATACACATGGGCCTCAGATGGTCTATCTCTGTGTATTTTTTGTGCAGGACTCAGATGCAGAATCTCTGCCTTCCTTGTGCATTGGTCTTCATTACTTCTGGATACCGTATACACGGATCTCAGCTGGCCAATCTCTGTGTAATGTGTTCACTGGTCTCAGAATCTGTACTCCACTGGGACAACCAGGGTGGGAAATGGCCAAAGGAAGCAAAAACTAGTCCACGACAGCAACAAATCACCAAATTGGTAAAAAAACAAAAAGGAATCAAAACCAGGAAAAATCATTACTAAACAGAGGGGCTTTTAGGGCTATTGGGCAGAATCTTCATTGAGTCAATCTCATTGAACAGTTGGGTCTGTGGTAGGAAGATCCAACCATAGAACATCAACACTGGCCGGTGAGGTCTAGCAACTGACAGATGGATGAGACGTTATCACATTAAACATTAATACGTTTTATTTCACATATTCATTTAATTACAGCAACAATATTGCATCATTTGTGAGGTCAAGCTCCAAGAGTACGGTGAGAGTCGTTGAGGTAGGTAAAGTACATGAGGTGGTACCACAGGGCAGTTTGAAAAAGTATCTTAGGCTGCATAAGTCTAGAAGGGCGGCGTGAGCTGAAACCAGTGGTGGTACCTGAGCTTCTGCCATAACCTGAAACTTATCAATGATTGTTTGTGTCCACTCCCTGGTTGTCCATCCTGTGCATTTGGGGGCACTTTCAAGTAAACCCATCCTTTAGTCATCTCTGAGAGAAGAGAGGAGAAGACTCCTGTATGACAAGAGAGAAGTTCTCAGTTTCCTGAAAAACTACTGTGGATGTAAAATACAAGAGAGATCAAGAGGAAGTGAGAGGGAGAGAGAGAGAGAGACAGAGGGCCTAATGTAGAATTGGGTTGAGAGGGTAATCTGTCCCAGCATCAACAGAGCTGTTTATCAAACTTTCAATGTATTTACAAGAACCGCAGCAACAGCAGTTCCAAGAAGTGCAAGAGATGTCGGCTGGGCCGGTGGACATCTCAAAATTTGCTTTTCAGAGTATCCTTGCTATGCAAGGAGTAAATTACTCCACCACAGCAATGGCACATACTCTGTTTTCAAAACTTTAAATCAGAGAGAGAGAGAGAGGGGGAGAGAGAGAGAAAGATAGAGATAGACAGACCACAAAAAAAGACAAAGACAAGAAAGAAGCTGAAATTCGAGTTAAAGAGAAAAACAAGAGATTTAGAGGAATGATCATGATTTTGTGGTATTCAGAGGAACAATTTCTGGGAGCAATCTAAATACAAGGAAGAAGAGTAGAGAGAAGGAACCATTGCCACGAGCAGGCCACGGACAATCCCACAGATGAGAGACTGCATGCCATGTTTCTTTCACTGGTCACACTGTATGTGTGCTGTAGGACTCGATCCGGGCATCACATGGATTCAGGCTACACCTGTGTATCCTTTCTGTTAAACCACCTTGGAAATGTAGGCTTGAAGCCACCGGTCTACCTCTGTAAAGATACTTCTAATCTAGAGCCAAGTGTTCGTAGAGTGAGTTGTATGTTTGGGTCTGCAGGTGAAGTCCGAGTCTAAAGATGCCTACTGGGGATATTGAGAATAGGTGTATCCAAAAGATTCTGCCTTGTTCAGGTAAACCTTGTTCCTCTTCGGTGGCATGGATGGCACAATATTCTCCTCTGGATCCTGCCCAGGGATGCCACTTGTGGGGTACATGGCACTTGTTGCTCCTCGCTTCTGGATCCAGGTTTCAAATATCCTATAGGGAAAGAGAACAGTATGAATTGGACTTTGAAGCAGATCTTATGTGTATAATAGTTGGTTAGCCTACTCACAAGCAGGTGCCAGGGTGCTGTGGGGCCTGACTCTCTAAACCAGACCAACATAGCAATATACAAAATCACAGCTAAAATACTATTTAACACACCTCAATATACCAATGAGGCACAAATTCAGACAATATCAAGGCTAACATACTATATAATCCAGACCAATTCACCAATGAGGCACAAATTCAGACAAAATCAAGGCTAACATTATATTTCACTATAAGCAAGATTACCTGGCAGCGTTCCCACAGGACATCAGGTGGAACCTGTGTCAAGATTTTCCCTAATTCACCCCATATGCCTCCAACCAGCAGTTTGTTCTAAGATTATTGTACTTGAGTTTTGTTGTTTAGTTATGTCACTAAAATATTGTGCTGTTTCTTTTCATTTCCTATAGATTTTCATGCTTGGATTAGAGGTGATGAGTTTAGAAGGATGTTTTTGGTCTGATGTCATTATTTTATACAGTATTGTGAACATGGGAATATTAAAATCATATTTGATCTTTTGACAGTGTTTAATTCTTTCACAAGTCAGTATTGGTAGAAGGTCACCTGTCAAACACACCAGACTTTAAACATTTAATGCAAGGTATATTCACAGGTACATGTGAAAAGTGTGCTGTCACCGTGCACATGGGATTGTGGTGAAAACATGGCAGAACACTTTCCAAATACCAACAACATTAATTGCTGTAAAGTGTCCCATTGTTATGTGTGATACCTTCAACTACTCCTGGCTTTTTACCGAACTGCACTTTACTGCTGGGGTTTGTGAGCTCTTAGTTACAATGTTAAGAGCAACATTTGAAATCCCAGAATACAATGTGATGTCTGTTGAAATGTCAGGACTGACTTAAAGTGAGACATTTGCCATGGGGACACTTGTCAGCAATACATGTTCACATGACAGCATCTCCACCTTAATGTAGTCAGGCAAAGACTGCGGAAGGGGGGTGATGGCCACGCTTAAAGCATCAGGCATCACGTTTCACGTGCCTGAGAATGCAGGGCTATACATTAATCTAGTGGCATTCACAATGTTAAAGGTTTCAGAAGGAACTATGCCATTGGCAGGGCTGGCCACCCCTACATTTTCATAATATTCATGAAGGAGTAGGGGAATGACCCCCCAACTGGGTCCAGGTATTTGTATATTAAAACACTTGAATATAGCACTCTTCCTTTTGAATTCATTAATAATCCTGTAAACTAGACCGAGTCCTTCCTGACAGAGTGATTGTGAGAGATAATGAGATGTGAGTGATGGTCATGAGATGTGAGTGTGAGTGAGCCTGCAATATACAGACTTTGTATGCTTAAAACACTCTGAGCTAAGTCCATTGGACACACTGCAATGCATGATTTCTCCTTTAATATGAGCCTTAGAACAATCTCTGCAAAGAAAATACGTTGTTTTGTGAACACAGGAAAAACACAGTTGTTTGCCTATTTTGGGCTTACACAGCTAAATATAACACTGATAACCACTAATTTCACAAGGTTTGGAAAACACTGTGAAGACACATCTGAAATCCACACAAAACAAAACAGTGAAAATAGGGCAACCTAGTGACAGGGCACTCTGTGCATTGACTCTGCATGTTCCGGGGCACCTGCTGTCTCACTGAATGTGATGGGGTATTGCCTGCTGTCTCACTTCATGGGACAAAGGATCTCCTCTCTCACTGCATATGGTGAGGTGTTGTGTGTGGTCATGCTGCATGTGACAGGCTGTCTCCCTGCATGTGATGAGATGCTGTATGCTGTCTCACTGCATGTGCAAATGGCCCTGACGGCTGTCTCACTGAATGTGACAGGCAGTGCTTACGGTCACCTTGCATGTGTCGAGGTGCTTCTCGCTGCATGTGCAAGGGTGCTGCGTGCTGTCTTACTGCATGTCATAAGGAGTTACATGTCAGAGGGTGTTGCATGCTGTCTCCCTTCTTGTGGCAGGGTGTACATGAATTTGTAGATCCTTACTTGTCAATGTAGGCATGGTGAAGGAGGAAGAGAGGGTCCGCGCTGCAGATAGCGTCTTGAGCCATGCTCCCGCCCATGAACAAACGGACGAGGGTGTGCATGCTGACCATTTCAGTCACTCCATTGGATGGGCTCATGAACCCTGAAGGAAGAAGAAATTCACACGTCACCACTCAGAGTCACTGTGATATAACAATCCTCTATCATATTGTGATACTGCAGTAACATGGTGGAACACATGCAGGCATTCAATATTACTGCAATTCATTCATGAAGCATTGCAATAAAACCACTTACAATAATACTCAGATACAATAACATTGACATGGTGCAAAGTGGACTGTACTGTACATTTGAAGGATATCACCAGTCACCCAGGAGTTCTGTAACCATACAGAGAAACAAAGCCAGAAGTCACTTGCAATATCCTTTTAATGTATGGTAAGAGACTCTATTCCTTATGATACATGCACCGCCCATCGCCCTTCCGTCCAGCTCCGGTGCTGCCTCATAAGAAAGAGGCGGTGGTTCAATTCACACAGGTAAACAAACAGCTGTATATTTACTCACATGTATGTTTACTTCTACACCTAGGTGTAACGCTACACTTTCTTGTTAGCATTTCCGAATTTACTGTATCTGAGTGTAGGGTCACATCTAGGTGTAGACGTACATGTCTCCACCCCATCAGATCAGTGGATGGACCCTCAAACAAGAGGATTCACAAGTGTAAAGTTACCACTAGTAACTTTGCCACTGCGGTGGAGCTGTCCACCTACATGTGCAGAGATCTCCCTTTGGGAAACTGTGGAGAATATGTTTAAAGTTTATTGTTCTTAAAAAATATTCTGAAATTATTTTACAGTGTAATATCAATGCACATTCATTAAAAATAATATTAAAAGAGAACTAACAAAATAAACTGTAACAACCCATTAACTCATCAAATTAAATATAGGTTAATTCATTTAAAAATATTAATTTCATGTAAAATGAATAATTGTACACAATAATTTTAAAAATCCCACCATGACTAACATTTTTAGTTTTATTTATTGTGTATTACATTTTGTTAAAATTTATGTGTTGAATATTTCTATTTTTGTTACTAAAAGTTGAACTTTGCGGTGTTATGTTATTTCCCTGTCTCCATTGTTTTCAATGGGAGTGAGTTGCAGTACCTGTGAGTAGTCACATGTGATTTTTGTCTTCTTCCAAGGATAGGTTGGAATACATTTACACCTGTTATGACACACTTAGTGCTGCAGTAACTTTGGAAGAATAGTTTGTGAATAGCCATGGTATTGCTCTTTTGTGGATGTGTGTTTTGCATTAGCATGTTCCTCCCTAAACTGTAAACTACTTCTTAAATTGGCATAAAGTTCTCGCATTAAGTAGTTGGTATTCCCCATTTTCCACCACTCCCCCTGGTCCCTTCCACATTTACTACTGAAGGGATAGGATAGGCAGAGGCAGAGGTCTCTGTCTGTATGTTTCTGAATAACTCCTCTACAAAATGCAGCTTGTGAAGAGGCCCAAAGTCTCCTCTGGATGAGGAAGCGCCTTGTTCTCGCTTCGATGAAGGAGCCCATAGGTGTAAGGTCCTCCTCACCGTGAGGTGTCACAGTACAAAGACTCCCTTGGTGAATGTGGCCCGCCAGTGTAAGGAGCCACCAATCGCAAGTAAGCAGGAGGCAGCTTGGTGTAAAAGAGCGGCTCAGTATGAAGTAAGTTTTAAGTGTGATGTTCAATCAATCAATCACGGCATTTATAGAGCGCGCTACTCACCCGGGAGGGTCTCAAGGCGCTGGGGGAGGGGGTAAGTTACTGCTCGAACAGCCAGGTCTTGAGCTGCTTCCTGAAGGAGAGATGGTCCTGGGTTCGCCGAAGGTGAGTGGGGAGGGAGTTCCAGGTCTTGGCTGCCAGGTAGGAGAAGGATCTTCCTCCGGCGGTGGTTCTGCGGATGCGTGGTACGGTGGCGAGGGCGTGGCTGGTTGATCGTAGCTGGCGTGTGGGCGTGTAGAAGGTCATGCGGTCGTTGAGGTACTTTGGGCCCAGGTCGTGGAGGGCCTTGTGTGCGTGGGTGAGGAGTCTGAACGTGATTCTCTTGCTGACGGGGAGCCACTCTCAGTGTGAAGTACTAGTTTCATTTGTTGTTCAGTGCAGTGGTGCTTCCTGGTTCTAATATATTCTTCTCTCTTCTCTCTCTTTCTTCCTTGCTGCAATAGCCAAGGACACTGACTAAGCTCTTGGTGGCTGTGTCCGTCATACAAGTTGTAGATCTCACTTGACAGAGACACAGGCCCTTATTTATGAAGGGCTTATGCCGCCGTTGCGTCATTTTTTGTGATGCTATGGTGGCGTAAAAAATGTGCCACACTGCACCATATTTACAAAGTGACGCATCTAGACAGATGCGTCAATTTGTAAACCCCTGCGTCACATTATACCTGCGTCAGGTATAATGTATGCAGGGTGGGTGTTCCCCCGTAAAAAAGGCTTGTAGATGTGGCGCAGTGAAATCTATGAGATTTCACTGCGCCACTTCTACGAGTTCACCACGTCAAATCCTTACGCCTGCATAACAGCAGGCGTAAGGACTGACGCAGTCCCTTTTACATGGAACTCGCCGATGTGTAATGACACAGTCCTGGAGTTGCATCTGTTTTACGACACACTCCAGCAATGCGTCATTACTGCACCACCAGATACGTCAGGATTCCTGGTGTATCTGGTCAATCCTTGCGACATGGAGCGCTGTACTGTAAATATGGTGCATCCAAGGTGTCACAAAGAGGGCGCAATGAAAAGTGTTGCATCGCTGTTTTCAACCAGTGATGTGACACTTTTCATAAATGAAACCCACAATTTGTGTCAACTCACTTCGTCGGAACAGCTGTATGGTGAAAATATTTTAAACACAGCAAATGGGAGCTCTTCCTCTGAGACAAAGCGATACCAAAGGGGATGATGGACGGAGCGTTAGAGCAAATCAAACACTCACCCCCAGTCAACTGATCTGGGTTTAATCCATCATCATTCTTTAGCTCACTCCACCACCCCAGTTCAGACATGGCCATATGCAAATCAGTCTGACCCTGTGCCTCATGGGAACAGTCCAGCCCGAACTGCCAAGCCATGTCTTCCCTGGACCGGAAACAAGCATCCTGGGACCAGTTTCGGGTTCAAAACCCTCATCAGCCAGGCTATCTTGAATCCAGTGGCAAAGTGAGCAAGGGACCCACGTCTGGGCATACCCTGCCAACTTAGGGCGAACAAAGCGATACCAAAGGGGATGATGGACGGAGCGTTAGAGCAAATCAAACACTCACCCCCAGTGAACTGATCTGGGTTTAATCCATCATCATTCTTTAGCTCACTCCACCACCCCAGTTCAGACATGGCCATATGCAAATCAGTCTGACCCTGTGCCTCATGGGAACAGTCCAGCCCGAACTGCCAAGCCATGTCTTCCCTGGACCGGAAACAAGCATCCTGGGACCGGTTTCGGGTTCAAAACCCTCATCAGCCAGACTATCTTGAATCCAGTGGCAAAGTGAGCAAGGGACCCATGTCTGGGCATACCCTGCCAACTTAGGGCGAACAAAGCGATACCAAAGGGGATGATGGACGGAGCGTTAGAGCAAATCAAATACTCACCCCCAGTCAACTGATCTGGGTTTAATCCATCATCATTCTTTAGCTCACTCCACCACCCCAGTTCAGACATGGCCATATGCAAATCAGTCTGACCCTGTGCCTCATGGGAACAGTCCAGCCCGAACTGCCAAGCCATGTCTTCCCTGGACCGGAAACAAGCATCCTGGGACCGGCTTCGGGTTCAAAACCCTCATCAGCCAGGCTATCTTGAATCCAGTGGCAAAGTGAGCAAGGGACCCACGTCTGGGCCTACCCTGCCAACTTAGGGCGAACAGAGCGATACCAAAGGGGATGCTTGTTTCCAGTCCAGGGAGGACCTGGCTTGGCAGTTCGGGCTGGACTGTTCCCATGAGGCACAGGGTCAAGACTGATTTGCATATGGCTGGGTTCAAACTGGAATGGCATGGTGAGCAAAAAAACGTTGGATTTAGGCCCAGATCTCTGTACTGGGGTGAATGTATGACATTGTTCTGCATTCTGTCCATCAACTTGTTTTTGCATTTGTCACCCCGAGTGGGACGGGTATGCCCAGACGTGGGTCCCGTGCTCTCCATGCCACTGGAATCAAGCTATCCTGGCTGAAGAGGGGTGAAACCCCGAAACCGGTCCTAGGATGCTTGTTTCCAGTCCAGGGAGGACCTGGCTTGGCAGTTCGGGCTGGACTGTTCCCATGAGGCACAGGGTCAAGACTGATTTGCATATGGCTGGGTTCAAACTGGAATGGCATGGTGAGCAAAAAAACGATGGATTTAGGCCCAGATCTCTGTACTGGGGTGAATGTATGACATTGTTCTGCATTCTGTCCATCAACTTGTTTTTGCCTTCCTCTGAGACAAGGCACCTGTGATGAGGCAGTGGGAGGGAGATTACTGAACTCCATCTCATCATACTCATCATGTGGTCCAGATATCACAACAGCACTTTCAAGATGGCCACCAGGTCCCTGGGACTCAATGGCCCCAGGCAGGCTCCATGGAAATACCTGGGGCCGTATTACACAAAAGGCGCATTTTCATAGTTTGCGCCGGACGCACCTTTTCAAAGGTGTACCCAGCGCAAACAATGAAAATGCAGCATATTATGATGAATGCGCTGCCCCCAGGGAAGCCGCGTATTCGCGCTGCCCTGGGAGCAGCGCATTCAGGTGAAAAATGGAGTGGCTTTGAAGCTCTGTATTTTCACAGTGCAGACGGCAACCCGCCTGCACTTTGAAGGGGGAGTAGAGATCCCCTTGCAGGAGGGTGCAGTGAATGACTGCACCCACCTGCAAGGGGATGTCTTGGGGGTCCATAGAACACACTTTACCCTCTGCAGAGGGCTGCCATTAGGGGGCGCATTGACAGTGCGCCACCTTTTAGATGGTGCCCTGTCAGTGCGACTCCTGAGAGCTTCTTTGCCTCTGCGCCCAAGTTTGTAATACAGCGCAGGCGCAGAGGCAAAGGGATTCCCTCATTTGCATACTACCACGCCCCCATGCAAATGAGGGGACGCCCTCTGAAGATAGCACTGGCGCTTTATGTGCGCCAGCGCTATCGGTATTACAAAAAGGGTCGCACAAGCGTCTGCTGCCCTTTCGGTAATATCAAAGTGCCCCGGGGCATGCAAAGAGGGTGTAAACGTCCGTTGCGCCCCCGGGGCACTTGTATAACATGGCCCATGGGGTCAATTATTTAGGTCAGGGCTTAGATCTCTGTACAAGAAAGACCATTCTTTCCCTGACTGTCCTCTCCATATTCTTGGGTCTGGCTAAGATTTCCTTAACAGTCAATCCTTTTCTATGGTGTCAACAATCTACCTAAACGCACAGTGAGACTCCCCTGTGACCATACCTTCAAGGACATTCCGGAAGCTGTGGTTGGCTCTCGTATCATATGGCGGTGTGTCGTACTTATTCCACTTAACTGTATCTTCCACGTCCTTCACTGTGGGCAGTCTAGGGATGCTGGGGTCGGCGCCAGGACTCCTTTGAAGCGGCTCCATCTTGCATCCATCTTCTGCCACCGGACAGTACTTGTAGTCAAAATAATACCCGCTGCAGATACTCTGGAGAGAAACGTTACTGTCAGTGAGGATCGATGTACTCGAATAAACCTTACATGACGAGTTGTACTACAGGTTCCGCTGAGCCTGCGTGTGTCTGAACGTTGCTTATAATGTAATTTATTGTCACTGCTGATAGAGAACAAGGGGGTTCCTTGTGTGAGACAAAACCTTACAAAAGACTTCTCAAATAGTTGGTTATCACAGCACTAACACCAGCACTCTCTATTCTATACTACATGTGCCGACCTATCAACAGAATAAGCAAAAGAGAAGTCCTACACCGACCCAACTCAGTCCAGATGGACCAGAAGATGGAAATTCTGTGTCCCCAGTACCACTGCTGTCTGCATCTTTCGGATTCCTCTAACAACATGGCGGAAAATTATAAAGACAGATAACCCAGACAGGCTGGACTGCCAGCCACAGCCACTAAACTCTATAAGCAGTTGGTATATGAATTACTACAACACACCTACTGCAAGCAACAGCAGAACCAATATTACAATACTGGTGTCATAGCTGATATACCCAAGCACAAGCCAGACTCCAATTGATGCTGGAAATCAGAGCAAGGTGGTACCAGGCCAGGACAGCACTGCAAGACTATCCTAATGCCAGAATTCGTTCTATGAGGCTACATCTAACATAAGTATAACATCATCACAACAAGCTACTTTAGTCACTGGTGAAAATAGAAGTCATACTACAGAGGTGGCTTTTGTGTCCACTCTCAAGGCTATGTAGGTGCTTGTAAACTAGAGGAGCCATCAGTGTACTGTTCATGCTCAAATCTCTACCAGAAGTGTGATACTTCACTGTCAGTATCATAAACAGTCTCCCCACATCCAGCGACTCATCCTCAAATTGTGGGTAGCTAAACCCTGTATAGAAGGAGACAAAATGTGTCTTAATACATTGTAAAGGAAAAATATTTACCTTCCAATTGGCAAAATATGAGGAGCTGGTGAGGACCCCCTGGGAATCGCTCTTGCCCACGAATTCGTCAGTGCAGATTTCGCAGCGATTGTCGTCTCTACTCCAGTCGTAATATGGCATGGTAAAGTTGTCGTCGCCAGTGATGATCTGAATCTCCCTTTCCATGAAAGCCAGATACCAGCGATGCCAGGTCAAGAAGGCTGGGCCCCCGGTGGCAAACGTGGTGGAAAAGTTGAACCTGTTGTTTCGTAGTATGGGCTTGTAAGCGTAGTATCGGACCCATGCACCAACGTCGTACACTGAGGCCTCCAAGAAGCGGAAGGTGGCTCGGTCATATCTGTTGCCCGCAGAGAGTATTCGGAATCTGGCACTCTTCTTCATCTTGGCCAGGCTCAGGTAGCTGAAGACCTTCAGCCTCTCCTTGGGCGAGAGCTCGCGGATTTCTCTGCGGATCAGCTTCTTGTTCTTCTCACACTTTTCCCCAGTCCGGTTGGCTACACAGTCCCCACAGTCGAAGCCATCATATGGGTGGTTGCAGACGC
Organism: Calotriton arnoldi; assembly: GCA_963921515.1. Lineage (NCBI taxonomy): Eukaryota > Metazoa > Chordata > Amphibia > Caudata > Salamandridae > Calotriton > Calotriton arnoldi. The sequence goes on from CAWUFW010001800.1 coordinate 947,859, forward strand.
ACACACTGTCGAAGTATTCATGAGGCCATTCTAGGCGGTCGTCGTTTTGGTCCACCATGCTCTTTTCGCGCGTGTGCGGTTCTCTGATGAACTTACACTGACCTCTTCCGGACTCCGCCCCGCACACGCTGCCATCCTTCCACTGGGGGCAGCAGCGTCTGTCTTTCAGGGCCTTGTCGGTGGTGCACAGGGCAGGGAATTGACTCCACACCCCGCTCAGGCACAACGAGAGGAACACAATGAAGAGTAACATGGCTTCTGTGGTCCCCACAAGAGTCACTGTGTATCTTTGAAGGAACAACATTTTATAATTAATTAATTTGCCTTTGAGAAGTTTAAAATATATTTAATACCATTGTACAGTATAGTACAGACTAGCTCCAGCAGGTGATATGGCAGTTATCAGTTATAGATTACAGAAGACAATACATAAACTAAATACAACTAAAAGAATACAATAATATCATGCCATAACATGAATTACATAACGCATAAAACGACTTGACAAATAATAAAGCTACAAAATCAAAAATATGTTGCCATGTCTTAATCTATTTTAAAACAGAAAAGTATATTTTGAGCCATATAAAAATCTAAATAGGGCGGGTGTGACTTCCACCAATTGTTTTAGCAGCCGTCCACTTCCGCCAAACTCCAATTAACCCTTGGTTTCCCTTTGAACTTTTCAAAGAGAAGGGAGCCAGCTTGCCAAATGTTTCATTGATCGCTTGAAACTCTCAGTTACTGGGCTAATTAAGTAGGAGATTCAGGCCTAGGTTTGTCAATGTTTGCATGGGTGCTCTTGCAGCATTCTGCAGGTTTGCGCTGCACCTGCAGGCCTTGCTAATGGTAGCTAAATTGACACAAAGCTTTATGTTGCTTTTTGCAACACAATCCCCTACGCAAAACCTTTGCAAGTAATGCCCCAGAGGGAAGCGTCTTCCAAGACGTTCAAGCTAGATTAAAGATATTTGTTGCCTGAGAGGGAGGCCAGGTCAGTGTGATTAGGATTGGCGTGGTATGATACAACCTTGCTGTGCCATTGGTGAAATGGCACTCTGGCAGGAATTTCTATGAGTACAGAATTTCCATAGTCCAGTCTCAACAGTACCAGAGCTTGATTCAATGCTTTACATCATTCTCAAGAGTAGGATTTAATACTTCAAAGGAGGATGAGCTGATCGTGCTCCTTATTAGCTAAAGCATTGACGTGGGCTTGCATATTAGTTTTCATATTATCCAAGATGAAGCCACGTGATCTGGCCAGACGGATACTCATGGTCTGGGCAGATAAGTTCACTGCCTCCTTTTTCATTTTTCACATCCACACCTACAACCATGGCCAGATGAAAAGACATCCTCCAGAAGCAACTCATGAACCTCCTGAACTCCTTCCAACCCACCAAGATGTGAACACTTTTCTACACATCTACACCATGTGAAACAGAAGGCTCCACTGAAAACCATATGATCATCGGAGCTGAGCTACTCTAGATCATGGTACCAACTTGAACTCTCCAAAAACAAGTGTGCCATCCACAGGCAAGAAGCGAACAAGAGAAGAAATGAGCTTCCCAACATCTTCCGGCACCAGCATCCGTATAAAGCAACCCTCTAGAAGACCACCATCAATGAAGGGATCATCAGAAGTATTCTTGAGAGCTGTCAGGCATTGAGTCAGGCCACATCAAGTCTTTGCAAACCCTTCTTCAGGGGACAAATGAGGCACTATCAATCACTTCACTGAGATCAACACAATTATTCCAACACTCCCTCTTGTTATGTGAATTTGTAGAGCACCGCTAATTACCCGTGAGGTGATCCAGGCGCTGAGCACGGCAGGTCTGAGGGGGGAGAGATCATGCCTGTTTCATCAGAAAGAGCCATCCCTTGATGTTTCTTCGGAAGTCTATGAGGGACGCAGGAGGTTCTGAGGTGTTTTGGGAGGTCAATCCAGGTTTGTTCTATGAGGTATGTGTAGGTGCGTCCTCCGCTTTCGGTCTTCATAATGTGAGTGAGGTGTGCTCTTGCCTGGGACACAGATCGTTGGTGTCGGGTGAGTCAGTAGAAGTTGAGGTGGTGGTAGAGGTAAGCGTGGGTGAGTAGCTTAAACCTACATCTTTCCTGGACTGGGAGCCAGTGGAGATTTTTGAGGTGTGGAAAGATATGGTCATTTCACATGATGTTTAGAATGAGCCTGGCGGCGGTGTTCTGGATGGCTTGGAGTTGGCATTGGACATGGGCTGGGATTCTGACATAGAGGGCGTTTCAGTAATCAAGTCTACTTGTGATAAGAGCATGGGTGACTGTTCATCTGGTGTTCAGTGGGATTCACTAGAAAATCTTGCGTAGCATTCACCGGATGTGGAAGCATGATGAGGAAACGGGGTGGATCTGTCTGCTCATGGATAGGTTGGTGTCCATGGTGATCCTGAGGTTCTTGGCATGGTCTGCAGGGGTGGGTGGGGGCCCAAGTTTGGAAGGCCACCAAGAGGAGTTCGAGTGGGAGTATTTTCTGCCAAAGTTTAGGACTTCAGTTTTGTCTGTGTTGAGCTGGAGACAGTTGTTTTTCATCCAAGCAATGATGTTGCTCATGCAGTTGGTGAAGTTTGCTCTGGCACTGTTGGTTGCACTGGTAAGGGAGACAATGAGCTGTGTGTCATTGGTGTAGGGTACTATGTTAATGCCATGGGCTCTGAGGATGTCCATGAGGGGCGTCATGTAGACATTGAAGAGTGTTGGGCTGAGAGATGATCCTTGCGGGACTCCCCAGATGAGTTTCTTGGGTTCTGAGGTGTAGGGGGGAAGTCTAACTTGTTGAGCTCTGTCCGTGAGGAAGGAGGATATCCACTTGAGGGCTGGTCCTCAGATATCCAAGTGCTGAAGCTTTCTGATGAGTGACTTGTGGGAGACCGTATCGAAAGCTGCAGAGAAGTTGAGGAGGATGAGTGCGGCCATTTCTCCTCGGTCGAGGACGCTTCTGATGTCATCGGTGGCCGTGATGAGGGCTGTCACTGTGCTGTGGTTCATGTGAAAGCCTGATTGAGAGCTGTCTCGGAACTGATGGAGTTCTAGGTGATATGTGTGTTGGATATTGATGGCTTTCTCAATTACATTAGTGGGAAAAGGCAGGAGTGAGATGGGTCTGTAGCTGCTGTGGGTGTTGGGTTCCGCTCTTGGTTTCTTCACTTGGGCGTTGATTTCTGTATTTTTTCAGCAAGACAGGAAGGTGGCGGTGGACATGAGGTGTTGATGATAGTGGTGAGCATGGGGGAGATGATGGTTCTTCCAAGGTTGTATAGGAAGTGGGAACATGGATCTAAGGGGGCTCCTGAGTGGATGTTATTCATCAGGGCAGTGGTTTCTTTGTTTGAGAGGGGCTTCCAGTTGCTTAGCTGCTGCTTGGCGATGAAGTAGGTGTCCGGCTGGTCAGGGGAGTTTGTATTGTTATGCTGTGGGCCGAATGTGTTGTAGACCTTGGCAATCTTCTGTTCGAAGAAGTTTGAGAGGTTGCTGCAAGAGGGCTTGTGATGGTATGATGTTGTTGGAAGTTGCGAGATTGGAGAACTTCTTGATGATGGCGAAGAGTTCTTTGCCATTGTTGGCGCTGGCTACGAGTCTGAAAGTTAGGGCCTTTTTCTTTGCATCCTGTTGTTGTTGGTGGTAGAGTTTGAGGGCGGCTTTGTATTTAGATATTCGGGTGATGTTTTTATTGAGTCTCCATTTTCTCTCAAGTTGTTTGTACTGGCGCTTGGACTCCCTGAGGTCGTTCTTGTACCAGCTGGGTCATCTGTTGTTTTTGTAGTTCTTGTTTCTGGTGGGAGCAGTTTGGTTGGTGCAGTCGGAGAGCCATTCATTGAAGAGCTTGGTGTCAACATCCAGGTTCTTGGTGTGGTTGGGTGAGCGTTCCTGTAGGGTATTGGTTCATTTTTTTCCGGATATTTCACCCTAGTGTCATGATGGTGCTTTGGGTTTTTCTAGTGGAGTGGCTTGGTGGGCGGGTAACTTAAAATGCATGCTGTACTGGTTGGACCATGTGAGCGGGGTCGTGTGGGTGGTGGTGATCCTGTTGTTGGAGGAGAAAATAGGGTCCAGGGTGTCGCCTGCTGTGTGGGTTGGTCCTTGGGTGAGCTGGGTGAGTCTAAGGTTGCTGAGGCTGTAGAGGAGGGCTCTGGAGTTAGGATCTGTGGTGTCTTCCAGGTGGTGATTGAGGTCCCAGAGGAGGATGTAGCTGATTGATCTGATGGAGAGGGGGGCGATGAAGTCTGCGATGTGGTTGCAGAATTCTGCTAGGGAACCTGGGGGATGGTAGGCGAGGGTTTCCTTACGGGTGGTTTCTTGAAGGAAGTGAAAGTTTTTCTCCTAGAGGAGGATTTCAAAACAATAGTGCAAGCCCTGGTCCTCTTCCACCCGATAGATGTAATTCTCTGCTTGGTGGTCTCTCTGGTACCACGTTAACACCCCTGAAAGGTATCCTATACACAGTGGTATGTCTCATCATATTAACCCTTCCTTAATATACGGGCTTGTCTTCCAGACCCATATCATCTTCAGGGCCTGCTGCATCATCTAGAAGACGGCCAGGAATAACACCCCAACATATCTGGACACGGAACCAACCACTCCCTGTGAACAGCCCCACCCAAATAGGAGACACAAATTGAGCTTAAATGAAAAATAGAGAAGACAGATCTTATCCATCTACAAGCCCATAATGAGATAGAGATCCCCAATTACATCAGAACAGCGCTGAGACTCTTGCAATTCAGGAAGAAGTTTAAGAGACATCCCTTTAAAGAGCTTTAGACTCAACATACTAGAATGCAAATGCTGTCTAGCGCCTGCCCACGCTGCATTGCTTCGGGGCTTACCCGTTGAGCTCTTCGTTGCTTCCCAGCTTGAAAGGGCTTTACAAATACTTCCGCTGCCTACACTGGTGCCTTCTCTAATGACTGGTTGGAAATCCAGCACAGAGCTGGCATCGAGTCAGGGTGGGATTGTTATGGGCAAGATCAGACGTCTGCTTTGAGTGGGTGGAGTTTGGGGCAGTATGTTGTGTCATCATTCACCACAGCAGCACTGAAGCTGCATTTACAACACACTGAGGGAGGAGATTGTCAAGTAGAGCTGAAAGTCTAGGTCTGCACGTTTGAGGGAATAGACAAGTGTTTCCATTTCAAGATCCAAGTGGGTGGGCCCAGAATGTAGAAGAAAGTAGTGTCAAGATGCTCAAGCCGTTTTGGAAAGGTCCACAGCTGTGCTAGAGTTTCTTACTGTTGGATGGCAAGGCGAGGCGCTCCTTCACCATCGGATCAGTCTCGCTTCCTGACGTCATATCCTTTCCGCTTCCTCGTGTTCCTCCCCACTGTTCAATTCCACATTCACTGCCTCATCCACAGATCACCAGACAACAACCGTCCCAGCTCCCTGAGGCCTGGTCTCCTGACTTCACCTGTTCCCAGTCTGCACTTTGTCCACCACATCCCCAGATCTGCACTCACAGAACATTCACGCAATTGAACCCTGCCTCAGACCCGGTCTTCTAGGCGCCCTGCTCGTGGGCACCTTCACCCCTTCTATCACCCGGGCCACTGACCTCTGACACGGTGGGTCATCTGCCCCATACCCGGCCTTCTAGGCGCCCTGCCCGTGGGCACCTTCACCGCTTCTATCACCCGGGTCACTGACCTCTGACACGGAGGGTCATCTGCCCCAGGCGGCTTGGGGCATGCACCCCCCCTCCGGCCCTCCAGCACGTCTGCTCTCTACCTTTTAAATCAAGCACTTTTAAGCAGTTGCCCCGCAGCCCACCTAACCTGGCAACACCAGGAGGCCAAAATGTAGTTATTTTTACTCCTTAAATACACAGCACTTTCCACAGTCCTCCAATGAAATCACAGCACGGATCCAGATCACCAGGGGGGTGAATACCCCTTTCCAAATCACTTCACCAGCCCCCTTTTTGAGCTCTTCCTTGAATCCTGCCTATGCACCCACAACTGACCTGGCTAATCTGCCCCCCCTCCCCCCCCCCCCACCCCCAGGCCCCTCCGCCCGTGTACTACAGCTCGTAAACTCTCCGTCTCACCCCTCAGGAGGATGGGAGATCGTCCTCCCATCAAGGACGGATTCCCACCCATGCTGTGCCCTAATCTCTTGGGCATGTTTGCCCCTGGGGGGCTTCCATCAATGGGGCATTAGCATCGGCAAAGAGAACTCCTTCTGTTCCACGGGGTACAGAATATAGGGGTGCGGGTGGCGCGCGCATCCAGGCCACTTATCAGAACCCCACAGTGCCTGGCACCCTCGGGGCCCAACCAGACCCCTGTGCTGCTGGGCATACGGCCCCTATGCCTACCCCAGAGATGCTGTGGAGCCCTCTCCGATGCCAGCACTCAGATGGTGCTCTTACCAGTACCCCACAGTGCCCGGCACCCCAGGGGCCCAGTCAGACTCCTGTGCTCCGGGCACACGGCCCATATGCCTACCTCAGAGATGCTGTGGAGCCCTCTCCGATACCAGCACTCAGATGGTGCTCTTACCAGTACCCCACAGTGCCCGGCACCCCAGGGGCCCAGTCAGACTCCTGTGCTCCGGGCACACGGCCCATATGCCTACCCCAGAGATGCTGTGGAGCCCTCTCCGATACCAGCACTCAGATGGTGCTCTTACCAGCACCCCACAGTGCCTGGCACCCCAGGGGCCCAGTCAGACTCCTGTGCTCCGGGCACACGGCCCATATGCCTACCTCAGAGATGCTGTGGAGCCCTCTCCGATACCAGCACTCAGATGGTGCTCTTACCAGCACCCCACAGTGCCCGGCACCCCAGGGACCCAGTCAGACTCCTGTGCTCCGGGCACACGGCCCATATGCCTACCTCAGAGATGCTGTGGAGCCCTCTCCGATACCAGCACTCAGATGGTGCTCTTACCAGCACCCCACAGTGCCCGGCACCCCAGGGACCCAGTCAGACTCCTGTGCTCCGGGCACACGGCCCATATGCCTACCTCAGATGCTGCGGAGCCCTCACCGATGACAGCTAGCGCTCAGAGCTTCCTGGAGGCTGTGGGTACCAGGACTGCTGCGGTGCTACTTATAGGGCCGGGCACAGGATGACAGATGAGGCCGGGAGCAGGGGCGGGGCTCTCCTGCGCCCGGACAGGTGGCAGGAGCTGCACTCAGATGCGCAGAGGAAAACCCACATTTCATAACACTTCTCCCGTAATTAGAAACACGATTCACTTCTTTGAGGTATAATTAGATACGTCAGTCGGAATGTGCTGGCTCTATTGCAGCAGCTGAAGGAGTCACCCCTCTTTACACTTCCGGGTGACGGCTCCAGGTGGAATGTCCTCTCTGGAGTAACTCCGAGGTGTCCTCTGACGAGGGATGCCCGCTCACAGGAGGGATACATGTCTGGAGAGGGTCGGAATACACCATGATGTCAAGTATCCAAGTCATTCTCAATCAATCAGCATGTGTATAGCGCATCACTGCCACCCCTAGGGGTATCTGGGCGCTGTGGATGCGACGTCAGAATAAAGGTCAGAAACGAGCAAAAAGAGGCCAAATAAAGGTCAGAAACGAGAGAAGAGGCAGAATAGAGGGTAGGAGCGAGAAGAAGAGGCAAAATGACAGACAGACTGAGCAGCAAGAAGCGAAATAGAGGGCAGGAGCGAGCAGAGAAGAGACAGAAAAAGGAGCAGAGGAGGCACAAATCCAAAGGCAGCAGAGGGTAGCGGACGGCGGGCAAGCTGGACAGGAGATCGTGGCAGGGGCCGCTGGCACGAGGACCTGTTTTCAGTGTGTTGTTCCATGAGTCCTCCAGGTGAGAAGGGCGCCAAACCGCCCCTGTTGGGCCGTAGTCTGGGGAAGGCCACTCCCAGAGGGGATGCAGGGCGCTGAAGAACTTGGGCCGCATCATCATGTCCTCTGCGTTGTGCAGGAGGGGCTGGGCGCTTCTTTTGGACGTCTGGAGCACGTGCATTACTTTGAAATATCTCAGAGTTAGTGCATGGGCTGAGGACAGCAGAACTCAAAAACACAGGGCAGTAGCTAGCCTTTAGTGTTTCTGACTCTGCTGTCAGCAATACATGCACTAACCTGGAGAGACTTCGGGCCAGACTTGCAAAGATGTGACGCAACGCAGTACAGCAACAAGAGGTTTGCATGAGAGGGAGCGAGCAGGACAGCGCCATCTCTACTAAGAAATGGCCAGGGGCGGAGCTTGGTCAGTTAGATTGGGGGGGTGGGGTGCTTCAGATTTCCCAACAATCATGCTGGCATATAGGGGTCTATTTACCAAATTCTCATGCAGCGCAGCAGCTAAGAATGCTGCGCTGCTTGAGAGGGAGAGAGCAGGAGAGTGACATATCTAGAGATATCTGGCTCTCTCCTGCCCTCTCCCTAGCGCTGGCGCACAAGCAGGTAGCCGTGCGCCACGCACACACCTTTGCACCACAGTGCAGGGGTGTCTCCGTGAGTCTAGCATAGGCTTTGTACTGGAAGGGTTCCCTTCCAGTACACAATGCAGTGCTTAGACTAACTTTAAAACTTTTCCCACGTTGTATGTGTGCTGTACAGTGCAGCAGACATGCAAAGTCGGAGAAGAAAGGAGAAATGAAAGCATTTCTCTTTGATAGCGCCTATTTGAAATGGGCATTATTTTTTGACGCAAACCTCTGTCTACTTTTTTTTTGTAAACAGGGTTTTGTGCAAAAAAACATGGGTGGTTGCATGGGAAGGCCCCTGCACCACCCATGGAACGCCCCGTTGGCACTAAGTAATGCAAAGCAGCACTATGGGGTGCTTTACATTACTTTCAAGTGAATTTCCAGTGCAAAACAAGGTTTTCACTGAAAAATAAACTGGCAAAAAAAGATTTTGTGTCAATGTGTGCCACTTTTGTAATGCAACCAAGACACACAATCTTAGTATATAAACCCCATAATGTTAAAATACATGATATGACAAGCAGGGGGCACAAGAGGGGCTTAAGGGGCAGTGAAAAGGGAGAGTATTGCGGAATGGTAGGGTACGTAGTGAACAAACACATTATTTTGTGTAATAACTAACATTGTTTTCATTCTGTTGTAAACGGAGAGAGGGAGAGAGTCTGTGTGTGTTTCTAGTCTGTGTATGTAAAAACTTCTGGCGAAATCCAAAAGACACCTCACCATACCCGACTGAAAGCACCTGTACCCACCTATTTATCACAAAATACATTTATTAGGGGTGTAACACAACCCCCTGAAGCTACTCCCCTGGAAATGGCTCTCTCCATTTCCTCGGCACTCCATCAGACTGCCCAGCTCATCGCCCACACCTTTGCACCATAGAGCAAAGGTGGCTGCGTGATGTAAGGGTGCCCTTCCAGTACAAAATATTATGCTTTCACTAACTTTTTTTTATTTTTTATTTTTATTTTTTTATTAAGTTTTGTTCAGGCATATATAAAACATAAGCACATTTAGATGTTAACACTTCACAGTATTGTTTCAGCTGAGAGCATTGGCCACTAAACGGCACTTCTCAGGCAGGAGTTCCCCCACATAGCCCAGCAGTGCCACCATAAGGGTACATTCCAGCAACACTCCCGTGATAGCTTGTATGGTATCGTAGACCCCTTTCCAATAGTCAGCTATGAGTGGGCAACTCCATGCTGCATGTAGAAAGGCAGCTGCTTCACGTTTACATTTCCAGCAGCACGAATCCGGACGCAGCCCCAGTTTGTGTAGTTGCATGGGAGTACGATACATACTATGTATGAATTTGAAGTGAATGAGTCTAAGTTTATAGTTCGGGGATAAGTATTTCAGCTGTGAGCAGCAAAATGACCATTGCTCATCTGTAGGTAAGTCTTCCAGGTCGGCTCTCCAGTGTTCGAGCACCCTGGTGGCATCCCATGGGGTGTTTGTTTGCGTGAGATTATATAATCTAGTGATTAGTCTACGAGGTGACGGTGTAGCTAATAAGTGCTCAAGTGGCTTCATTATAGCTGGGGGGGCTGGGAAAGTAGAGTACATTGTCTTGCAGGTGGCTCGGAGCTGGAAATATAAAAACAAATTCAGGATTGGTATCTGGGTGTCTTCCTGTTGTTGTGGCTGCTCTAAAAAGGTATCCTGCGGGTATAGGTCTCCCAATTTGGAAATGCCCATAGTTTGTGCCCATTCTATGGAACCACTGTCATTAAGAAAGGGAAAATGTGGGTGATGCGCAATTGAGGTGGAGAGTGCGTAAAGCAATGGAGTTCCGACACTCTTCCTTAAGCCTTTCCAAGCCCAACGCAGAGTTTCAATGGTGTTTATTTCGTTTACTGATCTGCGATATGGTTTATAGACTTGGCGTGTAGAGGAGTAGGATCAGCTATATCTGTTTCGATGGCCACGTGTGGCTGGAATGGAATGGGATATATCCAGAAATGGAGGAATTGGGCCTGCGCACAGAGCGCATAAAGTTCAAAGTCGGGCGCACCCATTCCACCCAGGGTCTGTGGGCGCGTTAACAGTTCCCAGCTCACGCAGGGCTGTCTACCAGCCCACACCAAGGCAATTACAATAGAACGCAGGGAATTAAAAAACGCTTTGGTTAAAGGTATGGGTATATTTACGAAAAGGTATAAAAATTTAGGAAGAACTATCATCTTAGTGATGGCTACTCTACCAGCCAGTGACAAAGGCAGGGCAGCCCAAAATTTCGATTTTTGTTCCAGCCAATCTAGTAATTTGCCAAAGTTCATTTGCCATATTTCCTGCAGGTCTCTGCTCAGCCACACCCCAAGGTATTTAACAGTACCGTCAGCCCATTTAAGCGGGAATTCCAAGTCGGTCTCCAATGGAGCATCCATCAAGGGTAGAATAGAGGATGTTGACCAGTTAATCTGTATGCCAAACATCCCCCCGTAACGAAGAACTTCCCTCAGCATGGGATTAAGGTTGTCATCGGTTTGCGAATGTATAATGTTATATCGTCTGCATACATTGATATTATAAGACTCCTATCTGTGAATCCTAAGCCCCGTGTGGTGTGGTGCTGACGAATTCTGTCCGCTAATGGCTCCATTGCCACTACGAACAGCAGTGGCGAGAGCGGGCATCCTTGCCTTGTTCCACGGGTGATATCGAATGGGTTCGATATTAAGTTATTTGCTCTGAGTCGGGCTGCGGGTCTAGTGTAGAGCAGACCTATCAGTTTAATGAAATTGGGACTGCATCCCAATCTAGGTAATACAGTAAATAAAAAAGGCCACTCCAGGGAGTCAAACGCCTTAGTCGCATCAAGAAACACCGCAACAGCAGGCAGTTGGGGGTCTATTTGGTTTACCGTAGCGAAAAAGGTGCGCAGATTGTGGGCCGTCGACCTACCCGGAATAAACCCTGACTGGTCTGGCCTGGCAATGAGTGGTAACAGCGGTTGTAATCTATTGGCTATTAGCTTGGCTAGGATCTTTGCATCCACATTGATTAACGACAGGGGTCTATACGAATCACACAGGTTAGGTGCCTTGTCTGGTTTTAAAAGAGAGATGACTGCAGCCTCGCGCATGGTCGGCGGGAGGATCCCTATCTCCAATGACTCCTGATATACATCCAGCAACCGAGGCGCCAGCTCCTCCGCATAAGTTTTATAAAATGAGGTAGTCAGACCATCTAAACACAGCGCTTTTTCCCCCAGGTAAGCTGTTAATGATTTGTGTGACGTCCTCTATTGTAAAAGGTTCATCCAAGTAAGCTCTATGGGCGTCACTCAGCCAAAGTAGTTCAATTGATTTGAAATATTCATCAAGGTCAGGGTGGGGTGCACTCTGCGTTGCGGTATAGAGTGTGGCATAGTACTTAGTGAGATGAGCTTGTGTAGTCTCTTGGCCTCTAATAGGAGAAGCGTCCTCATCTAATAACTCGGCTATAAAGGCCGGAGCGGTGCGCTGTCTAAGTGCATTAGCAAGGGTTTTGCAAGGTCTATCGCCCTCCCCATGGCTGCGTGTGCTGGAGTTCCTCCCTAAAAAACGGGTCTCCCTCTCAGCCTCTTCCTCAAATTCAGAGATTTTCCCCCTCACAGTGGCCAAATGCCTAGGCTCCCCAGTCTGAAAGAACAGTAGTTCCGCTGATTTAATTTCCCGCTCAAGTTTAACTATCGTAGACCGTATAGAGTTTAACACCCCTGATTGTTTGGAGATGCAAGCCCCACGGATCACTACCTTGAACGCCTCCCACAACGTCGAAGAGGAGTCCACAGAGCCTTCATTAGTAGAGAAGTATTGTGTAATATCAGTTCTAATCTCTTCTCTAAATGCAGTATCAAGGAGCGCGTGTGGTGGCAGATGCCAGCTGAATGAGCGGGGTAATGTTTGTGGTATCTTCCAGCGTAGAACCACCGGGGCGTGGTCCGATAGCGTGCGTGTGAGGTGTAGCGTGTCTATGGTCCATGACGCAATATCGCATGTGACTAGCCAGTAGTCTATCCTGGACCATGCATTATGGTGCGAGGTGATACATGTACCCTCCTTCATGGTTGGATTCCTGCTACGCCAAATATCTGTAAGGTCATGCTCAAGAATAATATTATTTAGTTGCAGTATTGCCCTAAAGTGTGGATTGCGAGCTGCACCCACTCTGTACCTTTCATTGTTAAGAGTGACATTGAAATCCCCGCCCCAGATGATCGTGTCTCCACCCAATGCCGCTATCTTAGCCCACACAGTGGGAAAAAATTGTGGGTCATCCACATTTGGAGTATTAGAAGAAGAAGGTTATGCTGTTCCTCAAGAGTGTACGAACAAGGGAAATTGACACCACCCTGAACGTTTAGGTTCAGAGTTGGGAGTCCATTTATTGGATTGTAATGCCCTCACACACCCAATCGGGTGTCATGCTTCATCATCTGGGCTGCTCCTCGTCGGGTCAGCGGTGTAATACCCAACGGGCTCCCTGTAGTAGGGGCACTTTGGCGGAGATCTTTTTCCAATAGCCGTATGGTGAAGTGGGGGTGAGGGGCCAGAACTGTGTAGATGTATGTGTGTGATATAAAATAAGGTTCAGAGTATCCGTGAAGACAATTTTTAATCAGTGGGTCTCCTACCCTAGTTAAAAATATGAACAATGCGGTGCTTAGCTAAGTATTATGTCTTAGGTCTAAGCGTCGCTATTGGTGCAAATGAGGTCAACATGTTTCTCGCTCACTGTAATAGTCTACATGCGATTCATCAGGACCTATATTGTGGAAACTATCTACACTTAAAATTGGCGACGTGGCAACATACTCACATCAACCAGGTAACTACCTAAATCGTGTACCTGTCAGACCTGGTCCTACCTGTGTGGGGAGAGAAGGGTGACATTGGTATTAATGGTACACATTCGAATATACATACAGTATCATTTCCCTTGTGACTCAAATTTAGTTTTCTGTCAGTGAATTGTGAAAGCCAAAGTTTAGAGAATTAAAAACATTGTAAAAACAACTGTGCTACATGGTGAGTGCCCACAGTGAGCTAGTGTGAACTACAACCATAGTGGCATAAGTGTACTGCAGCAGGTAAATGTCGTTTGGACTCACCCATTGTTGTAAGCTAACCAGGCGGCATCAGTACCCGGTAGATCAAACTAGAGGAGTTCCTCACGAGCTACACGAGGTCAATTAGGAGAGAGCATGGATGGTGCAAAGGTCAGTCATACTGCTTATAAAAATCTAGTTGCCTTGAACACCTCAATTCATAGTCTACATACTCATTCATAATGGGTTCATGACTTATGCAATTATATTTCAGGGGAGCTTGTTATATTGAGAACATCTTTTTTTGTCCACACACTCACTCTCATCGGGCTCGTGGTTCACAAAATGTATATCTAAATCACCATCAAGGGGACAGCCAATAGCTCAGGGTGGTGGTATAGGTGAAAACTAGAGGGATTATCTATTTATAACTATTTATAACTACCATCCTCAGTGTCTGTATGGCAAGGAAACAGCGCGCGCATTGGCAGTACTCACTTTTGTGCTGTTGTCACGTATCGAGTCGACCTACCCACATCTACCGGGTCCGGGAGGTGAAGTTGTCAGTTGCTGATCTATTTTTATAGTCCGTCGCTGCTTTCTAAAGTGGGACGTCTCTAACCAAAAAGGCGGGAGTCTGTTCCTGGTTGGAAATGGCGGCCATCTTAGAGTGGTGTTTCCACGTCAGATACTCCCATGGTTTTTTCTACTATAGTGTGGCGGCCATTTTAAAGTGGTAAATGTTGGCTGGTTTGTTTATTGCATTTATAGTAATTGTGTGCCCCTGATAGTGTATTGTCGTCTCTGTGCACAGGAACCCATTCTCATGTGGTTAGTCTGTTCATGTTAAATCCTCAGAGAATTCCAAGGAATTTCCTCATTGAGTCCTGTAATATGGGAGGATAATCTGTATACCCACCTCTGTTCTTTGACAAGTAGGGCATTCTTTGAGATTTTGGGGAAAGCCTCCAAGATGACCCACTGTAATGATTCTGGTGTATGATGCTTTTCCAAATCGTGAATGCACATTTTGGTGTTGCTTTTGTGGCAACGGAAACTGCTACGATGTTCTGAGATGCGTAGTTTTATGGGCCGTGTGGTCATCCCTACATAGTACAGCCCGCATTGACAAGTGATCAGATACACGCAATTGTGTGTATTACAGTTAGTGTGCGACCTTATTTCCCACGTGAAACCGTTATTGAAGGTGATGGTTTTCTGCATTTTTGTAAAGGCACAGGCCGTGCATGAGCCGCATGGATAATGGCCCATTACAGGCGGTAGACTATGAATTGAGGTGTTCAAGGCAACTAGATTTTTATAAGCAGTATGACTGACCTTTGCACCATCCATGCTCTCTCCTAATTGACCTCGTGTAGCTCGTGAGGAACTCCTCTAGTTTGATCTACCGGGTACTGATGCCGCCTGGTTAGCTTACAACAATGGGTGAGTCCAAACGACATTTACCTGCTGCAGTACACTTATGCCACTATATTTGTAGTTCACACTAGCTCACTGTGGGCACTCACCATGTAGCAGAGTTGTTTTTACAATGTTTTTAATTCTCTAAACTTTGGCTTTCACAATTCACTGACAGAAAACTAAATTTGAGTCACAAGGGAAATGATACTGTATGTATATTCGAATGTGTACCATTAATACCAATGTCACCCTTCTCTCCCCACACAGGTAGGACCAGGTCTGACAGGTACACGATTTAGGTAGTTACCTGGTTGATGTGAGTATGTTGCCACGTCGCCAATTTTAAGTGTAGATAGTTTCCACAATATAGGTCCTGATGAATCGCATGTAGACTATTACAGTGAGCGAGAAACATGTTGACCTCATTTGCACCAATAGCGACGCTTAGACCTAAGACATAATACTTAGCTAAGCACCGCATTGTTCATATTTTTAACTAGGGTAGGAGACCCACTGATTAAAAATTGTCTTCACGGATACTCTGAACCTTATTTTAAATCACACACATACATCTACACAGTTCTGGCCCCTCACCCCCACTTCACCATACGGCTATTGGAAAAAGATCTCCGCCAAAGTGCCCCTACTACAGGGAGCCCGTTGGGTATTGCACTGCCGACCCGACGAGGAGCAGCCCAGATGATGAAGCATGACACCCGATTGGGTGTGTGAGGGCATTACAATCCAATAAATGGACTCCCAACTCTGAACCTAAACGTTCAGGGTGGTGTCAATTTCCTTGTTCGTACACTCTTGAGGAACAGCATAACCTTCTTCTTCTAATACTTCAATTAGGGCACCTATGCTGGACCTCCCTCGACACTGATAGAGGAAAAAGCCCTGTAGTCCCTCCTTTGTATACTGATTCTAGCACAGCTAAACCCCGTGGGACTTGTCATTGGTGGGTAAGATCTGTTCTATCCCCCGCTAGCTCCATCCAACACCACTACATTTGAGTGGTAGTTCCCTATATTACTAGGTATATTCCTTTCTACGATTCACTGACAACCTCAATATGGAAGGTCAGGGCCTAAGTTACGGAGAAGAACTAGTAGCAGAGATATTGAGGGCCCCATCTATTCTGGGAGCAGAGAGTGGTGGCGCCACAGGAAGCCAGTCGGAAGATTGGCAGTCCCTTTCAACCATGAAAAGAGAATGGGTTAGGATAACCCTACACGGAGCACTAATGATGGAATATTTGAGGGCTAATATATCCCCCAATGGTCTAGTTGTCAAGAACTTCCCGAGAATTTTCTTGGAGGACATCCTGTTTAAGACGGAGTGCTCCCAGATCTCGTGGAAATGCACGAGGGACCTACTAATACTGGTAATCAACACGGCAAAGAGACTAGCCGATGAATTACTAGCACGGATTCAAATAGCTGAGAGTACCCTTAAGAGTGCACTACCAGGCCCCAGCTTTAAATCGAAACTCACAGAACTGAATAACGAGATTGCTGAACATAAGGAATACCTTATGAAGCAAAAGGTGGTCAAACTTCAGAAAGATATTCGACGTTTTGACAAAGAGAAGGTATATCCATACCTCAAGCAGGATTTTACACCCCCTGACTCGAATAATCTCTCTGATACCAGCTCAAATTCCACCAGACGGGGCTCATCCAGCAATAGTGACTCAAGCGGAGAGAGCTGGAACACTAACCAAAAGAGAAGGGGCGGTAGGCAGGGATACTTTGGGTACCAACCACCACAGTACCAGCCACCACAGCACCAGGGACCATCTTACTGGCAATACCCCATGTACCCCCAGGGCCCACCGCAATTCGGACCCTCAGGCATGAGCCAACCTTTTTTAGGCAGAGGTTGGGGCAGAGGACGCGGGCGAAAAAGAGGAAACCCACAAGAAAAGAGGGTACAGTGGGAAGAACCCCAGCAACGGACAATGGAAAACAATGGAAACCAGGAGTTACACGAAAAGGAGAATTTAGTAGTGAATCTTTCCACCAGGACATTGACTGAGTTGGAAGAAAGAGTCTTACAAAAGGGTCTGGGCTTCGTCCCCACTCCCAAGGTGGACCAATTCCAACAATTATGTGAATTACAACAATTCTTCCGCAAAGTACGCCTCAGGGCCTTCTTTGACAATAAACCCCACCTACAAGTAAATGACTCAGGACTACACAATCCCTCCACTTTCACCCCCACCAGTGGCATGATACCACATGAGGTGGCGACCTTTGAACAGGCAGTCCTGAAGGACACACAGGCAACCACCAACCTGGGACATTTTTGCAATATCCCTAGGGGTGAACTGATGGCCGTTGAGACGCTGGCTAACGACCCCACAATAACTATAAAACAAGCAGACAAAGGGGTGCCACTGTCATTATGGCTACCCTGGATTACGAGACTGAATGCCTAAGACAGCTGAGCAATAGAAAATACTATACACCAATTGCCAGCAGTCCACTGGAAAGGTTGACAAAGACTATCTCAGCTCTAGTCTTCTCCGCAGAGACCCAAGGGTGGGTTAGTAAAAAGGAAGCCTCCTTCCTAATTAAACAAGAACCTCGGATCCCTTATTTCTATGTACTACCTAAGATTCATAAGGGGACCACCCCGGTACCAGGTAGACCAATTGTTTCGGGGATTGATTCCATACTGGAACCGTTGTCACAATTCTGTGACCACTTCCTGCAACCCCTGGTACAGCTGATTCCTTCCTATATCCAGGACACCACGGATGTACTCCGTCTATTAGACGAGTTTCAACCCACTAATGACATCGACTTCCTCATCACGCTAGATGTGGAAGCGCTCTATACTAACATCCCTCAGAGAGCCACTCTAGACGTGATAGAGGAGGAATTGAGTTCAGTAACATGGGAATCTCCTACACCTCACAGTTTCATTATGGAATGCGCTACCCTAGCCCTCACCGAAAACTTTTTCGAGTTCAAAGGCCAGCTCTATCATCAAACTCAAGGTACTTCCATGGGAAGTACCTTCGCTCCCAGTTTAGCCTGTTTATACATGGCGGCCTTTGAGGGTAAGCTGATTTTCCATGAATCCAACCCATACCAGTCAAACATACGGTTGTGGAAAAGGTTCATAGATGATATCCTCATCTTCTGGACAGGTGACTCTCAGTCCTACACTGATTTCATTGAATGGATCAAGAACCAGAATCCATATCTCAGATTTACCAGCACGGTGTCTTCCAACCAAATTGCATTCCTGGACTTAACTATCAAACTTGAGCAAAGTACTTTGTCAACAACTATGCACAGGAAAAGCACTGACCGCAATAGCCTATTGCTGTATAGCAGCCACCACCCACGGGCCCTGAAAGAAAACCTCCCCTTCGGTCAATTTCTACGGGTGAGGAGAAATTGCAGCACATTAGAGGCATTCAAATCTGAATCTGAAATCCTCGCAAAAAATCTGGCAGCACGCGACTACCCACCATGCAGTATAGCTCTCTCTAGGAAGAGAGCTAGAAATAACAACCGCGAGGGCCTGTTAGAACCTAGAGAGAAGACCCCTACTGAAACCCTAACCTGTGTTACCACGTTTACATCAGCTTCTAACCAACTGACCAAGGTTATAAAGAAGCATTGGAACATACTTATCACTGGTGGGATGACTCTGGCACAACCGCGCTTTGCGTTCAGACGCTCCAGGAATCTCAAAGATATGTTGATTCATACAAGACCTAAGGCACCCACGGGGGGACAACAAAGAACACTGTGGGAACTACCGCCTGCAATGGGCCATTATCCATGCGGCTCATGCACGGCCTGTGCCTTTACAAAAATGCAGAAAACCATCACCTTCAATAACGGTTTCACGTGGGAAATAAGGTCGCACACTAACTGTAATACACACAATTGCGTGTATCTGATCACATGTCAATGCGGGCTGTACTATGTAGGGATGACCACACGGCCCATAAAACTACGCATCTCAGAACATCGTAGCAGTTTCCGTTGCCACAAAAGCAACACCAAAATGTGCATTCACTATTTGGAAAAGCATCATACACCAGAATCATTACAGTGGGTCATCTTGGAGGCTTTCCCCAAAATCAGGGGCTCAATGAGGAAATTCCTTGGAATTCTCTGAGGATTTAACATGAACAGACTAACCACATGAGAATGGGTTCCTGTGCACAGAGACGACAATACACTATCAGGGGCACACAATTACTATAAATGCAGTAAACAAACCAGCCAACATTTACCACTTTAAAATGGCCGCCACACTATAGTACAAAAAACCATGGGAGTATCTGACGTGGAAACACCACTTTAAGATGGCCGCCATTTACAACCAGGAACAGACTCCCGCCTTTTTGGTTAGAGACGTCCCACTTTAGAAAGCAGCGACGGACTATGAAAATAGATCAGCAACTGACAACTTCACCTCCCGGACCCGGTAGATGTGGGTAGGTCGACTCGATACGTGACAACAGCACAAAAGTGAGTACTGCCAATGCGCGCGCTGTTTCCTTGCCATACAGACACTGAGGATGGTAGTTATAAATAGTTATATATAGATAATCCCTCTAGTTTTCACCTATACCACCACCCTGAGCTATTGGCTGTCCCTCTTGATGGTGATTTAGATATACATTTTGTGAACCACGAGCCCGATGAGAGTGAGTGTGTGGACAAAAAAAGAGGTTCTCAATATAACAAGCTCCCCTGAAATATAATTGCATAAGTCATGAACCCATTATGAATGAGTATGTAGACTATGAATTGAGGTGTTCAAGGCAACTAGATTTTTATAAGCAGTATAACTGACCTTTGCACCATCCATGCTCTCTCCTAATTGACCTCGTGTAGCTCGTGAGGAACTCCTCTAGTTTGATCTACCGGGTACTGATGCCGCCTGGTTAGCTTACAACAATGGGTGAGTCCAAACGACATTTACCTGCTGCAGTACACTTGTGCCACTATGGTTGTAGTTCACACTAGCTCACTGTGGGCACTCACCATTTAGCACAGTTGTTTTTACAATGTTTTTAATTCTCTAAACTTTGGCTTTCACAATTCACTGACAGAAAACTAAATTTGAGTCACAAGGGAAATGATACTGTATGTATATTCGAATGTGTACCATTAATACCAATGTCACCCTTCTCTCCCCACACAGGTAGGACCAGGTCTGACAGGTACACGATTTAGGTAGTTACCTGGTTGATGTGAGTATGTTGCCACGTCGCCAATTTTAAGTGTAGATAGTTTCCACAATATAGGTCCTGATGAATCGCATGTAGACTATTACAGTGAGCGAGAAACATGTTGACCTCATTTGCACCAATAGCGACGCTTAGACCTAAGACATAATACTTAGCTAAGTACCGCATTGTTCATATTTTTAACTAGGTTAGGAGACCCACTGATTAAAAATTGTCTTCACGGATACTCTGAACCTTATTTTAAATCACACACATACATCTACACAGTTCTGGCCCCTCACCCCCACTTCACCATACGGCTATTGGAAAAAGATCTCCGCCAAAGTGCCCCTACTACAGGGAGCCCGTTGGGTATTGCACTGCCGACCCGACGAGGAGCAGCCCAGATGATGAAGCATGACACCCGATTGGGTGTGTGAGGGCATTACAATCCAATAAATGGACTCCCAACTCTGAACCTAAACGTTCAGGGTGGTGTCAATTTCCCTTGTTCGTACACTCTTGAGGAACAGCATAACCTTCTTCTTCTAATACTTCAATTAGGGCACCTATGCTGGACCTCCCTCGACACTGATAGAGGAAAAAGCCCTGTAGTCCCTCCTTTGTATACTCATCCACATTTGGGCCATATATTGCCACTAGGGTAACCTTAGTTGTCATAAGGGTGCCCGCCAAAATGATATATCGTCCCTCAGGGTCAGTCTGAATATGTGTGGTAGACCAGCCAAGGCCTCGTCTAATCAATATCGAGACACCCCTGGCATAATTGGAATATGGGGCCGAGTGTATATCCCCCCAATATCTATTTTTTAATTTAGAGTCAGATTCATATTTCAGGTGAGTTTCCTGGAGGAAACATACGTCTACGCAGTGCCTATTCAAGTAAGTGTGTACCAGGCTTGCTTTTTTAAAATCATTAAGTGAGGAATTTGGTCTCAGTCATTTCTTAGTAAATAAATTGTGTGTTAATAGTGCATGTAACATGGGCTCGCAGTAGAACATCGTACATTAAAAAACAAACAATAGTTCCGTGCTTTACATTAAGTGAGAATAACAAGATAAAGTGATCATTAGAAAAAACCAAGGCATTTTGCACTTAGTGCAGCTAAGGACCCTGCGCCGGAGTATACCGTGCTCCCCTGTCCCACCCCCACCCACATCAACCTCCCAATTAGGCTGTGACTTATGTCTACCCACCCCCCCCAAAGAACCCTTTGAGCAAAACAAAAATACATGGGAGATCTCCCTGTGGGGCTAGGGACGTCGGTGATAACCTACCATAAGGCAGGGTGACCAGGCTTTCATATGTAATGTGCAATCTGTCAAAGGAAAAACTTACATCATTATATAGCCGTAAGCTACAATACCAACTCTGCAGTGAGTGAGATAACTAACGACATTTTAGTGATTGACACGAGCATAAACAAACTTGTATAACACAATGTAGATCCGCTTGAATAGTGGATTAATCATTGTCACTTAGATTCTGCTCCGAGGCGGCTTATGGTGAAGAAAGTGAGGGCGATTTCCTTGCACCTATGTGTTTAGCGTATTTGAGGGCTGATTTAGCGTCTGTGAAAAACTGCGTCTTTTCGTCATGTGTGATTTTAAGCTTGGCGGGATACAACATCGCATATGGGATGGAAGCATTTTGCAGGACACATTTCGCTGGCGTGAACTCTCTCCGCGCTGCCTGAACAACAGGCGTGTAGTCGGGAAAGAAGGAAAGAGAGTTGCCTTGGTGGGTTACAGGGCTCTTATCCCTGGCTGCTCTTAGAATGGCGTCCCATGCTTTCACTAACTTTACAACTTTTCCCACTTTGGAAGTGTGCTGTTCAGTGCACAACACATGCAAACTGGGGAAAGTTAGGAGAAACAAAATCGTTTTTCCTTTTTAACACCAGATTTAAAGAGGAATTCTTTTGTGGTGCAAAGTCATGTCTACTATTGTTACTAGATAGAGCTTTGCATCAAAAAACATGGGTGAATGCATGGGGACACTCATGTACCACCCATGTAGCACCCATGCACGACGCATGAACCGCGCATGAACTGCCCATGTACCACCCATGTACAACCCATGTAAGGCTCATGTACTGCCCATGTACCGCCCATGAGGCACCCATGGAAAGCCCCATTCTGCGCTGCTTTGTGTTACTTTCAGGTAACGTTCCAGTGCAAAACAAGTAAATCCAAAACAAACATTTGCACAGGTTTGTGTCACTTCTGTGATGCACACTGTTGGAAGCTGGCTCTGTATATACTACACCACAATAAGGTATAGATTGCACAGGGTCCAGTGGATCCCCGAGGCTTAAGTAGATAATACCTTACTGTAGGAAGCTGGCTCTGTATATACTATACCACAATAAGGTATAGATTGCACAGGGTCCAGTGGATCCCAGAGAATTACAGAGGCTTAAGAAGATAATACCTTACTGTAGGAAGCTGGCTCTGTATATACTATACCACAGTAAGGTATAGTGTGCACAGAGTCCAGTGGATCCCAGAGGCTTAAGTAGGTAATACCTTACTGTAGGAAGCTGGCTCTGTATATACTATACCACAGTAAGGTATAGTCTGCACAGAGTCCAGTGGATCCCAGAGGCTTACAGAGGCCTGAGTAGATAATATCTTACTGTAGGAAGCTGGCTCTGTATATACTATACCACAGTAAGGTATAGTGTGCACAGAGTCCAGTGGATCCCCGAGGCTTAAGTAGATAATACCTCACTGCAGGAAGCTGGCTCTGTATATACTACACCACAATAAGGTATAGATTGCAAAGGGTCCAGTGGATCCCCGAGGCTTAAGTAGATAATACCTTACTGTAGGAAGCTGGTTCTGTATATACTATACCACAATAAGGTATAGATAGCACAGGGTCCAGTGGATCCCAGAGAATTACAGAGGCTTAAGAAGATAATACCTTACTGTAGGAAGCTGGCTATGTATTTACTATACCACAGTAAGGTATAGTGTGCACAGAGTCCAGTGGATCCCAGAGGCTTAAGTAGGTAATACCTTACTGTAGGAAGCTGGCTCTGTATATACTATACCACAGTAAGGTATAGTCTGCACAGAGTCCAGTGGATCCCAGAGGCTTACAGAGGCCTGAGTAGATAATACCTTACTGTAGGAAGCTGGCTCTGTATATACTATACCACAGTAAGGTATAGTGTGCACAGAGTCCAGTGGATCCCCGAGGCTTAAGTAGATAATACCTTACTGTAGGAAGCTGGCTCTGTATATACTATACCACAGTAAGGTATAGTCTGCACAGAGTCCAGTGGATCCCAGAGGCTTACAGAGGCTTAAGAAGATAATACCTTACTGTAGGAAGCTGGCTCTGTATATACTATACCACAGTAAGGTATAGTGTGCACAGAGTCCAGTGGATCCCCGAGGCTTAAGTAGATAATACCTTACTGTAGGAAGCTGGCTCTGTATATACTATACCACAGTAAGGTATAGTGTGCACAGAGTCCAGTGGATCCCAGAGGCTTAAGTAGGTAATACCTTACTGTAGGAAGCTGGCTCTGTATATACTATACCACAGTAAGGTATAGTCTGCACAGAGTCCAGTGGATCCCAGAGGCTTACAGAGGCTTGTGTAGATAATACCTTACTGGAGGAAGCTGGCTCTGTATATACTATACCACAGTAAGGTATAGTGTGCACAGAGTCCAGTGGATCCCAGAGGCTTACAGAGGCCTGAGTAGATAATACCTTACTGTAGGAAGCTGGCTCTGTATATACTATACCACAGTAAGGTATAGTATATACAGAGTCCAGTGGATCCCAGAGGCTTAAGTAGGTAATACCTTACTGTAGGAAGCTGGCTCTGTATATACTATACCACAGTAAGGTATAGTCTGCACAGAGTCCAGTGGATCCCAGAGGCTTACAGAGGCTTGAGTAGATAATACCTTACTGGAGGAAGCTGGCTCTGTATATACTATACCAAAGTAAGGTATAGTGTGCACAGAGTCCAGTGGATCCCCAGAGGTATAGCAGAGGCTTAAGTAGATAATACCTTGCTGTAGGAAGCTGGCTCTGTATATACTATACCAAAGTAAGGTATAGTGTGCACTGAGTCCAGTGGATCCCAGAGGCTTAAGTAGGTAATACCTTACTGTAGGAAGCTGGCTCTGTATATACTATACTACAGTAAGGTATAGTGTGCACAGAGTCCCGTGGATCCTCAGAGCCTTAAGTAGATAATACCTTACTGTAGGAAGCTGGCTCTGTATATACTATACCAAAGTAAGGTATAGTGTGCACAGAGTCCAGTGGATCCCCAGAGGTATAGCAGAGGCTTAAGTAGATAATACCTTGCTGTAGGAATCTGGCTCTGTATATACTATACCAAAGTAAGGTATAGTGTGCACAGAGTCCAGGGGATCCCAGAGGCTTAAGTAGGTAATACCTTACTGTCCAGTGGATCCCCAGAGGTATAGCAGAGGCTTAAGTAGATAATACCTTGCTGTAGGAATCTGGCTCTGTATATACTATACCAAAGTAAGGTATAGTGTGCACAGAGTCCAGGGGATCCCAGAGGCTTAAGTAGGTAATACCTTACTGTAGGAAGCTGGCTCTGTATATACTATACTACAGTAAGGTATAGTGTGCGCAGAGTCCAGTGAGTCCCCAGAGGCTTATAGAGGCTAAAGTAGATAATACCTTACTGTATCAAGCTGACTCTGTATATACTATACCATAGTAAGGTATAGTGTGCACAGAGTCCTGTGGATCCAAGAGGCTTACAGAGGATAAAGTAGATAATACCTTACTCTCTTTTGTGGTAGTGTCGGCGAGCAGTTAGGCTTATCAGAGAGCTGTGTTAAGCATTTATTGTGAACACTCAGTCAAGAAATGATAGCACACACTCAAAGACTCAATCCAACACCAATTATTTTCTAAAAAAGGTTATTATTTGGTTATTGTATTTCTAGAACCAAGAAGTACTCAGTTGCAGGTAACAGTTTTCAAAGTAGTTATACTTTTCAAAATGCAGTAGGAATAGATTTGCAAAACAGTATAAATGCTTTACAGTCTTAGAAATACTTTTGTGATATCAGTGTATAACAGTAGAACTTTACATTAGAAATAAATAAATAAATAGATAAATAAATAGATGTATGCTATCGGATGAAAAATACAATGCAATCCTATGGGAGGAAAACAGTGTTATACATTAATAGTTAAGTACATGACTTACTCTTCCAGTTTCTGAGGGTTTAGACCAACACTGGGCAGGGTTCAGTTTAAGGTAGGTACTGCCCCACCAGCGGCTCTGGGTCAGCCGGGTGCAGAGGTCACTGAGCACAATGTTAGTCAATGGAGACTGGGGGCACACGAAGAGGTGCAGGATTCAGTATCTACGCCGCTGCAGTCGGTACCCGCAATTATATTTACCCTGAAGGTCAGCAGAGAGCAATGGAGATGAATAGGATTCAGTAGACCACCAACACCGTTACCGTCGTGGTCACTGTTAGCAAGTTACTGTGGATCAAATGGAGGCACCACCAACCCAGCAGTCGCAGTCGTGGGGGTGGAGATGCACAGGGAGTGGAGGACTTCCGCTGTCGTCGGACCATCATGGAGAGGCGGCGGTCATGCAGGCGGTACAGGAGGAGGCCAACAGGGCCACTTGCAGGAGGGTACAGGCTTTCGGGAATGGCGCTGTGAACAGCTTGGTTTGTGGGCCGAGAGGATCCCTCTAGGTCATGGAAGCCATCCAGCTGCTGTGATTTCTTCTGGCAGGGCAGACTTGCATCGGCACAAGTGTCAGTCCTCTACCACTGCAGTCTTGGGGTTCTTTTGCAGCAGTGAGTTGCGTCGACACAAGTGCCGGTCCTCAACTGCTGCAGTTCCTGAACTAGCAGACGACGTGGACTAGAGCCTCGAGCCCAAAAGGAGGTTCTAGGCAATTTGGTGAAGGCTGATAGGTCTCTGGATTTCTTGGAGGCCTTGCAGTGTTTCTGGAGGGACAGCAGGTCCAGTTGTCGAACCAATTACAGGTGGCGGGGTTCTTGCTGAGTTCTGTCTGCAGCAGTTCAATTCCCGGTCCGGCAGCAGTCTATTCTATTTTCATCTTTGGTCTGTCGAATCTGAGGATCAAGGTTCAGGAGTGCCCCTAAATACTGAATTTAGGGGTGTTACAGGTACGTGCAGATGGTATCCAATGGTCTACTTGCCTTTAGGGTGACTACACCATTACAATGTCCCCTCCCTTTGGGGACGGGCCATCCCCCTAACCTGATTGGGTTGAATCCTTCCATTCAAGATGGAGGATTTCCAAAGGAGGGGGTCACCTCGGTCCAGGGCACCTTAGTGGTGGTCCTGGCAGAGAGGGGACACACCTCTCCTGACTACTAATTTTGCCGCCAATCTTGCCGCCAAAAGTGGGGCTTGGTCAGGGGGGGTGGCTTCTCCACTGGCAGGAGAGGCCCTGGCTAACATATCAAAGGGCAGGAAGCCATTGAGGTCACCTCTCTGAATTCTTTTCCTACATGCAGGTATGTGAGAACCACCTCCACCCCAAGCAGGCTTTGTCCCTGACCCGCAAGAGCACAAGGGCTTCCCCCTCAGGGGGTCAGAAACATGTCTGTGTGTGGCAGGCTGGTCGTTTTTCAGGGGGAATCTCTAAGATGCCCTCTGAGTGCATTTTGTAATAAATCCAACAGTGACATCAGTGTGGGTTTATTATGCCGAGGAGTTTTATACCAAACTCTTTAGCATTCAGTAAAGCCATCATGGAGCTGTGGAGTTCATAATGACAAACTCCCAGCCCATTTACTCAATATAACTCCTCTGCACTTACAATGTCTGTGAATGGCACAGACACTGTAGGGGCACATTGCTCATGCAGCTGTGCCCTCACACGTGGTATAGTGCACCCTGCTTTAGGGCTGTGAGGCCTCTCAGATGGTTGACTTTCCTATGCCAAAGGCAGTGTTTGGGGGCATGACACACAGGGATGTGTTAATTCTGCAAGGTTGGTAGAATGTACACCAAATGTAACTTTTTCAAGTATTGTGATGCTCGAAGGCTTTACGTTGCAGCGTGCAACTCCAGTGCTCGCTCCATCCGTTTTGCGCGTAACGTATAATAGAATATATGTTGGGCTCACATCTGGTCATAAGCCAGGATGCACAGCCATGAAATTAGATCAACTCATAAATCGTTAAGTTCCAACAATATTTTTCACTGATAATTCATTTCATTTCCTCCAATTTAAGCCATAATCCAAGCGTATTCATACTTTTCAATCACAGGGATGTGTGCTAGGTCGACTCTTCAGTTTTATCTGCATCAAAGCACACAGTCTGCAATAGCAGTGTATATGTTAGGTCAAGGGCCTCTGAGTGGTACAATACATACGGCAGCCCTTAGAGACTATCCCTGGTCACTAGGCCCTTGGTACCACTTGTACCTTTTACAAGGAACTTGTATGTGGGCAAGAGGTTTGCCAATTGTGGAAACATGGGTACAGTTTTGGGAAAGAACACAGGCACTGGGATCCTGATTGGAAGGGACCCAGGGCACATTCAGTCAAAGTGAATCAGAAATCTGGGAAAAAGTGGTGGGGGGTTACTGCAACAGAAACCCAATTTCCTACACACACCCAGCGCAAAATGCTAGTAAATCTGTCCCTTCTAATTAATGTATACACTCAAGACACCACAAAGAAACGCACAGCTTCTTTATCTGCCAGTGCAGCGCAGAAAACATGATCATAAATTCATTGCTTCCAGGGGAAGACAGTTAACACACGAAACGCAAGTGGGTGAGAAACAAAACACAGGTGAAGACAGGGCAAGCAAAACATACTAATGCCAAACTATGAGGAAATAACTAGGAAAATTAAATATAAGATTCTGAGAGCTGTAAAGAGACAGACTGCTCCAGTTACTGCCTCATTGTCAACTCTGTAAGATCTCAAGGGTGGAAATTGTACCCAGACCCACTCCAGCCTACTCGATCCAGAGGAACCCTATTGGTAAAAACTGGTGACATAACACCGCAAGCAGCATCAAGCCCAGCATGACAACGAAGGCACATATCTAAGGGGGCACTCAGATATCGAGTGGAGCTGGCTGCCATTGGCTCTTTCCTGCACAGCAATGGCTTGAATTTAAAGCTCACAAGCGAAGCTGCACAGAACTCTTAGCACTTCTTCAACTCTGTTCATGGAACATGGGTGGTTTAGAAAATCTATCAGATACCACCGGAGTAACTCCTTTTTGGAGGATTCACCACATTATCTTACTGCAAGAGACCTCCATTGGGGAAAGTATGGATGGACCCTTGCCCTGGACTCCATTGGAGTGAGTTCTCTACGCGTGACCCGGACCAAGAAATGACCGAGCGAGTCACGTGACGGAACCGCATCCAAGTCGCGTCCGAGTTTCGAGCTCCGACCTTTCGACCCATTTCAGGCTTCTTCTAGGCTCCCTCCAGAGAGCCCGCCGCAGTCTCCACACCCACAGGCCAGCATAATATCATCGTGAGTGCAGCGGCCGTAGCCGGCTGCTGCAGAGAAGGTGCCCCGGGTGGTCCGCGGAGGCAGCCCGGCTAGGATCGGGTATGGCTTGCAGTGCCACCTGGTGAGCCCCACTCGCCCTTGCTACACATCATGCAGCCTGTGGAGAGCATCGCGGAGTGAATGGGAGAGCGTCACGACAGGTGCCTGCTGCCTTTTTTCTGGATCCAGTTACATTGGCATATGGAGGTAAAGCTTGAGGAGTAGTGGAGGAGTGGGGGCTTAATGGTTACCGTTTGTTTTTTGGTCTCGGGTATTCCACCTGGTCTAACTCTTACTGGGCCATGGGTGAAGTGCCCACCCCCCCCTTTAATAAATAGCAGTAGCTTAGCAGACACTAAGCTGGCAGCTCTAAAAAACAAGCATTAGCATAGCCAATAGGTCTTGCCTTTTGGATGTTCTAATTTTTTAGTTTTGTGCAATATTTTTGTAAGTGAAAGTAATTCCACTAACTAATTACTTTTTAATAAAGTTTTGAAATATTTATAGTAAGTGTGTTGAAAGTTCCGTATGTAATAATATGAAAGATAAAGAGAAAGTTATATGTTGTAAACATTTTCCCATTATATCTAATAAATGTGTGAAAAGTTGTACATGCAGTAATATAAAAAAAAAAAAAAAACTTCTAATACACTGAAGGCGAGACCTATTGGCTATGGAAATGTGTATTAGTTATGTTTTATATAAGTGTATGTGAAACTTTTAATATATTTATTATGCATATTGTAGAATTTTATTAAGAATTATTTGTTTTTTTGTGTTTGGTGTCGAATTATAGTGCATGGCATCTATAAAGAATATTACTAAGATGGTAGCAAAGTAAAGAGGCAGAATGCTGAAGTGCAATTAGAAAGCTGTAAGGTAATGTTGCGAATGCTGAAGTGTATAAATACAATAATTTTAGTTTTAATGTATTAGCAGTAGTATTGTTGGTGCATAAAATAAATACCCAATCATAGTAAGGTAGTTTTGAGTATTTTCGAAAATAATATGTATTACTAATAGTAATACTCCAAAAAGTACTCTAAAGTTCCTTACTGTAATTGTGTTGTCTGTGTGCAGATATATAGCTTATTTCTCTGCATTTACTGTTAACGTGCGACATAAACAGTCTGCCTCTGTGCCTGCAGAATAGCTGGAGGTGAGGGCCAAGGAACAAATCCGAAACACACTCAGTTGTAGGTAGGGACCAACAAACAACTCCAAAATACACTTAAAAGCGTTTGCCTTGAAGAAAGGCCCGCTATGTGCAAGCCATACCTATATCCGCTATGAGACCTTTTTTTCTGTGTTATTATGTACATTTTTTCTAAGGCACTGCAATTTATTTTATACCTTATTATGCGGCACCTGCAGTGTATTTTGTAACTTGTAAGGCGGGCGGCAGCAATGTACGTGTTTGCATACTGTTACTATACAGCCACTGGTCTGCTTCCTGTTAACAGTTCTTGCAAGTGCGAAAAAGAGCCCGAGGACTTGTTTAAAATATGTAGATAACAACTAATGGTAGGAGGGCGGGGTGGGAGGATGGGGAGGGGAGAGTTCTGGAACACATAAGAGATAAGGAAAGTGAAAAAAAAAAAACAGATGGCACAGCTACTTATACAATGAGCCTGCTAGGGCCTGTTTTTGCGTGTTATTCTGTGCATTTTTACTAAGACCCTGCAATTTATTTTCCTTATAATGCCCAATGTGTGTAAGCCATCCCTATATGTATTGTATGGGGTGTTTTGCATCTTTTTTTGTGCATTTTCGGTATGGCAATGCAATGTATTTTATACCTTTAAATGCTGACGTTCCCCTGTATTTGTTAGGCTACCGGCAGCATTGTATTTTTTTGCATTTAGTATTAACGTGCCTCTGTGCCTACTGAGCACATGCGGATGAGACAGCAGCTCCATGGGGCAATATTAAAGGGACGGGCAGGAAGCAAGAGGAGGCGGGAAAAAAGAATAACAGAAGACGCGAGAGAGAAGCGGGGCGAGCGAGCGCGGTGCAATATTAAAGGGACGGGCAGGAAGCAAAAAGGGGCGGGAAAAAAGAATACCAGAACACGCAAGAGAGGAGCGGGGGCGAGCGAGCGCGGCAGCAAAGCGAACGCGCTAATTATAAACACATGGTCATAATGTGAAACAGATGCCGCTGCTGCGCGTAACCGCAAGCAATAGGCCATGGGCGGTTACATTTGTTGAGAAAGGTGGGACATGCACCCGCCTTTGCCCAATTGCGTGCTGTCTTTGTTAAAAAGACGCACGCAAAGGCCAATAGCCCGTGACAAAAACAAAAGCACACGCACGAGCGTGTGGTCAGAGTTTTGAAGCCCTTATATAAAGTCTTTCAGCGCATGCGCGCTGCGCTAGGCTCGACCTAAACAGCTACGCACCAGCTGAACACCTGAACCTGTAAAAGAACCAATTCTGGCAGTTCAGAAGAATGGTAATTTGAATACATCGCTCTCTGTGTGAAATTTCTGCAAAATCTCTGTCACTGCTGAAATAGCTGCCATGGCTCTCTCTGCTCTTCACTCTCGCCACACCAGGATATTTCAGGACAACCCTGCCTCTAGTGAAGCCCCCATAAGCACCTTCAGGCCTCTAATTTTCAAACTCCCTGTTTGTGCTTTTAGTCTGCTGCCGCGAGTGCGTGCCCCGCTCCCCCGCAGAAGGGGCCTGGCTTGGGCTGGGTGCGGCTTGCAGGTGTAGTCAGGTGTGCCCTGTTCGAGCCTTGAAGCTTAGTGAATCCTGTGGCTAGGAGCGAGGTGGCAAGACTTGGTTACAGCAGTGGCACAAATGGACCAGGAAAGATGTCGTACTGTGTCTCCCTGGTTCTCTCTGGAACAAGATTCAAGGAGGGAGGAGAAGACATGGGGTTTCTTCCTTTTGCGACCAGGAGGTCCTGTTTATCAGTGCTCAGGGGATACACAAGAGGTAAAGTGAGTCCTGAGTGTGGTGGCAGTAGATACCATAGCTAAGAGAGAGCCCATGCCTCTCGCGGAAGCAGTCCAGCTAGGTCTGGGTGTGGCTTGCGGTCGGCCCGGTGAGTTTCCACTCTAGGCTCACTTACCTCCCCTTAAGAACAAGACTGAGATCCAGGTGGAGTTATGACTGCTAAAAAACTGCGTTCAGGAAAATTGGTTTACATAAGAGCTTGTAAATAAACCAAAGTTAACCCCCTAAGGAACAAATCGATACAGATAAACACGCTAAAAGGATTTAACACTATTTCCTCCTTTTTTTCTAAAAGAGAGACAGGGTTAAATAAAGTGGCGACTATGGAGAACAAGCCTGTATCTCTTCCTTGAAAGGTCGAGGAGGAAACAGAAAAGTCGCTTCTGGCAAATTCTACCACTTACTCACCTGGATGCTGAGTGACCCGGTCTGTGGTTGAATTAATCCCTGAATTCAGGGAGGAAGGCCCCTTGTTGGAAGATTTTACTCTCCCACATATTAATATCAATCTGAATCCTATCCGAAAGGACCTTCAGATTCCGAAGCCACACACTAATATTACTCCTCCTTCAAATCTACGAGATAGTAGACAGGACCTTCCCTAGGCCCGACCATTAAGATACAGCGTTTTAGTAGTACACCCAGTGGAACATCTTTATTAAATTCCCTGACTTGTCCCTGAGTCCTCATCTCTGAAATAGCGACCCAGAGAATAAAATACTGATGTCTGAATCCTTGCTCTGCCTGTAAAAAGTCCTGTCGTCCATTCTGGCCCTAACGGAGAAATCTGTAAATAACTCTGATCACATCTTGGATTCTCTTCTGTCCCTGACCAAATTTATTATCTCTGACCAAAGACCTCCAAATCGTAAAGATACCCCCATTCCCTCATATAAGACTAATCCCTTCAACGGGGTCTCTTCTTCCCTTTCCCTTTGGTGTAACTTCAATCAAACCAAATGTTCTCAAACGTGCAGTGTTTCCCAGTTTAATCACCAGGACATTGGTACTCAGGCAAGCCCTTTGGTAGTAGAAAAATTAGGGGCGAAGAAATTGCAGACTTATTTGTAGAAAATCAGTCCCTCTCGCTACAGCAGTTCTTCGAACCTGAGGACTCTGTTCTTTTACCAATACCTCTGTCCTCTCAGTGTTCAGAAAGGGAAAAAACAAATACAGAACGAAAAGTTTCTCCCATTTTCTTAAAAAGAAAGGGTATAAAAGTTGAACATTATGTAGGAGAGAAAAAGAAAACCAAAAGTAAAAGAAAATCTGCCCGCAGGAAGAAGAAGGAAAAAAGGGAAAAACTTTGTAGAATAAACAAAAAGAGAGCAAAACGACTGCGCTTTGACCTCAATTTAACTATGAATCCTGACTCGACTGCTATAAAGAGGGAAGAAGGTCAAGTTGAAGCCATCACAAGGGATTCTCAGGCGCCATTAAGGAACTTATGTGCTTCAATCTCAATTACACAAGAAGATAACCCCTCAGATTTAAGCTCTGCACTGGTGACATCGTGCAATTTGAATCCTAATGCTGCATTATTTTCCTCCTCTTTAGGCAGTAATGTCGTTTAAAATCCTACTGGGAATGCGCCGGTGGGAGATAGCCAGGATAGTCATCTGCCATCAGCACCTCTCTCTTTGGATTTTTCTTTCATTTTTGATCATGAGCTGTACATGATTAGGTCTTTCCATTTAGGCTGTTTTGCTGAAATCCCTGATCTTCAAATGATCCAGAGTAGTGATCTTGTCCTGGTTCAAGTTCAAAAACACAGTAATTACGGGGGGGGGGGGGAGCAGAGTGACGTTTGGTTCTAAGGTGATCTCCAATTTAATAATCTTAAATAGTGATAAACTGCGATGCTGTGGCATTGATGTTCTTGTTCCCAAAGAGGAGAAAGCTCTTAAAACAGTTACTTATAACAGACAGCCACTGCCCAATCAGTTCTCTCTTCATTAGATATCCCCCACTTAGAGTACAATGCAGGCCTCCTTCGGTAAAGGTGGAAGGAGAATCTCCCTGCTTGCTGAGATAAAGAATAATCAGATATTGACCGTAGATGAGGAAAATAGGAAAGGGAGTTGGGTGTCAGGGGCTCTTAACACAAATAGCTCTTTAGGTCTAAGGTACGGGAACTCTTCCTAGAAAGGGTCTCAAACTGATCTCTTGGAACGCAGCCAGCTTATGCACTAATAAAAACAAATTGTTTTTCTTGAAAGAACAGAAAGCTGATATAATATGCACACAAGAATCTGGGATTGTAAAGAACTGGTCCATTGGAGAATAGATTGTGATAAGCCGTCCTGCGCTCCCAGCGAATAGTGGGCATGCGAAAGGAGGCATTGCCATTCTGCTCAGAACAAGTTCTAGGTGGATATACACAGATATCCCCCATGTATCTAACCTAATTCAGGTGGTCACGCTAGATTTTAAGGAAGAACATGAAAGTTTAGGTACACTGCGTATTGTAAATGGTTATGTTCCCCCTGACTCATCAAATACTTATTTATTAAAAGACCTGTTTGTTTCTAGCTCTATTACCATGGAAAGAGAAGATTGTAGGCATTTAATACTGGTTGGCGATTTGAATGACAACGTTTCTACCCACAGTATAAGGTTATTTGCTAATGTCTCAAAAGACGAAGCCCTAAAAATCCCTCCTGCCTTGTTTCCGAATAATAGTCGGGTTGATAAAAGAGGAGTGATCTTACTCGAAGGCTTGAGAAATTTAGACCTATTAATTGCCAATGGGAGATTAGGAAACAATATCCCAGCAAAAATTACACATAAAGTGTCCACTGGTGGACCTATTATCAACTATTTAATTGTTTCAGCTGATTTTTTCAGTAAGCTCTCTTATATGGAAGTACTGGAAAACTCGTATAGGGACCACATGGTGATCTCCTCTAAAATCGAGATGACCTGTGCCGAAGGAGACTCTTGGAATTTTAAGGATAAATCTGTAGGTTTTAAAAAACAAACAGCAGATTTTATTCGAATATCAAAGCTGCTTCAAAACTAAAAGAGACTCTAAGGGGCATATTCACAAGGAGCTATCGCCGAATTAACAGCACTTTATCGCAGCCAAAGTCGTGATAAATTTACCCCCCCATTCACAAGCCGGTGTTAACAGCCCACAGCACCAGTTTACCCGCGATAGCAGCCGCAAAAAACATCGCCACAGAGGACCCTCGCAAATATCGCTAATGAGATGCAGAGTAGGCGTTCCCGTGACAAAAGCCGAGACAACAGCACACCTCAACATTCACAATGACCAGCCACATCCGCGATAAAAACACAAAACAGGCGATAAGGCGCGTTAGCACGAGGAAATCTACACCTGCTCTGACCTGGTGTAAAGTCGGACGGCAGCCAGCACCACAAAAGGGAGCACAGCCCAGGGCCACATCCCAAGGGCAACAGATGCCATGGAGCCACCCATCATGCGGCCCGGACACCCAAGAGGGCCACAACACCCACCGCCACCACCCCCAGGACCACCCCTCCCTGGCACCCCCCCCGACCAAAGACATGCCACATCAGCCACACCTAAACATTCACAAAATATTCCTCTTGATGCCCCACAATCACAACTGGTGACATGGATGTGTCGTCACAGAAATGACCAGCACACATTCACTTTCCAAGCAACAAATGAAACTTTATTAAAATGAACTACGAAATGAAATGAAGACACATGGCCGCTCCCCTCTGGACAATACGTAGGTCACAGCCTGTAAGACAAAAAACATGATGAGAAGGTGTGTCCTGCGCACATCAGAGGACAGAGAGAGAGCGAAGGAGAGAGAGAGGAAGAGAGGGAGGGAGAGAGAGAAGAGGAGAGAGAGAGGAAGAGAGTCAGAGAGGGAGAGAGAGAGAGAGAGAGGAAGAGAGGGAGAGAGGAAGAGAGGGAGAGAGAGAGAGAGAGGAAGAGAGGGATAGAGGAAGAGAGGGAGTGAGAGAGAGAGGAAGAGAGGGAGAGAGAGAGAGAGGAAGAGAGGGAGAGATGGTGAGAGAGAAGAGGAGAGACAGAGGAAGAGAGGGAGAGAGAGAGAGAGAGCCGCCCCTGCGCACCCAGGCCACACTGCTCACCTGCTGCCACCGGTGTGTCTCCAACCACGTGCCGGTATGTATAGCAGGACACCAGGTCACACATCTGAGTCAGAGCCGTCAGCTGAAACAGAGCCCAGATACATGACTGGCACAGTACACACACTTGCACAAGACAACATCGCCTGCCCGCCCATGCACACCCAGGCCTCAATGCTCACCTTCCGCCACCGGCGCGTAGACAGGAGGTCCCACCACGTGCCGCTGCAAGCCACAAGCCCGGGGCCCGCGGACATGGCACCCTCCACATCATGCAGCCCCGCTCCGCAGGCCACCAGGTCTCACGTTTGGTGCTGGGTCTTGATCACTCCATGGCAGAGGACATACCAGTGCACCGGGCACCATCGCAGGCTGCACACCCGCTCAGCCCAATGGGTGCCACCAACTCTTGGATCCCGGAAGCGACGCCATGTGGCGGTAGGCCCGCGCTGCCCGCTGGCTCTGGCCTACACTGCGGTCCAGCAGGGCACACAAAACCTGAGCTGTCCGGACCGCCGGGACGGGGTGTCATCGCAGGCTGCACACCCGCTCAGCAGCTCAAGGTGACACTGACACAGTGCACCCCAAGTCACTTTCCCGTGGCGGGGTGCCTGTGCCGTCCGCAAGGCCTCGGGTGCCACTAACCCTGTGCAACCCCAGTCTGCACGACGTGGTGGTAGGCCCGTGCCATACTCAAGGCCTCGGGTGCCACTAACCCTGTGCAACCCCATTCTGTGCCACGTGGTGGTAGGCCCGTGCCATACTCAAGGCCTCGGACGCCACTAACCCTGTGCAACCCCAGTTTGTGCCACGTGGTGGTAGGCCTGTGCCGTCCACAAGGCCTCGTGTGCCACTAACCCTGTGCGCAAAAACTCATGGGCCCTTAATGATTGAGAACCATGGAGCGTCCGTCATCCAGTCACCACCGGAAGAGGGGAATGTGACGTCGTCGGCCCCTTATGTTGGCGGAGTCACATGGCCTGTGACGCCTGTGCTGGATGGGTGTGGTGTGTGTGAAAACCTGCCCTCAGGGAGTGGCTGTGACATGCTGACAACTAGACCAGTGACCTGCACACCACCAGTGAGTACGGCTGCGACGGGTAGCAATGAGGGCCCCCACTCGGGGCGTTAGCGGAGTGGTCTGGCCTGCCGTACGCCCGACCAGCGCAGGGCTTGCAACAATGCCTCGTGGGCTCTGGGCGTGGTTCACTCCATGTCCGGACAAGGAAGTGACTGATGCATGTGTCCCTGTTGTAGTGTTCACGGAACCCGGGACACAAGATGCAATGTCTCACCCTCTGACTGGCATCCCACAGGATGTACATCATTGACGCAAGGGAAGGCACTGTCCTCACATTCATCCACACATCCATACATGAATGACGTAAGACATTACACAGCAGTGCGTCACTGGATGTTTATTTGCACATCCAGTGCAGTCATGCAGCTGGAGCGGTACAGGGCAATGCCGAGCACACTACACAATGTGGGCCCGTGGAGGGCCAGCCAGTGTCCATCCGGGGATGACCTGTACTGCGGAAGAGGAAGGGTACAGTCCGCAGCCTGTCCGCCGTGTCATTGGTCGTCAAACAGGATGTGGCAGTCCATGTCGCTGTCCAAGGTGAGTGCATCGGAGTGTATCGGGGGTCAGTGGTAGGTCTTGAGGCCATGTGCGGCACCAAGCAGGAACAGGCAAGCTGGCGGAAATGGATGCTAGTGCCTGGCCCTCCTGACCACAGTCCCATCCACGTCCTCGTCCCCGGGTGTGTGCCCTGCCCCACCTGTGGGTGTTGCAGTACCGGCTGCGGCACTGTGTGCCAGTGTCACATCAGGGTCCGGAGTGGATACGCCTGCCGCACTAGGAGGCACTGACACACCAGGGGGCGGAGATGTGGATGGTGTGGGGGCAGCAGCATCCATCATCGCCACGCCTTGTGGCAGCAATGCCATGATGAGGACTTGCAGGGCACGGTAGATCCCAGCTACATTTCGCTGATGTGCAGCGGTGGCTGCCATCCTTTCCGCCTCCATCCGCACCATGTCCTCCATGAGCCTCCGCATGTGTGCCAGTTCACAGCTGGCATCGCTGGAGCCACTCTGAGCGGACATGTGTTCTTCTCTCCGTGTCATGAGTCCAGCGATGTCAGTCAGGGCTGGTTGTAGACCATGGGGTGGACATAGACACCCAAGGATGGCGTCCAGTTTGGTCGCCATGAGCTCGAACCCCACCCACACCTGCTCAGCCATCTCCCTCTGGCCCTCCAGCACACGGCGTTGGAAGGCCATTTGTTGTTCCTGGGGGACTTGGGAGGGTGCCGGGGCTGTGGGTGCCTCCTGCTGGGTGGTTTGGGTGGTGGGTGGGGTCTCATGGATGTAGCTGGGCTGCCCTGATCCCGGAGGTGAGTTGCGGATGAGATCGATGAGGTCTTGGATGGTTTGGGTGTCGATGCTGGTGTTGTCCTCCTCCTCGTCATCAGTGAAGAGTGGCTGTGACTGCTCTGCAGGAGGTGTTGACGATGCCCCTGCGATGTGAAGGGGAGATGGTGTATTACAATGTGTCCACATGTATGTAGCCGCATGGTACAGGTTGACATTCAGACAGCATGGCATTGTACATTGTGACAGTCTGTGGGTCTGGGCGAGGACCCAGAGGGCTTGTGGGTGTGCACTGTGCTCTGCTTGATTGTGCATGTGTGCCATTGTGGCCATCTCCCCCGTCCC
Source organism: Calotriton arnoldi (assembly GCA_963921515.1). Classification (NCBI taxonomy): domain Eukaryota; kingdom Metazoa; phylum Chordata; class Amphibia; order Caudata; family Salamandridae; genus Calotriton; species Calotriton arnoldi. Next base: position 986,306 of record CAWUFW010001800.1, read on the forward strand.
CCCAGTACCTGGTGGTCACTCACCCTGTTGCGGTTGTGTTGTGTCCTGTCGAGCAGTGTCCAGTCCCCTGACTCCGGCCACAGTCTCCACACTGATGACTGTCGACACCAGCTCCTCCATGTCATCCAGCTCCAGCTGTGGCGCTGGGCCCCCACCTCCAGTCTGCGTTGCTGCCTTCAGATTGGTGGAGAGTTTCTCCTTGGTCTTTCGCTTGATGTCAATCCATCGCCTCTTGACCTCGTCCATTGACCTCTTGTGCTCTCCGACGGCATTCACCTTGTCGACGATGTCCCAACATATTCCAGTTTTGGTGCTCAATGGCACGTTGGAGGTGACGAAGAGTTGTTGGTGGTGTTCCATCACCTCCGTGACTATGATCCTGTTCGCCTGCAGACTGAACTTGGTCTTCCTGTTCTTCTTGTCCTTGCCCTTCCCTGTCCCCGAGGTCCCAGGCTGGTCGTCCGGGGTGTTTGTGGGGTTGCGCTCGTCCTCTGCGCCTGCTCCGGCTGCCTCCATGGTGCTTCTGTGTTGGTCAGTTTGTGTGTGGGGTTTTTTTTCTGCTTTTATGGAGGTTTCTGACGCCTGCCAGGTGTGTGTTGCAGGCCTGGCGCTGCTTGTCACTGGTTTCCTCATCGCGCTTTGGCCCATCGCGTGTTTTTTGGTGTTGTGGTTTGTGTTTTTATCTCCGTCTTGGTGGTTGTATCACAGACTTTGTCCGCGGTTTCGGCAGGCTATCGCATGCTACCGCCTTGTTGTGAATTCCACGTTGACACAGGGTTATTTTCCCGTGATAGGCCACGTTATTGAAAGTTGCGTTACGCTACTCTTGCGGTAGTTATCACACGTTCTGGTGAATAGTCCACTAACAGTTTTAATAGGAGACCAGCAGCACACAGTAGCTGGAGACCTACACTCTCCCCAGTCTGATCTGTTGGGATCTTATGGTCGCAGTGTAAGAACCCTGGTTACTTCATGTAAAACTAATCATTTACCAATCAAACAGAGACCGCGCTCTAATCTGCTACTTTATATATATAGGGAAATAAATAAATTAGTGAGGGCCCAATTCCTGAACTTTTCCCTCTAATGAACTAAATTAATAAACCTATTAAAGAGGAAAATATTAAGGAAAAATGCTCTCTAAGGCAAAAAAAGGAAGATCACGGATGGGTCCAGTTAAAAGAGGCGGCCTCAAAAAACGACACCAAAAGGTATTGGGAAATAGTCGCAGATTGTTGCGGCACAAGAATAAAATCCCTCCCAATTCCTATAAAAGAAGAAGAATGGAAATTCCATCTTGTAGAACTTTATTCTGTGAACTCAAATTCGTCTTGTTCCGCCTCCATTTTAACTAATTTCCCTAATATCCCTGAATCTAGCTTTGCACTCTCTAGGAGTGAAGTTGTAGGACTCATTAAAAGAATGAGAGCTTCAGGAGCAATGGGCCCGACGATCTTCTTATGACACTAATTAAAAAGAGCTTTTGTTGTAGGATACATATCTTACTCCTCTGTTTAACTGCTGTTATACCCAAGGGAAGACTCCCCCTTCCTGGTGTGGTAGTATCCTAATTCCACTATTTAACAAGCATTGGCATAGCCAATAGGTCTCGCCTTTGGGACCTTATAAGTGTTTAGCCATGCAACAGTTAATGTTGTTGCAGTAAGGATATTGTGCTGCATAACTAAATACTTATAAGGTCCCAAAGGCGAGACCTATTGGCTATGCCAATGCTTGTTCATAGTGTATTATGGATTTTTGTCGTTTTGGGTCTTGTGATAAGTCTATATAAAAATACTATTTTTATACTACAACCTGTGTGGTGTCCATCTGTAGTGTTGTCACTGCTTTCATTTTATTAAAAATGTCCAGGTCCATATTGAAATGCTAATACAATATTAAAGTTGCAAATAGACAAAATTATTTCCAATATAAAATGTGGTTTTATCTGCACATCCAGTGTCCTGATATGGTATGCTACCCAACACGAATTGACAGCCAATTACTTATTCTCATTGAAGCATGTTTATTATAGTAAAAGTGAGACGAGTGACTTGGAATTTGGAATAAAAGTATTCATGTACATGCTATTTAATAAAACTATGTCCCAAACAAAACAATGCTTCCAAGTAAAGCTCCTTTGGAGAACAACAAAGAAACAGGAGTAATAGACAGACAGCACAGCCTGGCAAAAAAGTAGCCAAATAAAATATACTTTAAAGAACTTTTCACGGGAATAGAAACGTAAATGATAAAACTGCTACAATACCAAGCAAATAATGCCAGCATTGAAAGTATCTCTCGGCTCAGTGTACGCAGAAGTGAAAGAGTAGCACATCCCCGTAAAGAAGGGGTGGCTGTGCGTGAATTGTGGGGCTTTTCATATATCTAGAAAAGCAACTACATATCATATTTACCCAAATAAACCTGCACTTTGACCTAAGCACCCAGGTGAACACAACAGTCTAATTGTAAAGCGCATGCTTAGAACCAAATATTTTCTTGATACAAACAACCACGGTACCGTCCTCCAACTCCATGACTCTCTTTATTAACATTGTACGGGTGAAAGGCAGAGTGACGCGTCAGGGTTCAAACATTCGACCACTTGGTTAAAACGAGTACATGCTGAGCCAACATCAAGGCCATGTTATGTGCAGGGTAAATGTTTGGTGTCGAAGAGTAACATTGAAAAAAGTCAAAAAGAAGGCTTATTTCTACACCTCTGCATTTATGTTTGTGATCCCTCCCTTTCTTCCAGCTGATGATCCATCAGCATTGAGTTATCATCTTTCAAACGCAAATACATAAGGACGTTTTGCGGTATATAAAATTAAAGCAGACCGACCGTAAACTAGCAGCATCTGCGTTCTTGCTTTAATTTGTATAAGGAAAACGTGTATTCTTCGGGCCTGTAAGAAAATGAGCTCCAAAGGGGCTACTGTAGGGAGGAGCGGGAGGCACTCCTTTGTGACAGTAAACACCAGCCAATGTGTCTGCATAATGCTCTGGCATATAACATTGGAGCAACCCCGGGACACCTTCACAGAACTCGAGTTGCACAACAAATATCATGAGACACCTCCCTTGAAAGTGGGCTTGGAACGTCTTCTACGGTTACCTTTTAATGTCTGGTTTATGTTATTTTAAAATAAGTCGAACTAGGCTTAGTTACAGTAGAATAGTTAATGTTGCACTATTCATCCCACGGAGCATGTTGCCACTTTAGAGGAAAGGTATTTCAGGATGTTGAGGAGCGACAAACATAAGTAGCAAGTATGCCCATACATTTAAAAACAAGGGCGCGCCTCGCGCGGCAGCTGGGGGAGGGGGCCTGCGCGATTCCCTTGCGGGAGCGTGCAGCAAGGCGCGATGATTGTGACCATATGGCGCCACCATATGGCGCCGCGCGCTCCCGCAAGGGAATCGCCAGACGTGCACGCGTTGCCATTGCAAGCAATGCAACGCGTGCACGTTTGTGCCCCCAAAGCTGTGCTGATAACTAAAGGTCTCTCCTATGCAGCGCATGCGCGCTGCGTAGGCGAGACCTAAAAAGGATCTTAGACACATTCTGGGTAACTACCAGCAAATAGCTCTATTAGATGCAGTGGGGAAAATATTTGCACGCAGTATTTTAGACCATCCTATTGACAGGGTGGTGGAGAAGAAAATTCTTCCCATAGAACAAGCAGGATTTAGAAAAAGAGATTCCACCCTGGATAACATCAGTATGTTGAAATTAATAGAGGAGGTCAAATGTTCATGTGGCATTTATAGATTTCTCAACAGCTTTTGATAAGGTAGACCGGCCAATTCTTTGGAAAAAACTGCAAGAAATGGCCCCCTTGTTATCGCTAATTAGTGCCCTGCACTCGCATACGTGGTGCCAGGTGTTATTAAGGGGAGATCAGGGCCTATCAGCAGTAATACCCACAGAAAATAGCCTGAAACAAGGCGGTCTATTAGCCCTGCTACTCTTTTCTCTGTACATAGAAGATTTACCTTAATACTTTTCTCCCCTAGAAGGTGATGCACCAAAGATAGGCGGTCGCCCTTTTCCATGTCTTATGTACGCAGATGATATTGCAATTATGGATCTGACTCCCATTGGGCTGAATAAGAAGTTGACGTCACTGCAGAAGTATATGATGACACAATTTCTGAAGATAAATGTTTCTAAAAGTAAAGCTCTGATCTTGAAATGTAGTAGGAGCAGAAAATTTAGTAATTTTAAATGGAGAATTGACTCAGAAAATCTTGAGACTGTAGATTCTAATCTCTACCTGGGGAAAGTAATAGCAAGCAGTTCAAAGAATAAGCCACATATTGAACACAACATCTGTAAAGCTGCATCGCATATAAATGGCTTACGTATATTTTATAGCTTAATGGGTCGAAGACACTTTTTACACTTGCTATCAGTTTTTAAAGTAAAAATCCCCCCACATTGTTATACGCTATTGAATCTGTTCCAGTAGAAGACTGGAGTTTCCTTGATAAGAGAGACGATCAGATTATACGTAAAATATTTAATTTTAACACACCGGTCCCGACACCCGCTATTAGATTGGAATTTGGTTTGGTAAGTTCATTTGTTCAAGGCTTATCCAGGGTAATACGGTGGGGATATCAGTTAAAGAATAGTGAGCTGTACACCTTAAGAGGTTTTCTATGTCAAGAAAATTACGGAGGAAAAACATATAAATATTCCTTCTCCCGTGACTTCACCTTGGCGTTGAATTATTTCGGTGCACAGGAGGAGTCAGTTTCCAGAGAGATGTCAAGTACTGTAGATTAGAGGAAAGATTGGAGATAATAGCCACGTCAAGTATCCCGAGAGTTCCTCAGAAATATTTATCTTGGAATTTAGACTATGACATCCTCCGTTGGCTAACTCTATTCCGCATGAATCATTTACCATTAAATGATCTAACAGCAAATTGTCCCCCTCTATGAAAATAGGAAAAAAGTGTATCATGTGTAACCTGGGCATTCAGAATCTTACTCGTATTCTGTTTGTTTGCCCAGTCTTGTTACCGTACCACTATTGACGGCTTCGACCAATGTTTATACAGAATAACATCAAAAGCGTACCATCAGTACCATCAGCCCATGAGTTTCTCCTATATCCAAAGAATGAAATAGTGTGTACAAAACTATTCAATTTTTTTAAGGAGTTTCTGAATATATTCCAGTCCTTACTATACTCTACTTAAGTAGGTCCGTCCCTTAGTAGTGCATGCTCTATTTTTAGTATTATGGAGACAGAGGAGGACTAGTGACATGAGTTACGAGAACATAATTTTACTCCTGTTATCTCATGGGATACATGGTACCTCTCATGACCAGGCTCCTAAGTTCTGGGCCTTTTGTAGTTCTTATTAAGGCTAATGGAGTTTTACACTCTTTGGAATAAATCTTGCACTTGTCTATAGTTGCTGCTTAGTTGCCTTTTGCACAAAATTGGGATATATTTTTGCCTCTTACCGCTGCTGTTATGGGGAAAAGAAATCTTACTTATAAATGCATTCAATCTTTCCCTAAAATATTTAGTCTATACATCTCTGTTGCTACATGAAGCTCCCTTTATAAAATTGGATTAATTATGAAGTTGCTATTGTACGGAATTTATTAACATTAACAAATTGCATATGTATTTAACTCGATTTATTTGTTGTAGCAAAAGATTTAACTATGTAACTGTGATTTGTCTATTCCGTTATAATGGTGATTATTCTTATTCATATTCTGTTTATTCTGTACCTTTGTCCTCATTCGATTTAGCTTTGCACACATCTCTTTGCTGCTTTAGGGAGAACCTAGAATTGGTTATGAAGAATTTTGATATCTCCTATGATAGATTAATTGGTATATAAACTGCTGCTGCTGCTATATAGTTATGATTTTTTTTGTCTAATAATGAACTCTTAACTTAAATGAAGTGATTTTATTGAAATTTTATAATAACAACTACTTATGTATTTTATCTTATTTACTATGGTAAAGAACCGAGCATGCAATTTTAACATGTTTATTGCGTAATAACTGTGTGTATATTTTTATGTGGACCTCATGGGAGATCCAGACCATAATAAATAAATTGAATTGAATTGCAAGAGACCTGGGCCCAGAAAAGTGTGCCACCGATCGGATTTATTGAACTTAATAACTTTGCAGTCAAACAGACTCCAAGGGGTCGACCAACGGGAGGTCTAACAACGTACATCTTAGTCAGTTTAATAGTCCAGGCGCCGCGGCTGGATCTAACTCCAACCTGGATTTTGGCAGCAAAGCAGGATGACTGGTCCAAGGACACTATTCATTTTTTAAATTATTCTGAATATGTATATGAATCTGGCAGTATCGGAAAAGTGCAACACTGAAGCAAGTCTACTATTGATGTTAATGGGCCCGAATCAGGGCCACAGAATATAAAATGGGAGACTTCAAGGACCAGCTGTACGCTAAAAACAAGAATTACACCCAAGACAAGTTCAATAGGCGTCCCTAAGTCTATTCAATAGGATAACTTTCTTTACAGAATCAGTTTACGACCCAAACTGGCCACTGCCCTCAACTAATAGGTTTGAGCACAAGGACCAGGGTGCACTCAAAAGCCTCGATTTTACAGGGGCACAAACAAGCTTTGTGGGCAGCCAAGAAGGAATACAAGGAAGGACTGCGGGCAATGAATCTCCATGAATGTAAGAACAAACACCTAAGACCATTCTCGAGGACCATCGACCACCTGGAAGAGGCCCCCACACTGCTAACGATGGCAACATCAGTGAGTCTGCTTCAGTGAGTCTGCTTCAGTGAGTTTGCTTCAGTGAGTCTACTTCAGTGAGTCTGCTTCAGTGAGTCTACTTCAGTGAGTCTGCTTCAGTGAGTCTGCTTCATTGAGTCTACTTTAGTGAGTCTGCTTCAGTGAGTCTGCTTCAGTGAGTCTGCTTTAGTGAGTCTGCTACAGTGAGTCTACTTCAGTGAGTCTGCTTCAGTGAGTCTGCTTCAGTGAGTCTACTTTAGTGAGTCTGCTTCAGTGAGTCTACTTCAGTGAGTCTGCTTCAGTGAGTCTGCTTCAGTGAGTCTACTTTAGTGAGTCTGCTTCAGTGAGTCTGCTTCAGTGAGTCTACTTCAGTGAGTCTACTTTAGTGAGTCTGCTTCAGTGAGTCTGCTTCAGTGAGTCCGCTTCAGTGAGTCCGTTTCAGTGAGTCTACTTCAGTGAGTCTACTTCAGTGAGTCTACTTTAGTGAGTCTGCTTCAGTGAGTCTGCTTTAGTGAGTCTACTTCAGTGAGTCTGCTTCAGTGAGTCTACTTCAGTGAGTCTACTTCAGTGAGTCTGCTTTAGTGAGTCTACTTTAGTGAGTCTACTTTAGTGAGTCTACTTCAGTGAGTCTACTTCTGGAGGACCATCGACCACCTGGAAGAGGCCCCCACGCTGCGAACGATGGCAACATCAGTGAGACTGCTTCAGTGAGTCTACTTCAGTGAGTCTGCTTCAGTGAGTTTGCTTCAGTGAGTCTACTTCAGTGAGTCTGCTTCAGTGAGTCTACTTCAGTGAGTCTACTTCAGTGAGTCTGCTTCAGTGAGTCTGCTTCAGTGAGTCTACTTTAGTGAGTCTGCTTCAGTGAGTCTGCTTTAGTGAGTCTGCTTCAGTGAGTCTACTTCAGTGAGTCTGCTTCAGTGAGTCTGCTTCAGTGAGTCTACTTTAGTGAGTCTGCTTCAGTGAGTCTGCTTCAGTGAGTCTACTTCAGTGAGTCTGCTTTAGTGAGTCTGCTTCAGTGAGCCTGCTTCAGTGAGTCCGCTTCAGTGAGTCTGCTTCAGTGAGTCTGCTTTAGTGAGTCTGCTTCAGTGAGTCCGCTTTAGTGAGTCTGCTTCAGTGAGTCTACTTCAGTGAGTCTGCTTCAGTGAGTCCGCTTCAGTGAGTCTACTTTAGTGAGTCTACTTCAGTGAGTCTGCTTCAGTGAGTCTGCTTCAGTGAGTCTGCTTCAGTGAGTCTACTTCAGTGAGTCTGCTTCAGTGAGTCTACTTTAGTGAGTCTACTTCAGTGAGTCTACTTCTGGAGGACCATCGACCACCTGGAAGAGGCCCCCACGCTGCTAACGATGGCAACATCAGTGAGTCTGCTTCAGTGAGTCTACTTCAGTGAGTCTGCTTCAAGGAGTCTGCTTCAGTGAGTCTACTTCAGTGAGTCTGCTTCAGTGAGTCTGCTTCAGTGAGTCTACTTCAGTGAGTCTGCTTCAGTGAGTCTGCTTCAGTGAGTCTGCTTTAGTGAGTCAGCTTGGGGGCGGAGCCTTGTGGCCACTATTGGATCAAGTCAAAAGAATCTGTGGCAATGCATCCATGCATGGCCATATCCTCATCTTCGTCAGGGCAGGAACCGGACGCCTTTGATACAAACATTTGTTGCACTAGTGAGACTGAGAAGTGGATAACTGAAAGCAAAATGGATGCCCCCACGGCCGCATGGCCCGCCCAATGCTCTCTTCAAATCAAACTCAGGGAGTTGGGCGAACGACCTCGCACCACTGTATGATTACTGCTTTGCATCCAGACAAATGCCAGACTCCTGGTGTGGTGCGATTATTTATCCGCTCTGTAAAGGTGGCAGAAAAAGCCATCCAGGAAACTGCGGCCAAAATCCCCTTACTAGATAATGCGGCTGGGCACTACTTTATAAGTTGAACAGTTGAGCGGCAGATAATTCCATATGATCAGACCGGCTTTCGACCGGGACGAGGACCCTGATTAATCTGACAATTCCAGCCCTGACAATAAAAAAAATCTGAAGAAATCCAAAAGTTCCCTGCATACCTGTTTTGTGGATTTGAAAGTCCCCTTTTTGGAGCTGACGGGACAAAGCTCTGGCTCAAACCTGCATCTTGGGGGATTTCAGAGAAGCTACTTAAGGCAATCTGACAATTCCATGTGGATACTTGGGTCAGGGATTAAAACAAGAGATGGAACAAAGATCTCCAGGAAGATCCAGGCTACAAGAGACCTCAAACCGGGAAGCGTGCTCACCCCAGCGCTGTTCAATCTTTTCTTAGCAGATCTCACCCAAGATCTGGACCAGACGGATGTCTATGCACCCAGATTTGGGGGACAACCATTAACAAGCATGCTGTACACAGACAATATTGTTCTTCTCAGAAGAACCGAGAGCGGCCTACAAAGGCTGTTGCATAAATTAATCAATTACACTTCAGTAAATAAGTTGGAAATTAATCTCATGGAAAAAAATCTTAACATTTAGCAATAGACTCTTGAAAGCAGGACCTTGGTACTTAAACAATCATAAATGAATCCAAGAGCAAGACTACGAGTTTCTCTGAGTCCTAATTGACACAAAAGGCTCCTTTCTACAACACAATAGACAAATACAAGTGAAAGATGAGCCCCTCTTAGCTGCTTTTCTGTCTCTTCAGACGAGGATAGGTGGTCACTCAATCCTCCCTATATTGTTCTTATCCACCATAGCCTATGGTTGTGAAGCACGCTGTGCCCATGATGTTGCTTAAATATTAATTTACCTTGTAAAAACAAAAGACAAGAGGCTGTTTTCGGCAAAACAGGAACAATGGTTTAATTAAACTCTTTGGCAGGGACAACAGTTACAGAATCGGGGTCTGAGGACTGTCTCAAAGTACAATTGATCTGAGCACCATTATATACAGTTCTAGGAGCATCATAAAATAATTCAGTGAGCCTTTTGTAGGAAAAGGAATGCAGGAATAGTCTTGGAGTCATGAATTATTCCCACCTGATAACAAAGGCAGGTGAGTCTCGACCTTCCTTGGACACAATGGAATCATTAACTTTATTTACGATCTCAGAGATCCCAAAAAGTACATCACAATACAATATATTTAAAAGCACCAGTTAAAATTAACCATGTTTAAAAGACTAAAACATATAAAAGAGAGAATCCATCGTAAATTATGGGCTGGACATTATACAGTATTTCATTTCATTTCCGCCTTTCGGCAAACTAGCTAAAAGTAGATCACTTCATTAGCTTCCCCGCCTTATCCACACAGCATGGAGAAATCTGGAGATGCCAAAGACTATTAGTCTGCTAGTATCGATTGACAGTTGCCTCAGAATTGCTAGGTAATGTCCCGGGCCAATAGCTTTGCATAGGGGTACAATCCATCTTTTTCTCAATAATACATAATAAGGACAGAAAAAGAGTAAATGAACAATTGATTCCTGGGAAGATTTACACGCAGGACACAGATCATCAGCTGATATACTCGTGCACCACCTTGAACAAAAGAGTTTGGTAGGTAGGGTCTTATACCTAAACTGTAGGAACAGCTTTCGGGCCAATGGTGGTATAATTTCCTCAATTGTTACTTCAAACAATGGGGTACATTTATGAGATAAAAAGACTTTTGTCAATCCTGAGGACTGTTCTGCTCGATCCAGGTTTGGTATTATTTCCCAATACATTTTTTTCAATTCTGCCCTCGAGGTACCAATCATTGTTTCTGGGCTCGAGCAAAAGCTTTCCAACCCTACTCTCCCTAATAGATCACGTAGATAAGTAAACCACTTTAAGAATTCTCCCTGAGGGAATCTTAATAGATCCTTTAAAGCCTCACGATAGGGCTCCAGCTCAGTTACCGTCCAGATCCTATACCAGAATGATAACATTTTAAAATTAACTTTATGTTTTACTTGTTTTTGAGCCAGATCTAAGTAAAAAGGGACCAGGGGTGTGCTACCCGGAAGGCCAACCAATGATCTGAGAAACCGATTTTCTACTATTGATAGAGTGGCTTGGGAGGAGGAACCCCACAACTCCGCACCATAGAGTACCCCACCCAGGACTTTGGTGTTATAAATCTCAAGGGCGGGAGCAATCTGCCTAGAGACTGTCCTCTTATGGATTTTGTTTATTTGTGCAGACTGATGGATAAGTTGTAATTTTGATTTTTCAACCTGGGGACTCCAGTTAATTGATGGAGTAAGCCGGATACCCAGATAATCAAATGCTTCAACTTGCTCTAAGATTGCACAACCAGCCCACATCGGTCTTGTCTTCACTACTCCTCTGCCTTTATTAAAAACCATAAATTTGGTTTTTGTTTCATTTAAACTAAGCCCTCTATCCTTACAGAACTTTAAAAAGCCGTTTAAAAGTTGTTGGAACCCTTGTGGTGATTTCGAAATTAAAAGGGTATCGTCGGCAAAGAGTAATGCCGGAACTCTCCGTGACCCTATTTTTGGTGCATCGCAGCCATCCCTATCTAAACACTCGACTACACCATTTATAAAAAGAGTAAAAAGAGTGGGTGCCAACACGCATCCCTGTCTTACCCCGCGTTTAACTGGGAAGGTTTCTGTTACTTGGTTGTTGGGGCCCCATCTCACCTGTGCAGAATTCTCTGAGTGTAAATAAATTAGAATGTTTAAAATATTTATCGGGATGCCCATCTCACGAAGCACCCTCCAAAGTTTTTCTCATGGGACTAAGTCGAATGCTGTACGCAGGTCGACAAATGCGACATAGAGCTTACCACCCTTCACAGCCACTTCTTTCCAGTAAATACAAATTAGGCGAAACACCTGGTCCAATGTACTAATTTTAGAGCGAAAACCCACCTGCAGATCGCTCAAAATGTTATCTTCCTTTATCCAATTCTGTATCCTGCCTAAAACCTGCTTACAGAATTTTTTTTGAAGCGACTCAATAAGACTTATGGGCCTATAGCTCAGAGGTGAAGATCTGTCCCCCTTTTTAAAAATAGGAACTATTTCTGCTATCCTCCAGGAGGATGGGATGGGAGCACCTTGCAAAATCAGATTGGACATCAAGTTTATATATTGGCTCCACAACATTCTGTCTTCCCTATACAAATCGTTTGGTATTCTGTCTGGGCCGGGGGCACGAGATGGCACTCAAGATGATATTGCTGTTAATGTTTCTTCAAAAGTAATAACCAGGTTTCCCTCATCGTGAACCGCAGATGGGGCCCACTCCTCCAGGGCCTCCCTAGCTATACAGGAGTCATCTCCGTAGAGGGAGCCAAAATGCGCAACCCACTCCTCTGGTTGGACTGTATGTTCGAGGGTGGGGCGTTCCCCCCTAAGCCAACATACAGCATTCTTCCAGAACCCTTTGGGATCTCGATCTGCTAAAGCAGTATGTAGAGAGGTCCAGAGCGAGCCCTCCCACTCCTTCTTAGCACCATCAGTGACTCTTTTGTACTCCACTCTACAGGTTGAAATTTCTGCTTGAATCCCTCGCCTAAGCGCACCAATAAGCGCCCCCTTTGCCTTCCAACAGTGTGAATTAAACCAGGGACTCTTAGTACCGTGCTTACTACCACTACATTGGCCCCCTTTACCACTTAAATTTTTGGATTGACTCAGTAGGCCTCTTACCTCACTAAAAAACAACTCATGGGAGGGCCCTAGATTTATAATGGCATCATTTGAACAAGAAGCGCTCAGATCGTTAATAACTTGCCTTGCTTTGGCCTTTACTGTTTCTAGGGATTCTGGATGTCTCTCGACCCATGCCCATCTCAGAGCTTTCTGATCATTAGCACTTGTAAGTATACCTACTTCACGATTTGTCAGAGTGTTTGATTTAAGTGGGCCCTCTATAGACAGGCTAATAGCGAGAGGATGGTGGTCACTCTCCGATCTTTTCACTACTTCCATGTCAACCAGTAGGGGCCAGAGGTGAGGGGTGATTAAACAATAATCAATTCTACTGGTTTTGCCCGGCCTATTGTAAGTATGTTCCCCATTGGGGTCTGACTTTGACCTACCATTAATAGCTCTAAGCTCATGCTGGAGAGTTAGCGCAAGCACTTGAGCTGCTCTCTTCGACCATCTTACTGTTGGAAGATCTAAGGGGGGGATAGACCATCGACGATCCCAATCCTCCATTAGATCAGGAAGGATTGAGGTAAGGGGTTCAAAGGTACAGTTAAAGTCTCCTGCTACTATGGTTAGAATGTTATCAGAATAATTCGACAAGGTATCATCTAACTTGTGGATTGTGTCTGTGTCGTCATTTAGGACACCTACTCTGTTATAGACATTGAAAATTCTAACCTTCCACCCACTAAACAGGATCACTTCAAGAGCCAAGATATCCTGTGAATCCACGTTAAGACGCTTGACTTTAGCCCCTAAAGTGGTTTTTACCCAGATTGCAAGACCTCCAAAAGGTCTACCCTGTTTTTTCTTCTTTGCATCAATTGCGTAAACTGAATAACCATCTCTATAGGGGGTAGCCAAGCTCCAAGTTTCCTGGAAGAGGATTAAATCATGGGAATCCACGAAACTACACCAATCAGGCTCCGATTGAAGTTTCTGAATCCCAGCAATATTCCACACCAGGATCTGGAAACCAAAAACAGAGATAATCCGAGTCGAGATCTTTGACCGGAACACAATCTAAACTAGCTGCATAAGTATCAATAGCCAAGGGGAAAGTTACCTTTGGAGATTCATTTGCCGTACTTCGATTTATGCTAATAACATCAGGCCCATCAGCACAAAGGTCAGTGATCGGTATTAAATTTACCAATAACGAGGGGTCTAAGAGGGGAGAAAACAAATCCTGCCGGATATCAGGTAGCACAGCATTATCTGATTTCAGTCAATGTTGGCTACTTTTTATCCCACTAGGGCCGGGGCAAGAATCTCCCCTAAGCGATCTATGCGATGTTGTTCCTTCTTTAAGTGGATATTGATATCTGATCTCGATGGAGGTATTAGAAGGAGGGAGGGCACGGGCATCAATTGACAAAAGCCCTGAGACCATGGTTTCGTCAAAGAAACTAACTGCAATTGTATCTTTTCTAGCCCCCGGGGTAGATAGTCTACTAACACATCTAATGTCATCCCTTATGATGGAGTAGCAGTGACGGGATGACCTCAACCAATGAATAACCTTATTTGTTAGTGAACTGTGATCCTCATGTCCCCTATCTGAGGGTTTTGGAACATTTGTGAGATAGATTGTGCCTTGACTACCCTTACCCTCCAGCCCTCTGTACACTCCATCCCTTACCACCCCCAAAGCCATATGTGGCTTCATGAGATGACCTACGTGTACAACCCTCATCCAAAGTCACCTCCCCTCTATCCGGGTATTTACGTCCCAGACCCCCACAGGTAGCTCCCTGAGGGGGACAATTTAATACTCTCTGGTTCCTGCACTTTGAGAGGGGTAACTCTACAGATGATAGGGGTTGGGAAAAAGAGTTTGGCGATGGGGTTCTAGGGTTTTTCTCTACCTGCCCATGGTGTAATTGCTTCACGCAACTATCATTAGCTACAGACGGTATTGCTAATATACTATTAGGGGGTAAGAGACTTGCTTCTCTCCCAATACCATTAGTGACCCTCTGGGTGAGACTCCGTACCTCCCCTCTGAGGGCAGCTACTTCTTCTCTTAGGATCTCAAGCAAGGAACACCTCTGCCTTTGGTGGAATTTTGCTCGCAGGCTTCGAGGTCATCGGCCTCTAGTGCATCAAATCATAGGGTAAAGAGGAAGTCCCACTAGGTACATCCCGGGGTTTGTCTATTAATAAGGCTGACTAATTCCCCTTCTCCTTAGACAATCCCTTTTTTTTATTACCTTTCCGATTAGGGTGAAACATACGTGGGATTGTCTTGCCCGGGATGAGTTTGTGTTTCACGGTTTGTGCAATAGGGGGCGGGGACGGGGGTGAGCCCAATAGCCCAGCCCCAAGATCACCGACCGGCTCACTATATAAAGTAGAACCAGGCGAGTCTTCAACCACAATGGAGGTATTTATTTTGGAGTCAGCTATCTCCTGGCACTCTGATAGAATTAAATCAATACGATCCATGGTCTCATGACAGACTGTGCCAGGAGAATTTCTCTTTTTTTGGCATTAGCAAGGTCACTAACCCGCTCCTGACCTTTCCTTTTACCCATCTGTCACAAATACCCAAATAGATATTTTACTAGACAGCAAACAATAGCTGAATTTACAATTTAGCTAGAGAAAGTTGTTTAAAGGTATATGTTGGAAACAAAGCAGACAATAGCCTATAGAGAATCTAGCAAATCACCTTGCATTCCCCGTAGGCTACGACAGCTAAAATACAATACCATACAGTACCATACACACTCAAGGGTAACAAAAAACTAGCAAACTAAAAGCTCAAAAGACTTCCCCCACACATTAATATATAAACCTCAGAGTAGTCAATAGTCAAGGCCAGTAAAAACAACTCCAGGGGAAAAACCCCCCAATTAGGTTGCTTTAGTATACACAGTACCTCCAATTCACAAGTAGGTCAGAAGATCAAAGCCATTGCTAGCACCGCACAGAGTCACAAAAGGAAAATCAAGGGAGGTGGCCCTGCCCTGCCTCTTCCTGGCAGTGACGGGCAAGGACGGATCCGCCCTTGGCCCGGGCTTTGCCCGCGCGCGTCCCGTGCCGCGGAGATGTCTCGCGCTTTTTAGCTCTTTCAGGTCAGCAGGTCGACTCCCTCCAGGGAGAGGAAAGAATCCTGGGACAGGCAGTCCCCAGCAGGATGGCTAGCAGCAAGGCGACCAGGTGTCCCGCGCCGCGGAGATGTCTCGCGCTTTTTATCGCTTTCAGGTCAGCAGGGCGACTCCCTCCAGGGAGAGGAAAGGATCCTGGGACAGGTAGTCCCCAGCAGGATGGCTAGCAGCAAGGCGACCAGGCGTCCTGCGCCGCGGAGATGTCTTGCGCTTTTTAGCGCTTTCAGGTCAGCAGGGCGACTCCCTCCAGGGAGAGGAAAGGATCCTGGGACAGGTAGTCCCCAGCAGGATGGCTAGCAGCAAGGACACAATGAGGGCCAGTGGGTAACGTGTCCAGATGTCCAGCATGGGGAGCATGTAATCACTGCATGTGCTGTGTCCTGATTGTCAGAAGTTGACTCTCTATTTACTATACCAAAGTGAGGTATAGTGTGCACAGAGTCCAGTGGATCCCCGGATGAAGCAGAGGCTAAATTAGATAATCACTAACAGCTCTATTTGTGGTCATGTGGTCGAGCAGTTAGGCTTAAGAGGAGGATGTGTGGTGCAGCGGCCAGAGCGACTGACTCCCGAGCACAGGGCTCATGGTTTGATCCCGGCAGAAGCTCAGCTCAGCACCCTGTGACTTGGCAACAGCTTACTTAATCTCCACGATGGCCCCAGCGCCTTGAGACCCCTAGGGGTGATAAGTTTGTGCTTTACAAATGCCGTATACATGTGTTAAGCGTTTATTGTATTCACTCAATCAAGGCTGATAGCACACACTCAGAGATAGAATCCAGACCAATTAGGTAAGTATAAAAAGGTATACTTAGGTTTTATTTTGTAGAACCAAGCAGGACTTGGCACCGGCAAGTAAAATGTACTTTCAATTGTAAAACTTTACAAGGTAATGCAATTGGGAATGGATTTGCAATCATTACAAGTTTGTATTTGCTTTAGAAAGTTTAAATTACAGAAAGATCACTGTTGATTACTTTTGCGTTACTTTTGGATTACATCGACTACTCGAGGTAATATGCCTAGATATCACACCGTGGATCCTGCAATACAAAGGTAAGTAAGACTTTTTCAGGTTTAAAATACAGTTACTTTTCTTTCATACAAAACAAAGGTCAACACAGACATTTTTAAGAACAAAATCTCATAACATTGGTACCTAAGGGGGAAAGACTGATAACGGTTTACATGTAAGTAAACAACCTGCAAGCATGGATTTTGGGGGTTAGGACCAAGGTTCCCGAAGGTCCCTTTAGGCACTTAAACTGCACCACCAATGGCACTGGGGTGGCCGGGTGCAGAGTGCAGATGCCCAATGTTACCCAATGGGGCTAGGGGGGACCTTGGTTGGGGGCTGCTCATGGGCAGGCCACTCGGTCTTGGGAGCCAAGCTCCTGGGTTTAAGGTCAAGGCAAAGGGGGTCCCAGGTCAACACCAAGTCCACACCACCAGCGGTGCAGGGGCAGCCAGTGCAGGATGCTTAGGAGGTTTCGGGAACCCAATGCAATCCTATGGAGGTTGCCGGTTTGGGATTTTGGCTGCAGGCTCGGTCCAGAAGACTTCCGGGAGGAACCAACAGCTGGGCAGGTAAGTTGGAGGGCTCGGGCATGTAGGTGCACCTCAGGTCCTCTTCTCCAGGGCGCAGGGTGACCGGATGCAGGGGTGCCTTTTGAGGTCAGATTTTGCCTTACCGGGCCACTCGCGGTTGGGGGGGTCTCCATGCAGAGGCTGCAGGCGACGTCGGGGTGTCCTGAAGGAGTCAACCCATGGTGGACTCAGACTCTGGAGTACTGGGGGACCTCGCTGGGACCGGTGGGCCACTTGGACTCAGGCCATAGGCGACGGGTGCAGTGGTGGTTACAGGCATCGCGTTTCTTTGTCCTCAGCAGGCTCAGAGTCTTTCTTTGGAGTTTCTTTTGAACAGAGCTGCTGTTCGCAGGTGATCTAGTATTTTTTTTAAGGCAGTCTGTCCTCCCAGGGGTTCTGGAGGTTGCTGGCTGCAAGACAAGTCGATTTTTGGCACAGGATCTCTGGAAACTGCAAACGGGCCGGTAGTGCTGGGGCCAAGTCAGTTCTTCTCTGCAGTCTCCTCTGCTGTGTGACTGCTTCCATCTTTCTCTTTCGTAGAATGCAGGAATCTGAAGAGGCAAGGTTCGTGTCGCTCCTAAATACTAAATTTAGGGGTGTTACAGGGGTGTGAAGGTTGGGACCCATGGGTCCTTTCCTTGTGGTGAGTACACCCCTTAATATGCCACCCTCCAGTGGGAGGGGGGCATGAGCCTCTCTCTAATGGGCTGGGTCCCACCTTCTTCAAAATGGAGGGGACTGAGATGTGTGCTTCACCCCGCATCCCCCACCTGAGGGGTGAGGTAGGCAAAGGTGGGCACACCTCTCTTCCTAACTTGGTTAGGATTCTCCCCCCAAAAGTGGGGGTCGGAACCGGTGGGAGCCAGTTGCTGGGGGCAGCAAAAGGCAGGTCAGTTAACAAAGGTGGCAGGCCTTTGAAGATTCCCCTTAGTGGACCCAGCACATCCTGGGGGAGGAGGCATGACACTTCTTCCCAGGATGGGCTTTGTTTCTGGACCCAGAGAGAGGAGGCCCTCTACCCAGGGGTCCAGAACCCTGTCTGGTGGTGGCAAATGGCGGGCAGCCATTCAGGAACTGCACTAGGGCTGGTCCTTTTTCAAGGGGTATCTCTAAGATGCCCCATGTGTGCGTTTTACATTAAATCCCACACTGGCATCAGTGTAGGTTTAATGTGCTGAGAAGTTTGCTACCAAACTTCCCAGTTTTCACTAAAGCCATTATGGAGCTGTGTAATTCGAAATGAGCAACTCCCAGACCATATACTCTTTGTGGCTTTACTGCACTTACAAAGTCTAAGAATGGACTTAGACACTGTAGGGGTACAGTGCTCATGCCACTGTACCCTCACCTGTGGTCTAGTGCAAACTGCTAGAGGGGTGACTTACCTCGGCCAAGGGCAGTGGTTTGCAGGTATGGCACAGAGATTTGTGCCATGTGGGTCTTCACTTTTCTCTGCACCAAAACCCGCAGCCTGCAATGTCAGTGTGTGTGTTAAGGTACAGGACCTCTAAGGGTGGCACAATAAGTGCTGTAGCCCTTAGAGGCCTTCCCTGGTCACAGTGCCCTTTGTACCCATAGTACCTTTTACAAGGGACCTACCTGTGGCCAGAGTTGTGCCAATTGTGGATTTCAAAGGTAACGTTTTGGAAAAGAACACAGGCCCAGGGAACCTGATTGACAGGGACCCAGGGCACATCAAGTCAAAGTGCATCAGAAATCTGGTAAAAATTGGGGGGATTACTTTAGCAGAAACCCACTTTCCTACACTGATTGTCATAGTGTTCCTAACTTCATGTGGCATCTAACTTCATGATGTTTTAGGAAGGCACGCCCCTCTGGCCATGTGTGTTTTATTGTGGCCAATCTCCACGGACCATTGTGGTGTTGCTGCCTATCTGTGCGGAAAATCTGGGTTTTTCCTGTTCGCACATTTGTTCTAATGGCTAAGTGCCACCCCACCTTCGATCTGTCAATCAGTTGCCTCAGGCCTAGGTCGCAGGCATTTCTGACTCAGGGTTGATGGAAAGGTCACGTAAGGTAAATTTGACAACAGTGATGCAATTTTGTTTTTATATACACATGTATCATTGTGTATATTGACTTTGATTTTTTTCAGTTTTAACACAAGCATACATCATGTGGAATCAGTGACTTCCTGACCTCCTCTTCTCTAGTCACATCACACTTGGTAATAGGTGAAGCCAACAAAGCTTTTGGTACCGGGGTGATTTTAGCACAGTACATGTCTGTCCTGGGGGCAGCCTGAAGGGTGCCCCATCTGTCAAATCTGCAGTGCCACTGTCCAGTAAGGACACTAAGATGCTTTATAGTATATCGAATCACTTTCCTTTTAATTGTACTGAAATATTATATTTTTTAAATTTTTAAACGTATGATTATATAAAGATAAATTAAATTTCTATATGTCCTCCATTCTGAGCAAACACTTTCTTTTAGGAAGCCATACTCACTGTCCTTTTTCAACGTGCCTTTCTATGATATCTGCTATTTTAATTCTAGTTCATATCCTGCTGGCACCCGCTGCCCCCTCTTAAAAGGTCTTGCACAAGGGAGAGAGCTCTCTGTTGATTGTGCCTTTCTGCAGAACACTGGGACTAGAGTCTGGCACCATGGACAAGTGGAAGGAAGAACCCCCTGAGTGGCCACTGGATCAAGGACCTCTGATTGACTCCAGGACCAGAGGGGCACATCCCAGGACCAGGGAAGCTGGTCCTCTAACACCTCCTGAGGACCAGTAGGGGGAAAGACTGGTCTTCTGCACAAGGAGAAAGAGGCCCAGAGAGACAACCAAGTGAAAGGCTGGCGCAGGGAGACAGTGAGACTTGCTCTCTACCAAGTTTGGAATCTTTGAGGCCAGGAGGCCTGAAGAACGTTCTCCAGGGCAAGGGTTCATTATCAGGAGCAAGAGGAGACCAGAATTGTCAAAAACTGCCCACCGGGGTCTGAGATATGCACTGGAGAAGTTTTGGGCTACCTTCGACCTCTTTTCAGCAGTGAAGCACGTGGGGCTCTGCCGAACCTGATATCTGCCTCTAGGGTGGACAAGGGCCTGGAGGCTGCCCCGAAGGAGAAATGTGAAGAGGGAGCGCTGTCACGCTCCCTTGCCATGCAATAAAGGGGCCCAGGACCCCATCCCTGGGACCCGAGAAGAACCGAGGATGGGGGGAGCACTGTTGCGACCTCCTGCGAAGAGGAGAGGGGGCCCAGGACCCCATCACTGGGCTCTGATGGCCAGAGCGAGGAGGGGGGATTGCTGTGGCACTCCCCCACGTGCACCAATCGGCCGCAGCACCACATGCGTCCCAGTGTGTGTGTGTGTGTGTGTGTAATAAATGTACTTTTTCCTTTTTCAAAAGAAAAAGGACAACCTGGACAATCATTTATTGAGTGTTATTATTGTGTATCTGTGAATGGAGATTACTGACTCACACACCTCCCTTGAGCAGGCCTTGGACTGCTCCGCAATGCTGCCCTACGAGAGTCAAGTGCTACATTGGGGTGTATGTTTCCCAGTAGAGGACAAATGTGGGCCCATTACTTGTGCAGGCCACACAACGAATGACCTATTTTACAATACCGTGCTTGGGAATGACTGACCAACATGTCTTAGAACCCACAGCTCTCCAGCAGTCTGGTATGTCTCCACTGTCCTATTCTAAGAACTAGGAAATAGGAGAAACTCCACATATGCGGGTTGGACAGCCTCAGCTGTGAGTAGCCTGTACAGTCAAGATTTGAACCAGTGTGTTTCAGAGTATTGTGCACCAGAAGAAAATGTCTAACATGACTATTGTGCCCTAATAATGATTTACAAACGTTGTCCATTTGAATGTAGATTTGTTTCCTAAAGTAAACTTGCAAGTAAGTGTCCATACATGGTACGTAGCACACGTACCACCACAGTCACACTCAACTTCGGATTACCACCTATATTACGAATGGTGTCACTTATATGGCTTCTGATAATCTTTACTGGTCTTCCATGAAAGTGTTTTTAAATAAACACCATTTCAGCTTGTAAGAATGTAATAACTCTTGTTGAATGCTGATGAGTGACCAGACTCGGTTATGAATCAGTATTTTGCTCCTGCCAGGACCTTTAAGTCCTGGCAGGAGCCCCTGAGGGACAGCAGACCCACTCCATCCCTACATGGAGGTCTGCAAGGGAGGTCGCCGAGAGACAGCAGACCTCCTCCTTCCCTGAGGGACAGCAGACCTGCTGCTTCCCTGAGGTACAGCAGACCTCCTCCTTCCCTGAGGGACAGTAGACCCGCTCCATCCCTGCATGGAGGTCTACAAGGGACAGAAGACCTCCTCCTTCCCTGAGGGACAGTAGACCTGTTCATCCCTCCATAGAGGTCTATGAGGGACAGCAGACTTGCTTCTTCCCTGAGGGACAGCAGACCCGCTCCATCCCTGCATGGAGGTCTACGAGGGATATCAGACCTCCTCCTTCCCTGAGGGACTGTAGACCTGTTCCATCCCTCCATAGAGGTCTATGAGGGACAGCAGACCTCCTCCTTCCCTGAGGGACAGTAGGCCTGTTCCATCCCTCCATAGAGGTCTATGAGGGACACAAGACCTCCTCCGTCCCTGAGGGACAGCAGACCCACTCCATCCCTGCATGGAGGTCTGCAAAGGAGGTCTGCGGAGGGACAGCAGACCTCCTCCTTCCCTAAAGGACAGTAGACCTCTTCCATCCCTCCATAGAGGTCTATGAGGGACAGCAGACCTACTTCTTCCCTGAGGGACAGTAGAACTGTTTCATCCATTTATAGAGGTCTATGAGGGACAGCAGGCTTCCTCCTTCCCTGAGGAACAGCAGACTCGCTCCATCCCTGCATGGAGGTCTGCAAGAGAGGTCTGCGAGGGACAGCAGACCTCCTCCTTCCCTGAGGGACAGTAGACCCACTCCATCCCTGAGGGACAGTAGACCTGTTCCATACCTCCATAGAGGTCTATGAGGGACAGCAGACCTCCTCCTTCCCTGAGGGACAGTAGACCTGTTCCATCCCTCCATAGAGGTCTATGAGGGACAGCAGACCTCCTCCTTCCCAGAGGGACAGTAGACCTGTTCCATCCCTCCATAGAGGTCTATGAGGGACAGCAGACCTCCTCCTTCCCTGAGGGACAATAGACCTGTTCCATCCATCCATAGAGGTCTATGAGGGACAGCAGACCTCCTCCTTCTGTGAGGGACAGTAGACCTGTTCCATCACTCCATAGAGGTCTATGAGGGACAGCAGACCTCCTCCTTCCCTGAGGGACAGTAGACCTGTTCCATCCCTCCATAAAGGTCTATGAGGGACAGCAGACCTCCTCCTTCCGTGAGGGACAGTAGACCTGTTCCATCCCTCCATAGAGGTCTATGAGGGACAGCAGACTTGCTTCTTCCCTGAGGGACAGCAGACCCGCTCCATCTCTGCATGGAGGTCTGCAAGGGACAGCAGACCTTCTCCATCTCTGCATGGATGTCTGTATGGGACAGCAGACCTACTCTTCTCTGCACAGACGTCGGTAATGAACAGCTGACCTTCTCATCCCTGCATGTGGGTCCACCAGGGACAGAAGACCTCCTCCATCTCTGAGCAACAGCAGCCCTCCTCCCTGAGGGACATCACTCCTCCTTCATCCCTGCATGGATGTCTGTAAGAAACAGAAGACCTTCTCATCCCTGCACAGATGTCTGCAAGGGACAGCAGTCCTCCGCCATCCCTGCATGGAGGTCTGCAAGGGACAGTAGACCTCCTCCATCCCTGCATGAATGTCTGTATGGGACAGCAGACCTCCTCATCCCTGCACAGATGTCTGTAAGGAAGAGCTGATGTCCTCGCCCTTGCATGGGGGTCTGCCAGGGACAGCAGACCTCCTCCATTCCTTAGCAACAGCAGACCTCCTTCCTGAGGGACATTAGACCTCCTCCATCCCTGCATGGATGTCTGTTAGGAACAGCTGACCTTCTCCATCCTTGCATAGAGGTCTGCGAGCGACAGTGCACCTCCTCCATCCCTGTATGGACATCTGCGAGGGAAGGCAGACCTCCATCCATTCGTGGAGGCCTCTGAGGGCCAGCAGAATTCCTCCATCCCTGCACGTATGTCTGTAAGTGACAGCAAATCTCCTCCATCCCTGCATGGATGCCCATAAAGGACAGCAGACCTCCTCCATCCCTGTATGTACGTCTGCAAGGGGCAGCAGAACTCCTCCATCCCTGTTCTAAAGTAAGTACTTTTAAAGTTATGAATTTTTAGAGTTTGCAAATAAATCGCTTTTGTGCACAGATATGCAGCATTGAAGTCAATGGGGGAAGAAGACAAAAATGCATGTAAAATAGTACACTTGACTTTCAAGGTTCACCTCTTGGATTTCATTAGTTAGCAGGACCAGGTCCAATGTTCCAAGAGTGGATTATCAGGAGCATCCCGGATTCGGCTGGGAGCAGGGTGCTGGTGTCGCTGGTGCACCACAAAGATGGGGGCCACTTGAAAAAACACTACACAGGGGGACTTAAAGGTAAGTCCGAGGGGACCCACTTGAAAGAGCAGGTTGGAAGAGCCTCAGGACCATGGGAGCACAGCAGGATCATCATTACTGGGGCCAGTCGGATCGGGTGCAGAGCAGATATGTCAGCCGGGCAGTGTGGATCAAGATATCCTCGTGGTCAGGAGCAGGCAGCTTAGAGAGTTGATTTCTGGAACAGCTGGGACACACACCAAGTTAATCTCAGGGGTCTCAATGTCCCTTAGTTGGTGCTTGCTTCCTGGGCAGTTGAAATCCGCAGTGAACTCTTCATCTCGGTGAATGCTGCAGAGGGTTGGTCAATCAATCAATCAATCAATCAATCAGGGGTTTATAAAGCGCGCTACTCACCTGTGAGGGTCTCAAGGCGCTAGGGGGGGCGGGGGTAGAGCCAGGTCTTGAGGTTCTTCCTGAAGGTGTGCAGGTTCGGGGAGCGTCTGATGTTCGCTGGGAGCTCGTTCCAGGTCTTGGCTGCGATGTAGGAGAAGGCTCGTCCTCCAGTTCTGTTTCTGTGGATGTGGGGGGTCTGTGCCAGGGCGAGGTCGGCGGAGCGGAGGTTCCTTTTGTGTACGTGGAAGGAGACTCTCTCGTTGAGGGGTTTGGGTCCGATGTTGTGGAGAGATTTGTAGGCGTGGGTGAGGAGTTTGAAGGTTACCCTCTTCTCGACGGGGAGCCAGTGGAGGTCTCGTAGGTGCTGGGTCATGTGTTCGTGTCGTGGGGTCCTGAGGACGAGTCTGGCTGCGGCGTTCTGGATGGTTTGAAGCTTGTGTAGAAGAGTTCTGTTGATTCCTGCGTAGAGGACGTTGCCGTAGTCCAGTCTGCTGATTATGAGTGCATGGGTGACTGTCTTTCTGCATTCGGGGGGTACCCATTTGAAGGTCTTTCGGAAGATGCAAAGGCAGTTGAAGCTGGTGGAGGCGAAGGAGTTGATCTGGCGGGTCATGGTGAGGGAGGAGTCCAGGATGATGCCGAGGTTCCATGCGTGGTCTGTAGGGGTGGGTGGGCTCCCGAGGGTGGAGGACCACCAGGTGTTGTCCCAGGTGGAGTTGGAGGGTCCTAGGATGAGGACCTCAGTCTTCTCCGAGTTGAGCTTCAGGCAGATATCTTTCATCCAGGCCACGACGTCCTTCATTACTTCCTGGAAGCAGAGTCTGGTGTCTTCGGGGTTCTTCGTGAGGGAGAGGATGAGCTGGGTGTCGTCGGCGTATGAAACTATGCTGAGCCCATGCTGTCTGACGATGGCGGCGAGGGGGGCCATGTAGATGTTGAAGAGCGTGGGGCTGAGCGATGATCCCTGGGGTACTCCGCAGTTGATCTCTGTGGGTTCGGAGAGGAAGGGGGGAGTCTGATCCTCTGGGTTCTGCCGGAGAGGAAGGATCGGTTCCTTGAATCCTAGCGTTGTAAAGTCTGGCTGTGAGCGTGCGATGAGAAACGGTGTCGAAGGCTGCGGAGAGGTCTAATAGGATGAGGGCCGCGGTGTGTCCCTGGTCGAGTAGCATGCCGATGTCATCAGTGGCGGCAAGGAGGGAGGTCTCGGTGCTGTGGTTGCTGCGGAATCCGGACTGGGAGGAGCCTAGGATGGAGTTCTCTTCGATGAAGGTGGTCAGCTGAGCGTTCACGAGTCTCTCGGTGACTTTGGCAGCGAAGGGGAGCAGGGAGATGGGTCTGTCATTTTTCAGGTCCGTCGGGTCGGCCGTGGGCTTCTTGAGGAGGGGCTTGACTTCTGCCTGCTTCTAGTGGTCTGGATTTGAAAGAGGCGTTGATGGTCTGTCCTAGTTCGGGTGCGATGGCGGCAGCAGCCCTGTGGTAGATGTGCGGAGGGCAGGGGTCCGTGGGGGCTCCTGAGTGGGTGTTGTTCATGGTCGCATGGTAGCCCAGGTATTGGTGTGGCATGCCTCTGGTAGGCCCAAGTGTTCTCCAACTTAGTGGGGCGACTGATCTGACCCTTTGGAGCTGGTGTACCACTTTTGGTCCGAGTGCTGCGACGTAGGGGAGCAGAGCCTCAGATCCAAGGGAGGATCTTTGGTAATTTGTCAAAGACTGCAGGTGTTCCGGGTTTCTTGGTGTGCTCACAGTGGCAAGGTGAGGCAGTACACCACAATTGTCGAGTCCTTAAGGCAGCAGGCAGGGTTTGGGGCCAATTTCTCTGCAGCAGGGCTTTTATTTCTCAGGCAGCAGATCTTCTTGGTCCATTTCTTCTTTTGTGTCCATCAATTCTAAAATTCAGGGTCCTGGGAGGCCACCTAAATACTCAATTTAGGGGCATTGAGGGTGGAGACAGGTAGAAGCCAATAGGCTACCTAACTTTAGGGTGCCTACACACTCTAAGTGACCACTTCCTGTGGGAAGGGGCACTACCCTAGCCCTGATAGGTTGTTTTCCTACCATCTCAAGATGGAGGATTTACAAAGAGGGGTCCACATCACCTGCCACTCCTTAGGGATGGTTATGGCTGAATGTGGGCACACCTCCTCGTCTAACTAATTTTCCCTCCTTTCCTCCTGCCAAAGTGGAGCAGGAAAGGGGGTTGGCATCCTCCACTATTTGGACATGCCTGTGTGCTTTCAAAGGCAACTTCGCCTCTGAAGGCAATGCTGTCCTGAGGAATTGGAAACACCTTGGCCCAGAGCAGGCTTTGTTCCTGGCCTCTGAGAGCACGGGCTCTCTTCCCATGAGGTCAGAAACATGTCAGATGGTGGCAGGATGTCTAAGACTAGTCAGAGACCACATCAGTGCTTGATAGGTTTTCTGGGAACCCTCTAAATGGCCTCCTATGTGCGTTTATTAATAAATCCAACACTGGCATCAGTGAGGATTTATTAAGAAAAGATGTTTGATATGAAACATCCTAGGGTACAGTGAAGCCATCATGGAGCTAGGAAACTCATAATGACAAGTATCCAGCCCATGTACTCTCCATGGCTTCCCTGTGCACTTGCAATATCAAAGAAAGGGCTTGATACTCTAGGGTCATATCTGCTCATGCAGATATACCCACACATGGGAGATAGTGGACGTTGCCTTAGGGCTGTAACGCTTGCATTAAGTGTGACTTATCTATATCTCATGTAGTGTATAAGGCAATGGCACACAGTGCTGTGTGCCATGTCGACTCTTCGGTTTTCTCTGCACCAAGACATGCAGCCTGCAGTGGCAGTTTGCATGGTCTTGGTGAGGGGTCCCTGGGGAGGCACAATTTGTGCTGGAGCCCCAGAGGACCCTCATCAGTACCCATGCCCCAGGTACCAGGAGTAACATTTACTAGGGACTTTCAGGGGTGGCTGAAGTTGTGCCAATCATGGTACAGTTTTGAGAAAGAGATCTGGCACTGGGAACCTGATTAGCAGAGACCCAGTGAACTTACAGTTAAAACTCACATCAGGCATCAAGCAAGAAGTGGGGGCTAACCATGTCAAAAGAGGCACTTTCCTACATGCACACTCCGGGTTAGTAGGGTCTGTGGTCCCTACTCTTGCACTGCAGCACACCCCGAGTTCATAGGGTCCTTGATGCCTACTCTCACACTGCAGCACACCTCTGGTTAGTAGGGTCTGTGAGCCCCAGTCTTACACTGCAGCACACCCCTGGTTAGTAGTGTCTGTGATCCATACACTCACACAGCACCACACCCCTGGTTAGTAGTGTCTGTGATCCATATTCTGACACTGCAGCAAACTCCGGTTTTAATGGATCTGTGAACCCTACTCCCACACTGCAGCACACCCGGGTTAATAGGGTCTGTGATCCCTACTCTCACACTGCAGCACACACCTGGTTAGTAGGGTCTGTGAGCCCCAGTCTTACACTGCAGGACACCCCTGATTAGTAGTGTCTGTGATCCATACCCTCACACAGCAGCACACCCCTGGCTAGTAGTGTCTGTGATCCATACTCCGACACTGCAGCACACCCCAGTTTAGAAGGATCCGTGATTCCTACTCCCACACTGCAGCACATCCCTGGTAAGTAGGGTGTGTTATCCCTACTCTCACACTGCAGCACACTCCGGTTTAGTGGGGTTTGTGATTCGTACTGACGGAGCAGGGTAAATAAAAATAATTTGTACCCCCTCTTTTGAAAATTAATGAGTTTTAATGAATTAACGATACTAATTGTTTTATGGAGCATGAAAATAATCAACTAATGCACCTTTAGTAAACACAACATAAGGGTAACCGCAATTTGTGCACAATCTAATTTATTTATAATTGTGAGGTTGATTAACCCTAATATTGTGATTTGCGTACTAATTAGAGTAAAATCGCATGATTTATGCTATGTAGTAGATTTGTATTGTGGCAAAGAATGCAGATGGTAAGTAAAATGGCTTTAAATGTCGCTTCTGCTAGGTAACACCTAACATGGGAATTTAGAATGACGGGTGGTAAACAGGAAGGCTTATTTTCTTTGTTTTAATTTTGACTGTGTTTGTTCTTATGATAGTTCGTTCGAGCCTGTTAGGCCATGCTGTGAAAATGGCTGCAGAGACAGACGAGGTCACGTGACAAGTTAAAGATGGCCTCTAAGCGGAAGAGATAAAGGAGCTGAACCACGTGGGTACAGCCTGTGCACGGAGTGAGAGATGTCAAGGTCGCACTGACCTGCCATAAGGAGGGTGCCAAGAAAGACTCAGCGTGTATTCGTGGGAATAAATGAGAAAAGTATATAAGCAACAAAGGACTAACCAAATTGTGACCATCGAGATTGCAACAAAATGAATGGACAAATTGGACTGCTTTTACCCAAAGGTCATGGGAAACCATTGTACTCTAAACTATCCCCGAAACCAGTTTGAACAAAGAAGGCGGTGAGGTGATTATCACCACCCCTCAAATGGACCAATTAGCGTAATTCCTGCCCCTATGGATTGCAACATTTTGTGCAGTAAGCTAGAAGTAGGGTATAAAAGGGACTGCTCTTATGTGGGAGGTGCTGCTGCTGTTTCTATAGGTTACTTCTTTGAGTTGCCTTTTTGCTGCTGCTGTGGCCACTGCTATTCATGCTACTGCCGCCGTTGGTTTTTCCACCACGATATTACTAAAGGACTTTGTCATTTTTGGTCTTCGAACTTGACTGGGGAAGGAACGAGACCGTTGCGGGAAATCTGTACAGGAGGTCCGGTCGAGGAGGCCATTAGCGGGACAGTCAGTCAGTTTGGGAGTCTGTGATCTTCGGTTTATCTTCTTTTTGGTGAACCATTCCTATCTGCATCTAAATGGGTAATGCATAAGTTTCAAATTCGTTATTAGAACTTTTCATATAAATGTTATTAATGTATTAAAGTGATTAATAAATTAAGAATCTCACCCGTGCAAATGAAAATTTAGATAAAATGTCATTCTAATCAACAATGAGTCTGTGGTTCTTTAGTTCATTAATAAGTTTAAAGTTTAACAGGTTTTACATTGATTGAGCTGGTCTTAATCACCATCAGCTTATTCTACTAGTTGGTCCATCGACCAAAGAGCGGAATACCTTGATGTTTGGAACTGACAGGATCAAAGGCTAATGTATATGATGTCTGAGGCTTTATTCTGTCTAATTTAACAAGGTATCCCGTTCCTCCAGCAACACATTTCTCCTTGGTGTGTAATCCAGTGAGTGAATGAATGTATGATATGCGGTGTTATGGGCCCCACCGTCATATGGATTAGTAGAAGTGAATGATTTACCTGGATTCGTGTCCTGAGGAGAAATTTATATTAACCGCGCTGGGTCAGATTTCTTGGTAGCAGAGTTATGGTTTCTATAGATTAGTTTGGTGATTATTGATTATTGGTGTCTAACACTTCGTGTCGAATTGTATTATGTTATGTGTAAGTCGAAATCTTGAAGCTTCCGGAAAGTAGGAAGTGGACACGTGTGGCAAGAGAAGTCACATGGAATTGTGCATTGTCTGATTTTTCAAAATTAGTGATAACACATGATTGTGTTATGTTAGGGACATTTCATGTATAAAACGCATGTGAGTGAAATAGCAACAGGTTTTCTTGTGAAACTCTGGCCTTAATTCTCAGGAGCAGTGTAGTCTCCACATGTGTTTTATCCCCAGAGAAACGGATTTACCCCTTGCTTGAGAGAAGGGTAAGGTAGAGAGAAGTGCTACGCTTATCGAACAAAACAGTATTCTTGTAAGATAGAGTAAACTATTTCTTTTGTTTAGCGAAAACAGACAATGGTAATGTGTTTTACGTTGTAACTAATAAAATTCAGTCGAGAAAAGAAAGTAAGAAAACTGCCAATAAATATTGTAAAGGAGGGGTCAGAAAAGACAGGAGTAGTACTGACGTCAACAAAGACCGCGCTGGTATTGGCCAGCTGTGAGAAAACGAACATCCTGATTGGTGCGTTGGTGTGAAGACGCGCTGGTATTGGTCAGTTAGGAGTGACGTAGAGTTTTCGGATTGGTGCGTTGGTGTGAGACGCGCTGGGATAGGTCCGAATAGCCAAACAGTAGAAAGAATAGCGTAGTGAAGAATTTCGTGAGTTTATTGGAGAGAAGGAATCATGCAATATGACTTATTATGAGTATGGTAGAGAGAAGCAGTCGTGGATGACGAAGATAAAAAACTCTTTCAAGAAAGACAAAAAGGTAGTGACTAGGGAAGGAGAAGTACTTCCTCCGCCGAAGACGCCAGCATCTCATATGATGTTGAAATACGGCTATCATACTTGTATTTGGTTGGAGAATTGGACAAAATATACTCAGAACGATGGAGTATTACCGTTCCCAGAAAACGGTTCGTTTAGCACGGCTGTACTTCGAAATTTGAGAGAGAAAATGATGAAACTTGAACCGAGACCTAGACCAACACAGTTTGAAGCGTTAGGTGAATGGGAAGATGAGATGTATGAAAGAGAAAGACACAGAGGTGCAAAGAATTATAGTTTAGTCCATGGAAGAGTATGGGGAATGAATCATGAAGACAGGATGAGACGATGGAGGTATGCTAATATGACGGATGGTTTGTTTCCTGTCAGAACGGTAGAAGAAGTAACAGGGAGAAAGTGTACGGAGAAAAAGAAACATGCAGTAACTGAGAGGTATGGGTATAGAGGTAGCGACACAGAGGATGAGTTGCTGGAAGACATTTTAAACAGAAAACCACCTCCATATCAACAGAATTCTGCGGTGGTGACACCAAATGCACCACCTATGGAAACTGTAATGAATAAAGTCCTGAACAAAATTATGAAATAAATAGGTCTTATGAAAAATCAGAAACTCCCCAGAGTGCGAAGTCTGATAGTGGTAATACAGCTGAGTTAGCAAGAACCACAAGAGAATTGACTGAGAAAATAAGAGAATTAACTATGAACATGGAAGCCGTGACTGTGCCAGTGACAATAGGACCAGTAATACCGGTATTTGAAAACCAAAGAATAGATCAATCAATCAATCAATCAATCATGTCACTTATAAAGCGCACTACATACCCGCGAGGGTCTCAAGGCGCTGGGGGAAGAGGGGGGTGGTGCTGCTACTGATCGAAGAGCCAGGTCTTGAGGAGTCTTCTGAAGGCCAGTAGGTCTTGGGTCTGTCGGAGGTTGGTGGGGAGGGTGTTCCAGGTCTTGGCGGCGAGGTGGGAGAAGGATCTGCCGCCGGCGGTCGTTTTCCGGATGCGGGGGACTGTGGCGAGGGCGAGGCTGGTCGAGCGGAGCTGGCGGGTGGGGGTGTAGAAGCTGAGTCGTCTGTTGAGGTAGGCTGGTCCGGAGTTGTGGAGTGCTTTGTGTGCGTGGGTGAGGAGCTTGAAGGTTATCCTCTTGTTGACAGGGAGCCAGTGCAGGTCTCTCAGGTGGGGTGTGATGTGGCTGCGTCGGGGGATGTCGAGGATAAGACATGCAGAGGCGTTCTGGATGCGTTGCAGCCGTCTCAGGAGCTTAGCCGTCGTTCCTGCGTAGAGGGCGTTTCCGTAGTCCAGCCTGCTGGTGACGAGGGCCTGGGTGACTGTTTTTCTTGTTTCGGTGGGGATCCACTTGAAGATCCTGCGGAGCATTCGGAGGATGTTGAAGCAGGATGAGGAAACGGCGTTGACCTGCTTAGTCATGGAGAGGGTGGGGTCGAGGATGACCCCTAGGTTGCGTACGTGGTCGGTGGGTGGCGGGGCTGTTCCCAGTGATGTTGGCCACCAGGAGTCGTCCCAGGCTGAAGGGTTGGAACCAAGGATGAGGACCTCCGTCTTGTCCGAGTTCAGCTTCAGGCGGCTGGTCCTCATCCATTCGGCGACGGCCTTCATTCCTTCGTGGAGGTGCGCTTTGGCAGTGTGAGGGTCTTTGGTGAGGGAGAGGATCAGCTGGGTGTCGTCGGCGTAGGAGATGATGTTGAGGTTGTGCTGTCGGGCGACGTGGGCGAGGGGTGCCATGTAGATGTTGAACAGCGTTGGGCTGAGGGAGGAGCCTGGGGTACGCCGCAGATGATCTTGGTGGCCTTGGATCGGAAGGGGGCGAGGCGGACGCTTTGTGTTCTGCCGGAAAGGAAGGATGTGGTCCAGTCCAGGGCCTTCTCTTGGATCCCGGCGTCGTGAAGGCGTGTTCGTAGTGTGTGGTGGCAGACCATGTCGAAGGCGGCTGATAGGTCCAGGAGGATGAGGGCTGCTGTTTCTCCGTTGTCTAGCAGGGTCCTGATGTCATCGGTGGCGGCGATGAGGGCGGTTTCGGTGCTGTGGTTGCTGCGGAAGCCGGACTGGGAAGGGTCCAGGATGTTGTTCTCCTCGAGGTAGCGGGTCAGTTGTTTGTTGACGATTTTCTCGGTGACCTTCGCGGGGAACGGGAGCAGAGAGATGGGTCGGAAGTTCTTGAGGTCCTTGGGGTCTGCCTTGGGTTTCTTGAGTAAGGCGGTGATCTCGGTGAACTCGAATATTGAAAGAATGAGAGAAGGGATAATCCCAGAAACTAGAGAGACAAGAGATCCGGTTGGCTCATATAGATCGAGTCCACCTACAAATTTGACGGTTAATGAGAATCAGATAAATAGGATTCCTATGGGAACTGAGTCAGCAACTGAGACCCCAGAGAGAAGTACAAATTGGATAGAAATAAATAGTACCCCTGTAGGTCCGACTCCAGAAGAATTAAATGAGTGGATGAGGAATTTACAGAAGAAAGATGCAGAACCGCAACCGTTAGATGTAATCCGATTAAAGATAGACATGGAAGAGTTGATATTAGGGACTATTGGTACAGATAGATTGAAAACATATCAAGATGATGAACTCATGTTTATGTGCAAGAGTGTTACTTGGAGAGCTAGGAATTTGCATGAAAAATTGGAAGAAACAGCGAATGAACTGGGAGTAGAGTTTGGACAGATCAGAGGACTGCAGAAACCGTATAGGGTAGATTTTAGTGAAAAGGATATAGAAAATCTGAACATATCAGGACGATTAACTCAGATAAAGGAACTGATTGTGTTATTGAGAAAATGGGGAGATGTGGACAGATGGAGGAGCAGGTGGATAAGAAGAAAGGAGGGAACAACTGATAAAGCATCGTTGGCTTTTCCAGTAAAGGAAAAGGAACCCATAGCACTGGAATATCCGATGAGGGAAACTCCAGGAGGAAGCTATGTACATGTTCCATGGTCCAGACAGGATATATTATCATTTACAAATGACTTCCCAAGATTGAGAGAGAAACCCGTAGAATGGTATAGACAGGTAGAAAGATTTGTAAAAGTTTCAAAGGTATTGTGGGAAGATCTGGATGGATTGTTTGAGATTGTAGTACCAGCAGATTTATGGACAGAGTGTAAGATTACAATTGATTGGCCGAAGGAAGAATATCCTAGAGATGCAAAAACTGGAGCCCCAGGTCCAGAGGTAATGAGAAAGTATGAACAAGCCATCATGTTTTTGAAAAATAAGATTCCACCGAAAGAAACAAATTGGGTGAAGATTGATAGAACAACTCAGGAAAGTAAAGATTCTGTACATGCCTACTACGAAAGGTTGCTTTTGGTTTTCAAACAGTATAGTGGTTATCAGACGTTGAGTGAAAAGGACATGAGTCATTTTGTATATAGATTTGTATACGGATTGAAACCAGAAATAAGTGAAATGATTAAGCAGCATATGTTGTGTTGGCAGAATAGCACTGTAGATGAGGTATTAAGGTATGCCAAATATTGTAGTGATGACATCGAGTGTAGACAGCGTAAACTAAAGGAAAAAGCGATGTGGGCACAAGTAAAGGTTGCAGAAAAGCAAGAGGCTCAAATGAATAATCAGTCTAGTGATGTAGGACAAACTAAATCCAAACCGAATATAGGTAAGGGAAAAGGTCAAATGAGTATAGAAGAGGCTAAAAAGAAATGGCCATGCCATAATTGCGGAAAGTTAGGGCTTTGGAGAAACGAGTGTAAATTTCCTCCAAAAGCTAATACGGAAAATCAACCATTAAATCCACAGGTGCAGAATGAGGTGAGTTACCAACAGCTGCAACAACCGCAGGTAGTTACTCAACAGAGTCAGGTGCCACAACCACCTCTTCCTAAGAGTGTAAACTCCCAGAGATACAGTGCAGAGACAGGATTCTACGGAGGAGAGCAGGTAACAAAATTGCCGCGCGCAGCGGCAGTGTCGCAGTATTGGTTACGGCAGGATGGAAATGAATCGGATGAAATTTTATGACGGTGCCTAGGAGAGGAAGAAGAGTGCGTGCTTGGCGCAACTCTAGAGGTAGATCAGTCAGGTCCATTTGTGGATGGAGAAGTGAATGGTGTAAATGTTACATTCCTTGTGGACACTGGAGCTACCCGTTCTACTGTTAGATCAGTGGAAATTCCAAAACCTTCCTCTCTCAGGAGAATATATCCAAGTTGTAGGTGTTTCAAACCAACAGATTAAAGCGCCTCTTACCAAACCAGTAGAGGTGAAAGTTGGACCATTCAAAGAGATGCATCGGTTTGTGGTATGTGATTGCAGTCCTGTAAATTTGCTAGGACGCGATCTGCTTTGTAAATGAATTGTACCATCTATTGTACCCCGGATGGGATTGCTTTCCAGACACCAGATGAAGATGTCCTGTATAAAATGACAATGGCAGAACTAGAACCAGGAGTAAATGACATGTTTCCTGTGTTTGATGCAGAGAAAATCCCAATTGAATTGAAAGAAACAGTCAGATTTAATGTATGGGATTTCACAGGGGAGGACATTGGGTCAATGAGAGGAGTAGACCCTGTAAAGATTACTATAAGAGAAGGAATAAATTACCCAAATACTCCACAGTATAAATTAACGCCAGAAATTATTGAAGGAATAACCCCTGTAGTTAATAAAATGTTTGAACTAGGAATTTTGAGAGAGTTAATGAGTAGCCCATGTAATTCACCAATAATGGGATTGAAAAAGCCGAATGGGACATATAGGATAGTACAGGATTTGAGGAAGGTAAATAAAATTGTTGTCCCCTGTTGTCCAATCGTGCCAAACCCTGCTGTAATACTATATCAGATTCCACATGATGCAGAATGGTACACAGTTATTGATTTGTGCCATGCATTCTTTTCTATTCCGCTACACCCAGACAGTCAGCCATTATTTGCGTTCAGGTTCGGAGAGCGTATTTTGGCATGGTGCCGAATTCCTCAAGGGTATACAGAAAGTCCCTCAATCTTTAATCAGATCCTAAAGAAATCATTGGAAGATTTAAAAATGCCTGAAAAATCTGTGATGGTTCAGTACATTGATGACCTATTGGTGGCATCAAAGACTAAAGAAGCATGTGTTACGGACACAATTGCTTTACTGAATCATTTAGCAGAAGGAGGACACAAGGTGTCCCCGTCAAAACTGCAATTTTGTCAACAGGAAGTACAGTATCTAGGTCATAAGATTGAAAAAGGGTTGCAAAAAGTGACGACAGAAAGAATAAGGATTATCCGAGGAATGAGAGCTCCGATGACACAGAGAGAGGTGAGAATGTTCCTTGGAATGGTTGGATATTGCCGACAGTGGATACGTGGATTTTCATTAATTGCAAAACCTTTACAGCGATTGACAAAAAGAGATGTCAGAGATCCGATTGAATTAAATGAGGAGGAAATGAAGGCTTTCAAAGAACTGAAAACAAAGTTGTGTGAGGCACCGGCATTGGGAATGCCTGATTATGAAAAAGAATTTGAGCTGTATTGTAGTGAGAGAGATGGATGTGCATTTTCGGTGTTAGTGCAAAGGCATGGAAAAATGAAAAGACTAATTGCTTATTTTTCAGCTGTCTTAGACCCGGTAGCAAAGGCATTGCCTGGATGTCTGAAAGCAGTAGCTGCTACTTGTGTGAGTCTGGAACAGAGTGAAGGCATTGTGATGGGATATCCACTGAGAGTATATGTTCCACACTCTGTTGAAACTCTTCTGACTAGAACCAAAACCCAATTCATGACACATAGTCGGCTGACTAGGTACGAAAAGGTGATTTTGAGTGCAGACAATGTAACCATTGATAGATGCACAAGTGTGAATCCTTCAACTTCGCTGCCAGATGAAGAAAATGTAGGAGTCAAAGATGAAGTTGATCATAAGTGTTTGGATGTGCTTGAATTTTGTACCAAGCCTCGCCCAAATATTAAAGATGAGCCCTTAAAAGAATCAGATTACGTGATGTTTGTGGACGGGTCATGTCTGAGAACGAGTGAAGGAGTTTTGAAGTGCTGCGTATGCAGTATGTACAGTAGCAGCTATAATGGAAGCATCTTGTTTGAGAGGGATACGTTCAGCCCAAGTGGCTGAGCTGATTGCTCTGATTCAGGCGTGCAAACTGGGAAAGAATGTCCGAATTACGGTGCTCACGGATAGCCAGTATGGCTTCGGAGTGGTCCACGATTTTGGACAGATCTGGTCCCAGAGAGGTTTCTTGACGTCTGCAGGAACTCCTATCAGAAACGGTGAGTTTGTGAAGAAATTGCTTGAGGCGATACAGCTGCCTAAACAGATTGCAGTGGTGAAATGCGCTGCACACAAAAATGGAGCAGACTATATTACAGTGGGAAATCAGTATGCCGATGAAATAGCCCAATATTGTGCCAGAAATATGGTCTTACTGAATAGGAGGAGGAGAGAAAAAGAGAATGTTTCATGTCCCTTGCTGTTTACTAACCTGGTCGAAACATGGGATGAAGTAAAGCAATTACAGGAAGAGGCCAAGGAAGAGGAAAAAGATGGTTGGATAAAAGCAGGTTGCAGACAAAGAGAGGAAGATGATGTTTGGGTTTATAGAGATGAAAGACCAGTTATGCCTGATAGCATGATTTCTAATATGGCACGGATGTACCATGGACAAGCTCACATTGGTAGGGATGCCATGATCAGACTTTTCAGACAGACTTGGTATAACCCAAAATTCAGAGCTATAGCTGAAAGTCTCTGTCAAAGAAATGCCCCGAGCAATAGATTGAAATATGTTCTTGTGGTTGTTTGTTTGTTTTCTCGTTGGGTGGAAGCCTATCCGACAAGAAGGAATGATGGAGTTACTGTGGCCAAGCTCCTACTGAGAGAATTCCTTCCGAGATATGGTTTTCCAGTAACGATTGAAACAGATAGAGCAACACATTTCCAAAATGAACTAATCCGAGAGACGCGCGAGCGCGCGAAACAAGATGGCCGCCTCCCGGTGAGCTCCTTCGCGTTTTCGCCCGTTTTACTTCAAAAACGACGAAATTGTACAAATATTAATGCTGTAAAGAGGTCGCTGAGGATTTGAAGCCGGTACCTGTGATGTAAGGTCGTTTTTGGGTGCTTCTGGACGGCGAAAGTGGTGTTTTCTCTCGTCAGGCTCCTGCTCCCAGTCTGCCTTCAGGTACTGCCAGACTTGTCTGTCAGGGGGGCGGAGTAAGCACTTAAGAAAGGGCCTGGCTTGGGCCTAGCCACTCCCACAGACCATTTTAGCTGCTGCACCAGTTATTTGAAGGATTCGATCACCAGGATTACTATACTTTCCTACAAACATTGTGTTTAATTACAAATTGGATCCTTTTTACATCAAAATGGAAAATAAAAATTCTCTACATAATAAAAGGAGACAGCAGGTTTCACCTCCGCCAATTAAATCAAAAGTGGTAGAGTCATCTGAACCTTCCTTATCTTTAATTTTAGAAGAAATTCAAGGCCTTCGTGTTAATACAGATACCATTGCGTCAGAGATTAAAATATGCGCAAAGAAATGGCTTTCTTATCAATGAAAATTTCTGACAACTCAATTAAAATACAAGATAATAAGGTTAAAATAGACGCTTTTACCCCACTTGTGGCGAAAATATCACCCATGTCTGCACTCCTTTTAGATATGGAAAACCGCAATAGACAATATAATCTATGCATTTTCAATCTACCAGAAGATGTTGAAGGGGCCAACTGCAGATTATATTTGGAAACTTTGATTCCTGGCCTTTTGAAAATCAGTTTTCCAGAAAAATTTGAAATTGATAAGGCTCACAGGATTCCTTCTCATCGCAACCCTCAACACACAAAACCTCGACAAATGATCTTTAAAGTTCTCCGTCGTCACCATTTGGTTTTGATTAGGAAAGCAGCACGAGAAATTCCTTCGTTGATGGTCAATGGGAATAAAATATTTATCCATCAAGATATCGCCAAGGAGACTGTTTCTGTTCGCAAAGAATTCACTGCTCTTCGTCCTCAATTAAGAAGTCTTGGATTCAAGTATGGTCTTTTTGATCCTTCAACAATGCGTATTTGGAAAGATAACTTTTCGAAATCCTTTCAGCGTCCTCAGGAACTGAAACAATTTCTGGATCAACAGTCACAACATTTAGGGGCCGATTCCGATCTCGGTCGGAGGCGCACCCAATACCATTCGGTCGGGAAAAAAGCCATGCGAAAGCCTGTTTCCCGACCGATCCGTACAGCACACCGAACGAGTAAGTACGATGCGCACAACAGCACAGAATCCGGCCGAGCCGTACTCACCCAAACCAGGTCCTGTTCTCCGACCGAGGCGAATCCGGAAACGCTGAATCGAGTCGCACGGAAGGGAAAATGCAGCTCCGTCCGGCCGAACAAGTACGATGCGCTTCCCGTACGCGCCGAACCCGTCGCTACGCACGGCACGTCAAATAACCCTGGGCGAAGTACTACGCTACGCTCGCGTAGTTTGCAAAGTTTGCGCTACTTCGCACAACGCGAATTGCACGTAGCACAGTGCAAACACGCGTAGCGTAGCGTAGCGTAGTGCCGCAGTCATTTTGCTTGCTCGCGGTCCTCAACGTCAAGTTGGCGACCGCGAGCAAGCAAAATGACATCCCGGCGAGACTTTTTCTCGTTCGCGATCAGCAACATCAAGTTGCCGATCGCGAGCGTGGAAAATAAACCTCCGGCGAGATTCTCAAGCGCGGGGAGGTCAGGTTTCTCATTGCGAGTGGTCGCGTATGCTCGCGACCGCTCGCGATGAGAAACTACCAGTCCGCGTTGAGAAAGCTGCCGCTCGAGTAAAAATCTACTCGAGCGGCAGTAAAGGCACAGCTCGCACTGTGCAAGTTGCCGTTTTCAATGATTGCACAGTGCGGACAAGCATCCGGCACTGTGCAATCATTGCGAACACGCACTACGCAGTTCGCGTAGTGCTACGCGAAGCTCGCGTAGTGCGAACTGCACTTTGCGTAGCTTCGCGAAGCACTACTTCGCGAACTACGCCCAGCCTTAACGTCAAAGCATCCGGGAGAGGCACACATAAGCTCCGATTCGCGCCACAACACAATCCACGGCTACGAGACGAACACGCCAGCGGCGAGGACGGCGCGAGCGGCGAGGACGACGCGAAGCAGCGAGAAGGACGAACGACACGAACCAACCATTAATCCCTTCGTCCCGATCATACCAATATTCTACATTTACTACCGGAACAGGCACGGACGCGTACGGTGCAGAAGGTAAGTCAGACACCAACCACAAAACACATACAACACGTACACGACACATCACACACACACAGAGGGATGCAGAATATACTTACACCAGCAACAGCAGCACCATAGGGGCGGGATGCCCATCACCAATGCCACATATGCACACAGGGGCCTGAATGCGCACCACCACCCCTACCCAGGGGGGCAGGATGCCTACCACTACTACCAACCTCACCCAGGGGGGGCTGGATGCCTACCACCACTACCACCCTCACCCAGGGGGGGCTGGATGCCAACCACCACTACCACCCTGAGCCAGGGGGGGCTGGATGCCTACCACTACTACCACCCTTAGCCAGGGGGGGCTGGATGCCCACCACCACCCTTAGCCAGGGGGCTGGATGCCTACCACTACTACCACCCTGAGCCAGGGGGCTGGATGCCTACCACTACTACCACCCTGAGCCAGGGGGGCTGGATGCCTACCACTACTACCACCCTTAGCCAGGGGGCTGGATGCCTACCACTACTACCACCCTTAGCCAGGGGGCTGGATGCCTACCACCACCCTTAGCCAGGGGGCTGGATGCCTACCACCACCCTTAGCCAGGGGGTCTGGATGCCTACCACTACTACCACCCTTAGCCAGGGGGCTGGATGCCCACCACCACCCTTAGCCAGGGGGCTGGATGCCCACCACTACTACCACCCTGAGCCAGGGGGCTGGATGCCTACCACTACTACCACCCTGAGCCAGGGGGGCTGGATGCCCACCACCACCCTTAGCCAGGGGGGCTGGATGCCCACCACTACTACCACCCTGAGCCAGGGGGGCTGGATGCCTACCACTACTACCACCCTGAGCCAGGGGGCTGGATGCCTACCACTACTACCACCCTTAGCCAGGGGGCTGGATGCCTACCACTACTACCACCCTTAGCCAGGGGGCTGGATGCCCACCACCACCCTTAGCCAGGGGGCTGGATGCCCACCACTACTACCACCCTGAGCCAGGGGGCTGGATGCCTACCACTACTACCACCCTGAGCCAGGGGGCTGGATGCCTACCACTACTACCACCCTTAGCCAGGGGGCTGGATGCCTACCACTACTACCACCCTTAGCCAGGGGGCTGGATGCCTACCACTACTACCACCCTTAGCCAGGGGGCTGGATGCCCACCACCACCCTGAGCCATGGGGGGCTGGATGCCTACCACTACTACCACCCTGAGCCAGGGGGGGCTGGATGCCTACCACTACTACCACCCTTAGCCAGGGGGGGCTGGATGCCTACCACTACTACCACCCTGAGCCAGGGGGGGCTGGATGCCTACCACTACTACCACCCTTAGCCAGTGGGGGCTGGATGCCCACCACCACCCTTAGCCAGGGGGGGCTGGATGCCTACCACTACTACCACCCTTAGCCAGGGGGGGCTGGATGCCTACCACCACCCTTAGCCAGGGGGGGGCTGGATGCCTACCACTACTACCACCCTTAGCCAGGGGGGCTGGATGCCTACCACTACTACCACCCTGAGCCAGGGGGAGCTGGATGCCTACCACTACTACCACCCTTAGCCAGGGGGGGCTGGATGCCCACCACCACCCTTAGCCAGGGGGGCTGGATGCCTACCACTACTACCACCCGTAGCCAGGGGGGCTGGATGCCTACCACTACTACCACCCG
This sequence comes from Calotriton arnoldi, assembly GCA_963921515.1. Classification (NCBI taxonomy): domain Eukaryota; kingdom Metazoa; phylum Chordata; class Amphibia; order Caudata; family Salamandridae; genus Calotriton; species Calotriton arnoldi. The sequence continues at coordinate 1,027,492 of CAWUFW010001800.1, forward strand.
TAGCCAGGGGGCTGGATGCCTACCACTACTACCACCCTTAGCCAGGGGGCTGGATGCCCACCACCACCCTTAGCCAGGGGGGCTGGATGCCCACCACTACTACCACCCTGAGCCAGGGGGGGCTGGATGCCTACCACTACTACCACCCTTAGCCAGGGGGGGCTGGATGCCCACCACCACCCTTAGCCAGGGGGGGCTGGATGCCCACCACTACTACCACCCTGAGCCAGGGGGGGCTGGATGCCTACCACTACTACCACCCCTACCCAGGGGGGGCTGGATGCCTACCACTACTACCACCCTTAGCCAGGGGGGGCTGGATGCCCACCACCACCCTTAGCCAGGGGGGGCTGGATGCCTACCACTACTACCACCCTGAGCCAGGGGGGGCTGGATGTCTACCACTACTACCACCCCCACTCATAGGATGGACAATGCATGACACAACCAGCACACCACAACCTATGGAATGCAAGAAAAAGACATCCCCCCAACACCATGACAAGCGCGTGTAGACTGTGTCAAATGCCTACAACACCGAACATGACTTTGAACATACAATGTGACCCCCTAGCACTTGTGCCACACATATATGTGTGTGGCACCCACAATGCAAGCAGGCCATGACCATTGTGGCAATGGGGTCCAAACCCCCATCATCACAGTGAGCAAAAGGTAAGTGTGGGGTCCATAGCTGAAGCACATTTTGAACATTGTGGCAATGGGGTCTAAACCCCCATCATCACAGTGAGCAAAATGTAAGTGTGGGGTCCATAGCTGAAGCCCATTTTGAACATTGTGGCAATGGGGTCTAAACCCCCATCATCACAGTGAGCAAAATGTAAGTGTGGGGTCCATAGCTGAAGCACATTTTGAACATTGTGGCAATGGGGTCTAAACCCCCATCATCACAGTGAGCAAAATGTAAGTGTGGGGTCCCATAGCTGAAGCACATTTTGAACATTGTGGCAATGGGGTCTAAACCCCCATCATCACAGTGACCAAAAGGTAAGTGTTGACAAAGAAAGAGCTGCAACTGCCAAACTGCATGGATGATTCCTGATCACAGAACAAAAAACACATCAGTGGCAAAGTAGTGTATGTGTCCCATTGCAACATAAATTGGGTGAGCCAAATACTGCAGTGCAAATAAGACTTACCTTTGGCCATGTGCAGACAAACAACACCCATGGGGGCTGACAATGTCAACATTCATCAATGACACAATGACAGAAGTGACCATCAGAATGCAGACCCACATATTTGCACCAATGGGCACACAAATGCAGATACCCTGTGGAGACTGCAGATGTGATTTGAACAGATACCATACCATGGCAGCAATGGGACACACAAACCATGATCATTGTGCTGACCGATGACCTAGGAGTCCCAGGGACAGCAGGGGAAACCCACCAAACTACATACAGCCAATGGCACACCCAAGATATGCCAATGCAGTGGTTCAGATGCACAAACACAAACAGGCAGACCCACACTGCACATCATACACAACAGGTGAGGGGGGTGCCAGTGTCCCCAGGCAACCACACAACACACGAGGAGACCTGAATACCAATCATACAGATGTGCATACAGTGCCACACAAAGGTAACTCATGGATCCAAATCCCCTATGTGGGCAAGCAGGCATTGTCAGATGAGAGGGAGCACAAATCACACATGTCACACAGGCACGTAGGAACAGCAACTGACACAGCAAGACACAGAAACACCACAGCACCACCCCCAGGGCCCCCACAATGTGGTGACCCTGGGCTGCATTACAATCCCACTGTGATGACAAAGCTAAATGTGGTTCACACTGTGAACCACAGTCATGTGTCCTGAGCAACAAACTACCATCACACCTACACAAGCACAAATCAATCAGCATGGCCAGTAAGCCAAGGTCAACATGGAGGCAGGGGCCTAGCCGGGCAACAACTCTCATCTGCACACACTCAACACCACACCCCTCGACCTCCAACAATGTGCAGCAGTGAAGTACACATGCACTGGTGACATTGCACATGCACCCATGACTATTCCAGGGTGGTGGGTGGGAACCAAGGTGCAGAAACACATCACACATGGCCACTCAACAAGACTCCTGAATGTCTGACACACTGCACACTACGCTGTACATGGACATGACGGCAATACCACACCAACCAATGGGATCCCAGCCACAGTCACACACCAATGAAGAAGCCAAGGTCACCCACAAAGAACACACATAGACAACAACCAACATTGCAGCCCGGACCCTGAGGAGTGCCAGCAGTCACACACACAACGTGTCACAATCACTGAAAGATAACACAAACTGGAAATCACATGACAGGGGCAAACAACAAGTGCCAAGGGAAACCTGACTGTGACCCATCTGCGTCTGCACACAAACTCAGCCCTGACAGCAAACACACCTATGGGTGACACCCTGATGTCCAGTAATGTGCCATGCACCCACATCACAGAGAACCCAGGGAGAAGACTTTGGGGGAACATAGGTCAACTCAGCAAGCATCACAAACAGGTACAACACTAGGGATCACAGCATGCACAGCTAAACGGAAGTGAACACACAGACATGCACATACAACACACACCTTGGGCGCAGGCAATGTCACAGGTGTACACACTGCCATGAGGGGACTCCACTCCTGTGTGAGGAAAGCTGTGCCATATGTTGCCTCAGTAGGGCCCCATCATGTCAGCTGAGCACTTGGTCACACAATCAACAATTAGCACCAAATGAGGGCTCCCGTCACATCAGCCTGGTCATGGAAGTGCCAACGGAATCATCAGCACAGATCCAACACACTTGTATAGCAATGTTGCACTGACTACACGGATGAGTCCTTCCCCATTGATGCCCAAACCTGCATGTCCAGTGGAGATGGCCACACGGTCAGGGAAGTAGACGAATTGAACAATGGCAGGCACAACAGATGTGCAGGGGTGGAAGCCACAGATGTGAAATAGCTAATCTAAGTAGGAAATCCCATTGCCAAATACTGAACACATGACACCCTCAGATGCTGCTATGGATGACATGGATACACCACAGGATAGGACACATTCCCCCTGGACCACATGGGTTCCTGCACAGTAACACTTCATTATCATGAGACCAAATATCACCATCACTGCAGCAAGGGCATGGTTAGCATCATCAACAACATGTACATCAGAAGCATAAGCACTAGAGAACAGAAAGTTGCTTTATTCAGCATATGTGTGGAATGAAAACAAAGTCCAGAAAAAACACAAAGGCCAATGGCCAGTCCATTGTCAAAGTCCAAACTTGGTGACAGTGGCAGATGTCACCCTACGCATGCCTGCACAAAACCAGGGACAATCCACTAGGAGGGGCAACCGGGGGGCAGGCCAGGCACCGCAGGGACAGGATCAGGGCTCACCAGGAGGAAGCAGGGAAGGGGTGGTGGGTGCTGGAGAGCCACTGACAACTGCAGTGGAGGTGTCTGACATGGTGTGTGCCGGCACAACTGGGGGCATGACTCAGATGTTGTGGGTGCCGGCACGACTGCAGTGGACCCTGCAGATGGAGTGGACAGGTCCGCCACTGCAGTGCCCAAGTCAGACAGGGTGGTAGTGGACTCCACTGCAGTGCCTACCACCAGGGGAGGAGAATGGGGAACAGGCAAGGTGGGCTGGACAGAAGGGGAGGACACCCTCACCACATCAGTGGCACAGACAAGCGCAGCGGGGGGTGTGGTGCCGGGAGAGCAAGTGCCAGGGGAGAAGGCCGGATCCTCTTGGGGATGGTATATCTGTGGGTGGGGGAACCTGGGGCAGGGTGTGGTGGGGGCACCTGTGGAGTGGGGGCCTGAGGGATGGAGGAAAGAGACCTGGTGCCTGAGCTGCAGGGCGGCGGCGGGGTCTTGCTCTTACGACTCCGGGGGACTTGCGGGTGGGGGCCTCAGTCTGTCTGCGCCTGGGGGAGGGTGTCCGGGGGCGAGGGGCACTCTGCTCCGTGTGGGTGGGCTTCCTCTTCCCCCTGGATGCTGGAGCAGCTGGATCGGAGGGGAAGAGGCCGAGGTCACTGAGGAAGAGGCGCTGGGTCTTTGGGGTTGCAGGTGAGGCAAGGGAGGGTGTTTTGGAGGGAGAGGCAACTGAGGACTGCGCAGTGCTCGTGGATGCGTGTGTGTGTTCCAGGGCCCCATCCCCTGTGAGTCTGGTTTCAGTCCCCTGACTGTGCGTGCATGTGCGTTTTGTTTGTGGTGTGTGTGTCTGTGTGCTGGATGTGTGTGTGCTGGTGTGTGCCTGTGCCGGTGTGTGTGTGCTTGGGACGGGTAAGGTGCTGGGGAGTGTGGATGGAGCAGAGGCAGGAGGGGTGAGGGACTGTCTGAGGAGGGACACTGCTGCCGTCAGGGAGGAGTCCATGGACCTATTGCCCCTCTGTAGGTCAGACATGCCCGATGAGATGCCCTCCATGAACGACACCAGCTGAGTCAACAGAGCGGTGTGCGCATGGAGGACACTCAGCATGGCTGTCTGCCCTACATGGAGCTGGCGAAGGAGGTACACAGACTCCTCACTCAGGGCAGCAGGGACACAGGGGCAGGGAGTGCGGTGCCTGGCCCAAAGGAGACACGCTCCCGAACATGGGAGCCTCCACGGACCTGGGGAATGGGAGCCGATGGGAGGGCGGTGGTGGTGCTGGTGGTGGCGGGGCCAGCAACACTAGCTGGGGTGTGGTGGCTGCTGACACCCGCCTCCATAAGGGAGTCATCCTCCCGAGTTGCTCTGGTCCTCAGCTGAGGTGGATGGTGCTGAGGACTCCTCGGTGTGGCTCCCTCGCCCTCCGTGCCACTGGGTCCCTCCGACAACTCCTCGGCTGCTGACCCAGTCTGGCTCTCCGGCTCCTCCTGGTCCGTGGAGCTGTCCCCTTCCGTGGCCGTGGATGTATCTGCAAACAATGGGGAAACAGACAGACATCAGTCACCTGCACCAAACGCACACACCACTGTGAGCACAGCAAATTACAGAGCAAGCCCTGGCATCATTAGTTGTACATTGCTAAAAGTGCCCTAACTGAACAGGAGAAGCCAATTGTCAGTCTGATGCCAACCATGGCACTCACATCCCACATGGCCTTGCACCCATCTGTCTGGTGTCTGTTGGATTGCAACACCCCAGTGTGGACACATGTACCAACTACACAGTAGTTGGACAGTGCAGAGGACACGGTGTAGCATGTGGACATGCACACATCACAGCTCTTGCCACTGAGTCAGTACAGGTTTCCGGATGAAAGGGATGCCCAGAGTCAAATAGGAAATGCATGTGATGCATACCAGCGACAGACACCATGATGCACCCATGTCCTGATAGCCATCGCCACAATGGTGTGCATGTAGCACATGTCACTCCCCTGCAGGATCACCAATAAGTAGACACATGCCATGGCGGAGGCATGACTGCTAAGTCATACATCACTGTCTCAGTGATGTATGACTTGGCAGCCAGACAACAACACTCTGCACTGTCACAATAGTAGGTCATGGGGAATGCAAGTCCTGGAGCTGCACAAGTGCACATGTACATCCCCCACAACACATCATCTTAACCCTCATCTGTCCAGGTCATACCTATTGGACATATGGGAGACCTGTGACACTACCCTCTGAACCTGAGCCCCTCGCAATCTGCTGTGAATGGGGAACAGCTGCCTGAACTTCACATTCGCATACCCCAGTATGCACGGGCAGCTGATCAAACACCTATGTGACACACAAGTATCGTCTCCTATGGTCACATCTCCAGTGGCATGCTGAGCCCCTACCAAGAAACACCCCAGCAGTCCTGGCAACTAATCCACAGCACACTGACACAGAGGCAGACACCTGAGGGGTCAAATCACTGTGCACAATGTGTCAGCTGATACACGGGAGTGGGAGTACAGAGTGCATTGCATGGCCTGGAGTAGGCATGACTGTCCTGCCCCACATGAATGAGGGATGAGCCCTGGACAGTGGATAGCTGGCTATGTATGTGTGACACACGTAATCTGCACACTCCTGGGGCCCAAACATTGTTCCCACCCGCTGCATGGGCGTGTGCCACATACCCCAGGCACATGTGGTGGCTCAGCTCAGCAAGTGGACCGCATATCAAAGCAACACGCAGATTACATGTCCGAAAACAGGCGTTGTGTGAACAATGGACCCACCCATGATGCCCACAACAGAGTTAGGGAAACAGATGCTGTCCCCCACCTTTAGTGAAGCAAACTGCAAGGACACAGTCCCAAGTGACACAATTCCCTGAATGTAAGGGCCACACCTGGGTATCAGATGAGGAGTGGGCAGTGCACAATAGAGGGACATGGCTCCTGGACAACATGACTGCTGCACTGTGGCAGTTGAACCAGGCCAGAGGAGGGCACCAAGCATGTAATACAGAGTTCACAGTGCAGTCTTTGACTCACCCCCTCCTTGCTGCTGTCTGGCCTTCAGCTGCCCATCCAGGTCTGGAAACACCACCGCCAGGATCTGGAGCATGTGGGGGGTCAGGGTCCGTGTTCCGCCCCTCCTGCGAGGAGGCGACAGCTTCAGCTGGACCCATGCAATCCTCCGGGTCCAGCCCCGAAGGTCCTGCCACCTCTTCTGGCAGTTGCGGATCCGGCGCTTGTAGACCCCCACGGACCGGACAGCCCGGACGATGTCCTTCCAGATCTCCTGCTTCCGATGGGCATTAACCTGTCAGGATGACAAAGTGAAAAGGCCATTACTACACATGCAACATATCCGTGCATGACACAGTTGTATATACATGTCTCAATCACAGGGGCACATGATGTACACAGGCAGTGCAAAGCTGCCCATGGACAGTTTGCCAGACGTCACTACATGGTATCATTGCATGGGAAGTAAAACCTTGTTCAAATGCACTGTCACTGCACCATACCTGTCCAGTGCATGTCACTACACACTATGGGGGTGACAACTACTCAGTGAGCCTGCTAGCCAGTGGCGTGCAGACTTTCAGCCTTGCTAGTCAGACAATATGCACATTCAGAAAGGCAGTGCACAGAACACTCACCTGCTCCCCTGGTGTCCCATACAGTTTGCTGTACTGTGGAAGTAGGCTGTCCAGCAGGGCCTGGTTCTCCTCAAGGCTGAAGGCTGGGGCTCTCTCCACAGTACGTGCCATTGCAGGGTCCAGAGGGGCAGAGACAGCAGCAGTGCAGTGGCAGATGTCGTCCTGGAGCATGTAGTGCAGGCAAGTGAGCTCTCAGGGGAACAGCCAGCAATATATATGTGCTGGAGAGGCAGATACTGTCCCTTGTGTCCAAAGTGATAGGTCCAAGTCGTTTGCATCTTCTGAATCTGGCCAATCCATGGAATAGCAGCACCAATACACGCCCACAGCATCCTTCAAATCTTCAACTTCATGACATACATGATTTTGCAACATTGTTGTGGGTGACCAAGTGAATTTCCAGCAACCGACTCGTTCGAAATTCGAAAACGCGTCCGTTGCCAGGCAAGGCCATTGTCAATGGAGTGCGCACCGATCGGTCCATTGCAGTACAACGCGTACAGGGGTACAACGCGTACCCGCACACATTGAATGCAATGGGCCGGCCGGGGGCACCGATCGGTCCATTGCTGATCAACGCGTACAGGGGTACAACGCGTACCCGCACACATTGAATGCAATGGGCAGGCCGGGGGCACCGATCGGTCCATTGCAGTACAGCGCGTACAGGGGTACAACGCGTACCCACACACATTGAATGCAATGGGCCGGCCGGGGGCACCGATCGGTCCATTGCAGTACAACGCGTACAGGGGTACAACGCGTGCCCGCACACATTGAATGCAATGGGCCGGCCGGGGCACCGATCGGTCCATTGCTGATCAACGCGTACAGGGGTACAACGCGTACCCGCACACATTGAATGCAATGGGCCGGCCGGGGGCACCGTTCGGTCCATTGCTGATCAACGCGTACAGGGGTACAACGTGTACCCGCACACATTGAATGCAATGGGCCGGCCGGGGGCACCGATCGGTCCATTGCTGATCAACGCATACAGGGGTACAACGCGTACCCGCACACATTGAATGCAATGGGCCGGCCGGGGGCACCGATCGGTCCATTGCTGTTCAACGCATCACTGTACAAGTGACTGACATATGTCACCATGCCTGTCTCAGATGGACATATGCCAGCCACAGATAGCTCCCAGGGAGTGAGGGGCACACCTACATCACGACAGCCTGTCCAAACTTTATCATAAGGCATGTAAGGCTGCATTTCCTATTGTGTGTATGTTGGTGTACATGTTGTCCTGTGGGTGTCACCTGTGGGCAGCCACGCCCAGGCTGTGCACGTGTTCATGGGGACAGGATCCTGGGTGTTACGTGTACATGACCACTGTGATGTGCAACTGTTCATATCTGTGCATGTGCCATGGTCACATTTCACGGTGGTGTATGTGTATGTCATGTCACATACCCCGTGAGTCCCATGTGGGACGGTATGTTTGAGCCAGGGTGTCCCAGTGGCACAATAGTGATGGTCCTCCACAGTCTGTGTGCATGTAGTGTTTACAATGTCTCTGATTTCATGTGCACAATGGGAGACAGTCTCCACATCCACGTTGTGTGTGCATGGACTTTGATGTTGTGCGTGTGTGTGTCACAGACGTCCATGTCTGTCCTGCCGTGGCAAGTGGGACCACTACCTGTGGGGGTCATGGTTGTTTTGCTGTGGTGTATACATGATACTCCATGTAATGCCAGTGTCCATGTGGCAATACAGGGTCCCTGGGAATGTACCTGTCGCTGAGCTGTGGTGCCTGGGGCACATCTGTCCTCACATGTCACTGTGGGGGGTGATTGTGACACGGCAGCAGGAGATGGGAACTGTGACACAGCCTCATGATATCCAATGGGCCAACCTGGGACTAATTGATGCCACTTGTTGGACCATGTTGACAGATGTTGGCCATGTATGTACCATACATGTCCTTACGGAACTGCACACTTCATGTAGTTGTGCCTCATAATGATGTATGTTGGGATATTGAGTGTGTTCAATGCCGCATATGTGGGGTGACTGACAATCTTGCTTACTTCTCCTCTGCACTGCAGGGCTCCTGCTGTCCATCGACCATTCCCAGACCTGGCAACGATGGTGGAACGGGACTGCATCCGACGGTACCGCTTCACCAGGCAGCTGATTGAGGATTTGGCAGTGCAGTTGTCCCCACATTTGCAGCCTGGCCGGCCGTATCCTACAGCGCTGACCCCCAAGGTGAAGGTGATGGTAGCCCTACACTTCTTTGCCACCGGTACCTTCCAACATACTGTGGCGACTGCTGGTGGGATGTCACAGACCATGTTGAGCCGTGTGCTCCGCGATGTTTTGGCGGCAATGTTGCTATTCCTGAACCAGTACATCTATTTCCCTAGACTGCGACGACTCACTGACGTGAAGAGTGACTTTTATGCCCTGGGGAGGATGCCGCATGTCATTGGCTCCATTGATGGGACACATGTGGCTTTGGTACCACCACAGGCCCAGGAGCAGGCCTACAGGAACCGCAAGCACTACCACTCGGTCAATGCACTGGTGGTGTGTCTTGCAGACATGACCATCACACACGTGTGTGCCCGTTTCCCTGGTTCAGCACACGATGCCTTTGTGATGAGGAGTAGTCGCATCCCCAGGATGATGGCACAGATGCAGAACCAGCGTGCCTGGCTTGTCGGTGTGTACTGACTTTGTGCCATTGTGTGTGATCTGATCTGTAGTATTCCGCCCACTTTTCCAAGTCAGCTAATGTGCACTTGTCTGTCCGTAGGTGACTCGGGATACCCCAACATGCCGTGGTTGCTGACACCCCTCAGGAACCCTGTGACACCAGCCCAGATGCGCTACAATGAGGCACATGGTCGGACCAGGAGAGTGATTGAGCGGACATTTGGTCTCCTGAAGAGCCGCTTCCGCTGCCTGGACAAGACCGGAGGGTCCCTCCCATATGCCCCTGCGAAAGTGTGCAAGATTATCATCGTCTGCTGCATGCTCCACAACCTGGCAGTGCGGAAGGAGTTGCCTCTCATCCAGGATGACAATGACCAACATCCGCCACCTGTGGAGGATCCTGGCCTGGACCACGATGCCAGTGACGATGATGATGATGATGATGAGGGTGATGTCCGCACACAGCTCATCACCAACTTCTTTAGCTGAATGTGAGTATCCTGAGGTGTCATGTCAATGATGTGAGTTGGCATGATATGTGTAGGTGGTGCTCTGGTGCTGTTGGAGTGTGTCCATGGGCTACTTGACTGGATGTGTGTTGCGATGTGTGCTTACAGGTGGGCTGTACTCCCCAACAGTGTTGACATGCTAACTTGGTTCTGGGTGGGTATCTTGTAACATGTATTGTGCATGAGTTTTGCTGTTCTGTCCTGTACTCCATTGCTTTTGACTGTGTGTCATTTCTGTCCTTCACAGGGTACTTTCAGATTCGTTTGGTCAACTGTGTCCACCGACGACGTGATTGCACTTCCAGGGTGGTAGCTGTTGTGTCCATACAGGTGATGTGCGCCACACCCATGGACTTCCTTCCATCTACAGTTGTTGACTGTGTGCCCACTGCCAGGTGGGATTACCTTGCATCTGTAGTGGTTACGACATGTTGCAACTGTGTAATAAACCTGTGCTTCACTTTGTGATGTGCGTTGTCTGTGGTCACACATTTGACTGCCATTTGCTTAATGCACCTGTGGGCTACTTGACTACAACTGGGAATGGGTGTGGTGTCTGTGCATTGCACCGTCTTCCCTGGCAACATCAGTGTAGGCAATGAGTCAGATGGCCTAGGTGTGTATGTGTTGTGTAGCCCTGGTGGTGTGTCTCCCTCATATGTGTCACGTTGCCTTTACTCACATGCCTGTGTTGTACTTGCTGTTGCAGTTCGCATACACAGTGTAATTTTGCAGTTCATCATCCCCATAACAGCACCCACGTTGGAATCACAACAGAGGCAAGTATGGTGTATTAGTGTGTTTATTGTGATACATTTGTGTGAATAGTGCATAGGATGGGTAGTGCTGTACATAAATCTTGCAATCAGAAGTTCCTAGGTGAATTGAAAGTCCTGGTAGACAGAATCCCCAGTATCGGGGCCACAGTTGTCTGAGACATTGGTCCAACTTGTACTCCCCATGCAATGTGTGGGAGTAGTGTTGCCGTCAACAGGGTGAACAGTCTGTGCACAAAGGTGAACATCCAGAACAGGTTCAGGCTTCCTGGGAGTTGCGCTTGGCCATCGGCCTCTCACTTGCCCCTCTTCGGATGACCCCTCTTCTTGGGGGGGGCCCTCAAGTACAGGCTGCTGCGGTGCAGGGGACTCTCCGCCAGAGTCATCCTCCTCCCTGTGGCAGTTGCAGTTTGGGCAGCACCAGATGTTGTTGGCACACAGGGAGGTGTGGACTCGTTGCTGTTCATCTGGCGGAGGCATTGTAAAATGTCCCTGTGCACCGCCGTCATCTCATGCAGTGCATCCCACTTGGACTCCACGCGGGACATGTGTGAGTCCACGCGGGACATGTGTGACTCCACGTGGGACATGTGAGAGTCCAAGCGGGCATGATGGGCAGCCTGCTGCTGTTTCATGTCTCTGAGGAGCCCCACTACCTGGCTGAGGTCTCCGGTGCTGGACTGGTACGCATCAGCTATGCGTACCAGTTGTGGGTCATCATGCATACCAGCAACCTCTGCAAGCAGCGACCTCTGTCTCCCACCCCTCCCACCACCCCTGCTGACATGTGCAGTGCGTGCAGTGGCACGCACAGATGACCCTGGTCCCCTTGGAGGTTGGTGGTGGTGTCCATGGCCCCAGGTTGGTCCAGGGTCCCTGTGCTGGTGTTGCTCCTTGTTCTGTCCATGTCGGCAGGGATGGTATTTGTGTTGACAGTCGTTGGAGGGGTGGGTGCAGGGGGTGCAGCTGGTGGTCCTGCTGGTGCTGCAGCTGGTGGTCCTGCTGGTGCTGCATGTAGACTTGCACCGGATGTGCCAGGTTGGTCTTCTTCGTCCGAGGAGGGCAGAGGCTGTACGACACCAGTGAGCTCTGCATCCTCTTGAGCCTGGGACTGGGACTCCTCAGCGTCTGCTGCTGTGTCCCCATCATCACCTGTTTTTGGGAGACACACACAATGTATGTTATGTTTCTGCAGGCATCAATGGTTGACACACCTGACAGTTGTGACTGTGCCTCTGCGTGCGGGCCAGTACATTGCATTGTCCTAAGTCGTCACAGTCAGGGGTTGATATTGGTGTGGCACATTGTCCTGCATTATTTGGGCATTTCTATGTATTTGTTGGGGTGTGAACATGGTCTGCATTGGTTGTGTTTGGTTGACAGCCGGCCCTCCTTCCCACCCACCCAGCCAGTCAGTTATCCCACCATGGACTGTGCTTGCATTGCAGGGAGTGGAAGTTGTCTCTCAGGATGTCAGTCAGTGGTGTCCTGCTGTTTGTTGGTGCACAGTTGCCAGCAGGGCCTTGTGCTCCCCACAGCAGTAGCCAGTGTCAGCCATCTTGTGAGTCCTTCTCCACTCCCTGTGATGTGACCATGGTTCAGGGTGGTGTTGATGGGACAGTTGTGGGGGTGACCAATATCAGTGACTGCCACTCCCATCATGCTATTGCCTCCACCCCACTTGCCAGCATTCCCATACTTACTTGCTTTTGTGGGGAGTTCAGTGTGTGTGGGTGTGAGGGCAATGGCAAGATGGCTGACAGTGGTGTCCTGCTGTTGGTTGGTGTGTAGTTCCCAGCAGGGCCTTGTGCTCCCCACAGCAGTAGCCAGTGTCAGCCATCTTGTGAGTCCTTCTCCACTCCCTGTGATGTGAGCATGGTTCAGGGTGGTGTTGATGGGCCAGTTGTGAGGCTGAGCAATATCTGTGCCTACTACTCCCATCATGCTATTGCCTCCACCCCCTTCCCAGCATGCCCATTCTTCCTTCCTTTTGACTCTGCTTCCCTGTGGGGTGGGCTGGCTGTGCTGACAGGATGGCTGGGAGTGTTGTCCTGGCAGTTGTTTGGCTAAAAGTCCCAAGAGTGTCCCTGTGCTTCACACAACATAACCCAGGGTGGTGGTTCTTTGTGGGATCTTGAGTTAGGATGGGAGGCATTGCATTCTACCAGGTGGGTTCTGTGGAGTTTGTGTTGAGGGGGGGTGTGAGGGGAGGTGCTTGTGACTATGGTCAGTGCTGCAAGTCCTCCTTCCCACCCAGCCAGCCAGATATCCCACCATGGAACGTGCTTGCATTGCAGGGAGTGGAAGTTGTCTCTCAGGATGTCAGTCAGTGGTGTCCTGCTGTTTGTTGGTGCCCAGTTCCCAGCAGGGCCTTGTGCTCTCCACAGCAGTTGCCAGTGTCAGCCATCTTGTGAGTCCTTCTCCACTCCCTGTGATGTGCACATGGTTCATGGTGGTGTTGATGGGACAGTTGTGGGGGGGGGCAATATGTGTGACTTCGACTCCCATGATGCTATTGGCTACACTGACTTGGCCAGCATACACAGAATTCCTTCCTTTGAGTGGTCTTCACTGTGTGTTGGTGTTGTTGTGGTGGCTACATGTCTGTATGTGTTTGTTAGTTCTATTTGTGCCACTGCCTAGCTGTAGTTGTAGTTGTGTTTGTACATGTGATGGCACGGTTGGATGTAACTTTTTTGATGGCATGTGTTGTGTTTATCTGACTGACATACACATTTTGGGATGATTCTGTTCTGGTTGCTGTGTAATTGCTATGAGTGCATGGTTTGACTCTCCCCTTGACAGTGATGTGTGTGTGTTTTGTGGCAGAATATTGTGTACATTTGTTGTGTACTCACTAGGCTCTGGGATGTTCTCTAGTCCATATACACTCACTGGCGGAAGGATGGCCCGCACCTTCTCCTCCCAGGGCCTGAGGTATACTGGCTTGGCAGGAGGGCCACTGCCAGTGTATTGGCTGATGATGTAGTCTTTCTTGAGCAGGTCCCGTACCCTCCTGCGCACGTCATACCACCTGTTCTGGATGTCGGTCTTTGTGCGCAGACATGGTGATTGTGCGTTCACCCTGTTGATGATCCTCTCCCACATCTTGGTTTTCTGGGAGATGGGGGTCTGTTGGACCAGTGTGCCAAATAGCTGTGGCTCTACCCTGAGGATCTCGTCTACCATGACTTCCAATTCACAATCTAGGAACTTGTGATTCTTCTTGGGGGCATGGTGATGGGTGGTGATGGTGAGTGATGTGTGTGTTGGTGTGCAGGTGAGGGTGTGTGAGTGTGTGTTTTGCTGGGTGTATGTGAGGTAGGTATTTGTTGGTGTGCTGATGGTGTGTGGCTTGTGTGAGGGATGAGCTGTGGGTGTGTGGTTGCTGTCTCTTGGGTGCTGGCAGTGGAATGGCATTTGCAAAGGTTCATGGTTGTAATTTGTGTCCTTTATATGGGTGGAGTTGTGGGTGTGTCTTTGTTCTCTGTCCCCACCCCCCCCCCAGTATTTATTGGCTTTGTAATTGCTTGTTTGGCCTTTTTTTGTGTGATTTTTCCTTTGTACTGTCTGTGCATGTTGGAAACGTTCTTGTGACCGAGTCGGACCCTGCATTTGTCTCATACGGTGTTCTCCGTTTCGTTCACGCTGTGTTTGTGCAGTTTTCTATGCTGCGTACGCGTCGGTCGCGGTGTTTTGTGTTGCTTCGGCTCGGTTTTGTATGCGTGTCGGTCGTACGGCTTGTCCTCCGTCCGACTCGGTCGTGGTTTTCGCGCCTTGCATCGTACTTTGCGGTTTGGAGTTCGCGTGTACGTTTCGGTCGGATTTGTTCCGGGTGCGTGTCGGTCGGTTCGATTTGCGTGTTTTTCCGGCCGGATTGCTGTTTTCCGCGCGGCTCGGTCGTTCGGCTTGGGTTCGGTATGTGTCGGTCGGATTTTGCACGCCTTGCATCGTACTTGGCGTGTCGGGCGCCACAGGTACGTGTCGGTCGGTATAATTTCCGGCTCCGAGTCGGTCGGTGCTTTTTCCGGCCCGAATCGGAATCGACCCCTTAATGGATACTCATGACATTACTACTTGATTGTTTCCAGTTATGTATTTTCTGACAAATTACTGAGTTATTCTTCATCGGGCTCCAACGGTACCGGTCATGCTTGTTGAGCGTGTGTGCGTTTCATTCCTGATATTAATGTATCCTGTTTGTCGTTTTTCCCATGTTTTATTTTTTTTTTCCACTCATCTTCCTTGTTCTAGAGCTATTACTTTCTCACACTCCTTTTGTATTTTTCACTCTCCTCCTCTTCATCTTTTCTCTTTCTTTTTTTCATTATGGCTAATATTCATAATATTAAAGTAGTTTCATTAAATGTTAAAGGTTTACGTCATCCAGTTAAGCGTACAAAGATTTTAGATTACCTCGGTCGTTGCAAGGCAGATATTTGTTTTATTCACGAGACTCATATAGATGACAAAATCTTAGATTATATGAAGAAAAAGTGGGTCGATACTATTGTTTCCTCTCCTGCTAATGGAAAAAAAAATGGGGTTGCTATTTTTTTGCAAAAAAATTACACTGCCAAATTTTGAATAAAACTTCAGATGCTGATGGGAGATATATTATAGTTAAAATTAAAATATATGATTCAGTCATATTTTTACTTAATGTTTACTGACCCTACAGCGGACGACCCTCTTTTTGGTCTAATCTTACTACTGAGGTTCTGAAATTGGGTAAAGTTCCGTTAATTGTAGGAGGTGATTTTAATGTCATATCTGATCCTCTATTAGATAGATTATCTTGTATTAAATTTCACCCTCCTAAGGTTTTTCATGCTTTCAGATTATTTATTCAAACCACTAAGTTAGTTGATATTTGGCGCCTACATTTCCCTACAGAAAAAAGTTTTACATTTTTTTCAAACCCACATAATTCTCATTCTAGGATTGATTATTTATTGGTCTCTAAACAATTAATTCAATCCGTAATTTCTCCTAACATTGGTAACATTGATATTTCAGATCATGCTTTAATTTCTTTTGTTTTGAATTTGAATTCATCTTTTACAAAACAATCCCGATGGCGAATGAATACTGATATTGTTCTTAATGACTATAATAAACCAAAACTCTTAATTGCAATTCAAGATTATTTCCTACTTAATCCTGAAGGTTCCACTTCTATGGTTAATAGATGGGATGCTTTTAAAGCATACATTAGAGGTGTAACTATTTCCATTATGGCTCATGAAAATAAATCCTTCAATACTAATATTAAAAACATAGAAAAACAAATTGCGAAATTTGAGAGACTTTTCATTACGTCTAATGATCCTCAATATAGACTTAAATTGCAAAAGCTTCGGTATGAATTTAATTCAATCCTTAGCAGAAGAGCTGGCATTCAGATTTCTAACTCTAAAGCCAAATTTCATTTTAATGCCAACAGATCTGGGAAACTTTTAGCTAATTATCTACGTATAAAAAAGGACAAAACACAAATAAACTCTATTCATGGCCCTAGTGGCAAAATTGCTTTATCTCACAATGATATCGTTAACGACTTTTTGGATTTTTACTCTAATCTATATAACAAGCCTGATTTTCATGATGCCTCTTTAATTGATTCCTTTTTAACTACATGTGGTTTACCCAGCATTTCTCAATCAGATAAAATTGGATTAGATTCTCCCATTACTACAGATGAAATTTTATCAGCCATAAAATCTCTTAAAAAAAATAAGTCTTCTGGTCCAGATGGTATTTTGGCTGAGTTTTATAAAGAATTTCAAGTACAACTTTTGCCCTTTTTATTTAAACTTTTTACCTCTTTTGGCTCTTCAGGAATTACTTCGGGCTCTTTTACTGAGGCTTTAATCGTAGTGCTTCCCAAACCAGATAAAGACCCCACTATTGTGTCAAATTACCGGCCTATATCTCTAATTAATCAAGATTGTAAATTATATGCTAAAATATTGGCTTCTAGATTAGCTCCTGTAATGCATTCTATTATACACCCAGACCAATCTGGCTTTATGAAAAATAGATATTCTGCAAACAATACAAGAGCCTTGGTACATGTTATCGAACAAGCTCCCACTTTAACTTTACCTTCAGGAATTCTGGCCTTGGACGCTGAAAAAGCTTTTGATAAAATTCATTGGCAATTCTTATTTAATACCTTATTGTCATTTAATTTTGGTGAGACATTTATTCGCATGATTTCTGCTATTTATTCTGCTCCTACTGCTCGTTTATTTATCAATGGCCAAATCTCGAATCAATTTTCACTTTTTAGAGGTACAAGACAAGGTTGCCCTCTTTCCCCACTTTTATTCCTTATTGGTATTGAACCCTTTCTTAATGCTATAAGAAAATGTGATGATATTAAAGGAATTATTATTAAAGATGTTACTATTAAAGCCCTAGCTTATGCTGATGATGTACTCCTATTTATTAGTGATCCTATATCCTCATTCCCTTCCTTATTAGAGATTATCAAAAACTATTCCACAGTCTCTGGATATAAATTAAATACTAACAAAACTGAATTTTTCCCTTAAACATTTATTGTACCCCTGATATGATACCTATGACTGATATTATTTGGCAAAAGGATAAATTGAAATATCTTGGTATTTTATTCTCCTCCTCTATAAAATCAACAATAACATTGAACTGTAACTTTATTTTAAATTATATTAAAGATAAAACGTCTAAATGGTCTTCATTACATCTTTCATGGTGGGGTAGAATGGATTCTATTAAAATGACAATTGTTCCTAAAATTTTCTACACCCTTGCCATGATTCCTACTCAATTTTCATTAAAGTTTTACAAAGATGTTGATAGAATTTTATCCAAATTTCTTTGGAACTGTAAACCGCCTCGTATCAGTTATAAAAAATTAAAAATGCCTAAATGTAATGCTGGGTTTGGATTACCTGACTTTTTTCTTTACCATAAAGCCTTTATTTTAAAACAAAGTTCCATATGGTTTAATCATTCCTATATAAACAATTCTCCTATTTGGCTTGATATTGAGAAATCATTGGTAAATCCATTTCCACTCCCCACTTTGTTAACTATGTCTAATAGGTCATCATTTTTCATAAATCCGTTATCCTTAAGTCCACTAAAATTATTTTTAATGATATAGATTCAATTTTTCTATCCCCTATGTCTACTACTGAAGACCTGTCACTATGGTATAGCAATGTTATTAAATTGAATAGGAATGTTAGTTTCTGGTATTCATGGATTAATGCTGGTATTTTTTATCTTAAAGATATATATTCAAACAATGCTTTTATATCATTTGAGATTTTACGAACAAGATTTAATTTACCTCAATCTGATTTTTCTAAATATGAATATTTATGTAATTCCATTTTAGATTCTTTTCCTCAAGATATTCCTTCTAATGTTAAAGCTGATTTATCAATTTACATTCAAACTGTCTCTACTTCTTCACATGGTGTTTCTATTTTATATAAAAAATTATCTAATTCTTTAGGTAGCAACATTAATATGCTTTCAGTATTTTGGAATAATGAACTTTCACTTTCACTGTCCATTGATATATGGCAAGATATCTGGCTTAATAGTATTTCTGGTTGGTTACCTGTTTCGCTTTATCAAACTAACTCTTATATCTTATTTAATTGTTTATGGACTCCATTACGTCTTTTTCAAGCTAAACTTCTTCAATCTGCATCGTGTTGGCACTGTAAATCGCACCCTGGTACATTACAGCATATGCTTTTTAAATTCCCTTTAATTTTAAAGTTTTGGACTGATGTTTGGGATATTATAAAAAAGATATTAGATATCCATGATGATGTTTCTTACAATATGTTAATTTGCAAATCTGCTCTTCTTTCACATAGTTTAAATGACTTAGAAGGTAAACTTTTTAATTTCCTAATATCAGCTGCTTTAAAATCCATTACATTTTGTTGGAAAGATGTTTCGTTATTATCAGTGCATGCTTGGTGGTCATGGGTTATTTTTACAAGAAGAGGAGCTCAATTGTCCTTAACTGGGCTCAATCATAATTCCAATTCTTTTCACTCTTTTTGGATACCTGTTGATGTATATGTATCTTCTTAAACGGTATATTTATAACTAATTTTGCGTTTTATTGATAATATAGTATATTTACTGATTTAATATTGTAGCTCTATTTATAGATAATGTAATGGCTTTATTATTGATCCCTTCCCCCCCTTCTCCTTTTTATGTTTTCCAAGAATACTTATTTTTTCTTACCTAAAGTAATTCAACTGTTATTCTTGTTAATCTTCTTTATTATAACTAGGTATTTTCGCTTTAGAATATTGTTTTCTGTATTGTCTGTTACTTGTTTATTATGAAAATTCAATAAAATATTTTGAACTCAAAATGAACTAATCCAATTGATATGTGAAGCACTTGACATACAACAGAAATTACACTGTGCCTATAGACCAGCAGCTTCTGGAGTGGTAGAGAAAGTAAATGGAACAATAAAGAATAGGCTAGGGAAAATGTGTCAAGCCACAGGACTCAAATGGCCAGATGCCCTGCCATTGGTGCTGATGACTATCAGAAGCATACCTGACAGAAAAACAGGTCTGAGTCCTCATGAAGTAATCATGGGACGAGCAATGAGACAAACACATGTACCTGTCAACAAACTGCTGACTATAACTGATGATCTCGTATTGGACTATTGCAAAGGATTGGCTGATGTGGTACATTCTGTGTTTCATCAGGTTGGACCGGATGCGACCACTCTTGAAAGAAAACCAGCTCATGATTTGAGTCCAGGAGACTGGGCCCGCATAAAAGTCCACAGAAGAAGAAACTGTTTGGTTCCTCGCTGGGATAAGCCACGTCAAGTGATCCTGGTGACAACAACTGCTGTAAAATGTGCAGGTGTGGAAAATTGGGTTCATGCCAGTCATACCATCAGAGTTCCAGATCCTGAAGCTCGACCTGTAAGTCGACATCTGGAGATATCTGATACCAGCTCAGCATCCGAAGCCGAACCTGAAACAAGTAGAGTTCCAGATCCTGAAGCTCAACCTGAAAGTCGACATCTGGAAGAAACAGGTACAAGTTTAACAACTGAAGAAGAATCTGAAACGATCAAAATTCCAGATCTTGAAGCTCGACCTGTAAGTCGACATCTGGAAATATCGGATACCAGTTCAGAATCTGAAACAGACCAACCTGAATCTGATGAGAAACAAAAGAGAAAAACAAAAGCTGACATTATAAAGAAAGAAACTGAACCAAGAGACAGTGACAGCGAACAACCAAGTACAAGTTATGGAAGAATTCCTCCAGAGATAGTTGAGTTAACTGAGGGAGACTTAGATTCAGACAGAGAGATAGGGGAAATTCCGGAACAAACCCGAGGAGTAGTAGGGACAGACCAACTAATAGAAGAAACACAGGGAAATTTAGATTCAGATAGAAAGATTAAAACAAATGCGGAAGACAGTCGAGGAGGGATAGAATCAAATGCCCCAACAGAAGAGATACAAGAAGGTTCAGATTCGGACAAAGAAACCGAGATCATAAGGTTCAAGGTTAGAGGAAGTGAAGTAAGGTCTGAGACAGAATCAGAAGAAAGTGAAGAAGAAAGAAAGCAAAGACTAGGACCAAGAAAGAGAACTTGGAGAGCTGAACGAGAGGAAGAGGCATAGGAACTAAAAAGGCCAAGAAAAGGAGACAATTGGCCCCACGAAGTTAAAAGACTGAGATATAAGATAATAAATTTGAACAGAGATGATGCGGAACAAGTAAATGAAATAACGAGTCAAAAGGGACAAGGACAATTACAAAAAACAAAAAGAGTGAAAAGACCTAGATAACAGTCACGAAAGCCCAGACGAAAGCAATAAACCAATGGGTGAAAGTGAAATGCAACAAAACTGAAAAGACAAAGCACGAAAACCGGACTGGTCACAAAAACCAAACAAGACAAGAAGGAGTTCTGGAAAGAGCTGAAGAAAGCACCGAAACAAGACAAAGTAAAAGGGTAGAGTGGCCGAAAAGTCATTCTGAGGTGTGGTGACACATTTCCTGTACATATATTTGAATAGACAGCCTGCATTTTCTCCGATTAATAATGAAATAATTTGGAAAACAGAATTGCTGACTGGAACATTACGTTGGATTAACTACTTTCCCAGTGCATTATGGACATTACAGTATTCTAGGACTACGAAATGACGTCGAAGTCCTAGATAAAATGGGCACAATCAAGGTCACGCCCTCAAGTATCCAGATGGCTCACCTGTGACCAAGGCTTCACGCAAGCTGAAACGCGTTAGGACTGATCCTGCTGCCATGCTGTTTTATTTTGCGAATAAAAGCGCCTGCTTTTTTCAGAGTCCAGTGTGCGGTGCTCTTGTTTGGTGTTGCAAGGAAGGTGTTGTTGGATATATATATATAGCTAGATAATAGTACAACATGGTAGACACTGAGAATAGAAGATCTAGATGTGAGTTTCTACGTAGATGGTGTAGAATGTGTTTCTTTTGTACAGGATTGCTGATGTTTATTTGGCTTATTTTAGCCATAGTAATACCACTTAGGTTAATTGTAGAAGAAACATCTGTAATAGGGAATAACACGAAAAAGGATAAAGAAGCTATCACACAAAACACTGCAGCATTAGTAGATAGTACTGATTTACATAAGGATAAGTCTATAACTGATTTCTCCAAGAATGTCTTCACAAAACTGCTGTATGAATATGTGGAGACAATGGATGTGAGGGATTGCTATGTTTGTATGCAGTTACTCTGCGTCTGTCACAGAAGGTGTGACTTATCATCACCTTCCTTTGACGTATGGAATAACTTGTAGTGTTTTAGCTAGTTTATTTTATAAAACAGGTAGATTATAATATTATTACACTGATATAGACACTGTTTTTGCTAAAATTCCTGTAATTCCTGAATTAAATAAGGTGAAAGTTGCGAAAATGTTTGGAGAATTTTTCTTAGAAAATAAAGACCTAACACTAGAGTATATAGTTAGACACAATCTTACCTGTGAACTAAAGAAAGAAGAGAAGATTTTCTTGGATATGGTAGAAGACAGAAGAGTTAAGTTTCAGAGAAAGATAGCAGAAGAAAAGATAAAAACACCACTTTGGGCGTTTGAAGAGAAAAATGAAAAAGGAGAAACTAATGCAGCTATGGTTCTAGATTGGCCCCAACAGGGAAAATTGTGTATTAGTAGAAGTAAAACAATATATGATAACTATTTCGTGGGTTCCAGTGAATGCCGAGATACGTATAAAAGTTTAGGAGGATGGGGATTTAAAGGTGGAAAAGATTCAGTATTTCCAGGGATCTATTACATTTGCGGAAATAGAGCTTATTATAGGTTGCCGGACCATTGGTACGGAACGTGCTATTTAGGCCTGGTCTTTCCAAAGATTTTTCATGTGGAGAGAGGAACAAAAGGAATACATGAGATAGGTACAATATTATCACATAGAACGAGGGAAAGTTTTTCAGAGATAGTAGGTGACATATTTGGAGCAGTGATACCAGCAGTGGGTATATCTTTGAATGCATACAAGATTCGGAAATTGTCTACAGTAGTAGATCGTTTATCAACGAATACTGCTGGAGGGTTCTTGATGGTAAATACCGAAATGGTTGCCATGAGAGCTATGGTAATGCAAAATCGACTTGCCCCTGACATTCTATTGGCAAAAGAGGGTGGAGTCTGTGGAATGCTGAAAGTCCAACATTGTTGCACTTACATTCCAGACGAAAGTAAGAATATACAGAAGTATATAAAGAATATTACTGATTTGCACAAAGAAATTGTCCCACTGGAGGTTGAAGGTGTTTGGGAGAAACTTGGTAAGAGTTTTTCCTCAATGCAAAAAATGGTTCACAGAAATAGGTAGTTCTCTTATTGGGAAGATACTAATATCAGTAACAGTGATAATAGTGATAATGTTATTAGTGAGATTAGCATATGTGTGTATTAAAAGGAGAAAATCGAATAAAAAGAGAAAATGAGAAAAATAAAGAAAGAGAACGAGAAATGGGAGAAATAGAATTGGAAGAATTGAAAGAGAACATATATAAAAGGTCTAAAAAACAAAATGAGAAAAACACTGTTGTATGAACTAATAAAAGCAAGTGGACAAGAAACATTTATCTGATAAATTGTAGGATAGGGTTTTAGTGGTGATATTAAAAATCACCAAAGGGGGGAATTGATGGAGCAGGGTAAATAAAAATAATTTGTACCCCCCTCTTTTGAAAATTAATGAGTTTTAATGAATTAACGATACTAATTGTTTTATGGAGCATGAAAATAATCAACAAATGCACCTTTAGTAAACACAACATAAGGGTAACCGCAATTTGTGCAAAATCTAATTTATTTATAATTGTGAGGTTGATTAACCCTAATATTGTGATTTGCGTACTAATTAGAGTAAAATCGCATGATTTATGCTATGTAGTAGATTTGTATTGTGGCAAAGAATGCAGATGGTAAGTAAAATGGCTTTAAATGTCGCTTCTGCTAGGTAACACCTAACATGGGTCTTTAGAATGACGGGTGGTAAACAGAAAGGCTTATTTTCTTTGTTTTAATTTTGACTGTGTTTGTTCTTATGATAGTTCGTTCGGGGCCTGTTAGGCCATGCTGTGAAAATGGCTGCAGAGACAGACGAGGTCACGTGACAAGTTAAAGATGGCCTCTAAGCGGAAGAGATAAAGGAGCTGGAACCACGTGGGTACAGCCTGTGCACGGAGTGAGAGATGTCAAGGTCGCACTGACCTGCCATAAGGAGGGTGCCAAGAAAGACTCAGCGTGTATTCGTGGGAATAAATGAGAAAAGTATATAAGCAACAAAGGACTAACCAATTTGTGACCATCGAGATTGCAACAAAATGAATGGACAAATTGGACTGCTTTTACCCAAAGGTCATGGGAAACCATTGTACTCTTAACTATCCCCGAAACCAGTTTGAACAAAGAAGGCGGTGAGATGATTATCACCACCCCTCAAATGGACCAATTAGCGTAATTCCTGCCCCTATGGATTGCAAAATTTTGTGTAGTAAGCTAGAAGTAGGGTATAAAAGGGACTGCTCTTATGTGGGAGGTGCTGCTGCTGTTTCTATAGGTTACTTCTTTGAGTTGCCTTTTTGCTGCTGCTGTGGCCGCTGCTATTCATGCTACTGCCGCCGTTGGTTTTTCCACCACGATATTACTAAAGGACTTTGTAATTTTTGGACTTCGAACTTGACTGGGGAAGGAACGAGACCGTTGCGGGAAATCTGTACGGGAGGTCCGGTCGAGGAGGCCATTAGCGGGACAGTCAGTCAGTTTGGGAGTCTATTCTGTGATCTTCGGTTTATCTTCTTTTTGGTGAACCATTCCTATCTGCATCTAAATGGGTAATGCATAAGTTTCAAATTCTTTATTAGAACTTTTCATATAAATGTTATTAATGTATTAAAGTGATTAATAAATTAAGAATCTCACCCGTGCAAATGAAAATTTAGATAAAATTTCATTCTAATCAACAATGAGTCTGTGGTTCTTTAGTTCATTAATAAGTTTAAAGTTAAACAGGTTTTACAGTGATTGAGCTGGTCTTAATCACCATCAACTTATTCTACTAGTTGGTCCATCGACCAAAGAGCGGAATACCTTGATGTTTGGATCTGACAGGATCAACAGGATCAAAGGCTAATGTATATGATGTCTGAGGCTTTATTCTGTCTAATTTAACAAGGTATCCCGTTCCTCCAGCAACACATTTCTCCTTGGTGTGTAATCCAGTGAGTGAATGAATGTATGATATGCGGTGTTATGGGCCCCACCGTCATATGGATTAGTAGAAGTGAATGATTTACCTGGATTCGTGTCCTGAGGAGAAATGTATATTAACCGCGCTGGATCAGTACTCTCACTGCAGCACTCCCTGGGGTAGTAGGGCCTGTGATCTCTACTCTTACACTGCAGCACAGCCCGGGTTAGTAGGGCCTGTGATCTCTACTCTCACTCTGCAGCACACTCCTGGTTAGTAGGGTGTGTTATCCCTACTCTCACACTGCAGCACAGCCCAGGTTAGTAGGGTCTGTGATCCCTACTCTCACACTGCAGCACACCCCTGGTGCTTGTACTGTGGTGCTGCGTCCTTCCACAATCACAGACTTGTTATATTGACCTGCACACATGTCTAGTAAGGGGGGAATCACGCACACTACCCTGCACTACTAGTTCACTGGTTGAAGATGCACACCACACAACTAGTTGACAGGTTGAAGAGAGGGACCAATTTTACCTTTTAACTTGTTGAAATGTGAAGAATACTTTTCTAATGTAAGGGGCCTTTAGTTGCAGGATGCTGAGCACATCTCACATCGCCCATACTGCTCTCAGAACAGTAATATTGATTATGTATACTGTGCAAATGCAACCTGGTCTGGTGATCCACTGCTGGAGCGTGCCTTGCTTCCCAAACAGTAGAATAGGCGTGGAGCTTTGTCAAGTCTGTTTTTCATGTGACTTATTCAGATCTGCACCTGGCACCATGACAGTTGTGACACCCTCAGCCAATCAGGGCTTCTCAGCACTTATATTGTAAAACCAAAACTACAAAACCCAACATGCATGTTGCTAAAAGGCCAGGACTGGCTGAAAGTGTAGCACAGAGAATGGTTTCAGTGTCCTGCTGGCAGGAATGCAAATATAAAGTGTCCCAGAAGACACAAAGGGTCTCATTTACAACATTTTGGTGCAGGGCAGCACCACAAGGCTTCTTGCTGCTCTGCCCTGCATCAAAAGTAAATGGCAGGAATGAGCCATATCTATGGCATGCAGCAGATTACTGTCCTTTCCCCTGCGCTGGAGCACAAATGGCTGCCTTGCGCCAACACAGGCACCCTTGCTCCCTTGCACCATGGTGCAAGAGTGTCTGCTATGTACAAATGATTGTTTTTACGCAGGAAGGGACACCTTCCTGCACAAAAACAATTCATGGAGGCGTTTTCCACATAGAAAGAGGAAAAATGAGAAGAAAGAAATGTATTTCTTCTCGTCATGCCACCCCTGGGGAGGCTCACAATTTTGACACATTTCCAGATTTACACTATGTTGTAAATCTGGGAATGTGTCAAAATCCATGGGAACACCCACCGCAACGCCCATAGCATGCCTCCCTTGTGCAGTGTGAAGCAACACAGCGGCTTGAGCTGCATTGCTTTACTCCTTATCTACGAGGGGATGAAAAGCCGTGCAGGGTGGTTTTGCGTGGCCTAGTAAATATGTGTCTGCACTCTGCGCCACCGTACCATCAAAAAAAGTGACTCTTCTGCGGCGCACGGGGCTTGTACACATGCCCTAATGTCATAGACTTAACTGTCGACATTTCTCCCCATCAGGGAGGGAAGGTGCGGGAGCGCTTGTAGCTCTTCTTCTGAAGGGAGAGAAGGAATCTCCTGGCCTCACAAGGTTTGGACATGAGTGAGGTGGTCCAGTCCCTGGCATTATAGAGGGCGATGCTTCCATATTATGGGTCAGCACCCCAACACTAACCAGGGCTGTTTTTCATCTGCTACAGACAAAGTGGTGCGGTACAAACGTTATTACTGGTCAAGAAACTATCAAAGGCCATGGTGATGTCCCTTCCAATATGGTGGATGTTTCTCTAAGTGACCCAGACCTCCCTCTCAGGGCCAATATCTCCACAGGTCGAAGTGAATGACCTTCAATCTCTCCCAGGACAACAGACAAGGCACCCCTACCAGCTGGGGGAGACAGAGAGTCCATTGAGGTGGCGGACAGGCAATGGAGGACCTGTGGGAAGTCCACGCTTACGAGACATGCTTTAGGGCAGAAGCCCCAAAGCTGCTCCTTTTAGTTTCCCTCCATTTGTTTGAACACAGTTGACACCAGGGAGGTAGGTTCCTTTTTCTTTGGACGAGGTCATAGGCACTACTTTATTGAGTGCACCGTCAGAACACTTTTGCGGATTACTATTTGTTAATACCATGACTAAATACATACTGTCAACTCATAACTTATTTCATAAGAGTATTAAATTCACTTTTAATTTGTGGTAATTTTAACTTATCACCTGTAACCAAAATGAGAAAAATAGACGTGCTTCAGCCCAGCTTAGGTTCTCATATGACTAGACAGGGCTTACCCTACACTTACCCTACATGCCTACAGCCAAGCTACACTCCACCTTTAGTGGTATGTTGCTGCTCCTAGTGACAGCCTTGGGCTCCCAGCATCGCTCCAGTTCCATAACATCAGGGGCGTCTCTGGGGACAAATCACTTTCTGATTTAAGACCTGTTCAGGTGACCTTCGACCTCTGAGGAGGTTCCAAGGCAGAGTTTCCAAAAGCATAGATCTGTGGGCCCTCCATGGGCAAATGGTTCTGTTTTAACATAGTGCTTGCTTCTTGGGGAAACAGCGTTTACAACGCTGTCATTACATCGCAGTAATATTACAACGCGGTTGTTACAACAAC
The DNA here is from genome assembly GCA_963921515.1 of Calotriton arnoldi. Classification (NCBI taxonomy): domain Eukaryota; kingdom Metazoa; phylum Chordata; class Amphibia; order Caudata; family Salamandridae; genus Calotriton; species Calotriton arnoldi. The sequence continues at coordinate 1,055,041 of CAWUFW010001800.1, forward strand.
CGCGTTGTTAGTACGCGATACATTTACATCGCAAGTCATTAGAACATTTGCTGTAGGGGGCGCTAAGGTATTGGAAATGAATTCCAACATCTTCCCTACTGTTGCGTAAACTGGAGTAGGAATAGTAAATTCCTAAGTCCAGCGCGCCCCCTACAGCAAGTCGTTCTAATGACTTGCGATGTAAATGTATTGCGTACTAACAATGCGGTCGTTGTAACGACGGTGTTGTAAAAGCACGCGATGTAATACATCGCGTTGTAATGTGCTATATTCGCTTCTTGTAACTTGGGTTTTCACGACTTCTCTTGGAAATTCTCATTTTAGACAAAACCTAAAATTCCAGGAACATCTACTCCATCAATCTAGAGTAACATTTTGTATCTCCGTTGGTTGCACTTGTGCTTTACCGAGAGACTAACTCAATAATAAATCGATTTGTGGTGTATTGCCTGCACTCTTCAGGCAGGGACTCGTCGTTCCATCAACCACACCCCGTGAGGAGGAGGCCTGATCCTGTGCTCTCGCGGCCGCCATTGACATCGTGCTTTTGCTGAAGCAGGTTCTGATTATCAAGGGGAGAACAGCGAGGCTTGGCAATCAGGAAGAGTTTAAGTTTAATTAAACAATAACGGTGGGGAACAGCAGCCACATCTCTTACAGATGTGTTCTGGAATTCAATTTGCATCAGGTACATGGCATGCTGCATACTGTACAGTGGGTGCAATAAAGTGAAGCTCGCCCCCCTTTGGGTGTTTAGATGTTTGATCCCACTCTGATAGATGAGGTCATAAATACCAACTGGAGGTCACATTCTGAGGTGGTCCAGGTGGCCGGGGGTGTCATGTGTGTTACCCAGGGTGACGCTTACCACTAGGCATTGTTAGGGCTTTGTCTGATGAATGCGACTGACCGGCTGCTCTGGAATCATGTTCTTGGGCTGAATGCAGGACCTCTGCTGGGCATTTACTTGTGTTCCTGAGGGTATACATCTAACTTGTTTCTTGGGGCCATATGTGATTTACTGCTGCAATCTTCCAGGTGTGTTTGAGGCTTGTTCCATATCTGGTCTTTCCATCACGGGAAGCACTAGGGGTGAACAGAGAGCAGCAGTGTTATGTTGATCTGATAATGGGTCACTCTGAAACCGTAATGAGTGATTTATGGTGAATTTGGGTGGCACAGGCAACAGTTGCTCTGTGGTTTATTGGACTCCTAAGAGCAGGACCTTTCTATAAATTGATCTGATGCTAACACTATAAAGCTCTGAGACCATTCCCATAGTGTGGGGAGTATTGGCTGCACTCTTCAGGCAGGGACTCGTTATCCCATCATCCATTGCCGTGTGAGGAGGAGGGGCTGATTCCTGTGCTCTTCCGGCCGCCATTGACATTGCGCTACAAATCGATTGGACGATTCCCACAGCACGGAATGCGCACGGGCCAAGTACGGGACAAGGGCGAGCCCATCCACACCCGTGGGAGCCTGGAGGAGGATGGACTGGGCCACTCCTCTTTTGCGTTTGACTTCCAAGGTACTATTTTTTTTTTCCTTTTTGGTTGTTTTGCTTTTTTGTTTGTACCCTGATTATTGTTTCACACTGTGATGGGCAAGAAAAGAGTTGGAGGAGAGACTTCCAACCAACTCCTCCCGTCAAATCCACTTTGATCGACTTAATGCTACAGAGGGCTGTAGGGTTATATCCACTGAAATTGAATTAGCGGAGCTGAGACTTTGCCTCGGTTGTGGTATTATATCGGATTGCAATGCGGCCCCCTTTTCAGCTAAGTCGATGGGGCTCTCACCAATTGTCTCTTCCCAAACTAATAGTGCGCAAGTTCCAGCAGTTAATCCATTCCCACCTGCAGACAGTCCTCAGCCAAATGCGACTGCTAAACAGCCTAGACGGATGACTAAGAATAAATCTTTGGAGGTTGCTACTCGAACTAGTTTCCACTCTAAGCCTTCTGTTACGGCACAGCCATCTCCTTCATCTACGAAGGATTCGGAAGAAGAGTTTGTGTCAAAGCCCCCATGTGTAGCCCACCTGCTAGAGGACTGCTTTGGCAAAATGAAGGACACAATTCCATCTGAACTTTCTCCTTTTCTTCATCGGCTGCAGCCATTGAACTCATTCTGGTCGATATTAAGCAACCACAGTCTTTCGTTGCGCAGGCTCCAAGTTTGGCTACCAGGGTCAACCAGGATCAGGGTCCTAGTCAATGTAATCTGACGTGTACTGTCAGACGTGTGTTACCGGTTAGATCCATACCAGATGGCCTTTGTCAAGATTTGTCAAGATCCTGCAAATCCAACCTCCAATCGGTATCGGAACTGTGCCCGTCGCCTTCACGTCCATTACAAGGCAAGAGAGGGGTTTGTCAGGAACCACCTAGACGAGATAAAGCAACTTCTTTGGAGAAGACTGGGGCTCATGGATGCCCCTGGAAATGTAGTTACCTCCCTCCCACACTCTACCCTACGTGGCAATTTTGACCGGAGTCCCTTCTTTGCGCGAGGAACAGAGGGAATCACAGGAAGAACTAACAAAATATTGAATTGGCTTGCACAGGATACTGACTTTCCTGTCGCCCTGGCAAATATTATTTTATTGACTTGCAGCGTGGGATGGATTGGACCAGGGCAGGGGAATCGTCCAGGTGACTGTGTCATTCTTAACTTTAAATCACCATTGTTAGTGCAAAGCCTGCTTTTTGGGCATTTGAGGAAGCAGCTACTCAGGTCAAAGATTGTTCTGTTGCCGTTAGGTTAGTTCTACAAACCAAGACATCGGCCCCAGCCGAACCCTTCTTTGCAGAACCAAGGCATTTCCAGTGCCTGGTTGTGTTTCTCAGGCTTGTATGTGTAATTCTGATGTATATAAAGTCCCTGTTCCAACCGCTTTGATGCCCAAGCAGGTATGGATTGACTTGCAATGATATCCAGGTTGCCCAGTGTTAGTTCTTTAGTTCTGCGGGGAGAAGTATTCGAGGCACAAGCCATAGTGGTGTTGGGAGGGGGCAGCAATCCGTTTCCGATCATGCAGTGGGTGGTGCAAAGTATGAGTTTAACACTGGGTGCCAGTCTAAGTATGAATCTGTTATTGCACAAGGTCAAACAGAACCAGAGCTGCTGGCTACTAACACTTCCCTGGCTAAGTCAGGCTACGGGTAGGATTATAGATCTGCCCTTTCAGGGCTAGTTAAGCAATTCCAATGCAAATAACCCACTCAATCGATCATGGAAGGAGCCAGTAATCAACAATTTAACCACAAGGGTTCAAATCCTCCTTCATCTCAGTGGGAGGAATCTTACTTGGAATATAGCTGGTCTTAAATCGAAACTTGCAGACCCCGATTAAGGGATTTTTGTTGACGCCTTCGACATATTTATTTTTTAGGAAACATGGTGTGTTGGCCCTGTCTTTAAATCGGGGTTTACAAATTTGTGCTGCGAAGCTTCCTCTATTGGAAAAAGGCGTCCCTCAGGTGGCCTTACAATTTGGGTTAAAACCTCACTTAAGTGCGAATTGAAAGGGCTTCCTTTAAGCTCACTTGATATCCTTGTCTTGCAGTTTGCAGCTCTTGACGGGGTACCCGTATCTAGTTTCTATGTGTGCAACAGACCAGGTGGACTCAATCTGAAGTGCTGCACTCTTTCCAGCCTGGAGGACTCTGTAACTGGTGTTCTGCCAGGAGGACCTGTTATAATTGCAGGGGATTTTAATGTTACGTATGAACCTTTTGACAACTCTGAGGCTGATATCTCTGAAGTAGAAGACAGGGCCTGAGGCATTCCACAACTCAACCTTGTGCCATTAAGAAGGCCCTCAGTCCTAGCGACACAACTCCAAGGGCTCACTCTTGCCCAAGGCCTTGGAGCTTGTAACCGTAGATCCCCTTCAGACTTGAGCGGTGCCCGTACACTTAACCACAATAACCAATCTAGTAGAATTGACTCTATCGTTCTTTCCCTGGATATATGGTCCTTTCATTCCTAGAACTGATAGTGATTGCATGGTCCTTTATGGTGGCTATGGAGGTCATTCCTAGAACTGATAGTGATCGCATGGTCCTTTATGGTGGCTATGGAGGTCATTCCTAGAACTGATAGTGATCGCATGGTCCTTTATGGTGGCTATGGAGGTCATTCCTAGAACTGATAGTGATCGCATGGTCCTTTATGGTGGCTATGGAGGTCATTCCTAGAACTGATAGTGATCGCATGGTCCTTTATGGTGGCTATGGAGGTCATTCCTAGAACTGATAGTGATCGCATGGTCCTTTATGGTGGCTATGGAGGTCATTCCTAGAACTGATAGTGATCGCATGGTCCTTTATGGTGGCTCTGGAGGTCATTCCTAGAACTGATAGTGATCGCATGGTCCTTTATGGTGGCTCTGGAGGTCATTCCTAGAACTGATAGTGATCGCATGGTCCTTTATGGTGGCTATGGAGGTCATTCCTAGAACTGATAGTGATCGCATGATCCTTTATGGTGGCTCTGGAGGTCATTCCTAGAACTGATAGTGATCGCATGGTCCTTTATGGTGGCTCTGGAGGTCATTCCTAGAACTGTTAGTGATCGCATGGTCCTTTATGGTGGCTATGGAGGTCATTCCTAGAACTGATAGTGATCGCATGGTCCTTTATGGTGGCTGTGGAGGTCATTCCTAGAACTGATAGTGATCGCATGGTCCTTTATGGTGGTTCTGGAGGTCATTCCTAGAACTGATAGTGATCGCATGGTCCTTTATGGTGGCTGTGGAGGTCATTCCTAGAACTGATAGTGATCACATGGTCCTTTATGGTGGCACTTGAGGTCATTCCTAGAACTGATAGTGATCACATGGTCCTTTATGGTGGCTATGGAGGTCATTCCTATAACTGATAGTGATCACATGGTCCTTTATGGTGGCTATGGAGGTCATTCCTAGAACTGATAGTGATCATATGGTCCTTTATGGTGGCTCTGGAGGTCATTCCTAGAACTGATAGTGATTACATGGTCCTTTATGGTGGCTATGGAGGTCATTCCTAGAACTGATAGTGATTACATGGTCCTTTATGGTGGCTATGGAGGTCATTCCTAGAACTGATAGTGATCACAACGCTCTACAATTAACTATGAAGGGGTCGTAATTTAGGAAAGATCAACTCATTCTGTCCAGGAACCAAGGGGATATCACCCTATCTAACATCAAGAAATCTTTAAATGGTCTTCTGTTCCTTGTGATCCCAGCATTTTGGCTCTGATATACGCAATAGTAACTGATTCCATTGAGGCGATGATAAGTCTGGAATCTGGAGCGAAGTGTAGAGAGCGTTGTCTTAAATACCAGGACGATCTGTCTGTCCAACTAAGTGCGCTCTTCTTGAAACCTCCATCAAGCCGTATAAAGCTGGGACCAAGCACACCTGGTTCAAGAAGAGCTGTAGATTTTCAAAGACAGCATTAATGCAGACAATCAAATAGAAAACGAGAGACCATACAGCACTAGCCAGAAGGGAATATAAGAAGCAACTCGAGCTTGCTAAATCTTCATCGGAGACAGTTGTGTGGGAAGATTTGGTTAAGGCAGTGAGATCAAGAGACCAAGAGCTAGATGTACTAACGTTTTTTGCAGGCGCCAATGGGTTTTAGACCCGTATGTGACCGCAAAAAACGTGTGGCCCATGTACAGCGACTCACTATTAGGAAGGGGCGTTCCAAGGGCGTCCCTTCCTAATAGCGACGCCTGAAGCTATGTATGACTGTTTTGCAACCGCAATTGCGGTCACAAATCAGTTGCAGTTTACCACCCTTCACAGAAGGGAGGTAGACCACTCACAACCGGGAAGGGGTCCCAGGGACCACTGCCTGCCCTTAAAAAATGAAACAGAAAAGTTTCATTTTCATTTTTCAAATGCATCCCATTTTCCTTTAAGGAAAATAGGCTGCATTCAAAAAAATACTGCTTTATTTAAAAGCAGTCCCAGACATGGTGGTCTGCTGACCCCACCAGGCCACCATCCCTGGGAGTGCCAGCCATTCCCAATGGGGTCGCAAATTGCGACAGCATCATTGATATGCATGAGGCATGTAATTTGCGACCCCATTGGTAATTGCAAACAGTGTCTCAGACACTGTTGTGCATCCCAATTTGCGAGTCGCAAATTGCGAGTCGCAAATGCGATGCAATTTGCGACTCGCAAATTGGTGTGTCGTACATCTGGCCTCAAATCTTTCTGGCACATAGTTGCCCATGGAAGTAACGTGTGGATTTCTTCCTCCAGCCACAAACGTGGGTGAATTACTTCGAGGGGCTCGAATCTGATCCACATATTATGTCAGTTGAGGCTCTCATACAGATCTTTGTCCCGTTGACTGCGGCGCAAATTCCGCCGCGGTGCTGGCGAAATAATGAGTGGGCGGGGTTCGGACGTCCCCCGGCCGTCCTCCGCACACGCCCACTGTGACGTCGGACGGCCGGGGGCCGTCCGACGCATGCAAGGGGTTAAAAAAGGAAGAAATTGTCTCACCCTCTTAAGATAACAATTAGTGAGTACTAGAGGGTGTTCGACAGCTTTTGTCCCTGATAATATTACCCTGTGCTTTATTTTATGCTGAACCTTCCATTTGGGCTCCCTATGTAAATCTCCTCTCCAATTCTGCTCTTGAGGGAGAGCCTATTCCTAAGTCTTGGCACCACGCAGAAATTGGACCTATTTACAATAGGACATTTGGGAAGGGACGTAGTGAACCCCCCGCTTTCGCAGCTATTATGGGTGTGGAGTTCTTGAAGGGCCTCTTCTGTCGGCAACTCAGCAGACAATGGTTCATAAATAACGTGAAAGAGTGGATGGTTGGTTGGTTAAGTGAGTGAAAGATGGACGGATGGATATGTGTGTGAGTGAAAGGGTGGATGGGTAGGTGGATGGATGGATGGATAAGTGAAAGAATGGATGGACGAATGAAAGGGAAGATAGATGGAAGAATGAGTGAATGGATGGTGAGTGAAAGGGGGAATGGATGATAAGAAAAGGCGGATGAGTTGAGTGAAAGGCTGGGTAGATGTCCAAATTGAAAGGATGGCTAGATGGATGAATGAAAAGGATGGAAGGATATGTGACAGGATGGAGGCTGGGGCATTGAGAAGCCCAACTTTAGAAGCTACAGTAGGGTCGAGTTCCAATGAGACACTTTTGTCTGCAACTGGGCAGACAAAGGTGGGTGGATGGATGGATGTGTGAGTAAAAGGGTGGATGGATGGATGAATGAAAGGATGGATGGATGAATAAGTAAAAACATGGATGTAAGGATGGATGAGTGAAAGAATGGCTGGATGAGTGAAAGGGAGGATGGATACATTAATGTATGGATGAGTGAAAGGGAGGGTGGATAGATGAAAGGATGAATGATTGAAAGGGTGGATGATGAGAGAAACTATGGATGGATGAGTGACTGAAAGGATAGGTGGTTGGGTGAAAGGGAAGGTGGCTGGATGATGAATGGATGAATGGATGAGTAGGTAAAAGGATGGATGGCTAAGTGAAAGGGAGGGTGGATGGATTGATAGACCTCCAACCCTCGGTCTAGGTCCACTCTCTCCCCACTGCTCCGCTGTGCCGTCTCTTGCCTCCAGACCCCGACCTCCTCCTTGGGAGGTTCGAGCCTGCTGCCCGCTCCTGCGCCTGCTGCCCGCTCCAACTGGGACCAGACTGCCTCCAACCACCGTAACCTTTCTCAGCCGTTTTTTTTCTTAATTTTTTCCCTGTTGTGCCACTGTTATTGTGCCCATCTGTGTCTTGCTCTAATTCCACCACTGTTTTTATTTTCTCGTGCCTGCCTGTTCCTTTTGCCTTTTGCCGCTGCTGCCCCTGAGGCCCCTCCCCCCTGGAATTCCCCCCCAGAATTTCCCCCCGGAATTCCCCTGCTCCCGCCTCCCAGCCTCTCCTCCCTCCCACCTCCCCTACTTAATGGCGGCCGCAGCGCGGTCGTGCAGCGGATGGGTGCAGCGGGCGCGCCGCCGGCACGCCAAAGGTAAGCCCGTCTGCGCCCATCCGTGACCCGACCGCGGCCAGCGCCAGGAACCATGGACCTCCCACTACCCATCACTACGACACCACCACCCTCCTCGCACTCAACCCTGGAAGACTTAGAGAATGCCAAAAGGCCTCGCCGAACACGACCCACGGCCAGTTCTCCTGCCTCCACTGCCGCCAGACCCTCACCGCCACCCCGGCCTCCAACACCGCCGAAGCCAGCACCGGCGACACCCTAAAATGCATCCTCCTCAACGTACGCTCTGTACACAAACACGCCATGGAAATCTGGAACCTACTCGACCTTTCGCCCAACATCGCCTTCTTCACAGAGACCTGGACCAACGCATCCTCCGCCGCCGACATCAGCACCACCATCCCAGACATCCAAGATTCAGAGGAAAGACCGCCCCAACCACCCAGGAGGGGGCCTCGCCATCGCCCACAAGATCACCCTCTGCCTCACCACCTCCAGCGAAACCTTACCCTCCGCCGAACACCTGCACTTCAAGATCCAGACCACCCCCAAAGCCACACTCCGAGGAACCCTCATCTAAAGACCCCCCCGGCCTCCGAACACCCTTCGCCACCACCATCACCGACTTCATCCCACCCCACGAGATCGCCTCAACAAACTACATACTCATTGGAGACCTGAACTTCCACCTCGACAACCCCAGCGACCCCAACTCCACTATCCTTCGTGAAAACCTCGCCAGCATCGGACTTAAACAACTCGTCAGCACACTGACCCACAGAGCAGGACACACCCTTGACCCCATCTTCGCGGCAGGAAACAGCGTCCATTTCGGCCACACAACGCAACCGCCATGGACCAACCACCACTGCGTACACTTCGCCATCAACAAACCCAAGGCACCCAAACCAGCCCCACGCCCACAATGAAGGAACTGGAGCAAGGTTACCGACGAGCAACTTAACTCCACCCTCACCCGAGACAACCACACCTGGGCACCAGACGCAAACAGCGCAAACGACGCAGCCAGAGAACTCCACACCTGGATCTCCAACTGCGCAGATGAGCTCGCCCCGCTACGCAACCCCGACAGACAACGCCCCAGGAAAGCCGCCTGGTTCACAACCGCTCTCCAAGAAGCCAGACGCACCTGCAGACGCCTGGAGAAGAACTGGAGAAACACCAAGACAACCAAAAACCACACCACCTACAAGGACGCCATGACGGACTACCACAACCAGATCAGAGCCACCAAAAGGAACTTCATCCACAACAAAATCCTGGCCAACTCCACCAACTCCAAGGAACTTTTCAGTGTCATTCAAGAATTCACCAACCCACGCAGCGAAGCCACAGACATCACCCCATCCCAAGACCTCTGCGACAAGCTTGGAACCTATTTCCACTTCAAGATTAAAAACCTCTACGACAACTTCATCGACCATCCACCAGGCGCCACAGACAGCCCCCCACCCCCCAGAAACACCAGCCAGCCCACCATCTCCAACTGGACACCGATCACGGCCGAAGACACCGCCTCGACCATGAAAAGCATCCACTTGGGGGCCCTCACCGACCCCTGCCCCCCTCACATCTACCACAGAGCCGTGGCCGCCATCGCACCCAAACTACAATGCATCATCAACACCACCTTCAAAACAGGCACCTTCCCAGACGACTGGAAGCGCGCAGAAGTCAAACCCTGCTCAAGAAGCCCACAGCTGACCCCACCGACCTCAAGAACTATCGGCCCATCTCGCTCCTCCCCTTCGCAGCCAAAGTTGCAGAGAAAACAGTCAACAGGAAACTGACAGGATTCATTGAAGAGAACGCCGTCCTCGACACGTCCCAATCCGGATTCCGAAGCAACCACAGCACAGAGACCGCCCTACTCACCGCCACAGACGACATCCGCACCCTCCTGGACCAAGGCCACTCCACAGCCCTCATCCTACTCGACCTATCAGCGGCCTTCGACACCGTCTCCCATCGCACACTAGTCGTCAGACTACACGATGTAGGCATACAAGGAACAGCCCTGGACTGGATCCGATTATTCCTCACCGGAAGAAGCCAGAGGATCAGACTCCCATCCTTCCTCTCCGACCCCATGAAAATCACCTGCGGAGTCCCACAGGGTTCATCACTGAGCCCCACCCTCTTCAACATTTACATGGCCCTCTCGCAGCCATCGTCCGACAACACGGCCTCAACATCGTATCCTAAGCCGACGACACCCAGCTCATCCTCTCCCTCACCAAAGACCCCACCACTGCCAAACTCAACTTCCAGAAAGGAATGCAAGATATCGCAGTCTGGATGACCAACAGCTGCCTGAAGCTCAACGCCGAGAAGACAAAAGTCCTCGTCCTCGGTACCACCCCTTCTGCATGGGACAGCACCTGGTGGCCGACCGCCCTCGGAAGCCCACCTACCCCTCAGACCACGCCAAGAACCTCGGCATCGTACTCGACTCATCACTCTCAATGAACCGACAGGTCAACGCCATCACCTCCAGCTGCTTCAACACCCACCGCATCCTCCGCAAGACCTTCAAGTGGATCCCCTCTGAGTCAAGGAAGACAGTCACCCACGCACTCATCACCAGCAGACTGGACTATGGAAACGCACTCTACGCCGGCATCAACAAGTCCCTACTCCGCAAAATCCAGACAGTACAGAACACCGCCGCCAGACTCGTCCTCGGCATACCCCGACACGGAACACATCAGCCAACACCTACGAAGTCTCCACTGGCTCCCCATGGAGAAAAGAGTCACTTTCAAAATCCTCACTCACGCCTACAAATGCCTACACAACAACGGACCCAAATACCTTAACAACAGAATCAACTTCCACGTACCCAAAAGAAACCTCCGATCTTCCAACCTCGCACTGGCCGAAACCCCGCGCATCCACAGAGCCAGAGCTGGCGGAAGATCCTTCTCTCACATTGCAGCCAAGGCCTGGAACGAGCTACCAGCAGACATCAGACGCGCCCCCTCCCTGAACACCTTCAGGAACACCCTCAAGACCTGGCTCTTCGGCTAAAGAGATCTGCGGACCCCCCCTCAGTGCCTTGAGACCCTCACGGGTGAGTAGCATGCTTACAATTCCTTGATTGATTGATTGATAGATGGGATGAGTGAGAGGGAGGATGGACGGATGGATGGAGTGAAAGGGTGGATGGATGGGTGAAAGGCTGGACTATCGGGAGAAAGGATGGATGAGTGAAAAAATGGATAGATGAGTGAAAGGGAGGATGGATGTATAAAAGGGTGCATGAAGGGATGGATGGGTGAAAGAGTGGTTGTGTGAAAGGGAGGGTGGATGGATGAAAGAATTGATGATCAGTGAAAGGAAGCATGAATGGATGAATGGATAAGTGAAAGCATGCATGGATGAGTGAAAGCGCAAATAGATGGATGGATGAGTGAATGGGTGGAAGGATGAGTGAAAACCTGGACGGATAAGTGAAAGGGAGGATGGATCGAGTGAAAGGGTGAATGGGTGGATGAATGAATAACTGAAAGGATGAATGTATGAGTGCAAGAGTGGATGGAGAGCTGGATGAGTGAAAGAACGGATGGATGAATGAATAGGTTCGGAGATCAATAGAAAGGTTTGGACATGATGGGCGGTTGGACGGAATGGTGAAAGACTGAATAATAGATGAAAGAGTGAATGGTTCACAGAATATAAAGGGAAAATTGTGGATACCAGCAGGTGGATGGAACAATGAAAGGATGAATGGATAGATCCCTGGATGGAAGAGACAAGCGAGCTCTCATGGAAAGGGTCCTGATGACTTGCTTCATTTGCTAGGTGCCCTAGGAGCTTTGGTTTGAAGTGGGAGTTATTTTCATTTTCTGGCTACTCCCTTGCATGCGGTAAGATCACCGCAATTACTGGCCCATTCGTATGCTTGACGGTATGCAAAACCTTTTTTGCTGCCAAATTTTGGAAAAATGGATTGAGTGGGTCCAGGAGAATGAGGTACTTTCTGATTTTCAAGCTGGTTTTCCTCAGAAGATAAGTACTCTTGACCAGAGTTTCTTGTTTTGTACAATCTATTGAAAATTGGTCCTAGTAGAGAAAGGCCACGTATATGTGGTCTTTGTGGACCTGAATGTGGCTTTTGACTCTATCCTTAGACATAAGCTATGGGCTGCCCTAGAGAATATGGGCGTACCTGATGGGATTTTATCAATTATTATAAGACTGCATGAATTGAATTATGCTTGCGTCAGGTGTGGTAGAAATGGTGAATACTTTTCAAATACAGATGGGCGTCCGCCAGGGCTGCGTATTAGCCCTCACTCTCTTCTTACATATTAATGCTTTAGTGAATGTTTTGGACGTCCCAGGCCATCACACATCTAAAATTGGGGCAATTAAAGTCCTGATGTTGCTGTTGGCAGACAACGCCTTGCTAATTTCTAAGACCCCCTCTCTGGCTTGCAAGTTCCGGTAGATCATTTCTTACAATTCTGCACTGCGAGGGGCTTGGAATTGAACATTCAAAAGTCTGAGGGCCTCATTTACAAGGCCCCTGTGCCACCGGAGCATCACTTTTAATGAGGCTCCGGTGTCTGCACATTGCAGTGCCATATCTACAAGGCTACGTAAAGCCACTCTGCATGGCTTTTCAAGGCCTTGTAGATATGGAGTGAAGCAATGCAGCGCAAGTCACTGTGTTGCCTCACACTGCAATTGGGAGGAATGCCATGGGTGCTACGGTGGGTGTTCCCATGTACCACCCACGGCGTTTGACACATTCCCAGATTTACAACGGTCTGTAAACCTGGGAATGCATCAAAAGCCTACGCCTCCCCAGGAGAGGCGTAGGGGAGGAGAAACGAGGACAAATACCTTTCCATGGATTGTTTTTGTGCAGGAAGGTGTCCCACCCTGCACAAAAACATTCATTCCCACAACTCAGACACTCTTGCACCATGGTGCAAGGGTACCTGCTTTGGCGCTAGGCAGCAATTTGTGCACCAACATAGGGAACGTGACAGGAATGCGCCGTATCTCATAGTTACGGCTCATTCCTGCCCTTTTCAACACAGCAGGAAGTCTTGCGGCACTGTGCTATGGCAAAATATCGTAACTGAGGCCCTAAATGTATGTCCTTTAATCTCTACCCCTCTAGGAGGTGTATTATTCGGGCCAAAAAGGACCGTTTTGAACACAACAATAATTTTGATTATTTGGGGTTAGACTCACCAATAGACCAGCCTGGCCTCTGCAGCTTGAGGAGAGCACATTCAAGCTGAAGCAAGAGTTCAGGGGGATTTTTAATATGGTCAAAAAGACTAAGACTGGATCACTTCCCTGGAAGTGGGGATAGATAAGGCTAAGGGATCGGCCCTTTACGTGCTGAGCTTTCGGGTTTGGACAAAGTAAAGGACCTCATACTATCAGAAACCAAATATACGAGGGCACTCCTCTGTTTACCCACAAGCACTCCTGTGTGTACCCCCAAGCACTCCTGTCTGTACCCCCAAGCACTCCTGTGTCTACCCCCAAGCACTCCTCTGTGTACCGCCAAGCACTCCTGTGTGTACCCCCAAGCACTGCTGTGTGTACCCCAAGCACTCCTGTGTGTACCTCCTGTGTTTACCACCAAGCACTCCGGTGTGTACCACCAAGTACTGCTGTGTGTACCCCCAAGCACTCCTGTGTGTACCCCCAGCACTCCTGTGTTTACCCCAAGCACTCCTTTGTGTACCCCCAAGCACTCCTGTGTGTACCCCCAGGCCCTCCTGTGTTTACTCCCAAGCACTCCTGTGTGTACCCCCAAGCACTCCTGTGTGTACCCCCAAGCACTCCTGTGTGTACCCGCAAGAGACTCCTGTGTTTACCCCCAAGCACTCCTGTGTTTACCCCCAAGCACTCCTGTGTTTACCCCAAGCTCTCTTCTGTTTACCCCCAAGCACTCCTCTGTTTACCCCAAGCACTCCTGTGTTTACCCCCAAGCACTCCTGTGTGTACCCCCAAGCACTCCTGTGTGTACACCCAAGCACTCCTGTGTTTACCCCTAAGCACTCCTGTGTGTACCCCCAAGCACTCCTGTGTGTACCCCCAAGCACTCCTGTGTGTACACCCAAGCACTCCTGTGTTTACCCCAAGCTCTCTTCTGTTTACCCCCAAGCACTCCTCTGTTTACCCCCAAGCACTCCTGTGTTTACCCCCAAGCACTCCTGTGTACCCCCAAGCACTCCTGTGTGTACCCCCAAGCACTCCTGTGTGTACCCCCAAGCACTCCTGTGTTTACCCCTAAGCACTCCTGTGTGTACCCCCAAGCACTCCCGTGTGCACCCCCAAGCACTCCTGTGTGTACACCCAAGCACTCCTGTGTTTACCCCTAAGCACTCCGGGGTGTACCCCCAAGCACTCCGGGGTGTACCCCCAAGCACTCCTGTGTGTACCCCCAAGCACTCCTGTGTTTACCCCTAAGCATTCCTGTGTGTACCCCCAAGCACTCCTGTGTGTACCTCCTGTGTTTACCACCAAGCACTCCGGTGTGTACCCCCAAGTACTGCTGTGTGTACCCCCAAGCACTCCTGGGTGTACCCCCAGCACTCCTGTGTTTACCCCAAGCACTCCTTTGTGTACCCCCAAGCACTCCTGTGTGTACCCCCAGGCACTCCTCTGTTTACCCCCAAGCACTCCTGTGTGTACCCCCAAGCACTCCTGTGTGTACCCGCAAGCACTCCTGTGTGTACCCCCAAGCACTCCTGTGTTTACCCCCAAGCACTCCTGTGTTTACCCCAAGCTCTCTTCTGTTTACCCCCAAGCACTCCTGTGTTTACCCCAAGCACTCCTATGTTTACCCCCAAGCACTCCTGTGTATACCCCCAAGCACTCCTGTGTGTACACCCAAGCATTCCTGTGTTTACCCCTAAGCACTCCTGTGTGTTCCCGCAAGCACTCCTGTGTGTACCCCCAAGCACTCCTGTGTTTACCCCCAAGCACTCCTGTGTTTACCCCAAGCTCTCTTCTGTTTACCCCCAAGCACTCCTGTGTTTACTCTAAGCACTCCTGTGTTTACCCCCAAGCACTCCTGTGTGTACCCCCAAGCACTCCTGTGTGTACACCCAAGCATTCCTGTGTTTACCCCTAAGCACTCCTGTGTGTACCCCCAAGTACTCCTGTGTGTACACCCAAGCACTCCTGTGTGTACCCCCAAGCACTCCTGTGTGTACAGCCAAGCACTCCTGTGTTTACCCCTAAGCATTCCTGTGTGTACCCCTAAGCATTCCTGTGTGTTCCCCCAAGCACTCCGGGGTGTACCCCCAAGCACTCCTGTGTGTACACCCAAGCACTCCTGTATGTACCCCCAAGCACTCCTGGGTGTAGCCCCAAGCACTCCTGTGTGTACCCCCAAGCACTCCTGTGTGTACCCCCAAGCACTTCTGTGTGTACCCCCAAGCACTCCTCGCCTTCCTCAGTATATTGATGCTGGTATTGTGCCAATTGCTATCGTTTGTAAATTGCGCCCCCAGTTATGTTGCCGTAGGCTATGTCCATACAGGCTTCCCCTTGCTGAATGAATGCCCCCAGTATATCCTGGAAGAGTCCCTGGCTAAGGTCTATGCAGGGAGTGGCCTCTGCTGAATCTAGCTGTCTTATGGTCTCCCCCGATGCTGCCGTCTCTATCTCAAGGGCTTCCCTCAAAGAGAAATTAACAGTGTCCTTGTGGGAGGAGGATTTAAGATGAGGCGCCCAGGGCAGTGTCCAGACAGATGTTTAGATATTAAAGCAGTCCCGTCTTTTGACCCTTTCTGAGATAAGATGAGGTGCACTTTAGCAAACAGTTGTTTACGCGCTTCAGATAAGACACACTGTTATCACTGGGGTCCACGTGACTGCACCAGCACTTTATGCCCCACCTCCACTTTACAGGAGAAATCACTGCACCACTTCCTGTTCTTCTGCAAAGCTTAGGCTACTCCTCGCCGGAAGTGGAGTGAACCTTTGTGCATTCTGTGAGGAAGAATGACAATGGAAGAGGCTTTGAGATGACTGAGCTTGGACACTGATGAAAAGATCGGTATCAGTGCCGCTAAAGTCTTGCCCTGTACAGGGATTATCTGCAATAAGACCCTCGTGCCATGGCCAAACCATGGTACGGCATGACCATAAGAGCTCTCTGAAATTCTCTTTAGAATTGCATAACTGCCAAGGTTTCAGATTGCTATGTGTGACATTTTCATAATTTCAGTGTAATTATGAGTGACATTCAACGACTATGGGTGACACTTTCTCGTGAGCAAAATCAAGCAATAAAGGTCAGGGAAACATATAAATATCAGAAATTACACCAACGCGCCCCTCTAAAAGCAAATTAAATGAGTGACACAACTTTGCAGACAGACTAGTGACCGCTGAGTTTGGTGTGCCGTCAATCTCTGCCTGACTCAGAGCACTGCAGGCATCAGGTCTCGGCCTCGTGTGCAGAAGGCCTCAAACTGTCCAGCAGTGAGCACCACAGAGTCTGCAGCCGTGTGATGCTGTTTGTGTGCAGGAGGCTTGCATCTGTGTGCCCAGTGTAGCTGTCCACGATGCTGTGTGCATGCAGTACGCTTGCATCTGTGTGCACAGTGTAGCTGTGCGCGATGCAGTATGGGTGCAGGAGGCTTGCGTCTGTGTGCATGGTGTAGCTGTGCATGGTGCAGTATGCATACACAAGGCGTGCATCTGTGTGCACAGTGTAGCTTTATGCTATGCTGTATGTGTGTACGAGGCTTGTGTCTGTGTGCACAGTGCAGTTCTGCACCATACTGTATGGGTGCAGGAGGCTTGCGTCTGTGTGCACGATGTAGCTGTACGCTGTGCTGTATGGGTGTAGGAGGCTTGTGTCTGTGTGCACAGTGTAGCTGTACGCTATGCTGTATGGGTGCAGGAGGCTTGCATCTGTGTGCATGGTGTAGCTGTGCATGGTGCTGCTTGCATACAGGAGGCTTGCATCTGTGTGCAGTGTAGCTGTACGCTGTGCTGTATGGGTGTAGGAGGCTTGTGTCTGTGTGCACAGTGCAGTTCTGTGCCATACTATATGGGTGAAGGAGGCTTGTTATCTGTGTGCACGGTGTAGTTCTGCGCTATGCTGTATGGGTGAAGGAGGCTTGCGTCTCTGTGCACGGTGCAGCTGTGCACGATGCTGTATGGGTGAAGGAGGCTTGTGTCTGTGTGCACGGTGTAGCTCTGCGCTATGCTATATGGGTGAAGGAGGCTTGCATCTCTGTGCACGGTGCAGCTGTGCACGATGCTGTATGGGTGAAGGAGGCTTGCGTCTGTGTGCACTGTGTAGCTCTGCGCTATGCTGTATGGGTGAAGGAGGATTGCATCTGTGTGCACGGTGTAGCTCTGCACGATGTTGTATGCATGCAGAAGGCTTGCGTCTGTGTGCATTGTATAGCTGTGTGCAGCAGACCTTCTTAGATTGCATGACTTAGGCCTCATCTTTCAGACGCGGCCTGCATGCGGCTGGATGTCTGCTTGTTTCCGGTCCAGGGAAGACATTGCTTGGCAGTTCGGGCTGGACTGTTCCCATGAGGCACAGGGTCAGACTGATTTGCATATGGCCATGTCTGAACTGGGGTGGTGGAGTGAGCTAAAGAATGATGATGGATTAAACCCAGATCAGTTGACTGGGGGTGAGTGTTTGATTTGCTCTAACGCTCCGTCCATCATCCACTTTGGTATCGCTTTGTTCGCCCTAAGTTGGCAGGGTATGCCCAGACGTGGGTCCCTTGCTCACTTTGCCACTGGATTCAAGATAACCTGGCTGATGAGGGTTTTGAACCCGAAACCGGTCCCAGGATGCTTGTTTCCGGTCCAGGGAAGACATGGCTTGGCAGTTCGGGCTGGACTGTTCCCATGAGGCACAGGGTCAGACTGATTTGCATATGGCCATGTCTGAACTGGGGTGGTGGAGTGAGCTAAAGAATGATGATGGATTAAACCCAGATCAGTTGACTGGGGGTGAGTGTTTGATTTGCTTTAACGCTCCGTCCATCATCCACTTTGGTATCGCTTTGTTCGCCCTAAGTTGGCAGGGTATACCCAGACGTGGGTCCCGTGCTCACTTTGCCACTGGATTCAAGATAACCTGGCTGATGAGGGTTTTGAACCCGAAACCGGTCCCAGGATGCTTGTTTCCGGTCCAGGGAAGACATGGCTTGGCAGTTCGGGCTGGACTGTTCCCATGAGGCACAGGGTCAGACTGATTTGCATATGGCCATGTCTGAACTGGGGTGGTGGAGTGAGCTAAAGAATGATGATGGATTAAACCCAGATCAGTTGACTGGGGGTGAGTGTTTGATTTGCTCTAACGCTCCGTCCATCATCCACTTTGGTATCGCTTTGTTCGCCCTAAGTTGGCAGGGTATGCCCAGACGTGGGTCCCTTGCTCACTTTGCCACTGGATTCAAGATAACCTGGCTGATGAGGGTTTTGAACCCGAAACCGGTCCCAGGATGCTTGTTTCCGGTCCAGGGAAGACATGGCTTGGCAGTTCGGGCTGGACTGTTCCCATGAGGCACAGGGTCAGACTGATTTGCATATGGCCATGTCTGTACTGGGGTGGTGGAGTGAGCTAAAGAATGATGATGGATTAAACCCAGATCAGTTGACTGGGGGTGAGTGTTTGATTTGCTCTAACGCTCCGTCCATCATCCACTTTGGTATCGCTTTGTTCGCCCTAAGTTGGCAGGGTATGCCCAGACGTGGGTCCCTTGCTCACTTTGCCACTGGATTCAAGATAACCTGGCTGATGAGGGTTTTGAACCCGAAACCGGTCCCAGGATGCTTGTTTCCGGTCCAGGGAAGACATGGCTTGGCAGTTCGGGCTGGACTGTTCCCATGAGGCACAGGGTCAGACTGATTTGCATATGGCCATGTCTGAACTGGGGTGGTGGAGTGAGCTAAAGAATGATGATGGATTAAACCCAGATCAGTTGACTGGGGGTGAGTGTTTGATTTGCTCTAACGCTCCGTCCATCATCCACTTTGGTATCGCTTTGTTCGCCCTAAGTTGGCAGGGTATGCCCAGACGAGGGTCCCTTGCTCACTTTGCCACTGGATTCAAGATAACCTGGCTGATGAGGGTTTTGAACCCGAAACCGGTCCCAGGATGCTTGTTTCCGGTCCAGGGAAGACATGGCTTGGCAGTTCGGGCTGGACTGTTCCCATGAGGCACAGGGTCAGACTGATTTGCATATGGCCATGTCTGAACTGGGGTGGTGGAGTGAGCTAAAGAATGATGATGGATTAAACCCAGATCAGTTGACTGGGGGTGAGTGTTTGATTTGCTCTAACGCTCCGTCCATCATCCACTTTGGTATCGCTTTGTTCGCCCTAAGTTGGCAGGGTATGCCCAGACGTGGGTCCCTTGCTCACTTTGCCACTGGATTCAAGATAACCTGGCTGATGAGGGTTTTGAACCCGAAACCGGTCCCAGGATGCTTGTTTCCGGTCCAGGGAAGACATGGCTTGGCAGTTCGGGCTGGACTGTTCCCATGAGGCACAGGGTCAGACTGATTTGCATATGGCCATGTCTGAACTGGGGTGGTGGAGTGAGCTAAAGAATGATGATGGATTAAACCCAGATCAGTTGACTGGGGGTGAGTGTTTGATTTGCTCTAACGCTCCGTCCATCATCCACTTTGGTATCGCTTTGTTCGCCCTAAGTTGGCAGGGTATGCCCAGACGTGGGTCCCTTGCTCACTTTGCCACTGGATTCAAGATAACCTGGCTGATGAGGGTTTTGAACCCGAAACCGGTCCCAGGATGCTTGTTTCCGGTCCAGGGAAGACATGGCTTGGCAGTTCGGGCTGGACTGTTCCCATGAGGCACAGGGTCAGACTGATTTGCATATGGCCATGTCTGAACTGGGGTGGTGGAGTGAGCTAAAGAATGATGATGGATTAAACCCAGATCAGTTGACTGGGGTGAGTGTTTGATTTGCTCTAACGCTCCGTCCATCATCCACTTTGGTATCGCTTTGTTCGCCCTAAGTTGGCAGGGTATGGCCAGACGTGGGTCCCTTGCTCACTTTGCCACTGGATTCAAGATAACCTGGCTGATGAGGGTTTTGAACCCGAAACCGGTCCCAGGATGCTTGTTTCCGGTCCAGGGAAGACATGGCTTGGCAGTTCGGGCTGGATTGTTCCCATGAGGCACAGGGTCAGACTGATTTGCATATGGCCATGTCTGAACTGGGGTGGTGGAGTGAGCTAAAGAATGATGATGGATTAAACCCAGATCAGTTGACTGGGGGTGAGTGTTTGATTTGCTCTAACGCTCCGTCCATCATCCACTTTGGTATCGCTTTGTTCGCCCTAAGTTGGCAGGGTATGCCCAGACGTGGGTCCCTTGCTCACTTTGCCACTGGATTCAAGATAACCTGGCTGATGAGGGTTTTGAACCCGAAACCGGTCCCAGGATGCTTGTTTCCGGTCCAGGGAAGACATGGCTTGGCAGTTCGGGCTGGACTGTTCCCATGAGGCACAGGGTCAGACTTATTTGCATATGGCCATGTCTGAACTGGGGTGGTGGAGTGAGCTAAAGAATGATGATGGATTAAACCCAGATCAGTTGACTGGGGGTGAGTGTTTGATTTGCTCTAACGCTCCGTCCATCATCCACTTTGGTATCGCTTTGTTCGCCCTAAGTTGGCAGGGTATGCCCAGACGTGGGTCCCTTGCTCACTTTGCCACTGGATTCAAGATAACCTGGCTGATGAGGGTTTTGAACCCGAAACCGGTCCCAGGATGCTTGTTTTCGGTCCAGGGAAGACATGGCTTGGCAGTTCGGGCTGGACTGTTCCCATGAGGCACAGGGTCAGACTGATTTGCATATGGCCATGTCTGAACTGGGGTGGTGGAGTGAGCTAAAGAATGATGATGGATTAAACCCAGATCAGTTGACTGGGGGTGAGTGTTTGATTTGCTCTAACGCTCCGTCCATCATCCACTTTGGTATCGCTTTGTTCGCCCTAAGTTGGCAGGGTATGCCCAGACGAGGGTCCCTTGCTCACTTTGCCACTGGATTCAAGATAACCTGGCTGATGAGGGTTTTGAACCCGAAACCGGTCCCAGGATGCTTGTTTCTGGTCCAGGGAAGACATGGCTTGGCAGTTCGGGCTGGACTGTTCCCATGAGGCACAGGGTCAGACTGATTTGCATATGGCCATGTCTGAACTGGGGTGGTGGAGTGAGCTAAAGAATGATGATGGATTAAACCCAGATCAGTTGACTGGGGGTGAGTGTTTGATTTGCTCTAACGCTCCGTCCATCATCCACTTTGGTATCGCTTTGTTCGCCCCTAAGTTGGCAGGGTATGCCCAGACGTGGGTCCCTTGCTCACTTTGCCACTGGATTCAAGATAACCTGGCTGATGAGGGTTTTGAACCCGAAACCGGTCCCAGGATGCTTGTTTCCGGTCCAGGGAAGACATGGCTTGGCAGTTCGGGCTGGACTGTTCCCATGAGGCACAGGGTCAGACTGATTTGCATATGGCCATGTCTGAACTGGGTTGGTGGAGTGAGCTAAAGAATGATGATGGATTAAACCCAGATCAGTTGACTGGGGGTGAGTGTTTGATTTCCTCTAACGCTCCGTCCATCATCCACTTTGGTATCGCTTTGTTCGCCCTAAGTTGGCAGGGTATGCCCAGACGTGGGTCCCTTGCTCACTTTGCCACTGGATTCAAGATAACCTGGCTGATGAGGGTTTTGAACCTGAAACCGGTCCCAGGATGCTTGTTTCCGGTCCAGGGAAGACATGGCTTGGCAGTTCGGGCTGGACTGTTCCCATGAGGCACAGGGTCAGACTGATTTGCATATGGCCATGTCTGAACTGGGGTGGTGGAGTGAGCTAAAGAATGATGATGGATTAAACCCAGATCAGTTGACTGGGGGTGAGTGTTTGATTTGCTCTAACGCTCCGTCCATCATCCACTTTGGTATCGCTTTGTTTGCCCTAAATTGGCAGGGTATGCCCAGACGTGGGTCCCTTGCTCACTTTGCCACTGGATTCAAGATAACCTGGCTGATGAGGGTTTTGAACCCGAAACCGGTCCCAGAATGCTTGTTTCCGGTCCAGGGAAGACATGGCTTGGCAGTTCGGGCTGGACTGTTCCCATGAGGCACAGGGTCAGACTGATTTGCATATGGCCATGTCTGAACTGGGGTGGTGGAGTGAGCTAAAGAATGATGATGGATTAAACCCAGATCAGTTGACTGGGGGTGAGTGTTTGATTTGCTCTAACGCTCCGTCCATCATCCACTTTGGTATCGCTTTGTTCGCCCTAAGTTGGCAGGGTATGCCCAGACGTGGGTCCCTTGCTCACTTTGCCACTAGATTCAAGATAACCTGGCTGATGAGGGTTTTGAACCCGAAACCGGTCCCAGGATGCTTGTTTCCGGTCCAGGGAAGACATGGCTTGGCAGTTCGGGCTGGACTGTTCCCATGAGGCACAGGGTCAGACTGATTTGCATATGGCCATGTCTGAACTGGGGTGGTGGAGTGAGCTAAAGAATGATGATGGATTAAACCCAGATCAGTTGACTGGGGGTGAGTGTTTGATTTGCTCTAACGCTCCGTCCATCATCCACTTTGGTATCGGATGTCTGTCTGTAGCATGCTTCAGTCTACATATGGTGCGCCCAGGCCTCAAACTATGTGTGCAGCCCGCCTCAGATTGGGCAGCAAACCTCATAGCTCAGACTCTGCATGAACAAGACCCCGTGTCTGGCTGTTAGCTCCAGTTTAAGGCTTTTGCTGCTCAGCAGGCCTCGTGGTGTTAAGTTTATTAGCATTCTAAGGTTCAGTCTCCAAGCTACATGTTTATTTATCTTTGACGTTTTCTATAGCGCAAACAAGACCCTATGGGCTCTTTATATAACCCTATGCACACACTTACTTGAAATTAATATGCAGCTGTATTTCCATACACGTGATGCCGGCAGCCTCAGAACTTTTCAAAGTAGGTGAAGAGCTCCTCGGCGCCAGTACATACATATAATCCCATCCCCGCTATTCAGTATTTCCTGAATTAAAAGGTCTTTTAATGTCCACGGATCGCATTTGGTTCTAACTTAATTCAGGAAGGCACGCCTCTTAAGACCATTCCTTCAGCAGTGAGGGGAAGAGGCCTGCAGCAGACAACTGATCACGCTTTCTTTTCCTAAGTGTTTCTCTACTAGTAACTTTTTAGGTTGAGCATTCGAGACCTCTTGTATATACTTTAGTATATACTTAGATATATACTTATATGTGGGCTTAGAGTCCGCCCACTGCTTTCATTTGTCGGTTTCGGTGTCCTTTAAAAATACTTGCTTGCTAGTGGTCAATCCTATCTCTTGTCCCTCCTTTTGTCTTTCGTTTCCTCCCACAGGAGTAGGGACAACTACTGTATAGTTACGCTCATTTGGAGGACTATTTTATTTATTTATTTCCTGCTCTCACGTTCCTCACCCCTCCTGACACGTCTCCCGCCTTCTCCCGTGTGCTACATACCCACCCCCACCTACCCCTGCGTGGCTGTGTGATTATTCCATAAAATTCATATGGATCTCCCTGTGTCCTGGTCTCCCAGCGACTCCTCCTCTTTTCATCAGTTACAGAAATAAAATACTGTTCCACTGAATCCCGAGACATGTAGTTCTTTTTTCCTTTAATCTGCACTACGTGCATGAATAGTAGGAGTTGCATGGACTACATATCCATTCCTGCCAAGCGATTTCTCAGCGCGCGTTTATATCACCTCCATTCCAGTGCGTGCCGGCGTATTTAGTGAGCCCTAGTGTTGGCGACATATACTGGTGCCGCAGCAAGGATCGCAAAGGAGGCGGCTGGGGCTCAGGAGACAGCAGCAGGCTGCAGCGTAACACAGGCTCGACAGACCCTCACTTTAGCAGCCAGCAGAGGCAATTTACAGATCAGTCAGACACACCAAGATTACTTCAATTCCTCCTTGTCCGACTCCGTCCATTTCATAAAACCTGGAGGGGATGTTTCACTAGTAGGTCCTTCGTCACTTTATCTAAGACATTGCATTTAAAAATGCTTGCTTATTTTAATTGCCGCCTCTAAATAAAAGCTGTCTCAAAAATACTCGGGGGAAAGATGCCTCTCTCCTCACTCTCGGGCAGAGTGCATTTCCATGAACACACGTTTCACCGGTTGGCACTGTGTACACAGGCTTCGCTGTACGGGAGAAGGCCCCAGCCCACACTTTTCACCTCTCTCCAGCACCCACACCTGTCCCGCCTTCAGCCAGTGTTGTGTCTTCGACTTCCTGGTCTGGGGCTGCAGATTAAGCACCGTCTCTAAATAAAAGTTGTCTGAAACATATTACCCAGGGGAAAGCTGCTCGCTGTCGGGCAGGGACAGAGTGTATTTTCTCCGTGTTGTGGACACATGTGTCACCGGCTGGGACTGCATGGCATATGTCCCAGAGCTATAGCTGCTGCTTTCAGGGGATGTCCTTGGGGGGCTACTCTTCTGCTAAGGCTCAACTCGCTTTCCCTTGAATGACATCACGTGGTTCCCCGGAGTACTGCGCCGTTAGTTAGGCACAGAAGTACTGATACCACAGACATTGGTAATGCCTGGATGTGGGAGTACTGTGGCACTCTGAGTGGCACCCAGGGGAGACCCATACAACAGGGGAATTACTGGAATCAGTGTTACTACTGCTGAAAACTGCTGTAGTTCCCCATTTACAGCTGGGTACTCGCTGGGAAATGTCATCAGGTTCTAGCTACTAGCTTTTAGTTTTCTAGGGTTTACCAGGACTTTGATATTCCCTTGGGAATTCCACTGCACTCAGAATGGAGGTTAGTAGAAAGCCAGGATACCTTTCCTCATCATGCGTGTCCCCAAAAGTGACAGGTGCCATGCCCCCTCGATGTGTCCTTAAAACTGACAGGTGCCACGCCCCCTCGATGTGTCCTTAAAAGTGACAGGTCCCAAACCCCCGTGATGGATGTAGGTGTCCATTTGACCAAAGGGGCGGTCTTCCATAGGGTTGGGGCTGCTTTTGGAGACGGCAGCGAATCAGAGCCCTATGACGTGGGGTGGACATGTTGTGGTGTAGAGGTGTACGCCCCCCTTTTAGAGGCTGCTTAGGATACATATAAGGCATCCTTAAGAGCCTTGTACAGCAAGCAGACGCCTGAATATGAAAAGGTGCCCACATCAAAATGAAGAGATACAGCCCACTTGTGAAAAGACCAGTGTTGGGTGGCTCACAGGCCACTATCAATAGATATTACCGCCGCTTAACACCCTGGGTAATGGACGAGAATGCTCAACAAGAAACACCTAAGGATATGGGATGCAACGTTACTGGTTTTGGCAGTGGTATTTGTCGGCCTATGGAAGAACTCAGTCTCAAGGATTGCGTATACCGGATGCCCCCGATTAAGGGCGACAGCAGCGAGAGTGAGGGCTCGTGTAATGACAGCGTGTATGCTGACCTTAGTATCGTGGACATGGAGGAAGATGAAGAATCGATAGTTCCACCTAACACACCCATCGATGAGGACATGAGCTTTCAGGAGGATACAGCGCCTGAGAAGGTCGTTGTGCAACAACCAGGTACAAGCGTCGAAGATGAAGGGGCCTCGCAGGACATTAGCGACTCTCAAGATTTCAGAGCCGCCGCAGAGGTCGGTGAAAATGCAGAGGTTAGTAAAAATGTTATGCGCAGGCAGTTACAAAATGATGTATTTTATTTCTTCAACTAACAGCCGGTCAATCTTTCTTCTTTTTGACCCCTAGAGAGCAACCCCAGCTGGTTGTACCTACTTAATAATGCACTATGGTAAAGAAGCTGTAGCACCTCCTGACACCCCCGTCTATGAAGACATGGACCTTCAGGAGGATACGGCTGCTGAGAAGGTCGTTGTGCAACAGCCCGGTACAAGCGTCGAAGATGACGGGGCATTGCAGGACATTAGCGACTCTCAAGATTTCAGAGTCGCCGCAGAGGGCGGTGAAAATGCGGAGGTTAGTAAGAAAATGTTATGCGCAGCCAGCTACATAAGGATGTATTTTATTTCTTCAACTAATGGCCTGTCAATCTTTCTTCTTTTGAACCCTAGAGAGAAGCCCCAAAAAGGCCAGCGGCAGAGTGGCGGCCAGCAAAAGCGAGCAATGTAATCTTCAATTGTCTGTGGTGTTCAAAACAGACTGAAAGCCCCACATGCCAAAACAGTGATGGGTGAGACAAATGTGTATGCGGCTATAAGAACGGAGCGTGTGAAAAGGAAGATCCAGGATTGTCCGACATTGCCAGACAGTGTGTTAGGGGTTTCGCAGCGGCGGTGTTACTAAAATGTGTCAATCGTGACTATTACAGCCTTTGTCACGGCCATCAAATGAACGATCCTCAGCAGGCGGCGCACGAGTGTTTGTGCGAATCATACAGAACAAGAACAATATGATATATTTGTAGTTTGTTAGACCCGTACAAAGTGTATAAACTGATAAGGGTGGTGTACGGTCTGTACACTGAAAAGAAATATGTCCACCCTGAGATGGTGAGGATCTTGTCAGCGGCACTCAATGAGATCCGATACGCCCAGGAACCGAGCTTAAAACTACCATGTATGCAGGGTATGTGCACGACTTTTGATAGAAAGATGATAGAAAGACTCATAGAAAGGCGTATGTGTAATCTGTATAAAAAAAATAGAAAAATAGGGTCTTTGGCCCCCCGAAGACTATTTTAAATAAGGTCTTTTTTAGCGTTACATGATAGCGTGTATTTAGAACAAAGTAGTAGAATGTTACGCCGTAAGGTGGCTATGTGTTAATTCAACCGTGAATATGTGACGTTACAACGCGATCTGTTAGAGCGCTGGACATTACATCGCGGGCATTATGATTTGCGTTGTAATGCCCGCGATGTGACTGCATAGCGGTGTAACGAGCGCATTGTAAAGGGCGTTTCCCTTCATCCTTACGACGCTTACTATGAAAATGTAAAGTACCTTATGTTTATGTTTTGTTAATATTCTTTATTTTTAATAAAATGTCCTTACGCAAAACAAGTGTCATTCATTGTCTGCGGTGTAGCGGCTGATAACATGCCGGGGGTCCTGTTAAGAAAACTTTATTACTATACAAGGGGAGTTGGCAGCTTGGGAAGCGCCGAAGCTCTGTATAGAGGGGCTGTAGATGAAAAAGAACCTGTAAGCAGAGAACTGGTGAAGACATGGTTATCAGGAGAGGAGGCGTATTCACTCCATAAACCCGCCAGAAGACGCTTTAAGTGGCGCCCTACAATCGTTAATGCGCAAATAGATTATCAATGGCAGGCGGATATCATCAGCCTTTAAGATATAGCAAAACATAACAACGACGCTCGTTATATATTAACCGTCATAGACGTCTTGTCCAAGTATGCCTACGCAGAAGCGCTACGCGATAAAAGCGGGGCTAGCGTCACACCCGCTTTTAAAGCCATCTTTGAGAAGGGCCGAATTCCTCAAAAACTACAAACAGACGCCGGTAAAGAATTCATAAACAAGACATTTCAGAAATTATTAAAGCACCACGGGGTTCAACATTTTGTAACACACACAGAGGTTAAAGCGGCGGTTGTAGAGCGGTTTAACAGAACTTTAAAGTCTAAGATGTGGAGGTATTTTACGGGCCACAACACCTACAGATACGTCGATGTTCTACAGGCTTTTTTAGCTGTATATAATACCACTTATCATAGGACCATCAAAGCAGCACCCGTAGAGGTAACTCCTAGTAATTCTTTATCTGTTTGGAGAACTGTGTACGGGCGTAATTTTGCTACAAAGGTGAAGAAGCCTATTTTTAAAAAAGGTGATCACGTAAGGATTTCAAAATTGAAAGGTGTCTTTACAAAGGGCTACCAACAGACTTTTAGCGACGAAATATTTATAGTGGAAAGTGTGGAGCTTAAAGAAGGGATGTATATTTACAGGTTAAAGGACTACGATGGGGAATCCGTGTCGGGGGTCTTTTACAAGGAAGAGTTACAAAGGATACCCGACGATCCGCACAGGGTGTATAGTGTTGAAAAGATTCTGAAAAGGAAAGGTAGAGGTGCTAATAGTCAGGCATATGTCAAATGGCAGGGATGGCCAGAGAAATTTAACAGTTGGGTGGTGGCAAGCTCCCTGAAGGGTGTGTGAGCTGAGGAACGTCTAAAAGCTGCTGTTAAGATGGAGACAACGCCCTTTTATATCACCCTGCCGTCCAACGCTTCTAAAGGCATGTTCCCCGACAACGAGATTTCTAATTATACCGTGAAACTGGCTAAGCCTGTGGACCTGAAAGTGGATTGGGAGGTAGCCCTAACCGAGATCCAATACCCTAGAACATGGAATACATTTACACAGAGCGAGGCTAAGTTTTACATAAAGCGTGAGCAGGACCCTATGAGCATGCACGAGAGCATCCCATACGGCTACTATCCAACCGTTTCAAGTGTTGTCGACGCCATCAACAAAGCCATAGGCAGCATCGAAACATATACGAATACTCATCTGTCGTTAGATAACATCAGAAGGAAGGTGTTTCTTAAAACCCCGAGTCGCACCACGACATTTAACTGTTCCGGTAAATTAAGAAGAGTTTTAGGCACAGTACAGAATGCGAAAAGTCCGATCGAACAGGAACATACATGCCCTGGTATTAACGGGGGGTTCTACATGCTCTATGTGTATAGCGATATTGTGGAGGCCCAGAGGATCGGCGATAGTTACGCGCCGTTGTTAAGATGGGTCCATGTACAGGGCAAAAATAACACGATGGTCAATATTCAATTCAACAAACCCGACTACGTCGCAGTTTCTAAAAACCATTTTGACACTATTTCAATTATGATCTTCGATGATCAGTCCGTCCCTGTGTCCTTTAAATATGGGAAAGTTATTGTTAAGCTTCATTTAAGACCGAGACGCGACAGAGGCTATTAAGCAGGCATCATGGTGGTTGTGAAAACATACGGGGACCCGTCTATGTACAGGGACTATTACCGAAACAAGGCCGGATATGGAGGCCCGCCGTACTTTCAAGGGTCCCCTGTTATGTACGGGGCTGGTCTAGGAGGTTTCTTCCACAGTCTGTTTAGAAGAGCTATGCCCTTCTTGAGAAAAGGCTATGAAATTGTAAAACCTCATGTTAAAGCGGCAGCTACGAACATTGCCCAGGACATGGTAGGGTCTGTTACTTCGGCGGTTGCCGAACGCATGAACAAAAAGCCGCAAGAAGGCGCTGGTTTGGTGTACAGACCTCGTGCCGTTGTTAAAAGGAAGCGCCGTGCTTCAAGACGCCGAGGACCGCCTGCCCCCCTATAAAAAAAGGAGGAGTTCTTCAAAGCGCGTTCAGAAAAGAAAAACCCCAAGACGGAAGAGAGCTTCGAAGAAGAAGAGATCCGCCTCTAAACTAATATTTTTTAAAGCGGCGCAAACTAAAGTATGGCCTTCGTACATTGTGCATCGGGCGAGTGCGCCAAATTCGAGTTAGACTTGTTTACTCTAAAGCCCACGCAGACAAGCATCGAAAACAGCTTCTTCATGGCGGTGTCGCCTTTAGCAGCTTTGACACCTCTGGCACCTATTGAGTTTTATGTATCAGGGTCCACGGATATGTATTTGGATCTCAACAACACGCTACTCCATCTTATGTGTAAAATCGTAAATGCGGATGGTTTCGACATAGCCGCAGACGCTAAAGTGGCGACGATCGCTTACCCCCTAGCAACCTTGTTTAATCAGGTGGACATCACCCTGGGCGATCGTCTCATCACACAGAGCGATAACATGTATGCCTACAGAGCCTACCTCGAGAGTATTCTAAATTACAGTAGCGACGCCCTCGACACGCAGCTTTCAGCGGGACTCTTCTACAAGGACACATACGGACACTTTGAAGCCAAGGAGCTGGACGGTGACAATCAGGGTTTTGTAAAAAGAGCAAGTTTTGCGGCGGGCAGTCGACAGTTTGACCTCCTGGGGCGCATACATTCAGACCTCTTCTTCCAAGATAAGCTGCTCATCAACGGAATTGATCTTGAGATCAAGCTCACTCGCAACAAGGACGCATTCTGTCTCATCAGCGGGGATGCGGACCAGTACAAGCTGGACATACTGTCAGCGAGTCTGTTTGTAAAGAGGGTGAAAGTGTCCCCGAGCGTCAGACTCGCTCACGCCGACGCTTTGCAAATATCAAACGCCAAGTACGCTGTGGAAAGAGTAGCTCTGAAGGTATTCAGCATCCCAGCCGGTACCCGATTAACACAACAACAGAATTTATTTATGGGACAACTACCCAAGCTTATCATCATCGGGTTTGTGGACAATACAGCTTTTAGCGGCGTCTATGCCTCAAATCCGTTCAATTTTAAGCACTACAACATCAACTACGCTGCGCTGGTCCACGAGGGCACCGTGATTCCTGCAAAACCCTACACACCCAGTTTTATAACCTCCAACTACATCAGGGAATACCAGGGGTTGGTTTCGATAACCGTGAAGCATCTACGGGACTGCGGGGTAGCCGTGACAAGAGAAGGCTATGGGGCCGGATACACGCTGTTCGCATTCGACCTGACTCCTGACATGGAAGACGGTGATCATTACAACCTGGTCAAAAACGGCAATCTAAAAGCTGAAATACGTTTTAGTAATCCGCTACCTGCGAATGTGAACATGGTCGTATTCTCGGTATTTGACAGCATCATTCAGATCAACCACGCCAGACAGATTTTGTTTGACTATCTTTAAAATGTTTGTGAAATGGACACTGTGCAGATACGGGACTTCTTAAGCAGACATAAATTCGCTAGGAAATACTTTTTAGGTGTTTTCCCTAGCGATGGGCTACCGACCGAAATAGGGCCGGAAAGACCACGCACCCTAGTCTTTAACACAGATCCTCATTACAAGGGTGGAACACACTGGGCGGCCGTGTTTATAGATATTGACACGGTTAAAGTGTTTGACAGTACAGCAGAGTTCCCCGAACACAGTATCTATACACAGCCCATATTCAAGTTTGGGAAAAAAGCCGCAGCAAGGGTTGAGTATAACAAGCTAAGGGTCCAGGATTTGTTAGCCATCACATGCGGGGAACACTGTATTTATTTTATCAGTAGAATGGAGGAGGGTGTGACTTTTAGAAATTTCTTAAATCTATATTCGCGTGACCTTGTTAACAATGACAGTCTAGTTGTGAAATATGTAAAAGAAAACACAAGGGCATCGGTCAGACCTGTGAAAACAGAATATAGCGTCTGTCAAAATTGTAAGGGTCTGTAACGTATATATGTTTAATGATGAACGTTTAAAATAAAGACATTTTTTTAAAACAAGCATTCAGACTCTGTATTTCTATGCTGCCACATACACAATAATTAAAATGTTTTAAAAGACGAGTGAGACGGGTTGAAAAGTTATAAAAGTGTTTATTACAAACAGCTATGTAGGGTGTGCATTACAATGACATCCATTACTAGAGAAATATATGAAGAAAAATCAGACACGGTTATACACGTAATAGGCACAGTTATTCAAAAAGTCTATAGAAACATTAAGGATTAATCCACGTATGGGATTTTGGCAGTGTCCTTTTTGTCTGTACAGCCGGCGCAAGAGGGTGCTCCAAGAGGGGGATAGACGTGGGACGTCGGAGGTGGCTGGCGATGGCGGGAAGGGGGCCTTCAAACTTTCAAGCATACGTCGGTGATCGTTATTACCCACGAGGGTGGAAGGGATGTTGAGTTCAGCAGCGGCTCGCAGAAACTGATCCCATCCTCTAGGAGCATTTTGCTGCGTTAGGGTTTTGGGGTGAGTGAGACCTTTGACTAGATCGTACATGTGTGAACCAACAACCGGCTGCCCCTTGTAGAGAAATTCGCCTCGCTCATTCCACGCTGTTAGGTCTTTAGAAGCGGGTAGTTTACTCATCAACATTTGCGCTGCCCCCCGGTGCCTCTGACTTATATTTTTTAGAAGGTCATCAGCAAAGATATCCATGGTTGGGGTCGGTGCTGGTTGCGGCTGCTGGGGTTGCGTAGCAGGCGTCTGCATTGCTGGCTGTTCAGAGTCCGGGGCATATAAAGTTAGCTTATTTTTTTCGGTATCCCCCTGCTTGTAGTAACTTAGAACATTTTTAAGGGTGCTGGTGTAAAGGGTAGCTTTGTCGTAAGGGTTTAAATCCGTCTGGTTCAAAATGTCTTTAATTTCAGCATCCAGGCGTAGAGTCTCATTTCGTCGTAAATCCCAGGCATTGTCCGCAGAAGAGCCCAGTTTCTCCAGCTGCTTTCTAGGAACCAAATACATCTTTACGGCATGCTCCATCACCGCCCCGAGAGGAGGCTTGTAATTATGGGTACAGCTATGCCCAACAATGATCCTATAAAGCCCCCAGATTGCTTCACCAGTTTCTTCTTGGTGATGAGTGATGCCCTTTTATTACTGAGCTTCTTGATAAGATGACGCTTCTTCTTCAACACCTGTAACTGACTCCTTGATATAGGAACGTTGCCCTTTAGGGTGTTTAGGGCTATTTCTGAAATGGCCGCCACTAAATCGTCAGAAGCAGCGCAGAGGAGGGCCTTTCTGTGCTGAGGACTGGCTGTAACCAACATTTTCAGGAGGGCCAAATTGCGACGTAGGCGGTCAGACATGGTCAACACCTTGTATTATAAGGGCCTGGCTACAAAAGTCTCTAAAGGTCTTCAGCGCTGCTTTTTATAGGCTCGGGACTTAGTCTTTGGGGTGTAAGCGACTGGGAGATCAGGGGGAAAAATATCAGCCCTCAGTCTGTAGTCTTCTAGAGTATTATTTTTTAAGTCGACCAGCAGGTAGCCGTGGGGTTTTGCTGTAGCGTCGTTAAAGGCCTCCATGAAGAAGTGAGTGTTTCCCGGGTACATCTGTTTAGCTATGATGGATATTTGTTGTTTGTCACGGGGGTTTTTAAATAAAACAAGGTATGAGGCGTTGAGAGCTATAGAGCGACTGTTCTTACCCTTGTAAAACAAGTTCTGCACAATGTAGCATATGCTTAGGTTGCGATGGTGTGAATATTGAGTAAAAGCTCTCTCTAACTCAGGATGGTCACCACCGTCACGCATAAGGTCATCGACAATTACCATGTTTACAAGGGTCGGGGGTAGCAGCTCATCGTCATTGAGATTATCAGGTATACCTTCTATAAATCTGATATGAGGGAAGCTGCGGGACATGTCTGTATAAAGATCTTGCCAGCACGAATAAAGCCACACAATGTTATTAGGAGTTTGGGATAAAGCACTGGCAGCATTTTCTAAGAGCTATTTTATAAAGTAGCTTTTACCGCAGTTTGAGGGTCCTGCTAACACGCAGGAGAATGGATGTTGTAATCGGGTGTCCATTGTGCTGTTGTTGTCCTCTCTAATGCGTCTAATAACCGTACGGCAGTGTTTTATAGTCCGTAGTCAAGACCCTTTTGTCAAAAACAACGCGTGAGGTTTTATGTAGGGGCTGTGTTGTAATTTCCCATTTCTTTTTGGATCTAACTATGTATGGCTGGTTAACAACTATGGTTTTATCATTTCCACGGGCGTCCGATGCAGAGTATTCATGCACCAGATCCTTCAGACTGTCAAAATTAATTTTTAGAGTGTTGCTGACATTTAATGTTATACCTTTGACCTTCATGCACACTTTGTTGGTGTTTGTTTTGTACGAGTATGTCTTAGGTCCGGCTGAGGTATATTCTATTATGTGTTCATCCTTATCGAGTTCGCTGGTCAAATTACCTAGATAATCCCCAAGAGGTGGATCTTCATCCCCCGGTTTACTCAGAAAAATCACAGAGTCGGTATCATGATACAGGCAGCGGTCCTGGAGTTTATCCATAACCCTGTAAAGCTCTAGACGTGCGTGTGCAGTTGTGAAGCAAGCTATGAAGATGTTTATGTTGTTACACGTTGTGGGGTACTCTTTTGTGTATTTCCAACACACAGCAGCGGTCTCGTCATCGATAAACTCGCAGCTGGACACCTCGTAACAAGGGGCAAAAAGGTACTTAAACAGTTCGTCAGGATCTGTTATTAAGGTCGTATTTGACATGTTTGTACGTTGTGCAAATTTTCCCCATAAGGAGTTGAGGCAGAGTTTGGCTAACTGTCGGCGGGCAGGGTTGACCTCTATCAAATGGGGCCATAAACGTATACCCTCGTGAGTGTGGTAGTCATCGATGTATTTCTGCTTTGCATCTTGACTAGTACACCAGTCGGGATATCCTGAGGCCTCCTTTTTGTCTCTGAGAAACAAATTAATGTAGGGGGCAAAGAGGCATGTTGTGGTCCTCTTAAAATGCCAAACCTCGTGTACTCTCCCGAGTCTGTAACCTTTCTCTAAGGCGGCTTGGACCTCGATGCTGCACCAGGTCCCAGTGAGCATCCTTTGTTCTTCGGTGTGACTACAACCACCGACCTCTTTAAACACAGCGCATGTTCGACAGAGGGGGAACATCAGCTTACCATCGACTCTGTATGGTAACACTGGAAAGTAAAGCTGCCTTGGAGGATAGATTTCACATTTGACTAGCCCAAAGTATTCGGAAAGGGGCTTAAAGTCTCTATATATGATGGTGGGGTGTCCTAAGGGGTATACCTTCATTTTGTTCACAAATGGGTATAGACTTGTGAAATCATAATAGTGTATTTTTTCACCCTCACCAGCGGCCCTGTACAGTTGTATGGCATTTGTACGCCCCCCGAATAAGGCATCACGGTGTTCCAGAGGTTGTGGTAAATCATGACTCTGAAGGAAAGAGCGGAGCTCTGTGTCGGTTGTTAGCATATCTAACCACTCGGTCTCCCATAGGACCCTCATAGCAAAGCCACATTTTTCAACATACTGGGCCCTCATCAGAGTACGTCTGTGTAAGTGCTCAAATTTGGCACCCATCAGTCTGTTAAACTTGTGGGGTTTCTAACACTGAGGACAGCCGTGGTAAAAACAGCTGTTGTATTCAAAGGCCGTCGGCACTCCCTTAATTACAGCGTACCCATCCAGGTAATAGGGACCCAGGCGGTATTCACCACCTTGTAAGGCGTGCTGAATATGTATGTCTTCCTTCTCAGAGACGTACATGAGCCATTGGATAGACGGGGTTGAATAACGTTTCTGTGTACCGTTATAGAGGTCTGGCGGCACTAGAGCAATACTTTTTGGTCTTAAAAACATGTGTTTGTAGATGGACATACACATGGAGGCCAATGTGATGTTTTGAAAAGGGTCTATGTATTCGACCGTTTTTGTCATTTGAGGCGTCTTGGGTTTCAAGACCCTGACTTTCTTAGTCATTTGAGGCTTCTTGGATTTCAAGACCCTGACTTTCTTAGTCATAGACACCACAACATCTCTGAAGAGGTTGCATGCTTGTCGCAGGATCATTACATCGGCCTGGCAATAGGCTTTCAACTCGGTTTGAAAATGAAACTCCTTTTCACGGTTTTCAGAGTACCACTGTAGAAAGCTCTCTTTCTCAGCAGGCATCATATATTCGACCCCGTAGCTGTCCGGAGGCGGCATGGGCCCCACATAATTCTGGTTCGCCCAGGTGTTAAAAAAGTGTGGAAAATAACCTTTACACCCGGGGAAACCAAAGGCTTTTGGCAGCTTGCTCAATTTCATGGGTAGGAAATTCAGGGTGTCTATGAACCTTATTTGTAACTGGCCAACCATTAACAACATCAGCTTGGAACCTTGAGTGATGAGTTCTACTTGCACCTTTTCACGAATCATATTTTGTAAAATAAAGAATGAGTCGTATGCTTTTGAGTTATGGGCCAGCATGGTATACCCTTTGAATTTGGATTGAATGAATGTATTAAGGAAATCACCAACGCACGTTCGCCCCTCAAACTCCCAGCAGTCATCGGAAGTTAGATGGTGGGCGTAAATATAGTTAGGTTGGTGTACCCCTGTCTCTTGTGTGCACTCTATATCAAACACTATGTAATCTTCGGTTTTGGTCTGGGTTCTGCCTTTAACCATGTAACAACGGTGTACAATTCCTACCCTACACGGATTCTGGCACCTTGGGCATTTCATGCCTTTGCATTTGTGATCTGTCGCCACATACCTGCCGCACTCTCTGCAGTCCATTTTAGGGATGCATTTAACAGCTTTGCGGTGTATGCTCAAGCAGGCTTGCGAGCGACAAAACATCTTACACTTGCGGCACCTCACCTTCAAGGAGTCGTCTACGACGCAACCGTCCCTCTGGCACATCTTACAGTGTATTTCACACTGATGATGTGTCTTAGTGTTGTATATATGGTCGCAATGTGTGCACACGTACTTGACTCCCAGAAAACCTTTAAGGTTCAAGATACCGTAAAAGTGATTTTCGTGGTGAAGGACATATACGGTCTTGTTTTTCACACGTTCCCCGGTTGTAAAGTACTTCCAAGAACCGTTGTGATAAAGAACTTTCACCGTAACGGCGAAATAGTTCTCAAAAAGACCTATGTCGCCAAAGCCTACCATACGGTCTGGAGGTATTTCAAGAACCTCATGGGCTTCAGCCGCTCTAGACAGGATGACAGCGTCGGCGGTGTTGCGCCCCATCAGCAACCCCACGATGCTGGCCGCCAGACAGGTGTTGACTGCTTCGGTGTTAAAGTTGAGCAGCCATCGTTGTTTCCTACCAATTATCTTAGTGTATAGCACGCTCTTTAAAGGCCTGGAAACACCCCCCTCACGACCCCGTACAATGAGGGCTATGACTCTGAAAGTGCCATAGGCGACTAATTCAGCCTTACTCTGTAAAAGCCTCTCGAGGTTTTCTAAAAACTCCACAGCATCAAACACATCGCAGGACTTTCGTCTGGTGAACAAAGGACTGTCAAAACCCTGCCCCTGGAAGCGTAGCTGGAAAAAATCATTAGGACCCACATCGCGTAACAACCTTTCTATGAGTGTTTGCACAGCCTGATGTATGGCTAAAACCCCATGAGTGGAAGACCTTATCTGGTGAAGGTTAATAAACCTAAACTCCTCGTAGTGTTCTGTAGCGTTAAATCTCTCTACAGTCCGGCTGTAGCTTCTAACGCTCTCTAAGAACACGGTCTCTGAATCCTCATCATGAGGAATCTGACTTGTGGAGGAGTTTGCTGCTGTATCATTTTGGGGATTCTGGTTTAGCAAGGGCTCTGGGGGCTTTTTAAGCAGTCGTGTAGCGCATATTCTGGCTTTCTTTAGTTTACTTATTAAAAGCCTGCGCTGCTTAGCGCTATTAGCCCACTTTTGTTTTTTACGGGACCATGCTTTTCTAGGTAGCCTACCCCAGCCTATCTGAACAGTATGGTTTGTGTCTGGGGTCGCCGTGCTCATAGAGGCCTCTGCTACAGACCCAGCCCTCGGACCTTCTGGGTGTTCCTGGTGTTGGCGCTCTACCCCTCGATCCCTTCAATTGTAACCCCCTCGGGCTGTTCTCTCCTGAACTTATGTAATGCCGCGTGCATGGTACTGGTGTATGTGATTCAGACGCTGTTTGTGAAACTGTATGACTTTGTTTGAGGGGTTCCATGTACTTTTTACGCTTGAGCAAGCGTAAGAAGCACAGGGACTTTGTCAGTACTGTGCGGACCTTACTGCTATATTTAGATTTGCGCGTACTTTTATTAATACCCACGGCATGTTGGTTCTTTAGGGGACGGCATAGGCCTAGTCACGCAGGGATACTCCAGATGTCGGACACAGTTGCTTGACACGTTTGGAGGATCACCCTTTTACACTGGTCAACCATTTGTAGTATCTTCCGCTGCGCCTCCATCCCCGCCCCGCCGTCGATATCGCCCAGCCCCAGTTTTAAGGTGGCGGTGTTCGCCTGGCGTTTTAGCTTTCTGACCGCCAGCTGTATGTCTTTCACATGGGCCCCTACTACCTCTTTTGGGTTTACAGAATCATATTGCGGCGGATTAGGGATGAATACAGTGCTTGGTTGTACAACTGCCTGTAACACCTCTGGACCTTCTCTCGCACCGTCCGCCACAACACCATTCTGTAACTGAGGGACCGGTGGGATCATAGAAGCTGGGTCCCAGTGCGAACACCCCGGGGCGGCCGTGGAAGGGTCCTCACTAAATACGCCCTCCAAACCCTGATTTGACCAGTCGTCCCAACCCGTACTATTATCGCCGTATATTGCTGGTGGTGATGTGTGGTTTACACTGGACACGGGGCTGGTTGGGTCGTACGCTCCCAGAGGGGTGATAGGTGACATAAGGGTTGGGGAGTGTAAATGGCCATCGAAATAATCGAGGGCCCTAACGGCTAAGGAATTGTCGGGTTGTTGGCGGATGAGTGTCTAACATCCGTATACAAATCCCCATTGTACGTGTTGGAAGGACCCTTGTGCGCTGCTTCTGAGGGTCTATCAAGTTTGTCTACCAGACCTGTCATTGCCTTGAGACACCCACTGCTGCCGTTATAAGGTGGTCCTGAGGGTTGAGCATTTTCAGACTCTGAGTTCCTATACCCCTCATGCATGATTATAGTAGGTTTTGGGGGCTGGTCTAGGGGGGCCCCTCTACAGATGCCGTTAGTTTATTTGAAACTATAGAGGGCTTCAGGGTATGTGTAGGGGCCTGCGGTGTAATGTGCTTGATTAAGGGATCTGCTACTGTTTCCCCTTGTAACACCTGTACCCCTTGCTTCTTCTTAAGATATTTTCTTGAGAGGCGATTCACTTTAGGGGGTTGGGGCTGGACCAGATCTTCTGCAGCGACCTTCACAGCCGCTGGCCCATTAGAGATCAGGGATGTAGAGGGCTCATTCACAGATGTCACAATATTTTTTAATGAGAGATCTAGAGGCACAGTTTGGGGTTCAAGGACCACAGGTTTCTTCTTGAGGTCTAAAGGCTTTGTTTGGGACTCTGGGACCTCAGGCATATTCTTGAGGTTTAAAGGACATGGTTGGGGTTCCGGATCCCTCGGCTTCTTGTTAAGGGGGGATTTGTTTGAGAGGGGATGCCCTTTTGAGGCATGGAGAGGGTTCAGATACGCAGCATCGCTTTTACACCGAACAGGCATTACGTTGTCTGGGCTTGAAAGCACGTCTCCGCTGTTGTCCCCCTCCTTGTGTAGAATAGACATTCCTGTAGGAGTGTTCAACATGTTGGAGGAGGGCTTGATTTGACATTTCACAGCAGTGCCGGTTCTCTGTTGTATGTGCGTGTAGTATGTGCAGAGACGGTCCTGGCGTACACGCCTTCTCACACATTTTGCAGCAGGCTCAGCATTCTGAACTGTCTTTGTTATGTCCCTTAATGGTTTCGCAGACCTCTTGACCTTACGCGTATTTTCACAGGTGTTCTTTTGAACGGCTCCTAGAATGTAAGATAAAAAATATATATATATTAGAAAAAAAAAGAACATGTATAAGCTGCTTACACTACCCACAGACACCCCGTCGCAATAATTTCTACACAGTCCCCTTTATACATCCAGTACTACATGGCGGTGGCCCCTTCTACTTGCGAGACTAAAACCCAGAGAGTTTTTTTGCACCCCTTTTGTAAACACACACCTGTTAGAGGTCTTTTCCCAGCTCTTTTCTTTGTCAAACATCCCTCTTTAGATGTTGAAGATTTCCTTTTCAGCGGCCTCTCTTTTGATGGCTGAGCCGTCTCTTGCACATCCCCACCGACCGTGCATGCCTCCGAGGGCCCTGCAAAGAAAAAAATAATCACATTTGCGGTATAAACATGGTCTTAGCAGCCCCTTCTGAGGAGCCCGCCTACATTTCGCCGCTGTGTTTTTTGGTCTAACAAAGTCTAAGTCTTAGACAGTTTAAAGAACCCCTGCATTTTTGATTTACCTGAAAGAACGTCGTTATCCTGCACACTCAGCGACGCGCTATGAACCCCCAGGTACTGCTCTAGTTCGTCAAGATCTAGTTGTAGATCGGCATCATAATCTATAAAAGCATACATACATGAGAATACCATTAGAAAAGCAGAGGTTCTGAGACAGTGGTGTACAAAAACTACTCAGAACTATACAACTCTAAATACATGTACCTGCTTGCAGGGTTAGCATTTCTGCGTCGGTGATGGTTATTACAGGGATGTCCTGTGTTTAGGGTTAGATAAAACAAAAGGATGTTTTAAAACTACACCTCATAAACACGGCATTACAGTTTGTTACATTAACCTTAGAAAACGTAAATAGATATTACATAGAGACACGCATCCTTACACTGGGTATACGTAAAACAACATCTAGGTACATGTTACAACTGTCAGAGGTGTACAAACTGTAGGCGCAACCTGGCGGCCCCACAACTAAACAGCCTAGTTAAAGTTTGGGAAAACATAAATTCAAAATTGAAAACAACAATTGCCTTGACGTTTAATTTTAATAAGAACCCCTCATTCCTACACACAAACCCCAACGCATGTAGATCATTAACCTATACACATCTATATAACGGATTGTGCAAGCTGCTCTCTGGAACCCTTTAATAATTCAGGGCTTTATATTAGGATTTTAACTTATAAACTGCAAGTAACAAAATGATACACCTAGAGTCATGCCACCCTTACGTTATATACAAACTCCGGGATGCATTTTAAAAGGGCTGGCTGTGGAGAGCAAAAGCATGCATTTAATGGGGCTGTCTGGGGGGAGAGCAAAAGCATGCATTTAAAGGGGCTGTCTGGGGGGAGAGCAAAAGCATGCATTTAAAGGGGCTGTCTGGGGGGAGAGCAAAAGCATGCATTTAAAGGGGTTGTCTGGGGAGAGCAAAAGCATGCAATTTAAATGGGATGACTGGGTGGAGCAAAAGCATACATTTAAAAGGGTCTGGCTGTCGAGAGCAAAATGCCTGAGAAAAACCCTGCTCCACAGCACTTAATCTACCACCTAAAATAAATGTGTGCTTATGTGACGTAATCGGGGCTCCTAAAAGCGCTCCAAGACCTCCAGGTCGTGTTTGCGATATATAAAACTACCCCATTAAAAAAAAAGAAAAAAAATAATAATAATAAATAAAAGCCACAGGGACGCTGCTATACATTCCCTGTGGCTGTAAATACATTTTTTATTTATTGATTGGCAGCCCTTGGGGCTGCAATCACCATAGCAGCGCTGCCTGCTTGCCTGAATCCCCAGCTGTGAGTTTCCTCGCCGTGTTTGCGAGGACCGGGCCCGAACATCCGTGATGTCATGGGGTGTCCCCTGTGATGTCCCTGATGGGTGGGCCCTGACCGTGCAAACACGGAGAGGAAGCGCGCTGTGGTCATGACACCTTTTTTTTTTTATTTTTTTTATTGAATGCCCCTTGTGGTGACAACAGCCGCAGAGGAGCAGGGAGCTTCCCCTCCGTGGCTGAGGTGGAAGGACCGGCCCCTTCAGTGATGTCAGGGGAGTCCCTGGTGACATCACTGAAGGGGCGGGTCCTTCTACCGCAGCCACGAAGAGGGAGCTCTCTGCGCCCCTGCCTCAGCCGCCATCGGGATCCATGAGGGATCCCAGGAACCGCCGCCATCCGCCCCCAGCCCCCAGAGTAGCACCTGTGGTAAGCGGGCTCTGGGGCCATATAATTTTTTTATTTATTTATTTTTTCTTCGGAGCCTTGAGCCCCCAATGCAGCACATTACCTTTTATTATAAATAACGGGGCCTCGAGCCCCTCACGGCCACACAAGTCCCAGAGGCCCGCACTTGGGCAGCGGGCTCTGGAGACTTTATTTTTTATAAAACAGAGCCGCGAGCCCCCACACGCCGTCCCGGCCGATCCCCCAGAGTCCCGCACTTAGACCGCAGACTCTGGGGGATTTTATTTTAGAAAGCGGGGCCTCGGGCCCCAACGCAAATGCATAAGTCCCTAGAGTACCACGCATGGCAGCGGGCTCTGGGGGCTTTTATTTTTATTAAAATCGCCACTCCCGCCTACCCCTGCCACACTGGTGCAAAAGCCCCAGAGTCCCGCACATAGGCAGCGGACTCTGGGGACCTTTATTTTTATAAAAACGGGCCTCGAGCCCCCACCACTGCAGCACAAGCCACCCCGGAGCTCCGCATGGAGCACAGCGGGCTCCAGGTGGTTCTATTTTTAAAACATTGCGGCCTCAATCCCCAGAGCACCACCACTGGACAGCGTTCTCTGGGGCCTTTCTAAACACAAGGGGCCTCGAGCCCCACACCACTCTCTGTCCACAACCCCGGAGCACCGCACGGACCTCAGCATGCTCCGGGGGCTTTATTTTAAAATATGCTGTGGGGCTGTGACCACCCCACACCCTGGACAACGATGCTGATCCTGCCACATCCTGAAGCACAGTGGACACTACCTGCGCCCTAGGTCCATCCCTGTGCCCCCCACAACGCATACTGATGTGTCCCTGCCTCACCATGGTTCAGATTGGGAACCAGCCGTTTGACCACCACCTCTGCAGAGCCTCTACACATGTTGGTGAGTACCTAGTTGTATTATTTATTTATTTTGATCTGTATACATTGTATATTATGTAGTGTACTCTGACCCCATAGACCCATACTGCATTGTTATAGGCTTGTAGGAATTGTAAAAGCCTTACGTTACAGGATTGTCGTACCTCTAATACCCTTAGTATTATTCTCCCTAAATACAGGCCCACAGTTTTGTTAAAACACCTTTAACAGGTCCCCAACACCCCAAAAACAGTATCCTTAGACATCATAGTTAGTCATGCCTTGCATAAAATGTCCATTAAAAACGTCACACAGCAGCCATGTACAACCCCTAAAACAGCCACCTTTATTACATACAGTTTCCCATGCGCTTTGCGCCTTTTAAAAACGTAAAATGACAACCACGTTTCACCTCCAACCTTATTCACATTAACCACCAGGCCACAACCCCACATCATATAATATTTAAAACACTATAAACACAGTCCTAAATAGCGCTAAAACCCTTTTAAAAATACAACCTTGTTCACATTAAATGCGCTGCCCCCAATACTTTAAATAAAACCTTACATCCTTAAACGTACAACATTGTGCCATCCCCTTATTTTACTTACATCCATTAACGTGTAGCAGGCGGCGTCAATCTGTGAGAAGTTGCTCTGATCCATTGTGGCCTTAAGTTTCTGATGAAGGTCTGCGCAGCAAACAGTCCAAACACGGCGTTCCAAAAGGTATTTTTGAATGTCTATTTCTGCTGACCCCCCATAGTATGCTTTTTATACTTGTCCTGGCATGCTAAGTAGGTCACCACCCTTTATGGAGGTGGGGTTTAGAACCAGGTAGTGGGGTCCCTTGGTGGGAACATTTTCTGCCCTGTGTACAGCTTATGCTAGATGCCACTTTAACATTTGATCTCTGTTAATTAAACCTACGTGTCTGGTGCTGGGTAATCACCTTTGCTTAGGAATCATTCTCCTAGGAAGGTTGGCTCCGGCTGAAGATGGGGCCATGACGGATGACCATGGTACATTTTCTAATCAGGGCTTTGTTTGTTAGAAACACACATTAGCATTTTGACAGCTTCTTGTTAAACCTACGGCCTACGTAATCAGCTGTGTTTGGGACTCCTTCTCCTGGGAAGAATGGCGCCGTCTGAAGTTTAGGGACCTGCTGGATGTCCTGGGTAAATTTTCTAATCAGGGTCTTGTTTGTTAGATACACCCATTAGCATTTGACAGCTTCTTGTTAAACCTAC
This sequence comes from Calotriton arnoldi, assembly GCA_963921515.1. Lineage (NCBI taxonomy): Eukaryota > Metazoa > Chordata > Amphibia > Caudata > Salamandridae > Calotriton > Calotriton arnoldi. The sequence goes on from CAWUFW010001800.1 coordinate 1,098,748, forward strand.
GGCCTACGTAATCAGCTGTGTTTGGGACTCCTTCTCCTGGGAAGAATGGCGCCGTCTGAAGTTTAGGGACCTGCCGGATGTCCATGGTACATTTTCTAATCAGGGCCTTGTTTGTTAGATACACCCATTAGCATTTGACAGCTTTTTGTTAAACGTACGCCCTGTCTTGAGAAGAGCTGCGTAATCAGCTGTGCTTGGTATTCATTCTCCTGGGAAGCTTGGGACTGGCTAATTAGTTTTTTTCCTGTTCTCAGCTTTGCTCTGCACACATTTTACATGTCCAGGCATCTCCCTCTTAGATGAAGGCACTTTTTGCGCACACATTTCTCTTTACATAACCTAAATACCCTGCTAGCCTAACACAGCCTTCAACACTGTCTCACGCTCTGACACACCCCCACACAGCTCAGCTCCGGTTAGGGCTGCCACACATACATCATGTCCCGAAACTTTTTGCGCACAAGCTGTCACTTTTAAGGACAGAAACACCCTGGCACTTTTAAGGACAAGCGTTTCATGAACCTCACACTGACACCTTTGGGGTTGGGGGGATTTGAGGACATTGGAGAAAAAGTATTTGCTAAAGTAATCCTGGGATTACTTAAAGAATGGACAGTTGAAAAACAGATAGTGCCCCCAGAACAGGGTGGATTTAAAGACGGACATTCGACGATTGATCACTGTTTTGCTCTCTGGTCCATCGCGCAGAAGTCGATCGAGCAGAGGGGCAATCTTTTTTCTGCTGCTTTGTGGACTTCCGCGCAGCATTTGATCTGGTGGACAGGGAGCAGCTGTGGGAAACCTTGCTAGAGGTATAATATCCAAGGAGACTTATTGCCCTTGATTCAAGCCCTGCATACAGAAAACTGGGCCCAGATAATCTTGGATGAGAACGGAGGATTGTCCCGGAGGATCCAGATCGGTAATGGGTTGAGACAGGGGTGCGTACTTGCCCCCTTGCTTTTTTCCCTATTTATAGCTGATCTGCCCCGAAAACTTAGAGAGGTTAGAGGGCTAGCCCGAATTAGGAGGAAACCATATCTCCTGTTTATTATATGCAGATGATCTGGTAATCATGGACCAGGCGGAGATTGGGCTACAAAGGAAATTAAACGTGTTTACAGAATACTACCAAACTAAAAAATTGGTGGTAAACATGGAGAAGACCAAATCCTATGTTTTGGAAGAAGAAAAACAAAGCTTTCCTGGTATCTGGGCATGGAAATGCTGGAAAAAGTAACAGAATATAGATATTTGGGAATGTGGTTCACTGAATAGCCTGCAGTGGTATACCCATCTTGATGCATTAAAAATAAGGGCATCGGCCTCTGTAAAGGGGCTAAAAAGATTTAATAGTGTTTTTGGAGAAATGTCTGATAGACCGGTATTAAAGGCCTATTTAGCAATGGTCCCCACAATTTTTGTATGGTGCAGAGGTACTCTATTTAAGTGGAAAAAAGGGATGGGACAAAGAAGAGGGAAATATCCTTAAATGTTTGTTCTCGCTGCCTAGATCGTCCATGGTACAAGCAGTAAGATTAGAATTGGGAATCACCTCATGGGGTATAACCGCTTGCATGGCTTTATTGCGTTTCTGGCAGCGATTAGGATCAGGTGAGGACCAAAAAATCTCACAGTGGTGTAAAAATGAAATTGCCAATAGTGAGTTGACCTGGGCAAGAGAGACCAGAGCCTCAATTATTCAAGCATATGGTGTTTTAAAGCTAAAGTTGTGCCCTCAGTACTTAGACCTAAAGATAGACAAGAAAGAACTTAGGTCATTGGGAATAGAAGCATCCCGAACCCATGATCAAGAATACCTCTTACGGAAAAGTTCAGTTGCTTTTATGGCCTCAGCATGGAAAAATGATTTACATTACCCCTATAGCGACAGGTTACCTAGCTGCCTGTTAAGGCGCGAAGTGTTAAGATTGAGAATTGGGCTAAATCCCTGTTATGCGAACAATGGGGTAAAAATCTTAATGATAAATAGCAATGGAAAATGCACCTGCACTTTAGGTACTACCTGCGATATTTTACATATATTATTAGACTGTTTTAAGATTTTAGATATACGAAGAGAGATTTTAGGTCCGATTTTTAAAAAATATGAAATTAAAAATAGGTTGCAAGCTGTAAACCTTTTAGTGGAAATGAAGAACCTAGATATAGCCTGTGCTATTGGGAAATATATAATCAAAGTGAAAGAGTTTCTTAAATGTAAAGAGCACTGATGAAATTTAGATCCTTTAAGCTACAGGGAGAATGGGTTATTAAAGGATAGAAGCATTGTGTGAGACCTACTAGAAGGTCTGTGTGCCTCAATAATGGAATAGTTGATTTTATTAATTTTAAAATGATTTTTATCTTGTATTTTTATGGTTGTGAATTATAGGTTACAGAAATGTATTGTATATTGTATGATTCTGACTTGCTTATTTTATGGAATGTTATGCTGCTAGTGTATACTTTTATGGTTGTAAAAAACCGAATAAAGTTTATTGACTGACTGACACACATACATCATGTCCCGAAACTTTTTGCGCACAAGCTGTCACTTTTAAGGACAGAAACACCCTGGCACTTTTAAGGACAAGCGTTTCATGAACCTCACACTGACACCCTTGGGGTTGGGGGGATTTGAGGACGGCCTGCACATTTCAGAACTCATCTTCTGTTAGGGCTGCCACACATTCATCATGTCCCCAAACTTTTTGTGCACCAGCTGTCACTTTTGGTGACACACAGACCTGTCACTTTTGGGGACATGCATGATGAGGAAAGGTATCCTGGCTTTCTACTGAGGTTTTAGTAGATGTTGCTCGTTGAATGCTCATGCCTGTCGTTGGTTTCATATAGCACGTGTACATTTATGGAGCAGTGGTGTGCAAGTTGAACCACTGTTGTGCTCGAATCCAGGGTTTGGATGTTAAACCCTTTTCTGTTTATCTGAGCTCATGTAGTCTTGCCTGTTTCCTTTGTGCCTTCCATCCAGAGGTTCACTATGTTCTTCTATTTTGGGACCCATTCTTTCTGTCTGTGATTTAAACAGGCTACTTGGCCTTGTCAAACACATGCATCCATTGGGCCCACTTGAGCCACGTGACATGGGTTTCCAATATATTTGAGCACAATTCTTTCAGTGTTATGGCATGTCTGGGTGATGGCCAGCTACCTCCGTCTAGTACCCAGATTTCAGTCGCAGTGTTTTTTAACTGGCCACCTGGTGGAGCAGCACTCCGTTTCCGTAAGTCAATCCTTTTTACAATCCTAAAGTATTTCCACTTCTCTTTATTGTTTATTGAATATCCACTCGATGCTTCACAACTGTAGGAACATTCACAAATTGTGCGATGCATTGTGAGTCACAAAAAGGGGGGGCAGCCCTTTCCCACTCCATCTCCTTGAAGATTGTAAGGGCCCCCAATGTGTTCACTGCAGCTCAGAATGACAAATGCAAACCCCACAGCACCTTTGCACATTCTGAAATGTAACTTTACCTTCTGCACAGGCATCTGCATTGGACAGGGATCACTTTGTAAATACAAGGCAAGCACCCTGTTGCTTAAACATGATGGTGAGGAGTTTGATAAGTGTGCTTTCAGTCTGAACGTTTTTACGCTTTTGCACCCATCGCCATGTACTCTTTTGCGTCTGGAAAGGTGTCCACGTCATAAGTTGGATACATGATGTGGTGTCAGACATGGTTTCTGGGCCGAATAACTTTCAATATGCTTTACTTGCGGTGTCATGATTATTGATTAACATCAATGATTAGACTTTTCCTTTCTCTTAGGTGCTCTGCTCCCATCTATTGATGTCCTTCAGATTAGCCATTTCAGTTTTTTTTAATTCTCTGCCTGCTCTCTTGAGTGGTTCATGTGCTTGCTTGATTAAACCTGTCATCTGTTGACTTCACACAAAAAACAAATTACATTTTCTCAGCAAATGTAAATTGGTACTTTCTCCTCTAATTATACGAGACATAACAGACTTCTCGTCACAATGTCTGCAATTTGTTGTCACCTTTATTTGACAAGTAGGCCTGCTTTTCACATTAGGGCCCAAAATTTAAATATAACAGTTTACAATGGCATTATGTCATTGCTTTGACCTAATAGTAATGTCCCTATATGTTTGAGTTTTCTATATTTGCCTGCCATTGTATATTTGTCCTGGCTGTCAGTCTGATAAAAGCGCATATGGCATTGGTAAATTAATTGCCAGTTTTATGGCTTTTCATCTAAACCTTGAAAGCACCACCAGAACGTGTGTGAAAGTAGCGATGAATAAAATAAGTCAAATCGAGGTTTAGATCTAGTTAGTTTGATTGTCGATGATGTTGCACCAAATCACCAAGATATATTCATTAGGCCTGGGTGGTGAACTCCGCTCCGTTTGCGGATTGTGCAGAGTTTTTGCACTCTGAGGAGATCGTGGAGTGCAGAAAACTCAGCTTCTCATAGTGCAGCAGAGTTTTTTTCCCCGCTCGCTAACGGTAAGTTCATGAGCACGAGCTGCAGCTCGGGTAGAATTTCTACCCAAGCCGCAGGAAGACCAGCGTGAACGGCAGTTCGCACTGCATTCTGCACCTTGCTGAACGTCGCTGAGTTTTATTGGCACTTCGCTGAGTTCCACGTAGCATAACTCAGCGAACTACACCTAGGCCTGATATTCATAGTTCTTTTCATTTTAATTTAAATAAAACATTAAAGAATTCAAATTAAGTTCTGTAGGAAAGTGGCTCTATATATACTGCACCAAAGTAAGGTAGTGTGTGTTTAGAGTCCACAGCTCCCCAATGGTAAGGCAGAGGCTAAAGTTAGATATAACCTTACTCTCTAAAGTGGTAGCTTGGTCGAGCAGTAAGGCAGTATCAGAGGACAATGTAAAGCATTTGTTGCACACACTCAGTCAGCAAGTGGTCTCACACACTCAAGAACTGAACTCTAGGCCAATTGTTGGTATAAAAATATGAGGGCATATCAGCAAGATCCGGCGATAAAATTATCGCCGTTTTAGCGGCAGGAAACTGCCGCTAAAACGGCGATAATAAGCTTGCTAATATGCGTTATAGAATTCAATAGAAGCCCAGGTTAGATGTCCTGCACATCTAACCTGGGCTCTATTGGAATTCTATAACGCATATTAGCAAGCCTATCATCGCCGTTTTAGCGGCAGTTTCCTGCCGCTAAAACGGCGATAATTTTATCGCCGGTCTTGCTAATATGCCCCATAGTTGTTTTATTTTAGAACCACAAGATGTATCAAAATATACTTTCTCAGAATGGGTTCCCTTGTTTAAACACTTTTCAAATAGGCAATAGACTCTTTGATGACAGTAGTCACAGTTGTTGCAAGAGGCAACACAATTTCAAACACAATGCAACATTGAGCTCAATGGAAAGTTTTAGTTAAATGCAATTAATTACTTTGTGGATTACTTTTCTAACCACAGGACTGGGACACTTCCTGTAAACAGTTAAGTAAAAGCGTTTTGGTTATAGTAGTGATTTTTGAGGAATATTATTGTATTTCAAAAGTTGACACTTAGAAACGTTTCTGGGTAAAATTACCAATGTTATCCTATGGAAGAAAATGCAGTTTGCAAGCAAAGTATGTTTACGTTACTTTTGTAATCCAGTGCTGGGTTCTCAGGTTCAGCACTGGGATATCTATCTAAAACAGGCAAGTAATTACGCTTGTATCGTTGGCACGATTTTTAAAGAATATTTGTAAGATTCAGAAATCGACACTTAGAAACTTTTTCAACAAAAAGCAGGCAATGATATCATATGGAAGGAATTTCAAGTTACTGGTAAGTACTGTTAAAATTACTTTTCAGGGTCAGTACTGGACTAAAAGATGCAGTACTGAGGTCTCTCCTGATAACTGGTGAGTAAATCGGAATTCGTTACTGTTGTGATTTTTAAGCAATATTTTGGTATTTCAAAAGTGGACACAGAAGAAATTTCACAGAAAACCAGTCAATGGATCCCTATGGAAGAAAATTGAGTTAGCGGTAAGTAACGTTGTGATTACTTTTTCAGGGTCAGTGCTGGGCACCAAGATCCAGCACTGGGATCTCTCCTAATAGCAGGTGAGTATTTCCGTTGCTACTCTCGGTTGATTTTAGGTGAATATTTTAAAGTTTCAAAACTCCACACAGAAGAATTTCCAAGTGAAACCAGTCAATGTTACCCTATGGAAGAAAAGTGAGTTATCGGTTTTTGGGTAAGTACTCGCCTGGCAGAGTTAAGGTTCTGGGCATAGACTCAGGGGTCCCCCAGGGTCAGGTATGTACAGTTGTTACACCCTCAGCGGCACAGGGGCGGCCGGGTGCAGAGTGAGTAGGCCCAATGTTATCCTAAGGCAGGCAGGGGGCCTCGGGTTGGTGGCTGCTGGCAGGCAGGCCACTCAGCTGTGGGAGCAACGCTCCTGGTCACTTACTCAGGGCAAGTGGGGAAGTCGAACAGGGTAGTGGGTGCACCCTCAGCGGCACTGGGGCGGCCGGGTGCAGTGGGCTTTTGGGCCATCGGACGCCCAATGGTTTTCAATGGGAAAGCTGCGTGACAAACAAAGGCTGCAAGCTCGGGGACGGTGATCCTTCAGGTGCTACCACCACTTCGAGAGGTAAGTTGGGGAGCTGTAGGAAGGGTAGGCACCCAGGAGTTGGGCACAGGAGGCCATGGGGCGTCGGGTGCAGCGGTGTCTTTAGGCGTCGGAAATCTTACCCTCGGCTGGTCGCGGTTGGAGGGGGCCCAGGTTCTGAGGCTGCAGGCGTCGTCAGGATCATCGAGGAGGGTCCTTGGGTGCTGGATTCTGGGTCACAGTTGCCGGGGGGACGTCCTCGTGGTCTTTGTCCACTCAGGCACAGGCCGGGCTTGGCGGGTGCAGAGTGTGCTGGATTTGCGGTTCCTGGCTGGCACCAGGGATAGGTTACTTGCTTTTGAGCAGTACCACTGCTCGTGGGAGTCCCAGGTAGTTAGAGTCACAAGGCAATCAGGTCCTCCGGGGTTCTTGAGGTTGCTGACCACTGGAGACGCCGGGGTTTAGCAGGAGCAGGTTCGAGGGTCGACAGGCCGGTAGTGCTGGGGCCAAAGCAGTTGGTGTTGATCCAGCGGTAACAATAAAAATAATTTCTCCTAGATACTTTGGTCATCCAGGGGCAACATATTCTTCTAACACACACACACTATATCCATATGGCGGTGGGGCCCATAACACCGCATATTCATTCACTTACTCATTTATTCCCTGGATTTCCTTCGTCAATAACCTAGGAGAAGAAAATGATTCGCTGGAAGGAGTCGGGATACCTCTTTTAACATGACATAACGTTTCTCATTTGCTTAAAGGTATTCCGCTCATTGGTCGATGGACCAACTAGTAGGAATCAGTTGATGGTGATTAAGACCAACTCAATCACAATAAACTCTTTACCATTTACTTTAATCATTGAGTTAAAGAATCACTGAGTCATTTGTTTAAAGAATATTAAAGTTTATGTAAAATTTTGAAGCATGAAAGAAGTTTAAGTTTATTATTCAGATCCTTACATTTATTATCATTATATGAATAAACTGTTATTAATAATGCATATCGATTAGACGGAAAATAAAGTTATCATAGCAAAACTCTAAATGAAAGATCTATCTGTCTTGGGAAAATCTAATAGTTCTAAATAAAGTTAATTAGGAATAAAAAGATTCTCAAAAACAGCATCTTATACTCAACTGGAAAATAAAAATAGCAGCAGAAACTTCAGCTCGTCAGCATCAGCAACCGCGATGTTTCCCATCTACAGCATCTAACTTCTTCTGCGTCTACATCAACAGCTCCTCCAACAGCTTCCCAACATCTAACTCCGACAGCTAACCCCTCCCACCAAGAGTAGGTCTTCTTATACCCTAATTCTAGCTTACTAAATAAAAATGTTGCATCTCCATTGCGTGATTCTTTCCCATTGGTCAAACTCAGATTCATATACATTTTAATCAAACTTCCTGGTCTTAACCAGTTCCTTGTGGAATGTCCATGCTTGCATCGTTTCCCACAGTTCATGTCATTGCTCATCCGCTTCGATCAGTCCAATTTGTATCTTTTTCTGCTACATTTTAGCATTAACAGTTCCGTCTATTGATTCAGTTTGGCTTCTCACGCTTCTTGCTGATCATCTTGGCACACATCTGCTCAGAAAGGTCACAATAGCCTTGACCATACTTCCATCTTAGCCTCTCAGCACCAGCACGTGATCATCCTTTTCCCCAGCTTCTCTCCTCTATCACATGGTTCTCTGCTCATGCGCACTCTAGCAAACGGCGGCCATTTTATATCGCTGCTTGATAGGCCTAAGCGCACTATTTTCAAAGATAAACAAAATATTGTTAAAACAGAGAAATATAACCCTTTTGTTTCCCTCCCGTCTTCTATGTACCCCAATTAGGTATTACCTAGCAAAAAGCAACATATAAAGCCGTCCCTTACTTACCATCGCTTTATTTTGCAACCACACGTTTTATTTAAAAGCACAGATCATGCATTTATTATTTTATTAGTATGCGATTATTAAGTTATGTTGGACACGTAAACAATTATAAGTTAATTATTTTGCACGTGGAATAGCGTGTTACCATTAACCCTTCACATGTAACATACATTGTTGGTTATTTACTTAAACGAACATGTTTATTAATTATTTTATGAAAAATATTAGGAGGTTAAAAAATTTTCATTTACCCTGCTCCATCAACTCCCCCTCTGGTGATTTTTAATATCACCACAAAAACCCAAGTTATACTTCTTCTTCAGACAGCATATATCTTTTATCCTTTTGCTCTTGTTAGTTTACACATCTGTATCCATTTCAACTTGTCTCTTCGTTTTCTTGTACATGTTTTCTTTTATTTCTTCTAACTCTATTTCACCCATTTCTCTCTCTCTCTCCTTGTTTATTCTGCTTTCTTTTTCTATCTTACTCTGTCTTCTTCTTTTCTTTATACATGTTATTATAAGTTTCATCACTAAAATTATTATTATTATCATGGTTGCTATTATTATAACTTTCCCTATCATTAATCTACTCATTCTTGTTAACCAATTTACTACTGAAGAAAACCCTTTACCAAGTTTTCCCAAGGCACTTTCAACCTCCAGTGGAACTAATTCTTTGTGCAAATTTGTAATATTTGTTATATACTTTTGTATATTTTCACTTTTATCTGGAATGTAAGTGCAACAATGTTGGACTTTCAGCATTCCACAGACTCCACCCTCTTTTGCCAAAAGAATGTCAAGGGCAAGTCGATTTTGCATCACCATAGCTCTCATGGCAACCATCTCGGTATTTACCATCAAGAACCCTCCAGCAGTATCTGTAGATAAACGATCTACTACTGTGGATAATTTCCGAATTCTAAATGCATTCAAAGATATTCCCACTGCTGGTATCAATGCTCCAAAAATATCACCTACTATTTCTGAAAAACTTTCCCTTCTCCTACGTGTAAAGGTATTTATCATTTTGTACGTTCCTTTTTCTTTTCTGTCCATATGAAAAATCTTTGGAAAGACCAGGCCTATATAACATGACCCATACCAATGGTCTGGTAACCTATAATAAGCCCTATTTCCACAAACATAATAGATCCCTGGAAATATTGGATCTTTTCCCCCTTTGAATCCCCATCCACCTAAAATGTGATAATTGTCATGGCAAATACTGGAACCTACAAAATAATTATCATAGACTGTCTTATTTCTTCTAATGCACAACCTTCCCTGTTGAGGCCAATCCAGAGTCATAGCTGCATTTGTCTTTTTCTTGTCATGATTGTCTTCCTCAAACGCCCAAAGAGGTGTTTTTGTCTCTTCTATCACTTCTCTTTGAAATTTCACTCTTCTCTCTTCAACCATCTCTAAAAATACTTTTTCTTCCTTCTTTAACTCACAGGTAAGGTTGTTTTTAACTATATTCTCTAATGTTAAAATCTTATCTTCTAAAAAATATTCACCAAACATTTTTCCCGGTTTTATTTTGTCTAGTTCGGGAACTACAGAAACGTTCGCAAAAATCTTATCTATGTCAGTGTAATAATATTCTAATCTACCTGTTTTATAAAATAAACTTGCTAAGACACTACATGTTATTCCATACGTTAAAGGGAGGTGATGATAAGTCACACCCTTTGTTACAGATGCAGGCAACTGCATACAAACATAGCAATCTCTTACATCCATTGTTTCTACGTATTCATATAATAATTTAGTAAAAACATTTTTAGAAAAATCTGTTATTGATTTATCCTGGTGTAATTCTGCACTACTTCTTAAAATAAATGGTTCTTGAGTGTTAGCTCCCTTTTCTTTCTCAGTGTTATTTGTTGTTTCTACTACAGCTAAACTTATTGGAATAGTTATTGCTAAAACCACCCATATTGTCATTAATAATCCTGTACAAAAACAGCACATCTTACACCATCTACTTAGAAATTCACATTTACTTTTTCTATTTCTAGTATTCTCCATATTTGTTTATAGCCTTAATTATTTATTTTTCAGAAAATTGTGTCACTACACCTCAGAAAATGACTTATTCGCCACTCTGTACTCCAATGTTTGGTCTTTGCTTAGTACTTTCTTTAATTCTTCTCAGAATTCTTTCTTTGTCATATCCGGTAGAAATTTGTCAGATCCAGTGTTTTGTCAAATCCAGTAGAAATTGTCAAAATTGTTCAAGTTTGTTGCACTTCACCTTCACCCATTAGGTTCCTTGGCTCTGGGTTCTCGTGAGTGTTCTTTTCTTCCTTGTAATCAGTCAAAGCAAGATACAACCATTCAGGTGATCTATACTTTGCATTCACCTTCTTTATTCTTTTCTTTTTCTGCAATTGTTTTCCACCTTGTTTTCCTTGCTCTTTCTGACTTGTTATTTCATTCACTTGTTCAGCACTTTTTCCACCTAACCTTATTATTCTGTATCTTAATTTTCTTACTTCGTCGGGCCAATTGTCTCCTTTTCTTGGCTTTTTTGCCTCACTTCCTTTTTCTCCTCTTTCTGTTTTCCAATTTCTTTTTCTTGACTCTAGTCTTGTGTTTCTTTCTTCTCCACTTTCTTCAGACTCTGTTTCAAATTTTTCGTTATTATCTCTTATTTTGAAACTTATAATTTCATCTTCCTCCTCTACTTGTGGTTCTTTTCTTTCTTTCCTTCACCTATTTCTGTCCCTCCTCGAGGTTCTTCCGAATTTGTGTCAGTCTCTCTATCTGCTTCTAAATTTCCCAGTTCTTTTGTTTGACTATTTGTCCCTATTGCTCCTCGGGGTTCTTCCGAATTTTCTACTTTTCTGCTTGAAACTCTCCCTTTTTCATCTATTAATATTATTTCCGAAGGATTCTCACCACAACTTGTACTTGGTTGCTCACTATTATTATCTTCCGGCTCAGTTTCTTCTCTTATACTTTCCAATTTCCAATCTCTCTTTTGAATTTCTTCGCAATCTGAATGATCTGTATCAGATTCTGAACTGGTATCTGATATTTCCAGATGTCGACTTACTGGTCGATCTTCAAGTTCTGGAACTTCAGCTATTTCCTCTACTTCTTCAGTCGTTGTACTTGTAGTTGGGTCTTCCAGATGTCGACTTACAGGTCGATCTTCAGGTTCTGGCACCCTGTTTCTTTCTTCTTCTGCTTCTGATGCTGAACTGTTATCCAATGCTTCCAGATGTTGACTCACATGTCGATCTTCAGGTTCTGGAACTCTGATGGTGTGACTGGCATGTACCCAGTGTTTCACTCCTGCACACTTGACCTGCAGTGGTTGTCACCAAGATCACTTGTCGTGGTTCGTCCCAGCGAGGAACCAAACAGTTTCTTCTCCTGTGGACTTTTATGCGGACCCAATCTCCTGGATTCAAGTCGTGAGCTGGTTTTCTTTCAAGAGTGGTCGCATCCGGTCCAACCTGATGAAACACAGAACGCACCACATCAGCCAATCCTTTGCAATAATCCAGCACTAGATCATCAGCTATAGTCAGTAGTTTGTTGACAGGTACTTGTGCTTGTCTCATTGCTCGTCCCATAATTATCTCATGGGGACTGAGTCCAGTTTTCCTACTTCTCATTGTCATTAAAACTAATGGCAAGGCATCTGGCCATTTGAGTCCTGTAGCTTGACACATTTTTCCTAACCTGTTCTTGATTGTTCCATTTACTTGTTCTACGATTCCAGAAGCCTCTGGTCTGTATGCACAATGCAGTTTCTGTTTAATACTGAGTGCTTCACAAATCAGTTTAACTAGTTCATTTTGGAAATGTGTTCCTCTATCTGTTTCAATCGTTACTGGAAAACCATACCTCGGAATGAATTCTCGCAGCATAAGTTTTGCTACCGTTATCCCATCATTCCTTCTGGTTGGGTATGCTTCCACCCAACGGGAAAACAAACAGATGACCACTAGGACATATCTTAGTCTGTTGCAAGGGGGCATTTCAATAAAATCCATTTGCATTCTAGTGAACGGATCTCCTTCTCGTCCTATTGTTCCTAGACTCACTACTGTCTTTCTTCCTGGATTTATCTGTTGACAAATAAGACATCTTTGACAAAGACTCTCAGCTATTGCTCTGAATTTTGGATTATACCATGTTTGTCTAAAAAGTCTGATCATTGAATCTCTCCCAATATGGGCTTGTCCATGGTACATCCGTGCCATGTCAGAAATCATGCTATCAGGCATAACTGGTCTTTCATCTCTGTAAACCCAAACACCATTTTCTTCATGTTTTCTACATCCTGGGCCTGATTCACAGAACTAACTTACGTCAAAAACGTAAAGTTAGTACTTTTTGGTATTCACAGAATACACTTACTCATTTTGGTATTCACAGAATGAACTTACTCATTTCGGTATTCACAGAAGTTAGTAGTCCTAACTTTAGGACTCCTAAATGCCTTCTGTGAATACCGAAAGTCTTAAAGTTAGGATTTTTCTCAGTTTAGGAGTAGTAAAGTTAGGAGTCCTAACTTTACTACTCCTAAACTGAGAAAAATCCTAACTTTAAGACTTTCGGTATTCACAGAAGGCATTTAGGAGTCCTAAAGTTAGGAGTCCTAACTTTACTACTCCTAAACTGAGAAAAATCCTAACTTTAAGACTTTCGGTATTCACAGAAGGCATTTAGGAGTCCTAAAGTTAGGACTACTAACTTCTGTGAATACCGAAATGAGTAAGTTCATTCTGTGAATACCAAATGAGTAAGTGTATTCTGTGAATACCAAAAAGTACTAACTTTACGTTTTTGACCTAAGTTAGTTCTGTGAATCAGGCCCCCTGCTTTTATCCATGTATCTTTTTCCTCATCATCTGCAGCTTCCTGTAACTGTCTCACCTCATCCCATGTCTCAACAGCGTTAGTAAAAAGCAAAGGACAAGAAATATGCTCTCTTTCTCGCCTCTTGTTTAAAGAAACCACATTCTTCGCACAATACTGTGCAATCTCATCGGCATATTTATTACCAACAGTTATGTAGTCTTCTCCGTTTTTATGTGCTTTGCACTTCACCACAGCGATCTGTTTAGGCAGCTGTATCGCCTCAAGTAATTTTTTCACAAAATCTCCGTTTCTAATGGGTGTTCCTGCAGACATCAAGAAACCCCTTTGTGACCAAATCTGACCAAAGTCGTGCACCACTCCAAATCCGTACTGGCTATCTGTCACAATCGTAACCCGTACATTTCTTCCCAACTTGCATGCTTGAGTCAGAGCTATCAGTTCTGCGACTTGGGCAGACCGTATCCCTTTCAGACAAGATGCTTCCATTACAGTTGCTACTCTGCAAACTGCATATGCTGCACTTAGAACTCCATCACTCGTTCTCAAACATGAGCCATCCACAAACAGAACATAATCTGATTCTTTTAAGGGCTCATCTCGTATGTCAGACCTTGGTTTTGTACAATATTCAAGCACATTCAGACAATCGTGATCTACTTCATCCAGTTCAATTATACTTTCTTCATCTGGTAATGATGTCGAAGGATTTACATTCATACATCTATCAATGGTCACATTATCTGCACTCAAAATTACTTTTTCGTACCTAGTCAGCCGACTATGTGTCATGTATTGGGTTTTCGTTCTTGTCAAGAGAATTTCCACAGAATGGGGAACATATGCTCTCAGTGGATATCCCATCACTATGCCTTCACTCTGTTCCAGACTCACACAAGTAGCAGCAACTGCTTTCAAACATCCAGGCAACGCTTTCGCTACAGGGTCTAAAACAGCTGAAAAATATGCAGTTGGTCTTTTCATAGTTCCATGTCTCTGTACCAAAACTGAAAATGCACATCCATCTCTTTCACTGCAATACAGCTCAAAATCCTTCTCATAATCAGGCATTCCCAACGCTGGGGCCTCACACAATTTCTTCTTCAGCTGTCTGAATGCTTTCATTTCTTCATCATTTAATTCAAAAGGATCTTTAACATCCTTCTTTGTCAGTTTTTGCAACGGTTTAGCAATCAGCGAAAAACCACTTATCCATTGTCGACAATATCCAACCATTCCCAAAAACATTCTTACCTCTCTTTGCGTCATTGGAGCTCTCATTCCTTGAATCATTTTTATTCTTTCAGTCGTTACCTTTCGCACTCCTTTCTCAATTTTATGCCCTAAATACTGGACTTCTTGTTGACAAAACTGCAATTTTGAAGGGGACACTTTATGTCCTCTTTTTGCTAAATGATTCAGTAAAGCAATTGTATCACTGACACATGCTTCCTTCGTTTTTGATGCCACCAGTAGGTCATCAATATACTGCACCATTACTGATTTTTCTGGCATTTTTAAGTCTTCCAATGATTTCTTTAGAATCTGATTAAATATTGAGGGACTCTCTGTGTACCCTTGAGGAATTCGGCACCATGCCAAAATACGCTCTCCGAACCTAAATGCAAATAATGTTTGGCTATCTGGATGCAATGGTATAGAGAAAAATGCATGACATAAATCAATTACTGTATACCATTCTGCTTCATGTGGAATTTGGTATAGAATCTGTTGGAACTGGGGTTACCGAGTCCGACACGGTAGCATGGCGCGAAGCGGGGAAGGCATGCGAAGGCAATGTGTAAGGCAGTTGTGCAGCACACTCTTACTCTGACTCAGAAATGCGGACGCAATAACATGACACCACACCAGGCTTGTGTATTTAAAATCAAGATCTTTTATATATAAATTAAGTTGGCATCAGATGAGGCAGATTAATTCAGATCTACATTCAAATTCATTGCATTACTCAACTGGTGCACATTTTAAATAAAGCATCATAGCTCATCAACATTGTAGGCCACTAAGAGGCCGCAGGAATTATCTCCTACCCGTAGCACTTAATAATGATCTCAAGGTACGTTAATAAAACAGGGGCCTAGACATGCAGTTCACTTTAGCATACTCAATTACTTAAAAGAAGGCTTTTCACTTTACATTTAAATAGGCCTACATTAATCTAGGCGCGCCCACATTCAGTACAGTGGGCGTCGCAATTCCAGTACACCTGTAACATGAAACACTTCAACTCTTGGCGGTGTACACTTCAGCTCACTTCAATTAAACACTTTCCCCCTGTGGTAAAGACTTAGCAGTTAAAAGCATGGCCTAGGCAGTAATTACAATAGGCATCTGCAATAAGTTATTAAATACTGTAGGGAACCCCTCAACATGTCCAGTATCCTGGGGCTTCTATGACCCTTAGGGGTTAACTCCAGGCTAGGCCCACTCCTCTCCGGGGCCTCGCCTCATGGGGAAAGTTTACACAATCAATTATGGGGTTAATGGTGGCCCCCGGCCCCCAGTGGCGTTTTGTGGGCCCTAGGGGCCTCCTGGGCTCACCTGTTGCTGGTTTGTTGGTCGCGCTTCTTGAGCGACTGGCACTCCCCCAGGCCCGGCCCGTGTTCTAGAGGGCGGGGCCCGGTCGGGGTACCTCGGCCTTCAGGCTGGACTGTCGGGACGTTGCGGGGGCCGGTATCACCTTCCTCCGGCCCCCGGGATCAAGGAATGAAGCTGCGGCACGTTGTGGGGGCCGGGATCACCTTCCTCCGGCCCCCGGGATCAGGTAGGGACTGTGCGCAGGCTCAGGGTCGCGGGGGAAGGGAGCGGGAGCCGGCAGTCCTCTCCGGCCGGCTCCCCGTCTCCCTCTGCACGGCCGGGGCTCTTCCTGGGCCTCCGTCGGCGCTGGGGGGCGTGACCGGGGCCGGCGCCCAATCGTTGCGCGGCCTTCCTGGGGGCGCGGCCGGCGTCCCCGGCTCCTTGGAGACGGTGTCAGCGGGGCCTGGAGGCCTCGTTGGTCGCACTAAACCGCGAGGGCGATTTCTTTGGCCGCGATGGCGGCGGTGGCAATTTCTTCGGCCGCGACGGCGGCGCTGGCAATTTCTTCGGCCGCGACGGCGGCAATGGGGCCCAGGGCCCCGTGGCAACAACTTGGGGGCAATATATAGAGGCTTCGGTGAGGGCGCGGACGGCGCACCTCACCACAGATACTTGAGGGGCTTCCCTCACCTCAGCGCTCCCTTCGGTGAGGGCGTGACGGCGCACCTCACCTCACGGCACTTCTCCTCAGGCGGCCGCGGCCGCGGCGGTGATCTCCACACAAGGTCAGTGACCTGAGGGGTGACAGAAAGCAGGGCGCACCAGCAGCCTGTGGGCAGGGCTGACTGGAAAAGTACTTGGGGGCAGCCCAGCAGCAGGCAGGAATAGTGAGGGGGTGAAGGTCTAGCGCTTCAGGGTACGGCGCTTTACCTGGTGATCCCCAGTTGGGCAGTTTAGGCTTCAGGCCTGGCTGGACGGTCAGGCCTCCTCAAATTAAGGTGTCTTGCGACTGCTCCAGCTTGGTTGCTTCTTAGGCGCTTCTGGTTAGGAGTTTCTTGTCAGAAGTTCCTTATTATAAGTTTCTTGTCAAAGTTTCTTGTCAGAATTTTCTTGTCATGAGGGGTGGGAATGAGTTGGTGGTCTGGGAGTGCTTGATGTTCCTCCCCGCACGCTGAAGGTGGTTCCCTGGGTCCCCTCACACTGGGCAAGGTCAGTGGGTGGTGGGCGTTCCTCAGCTATCTTACTACAGCAGGGCCTCAGCCCTGTCAGCAGCAGTTGTGTAGGTCTCCCCCCTAGGCCCTAAAGCCTATACTCCGGCGGAGGTTCTCCCAGGTTCAGTGGTGCCTCATCAACTGACTAGAAAGTTTTCCCTCCAAACCTTTTATACCCCTAGGTCAGGTGACCCTCTCAAAGGCGGCAAAACCTAACTCCTCCCACAGCCCGGAAGGTTCTGGAACCTTCTACATGCCTGGCTATGTGGCCCAGAGGAGGGGACGGAATGGATACTGTATCCTTATGTCCCAGCCTGACCCTGGCTACTAGTGTGTATGCGTGTAAGGCCCCTCTGCAGTAGCAGGGGCCTGTGGCAGCCATCTTGAGTGAGAGAGAGCACCTGCACCTCAGCACTGGCTAGCAGTGGCAAGGCGCCCAGAGACCTAGGTCCAGTAAAAATATAATGGCAAAAATGAGGCGCAAAAGGGAAAAAAACAGGGCAAGACCACCCTAGGGCTGACAGGTCTAACACGCGTCCCCCAGCCGAAAGAGGGAGAGCTTCCCAACCTCTAGGGAGTTCTCGTCGCTAAGGCGGAAAAACCGGGAGAGACCGTCAGCGTTGGCGTGGTCTACACCGGGTCGATGTTCCACCCGAAAGTCCATCCCCTGGAGGAAATGGACCACCTCAACAACTTGGGGTTTTCGCCTCTCATCTGCATGAGCCAGCGAAGGGGTCTGTGGTCGGTCTGGATCAGGAAGTGACAACCAAAAAGGTATGGCCTCAACTTCTTTTCAGCCCAAACCACAGCAAAGGCTTCTCGTTCGATGATACTCCACCGCTGTTCCCGGGGGAGTAGTCTTCGGGAAATGAAGGCCACTGGCTGGTCTTGGCCATCGTCATTCAGCTGCAAGAGCACAGCTCCTATGCCATGCTCAGAAGCGTCTGTCTGCACGATAAATTCCCGTCCAAAGTCTGGACTCCTAAGCACCGGTGCGGTGCACATTGCACGTTTGAGGGTTTCAAAGGCTTCCTGGCAGGCAGCCGTCCAGATGACTCTGCGTGGCTGCTTCTTTGAAGTCAATTCCGTCAATGGGCCCACGATGGTTCCATATCCCTTGACGAACCGGCGGTAATACCCCGTGAGGCCGGGAAAAGCTCGGACCTCTGTTTGGGTCTTGGGGGGCTCCCAGGCCAAGATGGTTTCAATCTTGGCTTGGAGGGGTTGCACCTTACCTCCGCCCACCAGATGTCCCAGGTACACGACAGATCCCTGTCCAATCTGGCACTTGCAGGGGCCTGTGGCAGCCATCTTGAGTGAGAGAGAGCACCTGCACCTCAGCACTGGCTAGCAGTGGCAAGGCGCCCAGAGACCTAGGTCCAGTAAAAATATGGTGGCAAAAATGAGGCGCAAAAGGGAAAAAAAACAGGGCAAGACCACCCTAGGGGTGACAGGTCTAACAGAATCACAGCAGGGTTCGGTACTATTGGGCAACAAGGCACAGCGATTTTGTTTATCTTCCTCAGATCCTGTACTATTCTATATGTTCCGTTTGGCTTTTTCAGTCCCATTATTGGTGAATTACATGGACTGCTCATGATTTCTTTTAAAATCCCTTGTTCAATCATTTTATTTATTACTGGCATTATTCCTTCAATTATTTCTGGTGTCGATTTATACTGGGGCGTATTTGGGTAACTCGCTCCTTCTTTCACTGTTATTTTTACGGGATCTACTCCTTTCATTAATCCTATATCTTCTCCTGTGAAGTCCCACACGTCTTCTTTTACTGTATTTTTTAATTCAATTGGGATCTTCTCTGCATCAAATACAGGGAACAAATCAGTTATTTCTGGTTCTAGATTCACCATTGTCATTTTATACAGCACATCTTCATCTGGGGTCTGAAATGCAATTCCGTCCGGGGTACAATAGATAGTGCAGTTCATCTTGCACAACAAATCGCGTCCTAAAAGGTTCACAGGACTACAATCGCATACCACAAATTGGTGCATTTCACTAAAAGGACCAATTCTTACCTCCACTAATTTAGTAAGAGGCGTCTTGATTTGCTGATTAGAGACTCCAATTACTTGGATATGTTCACCTGAGAGAGGAAGGTTTGGAATTTCCACTGACCTAACAGTAGAACGGGTAGCTCCAGTGTCGACAAGGAATGTTACATTTGCACCATTCACTTCTCCATCCACAAATGGACCAGACTGATCTACCTCTAGAGTTGCGCCAAGCACGCACTCTTCCCCCTCTCCTAGGCACCGTCATGAGCTCTCATCCGTGTCATCCTCACCCTGTCGTAACCAATACTGAGGAATTGCAGCTGCTCGTGGCAACTGTGTTACCTGTTCTCCTCCGTAGAATCCTGTTTCTGCACTGTATTTCTGTTGGTTAACACTCTTGGGAAGTGGTGGTTGTGGCACCTGACCTTGTTGAGTAACTACCTCACTCTGCACCTGTGAATTTAATGATTGATTTTCCACATTAGGTTTCGGAGGAAACTTACACTCGTTTCTCCAATGTCCTAGCTTTCCGCAGTTGTGGCATGGCCACTTTTTCTTTGCCTCATCTATGCTCATTTGCCCTTTTCCTTTACCTATATTAGGTTGAGATCTAACCTGTCCTGTTTCATTTCCAGTATTATTCAATTGAGCTTCTTGCTTCTCTGCAACTTTCACCTGTGCCCACATGGCCTTTTCTTTCAATTTACGCTGTCTACTCTCAATATCATCACTGCAATACTTAGCATACCTCAAAACCTCATCCACGGTGCTATTCTGCCAACAAATCATATGCTGCTTAATCATTTCACTTATCTCTGGTTTCAATCCATATACAAATCTATATACAAAATGACTCATATCCTTCTCATTTAGTGTCTCATAACCACTATACTGTTTGAAAACTAACAACAGCCTTTCATAATAAGCATGCACCGATTCTTTACTTTCCTGTGTTGTTCTGTCTATTTTCACCCAATCTGTTTCTTTAGGTGGAATCTTATTTTTCAAAAAGGTAATTACTTGGTCGTACTTCCTCATCACTACTGGTCCTGGCGCTCCTGTTTTAGGATCCCTTGGATATTCTACAGTTGGCCAATCAATAGTAATCTTACATTCCGTCCACAAATCTGCTGGCACTACTATATCAAACAATCCATCCAAGTCTATCCACAACACTTTGGAAACTTTCACAAATCTCTCCACTTGTCTGTACCATTCTACTGGCTTTTCTCTCAACTTCGGGAAGTCATTTGTAAATGACAGTATATCCTGTCTAGTCCATGGAACATGCACATAACTACCACCTGGAGTTTCTCTCATCTGGTATTCTCTTACAACTGGTTCCTTATCTGTCACTGCAAAAGCCAAAGATGCTTTATCTGTTGTTTTCTCATTCTTTTTCGACCACCTGTTTCTCCATCTATCCACATCACCCCATTTTCTCAATAAAACAATTAACTCTTTTATTTGTGTCAATCTTCCTGCCGTGTTCAAGTTTTCTATATCTTTTTCACAAAAATCTACTCTGTATGGTTTCTGCAATGTTCTCACTTTTACAAACTCCACTCCAAATTCACTTGCCGTCTCTTCTAACTTGTCATGTAAATTTCTAGCTCTCCATGTAAGACTTTTGCACAAAAACATAATCTCATCATCCTGATAATTCTTTAATTTTTCCGTACCAATTGTTCCTAAAATCAATTCTTCCATGTCTATTTTTAACCTAATTACATCTAATGGTTTCACTTCCGTTTCTTTTGTTTTTAACGCTTTCATACATTCATTTAACTCATCTGGAGTCGGACCTATAGGCGTACTATTTAATTCTATCCAATTGCTACTTCTTTCTGGTGTCCCTGATGCAGACTCCGTTACCATAGGCATTCTCCTAACCTCATTCTCATTTATCGTCAAATTAGTAGGTGGACTTGGTCTATAGGTACTAGCCAAATTATGTGCACCTTCATTATTTAATTCCATCCCTTCTCTTTCCCTTTGCAAATGTGAATTCATGGGAATCACTAAAGAACGTTCATCAATTTTCTGATTCTCAAATACTGGTATTACTGGACCTATTGTCACTGGTACAGTTACAGCTTCCATGTTTTTTGTCAATGCTCTTATTTTCTCAGTCAGTTCTCTTGTTGTTTTTGCTAATTCAGTTGCATTGTCACTTTCTATCTCTTCATTTTGTGAAGTTTTTAATTGATCTTGTGACCTATTTGTCTCAACTCTTCTTTCGGGATTTTTATTCCTCCCAGTTTCCATTGGCGGTGCATTAGGTGTCACCACCGCAGAAATCTGTTGGTATGGAGGTGGGTTTCTGTTTAAAATATCTTCCAGCAATTCATCATCCGTTTCACTACCTCCATGCACATACCTTTCTTTCCCTACATGTTTCTTTTTCTCTGTACACTTTCTCTTTGCTTCTTCCTCAACTGTAAACGCTGGAAACAAACCTCCTGTCATGTTAGCACATCTCCAACGCTTTATTCTGTCCTCATGATTTACTCCCCATAACCTTCCAGGCACAAACTCATGATTCCTTAATCCTCTGAATCTCTCTCGTTCATACATCTCATCTTCCCATTCCGTTAAAGCTTCAAACTGTGTCGGTCTAGGTCTAGGTTCTAACATTGTCATCTTTTCTCTTAAATTCCGTAATACAGCTACATTAAATGAACCATTTTCAGGGAACGCCAATGCTCCATCATTCTTAGTATATTTCGTCCAATTTTCTAACCATATGCATGTGTGATATCCATATTTCAGCATCATATGTGAAGCTGGCGATTTCGGCGGAGGAATTACTTGTCCCTCTCTAGTCACTACCTTTTTGTCTTTCTTAAAGAAATTCTTAATTTTCGTCATCCATGACGTTTTCTCTCTTTCATACTCATAATACGACACGATTTACAATCGCTTTTTCTCTTCAAACGATCCGCAATTCAACACTGTTCTGTATGCGTTATTTCAACCAATCCTAGCGCGACTCACACCAACACTCCAATCAGAGAGATTTCCTCCTACTGCGCACTGACCAATCCCAGCGCGGCTTTTGTCTACGTCAGTCCTGCTCCTGTTTCCGCGTGACTAGCGCACTGACCAATCCCAGCGCGGCTCTTGTCTACGTCACTACTGCTCTTGACCCCTCCTTTACAAAAATTATCGGCAATTTCTTTTTCAACAATTCTCCGTTAGTTACGACATTTAAAACACATTTCCATTGTCTGATTCGCTAAACCAAAGAGATAGTTTTGACCATTTACACAAGAATTCTGTATTTTCCAGTAGGCAGCGCTTACCTCTACCCTACCACAGAATTATTCAGTTTTGCCAATAAAGTAGCACTTCCCTCTACCTTACCCTTCTTTCAAGCAAACAGTAAACCCGTTTCTCTGGGGATAAAACACATGTGGAGACTATACTGCTCCTGAGAATTAAGGCCAGAGTTTCACAAGAAAACCGATCGCTATTTTACTCACACACCTTTTATACGGAAAATGTCCCTATCATAACACAACCTGTGTTATCACCAATATGAACTCAGACAATGCACTATTCCATGTGACTTCTCTTGCCACACATGTTCTACTTCCTGGAAGCGTGTAAACTTACATATAACATAACGCGACTCAACATAAAGTGTTAGACATGAACTTATCAATAATCAATAATCAATAATCACCAAACTAATCTATAGTAACCATAACTCTGCTACCAAGAAATCTGATCCAGCGGTAACAATAAAAATAATTTCTCCTAGATACTTTGGTCATCCAGGGGCAACATATTCTTCTAACACACACACACACTATATCCATATGGCGGTGGGGCCCATAACACCGCATATTCATTCACTTACTCATTTATTCCCTGGATTTCCTTCGTCAATAACCTAGGAGAAGAAAATGATTCACTGGAAGGAGTCGGGATACCTCTTTTAACATGACATAACGTTTCTCATTTGCTTAAAGGTATTCCGCTCATTGGTCGATGGACCAACTAGTAGGAATCAGTTAATGGTGATTAAGACCAGCTCAATCACAATAAACTTTTTACCATTTACTTTAATCATTGAGTTAAAGAATCACTGAGTCATTTGTTTAAAGAATATTAAAGTTTATGTAAAATTTTGAAGCATGAAAGAAGTTTAAGTTTATTATTCAGATCCTTACATTTATTATCATTATATGAATAAACTGTTATTAATAATGCATATCGATTAGACGGAAAATAAAGTTATCATAGCAAAACTCTAAGTGATCGATCTATCTGTCTTGGGAAAATCTAATAGTTCTAAATAAAGTTAATTAGGAATACAAAGATTCTCAAAAACAGCATCTTATACTCAACTGGAAAATAAAAATAGCAGCAGAAACTTCAGCTTGTCAGCATCAGCAACCGCGACTTTTCCCATCTACAGCATCTAACTTCTTCTGCGTCTACATCAACAGCTCCTCCAACAGCTTCCCAACATCTAACTCCGACAGCTAACCCCTCCCACCAAGAGTAGGTCTTCATATACCCTAATTCCAGCTTACTAAATAAAAATGTTGCATCTCCATGGCGTGATTCTTTCCCATTGGTCAAACTCAGATTCATATACATTTTAATCAAACTTCCTGGTCTTAACCAGTTCCTTGTGGAATGTCCATGCAAGCATCGTTTCCCACAGTTCATGTCATTGCTCATCCGCTTCGATCAGTCCAATTTGTATCTTTTTCTGCTACATTTTAGCATTAACAGTTCCGTCTATTGATTCAGTTTGGCTTCTCACGCTTCTTGCTGATCATCTTGGCACACATCTGCTCAGAAAGGTCACAATAGCCTTGACCATACTTCCATCTTAGCCTCTCAGCACCAGCATGTGATCATCCTTTTCCCCAGCTTCTCTCCTCTATCACATGGTTCTCTGCTCATGCGCACTCTAGCAAACGGCGGCCATTTTATATCGCTGCTTGATAGGCCTAAGCGCACTATTTTCAAAGATAAACAAAATATTGTTAAAACAGAGAAATATAACCCTTTCGTTTCCCTCCCATCTTCTATGTACCCCAATTAGGTATTACCTAGCAAAAAGCAACATATAAAGCCGTCCCTTACTTACCATCGCTTTATTTTGCAACCACACGTTTTATTTAAAAGCACAGATCATGCATTTATTATTTTATTAGTAAGCGATTATTAAGTTATGTTGGACACGTAAACAATTATAAGTTAATTATTTTGCACGTGGAATAGCGTGTTACCATTAACCCTTCACATGTAACATACATTGTTGGTTATTTACTCAAACGAACATGTTTATTAATTATTTTATGAAAAATATTAGGAGGTTAAAAAATTTTCATTTACCCTGCTCCATCAGTGTCTTCCTCTTGCTAGCAGCTGCACGGCAGGTCTTCTTGTTTCTTGATCTTCTTTCTTGTTTTGGAATCTGGATCTGAGGAAGGAAGGTTCAGGGAGCCCTAAATACTGAATTTAGGGGTGGTTACAGGTAGGTAAGGGCAGGGACCAATGGGTCCCTTCCTGGGGTGGGTACACCCCTATTCTGCCACTCTCCAGTGGGAGGGGGGCAGGAGTCTGTCTCTGGTTGGCTGGGTCCCCCCATCCTCAAGATGGCGGGGACTCGAGTTTGTGCCTCGCCTCCTCCACCTTAGGGGTGGAGTTGGCAGAGGTGGGCACAACCCATTTCCTGCCTCTGGTTTCCCGCTGGTTCTCCCACCAGAAGTGGGGGTAGAACCAGTGGGGACCAGTTTGCTGGGAGAAGCAAATGGTCTGGGGAAGCTCAAAAGGCGGAAGGCCTTTGAAGCTTCCCCTGCCCATCCTGGGGGAGGAGGCTTTGGCACCTCGCCCCAGGATGCGCATTGTTTCAGGCCCCTGAGAGCAGAGGCTCTCGACCCAGGGGTCCAGAAACATGTCTGGTGGTGGCAGCCTGGGCAGCCACTCAGTCCAGACACTGGAGGTCGGGTTAGTTTCAGGGGCATCTCTAAGATGCCCTCTGAGGTGTGTTTACATTAAATCCCACACTGGCATCAGTGTGGGTTTAATGTGCTGAGAAGTTTGATACCAAACTTCTCAGTTTTCATTGAGGGCCATTATGGTGCTGTGGAATTTGTAATGACAGACTCCCAGCACCATATACTCTTAATGGCAGCACTGCACTTACAATGCCCAAGAATGGACTTGGGCACTGTAGGGGCACAGGGATCCTGCCTCTGTGCCCTCACCACTGGCATAGTGCACCCAGCTAGAGGGGTGGCTGACCTAGGCCAGGGCAGTGGTTTGTAGGCATGGCACACAGGGATGTGTGCCATGTCGACTCTTCACTTTTGTTCTGCACCAAGACACGCAGCCTGCAAAGGCAGTGTGTGTGTGTAAAGGTACAGGGTCCCTAAGAGTGGCACAACAAGTGCTGCAGCCCTTAGGGGCCTTCCCTTGTCACAGTGCCCTGGGTACCCATGGTACCATTTACCAGGGGCTGACCTGTGGCCAGGGATGCCAATTGGGTATAGGCATCAATGCAGTTTTAGGGAAGGAACACAGGCCCTGGGTACCTGGTTGGCAGGAGCCCAGGGCACACTCAGTCAAAGCACATCAGCAATTCAGCAAAAAGTGGGGGCATACAATGCAAGAAAGATGGCACTTTCTCACAAGTTCCCCTTCTGTCCTTCTGTTTCCCTCTATCTCCATATATTTTTCTTATCATAACAATGTCACAGAAGTTGTGCCCTATTTTTATCTCCTTTAGAGACAGTACAAATGTATGTTCATGACAACATCACTCTTTGTAAACAATACATGTTAAACATTTAAGGTGTTTTTATACTGTGTATTTACAAATGTTTGCTTAGTTTTAAGCGCCGCCTGTAAATAAAAGTTGTCTCAAACATAGACAGGAGACGGGTTGTGAACACACGTATCACCGGCTGGGACTGTCTACACAGGCTTCAGGTGCTGAACGGGAGAAGGTGCCCAGCCCACACCTTTCACTCTCACTCCAGCACCCACACTGGTCCTGCCTTCCTCACCTTCAGCCAGTGCTGTGTCTTTGACCCGCTGTTATGGGCCTGCAGTTTAAGCACCAAGCTGTCTTCTCTTAGTCTCTCTTATCCGACCTCTCTGTGTGCCAACGTGTCTTCCTCCATCTTTGTGCTTAGACTCCATCTATTCCTTCTAAAAGTGTCTGAAGAATCCTCTCTGGGCAGAAACCTCTCCCCATAACCTGCCCTCTACCTCTGTGAGCTCAGGCAGCGTCGGATTGGTACCGCGGGCACTCGGGCAATGCCCGAGGGGCCGGTATCCGAATTCCAGCTGTGGGCTGCTTTTTTTGAGCAGCCTGGGGGGCCGATTTGGGTGGTTTCTGCATTGTTCTATGCCGACATCGGCCCAGTGTGTGCCTGAGTGGCCTTTCTGGAGTTGGATGGGCGTCCATTACCTCCCTTTTATCAATGGACAGAGGTGTCACTCCCTTTCTCTCGCTGGGCCGGCCCATTAATATATGCATATTGAGCGGGGGCAGGGGGCCTGGGCAAAAGTGGCCTCACTTGTTTTCAGGTGTGTTTCCCCAGTGTAAACTAATCTGTGCATTTTTTTTAACCCCCCCACCCTTTTTTATAACATTTCGCGGAAGCAGTGTGCTGCAGAAAGGCAATATGCAAATGTGGGCCACTTTTTTTAGCGTGCCCGGGCCGATTTTTAATCCCAATCCAACCCTGAGCTCAGGGAAGCCCCCCTGAGTTTGTCTTTTGAAGTCACAGTAGAACAGGGACCACCAGTACTTAAGGGATACCATTTTAAAATGATCCATGCTGTATCCAGTCATTTCATGAACACACATGTCACTAGGGGTTGACTCTGCATGTTTTCATTTTGATATTTGGACAAGTAGTAGTAGTTTATTCGATCAATACATGATCATTCACAATAAAAAAACATTTCATCAATTACACACCACAATTTAAAATAAGATACAGAGTTTAAAAGAATAAGCTACAACATTTCAGATTAATATACTCAAATACATCTATGTTTAAAATACTGATATTAAAAATGTACTTAAAAATAACCCATCTATGATCTAAAAATACTGGGGCATATTAGCAAGACCCACGTTAAAATTATCGCCGTTTTAGCGGCAGGAAACTGCCGCTAAACAGCGATGATAATAGGCTTGCTAATATGTGTTATAAATTCCAATAGAAGCCCAGGTTAGATGTCCTGCACATCTAACCTGGGCTTCTATTAGATTCCATACACTATATTAGCAAGCCCATTATCGCCGTTTTAGCGGCAATTTCCTGCCGCTAAAACGGCAGAATTTCGACGTGGGTGCTTGCTAATATGCCCCTATTCTAAAAATGAGAAAAGAGAATTTTTCATCTTTGATTAGCTTTTCAGAATCATATCAGCTGTCTGATAAGCATATCCTCCACCTTACTCAGAATGAGATAGTAATTTTTGGGACAATACTCTAGCTTATCCTGGATCTTCTCTACCTTGCATATAGCAAGTATCTGGATAGTGAGAAGACTAGCCATCTGGTTGCGTCGGATACAAAGACACGTAGAGCTTCTTTAGGCTGTGTGAATGATAGCACCCGACACACTGGGATTATCCATGTTTTCCTCAAGTTGGCATAGGCCGGGCAGAAAAATAAAAAATGTTCAATTGTTTCAGTAGCAGCATTACATAAAGGACACAAGCTATTTACAGATGCATTTTTCTAGTTACTTCTTGATGCCTTCAGTGGAAGGATCGCGGTTCTAAACTGGATATAAAGTGCACGTGCTTGGGGGGGTTCGATTTCAACCATATATGGTTCTAGCTTAAAAACATTTTTAATATCAAGAAAACTGGTGGTTAGGGAGCCATGAGTCCTGGTATCTAGGTTTGCAGTGTCAATAATTTTCCAATATTTCCTTTTTAGTAGGAGCCCCATTTTTTTGTTAAGGATTTTGGGTTTTCCCACATAAAATCTAGTCCCAGTTTGTACAGCCAGATTTTTATTTTTTTAAACCATGCCAAACACCTTGTACGGTTATGATAGGTTAATAGCTCTTCCGTGGCCTCTCTTACGGGGATCTGCATCTTGCCGGTCCATATTCTAATCCAATACAAAAGCACCTTCAGGACAGCAGAGTGATTTATAGACCTGAGGCCTAGATCTAATCGTAAGGGTAGTAATGGCATATATCTCGGAAGGTTTAGGGCTGCTCGTAAAAATTTATTTTCAGATATTTCTAATTGGTTCAGGTTTTCCAGCCCCCACAATTCTGCCCCATATAGGGCAGCGCCCTTCCCCTTTGCTCTGTGTATTTCTAGGACTGGTGAGATAGGTCGGTATGGAGAACTTTTGACTTTCTTTAAGATGGCAAAGTCCACATGTTGCATGGACATTGTGCTCTTTTGTAATTGAGGGGTCCAGGATAAGTTCTCACTTATTCTGACCCCCAGATAGTCAAAAGCTTTAACCTGGTCAAGTCTTTGGGTTCCTAGCTCAAGTTTGTTACTGGTGGACTTGTACGGGTTAAACACCATGAACTTGGTCTTAGAACAATTTATCTCCAACCCTCTTTCTTTGCAGGCGGTTTCAAACTTGGTTAAAACTTTCTGAATCCCTACCGGGGTCTTAGAGATAAGCAACGTGTCGTCTGCAAAGAG
Source organism: Calotriton arnoldi (assembly GCA_963921515.1). NCBI lineage: Eukaryota > Metazoa > Chordata > Amphibia > Caudata > Salamandridae > Calotriton > Calotriton arnoldi. The sequence continues at coordinate 1,127,516 of CAWUFW010001800.1, forward strand.
AAGACAGGGAATTTGTTTGCCCGCCAGCTTTGGCGGGTCCCCTCCACAGTTATAGAGGTCATTGATCAAACCATTCATATATAGGGTGAACAAAGTCGGTGCTAAAACGCACCCTTGGCATACCCCTTTTGACATCGGTATATTGTTTGTAAGGCTACCATCCGTATTCCATCTAACGTTAGCATAGTTTCCAGAGTGTAGCCTTACCAGTAATCGGAGCAATCCTTCCGGGAGACCTATTTTCTTTAAGACAGCCCATAACTTAGGACGCTCTATAGAGTCAAACGCCGTTTTTAAATCTACAAAAACGACGTACAAGTGCCCCTTCATGATAGTTACCTCCTTCCAGATTAGTAGTAAAAACCTAAATACTTGATCTATTGTACTCGTGGAGGGTCTGAAACCAGCTTGCAGATGGGACAGTATGCTTTGGTCCTCCATCCAGCCTTGGAGTTGCTTTAAAATCAGCTTACAAATTTTTTTTTGTGATACATCTATAAGGCTTATGGGTCTATAGTTACCTGGGTCCCCCTTATCGCCTTTTTAAAAATAGGAAGAATTTCTGCACCTTTCCATGTTACTGGGATATCCCCACCGCGGGTAATGACTGAGTACAATGAATGAAGTATCGGCCCCCATATACTTGGTTCGGAGCGGTATAAGTCACCAGGGATCCTATCTAGACCTGGGGCCTTCCCAGACTATAGGGTAGAGATTGCATGTATGGTCTCCTTTACTGTAAATTGAGCTACATCTGTGGCGTGTTCTGAGGGAGGGAGCCTGTATGTCTCACTAAAATCTGCCTCCAGTGGCGATGTTACTCCTATGAACTGGCTTTGAAAGTACTCGTCCCATACTTCTGGTTGAATGTGAAAGTCAGCTTCACTAACTGGCTCTTTGTGGCCTTTCGCTAGTAAGTGCCAAAAGGTCTGGGAGTCCTTTTGTCTTGATGCCTCGACCAGAGTGCGCCAATTTTCTTCTTCCCAAGCCCTTTTGGACTTATCCTGAATTTTCTTATAGGCTCTTCTAGTATGTAGTATGTCATCCCTATTTCCGTTCTTTACCGCCCTTACTAATGCTAGTTTATACGATTTACATTCATCATTATACCACGGTCTGCTTTCACAGTATCTTTTTCGGTTTGCAATTTTTGCTTATAATGTCCTTTATTTTAGAGGATAAATTTAAAAAGGTGTGCAGGATAGTGTCATCACTTAGATCCTGTCTTCCCAGTATAAGTAAGGCCTCAGATGCTTCTTTGTAAATTGACGCTAGGAGACTCTCGTCTGAGATTATCATTGGCCATTTTATACTCCGTTTGTTATTTGATGTGATAATCGGCACTATACTCTGGCTTGTTTTATGTTGGGGGAAAATAATGCCTGTTAATTCCAGGAATAGTGCGTTGTGGTCGCTGTCTTCTCTGGCCAAAACAGTCATGTCGTGGACATGGGGCCAGAGATCAAGATCTACCAATATAAAATCAATTCTGCTCCTTGAGCTGCTTTTTTAAAAGTTGTTTTACCCTCCAGATCTGATGGAGTGCGTCCATTACAGGCGCGTAACCGTTTAGTAAGAGTGAAAGACATTACTTGCTGACTAGCTTTTGATGTTCTTTTTAAGGCCGGTAATTGCAGCTTAGTGATGCCTCTTGCTAGATCTTACTCCATGATTAGTTCCTGAATATAATCAATTGGTTCATAAGCTGTGTTGAAGTCACCTGCCACAATAAGACAGTGACCTCCACATGAGTTATCAAGGAACTTGTTCAGGGTTAATAAGGTTTCTGATTCCTTATGGGGGCTGCTAAACCTGTTATACAGATTTACCACTCTCAACTTCATATTCCATTTTGCTGAGGTAAGACCAAGACCTAGGATTTCTTGCGATTCGATGTTCAGCCGTTTTATACCACAGTTTAAGGATGTCTTGACCCATATTAACAGCACGCCAGCGGCTCTGCCAGAGCTCGAATGTCGGGCTTCTATACTGTGGGTGGTATACCCTACCCTTTGGTATTGCTCAGTTGCCCAGGTCTCTTGTAAAAGACAGATATGGCAACTGTCCACAAAACTCCCCCATTCTGGATCATTTAGTTTAGATTTTAATCCAGCAATGTTCCACGAGATAATATTTAAATTCTGGCCTCCTGTGACTAGACTTTTCAACTCTGGGTCTTCCATGGGTGAAATTTCCTTTTCCCCGCCGTGTGACCTGCTCTGCCTTTTGGGGTTTGCGGGATCCCTGTAGCTCGAGTGCTCGGATTAATAGTGCTCTCTTCGCTTCTGAGCCTCTCAGCGGCTTCCGCTTCCACTTGTAGCAGCCGGCTGCTATTACTTACTATCAGTCAATCCTGATCTTCCAGCCCTGATAATGCCTGGTATCTATTTTTGGTATCTACAGGAAAATAAACTCTGGGTGATTGTGGGAGGGGTAATATACCCTTAGCCATGCCTCTCATTTCTCCCTTGTGTCTAAGGTGCCTATAAAAAAAGCCCAAGGGCATGATGTTGGTTTTTTGTGTCCGATCACTCCCTGTGTGTTCATGCCTACTACTAATTAATTTCTCTGCAAGAGCTGGTGACCTACAGTTTATTACTATACAATCACCATGGGAAGACTTACACAGTGGACCTATCCAACTCACTCTCCTTACAAACAATATGTCTCTGTAATTGGTATTTGTGTAAGCTGAATTTAGAGTCAACCAGTGACATACCTTGTTTTTCAATTGGCTCGCTGTCTCATCAATGCTACTCTCCAAAGGAGGGACATTTATTAGTATTGCAACATAGGGACAGCATTCTGGGGGAAGGTCCAGTTTCAATTCTGCTTGTGGACTCGTTCTGCTTGGAACTTCCTGCCCTGGCACATTTGTATAGCTTTTACAGGGCAGGATGTTGCAATTACAGATGCCCTTTAATGTTTTATATTGACCTTTCTCAATTTCCCCAACATTATTACCAATTGTTTGAAGAGGGGGGCCCAGCCCGGCCTCCTTCGGCCTCTGACGGGCGCAGCGCGGGCCCGCCCTTGGTACAACACAAAATGCCATTCCACATAATTACAGTCTATGACATTCAATCCCACTCCACATTATTCCAGCATACTCAATATGACATAATTACTATCCACATTTTTCCACTGTACACCACGCCACATAATTCTGCTACACAAATCCACTCAGCACCACACACAATTCCACAACTAACAAGTCCAATCCAACCCACATACATCCACACCACTCCAAAACACATAGGTAAAAGACATTGTCATTTACATCGCCAATACCTCTAACTCTCACAAATGGGAGACCAATTTGCATTGCAAATGCTTGTTATGGATGCGCCTCAGTAAGGACACTGCAGCTGCCCGTGTTTACGACGCGCACAGCCCATGTTAGCACTTTTCGGGTGAGGTGAGAGAAGCGTAAAATGGTAATGTTTTTAAACGTACTGGTGTTTTATACCAGACACATCCTAGCTTGTGTTTAATGTCATTTTAAAGTGTCATGCTTTATTTGCATTTTCTTTTTAATCGTGGGTGTGTCTTCTTGTGAAATAATGTTGTTTTATGGATCTTTGAATCGACATAAACGTTTGATGATAAATCGATTCTGAATGCTTCATCGTGCCGTAACCAATAACCCTGCACTGACACCCAGGCCCGGCTCTGGGATTCTTGCTCAGGGAGGGCCATGAACAAGGATAGGTGGGCCACGAAGATGAATGGGCAGTGGTACAAAGTACTGCAGAAATCTGATATTTTAGGTACTGACATTGTCAACATTTTTACACAATAGCCACCAATCAACGAGGTACCTACTTCGCTTTCCCTGCTTCGCATCTGGCTTTGAGGAAGGGGAGGAACGCAGCATACAGACTGGCTGCAGCCTCCTTCTTGTCATGTGCAGCAGCTGAAACATTCCTGCTGCCACACATCTCTTTGCACCTTTTCATGTTTCTTTTTTTTAAACAAAATTGTCTGCTTTGCAATTTGCAAAGCACTGAAGTTCAAAAAGGCAGCGCAGTAAGCCTTCTGACAACTTTGCACACCCCTACCTAGTAAAATAATGCAGACTTTACCATTATTTGTCCTCCCTTTCTATGCACACGTTCATTAAAAAACAGAAGTGCAAAACCAAGGAAACCCACCAGTTATGGTAACCAGCGCTCACAACACAGGCCAGAACTCACATTGCCCCTCATGCTCCAAACCCATTCTCAACCGGGCCTGGGTCCTTTTCCCATCTGTTTTGAGACCATCCAAGTTTCTTTCTGAGATATTGCTTTTTTGGCCATTCTTGGCTCTAGCAGTCTTCCATATAGTGTTAATAGTTCCAGCATTCACATCTCCCCCTTAATGGAAGAAGTAACAACATGCTTGAACTGCTAGTATTGAGTTGTCAGGTTGTTTTGTAGCGTGTATTTGGTTTTCAATGTGTAAATGGTAATTAACGTGTACCAAGTAATAAAAGAAACTTTATTCAGGAAAACAATACTGCAGTGCCCTGTACTAAACAAACATGTTCAGAATAGACAACACTATACTGTGCACAACAGTGTCTGCTTAGACACAGGAGTTAAGGATACAAAGGGAGTGCAGTATGAACCTTAAAACACCTATCTTTAAGGCACTAAAATATATCAGGTAAGGCGCTTTTGAAAATAATCATAGTGTTATGATGCAAAATGGTTGCAAATGGAGCCTTCAGCCTCATATGAGAGTGAGCGAGAGTGTTCAGGATATCTGTGCGGTTCATCTGTGAGAGTGAGTGAGAGTGTTCAGGATATCTGTGCGGTTCATCTCTGAGAGTGAGCGAGAGTGTTCAGGATATCTGTGCGGTTCATCTGTGAGAGTGAGCGAGAGTGTTCAGGATATCTGTGCGGTTCATCTGTGAGAGTGAGCGAGAGTGTTCAGGATATCTGTGCGGTTCATCTGTGAGAGTGAGCGAGAGTGTTCAGGATATCTGTGCGGTTCATCTGTGAGAGTGAGCGAGAGTGTTCAGGATATCTGTGCGGTTCATCTGTGAGAGTGAGCGAGAGTGTTCAGGATATCTGTGCGGTTCATCTGTGAGAGTGAGCGAGAGTGTTCAGGATATCTGTGCGGTTCATCTGTGACAGTGAGCGAGAGTGTTCAGGATATCTGTGCGGTTCATCTGTGACAGTGAGCGAGAGTGTTCAGGATATCTGTGCGGTTCATCTGTGAGAGTGAGCGAGAGTGTTCAGGATATCTGTGCGGTTCATCTGTGAGAGTGAGCGAGAGTGTTCAGGATATCTGTGCGGTTCATCTGTGAGAGTGAGCGAGAGTGTTCAGGATATCTGTGCGGTTCATCTGTGAGAGTGAGCAAGAGTGTTCAGGATATCTGTGCGGTTCATCTGTGAGAGTGAGCGAGAGTGTCCAGGATATCTGTGCGGTTCATCTGTGAGAGTGAGAGTATTCAGGATATCTGTGCGGTTCATTAGTGCATGCAGCAGCTCCCATCCCTGCTGACATCACACTTGTCTCCAGACCTGAAAGTAGCCTATGTCCTGGGTTTAATCAGGACCAAATAATGGCCCAGGCACCCAAAAGCAAGCGGCCCACCTTTGCAGATCGCAACCTTTCATGAAACATTACTTGGATAGTATCGGGGAGCAAATCTGGGGAGACATTTGTGATAAATTAAACTTTCCAAATGTTTTAGGACTGTTCGCATTATCCGTCTGCTGGAAACACTATTATTTCTCTGCAGCTCACTCACACATCCTTCATTGAATCTGTCCCTGAAACAGTTGCTCTCTTAGATCCTCTAAGCCCTTACTCGCCCTCCGATCTCCGAGTCCTCTCTCTGGTCCTAAAACTCCTGGTCATTCTTATGAACCTTACTTGGCGCTGACCAACGTGACCCCAGAAGCTCATGTGTATCCTGTTTTTTGTAGGCTGCTGTCCACACTTAAGAATCCATGGGTGCTGCGCATCCCAAGGCCTTCAGGCTCTTTCTCACCATCAGTTGGTCTCTAAACTACCCACTTATTAAAGGCCCCTGAAGCTCATTTCCACTCGCCGGTCCCCTGAGACTCCTGCTCAGGCTCGGTATCGCCAACCTTTAAATCAAGCTGTAGACGGCTGGAACATCACAACTAAGAAGTGTGTGTGAGGCCTTGGTCTGTCCTTCCCTGATTATTACTGACCAGGAAACAGGTAACAGCCTCTTCTGCATCCATCCTTCACTTTGTCATTCACTATTCTCTTTCTGCTGTTGCCACCGCCCTTCTCTCCACTTTTGTTTCCAACCCTACCTTAACCAATTTCTTGTTCTACCCTTCTCTCCACTTAGACCGTCCTCACTTAATCTTTTCCTTGGCTGTTCCCCTCTCTCGTTTCCCCCTCTCTCACTCCCTCAATGTGCTTATCTATAGGTATTTCCCTCCCCTGTAGCCTCTTTTCCTCTCTTCTCTCATCAATCATTTCTCCTTCTTTCCTCTCCCCCTCTCTGTTTGTCTTTAGTCCTCACGCTGTCTCTTATTTCCTTTTGTCTCTGTCTTTCTCTTTACCCCTGCTGTGCTGTTACCTCTCCCTTTGCCCCTACATAGAGGGTGAATTATTTTTTCACTGCAACATTGGCAAACTCGAATTTTCCTTTTACCCATATCTAGTCATATATACCCCGTAGCTTTTCTATCGATCGTTGTGGCCTGTTGCGAGGGACTAAAGGCAACAGTCCCCCGCCTAAGACTTGTTAATTGTGCTGCTCAAAAGCTTCAGCAGCTCCCCGAAGAATTAAAGTCACCTCCTGAGGCCTGGGATGGGAGGAGAAGCGCCCTGCTGTGCCTCCTCTGCCGGCCCATGGTCATTCTGCCCATGACAAGGGACCGGCTGACTCTGTGGCTTGCTGAGAGTCACACTCGAGCTGTAGCCGCCTTTCAGGTTTTGCCCCAGCAGGAAAGTCGGCCCAGGTATGTATGTGCACCTGGAAGGCCTTGGGTGGGCCGGGATTTTCCTTGGGTAGGCCTGGCTCACCCGGCCCACCCTCTAGAACCGGGCCGGCTGACACCGACTCCTGTCGCACTAAGGATCATTGTCGAGCACTAGAGCAGCTGACGGATGCCTCGCAGCGCTACTTGGCACGGGATAAGAAGGAGCCGGTTATGTTTGTCCATATGTTGCAAGGAGGAGGTCTTGCGGGTTTATGATTTCCTGGGAGGTGTGCCTTGAGGCAGGGGGCGGGGCTTGGCACTTTACAGGTTCAGCCCAAGAGCAGTCGGTGTCAGTCAGCTGGTGCCGGGCAGAGCTCCGCCTTCTGTCCCAATAAAGTCCTGGACCGGTGGCAGCCGATGATGCATCCCAGGCACGCCGACAGGGAAGCTGCGAACGAAAACTCCCTTTATTAACGGCCGAGCCCTGAAGTTTCCAGACGTGCGGGTGACGGCGCCGCCGCGGCCCATGATGGGAACTAATGTCCCTCCCTGGGGGACTTTACATAACTTCTTCTTGAGAGACGCGTCATTCGCAGGAAAACAATCCATCCGTGTACTGTACTCATCACTCACGCCTCTCCCCACACCGCACCCCAAAATTAACACGATCGCAAAGAAGATATATTATTTTACTGCATGTTTAATAATATTTATACACGAGCTGTCCTTGACACGTGTTTAAGAGTTTTTAATTGAGATTTCTAGATTTGTGCAGCGCGCATGGACGAGTCATCGCCTGTCATCAAAGATAACGCCTGTGTGAGAACTAGCATAGCCTGTAGAAAGGGGAACGTACCCTGGAATCAAAGGTTGACTAGCCTGTAGGCAAGATAACAGGTAACATCAAGAAACACAGCCTGTATAAAAGCCTCATGCACCCTGACATCAGATGAAGAGGCAGCTTAGCCTGTATATTGAAGCTTATGCAGCCATTCATGAAAGGGTGCCCGACCTGTAGGAGGGGAGTTTGTATAGGGTGGCATCGAGATGACAAAACCTGTGTAAAGATCACATAGCCTGGCATTGAAGGTTATATAGCCTGTATAAAACATAACGTATCCTGTCCATCGAAGGTTATGTATCCTGTATGTAATATACCGTATCCTGTTCGTGAAATGTTGTGTAGTATATATCAAACATAACGTATCCTCTTTATCAAAGGTTATATAGCCTGTTTACAATATAATCTACCCTGTTCATCGAATGGTATGTACCCGGAATCTAACATACATTATCCCAATCACTGAAGGTTATATGTATCCTGTACATAATGTACCTTATGCAGTTCATCGAAGGTTATGTATCCTGTAGGTAATATACATTATCTCAATCATCGAAGGTTATATGTAGCCTGTATCAAATATAACTTATCCAGTTCATCGAAGGTTATGCACCCTGTATGTAATATACCTTATCCTGTTCCTCGAAGGTTATGTATCCTGTATGTAATATACCTTATCCTGTTCCTCGAAGGTTATGCACCCTGTATGTAATATACCTTATCCTGTTCCTCGAAGGTTATGCACCCTGTATGTAATATACCTTATCCTGTTCCTCGAAGGTTATGCACCCTGTATGTAATATACCTTATCCTGTTCCTCAAAGATTATGTATCCTGTATGTAATATACATTATCTCAATAATCGAAGGTTATATGTAGCCTGTATCAAATATAACTTATCCAGTTCATCGAAGGTTATGCACCCTGTATGTAATATACCTTATCCTGTTCCTCGAAGGTTATGTATCCTGTATGTAATATACCTTATCCTGTTCCTCGAAGGTTATGTATCCTGTATGTAATATACCTTATCCTGTTCCTCGAAGGTTATGCACCCTGTATGTAATATACCTTATCCTGTTCCTCGAAGGTTATGCACCCTGTATGTAATATACCTTATCCTGTTCCTCGAAGGTTATGCATCCTGTATGTAATATACCTTATCCTGTTCCTTGAAGGTTATGCATCCTGTATGTAATATACCTTATCCTGTTCTTTGAAGGTTATGCACCCTGTATGTAATATACCTTATCCTGTTCCTCGAAGGTTATGCACCCTGTATGTAATATACCTTATCCTGTTCCTCGAAGGTTATGCATCCTGTATGTAATATACCTTATCCTGTTCCTTGAAGGTTATGCATCCTGTATGTAATATACCTTATCCTGTTCTTTGAAGGTTATGCACCCTGTATGTAATATACCTTATCCTGTTCCTCGAAGGTTATGCACCCTGTATGTAATATACCTTATCCTGTTCCTCGAAGGTTATGCATCCTGTATGTAATATACCTTATCCTGTTCCTTGAAGGTTATGCATCCTGTATGTAATATACCTTATCCTGTTCTTTGAAGGTTATGCACCCTGTATGTAATATACCTTATCCTGTTCCTCGAAGGTTATGCACCCTGTATGTAATATACCTTATCCTGTTCCTCGAAGGTTATGCATCCTGTATGTAATATACCTTATCCTGTTCTTTGAAGGTTATGCACCCTGTATGTAATATACCTTATCCTGTTCCTCGAAGGTTATGCACCCTGTATGTAATATACCTTATCCTGTTCCTCGAAGGTTATGTATCCTGTATGTAATATACATTATCTCAATCATCGAAGGTTATATGTAGCCTGTATCAAATGTAACCTATCTTGTTCATCGCAGGTTCTGCATCCTAGCTACCTACCCTTTTAGCTTTAAAATCAATTATATACAAAAGATGCAACAGTAGTTCAATGCCCACAGTCCTATCATCAGAGCATTGTAGGACAGACAACAGTGGTGCTCTAAACACTATTGACACATCTGTCGCCACGATGTGTCCCAGCGAGACCCGCGAAGGTTGTTGAACATAGCCCAAACCACAGTAAACGATTAAATAGCGGAGCACTCCTAATGTATACGTATTGTTCACTAGCCCCCTAGTTTATGTCGATACAATCAATGTCATATGGAACCTTACTCTCCCATTCCACAGTATTGAGACGGACAATCCTTCCGGACTCCGTATAGTATTGTAGCTGCTGGTTTTACTTCTTCTCAGCACAACCCAAAGCAGTCACTACAGACGTTACAATGAGGATGCTTCGTAGATGATTCAGCTGACCATGTTTCGTCCCAACGTAGGACTTTTTCAAGGCTATATCTGTATATCTCAAAGGTAGATTGGTGAAGGGTAGGCAATATTTTTATTTCTTATTAGGACAATATGTCAATAGCAAGTGAAAGGGAACCAAGCGGCCTTGCACCTTGATACGTCACTGTAAAGACCGTGTCTCGACCGTGGCGTGCCACAGAAATTGACAGTCCACCGCAAATGCTTGGAGAAGAAAGTGAAGAATGTGTAAACGGTGGCAGTGCTCCGCTATTGAATTGTTAACATAGCATTAAAATTAATATCACCCAGCTTCAACTGTAGCGCCACCTGATACTGACCGTAGCATCACCAGGCACTAACTCTGACACAGTATGGTACTAATTGTAATAGAGCCTGGCATCGAGGAGGGCATTGCCTGGCATCAAAGGTAGCATGCACTGGCATTCTAAGTAACCAAGGGGCCCATTACGATACCCGGCGTAAATAAATCCGCCAGGCATGGAAGCGGCAAAAATCCGCCCGCACACACCGTCTGAACACCGACCACGCCATTACGATTACACAAACCGAAAACCGCCATCGGCGGAAAAATCACACAAAATACCGCCCGCCATCGTCCGAGTCGGAGTCAAACCGCCCGCCACGGACGGAAACACGCTACGACAACACAAAACCGCCCGCCCTCACGGCCGACACACCGCACGTGAAATTACGATCGCACCGCCATGAGCGCGGGAAAACTACAAATATACCGCCCGCCAGCGCAAACAACGCCGATGAGAATCGACACGGCAGAAGCCATGGCGCCCACGTCCCTGCACAGAAACCATCCGCTCACAAAACCAATAGCACACAACATGGCCAACAAGTCCACACAGCAAGGCACGCACAAATACACAAGCACAGTACACATCCCGAAAACACCCCCGGACAAACAAAAACTACAAAGGCCAGAACCCCAGACACAACACACCTGAAAACAACAGACCATGAGGACACACCCACATAGGTAAGTACAAAAGCAGCACACCCACAGACCACAACCCCTTGCAACATTGCAAACCAGAGAGGAGAGGAGAGGACACAGTGACACAGCAAGGACAACAGCACACCACAGAAACGCACACATCACAACCACCACCACCACCACCACCAAACACCGGCACCACAAACCCCCTGCACATTACACAACACACACCGCACCAGCACCACAAACACCATGGCACCACAAAGAATGCCCAAGTTCACGCCCATTGAGCTGACGGTCATGGTCGACGAGATCATCAAGGTGCACCCACAAATCTATGGGAACATGGTCCAACACAAACCACTAGCCACCAGAAACAGAATGTGGAACCGGATCGTAGACCAGGTCAATGCAGTCGGGACCCTGCCCAGGAACAGAGTCGAAATTAACAAACGGTGGAATGACGTCAAGAGCCTGGTCAAGAAGAAGGAGGGCAAAAACAGAGAGCTGGCTGCCGTCACTGGCGGAGGGAATCCCGCGCTCTTCAAGACCTTCAAAGCGTGGGAGGAGAAGGTGCGAGTCATCATACATCCCGAGATCCTCGCCGGATTAGCAGGGGAGTGGAGGCTGGTAAGTACAAACTAATGTATACCAGCACACCGCTATGTACTCACATGCACTACCACCATGCCACAGCTCCCAGGGACAAACACCCCCATGTCCAGCACACAATACACGACACACACATGCAACAGACACCACCACACACAGCCCAAACAGAACAACTGTAAGATGCGTGGGGACATGTGTACATTCAGCCAGCCACGTAACCACCAACAGGTCCCCAAATATGCCAGAAGCGCCACAACGAGCACCCACCACACCCATGTGTCCGCCACAGCTGCACAAACCGACAAGTAACAGGTAAGTGGCAGGAACACAAAGTGCAGTGGGTGGGACGGTGGACAGCCCAAGTACAACACACACCAGGCCCCTAGTCCCACAGCACAGCAAGGAGGAGCATCCCCCACACCCCACAGCCACGTGTCAGCCACCGCAGTGCACAACGACAGCCGAAAGGCAGACATCACGGTCCACAGCAATCGGTGTCAGTGGGTGTCCAGCCACCCCCACGACCCACAACACCCCCCACCCCCACAGACCTGCAACATGGAGCACCCCCGCTTAGAGCCATGTGGCATCCAGTACAGTGCACGCACGAACAACCTGCAGGTGGGAAACTGGACAGGGCTGGATTACTGGAGGCATGAGGACCGGTACACGACCAACACATGGGACATGTCACGTAGCAGACGAACACGCAGCACCGCCCACCGTCACGAACAAGTGAACAATGTGCACACGGACATGAACAACAGACTCACACCCCACATGACCCATCACAGACATAGCAACACCCAAGGAGCCACGTCTGCATACACAAGCCACACTGAATTTAGTACCACACGGCAGCCACTGTGCAACTCATCACACACAACCGAAACACCATTGAAGTCCTGTCCATGTAGCCCCTACTGCCTGTCAACCACACACCCCACAACTACGCCTATGTAAGACAAACAACACTAGACGCAACAGAGCGGAACAACATAAATGCACACGAACACCACTGAACCCATCAAACACACAGACACACCATGCACATACAACATACCATCCATCCCATCCGTCAGCCCCAGTCTCATGAAAGGCATGTCATCCGCACAGCTGCCACACATACAGCAGTCACGCTAAGATACATGCCCATGACCAACCATGTGCCAGAAGTCAATGAAGCGCACGACACACTGTGAGCAACAACACACAACATGGGCCACACCCCCCACGAGCACTGCAGTGATGCACATGGCACAGGGCAGCACGCACACCAAGGAGATGGGACAACTGCAATACGTTGGCTTTCACACACAACCATCACTCACTCATAACGATGCGTGCAATGCCATGTCCAGTAATCACAACAGACAGCACATATGCAGGCCATGTCAAGCATGCACACACCTCAAACCATGCACTGTCATGCTGCCACAACACATGTCACGTTCGGCACCCATGGCTCACAGCATGTACCCCAAAAGCATATTCCCTCCCAAATGCGAATCTGGGGCATGGCCCCCATGTTGCCATATGCGTTCCTAAGCGTTCCATTTGAACCCCAAAAGCATATCCCCTCCCAAATGCGAATCTGGGGCATGGCCCCCATGTTGCCATATGCGTTCCTAAGCGTTCCATTTGAACCCCAAAAGCATATTCCCTCCCAAATGCGAATCTGGGGCATGGCCCCCATGTTGCCATATGCGTTCCTAAGCGTTCCATTTGAACCCCAAAAGCATATTCCCACCCAAATGCGAATCTGGGGCATGGCCCCCATGTTGCCATATGCGTTCCTAAGCGTCCCATCTGAACACCAAAAGCAAAGTACAAACCAGACCCAGGATGGGCCAGGAGCCCGCATACACCAGAGTCACAATAAGTAGGGGCACAGCAACACACCCATCGGCATGGCCAATCCGTCCCATGCCACATGTGCACAGCACACAGTCCCATTGCCAAGCACACACAACTACAAATGCTACAGCCACACACACGCCTCCGGGAAACCCATGTACGAGATTGCACGAACTGTCAATGTCAGACGACAAATACATACTTCGCCAGGTGCAACACAATAACAAATCTCATTCTCTCCACAGGTGACGAACTGCCGGATGCTGGGGATGGAGACAGCAGCCAGCACAGCCAGCCCACAAGCCCCCAACGAGGACACACGGATGTGGAGGATCTCACCTCCTCTTCGGACACGGACCACCAAGCAGGCCCATCTGGTGTGGCAGGGCCCAGCCGGTCCCCAGGACCCCTCCTACCCACCAACCCATCATCCAGGGCTGCTGAACATTCCCAGCCCCCTGCTGCCACTGTTGTTGCGGCCACACCCACGGTCATTGCGGCCACACCCACGGTCATTGCGGCCACTACCACTGCCGCAACCGCCACCATCGCCGCACCGACCACCACCGCCGCCACCACCACCACGTCTTCGCTGGCACCAGCCCCAGCGCAGGTGGTGGCCCGGCCAACTGGATCCACCCTGGGTGCCACAGCGAGGACCGTGGTGAGCAATGTGGCTAGTGGGCAGGCCGGTGGCAGCAGAACTGGTAGGAGGAGCAGGGTCAGGGAAACGCAAGTCTCCCCTGGGAGCCATGCCCTGCCTCAAATGGCCAGAGTCCTTGGGGCCTATGAAGAGGCCCAAGAACAATGGGTCAGGTCTGCTTCAGACACGCGGGAGGTGCTGGGGGTGCTGAGGTCCATGGACGCCCGTATAGGTCAACTCGTGGACCTCATGGGCCAGCTGGTGGTGGCGGTGAGGACACAGCCAGGGATAGCAGCTCCCCTCCGCCACCACCTGCCGGGGCGCAGGGTCGAGCAGCAGTGTCCAGTTCCCCTGCGTCCACAGCCAGTGAGCACACCTCAACCACCAGCATGTCGCAAGCAGGCACCCCCTCGCATAGCGTGGAAGGGGCCGTCCGAAGTGGAAACCGATCTCCCGGGAGGACTTCGCACGCTCCAAACGCAAGTGAGGCAGCCAGCCAGCCTTCCCTTTGATCACCCACTGCATTGACTTGGACTACGATCCAACTCCACACAGCCATCTGGATGGCATGTGTGTGTTGGACTATGGACATAGAACCAGTGGGTACACCCTGAGCATCACGCAGCCATGACCGACAGCTCATTGTCACTGCACGCACCACTTTTGTCATCACCTTACACACAATCACATGTCACAGTTTGAAATAAATGCACCTCTTACACAAACTGCTGTTTGTGCCCTGTGTTTTATTTGTACGGAATACAACGGCCACCTTGGGCGGAAAGGCACCTGATGCGTGGCATGGCAATGGAATCCGGAGGGCCTGTAGGGACCTAGGGGTGGGAGACAGAACAGGAGCACATTCAATGAGTGTGTCACACACCCATCACACAGTACATGTCAACAACTACAAGCAATGTACACACATCGCACAGAGCAATAGGGCACAATGCCACAGCCACCAACAGTGGCATACTACCCTGGCCATGGAGCGTTGACACACAGCACGCAGTGAACAAACGGCCACCCTGACACAGCACACACACACCTGCACAGATACAGCCACATCAGCCGTCGTACATGGACACTCACCGTCAAGTGAAGTAGCGGGCGATGAGCTGCTGCCGCACATTACCAGCTTCCTCCTCTCCGCTGTCCTCCTCACTCGAGCTGTCCTGGTCTGCGGGCTGGGGCCCTGGTTGATCTCCGTCATCCACAATGAGGGGGATCTGCTTCCGAATGGCCAGATTGTGCAGCATGCAGCACGCCACCACTATCTGGCACACCTTCTGTGGGGAGTACGCTAGTGCACCCCGGTGCGGTCCAGGCACCTGAACCTGGACTTGAGGAGGCCAAAGGTACGCTCGACCACACGTCTGGTCCTCCCATGTGCCTCATTGTAGCGATCGTCTGCTGGGGTGCGAGGATTCCTCAATGGACTGAGCAGCCATGCCCCATTCGGGTACACAGAGTCACCTGGGTGTGAGGGACACAGAGAACCGTTGCTATTCCAACTGGACAGGGGACAGCATCGCACAACGAGCACGCTACACCACTCCACATACTCACCGACAATACAGCCACGATCCTGTTGCAGATTGGCCATCAGTCGTGGCAAGATGCTGTTGCGCATTATGTGTGCGTCATGGGCCGAGCCTGGGAACTTTGCACACACGTGGGTGATCACCATGTCCGCAAGGCACACCACTTGCACATTCAGGGAGTTCGTGTGCTTCCTGTTGCGGTACAGGTGCTCAGTGGCCTGTCGTGGAACAAGGCCAACATGTGTGCAGTCAATGGCTCCAACGACGTGTGGGATTCTGCCAAGGGCATAGAATGCACCCTTCACTGCCGCCAATTCACGAGCCCTGGGGAAGCGGATGTACCTGTTTCGGTACAGCATCATGGCTGCCAGTACATCCCTCAGCACCTTGCTGAACATGGGCTGGGACATCCCTCCTCCACTGCCCACTGTGTGCTGGAATGACCCAGTGGCGAAGAAATGCATGGCGGCCATCACCTTAGCCATGGGGGTGATAGCAGTCGGATACACCCTGCGGGGACGGAGATGGGGTTCTAACATGGCACACAGTCGATGCAGGGTTGGCCTGTCCAGCCGAAACTTCCTAATAACCTCTGTATCGTCCATGTCCACTAGCAATTGGTATGGGCGGTCAATGTTCGGTCTCCGCCTAGGGAAAATGGCAGAGGACACATGTCAAAGCAACACAACACATAGCAATTTCGCATACACATCACTGACATGACTGAGCAAGCACATGAGCCACAGCCCAGCTGTAAAGCTGGGACGGCACGGCCACAATACACTTACACAGGTCTCCCAACAATGGCAATGGCTAGTGAGACATACCACTGCCATGTGCATGCACATGGGGATCTAGGCCCCAATGACTTGCGGGGCGTGCTGATGGGGACTGACTGCATATTCGTCAAGCGGCAACGCCACGGCAACATGAGTGTCTGCTGAGCATGGAACTGCTTCCGAGGCTGGATGAGTATGGCACACGACGACGACGATGTGGGCACAGGCTGAGCGGCCAAAACAAGTGGGACCTGTGGCACGAGGGGATATGAGACAGTAGTAGGTGTCAGCACTGCACCCTATGTACAGCACTGTACGGATCACACCTCCCGAAACATTGACAGGTGTCCACATTGACAGCCCCATGCCAAGACGGCTGTGTGCTTGCAGTCACACGTCACAGGTGAGAGGTTACATTGCACGTGCCAGGTGGCAGACGTACATAGTGGGAGCTGGCATGTGTGTGCATGTGTCTCCTGTTCAGGATCCACCAGATGGGCGCTGACTCTGTACTGACCATTGGACACAGCATGTTCCGTGGAAGGCTTGTGTGTGTGGGATGGTGGCACTGGATGTGCCTCCGTTGGGTGGGGGGCCATGCACAGGGCGGGTACGTCGATGATTGCGCATTGTTGGTCACGGTGGGTGCACCAACTAAGATGTGTTGCCCTGTGTTCAATTCCTATGTCCGCATGATGATGGACTGTAGATGTGGGCAGACTACACATTGGTCGATGTGCTGTCTATATGCATGTGCCTTCACACCAGGCACAGCTGCCCCTGCACATGTGACCCCTGCTGGACTCGCTGCTGGGTCTGTGGAGCTGATGCACCTTCTGTGCGTGGGGCGGACAGCTCTCCTCACTTCCCTCATTGCGCATGTCATGACTTTGCCGCAGGAGACATGGATCATGGAGGGCCCACATGTACGCGTGGGTAGGCTACACATGATTGTTCACTGGTCGCCACCCCCAGTCAGTGTTTCGAATGGGAAGGTTGTCGTGCTGGTGGTATGTTCGATGTGGCGGATGGGCGGGCCTAGGTGCGGGCTTACATTCCGGACATGGGGGGTAGTTGGATTGGCGACTAGTTGCAGTACACACGGGACACGTCTCTTCCTTTCCACATCTGGGTCATCCCTTGTACTAACTGACAGTGATACAGTCATCTTCGCCCCAGCCCTCATGTCCTCCCCTCGCTCCCCCAATATGCATGCTCACCTGCGAGGCTAGCGCTTGCACAGGCAGCCCCAAGCTCGCACCAGAGAGGGCAAGGAGTGTATGTGTGGGTCCAGTTGCACGAGTGGGCTGTCTCAGGGTATGATGTGTGGCGGGACGCCGTCCACCTGCGTGGTGCCCCAAATGGAGACCCGGCCTGCATGGACTATGCATCACAGTCTTCGCCTTCCGGATCCGCCACCTGCGACACCCAGTGGCTGTGGCTGCCCTTGCGGCCATGCCGCGTCCGTCTGTGGCTGATGGCCCACACATTCACTCTTTGGCCTCTCTGGGGAGGGCTCGGGGGTGGTGGCGCACGCGCTTGCACTTAGTCGCAATGGCATGTGGCGTGGTTGGTATGATGGGCAATGGATGGGATGGTGCGAGCCACCTCCCGTGACGTCAGTGCTGCTCGTGCTGTGGTGCGTCCCCCTACACTTCCATTTGACTTGTGCCATGCTAGACGTTGAGGTTCTATTGCCTGCGTGATATGACCAGGAGGAGCGCGAGGAGACCTCTCACACACCATGCTCCACTGCCATCCCGTGCCCTGTATCGCCTGTGCGGATTGACTATGTTGGGGTTACACCTGGTCGACTGGGGCTGTGTGTGCCTTGTCAAGGGGCATGGCGGGCGCACAACAGGATCCAGCTTGTCCACAGAGGGTGGGCTGAGGTGCGCCTGGTACCGCTTTGTACGTGTGCCCGGCTGCTGTGCACACACGTGTTCACTCCCCCCGACAGGTGTCCTCTCACAATGCCCAGGGAAGCGGTGGTGTACTGTTCATGACCCCTCCCAACACGGCGTGCTCCAACTTGGCATGTGCGCATCTACCCGTCACACCCACCCACCTGAGCACTGCGTCCATACGACTTCACACGACACATGTGTGTCTTCCACAGTTGTGCTACTCATTTGCGTTGACATCCAATACAAGTGGACTACATGGTCATGTCACGACTGCCGTGTACTTCACATACTCTCATCCTCTCTCATTCGTACTTGTGAAATGAGTCAGCGGAGACAGTTTTGGTTTCAAACATTATATTGAGTCTTCTGTCCTCTGTGATGCAGTATAGTGGACACTACTGGCAGCGGAATACATGTTGAGGATATACTGAGCATGATTTCAAATGGGATAGGGTGTGGGGTTACATGTGACTGGCTGTTGCATGTGGGATGTGGGCTTCAGAGTGACATCTGCTTGGCCAAGGCTGTGCTAATGTACATTTACGTATAGCTGCGGAGCTGCGGACTTTGACACAGACGGTATACATGTAGCCTACCAGACCGCTTGGCATCATGGGCACAGTCCATCTCAGTTCCATGTGACAGGTTTGCTGCGGTTGTTCCTCATGCACGCGTGCATGTGTGATGACATCAGGGCATGTGCTTGCGTGCATGCAGCGGCGTGCCACTTGTTGTTGCACTGTGGTGGTTACTGGACATGTCACAGTCACTGGGGTCGTGTTGTTGTTGTATGCACTTGTCGTCCATGCAAAGGTCCTGGTATGGGATTCCCGGGGCGGGGGTGGGAGGGGTGCAGCACCCACAGACTCCAGGCGACCTATTCATGTCCACTGAGCGGTGTGTGTGTCCATGTGCGCTGGATCCATGTCGTGTCCTGGTTGTTCGTGCAGTTCCGTCCATGTGGGTGCGATACACAGACCCCATGCCACTGCCTCCCACGATGCATGCGGTGTTCCTGGATGTGATGGGGAACAGTGTGCATGTCCCGGTCATATCCGATGTCATGGCGATGTCGTTGATGGTGTGGTTACAGTTGCCGGTCGTTTGGTATGGCTGTTGTGGTGGTGACTGGCCAGTCCGTGCGGAAGCTAAGCATGGGTGCGGGGTTGGACATCATAGGTCACTCGGGGAACCTGCGTTGTGGTCCGACGTATTTACAGGTTGTCAGGTATGCGATGCCGTCCAGCAGGGCTTCCATGTCATTGGTGGTGTACATGTTTGCCAGCCAATGTAGCGGATGGTGGCTGTCAAGGTGTTGTTCGTAAGTTGTCCCTTGGAGGACCATGATGGGGCATGCTGGGTGACATTCGATGTAGCTGTTCTCGATGATCCGTCGTGTGGAGGCACAGTGGTCCCATTTCAGTGCGGGTGCGATGTTGGCCACATACGCCATGCCCCCATAGGCAGAGCAGGCCCTGTCGTGTGCGTCCAGAGGGAGGAGTAGTGGTAGCAGGTCCGCCTTCAGACATGCCGGGTTGGAGAGGCATATCTCCACGGGATGCTGGTAGGGACACCTCCGACAGTAGAAGACGGGCATGACGCAGCTGAACAATGTGATGCGGTAAGTCAGTCGGTAACTTACGTTCAGCAGGGACAGGAGATCGCATCCCAATGTATGAAACAGGTTGGTTTTGTACAGCTTGAGCTGTTCGGCGTAGTTGGGTAGGTGTGTTGCGGTTGCCATTTCGCAGCGGTGCGTTGTGGTGGCGTGCTCCGGCTGTGTGTGCAGTCTGCAATGTGCACGCTCCGAGGTTGCTGTGAGCTCTGTGTAGTCGTAGGGAGACAGGACTTGTGTTCTGTTGGCTTGTTTGGAGGACACGGGCCCTCTTCCCACATGCTTCTCAGACAGTTCAAGGTCAGTGATGTGTGACTCCTTCCAATTAACTTGCATGTGGCCGACATGGGGGAGTGTTTTCTTCTTTCTTCCCCGTCCGTTGTGTGCTTCTGTGATATGCGCTATCTGCCCTGTGGTCGGTCTCCTCGGCATGCCTGTGTTGGTCTATTCTTGGACAATGGCTGTATTCACCGGCTTCTGTCGTAGGGCTGTGGTTTCGGAGTTGGAATGGAAGGTCATTCAGTGCTGTCTGCTCTCCCTTCTGTGGGCGGCAGGCTGCCTTTCCGCTCTGCGTTGGGCCTTGTGTGTGAATGTTATTCTTGGGCCACCTGTTGTCGGTCCCCGTGCTCTTTGGTGTTCCGTTTTATATGTCTTGTTCATATGTGCAGGGTGGTATGGGTGTTTCAGTGTGGTACTGGCGTTCCTCTTCCCGAAGGGGCCCTGCTTCTCCTAGTTGGTGTTGCCGCCGCTGTGTGCTACGCCATGTTTGTTACACTGGGGTGTGTCCTGCTGTTGCGTGACTTCACTGACATGTGTGCGTCGGTTGTGTGGCGTTGGGTGTTGTCCGTGAATTGGGCGTTGGGGACATGTCTGTGGCAGGCCTGTCACGTGTCATGTGCGTTCGGGGTGGGGCTGATGTGTGTGCTGCTTGGTTGTGTCCCTGTGTCTGTGTGCGACGCATGCATGGCGCTGCGGTTGGCCTCTGCGTTGTGCGCATGTGTGGCGGCGTCATCGGCGCTTTGGGGCCGTGACGGGGTGGTTGGTTCCTAGTCCCAGGTGGTGTGTACACATGTGTTCCGCGATGTTACGATTTGGCCTGTGTGTCATATGTGGATGCAATGGTGGATGTGTAGTGTACACGCGCTGGTGGGGGGTTGTCCGCTTTTCCGCCCTTGCACTGTGTGCGCTGTTTGCGTGCACTTGTTGTGTGTGTGCCTACCTGCGTCTCCGCGGTACGTTGCGTCCTTGGTGGTGCATCAGCAGAAGCATGGGAAGGGCCTGCAGTGCTGGATTCATGCTCGGGGTGCCGCTTCTTCGTTGTCCGTGCTCGGCGTCCGTGTTACCGCTTCGGTTTGTCGTACGGTGTCTCTTAGCCGTGGGAGCCGTTTGTTTGCGGCATCGTAATTTATACGCCGGGCGGGACGTGATTTCGTCGGACGGTGTGTGTCAGTTGGGCTGCGCCGCTACGTGTACGGGCGCACTTTGATGGCGGACGGTGTTGCTGGCTTGCCGGCGGTGTTTGGCCTACTTTTCGCATCGTAATTGGGCGGGCGTGTGGACTGCTGCGTGCCGGCGGTAACTGGTGCTTTTTGCATCCGCCAGCACGGCGGTGGTGCTTCCGCCCGCCATCGTAATGAGCCCCCAAGTGTGGTATCAAAGGCGCCACTGACTGGCACTGAAGATAACAGCGGTAAGTCAGAGAAAATATTGTATGACAAATATTGCGCACTAAATATCACTGACAAAATATTGTCGAATTGGATATAGATTTTCCATTATCAACTGGAATGAGGCAATATTGTATGTACTGAATTCAGGAAGCAATATTTCTGTCCGGTGATAGTTTGGTTACAATGTTCTGGTGCCAACCACGATTTCCCAGCCTGGCATGAATCAGTAAATGGCCTGGTATTGAAAATAAGGCTGTTTGGAAGGTACGATCTGCTCCATGAGGGTTTAAAACAACGCAGCACAATGTAGTGTAACAGCGCACATTTGTTTCAGTAAATAGCAGCAGCAGCTCAGTACCCACGACAATGTTACATACAGCTGCTCATCACAGGCCTTATCAAACTATTTGTTTGTTAGTGTCGTGAGCAGCCTGCCTGTCAAACCTACTATCTAAAAGGTGGTCCCTATGGTGGAAGTGTAGCCTTGGACTTCCACAGCAATTGAATTGTAAAGAAACTTTTTATCAAGTTTTCTTAGTGATGCCATAAATGCTTTTATTTATGGGAATTAAATTCAAATAAAGCAGAAATGGTTCATGACAATGTGGCACATCATTTACAATAGTCAAAGGACAAGACGCTCCTACAAAGTATTAGCGCAGTGAGACTGACTAAAGTGATAAAAAACAGCACGCTTGTGCTAAACGCAAATATATATATACATGTGACTGTTTGGGATGATATGTTATTGTACATGCCATAAGTGTCAAAAACTTCAGTCAGAATGTAAAATCAGTCTACATATGTTGATGTTTCGACCCTTTAGCTCAGATACTTAGAGCAGGGTCATCATCAGGACAAAATTAAGAACAGGAGACACCTAGAAATAACAGAACCATGTA
The DNA here is from genome assembly GCA_963921515.1 of Calotriton arnoldi. Lineage (NCBI taxonomy): Eukaryota > Metazoa > Chordata > Amphibia > Caudata > Salamandridae > Calotriton > Calotriton arnoldi. The sequence goes on from CAWUFW010001800.1 coordinate 1,150,069, forward strand.
TCAGTTCCCGTGATTTGCTATGCATTGTAAAGTCATTGCTAACTGGGTCACAGGGAAACCACATTAACATACCAGAGGATTGGGGTACAGGGACCCACAACCGTAGTTGTTTCAGTCTTAGTTGCGTAGGAAAACTTCTGCAAATTGTCAGCAAATACCTGAAATGAACCAAATTGGGTTCAAAGCATGCATCAGTTTCCATGATTTGCTATACATTGTGATATAATTGCTATCTGAGTCACATGGAAACCAAATTCACATGCCAGAAGATTGGAGCACAAGGGCCCGCAACCGTAGATGTGTCAGTCGTAGTTGCATAGGAAAACCTCGTCAGACTGAGAGCGAGTGCCTGCAATGAAACAAACTAGGTTTAAACCATCTGCCCTTTTCCGTGATTTGTTATACATTGTAATATCATCGCTCAGTGGGTCACAGGGGAACCAAATTGACATACCAGTAGATTGGGGTACAGGGACCCACAATCGTAATTGTGTCAGTCTTAGTTGCGTAGGACAACCTCAGCAAACTGTCAGTAAGTAGCTCCAATTATTACTGACACAGCCTGGGTAGATCCTCTGTGGCCGCTTGTCTCGAAATTATTACTATAAGACAATGAACCTGGTTCAGCATAATATATCCAGACTAAATGAAGGATGTACATCACATAAGGAGCCGCCTACCAAAAGTACAATGTCAGTTCAGCAGTTCTGTGTCAGAGAAGAATTATCCCTTGTGTCTACAAAAATAAATTCAGGAAGTAGGGATATGTGGTTTGTTTGATACCCTCTAGTTCACCAAGTATCATATTACTTATGCAGTTGAAGTTATTTACTTAGTAAGCACACTTCATGTATGAGTCTTGTATAAAGAGGCGTCTAAAGGATGCTAAACGTCAGAGACAAATAATTAACTTTCTGCTTCTTATCTGCATCTGTAATATGAATCTCTGAAACTTTAATATTTGTATGCACGGGAACAGTTTCCCAGTACTTACGTCGAGTGAGTTTCAAATTAATTGGATTTTTTCTCGCCCCAGTTTGTTTATAATTGCAGGCTCAAAGCACAAATATTTACATCCATTTAAAATGTGCTTATTCAATTGAAAACCTATATTTGTGTGCAGCAGTTTAACTAGCTGTAGGGCCAGGGCTTTAAGTGGGATGAAAAAACTGGGGGTCTCTCAAAGGGGCATGGCCAATGTAATTAAGGGAGTGGCTTACAAAACACGCAAGCTAAAAATCTGTGCTTAGCATAGTGTGCCGCCTACTTGTATTTTGCTGTTTCTGTCATCGCATCCAGATATATGACACAACAAGTAACATCACACCTACAACAAGTCAGGACTATTGGCTTTGTTAATGGTTGTTAGTTGCATAAGATGAATAAGCAGCAACTATGTCTTGTATATAATATAGAAAAAGCTTTCACTTAAAACCTGGTGACACCACGACAATGTTGCTGCTCCTGAGTTTCAAAAGGGATGGGAAATCCAGAGAGAAAATGGCTCTTTAAAGGATTTCCTTCCCGTACAACGCTGACCTGGCATGATGTCATGCCGTAACTTCTCCACTAGTGAGAAGTGAGCACACGCACATCGATGTGCCTGCTGTCACTGCAGTCCAGAAAAAACGGACTGCCTGTGCACAAAACAGAGCCTGATAGAGACCCGTTTCTAGGCCCCCTTTAAAAAACTGCCGGTGCTCAGCACCAATGGGACCCAGCCCACTTAAAGCCCTGAGTAGGGCTATGTATAAACACTGTATTGATAACAGGATCTTAAAAGGTAAAGAGACGGAATGTTTAGGTGCTGAAGACCGCACTGTGCACTGACCCCAGGTGAAGTAATGCCATGTATATGGAGACTACTACGGGTGATATATAAAGGTAAATCCGTTTATTTGTAGGCAAAAGCATTTCATGTCCATGTCAGATCAGAAAACCAATGCAGGTCTTAGCTTTTACTTACTTAAATTCACGCAGTGTGCAGGCCGGACCCATCTATTCCTTCACAGCTACAAGGGGGAATGAGAGAGCTCTTTTTAGGTCAGGCATCAGCGCGCATGCGCTGCCTGCAAGACATGCAGTTATCAATAGAATCACGTTTTTCCCGCCTCCTACTTACCATTGGTGCACTCCAGCGTCGCTCTTCTTTGCTGTCTCCTGTCTCATTCCCACAGCCGATACCTCACTTCCCTTCAAGGCTGCAGCGCACCGGTAAAGTACAGTGTACATACGCTTCTTTACCATATGTTGTTTACTGCGCACTCTTTTTTGCTTTCCCTCACTTCATATATCAGCATGCGCGGTGTCTCCGACATCGCTCTTCAGGTACTTTATTTTTTCCCAGTTTGTTGAAGCACCGTGCCTCCCTCACAGCGCACACCGCCCCTGCAGCAGTAGTGTGGTTCGCTCCTTCGGCACCCTTTTCTCTGACACTGCTCTTCATTTTTGGACAGCAGGGTGATAGTAATGCTTGTTTATTTTAGAAAAACTGCACAAAAATAAACAAACATTGTTTGCACCGGGCTGACCAAATTCACATACCAGAAGATTGGAGCACAAGGGCCCGCAACCGTAGATGTGTCAGTCTTAGTTGCATAGGAAAACCTCGTCAGACTGAGAGCGAGTGCCTGCAATGAAACAAACTAGGTTTAAACCATCTGCCCTTTTCCGTGATTTGTTATACATTGTAATATCATCGCTCAGTGGGTCACAGGGGAACCAAATTGACATACCAGTAGATTGGGGTACAAGGATCCATAATCGTAATTGTGTCAGTCTTAGTTGCGCAGGACAACCTCAGCAAACTGTCAGTAAGTAGCTCCAATTATTACTGACACAGCCTGGGTAGATCCTCTGTGGCCGCTTGTCTCGAAATTATTACTATAAGACAATGAACCTGGTTCAGCATAATATATCCAGACTAAATGAAGGATGTACATCACATAAGGAGCCGCCTACCAAAAGTACAATGTCAGTTCAGCAGTTCTGTAGCCCCTCAATCTTTCAGAAAAGAATTATCCCTTGTGTCTACAAAAATAAATTCAGGAAGTGGGGATATGTGGTTTGTTTGATACCCTCTAGTTCACCAAGTATCATATTACTTATGCAGTTGAAGTTATTTACTTAGTAAGCACACTTCATGTATGCGTCTTGTATAAAGAGGCGTCTAAAGGATGCTAAACTTCAGAGACAAATAATTAACTTTCTGCTTCTTATCTGCATCTGTAATGTGAATCTGTGAAACTTTCATATTTGTATGCACGGGAACAGTTTCCCAGTACTTACGTCGAGTGAGTTTCAAATTAATTGGATTTTCTCTCGCCCCATTTTCTTTATAATTGCAGGCTCAAAGCACAAATATTTACATCCATTTAAAACGTGCTTATTCAATTGAAAACCTATATTTGTGTGCATCAGTTTAACTAGCTGTAGGAGTAGTTTAACTAGCTGTAGGAGTATGTATAAACTCTGTATCAATGACAGGATCTTAAAAGGGGAGGAGCCGGGACGGCACTGTGCACCCCAGGAGAAGTGACCCCAGGCACATGGAGTATCCTGTGGGGATATATAGGTACATCAGTTTAGTTGTAGGCAAACATCTTATGTCCATGTCAGACAGGGAAAACGATGTCGGTCTGAGGCTTTACCTACTTAAATACATGCAGCGTGCAGGCCGGACCGTCTACTCCTTCTCGGCCACAAGGGGGGATGAGAAGCTCTTTTTCAAGGTAGCCGTGTACGTAGGCCTCTCTATATTGATTTTCAGTAAAGCTTACACAACTCCGAGGGCAATGGAAGTTATACATATTACATTAGGACAGAATACTACAATATAATATCTGATACATTTATTGCGGTCAGAGATTTGGTATCAGTGTCTTGAAATCTCTAACAGTTTCATATAACACAATTAAAATAATGATTCAACTGAATAGTATCCGTCGTGCACCGGTGGAAGTACCCTGGTAAACTAGTAATGTTGGAGATAGTATTTTGTGCCCAGTAGTGTAGTTAGCAGCTTGTGGTCGGTGAGGTATGGCCTAGACTGGCGCGCGCGCCCAGGGGAGGATCTGATGCCAACGCGCCTATGTAGGTGCATGGTGGCAACAACGCATGTTGTTCATCCTGTAAAGGTGAGGGATGACAGTAAAGAAGGGGTAGGGAGGGAGGGCAGTAAAGAAGGGGTAGGGAGGGAGGGCAGTAAAGAGAGGGGTAGGGAGGGAGGGCAGTAAAGAAGGGGTAGGGAGGGCAGTAAAGAAGGGGTAGGGAGGGAGGGCAGTAAAGAAGGGGTAGGGAGGGCAGTAAAGAAGGGGTAGGGAGGGAGGGCAGTAAAGAAGGGGTAGGGAGGGCAGTAAAGAAGGGGTAGGGAGGGAGGGCAGTAGTGTGGACGCGGCCCACATGGGGTGGGTCTCCCTCTGCTGGGGATTAATATGTCCCTAGTAGTACTCCGGGTCGGGGAGAGCGCAACACAGTCTTGATTCAATAAATGTAAGGTACCTTTTCCAGTCTGGGGAGTTGGTGGGGTTGAGGGGCCTGGAATATTGCCGCGGGGCAGCTTATGTTCGGCCACTAGTGCCCTGTGAAGGTCTGAGAGCCACAAGTGTATATGGGGCGCTGAGCTAAACATTCCAGGACATGGCTAGCCTTCGTTTGGCTAGGCCCAGCGCCAAGTCAAGGAATTTGTTGAGAGTCGTTGTGTGTTGCGTTTGGTGATGCTCAGCAGGAAGTGGGACCTTGTGCTGTGATTTTCGTGCCCGTGGCCTTGAGAGTGTATCAGCCACTGTATTCCAGTATGTTGACGGTTGGGTGCATGCCCACACCATATTTATAAACATGGCATCAGGGTCGTGGACAAATGTCGGGGGAGTTTGCGTACATTCGTGCCAGCCTGTTGGGGGTGAGGTCTGTGTGATGGACGTAGGTGAATTGTCTGTATTTAATTCAGGCATTTGAGGAGATAATCTTCGGGAACCCAATACATTGCGCCCACAGTTTGTCAGTCAATGTTGTTGAAAGTGCAGCATCCCAGTAATCTCTAAGTGCTGTTAAGGGGGATACAGTGTCTGATCTCAGGAAGTTATATAACATGGTAATTGCCCGTTTGCCCATGCTATGTGTTAGTGATGTCTGGAGTAATCTGGATACCTTAGGTTCGTCATGTGTGTTGCCCTATGTCCTATATAGTTGGTGGGTAAGGGATGCATACATCAAGAAGGAGCCAGGAGGTATGCCATAGTCACCCACGAGGGTCTCAAACTCGCATAAAGTTGAGTCGACGAAGAAGTCGCCCCATGTAGCTATCCTGGCCTCGGACCAGTCCACCAAAAACACACGAAAAAACCACAACACCACTTTCACAACGAACTGCCAGATCTGCGATACGAACCAAAAACAGGCGATAAGCCGCGGTAGCACCAGGAATTTAACACCTGCCTTTTGCTGGTGTTAAGCAGGACGACTACCTGCAGCATGAAAGGGAGCCCAGCCAAGAGCCACATCTGAAGACCCACAGATGCCATGGAGACAATGATCATGCAGCTCCGAGACCCAAGAGGCACACAACACCCACCGCCACCACCCCCAAGCCCCCCCCCCGACCCCACCCCCGACATACACATACCGTGCACGACACAAGAGCCACAAAAAGCGCATGATGAGGCACATTGACAAAAAATAACACACATGTGTGGCCAGAAGAACGAGAAACATTCACACAGCACCGATGTAACAACCAAAAACTTTATTGAAATACAACACAAAACACCAATGCGGAAGACTCCTGTCGGGTCCGTCCGGGACAATCTCGATGTCACAGCCTGGAAAACAAAGCACAAAATCAGAACGTGTGCCATGTGCACCTCAAAGGAGCGAGACACAGAGAAACAGAAAATGAAAGAAAGGCAGAGAGAAAAAGAGAGAGAAGGAAAGGAAGGGAGAGAGAGAGAGAGTGAGAGGGAGAGGGAAGGAAAGGAGAGAGAGTGAGAGAGAGAGAAAGAGAGAGAAGGAAAGGAAGAGAGAGGGAGAGAGAGAGAGAGGGAATGAAAGGAGAGAGAGTGAGAGAGAGAGAGAGAGAGAGAGAAGGAAAGGAAGGGAGAGAGAGAGTGAGAGAGAGAGGGAAGGAAAGGAGAGAGAGTGAGAGAGAGAAGGAAAGAAAGAAATGAAGGGAGAGAGTGAGAGAGAGAGGGAAGGAAGGGAGAGAGAGAGAGAGAGAGAAGGAAAGGAAGGGAGAGAGAGAGTGAGAGAGAGAGGGAAGCAAGGGAGAGAGAGAGAGACACCGCCGCCCCCTGCGCACCCAGGCCCCACTGTTCACCTACTGCCACCGGTGTGTCTCCAATCACGTGCCGGGATACACTGCAAGCCACCAGGTCTGCAACCTGTAATCGAGGCCAGAGTCAATCATGGCAGAGTCCATCACACAGCACACGGCAACAACGCCTGTCTGTCCCTGCGCACGCACGCATGCAGCCGCACCCCACCCCCTCCCGCCAGCCAGCGCTGGCTGTCCGCACTTGCGCAGCCCAGGCCCACTGCTCACCTGCCGCCAACGGTGTGCCCACCAGTGGGCACACCACGTGCCCGTGCAAGCTCCAGGCCCCGGTCCCGCCACCATGGCATGGTCCACATCATGCGGAGCCGCCCCGCGGCACAGCAGGTCCCACACATAACGCTGAGTCCTGAGGCATCAATGGCAGAGACCACATCGGTGCACACGTCATCATCGCAGGCTGCACACCCGCTCAGCTATTTCGGTGCCACTAACCCTGTGCAACCCCAGTCAGCACCACCTGGTGGTAGGCCTGTGACGGGCGCAAGGCTTCGGGTACCACTAACCTTGTGCAACCCTAGTCAGTGCCACGTGGTGGTAGGCCCATGACGGGCGCAAGGCCTCGGGTGCGACCAACCCTGTGCGCAACAACTCATGGGCCCTTTATGATTGAGAACCGTGGAGCGTCCGTCATCCAGTCACCACCGGCAGTGGGGAATCTGATGTTGTCGGCCCCTTATATTGGCGGGGTCACATGGCCTGTGACGCCTGTGCCGGATGGGTGTGGTGTGTGTGCAAACCTGCCCTGAGGCAGTGGCCGTGACATCCTGACAACTAGATCAGTGACCTGCATACCACCAGCGTGTACGCCTGCGACACGTAGCTATGTGGGCCCCCCTCGGAGCGTAAGCGGAGTGGTCTGGCCTTGCGTACGCGTACGCCGGACCAGCGCAGGGCTTGCAACAATGACTCGGGGGCTCAGGGCGTGGTTCAGTCCATGTCCGGACAAGGAAGTGACTAATGCGTGTGTCCCTGTTGTAGTGTCCACGGCAAGCGGAACACAATAGGCAATGTGGCACACTGTGACTGGCATCCCACTAGATGAGCATCATTGACGTGAGGGAAATCACTGTCCCTACATTCATCCACACATTCATACATGAATGATGAAAGACATGACACAGCAGTTCGTTTCTGGATATTTATTGCACATCCGGTGGAGTATTGCAGCTGGAGCAGTACAGGTCCATGCCAAGCACACTACACAATATGGGCCCGTGGAGGGCCAGCCAGAGTCCATCCGGGAATGACAAGTACTGCGGAAGAGGAAGGGTACAGTCCACAGTCTGATCGCCGTGTCATTGGTCATCGAACAGGATATGGCAGTCCATGTCGCGGTCCAAGGTGAGTGCAGCGGAGTGTATCATCGGTGGAGGAAACGTCTGCAGTTTGTTTAATTAACCCAGCGCCCGCTTCGGTTGGCGTCCATGCAGTGGGGTAGGAGGGGGGAGCATATTTAATACATGAAATGGCCTTAAATAATCGAGCATGTTGGTTCAAAAATGTAAATGTATTCAACATAAATAAAATAAATCTGATATGACTGCAAAACTCTTCCATGTGTCGAATTTTTTGTTTAATCTTGTTCCGACCTGCGCCTTGGGAGGTTTACGGCTCCTTGCTCTTTCTCCTCCCCCTCGTTCATGGCTGGTCTCCGAGCCTGAAAGTAGTTAAGGCCAGCTGCAAGAGTACAAACTAGAACTGGACCAGAGGCAGCGCCGTGTATGCTGCGGAGGCACAGTGGACGGAGTAAGGGAGGATGAAAGTTGGCCCAATATGGAAAGGGAAGACAAGCATTGGCATAGCCAATAGGTCTCGCTTTTGGTACCTTATAAGTATTTTGTTATGCAGCACAATATCCTTGGTGCAACAACATTAACTGTTGCATGGTTAAACATTTATAAGGTCCCAAAGGCGAGACCTATTGGCTATGCCAATGCTTGTCATTTTTAGAGTAGGAGATTATTTTGGTCAATCGAGCTGGGGTTGAGTTTGTGCGTAGAGGGAGGGGGTTTAACATTACGTTCTCGTTTTCAATCATGGATGTAATTTAAGCACAGATTATGGGGGTGAGGAGGGTTTGATGTGGGTAGTTTAACAGAATTTATAGAATTTGCATGGATTTGTTTGTTTAGACGTGTCTCATTTTGTTGCAGAGACCCCTGATCAGGCCCGAAATGCATTGGGAGTAGTGAAATGAGCACACTTCATATGAATGGTTTAGCTGCACATGTCGCTGTTTAAAGCCTGGATGGGCAAGCAGGAGACATTTGAAAATGCTGTAATAAAGAATCATGGTGTAATCACGCTGTCTCCGTAGTGATTGACAAAGCATGGATGAATATTTGAATAAGGAACATGAATCGTTGGTTTACTTTTGGTCTCAAAAACTGGATTAATTAATTATTAAGGAGTGGCCTATCGTGAGGATAAATATTTCTGCGCTTAGCAGTGCGACAGAAGGGCGCGTAAGCCCACGTGCCTATTGCGGTTACCTTATATAGTGCTGTGATTTTGGGGTGGTGCACAGCTTCTGTTCGCACGCAACAATATTACAATATGGTTACATAATCAATATGATATAAGACATCTTAAGGGAAAGAGTGCATCTTTATATATCTTTTTTTTCAAAAATGCATTGAGGCATCCCGAGATAAGTATCAAAGAGATTATGATACTAAACATGGCGTGAATGAAGTAAAGCAATTCGCGTATCTACTTCTAGATAACCAAAATAATAATTATGTGAAAAGTCGGGGGGGGGGTGGTGAGAGGCACAGGGGAAGAATTAATTTTTGCGACAGGTGGTGGCGATGCTTGTGATACTACCGTTTAAAATAAGACTGACAACTATCGGTGGTTGGCTGATGAGAGTAATTCCAGCAAAGATAATTCTGAAGGGGAAAATGTTGAAGAAATTTAAGTTGTGTTGTTGTGAAAGTCTTTGGCTGCTTCTGATGCAGTTATTTGAATGACATGTTTGTAGAATATAAATATATAATTGTGGGAGTGATTCTGGTAGTGTACACAACGTGCTGAAGAGCTGCAGTGCAGGACGGGTTGCCCATTGAGAATAAAAGAGTGAGCCCTTTTGGTAAATGCATAAAGTTTCCTAGGAAGCTTTGTGATTGTTCTTAACATATTTCATTTAAAAGTATCAATTTACCTTGCTTACTATTTTCTAAATACTTACTACATATACGTTTTGTTTATAGACCGGGATAGAGAAGTTACTACTATAAGTAGTCTATTTTCTGTTTTGTTCATAGAACTTTCAATATTTATAGTTCCGTGTGGTGTAAAGTGTTCTTTGGAATGTTGTTTTTGAGTAGCAGCGGTTGAAAGGCGGTGGGAAGGTTAAGTACCTTTCATTGTGACTGTTCAGGAAAATAAAGCAGTTACTTGGATCACTTTCTTTGGCATCTTCACTACAGTATTAAGTGGACATGCTAGAAGACCCAGAATGTCACTTTTTGTATCAATACCATAGAATAAGATAAAGTATAACGGTATAAAGAAAGTGTTATTTTTACTGTAGGAACAAGTGACTGTCATATGATCCAAAGATATGTCTTCTTGCTATGATTGGTCTTCAGAAATGTGTACAGAATGATCTAGGAGTATGCGCCAAAATTGTGAGGCTGTACGGGATAGTGAGGACTATGGTTCTGGTAATGGAAACAGGTTAAGATGAGAGTATAGAGGATAACAATTGATGGAGATAATACTGTTGATAAAAGAATCCGTTGGGTGTCTCTCCAACTGTATGATACTAGCGAATATACTTAAGAGTGTAGTACAGAGGAAACTTCTAGAAAGAGGGGGCAAAAATACTTGTCAGACTAACAAAAAAGCATAATAATTATATAATGTATTGATTAGTTGGTTCATATGTAGTTAATACATTTTCATTTATTTTGTTATGGGGATTAACATATGTTGAACATGCTATGCACGCCACTTGTACTGAATCCTACATACATTTTACTTTGTGATATGTTTTGGAATGGTAGCCTTTGAGTGTTATAGTTTTTCCCAAAAGCCGACTAGCATCTTGCAGATTCACTCTGTTGGATTGGGGGGGCCTCCGTTAACTTGGTGGAATAAACATACTTGTTAAACCCTTCTTTGATCTAGGGCTCCGTCGTGATTGCACGAACTACAGCAAGACCTCTTCCTATTGCCAATGTAGGTTTGTGTAACAACTTTGCCTGGTGGGGTTAGTACGACTATCATCATAAAGGAGGAAGTGAAACTTCAAGTCCAAGAATCCAAAGTGCTATTAGATAAATAGTACGAACTGTCTAAACCGCAAGCACGACACTGAAACAAAGGAAAGCAATGCTATTGTGGCATCAAAGTCTGTTATGACTACACTCCACCCCAATCGTTATGGGCAGGTGATTTGCTGGTCACGCTGACAAAACCACGCCTGAACAACGGCTGCAGAACGACGGCTTGCGCAGATGAACCGCACACAAAGTGTGTGAGTTCCCAGTATCTATGGCCTGGTCGCCAATAGCACGTAAAGGTCCTGGCAGATAACACTACAGGCCCTGCCACTGTGCGCCAATGTTCATACCTTTCCCGGCTGAAATGTTGCTGAATCGGATCTGCGCCGGCTTGTCTCGGTCCTGGTAAGCGCCCTTGATCCTGGCGCCGGTGCCAGCGGTCAGCACCCGTGGGGTGGCGTATTCGGGCATGGTACTGGCTGCTGTGCGTGTGGTGGATGGATGCAGATACTGAGCACCCCCTTCTCCTGCTAGCAGCCTTCAGTGAAAGAACGAGCGAGCGCGGCAGCCTGCAGAGCTGACCAGACGCTCGTGCGTCATGGCCTTTTGCCTGCGATTACGCGCAGGGCAGACATCTGTTTCCAATTACGATAATTGGAAACAGATGTCGGCCCTGCGCGCGTAACCGCCCGAAAAAGGCCACGACGCACGAGCGTGTGGTCAGCTTCGGAAACCCCCTTACTTAAAGTCTCGCCAGAGCAGCGCTTGCGCGCTACTCGAGGCTCGACCTAAAAAACGAAAACACAATGAAGCTAACAAATAAACAAGCCTTGTTAGCACCGCGCTGTTCAAAACATGAAGGAGGATATTCACAAGAACGTGTGCTAAATATCACCAAAAAATGTTAACGCAACTTTTCACATCGCAGCTGATCGCGGGAAAATAACCCCGTGTTAACGTGGAATTCACAACACAGCGGTACCATGCGATAGTCACACGAAAACGCGGTCAATGTCCGCGATACAATCACCGCGAGCGTGATAAAAACACAAACCTCAACGCGAAAAAACATGCGATGGGCCAAAGCGCGATGAGGAAATCAGCGATAAGCAGCGAGAGGCAAGCAAAACCCACGCATTATGCGGGAAAAAGCACAAGAACAGCATACGGAAAATGCCACCACAAACCAAATCAACTGCGGAGTACCACGGACGCACCCTGACCGACTGCAGAGGACAACATGAACTCCACAATACCCACGGAGGAACACTCAGGAATATAGGCCACGTGGAAGGACAATGAGAAGAGAAAGAGGAAGACGGGGTACAGTCTACAGGAAAACCACATGATCACCACGGATGAGACAGAACACCACCACCAACTGTGCGTCACCTCCAACGTGTCATTGGCAACAAAGAGGCAAAGATGGCACACCACCTCGGACCATGTGAATGCCGCCGCATGGCAGAGGAGGACAAATGAAGAGCACAAGAGACGCTGGACTGATGTGAATGGCAAAACCAAGCAGAAACCCGCTGCCAACACGAAAGCAGCAATGCACCCCAGAGGAGGTGGGCCAGCAGAACACCAGGAGCTGAATGGCATGGAGAAGATGGTGGCCACATTCACCAGTCTGGAAACGGTGACATGAGTTGGTGATCTGGACACTGCCCAACATGACCCTACATCACATCAACATGGTGCGTAGCGACCTGGGAGTGGGGGGACTGGTGGAGATGGGGACAATGGCACACATGCACAATCAAGCAGGGCACACTGCACACCCACAATTACCCTGGTTCATGTCCCTGATCCCACGGGAACACTCCAGCACACACACAAACACCAAGTAGTCCCACGAACAGCCTGTGCCCAAAGGGGCACCCACCCAAAATATTAACAGTCACACAACCAACACATGCCCACGTGCGAACATGCAAACATGCACATACGTCAGCCACAATGACAATGCAAGAGACACCACATGACCAGTAGCTTGGCTGCAGTCCGAACAACATGGCAATGTACACGGCACAACACTGAGGTGGCTGAGTGCGGACAACACCCGAAAAGGAGCAGGTCACACTCGGACGCAACTACCTGCACAAACAACCCCTGACGTCAACGACACATCTGCGGACAAATCAGGCCCAAGAGTCACAACTCGACAAAGAGCACAAGTTACCCAAGTCTGCAACATCTCAGCACCCTGGAAGCACAGAACTGACAGGCACACCGCATAAAAGGGATCAGTAGCAGACAAATCAGAGCCGCAGGAGCGAATCACCCACCATGCAGCAAACGCACATAAGTATAAGTGCACCTCGACATTGACAACATCCCGGTACAAACAGCAACACCTCCACAACAGAACACAGGGCACAACTGGTGCCGCAAATGTGCACAACATGGCAAATCACATCTGGCACAGCAGGAAACTGTGACATGACAATGTACAAGTACAACCTGTAACCTGCAAATATGTTTTATTCACATATGCTGTGCTTGTGGACATTTTGTACTGTCCCGTGATTGCCAGGGACGGCCACAATGTGACGTTCTCATGAGACGAAATTGTTAAAGATGGTGTTCCTACGGGCCAATCCTGCCGCAGCAGCAGTGGGATGTGGGCCACCTGCCCCATCGTCCCCATCATCGTCCGGTACTTCTGGAACTGGGATCCATGGGGCATTGGTGCGTACACAGATGTTGTGCAACACACAACATGCAACGATCATCTTGCACACGATGTCTGGGCTGTACAGGAGCCTTCCACCTGTGACGTCCAGGCACCTGAAACGTGACTTCAACACGCCAAATGTGCGTTTAACGATGCCCCTGGTGCGTATGTGGGCCGCATTGTACTGCCTCTGGGCGGGTGTGTTTGGGTCTCGGAGGGGTGTCATCATCCAAGGGCAGAGTGCATATCCTTGATCCCCTGGGACAGTGCAGAGAGAAAAGAGTCAATACTTGGTTCGGCATGATGTGATGGCAGGCACACTGATCCAGTGATGCCTGTGCTGGCTGTGTGTGGGGTGAGTGTAAGCCAGCCCTCAGGGAGTAGCTGGTGCTGGCAACAACTCCAACAGTCATCAGGCACTCAGAAATGCAATGTCAGAATAACAAGGGAGCATGACTTGAGTCGCACAGGGTAAGTGGCCCCGGATGCACAGCGGCCGACACGGGCCTATCGCCACAGGACGCTGACCTGCAGGAGACTGGGGTAGGATCATGAGGGCAGAGCAGGGTCTCCAATGTCTCAGAGGTGCCTTCCGCGGAGTGTCTCGGGGGAGAATGGGAGGTGTACCCCCAGGGCATGATGCAGAGGGCACATGCCAGCTGTGACCGGCAACATGGTGGATATTAATGCCACAGACTCATGCCAGACACCAAGTCTGTACCTGCCCGTTGCTGATGACAACCCCCAGGCCACAGGCTCAGGCACCAACAATGTTCCGCCGGAGGCTGACGGTCACTCACGGCGCACAGGGTTAGTGGCACCAGGTCAGTCCTTGCTACTGGTTGACCTCCTCCGTAACCGTGATCTGTGTTACCACCAGACTGTGAAGCATCTCCCTCTCAGTCCTCCCTCTGCGTACACTGGCATGGACCCTGCCATTGATCAATGATGACTCAGTCCAGGATGTGGGACATGCTGGACTGCAGTGTATCCGGGCTGCAGCGGTGGGGTATGTCAACGAATGGGGACCCCTGGGGGCCTGTGTCACGGAGGACTGCGATGGCCTGCGGAGGCCACCAAGGTCGCGGGCATGGGTCTTGGCGCTAGCACCGGCACGTGGTGGGCCCTCTTTGACACACGACGGTGTCGGCAGGTGAGCAGTGCGGCCTTGGAGCGCTGGGGCGGGCAGGCCTGGTCTGGGTATCAGCGTCCTTGGGTGCAGCAGGCGCACAGGCTCGCATGCCCCGCTGCTCACGGTGTCGGCCTCATGGCAGACTGCGAGGCACCGCCCTGGCAGTGACGTTGGCCTTTCCGGGAGTGACCCACGCTCTGCGCCACGGGGTTTTTGTCCACACCCCTGCGCAGGCCTGGCGTACTCCGGGCCCACCCTCTACGCTCACGCACACAGGGGGGGACGCAGCGAGCGACATTTCCGCGATCTGATGCACGGCCTGGGGTGACATGGTTGCGTCCACTGTTCACTACTCTCCAGTCACCAGCAGTTGATGTCTACATGGACATATCTGTGGTTTGCATACCCATGTCTGTCCGGCACATCCACGCCTCACTTGTTGTTGTGTACATTCCCATTCACGGGTCACTTGCATCCTTCGCACATGGCTGCATTCCGCATCTCCACACGTTCAGCTGTTTTGTGGATGTGGTGCCATGATATAGCTCTATTGTGTGCAGGGGAAGTCCAGGATCCCCATGGAGTTGTGTTGTCGTGTCTGGTAGGTGGGCATGTTGATTGACATGTTGTATGTGGTTTGGTCACGTGTTCATTCCCACAGTTGTGCGTTGTGAGATGGTGGCTTTGAGGTGTGTGGTGTGTTGATTTGCCACTTACCAACGAGCAGTCCAGTTCCATAGATACCATCCTGGAAGCGCTGGTTGATGATGGACTGTCGGAAGATGTATGAATCGTGCACACTGCCTGGGTTGTGTGCGACGACATTGGTGAACATTCCCCGGTGGTCCACTATTGCCTGCACATTGATGGAATCCATGTGCTTTCTGTTGCAGTAGTGGTGTGCAGTATCCGCAGGGGGCACAAGTGGGACATGTGTGCAGTCAATGGCCCCCAACACGTGTGGGAAGCTAGCAAAGGCGTAGAAGCCTTGGTTTGTCTCCAGCTGTTCCTGCACAGTGTGGGGGAAGTGAAGATACTGGGGTATGAAGCTTATGATGGCATCCAGGACAGGAGTGATGAACTTTGATAGGGCTGGCTGTGAGACTCCTCCGACTCTGGCAGTTGTTGGTTGGAAGGTACCAGAGGCCAACAGGTGCAGCACAGCCAGCAGCTTCGTCTGCGGAGGGATGTTGGTTCTCCGCTGGGTTGGGACCGTCAACCTGTGGATGATGTGGGTCATGATGCGGATGATGGTTGTCCTTTTGAGCCTGTAGTGGGCGATGACTTCCTCGGGCGTTAGGTCTGTGAGACTGGTGCTTTTTTGGTAGGTCCGCTGTCTTACTCTGCGCTGCTTCTGTGGTGGTCTGGGGGGGTGTGCGGGTCCAGGTTCTGGGGGGGGGTGTTGTGGCCCTATTGGGGCTCCGAGCTGCATGATGAGTAGCTCCGTAGCTCCATGGCGTCGTTTGTTCTTTGGGTTTGGCTGTGTGCGGGGCTCTGTTGCCCACTGCAGATAGTCGTCCGGCTTTACACCAGCTGAAGGCAGGTGTTAAATACCTGCTGCTACTGCAGCTTATCGCGTGGTTTTGACTCGCATCGCAGTTCTGGCAGTTCGCTGTGAAAGTGGTGTAGTGGTGTTTTCGTGTGTTTTTGCACAGGAACGCCTACTCTGCATCTCATTAGGGTTAGTTGGTGGTGTCCACCGTGGTGTTAAATTTTGGGGCAGTTATCGCGGGAATCCTGGCGATGTCTGCAGTTTGCACCCGCTTGGGAATGGGGTGTTATATCTATCTCCACTTTTGATGAATTAAGGTGGAGATAAATCGGAGATAAGTCCTTGTGAATTTCCCCCGAAGCGCGGTGTTGGAGTTTACCCGGCAGAACGTGGAAATGTTGCACGTTACATCCCCCCCTGCATGCGCGTGCATAGTGGGTTGGACCAGCGTACGCCAGGCCTGCGTAGGGGTGTGAACCAAAAGCCCGTCACACTGGGCGTGGTTCTCATTCGGAATGGACAACGCGTCTGCCAGAGCGGCAGCTCTCGGTCCGCCACGAGTCCTGCGCCGAGCACAGCGGGGCCTGTGTCCCTGTGCGCCTGCTGCACCCCGGGCCGCTGGTCCCCCGACCCGTCATGCCTGCCACAGCGCACCAACGAGGCTCCGCTCACCTGCCTACACCAGCGTGTGTCGATGAGGGCCCACCACGTGCCAGTGCAAGCTCCAAGTACCAGTCCCGCGACCTCTGCAGCCTCCACAGACCATCGCTGGCCCCTCCCACGCTGGCCCACATTACTCCTTTTTCCATTTACATACTCCTCCTGTGTCCTCCTGGGCCCAGTAGGTCCAACATGTGGAACTGTGTCCTGAGTCTTGAGTGGCAGTGACCCCAAGTCCGTGGCAGCGGCCACAGCACCAGACTCCTTCGATCAGTGAGGCATAATTCCATGACACGTGGTGCCACTAACCCTGTTCAATGCCAGCCGGTGACACGTGGTGCCACTAACCCTGTTCAATGCCAGCCGGCGACACGTGGTGCCACTAACCCTGCTCAACGCCAGCCGGCGACATGTGGTGCCACTAACCCTGTTCAACGCCAGCTGGCGACACGTGGTGCCACTAACTCTGTTCAACGCCAGTCGGCGACACGTGGATGAGGGCTCAGGCCTACCCTGCGGACCAGTAGGTCCCACATCCAGCACCTAGTCGCCAATCATGAATGGCAGAGTCCACACCAGTGAAGGCACGGAGAGGAGTAAGAGGAAGATGCGGCTCAGTCCGGAGGAAATCCGGATCAGAGTCACGGAGGTGATCGAACACTATCAACAACTGACCTGGTGCCATCAACACTGTTCACCGCAAGTCCGCGTCCCGTGGTGCCACTGAACCTGAACTACGCAGGCTGGTGGGAACATCCAACCTAAGCCGGCGACACTTGGTGAATGGCCCGTGCTGACCGCTGCCTCAGGCCAACACTGCGTCCCAGTAGGCCACACATGTGGAACTGTGTCTTGGGTAAGATGTGGAGGAGTCTACACCATTGGACAAGCCTCATCACAGGCGGCATCCCCTGACAGCACTGGTGCCACTAACTCTGTGCGCAATGAGTCATGGGCACTATCTGGTTGGACCTTGGTGGCATCTGAGTCCATGGCCTGGTGGTTTTCTGCATCTCCATCTGGCCGGACCGGACTTGGTGTCCGACATGTGTCTGGTCCATTCATCGCCACCATAGTGACTGTTTCAGCGTGGTTCTGCCCTCTGCACCATGCCCTGGGGGCACACCTTCCACTGTCCACTGAGACACTCCGCGACAAGCCCCTTTGTCATCTACGGAAACCTGCTCTGCACTCGTGACCCTGCCCCAGTGCCCCGCTAGTCAGCGGCCCGTGGCGGTAGGCCCATGCAAGACGCTGTGCATCCGGGCCACTAACTCTGTGCAGCACAAGTCATGGGGCCTTTACGGTTGAATTGTTGTGTCCTTTACGATGAACACTGTTGTCGATTTCTGACTGCACTAGGCAGCCCTTGCCGGCTGGTGTGCACACACCCCACACACATCCAACACAGGTGTCACTCGATATGTGTGCCTGCTAATAAATGTGGCCGGGCGCACGTGCCCGTAGCCATTCACACCATCTGAGCAAGTGTGCCCGTGTGGTCATTGTGTCAGCATGATGGGCACGGCACTGCAACATCACAGAGTTCTATCCTCAGCGGACGATACCATGTCACCTCAGCGTTGGCAGTGGCCTTGGACATGTAGCGTCGCCCAGCCCCCCCTGCATGCACAAGCGGCGTGTGCTGGTCCGGCGTACGTCAGTTCAGCGCAGGGGTGTGCTGAATCGGCAGGGGGAGCAGGGCGTGGCTCCGACCTGGCCTTGGGCAGGATGTGTGGTAAGTGTGTCTCTGTGTTGGGGTGTTGTTGCCACCAGGGCCACAGCAGACGATGTTGCAATGTAGCATGCACCAGGAGGGCGGGCCCGCATGGACGGGGAAATGTAGGAGCGCAAGACCGCTCGGGGGTTATGTGTATCAGTCCTGTGGCTGCATGAGTCAGTTGCCTAGCCTCATTCGCAGCGTGACCCCAGCCACATATGGACTGTACACTTGTGTCCGCCCTGGCCGGACCATTGGCCTACACTCACTTGGCCGCACACCTTCAAAGGCCAGCGTCACGGTGTTGGTGGCATGCCGCTGGACATGTGCGGACAGGCATTACAATGGTCTGCCGTAGGAGTGCACGTGATACAACCGTGCAGGGCACACAAGTGTGGGGGCTCGTGGGAGAGTGGAGCAGCTGTGAGGCAACGTAACACACAGTGAGTCCGCACATGTGCCACGTGCTGGGCATATCGTCCATGATTCCCAGGGTCGCATACATCCCACCACACCCACGGCAGGCCTCTGTACGTCTCCTGAATGCATGCAGATGGTGAAGTTACTGTAGGGATGAATGGTCCTCTGTCTGCACTATCGGGCGGTAGCATATCTGCAGCTCCTAGATGTGACTTGCATGTGCCCAGCACCCCCTGACAGATAGGATAGCATTTCCAGGCAACTCCCACAATACGCACTGCCAGACGTGAGGCCAACGTGTACACATCCCACATGCAAAAGTCCTTGGTCGGAGTTTGCGTGCGTGAAATGGCCTTCACTCATACTCCCACCACACCCCAGGCCTGCACCCGTTGCACACAGACACTGCTCATTGATCCGAGCTTTGGCGTTTCATCCACAGGACTGGCGTAGGTCCTCACAGTGCCACTTCAAGCAGAGCCACTCACGCAATGGCAGACCATCCCAGACACATGCTCCACTCCAGTCACGTGGACCTGTACCGTGCACGTCTGCTGCATGTACTGGGGGCACTGCCATTGGCACTGCTGCGGATCAGTTACAGGCTGAGCTTCTGCATTGCCAACGTCACCTGCGTTCAGCCTGTGTTGCACTGTCGCTCGTGCATATTCGAGTGGTCCATGGATGTCTGCCTCTCCAACGTAACAGTAGCTGACCTGGATTTCGAAGTGCGTGTGCGCCCCCTGTTGAACCACGACCAGGAGTGTCACCGTGATGGCCGTTTATGGCATGCCTGGATGTTTGGCATGCATGCTGGAAACTGGACCTGGGAGACTGCAGGAGTCGTTGTGTGCAGTGACCACATTGAGCCGCTCCCTGTTTGGGCTTTTGTGCATATTGGGGCCAGGGATTGGAGTGAGCACATCTGTCCGGGACAGCTGATGTGTTACGTCGCCGACATGTCAGATGTGGTGGACAACGATCTCGCATTGGAAATGTTGGCCTACGCTGCTGCACTCATGTTCATGGATGAGTGACAAGGTACCTGTAGCCAGGACTGCATGTGACCCATTGCACGTGTCCCGATGCCTGGTTGCATGTTGGGGATCTGGTCACATGTCCCTGGGAGACAGTGGATATGGCTGCATTGGCCTGGACTCCTGATCCATGCGCGGACAACATACGCGGGTTGGCAATGACTTGTGTTGGTGATGGGCTCCCCCGGGGTGGACATGGGCGCTTTCCAACGTTCCTCATTCAGACATGCTGCTGCATTGGTCTGCATGTCGTGGCACTTCCCTTGGCCGTACTGACACGCAATTGTTGATAACGTTTCCGCACGTTCACTTGTCTCCAACTGTGTTGAGTGTTTATTTGTATGCCAATGTGTGTGTCACGGCCTATCTGGGTCACGGCCTTACATGCATTGCTGCCCCATCAGGGCTGTGTGTTTGTACTTGTGCATTATCATGTCCCTGTTTCGTGGTTTGCCAGATGCGTATGGCCATTTACTGGCCACAAGCGGGTGCACTAGTCTCCTGTGTTCGGATGTGTAGATGTTGGTGTTGGTTCCACATTGTGTTGGATGTTGGGGTGCTCTGCTTCCTATGTGTGTGTGCTGCATTGTGTGTGAGATGTCCCTTCAGCTCAGATTTGGCTCACCCTTCTCCCTTTCAGGCAGTGTGGTTTTCACTTCTGTGCTTGTTCATTGGTGTGATATTGCCGACTTGTGTGACTTGTGCTCTTGGTTGGTGTTGTTCCTCTTGGGCATGGATTGTCTGCAGTTGTGCTGTGCTTAATTGTGCATGTGTGCCATTGTGGCCATCTCCCCCCGTCCCCCCAGTCCCTGGTGGTTCCTCTCCCTGTTGCTGTTGTGTCTGTTGATTTTGAGCAGTTTCCGGGACCCGAGTCCTGCCATCATCTCCAGACTGATGTGGTGTACACCATTTCCTCCATGTCATCCAGCTCCTGGTGTGGCGCTGGGCTCCCACCTCCGGTGTGCATTGCTGCCTTGTGGTTGTTGGCGTGTTGGTGCTTGTTTGTGCGTTTGGCATCATTCCAGCTGTTCTGGTTTTCTGCCATTGTCCTCCTCCGCTCTCCGGCTGCATTCACCTTGTCCACGATGGCCTGCCATGTCTAATGTTTTGTTGCCAATGGTGCTTGTGGGGTTGTGTGCTGGCTCCGACTGCCTCCATTGTGCTTCGCTGTTTTCTGTTTGGTTTGTCTTTCTTTTTCCTGCTTTTGTTGTGCTTATTCCCGCATGCCGTATATGTGTCGCGGGCCTAGCGCTGCTTATCGCTGCTTTTCTCCTCGCGAATGGGCTCACTGCATGTTTTTTGGTGTTGGGGTTTGTGTTTTTATCTCCGTCGAGGTGGTTGTATCGCGGACATTGTCCGCGGTTTCAGGAGACTATCGCATGATACCGCCGTGTTGTGAATTCCACGTTAACACGGGGTTATTTTCCCGCGATGGACTGCGATGTGTAAAGTTGTGTTAACATTTTCTGGTGATATTTAGCACACGTTCTTGTGAATATCCCCCTTCATGTTTTGGACAGCCCGGTGCAAACAATGTTTGTTTATTTTTGTGCAGTTTTTCTAAAATAAACAAGCATTACTATCACCCTGCTGTCCAAAAATGAAGAGCAGTGTCAGAGAAACGGGTGCCGAAGGAGCGAACCACACTACTGCTGCAGGGGCGGTGTGCGCTGTGAGGGAGGCACGGTGCTTCAACAAACTGGGAAAAAATAAAGTACCTGAAGAGCGATGTCGGAGACACCGCGCATGCTGATATATGAAGTGAGGGAAAGCAAAAAAGAGTGCGCAGTAAACAACATATGGTAAAGAAGCGTATGTACACTGTACTTTACCGGTGCGCTGCAGCCTTGAAGGGAAGAATTCTGATCATTTTTTTTTTTTTAACTTTATTTTTCATTTTGCAATAATGAAAACAAACCATCAACAATACAGCATATAGGGTCATACCATCTTTTGTGTTGTTGATACTTGGATGTGATTCTTATGCGTTTTTAGCATCATTATTCATTTAGCACATTTGCCACATAATTCTCCATCTTTTGCATATTTTGTACATTTAAAAAAAAGTTTCTAGCTTAAACATATCAAAGTTACAAAATAAAGGGCCATGTAGTGCTGTGCAGGCTTTGCTGAAGTTATCGGTCACAATTAAATTGCTGATTGCTAGATTGAGGAATGAAACTTGTGCTAATGAGATGAGTTGTTTGCCCAAAAAGACATTATGTTAATATGGAAAACAGCAAAATAATACTGATACCATATTATGAGGCATAAATTGCCGTTTTTGCTGAATAGTTTAGTCATCCAACAAGATGTATGAGACCCTTTACTGGGAATGTCTGACCCTCTGCTTAAGGTCAGTAAAGTGAGCCGTGGGTTAGATTTCATCATCAAAGTGTTACAAGACCAGTGCTGTGGGGCATTGCTGAGCCTCTATTAAGGGGAGAGGAGTTAGCCTAACGGCTAGGGCGGTCGACCTTGAATCTGGGGAACCGGGTTCGAGTCTCGGCAATGACGCTGAACGTCCTGTGATTCTGGGCAAATCACTTAATCTCCCCAAGCCTAACAAAAATGAATGTGTCCTTATGTAACGCAACTGGTGCTCATGTAAAGCGCTCTGATACCCGATACCTTTGGGTCAAGTTCGCGCTATATAAAACTCTGTAAAAAAATAAATAAAAATAAAAAATAAAGTGAGGTATCAGCTGTGGGAATGAGACAGGAGACAGCAAAGAAGAGCGACGCTGGAGTGCACCAATGGTAAGTAGGAGGCGGGAAAAACGTGATTCTATTGATAACTGCATGTCTTGCAGGCAGCGCATGCGCGCTGATGCCTGACCTAAAAAGAGCTCTCTCATTCCCCCTTGTAGCTGTGAAGGAATAGATGGGTCCGGCCTGCACACTGCGTGAATTTAAGTAAGTAAAAGCTAAGACCTGCATTGGTTTTCTGATCTGACATGGACATGAAATGCTTTTTGCCTACAAATAAACGGATTTACCTTTATATATCACCCGTAGTAGTCTCCATATACATGGCATTACTTCACCTGGGGTCAGTGCACAGTGCGGTCTTCAGCACCTAAACATTCCGTCTCTTTACCTTTTAAGATCCTGTTATCAATACAGTGTTTATACATAGCCCTACTCAGGGCTTTAAGTGGGCTGGGTCCCATTGGTGCTGAGCACCGGCAGTTTTTTAAAGTGGGCCTAGAAACGGGTCTCTATCAGGCTCTGTTTTGTGCACAGGCAGTCCGTTTTTTTCTGGACTGCAGTGACAGCAGGCACATCGATGTGCGTGTGCTCACTTCTCACTAGTGGAGAAGTTACGGCATGACATCATGCCAGGTCAGCGTTGTACGGGAAGGGAAATCCTTTAAAGAGCCATTTTCTCTCTGGATTTCCCATCCCTTTTTGAAACTCAGGAGCAGCAACATTGTCGTGGTGTCACCAGGTTTTAAGTGAAAGCTTTTTCTATATTATATACAAGCCATAGTTGCTGCTTATTCATCTTATGCAACTAACAACCATTAACAAAGCCAATAGTCCTGACTTGTTGTAGGTGTGATGTTACTTGTTGTGTCATATATCTGGATGCGATGACAGAAACAGCAAAATACAAGTAGGCGGCACACTATGCTAAGCACAGATTTTTAGCTTGCGTGTTTTGTAAGCCACTCCCTTAATTACATTGGCCATGCCCCTTTGAGAGACCCCCAGTTTTTTCATCCCACTTAAAGCCCTGGCCCTACAGCTAGTTAAACTGCTGCACACAAATATAGGTTTTCAATTGAATAAGCACATTTTAAATGGATGTAAATATTTGTGCTTTGAGCCTGCAATTATAAAGAAAATGGGGCGAGAGAAAATCCAATTAATTTGAAACTCACTCGACGTAAGTACTGGGAAACTGTTCCCGTGCATACAAATATTAAAGTTTCACAGATTCAGATTACAGATGCAGATAAGAAGCAGAAAGTTAATTATTTGTCTCTGACGTTTAGCATCCTTTAGACGCCTCTTTATACAAGACGCATACATGAAGTGTGCTTACTAAGTAAATAACTTCAACTGCATAAGTAATATGATACTTGGTGAACTAGAGGGTATCAAACAAACCACATATCCCCACTTCCTGTATTTATTTTTGTAGACACAAGGGATAATTCTTTTCTGAAAGATTGAGGGGCTACAGAACTGCTGAACTGACATTGTACTTTTGGTAGGCGGCTCCTTATGTGATGTACATCCTTCATTTAGTCTGGATATATTATGCTGAACCAGGTTCATTAACTTATAGTAATAATTTCGAGACAAGCGGCCACATAGGATCTACCCAGGCTGTGTCAGTAATAATTGGAGCTACTTACTGACAGTTTGCTGAGGTTGTCCTGCGCAACTAAGACTGACACAATTACGATTATGGATCCTTGTACCCCAATCTACTGGTATGTCAATTTGGTTCCCCTGTGACCCACTGAGCGATGATATTACAATGTATAACAAATCACGGAAAAGGGCAGATGGTTTAAACCTAGTTTGTTTCATTGCAGGCACTCGCTCTCAGTCTGACGAGGTTTTCCTATGCAACTAAGACTGACACATCTACGGTTGCGGGCCCTTGTGCTCCAATCTTCTGGCATGTGAATTTGGTTTCCATGTGATCCAGATAGCAATTATATCACAATGTATAGCAAATCATGGAAACTGAGGCATGCTTTGAACCCAATTTGGTTCATTTCAGGTATTTGCTCATAGTTTGTGGACATTTTCCCACGCAACTAAGACTGACAAATCTACGGTTTTGGTCCTTGTAGCCCGATCCTCTGGCATGTTAATTTGGTTTCCCTGTGACCCAGTTGGCTATGATACAATGTATAGCGTATCATGCAAACTGATACACTGTTCTTTTATTTCTAGGTGTCTCCTGTTCTTACTTTTGTCCTGATGATGACCCTGCTCTAGTAACTGTGCTAAAGGGTCGAAACGTCGACAACAAATTATGTAGACTGATTTTAAATTCTGATTGATGTTTTTGACACTCACAGCATGGGTGCCATGTACAATAACGTATCATCCCAATCAGTCACAGCGTATATATTTGTGTTTAGCACGAGCACACCCTTTTTTTATCACTTTAGTAACTCAATGCGCCGTCACTTTGCCGGAGCACCTTGTCCTTTGACTACTGTGAATAATTTGTCACGTTGTCATGATCCTTTTCTGCATTATTTGAATTTAATTGCCATAAATAAATGTATTGATTGCATAACTAAGAAAACTTGATAAAAGGTTTCTTTACAATACTATTGCAGTGGATGTCCAAGGCTACACTTCCCCCATAGGGACCACCTTTTTGATAATAATTGTCTGGCCCAGGTGCCTGGGTTACTTTGTTTCCCCATTTTTTAGAATACTGCCTGTGATAGCTGTCACTTTAGAGTGCTGTAAGACACAGCGCCCAGAGGGCACAAGGCTGTCACGTGGGTCTTCATGTGCAGTAGTCAGTGGACACGATGTGCCTCTGTGTACAGATTCATTCAGGACAGAGTGAGGGCTTTTCCTTGCCCAGAAACAGGCCTCACTGGCTACAAGCCCCTTTCTTAAATCCACCTGGGATAGTAGTTGAAAGACATCCTCCTGACCTGCACTCTGTGTCCAATACCCCAACAATAGAATTCGAGACAATAACAATGTAGGAGGGGCCAGGAATGTGAGGAGGAAGAGTAAAGCAGACGGTGTTTAGAAATGCTTGTAAGTTATCGGGGCATTACTGCTCCGCCTCCTTCCTCATCAAAGACCTTAATAATGGGGACATATCAAGCTCATCATTATCATGAGATCATCAACAACGGATGAGTCGAAAAAGCCTGAAAAGATGGCAGAAGTGGCATCCTCCTGCTAATCTCCATACACTCATGAATCTAATCCTGCAGATAGCAGTGGAAGATGTAAACCCCTGACAACTCATCCTAATGTCTGCAGAGACAAAGCCTCAAGAGTATCCGGTGCCGGCAGGACAGACTGACAGGCCTGTCTATCTGAGGATGGCCCATTGTGGAAGAAGGCATGGAGGACAACAGCCTGGATCCAGTAAATATCTGACAAAGTTGAAGGAAGAAAAGTAGATGGTCGGCCATTCAAGCAGGAAATAGAAAAGGGAGTCTTCTGCTGCAGAGCCTCAGACTGTCACCACACCAGCATGACCTGCACCGTCACTACCAGGTCCTTGGTGATCCCTCCCTTAGATGTTCAGAGATCAGACTGCAGAACCCCAGACACACAGGATCTTCTAGGTGAGAAAGAAAGACCAAACTATAGAAGAGGTAAGACTACAAGCTCTGGGCAAATATAAAGAACAGAGCTGTCACTCCAAGATCCCAGAGGGTGGCCCAGTAGACTCCCTACTACCTGCTCCCCCCTTGAGGTGAACTGGACAGAACCAGCAAAAATGCTTCCGTGACCACGTCAAACAGGTTCCGTGTTTGGCATAAGATCTGAGAGTTGCCTGGCTTGGGACCTGTTGTAGAACAATGACTACCTAGCACCCACTGATGTATAGCATTCGCCTACAGATAGGAATCACCGATTACGCTTTGATCATTTTCACCCAATGCACTCTCAGAAAGAATATACCCTTTGGTCAGTTTCTACAATTAAAGGTTTAATTCCACAAGTGGAGCAGACTTTGAGGCACACACTCATCAATTGTCTGAACAGCTGAAGAACACACAATACCCCCTCCAAAAAATATATTATCCAGGTCTAGGAAACTCTATGGTAACAACAACTGGGAAACCCTACCCCTGTCATATTTCCGCACTGAAAATGACAGACTAGCCGTCTCACCAATGTCCAATCAAATGAAGAAAATTTCAAAGAAAATTGTTGACTACAGAACACAGGCAGCTTGACAATAGAAAAATATCTGTTCTCTTTTTTTAATATAGGTTGAATCATTTGTGGGTTCCTGCTAAACATGTCCCAGAATAAAAAAATCTGTGGTGATAACCTCTTTACTATGGGGTACAGAAATACACATATCAGACCAATGAGTTTGGGTAACTAATAGGGTTGGCATCATGTGATCAAGTATGCGGTTTACATATCGTCTATCAAGAGTTATCTGATTCCACAGAGACTCAGCTCCAGGTATATGGGCGACAGGTGGCTTCATCATGAGCGACTCCCTAGGGAATGTGTCTCATGCACAATGCAGTTGTATCGCGTCCTCAGAGTGCCTGTGATGTCATGTGTGGCCGCATTGGAACATGCACAGGACTGTGTTTGTTTGTTCTTCACTATTGAATTGGGTGACAAGCATTTTGCCCCATAAGTCAGAGGGTTATTGGACGCAAAAAATACCGGATAGCTCCTCCTCTGATCAAGTAAGTAGGGAACTTCCCCTTGTGTTTTAAGTGACCTAAAATTGTGGTATGATTATATTCTCTATGACTTACCCCCATGACTGCCATTAATATTCTTTGACTACAGAGAAGCATTACCATCTCCCCTCTGTGGTGCAATCAGCACTCCATTTCAGGGTAAAATGCAAATACTAACTCTACCCTTCTTGGTTTTCACACATAGATGTTTGATATTTTTAGTGTTTCGCAGTGAATCACTCGGATGCTACACAAAGTGGTATGGAAACTGGTTTGACAGATTGGTAATATTATTTTGAATTTTTATGCGATCATTGAAACACAGTTATGTTATTATTTTTGTAAGCGTTCGATTACTCGTAGGGCGTCTTGATGCAGGCTGAGTGCTACTGAGAGTATATTCCCCACGTGTGATCTGACATCAAAACTAGCCTAATGTTCTTCCCATACGATCTATATTATGATGCGAACAGCCAAGTCTTCAAAGCCTTTCTGAAGGCCAGTAGGTTTGGCACGGTTTCAACCTGAGATCGTTCCAGACCTTCAAAGCTCCAATCACAAGGCTTCTACCACCCCAGGACATACACTGGAATCTAGAAACAGTCACTACATTGGCCGTGGCTGAGCGGAGAGCCCGCCCTGGACTATACCAGGTGAAGCTTCATCTCAGAAAGGCCGGACCTTGGCCATGCAATGCTTTGTAAGTGATGCAAAGTGCAATCCTCTGTCTGACTGCAAGCCAGTGCAGCTCCCTCAGGTGCCTGGTGATGATTGATGTTTGGGGATATGTATGTGTTCTTTGTCCCCATTGAATTAACATAGGTATCAATGGCACCTACAATGGGACTATGAATATACTGCTCATTCTTTTCATCCCGTGCTTTCATTTCTCTCCCTGCCCCTCTACTCAAAATAGACAAGATTACGATAGGGGCAGCTCTAGGATCCCAGGTCATGATGAAGGCTATTGACCCCTGTTGGGTTTCATTTATGGCCGAAACTAGACCATATGACGGGGGAATAATTGAATCCTTACATCTCTTTTTGATTTTAGTCTTTTGAGTGACTCCTGTATTAAAGTTATTTATTGTGTACCATTAGATTATTTCACACCACCTATCATGAAAAAACTCTTCGCCTCTAGAGCTAGAGTAAGTTCCACACCTGGTAGAGCCCACTCGGGTTCAACACCTTGACTCAGGTGTAGGAGGCAACCCTATGAGGAAGCACTCCACCATTGGTGGGTGAGGGTTGCACGTCGTAAAATAATCTTTGTTCTTGCATATTGATGGCTGTCTGCTAATAGTAGTGTTGGTTCATTATATTCTTGTTTTTGGTATAGCGTTTTTCAGCCAATAACGTCTCTACTGGATCCCCCATACCTTCTGTACGGATTGAAATTGTTGACTCTCACTCACATTAAAAAACGCATGATGTACCTTAAATAATTATTGGTCTTGTCATTAGATAGGAACTTCTCTTAACTCAATTCGTTGGTGGCCCAGTGTACATCACAGTGGTGCATCTGAAAGGGCTTGATATAGCCACAAAAGGACATCACACTTTAGTGCACTACAAAAACTCTAAACAATGAGTAGTTACTATGAGCCTCGTTCATGGCAGAGTGGCCGTCCTTTGGAAGGACAGAATGCGTCTCCATGTGTTTCATCCAGGCTAGATTTTCAGGTAGTTGTGAAGTGGTCTTTAATCAAACTGAGGAATAATCTGCTAAACCAAGTGGTTTTTGTAGTAATGGCCTGTTGTGGTTGTTAGTTTTTTCCCACCATATTTGGGCTGTGAAGTGAGGTGCTGCAGGTAACAGCACGTCCAGCTGATCATAGCCTTCAACTCCTACAAGTTCCTAAGCTTGAAGATCTTTACATAAGGCCTTTTCTTTTTTTGGGGCCCACCTCCCCTTTTACAATGTGCACACCCTGCACCTGTGCTGTGGTGCTCCAGACTTTGTTTAAAAGGGCTGTCCCAGGCTTGAACACAACAGGCGGGCTCTTAATGTTTAAATGATGTGTACACTCGGAGTTGCATGTTGAAGCTTTCTGTCCCGGATACGGTGCACTATGTGTAATGTGTTTTGTTTCTACAGTTTGTATCCTTCAATAGCAAAGCCTTCTCCCTCTGTACTCCTATCCTAAAGCCCTGCATGAATAATTCACCTTGACATACTCCTGCTTGATTCCTCTACCTTCTTTTTCAAAGTGACCCTCTTCTTACCTTCCATCCTCGGCAGACCTTCTAATTCAAGTGTAGCCTCCTCTCGGGCTCGTGCCTGTCTGCCTCAATCCCTTCTTATTCTCATTCTGCAATTGGCTGACACTTCATTTCATAGATCACACCCTCTCCTCTTTAAACCCCTATCTCTGTAATTTATCAATACCTAATCTCTGCCGGACTGGCTATCTCACCAACCATTCACCTGAAACCACACATCCCCCATTGATGGCCACATTTAACCAGTATTAATACAATATTTCACAAAGTAACTGGAGTAAATGCAGGATTGTTTTTGAGTGCAAAGGATTAATCACAATAACCACAAGATTTACTGATTACAATCCACCTCCGTCCCTGCCTGGCGGGACACTGAAGAATGTCCATCCTCCTGCGCTGGCGGCATTTCAGCAGCCTAGCACCAACCTAGGCACCATAGTGCAAGGGTGCCTCTGCTGAAGGCAGGATTGCTATTGTGAAGGAAGACACACCTTCCTGAACAAAAACAATCCTAAGAGGCATTTTCCTCTTTCGATGTGTGCTACAGAATGCAACACACATGGAAAGAAGAAAAAACGAGGAGAAATATTTCTCGGTGTTATGCCCAACCTCAGCAGGCATAAGGATTTGGCACTTCCCCAGGTTTACATGACTTTGTCAATCTGAGGCAGCGTCACATTTCATGGTTGTTGCATGAGAGAACCCTCCGCAATGTCCATGGAACGCCTTCTGGGCGCAGAGTAAGGCGACGCAGCGTTTTGTGCTGCGTTCCCTTACTCATGATCTATGAAGCCGCTCAAAGCCACGCAACCATGAGGCAGCGTCACATTTCATGGTTGTTGCATGAGAGAACCCTCCGCAATGTCCATGGAACGCCTTCTGGGCGCAGAGTAAGGCGACGCAGCGATTTGTGCTGCGTTCCCTTACTCATGATCTATGAAGCCGCTCAAAGCCACGCAACCATGAGGCAGCGTCACATTTCATGGTTGTTGCATGAGAGAACCCTCCGCAATGTCCATGGAACGCCTTCTGGGCGCAGAGTAAGGCGACGCAGTGATTTGTGCTGCGTTCCCTTACTCATGATCTATGAAGCCGCTCAAAGCCACGCAACCATGAGGCAGCGTCACATTTCATGGTTGTTGCATGAGAGAACCCTCCGCAATGTCCATGGAACGCCTTCTAGGCGCAGAGTAAGGCGACGCAGCGATTTGTGCTGCGCTCCCTTACTCATGATCTATGAAGCCGCTCAAAGCCACGCAACCATGAGGCAGCATCACATTTCATGGTTGTTGCATGAGAGAACCCTCCACAATGTCCATGGAACGCCTTCTGGGCGCAGAGTAAGGCGACGCAGCGATTTGTGCTGCGTTCCCTTACTCATGATCTATGAAGCCGCTCAAAGCCAAGCAACCATGAGGCAGCATCACATTTCATGGTTGTTGCATGAGAGAACCCTCCGCAATGTCCATGGAACGCCTTCTGGGCGCAGAGTAAGGCGACGCAGCGATTTGTGCTGCGTTCCCTTACTCATGATCTATGAAGCCATTCAAAGCCACGCAACCATGAGGCAGCGTCACATTTCATGGTTGTTGCATGAGAGAACCCTCCACAATGTCCATGGAACGCCTTCTGGGCGCAGAGTAAGGCGATGCAGCGATTTGTGCTGCGTTCCCTTACTCATGATCTATGAAGCCGCTCAAAGCCACGCAACCATGAGGCAGCGTCACATTTCATGGTTGTTGCATGAGAGAACCCTCCACAATGTCCATGGAACGCCTTCTGGGTGCAGAGTAAGGCAACGCAGCGATTTGTGCTGCATTCCCTTACTCATGATCTATGAAGCCGCTCAAAGCCACGCAACCATGAGGCAGCGTCACATTTCATGGTTGTTGCATGAGAGAACCCTCCGCAATGTCCATGGAACACCTTCTGGGCGCAGAGTAAGGCGACGCAGCGATTTGTGCTGCGTTCCCTTACTCATGATCTATGAAGCCGCTCAAAGCCATGCAACCATGAGGCAGCGTCACATTACATGGTTGTTGCATGAGAGAACCCTCCACAATGTCCATGGAACGCCTTCTGGGCGCAGAGTAAGGCGACGCAGCGATTTGTGCTGCGTTCCCTTACTCATGATCTATGAAGCCGCTCAAAGCCACGCAACCATGAGGCAGCGTCACATTTCATGGTTGTTGGATGAGAGAACCTTCCACAATGTCCATGGAACGCCTTCTGGGCGCAGAGTAAGGCGACGCAGCGATTTGTGCTGCGTTCCCTTACTCATGATCTATGAAGCCGCTCAAAGCCACGCAACCATGAGTCAGCGTCACATTTCATGGTTGTTGCATGAGAGAACCCTCCGCAATGTCCATGGAACGCCTTCTGGGCGCAGAGTAATGCGACGCAGCGATTTGTGCTGCGTTCCCTTACTCATGATCTATGAAGCCGCTCAAAGCCATGCAACCATGAGGCAGCGTCACATTTCATGGTTGTTGCATGAGAGAACCCTCCACAATGTCCATGGAACGCCTTTTGGGCGCAGAGTAAGGCGACACAGCGATTTGTGCTTCGTTCCCTTACTCATGATCTATGAAGCCGCTCAAAGCCACGCAACCATGAGGCAGCGTCACATTTCATGGTTGTTGCATGAGAGAACCCTCCGCAATGTCCATGGAACGCCTTCTGGGCGCAGAGTAAGGTGACGCAGCGATTTGTGCTGCGTTCCCTTACTCATGATCTATGAAGCCGCTCAAAGCCATGCAACCATGAGGCAGCGTCACATTTCATGGTTGTTGCATGAGAGAACCCTCCGCAATGTCCATGGAACGCCTTCTGGGCGCAGAGTAAGGCAACGCAGCGATTTGTGCTGCATTCCCTTACTCATGATCTATGAAGCCGCGCAAAGCCATGCAACCATGAGGCAGCGTCACATTTCATGGTTGTTGCATGAGAGAACCCTCCACAATGTCCATGGAACGCCTTCTGTGCGCAGAGTAAGGCGACGCAGCGATTTGTGCTGCGTTCCCTTACTCATGATCTATGAAGCCGCTCAAAGCCACGCAACCATGAGGCAGCGTCACATTTCATAGTTGTTGCATGAGAGAACCCTCCGCAATGTCCATGGAACGCCTTCTGGGCGCAGAGTAAGGCGACGCAGCGATTTGTGCTGCGTTCCCTTACTCATGATCTATGAAGCCGCTCAAAGCCATGCAACCATGAGGCAGCGTCACATTTCATGGTTGTTGCATGAGAGAACGCTCCGCAATGTCCATGGAACACCTTCTGGGCGCAGAGTAAGGCGACGCAGCGATTTGTGCTGCGTTCCCTTACTCATGATCTATGAAGCCGCTCAAAGCCACGCAACCATGAGGCAGCGTTACATTTCATGGTTGTTGCATGAGAGAACCCTCCACAATGTCCATGGATCGCCTTCTGGGCGCACAGTAAGGCGACGCAGCGATTTGTGCTGCGTTCCCTTACACATGATCTATGAAGCCGCTCAAAGCCATGCAACCATGAGGCAGCGTCACATTTCATGGTTGTTGCATGAGAGAACCCTCCACAATGTCCATGGAACGCCTTCTGGGCGCAGAGTAAGGCGACGCAGCGATTTGTGCTGCGTTCCCTTACTCATGATCTATGAAGCCGCTCAAAGCCATGCAACCATGAGGCAGCGTCACATTTCACGGTTGTTGCATGAGAGAACCCTCCGCAATGTCCATGGAACGCCTTCTGGGCGCAGAGTAAGGCGACGCAGCGATTTGTGCTGTGTTCCCTTACTCATGATCTATGAAGCCGCTCAAAGCCATGCAACCATGAGGCAGCGTCACATTTCATAGTTGTTGCATGAGAGAACCCTCCACAATGTTCATGGAACGCCTTCTTGGCACAGAGTAAGGCGACGCAGCGATTTGTGCTGCGTTCCCTTACTCATGATCTATGAAGCCGCTCAAAGCCACGCAACCATGAGGCAGCGTCACATTTCATGGTTGTTGCATGAGAGAACCCTCTGCAATGTCCATGGAACGCCTTCTGGGCGCAGAGTAAGGCGACACAGCGAATTGTGCTGCGTTCCCTTACTCATGATCTATGAAGCCGCTCAAAGCCATGCAACCATGAGGCAGCGTCACATTTCATGGTTGTTGCATGAGAGAACCCTCCGCAATGTCCATGGAACGCCTTCTGGGCGCAGAGTAAGGCGACGCAGCAATTTGTGCTGCGTTCCCTTACTCATGATCTATGAAGCCATTCAAAGCCATGCAACCATGAGGCAGCGTCACATTTCATGGTTGTTGCATGAGAGAACCCTCCGCAATGTCCATGGAACGCCTTCTGGGCGCAGAGTAAGGCGATGCAGCGATTTGTGCTGCGTTCCCTTACTCATGAACTATGAAGCTGCTCAAAGCCATGCAACCATGAGGCAGCGTCACATTTCATGGTTGTTGCATGAGAGAACCCTCCGCAATGTCCATGGAACGCCTTCTGGGCGCAGAGTAAGGCGACGCAGCGATTTGTGCTGCGTTCCCTTACTCATGATCTATGAAGCCGCTCAAAGCCACGCAACCATGAGGCAGCGTCACATTTCATGGTTGTTGCATGAGAGAACCTTCCACAATGTCCATGGAACGCCTTCTGGGCGCAGAGTAAGGCGACGCAGCGATTTGTGCTGCGTTCCCTTACTCATGATCTATGAAGCCGCTCAAAGCCACGCAACCATGAGTCAGCGTCACATTTCATGGTTGTTGCATGAGAGAACCCTCCGCAATGTCCATGGAACGCCTTCTGGGCGCAGAGTAATGCGACGCAGCGATTTGTGCTGCGTTCCCTTACTCATGATCTATGAAGCCGCTCAAAGCCATGCAACCATGAGGCAGCGTCACATTTCATGGTTGTTGCATGAGAGAACCCTCCACAATGTCCATGGAACGCCTTTTGGGCGCAGAGTAAGGCAACACAGCGATTTGTGCTGCGTTCCCTTACTCATGATCTATGAAGCCGCTCAAAGCCACGCAACCATGAGGCAGCGTCACATTTCATGGTTGTTGCATGAGAGAACCCTCCGCAATGTCCATGGAACGCCTTTCTGGGCGCAGAGTAAGGTGACGCAGCGATTTGTGCTGCGTTCCCTTACTCATGATCTATGAAGCCGCTCAAAGCCATGCAACCATGAGGCAGCGTCACATTTCATGGTTGTTGCATGAGAGAACCCTCCGCAATGTCCATGGAACGCCTTCTGGGCGCAGAGTAAGGCAACGCAGCGATTTGTGCTGCATTCCCTTACTCATGATCTATGAAGCCGCGCAAAGCCATGCAACCATGAGGCAGCGTCACATTTCATGGTTGTTGCATGAGAGAACCCTCCACAATGTCCATGGAACGCCTTCTGTGCGCAGAGTAAGGCGACGCAGCGATTTGTGCTGCGTTCCCTTACTCATGAGCTATGAAGCCGCTCAAAGCCACGCAACCATGAGGCAGCGTCACATTTCATAGTTGTTGCATGAGAGAACCCTCCGCAATGTCCATGGAACGCCTTCTGGGCGCAGAGTAAGGCGACGCAGCGATTTGTGCTGCGTTCCCTTACTCATGATCTATGAAGCCGCTCAAAGCCATGCAACCATGAGGCAGCGTCACATTTCATGGTTGTTGCATGAGAGAACGCTCCGCAATGTCCATGGAACACCTTCTGGGCGCAGAGTAAGGCGACGCAGCGATTTGTGCTGCGTTCACTTACTCATGATCTATGAAGCCGCTCAAAGCCACGCAACCATGAGGCAGCGTTACATTTCATGGTTGTTGCATGAGAGAACCCTCCACAATGTCCATGGATCGCCTTCTGGGCGCACAGTAAGGCGACGCAGCGATTTGTGCTGCGTTCCCTTACACATGATCTATGAAGCCGCTCAAAGCCATGCAACCATGAGGCAGCGTCACATTTCATGGTTGTTGCATGAGAGAACCCTCCACAATGTCCATGGAACGCCTTCTGGGCGCAGAGTAAGGCGACGCAGCGATTTGTGCTGCATTCCCTTACTCATGATCTATGAAGCCGTTCAAAGCCACGCAACCATGAGGCAGCATCACATTTCATGGTTGTTGCATGAGAGAACTCTCCGCAATGTCCATGGAACGCCTTCTGGGCGCAGAGTAAGGCGACGCAGCGATTTGTGCTGCGTTCCCTTACTCATGATCTATGAAGCCGCTCAAAGCCATGCAACCATGAGGCAGCGTCACATTTCACGGTTGTTGCATGAGAGAACCCTCCGCAATGTCCATGGAACGCCTTCTGGGCGCAGAGTAAGGCGACGCAGCGATTTGTGCTGTGTTCCCTTACTCATGATCTATGAAGCCGCTCAAAGCCATGCAACCATGAGGCAGCGTCACATTTCATAGTTGTTGCATGAGAGAACCCTCCACAATGTTCATGGAACGCCTTCTTGGCGCAGAGTAAGGCGACGCAGCGATTTGTGCTGCGTTCCCTTACTCATGATCTATGAAGCCGCTCAAAGCCACGCAACCATGAGGCAGCGTCACATTTCATGGTTGTTGCATGAGAGAACCCTCTGCAATGTCCATGGAACGCCTTCTGGGCGCAGAGTAAGGCGACGCAGCGATTTGTGCTGCGTTCCCTTACTCATGATCTATGAAGCCGCTCAAAGCCATGCAACCATGAGGCAGCGTCACATTTCATGGTTGTTGCATGAGAGAACCCTCCGCAATGTCCATGGAACGCCTTCTGGGCACAGAGTAAGGCGACGCAGCAATTTGTGCTGCGTTCCCTTACTCATGATCTATGAAGCCATTCAAAGCCATGCAACCATGAGGCAGCGTCACATTTCATGGTTGTTGCATGAGAGAACCCTCCGCAATGTCCATGGAACGCCTTCTGGGCGCAGAGTAAGGCGATGCAGCGATTTGTGCTGCGTTCCCTTACTCATGAACTATGAAGCTGCTCAAAGCCATGCAACCATGAGGCAGCGTCACATTTCATGGTTGTTGCATGAGAGAACCCTCCGCAATGTCCATGGAACGCCTTTTGGGCGCAGAGTAAGGCGACGCAGCGATTTGTGCTGCGTTCCCTTACTCATGATCTATGAAGCCGCTCAAAGCCATGCAACCATTAGGCAGCATCACATTTCATGGTTGTTGCATGAGAGAACCCTCCGCAATGTCCATGGAACGCCTTCTGGGCGCAGAGTAAGGCGACGCAGCGATTTGTGCTGCGTTCCCTTACTCATGATCTATGAAGCCGCTCAAAGCCATGCAACCATGAGGCAGCGTCACATTTCATTGTTGTTGCATGAGAGAACCCTCCGCAATGTCCATGGAACGCCTTCTGGGCGCAGAGTAAGGCGACGCAGCGATTTGTGCTGCGTTCCCTTACTCATGATCTATGAAGCTGCTCAAAGCCATGCAACCATGAGGCAGCGTCACATTTCATGGTTGTTGCATGAGAGAACCCTCCGCAATGTCCATGGAACGCCTTCTGGGCGCAGAGTAAGGCGACGCAGCGATTTGTGCTGCGTTCCCTTACTCATGATCTATGAAGCCGCTCAAAGCCACGCAGGGAGGCTTTGCATGGCTTCATAAATCAGTATGAGAGCCCTGAGTCATGCATGTGCCACCTTATGTGGTGCAAAAGTGACGCAGGTCTCTCATAAATAAGCCCCTATCTGACCAATAGTATAGTGGTGTGGGGAGAAACAGGTATTAACGAACAGCCGAAATAAAGAGGAGAGGACATGAAATATGACAAATTAAGAACTCATTCTAAGCTTGGCTGGAGCTCCATCAGCGTGTCAGGTGATCATCGACTGCTCTTGTCGCTCCTTTATTTGAGGAGGACTCCCCTCATCATCAGAGAGCCCTGCATTCATGGCGGGATCTCCATGCCTTCAGTCGGCAGCCATCTTTGATTGGGTCACACTCAGCCTTCCTTTTTGTTTTTTTTAAAATAAACTCCACCGTAAGGTTTGTCCCTGTGCATCAGGGTGAATGTTTGTTTTCCTTGCTCGGGTGCACAGTGCCTCGCATGGCAGTCCCAGACAAGGGATTCTGATGATGGTCTCGCGGCCACAACCACCATGTGACCCGGGGGCCCAGTCATGTGAGGGGCGCTATGTCACGTGTTTCGGATCGGGCTCTGCTGGCAGAAACAACCCAGTGGTCCCCACACCCCTAATGGGCCATGGGGAGCATGAGGCTGCAATCTGTGGACCTGCCAACCTCAAGATGAAGCCCTTAGTACCTTGCTTGCACAGTCAAACTTAAACCATGACCGTGAATATCTCGGAAGAACCAATGAGTGTGTACTACTCTTTCTCATCTCTGCACAAACATTTAATTCTTGTGATTAGGTTCTGTCCTAATGTTTACCAATTTGTTTGAAAAGTTGCATGTGGGTTCACCTTCTTTCTAATGTGTTGTAATGTTTGCAGCAGAGGTTTCCAGTTTATTTTTAGAGCTGGACAAGTTTAGGCAGTAAAACTGCTGACCGGGCTGCATCCGGTGCTTGAAGAGAGATTATCCTCACATGAAGCTCACTGAAGCCCATTCCTAGAATGAGAAGTGGAACACCCTATCATTACTAGGGTGTCAGGATCGAATGCACACCGGCTCTTCCCAACAAGCACTTCCTGCTCTCTTGCACTTCCTACCAGGATTATTTGCACGAAAAAACCCCACATTTATGACTCCTTAGCAAATTACATATCTGATGCATGTCCAAGCAACGCCCAAGTCACGCAATGCACACTGTCCAGTGCACTTGTTTGTTTTGTGTGCCCAAACTCCTCAGCGGAGTATGCGCAGCCTCCAGCCATGGGCAGCAGGATACTCACATCGGGGAAAGAAGCTTAGCTATCAGTGGTGCAGCAGGTGCAGTGGCCCAGGGCGCAGAAGCCTAAAGGGCCCACTGAACCCTGACTATTGCTGTATTTTAACTACTGCTGGGTCTGCTGACTCAGTGGAATAATGCGCCCACTGTAGGGACTTGTGTTCGACCTCCTGGTCACAGGTTCAAATCCTGCCGGGTCCACTCAGCCTTTCATCCTTCTGAGATTGATAAAATGAGTACCATTGAGTTGGGGAACAATAAACATCTGTTATTCAGACCACAATACCCTTCTGGATGAACGTGCGCTTTTCAAATACACGTTATGTTATGTTTTAAACCCAAACTACAGTCACGGGTCCCGTTTTGCTTGCTTGCACAGGGGCCCATAGCACATTGGCTACCCCCTGATTGTGAAAAAGTTCATGTGCTTTTCCACCCAGAGATCTATAATTGTTGATTAAACAATGTAAAAACTTCTCAACGGCGTTACACCAGATTTGGAAAAGGATGCAGAAGAGACTGGACTCTGCACTGGCCTTAGTACCATGTTGTCCAACAGTTGCTTCCTGGAGCTTGTAGTGGCGGCAAGCATGCAGGCACATGGTGAGTCCAAATGACTACAGTACACCAAGAGTGCCGTTTAATCCCTGCTGTGCTCCAGCTGCAGCGTCTTTTTATTCATTACCTTTACGTAGCACAGGACGTGACAATGGCCCCATGCAAAAGGGTGAAAGTGGGGTCCTACCCCGTGTCCCCCAGTCCAGTGGGCCGTCCCACCCATGACACTGTGGGCTAGATGTACATAGCTATTTTTAGGTTACAAACGGCCCGAATTCACAGAATCAAGTGGCTGGTAACCCATTCGCAAATGGGAAAGGGCCCCCAGGGGACGCCTTTGTGAATGTATGCAAAAACATTTTTTAAGAGCAGGAAGTGGTCCCATGGTTCAGTGCCTGCTCTTAAAAAATGAAAAGAATACTTTTCATTTTTCTTTTTGAAACACACTCCATTTTCCTTTAAGGAAAACGGGCTGCATTTAAAAGAAACAAAATACATTGCTTTATTTAAAAGCAAACACAGACATGGTGGTCTGCTATCCCCAGCAGGCCACCATCGCTGTGTTTTTAGCATTCTCAATAGGTCGCAAAATACGACCTACCTCATGAGTATTAATGAGGTAGGTCAATTGCCACCCACTGAGACTTGCAAACAGTGTGATACGCACTGTTGTACATAGTTGTTTGCAATTTCCTAATGGTGAATTGCAAAGATTTGCTAGTAGGAAATCGCAAACGGAAGTCTATGTACATCTGGCCATACATATCTCCCCAACTGTAAAAGCATGAAACAGCCAATATGTAAAATCATGAGAGGAGGGCGGACACTGAGACTAACACAAAAGCACTCATCAGGACTTGTCAAGGGGCTGCTTCTGTCACTCTAACACAAAGTCTCTCTATTGCTGCGAATTTCTGGGGTTTGACCTTGGAGGATATCTTTCTGTAGCACCTCACTGGGCCATTGGTTGTGATTGCTCTCTCTTTTGTGGTCTTTGGTAGGTCTCTGTGTCCTTGGCCGCTGGGTGTGGTGTCCTAGCATCCGCTGGGGGCATTTCCAGGGCAGTTCCTGGGGGTGTTGGCATGGCATTGTCGAAATCATCTTCTGCGTTGCTCTCCCCTTGAAAGTTGGATAGGTTGGTCTCTGACTGAGTACCAATAGGTGAGCCCTTGAACCATTTAAAGAAAGTTTGTTCAAAAGGCAATCTGGACTTCCCGCCTAGGTGGCGGTCCTTCATTTGTACTCTGTCTCCTACGTGGATGTTCCGTGGTTTGACATGCTGGCAATGGCTTGCATAGATGTTTCGGATGTTGCGATGTCTTCACCGGGCAGCAGAGAGGTTGTCCAGGTTTGGACTCTTGGCCCATGTGTGATGATGTGGAATGGTGTCAGTTACGGCTCATTCTAGACACAGTTGGTGAGATCCACGTGGTGGTGTCAGGGTCACACTGTT
The DNA here is from genome assembly GCA_963921515.1 of Calotriton arnoldi. Classification (NCBI taxonomy): domain Eukaryota; kingdom Metazoa; phylum Chordata; class Amphibia; order Caudata; family Salamandridae; genus Calotriton; species Calotriton arnoldi. Next base: position 1,190,219 of record CAWUFW010001800.1, read on the forward strand.
TTCTCTCAGGAATGCATATAGTTCACTTTCTAAGTTCTTTCCTGCAGCCTCGGCAAACGGATTACTTTTACTATGGTTCTCATGAATCTTTCTGCATCCCCATTGGCCAGAGGCCACCGGGGTGTAATTTGACGGTGCCTCGTGATGGAAGGTAGTCTATCCACTCTTGACCATTAAATGGGGTCCATTGATTGTACTTATTTAGCATAGAAGCTAGCTAGTGAGATGCCATGATTTGTTCCATTTTGGGTGGTCTTCAAATGATGTGGAGGATAGTACTATTTCAATTTTGGGGTATTTTGAATAATCCTTGATGACCACCAGCATGTGCCCGCCATCCGTGAGGCTGCATAAGTCTGCACTGGCTCAGTACCATGGGGTGTCCAGAATTCTCTTGGTGATGCCGGGGCTGGAGGTTCAGGGCTTCCTGTAGCCTGGCGCGCTGCACAGCTTTGGACAGTCCTCTCCACCAGATTGTTAGGGCCTGAGAATCAGACTTTGCTACACAGTTGGCTCTTGGTTTTTACAAGTTCCTGATGGGAGCCATGGGGCAACTATACTGCCCATTGCTTCAGGCCTGCAGGGATAACCAGCCTTGTTCGCCTGATAAGGCATTCTTCGGTTGTCACTGTAAGCTTTTGCCACATGTGGTGACACTACTGCAGTGTTTGCCGGGCTCCTTATGTTCAGTGGGTAGCATGGGTCATGAGGAGTTTCCAGTTGTTTGATCTGTCTACCACCATAGCTGGTTGGAGAGAGTCGTCAGACTGTGTGGCTTTCACAATATCCTGGCTCACTCTAGGACTACCCACACATACTTTCCTGCATTATGCGAGGCTTCTTCTTTCTGTGTGGTGGGTCAGGCATGCCTTGAGAGAGAGTCAACTAGATTTTGTGAACCTGTTGGGGCTCGATAGTGAATTGTTATTCTTGGAGTTGTAGTATCCACATCTCGATTTGGTGGGTTGGTTTGGAGGATGACCCTCAGAAGAGCGGGATTAATGGTTTATGGTCGGTGTATATGATGAACGGGTAGCCATACAAGTAGAGGTGAAAATTTAAACACCCCCAGTGGATAGCAATTGCCTCCTTTTCTATATGGGAATACCTCTGCTCGGTTGGGGTCAGGGCTCAGCTAGCATATGCAACGGGCGCCCACTCTGCAAGCTTGGCATTGGGATGAGACCACTTCGAGCCCAGTGGGGCTAGCATCCACTGATAGTTCTGACTCTTTTCTGGGGTAGAAGTAAGCAAGTGTGGCTCCTCTGACAGCACTTCTTGGTGTCTTGGAATGCCTTTTCTTGTGTTGGCCCCCAGATCCATGCGAGGATGTCTTGGTGAGGCTGCATAATGGCACTGTCAGGTCAGCCATATTTTGGATAAACCAGCCACAGTATGTGGCCATGCCAAAGAAACTCCGAACTTCGGATACTGATGTTGGGGCTGCGGTATCCTGGATGTCTTTCACTTTGTTGGGATCCTTGTGCTGAGAATTGATACCCAAAGAACTTCTCCCAGTGTAGTGTTAAACCGTTGACTTTGTGCCAGTGGATGAAGTTTCCTTCAAAGTAAAGGTGTGGGCAGGTATTTCATCTGTGACATTTAGCATGCTTGGTAGACCGGTTAGCACCTTTAGTGGCACTAGAGATGTCGAAGTTCAACCTCTTGGATCAGCTGACCCTGAAATATTCTGAGAATGTTGTTATTGGGCAGGATTCAGGATGAAGCTGTATTTGGTGATGATACCCTAACCATAAGTCAATTTTTGAGAACTATCAAGACTCTGCAAGTTCATTTACAATGTCATCTACCTTTGGTGTCAAGTGGCATTCTCTTTTAATTGCAAGGCTTGGTATGCCCATGTCCACGATGATCCTTACTTCTCCCGGTTGCTCCGACTTTCTTGCCTCCATGGTAGGAGAGAATAGGGTCCAGTCACCCATTCAATAATGTCTGCGAATTCAAGTTTTCTTCATTTGTGTTCTAATTTGGAGAGCACGTGAAAGGCAATTCTCTGACGGTGAAGGTTGACAAGCTCGATGGATTTGTTTATATATGGGCGCACTCGTACAAGTAAAAAAATGAATGGCATCTTGCTTTGGCACAATAAGAACCCTACGTAAAATTCGTAGACCTCCTACCCACTCAATCTAGGAGAATCTTGGCCCAAGCGTTGATTCTCTCCTGCTTGGACTATGAGAATTTTCTGTACATGGGTTTCCCTAAATACATCATCAAGAGACTCCAACTAGTCCAAAGCACGGCTGCAAGGATTATTCCTAAATTACCCACAGATACATCATCAAAACGTGCACTGGCCTCCTTGCACTGGTGTCCAGTGGAGGAGAGGATAAAGTTCAAGACACTTTATCTGGCTCTCAGGGGAATCATCCATAAAACACCCACCTTGATAAGGGGCCTTTCGGTACCTTACACCCCTAGCAGGACCTTAAGATCCTCTAATGCATGACTACTAAAGGTTTTGCGAATCCAAAGGGTCAGATGGTGAGTTAGATCCTTCTCGCATCCGACCCCTAAGTTATGGAACACTCATCGCACGTTCCCAAGCGTTTTAGTTTGGTCCTGTGTTGTTATTGTTGTTAGGGCGACAGATGCTTCTGTTTCTGAAGTATAGGGTGGGGGTGGGGGAGGGGCAAGGGTGGGGGGACCGTTGTCCCGAGTTTCTTATCTTCTTTTCTGTTGCTTCCTTCTTTCATCACACCAGCACTCACAGGACGTCCCATTCCACGCATCATGGGACATGGTAACTGATATCTGGGCTCCCAATCACGCATCCCGGCGTCCCTGCCCCTGGCTGAGCTTCCCTGCGGGGCCTCCCCCCTCCCACGAGACAGTCTCTCAGGATGGCTGACGTACTGCAACAGGGTGAATCTTTGCGCCTCCTGTCCTGGAATGTCAACGGTCTCCTTGACCGCCTCAAACGTACGGCGATACTACGCTATGCGCAGCGCCTTGGGGTGGAGGTCTTAATGCTGCAAGAGACACACTTATTGGGTAACCACTGCCCCTTTTTAGCGCAATATGGTTACGACAGGGTCTGGCACTCGGGCTTCACACGCGGATCCCATGGGGTTGCGATCCTGGTACAACTCTCCCTTCCTTTTGTGGCAACGCGAGTCATTCATGACGATCAGGGCACCTTTTTGGCACTGTCCGGCACCCTGAATGGCGTTCCCCTTAATTTGGTGTCATTATACTCTCCCCCATCGCGGCTGACTGCGACCCTAGCCACCTCCGTTGCGCTCCTGGCTTCCCTGCCCCTGGGCTCCACCTTCCTGGGGGGTGACTTCAACGCGGTCTCTTTCCCTGCTCTGGACACGACTGGGCCCCCTTCCCATGGCAGGCTGGCGCATGCGAAACACCTAACGACTTGGGCTGAATCTTTAGGTCTTTGTGATGCATGGCGTACCTGGCACCCGCGTTCTAGGCAATTCACCCACACTTCGGCAGCGCATCACACACACGCGCACATTGACACCATTTACATTCCCTCGACTGGCTGCCTCAGGCTCCAAGACGTCGCTATTCTTCCGCGGGGTATATCTGATCATTCTCCGGTGATGCTCAAAGTGGGTGCCCCTCCTGCCTCAATGCGCCAGACATGGAGACTGAACGCGTGGTTCCTTCAAGACAAAGACTTCCGAAAAGTGGTAGGGCGGGAACTCAAACAGTATTTCCAGACCAATGAGGGGTCGGTGTCGTCGCCGGGCACCCTGTGGGAGGCTGGCAAGGCCACGATTCATGGAGTCGCCAAGGGGCAACTCACAATCCAGCGGCGCGCGCAGCTAGATCAGATCACCTCACGCGAGGCACAGGCCTTGCGCCTTGAACGGTCCACCACCCTGAATCCTGACGCCTCAGAAGTGAGGATCCTTGCACACATCCGCGAAGAGATTCGACAATTGTTGATAGACGCGGTTAAACTCCTCTGGCGCTCCTCCGTCGCCAGGGTGTACGGATGGGGAGACAAGAACCGTTCTCTCCTCCACAGACTGGCCACCTACCCCAGAGCGAACTGCATAATTCCCGAAATCATAGACCGGGACGGTTTGGTATGTAATTCTTCAGCCGAAACGGCCCGGGCCTTTGCTCTGTATTATCGCCAACTATACACGGCCGGGACTCCCTCCCTGCCTCTCTCAGATATGTTGCGAGCTGGAGCCAGCCAACTCCCGCATCTGGACTCAGTTGTTCAGGAAGACCTGGACCGTCCCATCACCCAAGAAGAAATTGGGGATGCGATTACCCTTATCTCGTCCGGCAAGACGCCGGGTCTGGATGGCCTTCCCCAGGAATAGTACGCCCTGTACCGCGAGACGCTCACTCCACACCTTGCCCAGCTATTCCGTGAGGCAGTGGAGACGGGTTCCTTTCCATCCGAGACTGATATAGCCACCATCGTGGTCCTTCCTAAATCCCAGCCACCCTCACCCCGGTGCGCGGACTACCGTCCCATCTCCCTTATAAATACGGAGCTAAAATTGTACGCCACGATACTTGCTCAGCGCCTTAAAACCCACTTACACGCGCTGGTCCATCCAGACCAATGTGGGTTCATGCCATCGTGTGGTACCCGACATTGTCTGCGGAGGCTGCACTCAGCCCTGGCCCACCGTAACTTGATCACCCCCTACCTCGCACTCCTCCTGGTGGATTTTGAGAAAGCCTTTGATTCGGTAGACTGGGGGTTCTTGGACGACGTCTTGGCGGAGATAGGTTTCGGACCCCGCTTTCGCGGTTTTATCTGCGTACTATACGCTCGTCCGAGGGCACGTGTCATGGTGAACGGGGTTCTATCAGAACCCTTTCCGATCTGCAGGGGAACGAGGCAGGGTTGCCCCCTCTCTCCCCTGCTCTTTGCCCTGGTGATGGAGCCCCTGGCGGCCCTGATACGTTCGAGCGGACAGGTGCAGGGTTGGGATTGGCCCAATACAGAAGCAGACAAAATCGCTCTCTACGCGGACGATGTCCTGATTTACTTAGCGGGCCCCGCGAACTCGGGCCCTCACTGCCTCCGGATCCTCCGGTCCTTTGAACAGGCCTCCGGCTTAATCCTGATAAATCGGTCTTGGTCCCCCTTCACATGTCCAGAGAGTGCTTTGATTGGCAGTCCACCATACCGCTCCGCCGCCAATCATTTAAGTATCTAGGGATATGGGTGACTTTACTCCCTGAACTCAGCTGGGCTCTTAATGTCACTCCCCTGGTGAAGCGGGCTAGGGCGGACCTGTCGAAATGGCAATCACTGCCTCTGAATCCCATGGGAAGGGTCGCACTTTTCAAAATGATGATTCTTCCCAGATTCCTCTACATGCTTCAAAATACCCCCCTCAATTCCCCGAGAGCGTGGTTCCGGGAGCTTGATAGCCTGGCTTCCAAATTCCTCCAGGGGAAAGGCAGGTCCTGATTGGCTCTAGGCGTTTGCCGGATCCCTTCCTTTGATAGGGGCTTAGGGATGACCCATTTATACCTATATTACCTGGCCACACGTTTGCTCTTCCTGCACGACTGGTTCAACGGAGGATGGTCTGATCCGGCATATAGGCTGGAACTCAGTGAGTTGGGCTTGTTCAATATCCAGTCGATGCTATATGGGGCACCTGTCTCGTCCCGTCTGCCAGAAGTGACGCGTTCCGTGTTCCTGGCCTGGCGGGCCGTGTTGAGTCACACCAAATTGACCCACACATTGATCCAGTGCACACCCTTGTGGCAGGGTACCTGGCTCAGGGAAGTCAATGGGCTACAGGGCTTTCAGTCTTGGGACCTTATAGGAATTTCACAACTGGGTGATGTTTGGGTGGGTGACCACATGCGCTCCTTTCAGGACCTCCAAGCTAGATATTCCCTACAACACTCGCAGTTTTATAGATATTTACAGCTGCGCCATGCTCTTCAAGCACACCTCACGACCGGTACACAACTCCCGGACCATAGCCCTCCGGAGGCACAAAGCATGCTGGGGGACCTGGGGAGGGGGGCATCTCCCGCATTTACCGGACACTCATTAACAATACCCCAACATCACTTGATCAGCTGCGGACTCAATGGGAGGAGTGGGTGGGCACCTTGGAGGAGGAGGACTGGCGTGATGCCCTTATGGCCTCCAGGACAGTCACTGCTTCCGCCAGATTGCGCATGATACAGCTTTATTTCTTGCATGCCGCCTACCTGACACCGGCGCGCCTACATCGCGCGGGGCTCCAGCCGACCCCCCCCTGCACTAGATGCGGTCACGAGCCAGCCGATTTTCTCCATATGGTATGGACTTGCCCGCGCTTGGCACGTTTCTGGGGAGACATTGAGGAGGAACTCACCGAGGTACTGGGGTGGGAGATCCCACATGACCCGAAACATGCGATCTTAGGCATCACAGACGGGCTGGATGGGTCCCGAAATGAAAAGCTATTTTACACCGCGGCAATGGTGGTGGCTAAGAGGGACATAGCGAATGCTTGGAAATGCCCTGATCCTCCCACCGTTGGGAAATGGCGGGCCGGGGTCGATTGGTGCGCCGCGCAGGAGAAGACAATGTATGCAGCGCGTGGCTGCCCCAAGAAGTATCGTAGGGTCTGGGGGAAGTGGTTGGGGTGCATGGTTTAGTCTCGCTGGGGATGCTCCAAAATTTGTCTTTTTGATTTTGTATGTCCTTGGCATTTGGGTTGTCCAGATCAATGCACATATTCCTATGTTATCATGGTGTCTTGATGATTGGCTGGTGCTTTCTGTGAAATCAATAAAAATTTGTTTATAAAAAAAAAAGTTATGGAACACTATGCCCGCTGAGCTCAGAAATGACAAGAATGAGATACGTTTCAGAAAAATGCTGAAAACATAGCTATACCACCACTAGCCCTAAATACTCAATGCCTCTGAATCTCGCAAGTGCATGCTGTGACTCATTCAGCACTGGGGAGCCCTTGGGTAGCTACGCGTTTGATAAATCCACATAGCAGAGCATAGCTTGTCATTGTCCATGTCGCTACTTCTTTGGACTTCAGGTTTGGTTTTGATCCTGTGGATGCCTTTTTACAGCGGTCTTTTCTGTGTGGGGGTAAATTGACACATTTTTTAGAAATGGTTGAGCTTTCCACAGTCTGAGCACTTTGTTCCGAGTGCAGGGCAGTATCCGGTGCAAGGGAAGGATCCACCACAGTACAGGCAAGGATGGCTGGTCGTTCCTGTCATTTTAGTGTCTTTTTTTCTGTTGCGAGGTCCGCAAGCGACCAGAATATTTGGTTCTCTCTTGATTGACCTCTGTATGGCTGCCTCCATATGAAGTGCTCTCGCCTTCAAGCGTTCTTTCGTGTGCCCTAAGGTTAGAATGTCTTGCATCGAATTTTGAGTCTTGCAAGATTTATTCTTGTAGTTATGCTGATGCACAGCTCCGGATGAATTGCACCCTAATTTAATCTTGTTCATTGGGAGTATGCAGGTTCTGCTAAATTCCTTGAGACAAGCATAGAATGGGTCAATGGATTCCTCAGGGTTCTGGTGGGCTTGCCAGAACAAGAACCATTCGTAGTCAGATTTGAGAAAAGGCTTGAAATGGGCCAAAAGGGCTGCTTTCAGGGTGTACGGTGGCCCTGCCTCTATGGCATTTTTGTACAGCTTGGACACTTCCTCTCCCACTTGGTGGAGAAGGAGCATGCACCAGCAGCCAGCCTCACTATCCATCATGGCGAAGTAGGTCTCGGGGCATACAATGCATGTTTTCCAGCAGGCTTTCTGTGTGGATGGGGCCCTGCCAGGGAGGAGGGATTCATGGGTGGAATGGCAGTCATGTTCGAGGTGCTAGATGGAGTGCCAAGTGTGAGCAGCTGTGGCAAATTGGTGAGTCTGGCATGAGGGCTGAAATCTGAGTGGTAGGGTCTCTCAGGGATGTACAGGCCATGTGGTGCGGCTGATTTATGTGATACAGGCCAGCAGAGAGTGAATGCTCTGAAGCGCCTTTGTGCTAAGAAGCTGCTTTGCAGGGCACCTCACCTCACAGCCACTCAAACATTACATTCATCATCACCACTCCAGCATTCCATGCAGCACATTAACACTGGCTGAGCAGCTAGGGACAAAGCAACAGGGGAGATGCATAAATGCATAAACAAGATATAACACTGGGGCCTTTAACTGCGCTCACCACATGTTTGTCAGTAGGCCATTGTAGCTGTAGAACTCTGGGGCTGGGCTGTGTAGGGAGTCCAGTAGCTCGCAAGCCCCTCTGTGAGGTTCTGCCTTGTTGGGTTGTATTTTGGCCCTACTCCTACATAGATATAGGTGGCGAAGACAGTTTGCATTTTTGGGGGGCACCTCTTGGGACAAGTAAAGCCTGTCTGCGCCTACTGCATGTGGTATCAGCAAACAGACGTAACATGAGCTGGCTGATGTCTTGGAGCCCATGGCGGTCATGTGCTGATACCAGGTGTTGTGTAAGAGGGAGCTGTGTAGTGCATGTGGCATGCTAGTGTTGGGTTCAGTGCCATTATATGTGATATGGGAGAGGTCCCTACGCAAGCGCGGTGATAGCTTCGGGGTGTACTCCATTTGACTAGGCCGTTCTTTGGTGATGAATGGATGCGGCAACACCCATAGTAAACAGAGGGTGCATAGAAATGTAATAATGCATAACTTATTGAACATTTCAGGTCATGAGACGAATCCAGGGGAGGTTTTTGTAGTCCTCTGATGGTTGGGGGCTTTTTGACTTAAACGTTTGAAACAAAGGTTCACAGTACAGTTCGTAGTTCTCAATTTGCACACTAGATCTCGTTGGTGTCTTGATGTGGCCACTAAAAAGGTGGTGTATTTGGACATTCAATTACCGACCTGTTGAATAAGAGTTGCGTTCATTGGTTAGTTCAGAAAACAGTGCATTATTGCATGTGCTGCTGTCAATCATTATTCTTCAGGGTTCCTGTGCTTTCCTTTAAGGGTGTGTTCTTCACACTCCATTCCTGTTATGTTAAAGAGTGAGAATGCATCAGTATTTTATAAGTTGTTAGGCCTCACCCTCTCCTTACCTACTTGGGAGTTAGACTGGTGAAGGATTTTAATGGGGTAACCTCATGAATATTAGGATGGTATCATCAATTTTTAGATAGGGTTCAATGGCCGTTGCTAGTCCTTCTTTCCTGGTGTATGCACGGGGTGCTATCTGGGCAGACTTTATCTTTCGACCTACATGTGCACAGGACAATGTGTAATGAGGGTGTGTGTCACTGTTTGAGTGCTGTTGGTGGTTGCAACGTGCCCTGATGTCATGTGTGTGCCCCTCTGGTCTCTGGAATGCAGCGGGTACCGTGACCCTCCCTTGAGGCGCCAGGTGTATTGATTGTGCCCTTTTTCTAGACACTTCTTTTTTGGGGTTAATATGGGCTTCATTTTGTTGGCATGTTGGGCGCTTCCCTAGGTCTCACGTGATCTGCCATCTCATGTATAATTGAAAAATGAAGGTGGTCAGAAAGCTTGTTCCGTGGCTTCTTTGTACTCCTGCTTATGTTGTTTTGCTGGGTCCAAGGTTGGGCTTACTGTTTTCTCCAGATGTTGTATGTAAGGCATGGTGTGTTGGCTAATTGCTAGACCTGATACCAAGGTGAGCAGATTATGTGTTCTTCTCTCGATTGTAGCTGTGATGGATTTTGCGGACCCCCATCTTTCAGGTACCCCATCTCCCTCAGACCACATCTTTTCCTGGGTATTTTGAACCTGCGGATCCTAGCTGTGACTAGAGGCTTCTAACCGGTGGCACACTTCTGTAGTTATTTTGGAGGAGCATGACTCAGCCAACAGTTTTGGGATATTTGGAAAATTTGAGGGAAACAAAAGAAAAATATTACTGCATGGTGAATCTGGAGTTTAAGGTCAAGAACTCGTCTAAATTCGCCTAATGTAGTCTGGGACACCTTGTTATTTGAGTGAACCTCCCATCTTGACTGACTCAGTGCAATACAGCACTTAGCAACCTGTCAGATCTTGTGCAGTGGAGGTTATGGGGTCTTTGCTATCCCAAGCATATGGGAAACCTGGCTCCTGATACTGGAGGACAGCTTTGTTTTGGAACTTAAAGGGAGCCTCCATTTGGCTTTAGGCTTCTGGTTTGTTGGGGACGCTTTTGGGGCTACAAGCCATGAAGGAAACCTGGTCCCAGGCTGGATGCCTGAGAATGGGGGCCTTTCGATTTGGTCATCGGAACCCATCCCAATTGGACTTGGCTATGGGGCCCTGCGTGCCTGCTTTTAAGGACTGAATGGTGAGTTGCCCTGCCCCCCTCGTCAGACTGCCCTCCCCCTGGGGTGTGATCAGCCAGCCCGCCCCTCGGGGATCAGCAGCAGAGTGGGGCCTAGGCTCCTGCAGGCACCCTGAATGGCGAATTCTATTGAGGATTCCTGATCCACATAGCACATACAGCAGCCCTGAATTCCTGAACACAAGTAAAGGCTGAAATTCCTGATATTGTCTCATTGGTCCTTCTTTTTGGTTTTTGGCACAGCAAATTTTGAGAAGTGGGTGAAATGGGTGGTATGCATTGGGGGATTTAACCTACTGCGCATTTGGGTTCTGCGTTTGTGTGAAGGCATTGCCTCCCCAGACAGCTACCCCTCCCTGCAGCGGATGTGGCCCTGGTCCCTGTTGGGCTGGGTGTCCTGTCTCTTTTTGCTGTTGCCGCACGTTTATCCAACTAGCATATTCCTGTTGCAGTGGTGCAGAGGCCGCCTGACCTCCCTGGGGCTGTGTGTAGGGTGCATTTGTGTCTCCTTGAGCTTGGTTTTGTTGATGGAGGTTTTGTTCGTGGTATGCTTTCAGTCGGCATCTGTCTGCCATGTGGCCTATTCTGTCACAATAGTAACATTCCCTAAGGTCTGGTTGCTGCCAACTTCCCTGGCCTTTGCATTATAGTTATGTTGAAACCCTTTGGGGTTTTGTGGTGGAGCCCCCTTCAAGACTGGTGCCATTTGAACGCTTGCGGCCAAGGCGGCCCTCTCAAGGGCAGTCTTTTTCAATTCATGTTGGGCCAACTTAGTGGTGTCTCTCTGGGCTTGCTCCTGTTTCTCCCTATGCTTCTCTAGTTTCTTTTTGTAATAGTGCAATATGTGGGCCTGTATCTCCCACCAGGGTTTGGTATCTAACCCCACTACGCTGTCCAAACTGCTCTGTATCTCGGTGGGTAGCCCCTTTTTGAGGATATTATAAAAGAATGCGACTTGCGGACCTGTATCAGTCCATGGTCTCAATACCCTGGAGGAATGGAATAACACGATCTACACATAGAGATCATCCCCCTCTCATGATTCCTACATCAAGTACCGGCCAGTACTCTCTCTCCCTGCACATTCATTCATGACTCGAGGCCTTTTGGCCTACAGAGAACCTTTGTCCCAATCTTTGAATCATGTACACACTGATAATTCCATCCCTTTCCAATTGTGTACAAATTAACATTTTATTTCTGGTTCTATATATTCAATATTGATATTGATGTTGTGATTTATTGACTATAAACATGATATAATATGTGTACAACCTGTATAGTTTACATTCGAGGCCCTTGCATATGGTGCTTCTTTCCTCCTAATTGCTTCATGTCACTAGCATTTTTCAGTGTATCTGCAGATCAGCACATTTGATTGATATGTATAGAACATATTGTTATGAATATTGTATGTTTTTACATATAAATCTCTCTCTGTGATTCTTTCGCCTCACATAGACGCACATTGGCCACTATAGCCTCAAAGGCTATGTCCCCTTGTCTCCCTTTCGCATCCCCCAGGGGTACCTGAGCAATTTCCTCCTCCACTCGGTCCTGGTCTAGTATTTTCACTAGCCAGGTCCTCTTAATCTCAGCAGGCATTGCCGCACCCATGCCACAGCCCGAATACCTGTTGTGCTGGGAGTAACTCCCTCTGAGCATTTTCCCTTCTTGGAAAAGCTCTGACAAAACTACGTTCACACGAGGTAAGCTGACACACGCCCCTTGACGCCAACTTGTTAATACACTGGAGATTGATTCCAACTTTGTATTTTTATTACAATACGTTTCCTTCCCTTTTTCAGTGTCATAACTTCGGATTATTTGTGGACTCCAATGCCTGGGATAACACTATTGCATCCCTCTTGGGTGCCTTGGGCTACTTGCACGCCCCTAATCTGCTTGGTATGCGCATTTTACCATTTGTTTTTAAACACCCCATAACCTTCCCCATTTTCATCATTTTGGTTAATTCCAGAATCCTATCTGGTTCACAGAGCCTGTCCGTGATCTAGTTCCCACTCCCCTTGCCTAATTACACCCTCAATTTTATTTCAGAATCAATTTTGTTTTGCACAGTCCCTGCACCTCATCTCAGAGATGCAGTCAACTGCGCACCTCACCGGGATCCCCACCAATCTACTCCTGGGTTGAATTGCCCCCCTCGAGCCGTATGATATCCATTCATTGATAAACTCATCAGGTCTCCATTTGCATATCCCACACTTCCTCCCCTTCACTACATGTCCCAACCCCCCCTCTTTTTTCTATCTAATATCCTATTCTTGACCCAAATTTTTGTCTCCATGTACAGCAACTGCTCATTCATTGTGTAATCCCGTCCTGATGATGACCTGAATTCATACAGGTCGAAACACCGTTGACTACTCAGCGCACTCTTGGGCTTCTTGGTTCCTAAAATGTTCCTAACTAATTGTTCTCTCACTGTTCAGGTAATTTATCCATTTTCAAAAAATTGCACAATTTCACTGCTTATTCCACTATATCACGTGTCTCACTTGCACCGCTCACTTTTCACAAGCCCTTTGTTTGCACTAATGTTTTGATTACACTTCCATATGATGTAATATTGCTGACATAATGAAAGCACGATATATTAAGATTTTCAATACAGACCACATTATCCAACTTTGGTGTAGTTTCCCATTCCAATCAATCTGAACAAGGTTTTATACATTTCTTTGTGTATCATAAAGTGTTTCCATCAATCCTTTTTTGGTAAAAAGATGCAGTCCTTGTCTTTGGAGTCATAAAATAGGCTCCTGATAGCAAATGCAGGTGGGCCTCGACCTTATGAGGACACAATGCGGGCCAGTGGGTAACGTTTCCAGATGTCCTGCATGAGTGGCTCGTGACCACTGCATGTACTGTGTGTGCTGTGTCCTGATTGGCTGTGTGTTCCTAACTTCATGTGGCATCTGTCTTTATGTTTTTTTTTAGAACGTGTGCACCCCTCCGGCCATGTGTGCTTTATTGGGGCAAATCTCCCTGGACCATTGTGGTGTCGCGGGGCTTATCGGAGGGATTGACCTGGGTTTCCTGTTCTCGCGTTTGTCTGCCAACTCTGTGTCACCACCTGTGACCTGTCAATCTGTAACTTAAGGTCTAGGTCTCAGCGCCTGCCTGACCGTATATTTCTTAGTCTGGGTTGATGGAGAGTTCATGACGGGTGAATTCGATAATAAAGATGGGATTTTGTTCTTACATATGAATGTATCATTATAAGCATTGCCATCGATTTTTATCAATATTAACATTACCATAGTCAGGAAACCCAGTGACATTGTACAAGCGTTTCCAGAGCGGTAAACCAGTCACAATGGCATTACTATAGGCCAAGTGAGGTTGTACAAGCGTTTCCAGAGCAGTAAACTAGCCCGATTGACATCACTATAATCCAAGTGAGATAATACAAGTGTTTCCAGAGCAGTAAACCAGCAACAATGGCATTACCATAGTCCAAGTGACATTGTACAAGCGTTTCCAGAGCGGTAAACCAGTCACAATGGCATTACTATAGGCCAAGTGAGGTTGTACAAGCGTTTCCAGAGCGGTAAACTAGCTCGATTGACATCACTATAATCCAAGTGAGATAGTACAAGCGTTTCCAGAGCAGTAAACCAGCAACAATGGCATTACCATAGTCCAAGTGAGATAATACAAGTGTTTCCAGAGCAGTAAACCAGCAACAATGGCATTACCATAGTCCAAGTGACATTGTACAAGCGTTTCCAGAGCGGTAAACCAGTCACAATGGCATTACTATAGGCCAAGTGAGGTTGTACAAGCGTTTCCAGAGCGGTAAACTAGCTCGATTGACATCACTATAATCCAAGTGAGATAGTACAAGCTTTTTCAGAGCAATAAACCAGCAACAATGGCATTACCATAGTCCAAGTGAGATTGTGCAAGTGCTTCCAAAGTGGTGAACCAGTCCAGATGGCATTACCATTGTACTAGTGTTTCCAAAGTGGTAAACCAGCCACAATAGTGTTACCGTAGTCCAAGTGTGTAGGAAGGTGGAATCTGACTATATGGTTGCCCCCACTTTTTTCCTGGTGTTTTGCTGGTTTATGACTTAGTTGGACTGGGACCCTGCTATTCAGGGCCCCAGTCTATCTGCTCTCTCTAAACGACATGGAGTGCACTCTAGGTGCACTAGTGATTGGATACTGTGGTGCCTTATGAGTCCCTAGTATATGGTACCTTAGGTGCCAAGGGCATAGGTACTTCACAGGCCTACCAGAGGCTGCAGCATGTGTTATGCCACCCCTGGGAAGCAGTCTAAATCTGACACCACAGGCCTGCTACTGCAGCCTGGGTGAGGTGGTGCTAGCACCCCTCACTGAGATATAGGTTTCCTATATCTCTCCTGCACACACATATAAACCTATCAGTCACCCCTATGGCAGGCCCTATCAATCCTGAGGGCAGGGTGCTTGGCTTCTATGTGAGGGGGTGCCTCTGCATGAGCAGGGCCCCTCTGCAGTTCTCAGAGTCCATTCTCTGGTGCTGTTTGTGGATGCGGTTAAACCATATACTCTTAAGTGCATTATATCCTCGCGGTAAATGCTAACTTTGGAATGGCTGCATCAAAACATGTCGTGTTTGGTGTCAAACATCTTGGAATACTACCCCCCGCCAATCTTGGCGGCGGGAGTAGCATTCCACCCTTCTAGAGGATAAGACATGTACCTGCTGTGGAAACGCGGTAGAATCCTAAAGAGCCCTGGCATCACAAAATGGATGCCACCAGTCACAGACACTGGGCTGCCCTCCTGCTGATGACCGAAACTCACAGTGGAGGAAGCCCAACAATAGGCATCCTGTCACAGGGAGGTGTAACCACCTTCCAGACAGGGTTTAGTGTATTGGGGCTGGGTGGGTGCACTCTTAGAGTGCTTTGAAGTCCTGCACTGGGGGAGCAGAAGGCTCCTCTGTGCATATGCCAGTTCAAACCAGCTCAGGGGCTACCTGCCCCTGCTCTGGCGCGAAACTGGACAAAGGGAAGTGGGTGTAGCCACCCCCTCCCTTGACCCTCCCATAGGTGGGGTCATAGAGCTAGTCCATCCCCTCTTTTTAGTTTAAGAGGGGAACCTTGCCATTGCAAAGCAGATAACCCCTGGACGACGCTCTACAGAAGAATCCTGGCCCTTCGACGTTCCACTACCTTTGGAAGACAGAAGAATCTCCCTTGGAGTCAAGGAGTGACTCCCCTGCTTGGCAGGCACCAAAAACGACAACGACGGTCGCAAACTACGCTGCTCCCGCCGGAGTCCGAAGTCCCTGCAGCCCAAGAAGTGGATTTCCTGACCTTTCCCAGGCCATCGTGAGTCCCCAGCGAAGCTGAGGCAAGTGGACCCCACGAGTAACGAGGAACCGCGACCCCTGGGTACCGTGCACTATTGTCGAGTGCAACCCCTTCACAACGTTCTACGAACTTGTGCTTTGGACCACGTGTGGTCCCAACCTCCAGCAGGAATCCCTCCGAAGATCAGAGGCCTACACCGTCCCGAGTGACCGTGGGCCCCTGTTGAGTGATTCCGCCCGAGGTGTCTTCGCGATCCCTTGCCCGCTGGCTTGTGGGTCCCCAGAAGACTTCTTAAAGAAACCAAAGGGCTCCCCTGGTTGCTCCAGGCCTGCCCTGACTTACCCTTGCTGGGTGAGTTCCACAGACCTTGCTGGTCTGCGCCATCGACTTTTCTCCATCTCCCCGAGACTTGCAGCTGCCAAGGCTTGTTGGCTCCGATCGAGTTGCCGACACCGCAGTCAGCTGCAGACGTCGAGGACACACCGAATCCAGCTCCTGGTCATCGTCGACGCCTCCTGGACCACGTGGCTGAAGAGTCAAGGCACCCGCAACCGACCTGAAGCGACCGACGACGGTGGGCATCCATCTTCCTTGCCCCGGGTCACTGCCAAGTGACTTTGAACACTGTCCCCTCTGCTTTCAGGTCATCCTTCTTCAGAATCCAGGCTTGGATTCCACCGGACACTTCTTCAGCTCCCGCAAGCAGCAAGTCTTCTTTGTTCGCCATTGAAAACGACGCCGCGACCCGACACCAAAGGACACCTGTGCACCCGGCTTCCCTGGGTGAGGTAACTCCAGCACTACGGTGCTCCTGTGGGTGTGGGCCCTAGAACTACTTACCCTGTAAGTGACTTGCTTGTAGGTTCTCCCGAAGTATCCTAAAACTCTTTATTTCCAACCGCGACTTGCCCCATTGAAGTTAACGGCGATTCGCGCCTGTGTATCCACACTGCACGCGTCCCCCGTGGGTCCTTTACTTACCTGCCTTGGGTGGTTTCGTGAGGCCCCAGCACTTCTGAAGGCCCTAGGCCTTGTCTCCTTGCAAGTCGTTGTTTCTAAGTCTCTTACTTAGTATATGGTCTGGTACGCCCCTAGGGCCCCAGCCATATTTTGTGCTTAACTTATTGTGAAACGTTGATTTGTGCATATGTTTGTCTTCTAATCTCATAAAGAGATTAGTAGAGAGTTATTTAGAAATAAATACATATATATTTGATATATATACCTGTGTGGTGTCTTTTCATTTGGTGATTCAAGAGATTATATGGTAAAACAAGCTGCTTTACATTCCTCCGAGACTTAGCCTGAAGGCTGCTCTCCACAGCTACCACTAGGATAGCTTTCTTTAAAAGGTTGTCTTAAACCTATCTACCATAAGAGTCGATTTGCCCTGGTGCAAGGTGTCCACTTTAATTAGTGAACAGCATATACCAGGCCAACTTCTCACATTGGTGGGCAGCGTGTGGGATTCCAGCTTGCCATTGTTTTACCAGAAAATCTCTATTTGAATTACTAACTGAAAACCATTATAGGTACTCAAGGTACATATAAAGTCAAGCTTAGTATCAATAAGTTCTACTGAACTTAGAGCTGTGTGCCAAGGGATAGCACACCCTTTCCACAGCTCAAGCTAGGATCAGTAGGCCACAAACTAGTGTAGGTAGTACAACACTGCACAACACTAGAATGTCCTTAAAGGGTGGACCCAGTGGATCCACTCAGCCTCAGTATAAGGACATGGCTTTCTCTGACTTGAGAGCCATGTGTGTTGACAGACACCTGAGGCTAGGACAGAGTCCCTCAACCCTGCACCTGATAGATCTGCTGACAGCAGATGACCTTAGATTGGCTCTAGGAGCTAAGGGGTCTGAATCAGTGGGTGGGTCAATCATAGTATCTGGGTCAGATGAGGACAATCCGAATGACCAAGACTCTGTGGTTGAAGGGCCAGGCTTCAAGGAGCCTGAACAGGACAGAGGAGTTCTCCCTAAGAGAACTGGCAGAGTGGATGAGAGGCACAGATCCCCTTCCAGGGAATCTGAGCACTCTTATCACTCTGGCAGAGAATTTGTCCAAGAGAGGAGCTCATACTTTAACTTAAGAGAGACCTCCTCTGAGAGAAGGTGCAAACTGCTCCAGTATGAGGAAGCCAAAGTGGCCCTCAGAACCAAGCAGTTGGCACTGGATAGAGAAGCCCTGGAGATCCAGAGAGCTTCCAGAAGGGAGGGTTTAGAACCCCCTGGTGGCAGCAACAGTGTCCCTAGAGGCAGAGAATATGTCCCTGACCATAGGAACCTGAGCAAGGTTGTTCCTCCCTACCAGAGTGGGGATGATATCCACAAGTGGATAACTGCTATGGAGAGGGCCTGTAGAGTACAGCAGGTCCCCCAAAAGCAGTGGGCAGCAATCTTGTGGCTCTCCTTTTCAGATAAAGGAAGAGACAAGCTCCTCACTGTTAGAGAGGAGGATGCTGATGATTATGAGGTCCTGAAGAGTGCACTGATAGATGGGTTTGGCTTAACCACTGAAGAGTACAGGTTGAAGTTCAGAGATACCCAGAAGGCACAGACTCAGGACTGGACAGACTTTGTAGATTGTGCATCCAAGGCTCTGGAGGGTTGGCTGGTTGGCAGTAGGGTTACTGATTTCAAAGGATTTTATAATCTAATGATGAGAGAACAGATCCTTAATAATTGTCAAAACCAGCTTTTACACCAGTACCTGGTGGACTCTGATCTGACCTCTCCCCAAGAATTGGGAAAGAAGGCAGACAAATGGGTCAGAACCAGAGTAAGGCCTAAGAATCAGGGTGGTGACCACAAGAAAGATTCTACCAAGTCCCAAGAGAAAGGTGGGGATAAATCTAAGGATAAGTCCACTACAGGGCCCCAAAAGTCCTCTTCTGGGGGTGGGTCCCAAACTCCTTCCTCTCCTGAAAAGAAACCCTATTGCCATGTCTGTAAAAGCCTGGGCAC
Organism: Calotriton arnoldi; assembly: GCA_963921515.1. Classification (NCBI taxonomy): domain Eukaryota; kingdom Metazoa; phylum Chordata; class Amphibia; order Caudata; family Salamandridae; genus Calotriton; species Calotriton arnoldi. Next base: position 1,208,790 of record CAWUFW010001800.1, read on the forward strand.
TGGAAATCTGATCCCAGTTGTCCCAGGATTGGCAATAAAGAAAATGTTCCTCCAACAACTACTACCACCCCTCCTGGTACTACCAGTAGTAATCCTCCAGTTGGGAGTAGTGCACCCAAAAAGTTAGGTGCTTTTGCAAGAGGAACAGAGGTGGGCCCTAGTTCAGACAGGACCCCCTCAACAGACTCCTCAGATTCTGATGGTGGTATAGGATTTGCCACCTTTACCGTGGGTCCCACAGCATTGGGCAGGTACAGACTGGAGCCAATAATTAATGGTCAGAAAGCTGTGGCATTTAGGGACACAGGGGCTAGTGTCACCATGGTGGCAGGAAACTAGTCCCCCCTCACCAGCTTTTACCTGAGTTTAAATACCAGGTGACCAACATTGATGGTGTCAGAACAGAGCACCCCATGGCCATAGTCAATCTCAGCTGGGAGGGGTCACAGGCCCAAAAGAGTGGCAGTGTCCCCAACCTTACCTGTAGATTGCCTGATGGGCAATGATCTGGAAATTTCAGCCTGGGCTGAAATTGAACACCAAACCCATCTGAGGATGTTGGGTGTCCCTGTAAAGGTTAGTGGGGCTGTGATGGCCACAGCCCCAGCCCAAGATTTTGGAGAGATGGAGCCTGGAAGAATGGCCCACTCTCCCCCAGAAGAGAGCACAAGGGTTGAAGAAAAGTCTTCTTCCCTCCAGACAGTAGGTAAGGGTCAGCCTCCTCAGGGAACTGACCCTCCCCTAGTGAAGGAACTGCCACAGAGGTAGTCAGGCCTGGCCTGGCCCCACCCCTGATGGCAGAGGACCCTTCCAAGGTGGTACCCAGTCTGGAGCAGGTAAACTGCCCCTCTCTACCCTGCCTCAGTCAGCCCAGGGCTGCAGAGGTCAGGGAGGTCAGTGGACCCCCAGGGCCCCCTGTCCAGAGGAACCCCCATCAGCAGATTAGGGGCACCCAGTCTAGTAGCCTAGCCAGGTGAAAATTCCTCAACCCACTGAGGGATCCCCATACCTTTATGTAGGGACCACCCCCAGAAGGACTCTGTTAGGCAAGGGCAAACCTGGAACCAAAGGTTCCAAACATGCCATGTCCCTCCAGTGTTCCACCCAAGGGACCCACCCCCAGCTGTAGGCAGTCAAAGGTTGACCCTTAGAGCAAAGTGCAACTCCAGTCATGGAAAGACAGGCATACATGGTGACCAGTGATCTGAGGAAGCTGAGGCCAACCTTCCTAGGGCCTCACTTCCCTACTCAGACACCCCACCAGCCTTGTACTTTACCAAAGCACACCAGAGGTAGTGATTCCCCATGGTGGAGACCCTCTCATACCCTTAGGGTGGGGGATTGCTTAGGGGACCATAAGACAGGGGGCAACCATGCTAGTGCAGGTGCTTCCTTATATGGCCACTTAATCAATAAAGGCTCAACTGGTCAAGGTTAGCCTTATCTCCTTTCGTTTGGGGGGTTATGTAGGAAGGTGGAATCTGACTATATGGTTGCCCCCACTTTTTCCTGGTGTTTTGCTGGTTTATGACTTAGTTGGACTGGGACCCTGCTATTCAGGGCCCCAGTCTATCTGCTCTCTCTAAACGACATGGAGTGCACTCTAGGTGCACTAGTGATTGGATACTGTGGTGCCTTATGAGTCCCTAGTATATGGTACCTTAGGTGCCAAGGGCATAGGTACTTCACAGGCCTACCAGAGGCTGCAGCATGTGTTATGCCACCCCTGGGAAGCAGTCTAAATCTGACACCACAGGCCTGCTACTGCAGCCTGGGTGAGGTGGTGCTAGCACCCCTCACTGAGATATAGGTTTCCTATATCTCTCCTGCACACACATATAAACCTATCAGTCACCCCTATGGCAGGCCCTATCAATCCTGAGGGCAGGGTGCTTGGCTTCTATGTGAGGGGGTGCCTCTGCATGAGCAGGGCCCCTCTGCAGTTCTCAGAGTCCATTCTCTGGTGCTGTTTGTGGATGCGGTTAAACCATATACTCTTAAGTGCATTATATCCTCGCGGTAAATGCTAACTTTGGAATGGCTGCATCAAAACATGTCGTGTTTGGTGTCAAACATCTTGGAATACTACCCCCCCGCCAATCTTGGCGGCGGGAGTAGCATTCCACCCTTCTAGAGGGATAAGACATGTACCTGCTGTGGAAACGCGGTAGAATCCTAAAGAGCCCTGGCATCACAAAATGGATGCCACCAGTCACAGACACTGGGCTGCCCTCCTGCTGATGACCGAAACTCACAGTGGAGGAAGCCCAACAATAGGCATCCTGTCACAGGGAGGTGTAACCACCTTCCAGACAGGGTTTAGTGTATTGGGGCTGGGTGGGTGCACTCTTAGAGTGCTTTGAAGTCCTGCACTGGGGAGCAGAAGGCTCCTCTGTGCATATGCCAGTTCAAACCAGCTCAGGGGCTACCTGCCCCTGCTCTGTGCGAGAAACTGGACAAAGGGAAGTGGGTGTAGCCACCCCTCCCTTGACCCTCCCATAGGTGGGGTCATAGAGCTAGTCCATCCCCTCTTTTTAGTTTAAGAGGGGGAACCTTGCCATTGCAAAGCAGATAACCCCTGGACGACGCTCTACAGAAGAATCCTGGCCCTTCGACGTTCCACTACCTTTGGAAGACAGAAGAATCTCCCTTGGAGTCAAGGAGTGACTCCCCTGCTTGGCAGGCACCAAAAACGACAACGACGGTCGCAAACTACGCTGCTCCCGCCGGAGTCCGAAGTCCCTGCAGCCCAAGAAGTGGATTTCCTGACCTCTCCCAGGCCATCGTGAGTCCCCAGCGAAGCTGAGGCAAGTGGACCCCACGAGTAGCGAGGAACCGCGACCCCTGGGTACCGTGCACTATTGTCGAGTGCAACCCCTTCACAACGTTCTACGAACTTGTGCTTTGGACCACGTGTGGTCCCGACCTCCAACAGGAATCCCTCCGAAGATCAGAGGCCTACACCGTCCCGAGTGACCGTGGGCCCCTGTTGAGTGATTCCGCCCGAGGTGTCTTCGCGATCCCTTGCCCGCTGGCTTGTGGGTCCCCAGAAGACTTCTTAAAGAAACCAAAGGGCTCCCCTGGTTGCTCCAGGCCTGCCCTGACTTACCCTTGCTGGGTGAGTTCCACAGACCTTGCTGGTCTGCGCCATCGACTTTTCTCCATCTCCCCGAGACTTGCAGCTGCCAAGGCTTGTTGGCTCCGATCGAGTTGCCGACACCGCAGTCAGCTGCAGACGTCGAGGGACACACCGAATCCAGCTCCTGGTCGTCGTCGACGCCTCCTGGACCACGTGGCTGAAGAGTCAAGGCACCCGCAACCGACCTGAAGCGACCGACGACGGTGGGCATCCATCTTCCTTGCCCCGGGTCACTGCCAAGTGACTTTGAACACTGTCCCCTCTGCTTTCAGGTCATCCTTCTTCAGAATCCAGGCTTGGATTCCACCGGACACTTCTTCAGCTCCCGCAAGCAGCAAGTCTTCTTTGTTCGCCATTGAAAACGACGCCGCGACCCGACACCAAAGGACACCTGTGCACCCGGCTTCCCTGGGTGAGGTAACTCCAGCACTACGGTGCTCCTGTGGGTGTGGGCCCTAGAATTACTTACCCTGTAAGTGACTTGCTTGTAGGTTCTCCCGAAGTATCCTAAAACTCTTTATTTCCAACCGCGACTTGCCCCATTGAAGTTAACGGCGATTCGCGCCTGTGTATCCACACTGCACGCGTCCCCGTGGGTCCTTTACTTACCTGCCTTGGGTGGTTTCGTGAGGCCCCAGCACTTCTGAAGGCCCTAGGCCTTGTCTCCTTGCAAGTCGTTGTTTCTAAGTCTCTTACTTAGTATATGGTCTGAGTACGCCCCTAGGGCCCCAGCCATATTTTGTGCTTAACTTATTGTGAAACGTTGATTTGTGCATATGTTTGTCTTCTAATCTCATAAAGAGATTAGTAGAGAGTTATTTAGAAATAAATACATATATATTTGATATATATACCTGTGTGGTGTCTTTTCATTTGGTGATTCAAGAGATTATATGGTAAAACAAGCTGCTTTACATTCCTCCGAGACTTAGCCTGAAGGCTGCTCTCCACAGCTACCACTAGGATAGCTTTCTTTAAAAGGTTGTCTTAAACCTATCTACCATAAGAGTCGATTTGCCCTGGTGCAAGGTGTACACTTTAATTAGTGAACAGCATATACCAGGCCAACTTCTCACAAAGTGAGATTGTACAAAAGTTGCAGAAGGGTAAACAAGCATGTATGTTTGTAGGTATATGGCATTTCTATAGTGTGAACCTAGCCAAAGGGCAGTAGAGTGCTGTGTATTGTCAAAGACCAACATAAAGTCAGCACGTGATAGAAGAGGCAGCTGGATTGTGGATAATTAATGCATTGTGATGCAGAGTTCTTTAAAGAGTTGCATCTTCAACTCGTTCCTAAATTGGAAGACCATGGGGCGATCCTGATGGATACAGGGATGTTGTTTGAGATCCTGGGTGCATATATGGGAAAGGCTTGCTGTCTTGTTTTTAGTTTTCAACACTTTTTAGTCTGCAGTCTGGTGGCAGCCTGGCTCTGGGTGTCCCGAGAACCATCGTAGAGGGTGAGCTGAAAAGCAGGCGTTAAAAGGGTAAATGTACAGCACACATACAAAGTAGGAAAAGGTTTTAAACTTGTCTAGACATAGTACTTTGTACAAGAAGGGTACCTTTCCTGTCCAAAACCTATGGTAGTCTCAGGAACGATCCCTAGAACTATGGTGCTAAGGTGTGTGACTGGCGCACAGCAGTTGGAATCAGCACCGGTGCTAAGGAGAGGGGAGGAGAGTGCCATATCTCTGTGAATATTGCTCTCTCCTGCTCTCTCCCTGTCACGCAACACAGTGCAGCATTTTTGGCTGATGTGCTGCATCCGTGGCACCTTTTTCAGAATCTGATCCTAAGTGTGTTCATTTCTAACTTTGCCAGTTTGTCAATGCCGTTGGGACTATTGCTTAAGATGGGCACAAAGTTTGAAGGGACCAAGGATTGCGTTGTGGCGTTTGAGTCCATTAGTCCATTAAGAATTGCATTGACAATCTGTCAATGCTTGGACATTTTGATGCTTGGAAGATAACTTTACTGTCAACTCATGCGAGTCTTTGTGGTTTGGGGACTGCGCTTCCACAGATAATTGATGGTGAGGAAAAAGTAATAGCATTTGCTTCACATTCAATCATGGAGCAGAAGGACGGTCCTGTGAGATTGAGCATGAGGCACTGGCTGTATCATAGGAAAGCCCACATGTCACATTCCTCTCATGGGGAGCATCAGTCACAGTGACGACTGACCCATTAGTACAGGCATTTAGTTGCAAGGGTGGTGAAAACCTGCCCCCAAGGATAACAAGCATTAGCAAAGCCAATAGGTTTAGCCTAGGAGAGAGCTCTTGGTTTTGGCAGTGTGTTTTAGCAATGCTGTTCACCATTGTGGCTGCTGTTCAGCATGGCTAAAAGTTAATGATGTGGAGTGTAGTGGGGGTGGGTGGAGTGGGGTGGTGTGGAGTGGGTTGGAGTGGTTTGGAGTGAGGTGGGGTGGGGTGGGTTGGAGTGGGGTGGTGTGGGTGGAGTGGAGTGGGGTGGTGTGAGGTGAGGTGGAGTGGGGTGGTGTGCAGTGGGTTGGAGTGGGGTACATTTGGATAGATTGGACTGAGGTAGATAGAAGTGGGGTATATTGAAGTGGGATAGATTAGAGTAAAGTGGAGTGTGGTAGACTAGGGTAGAATGGAGTAGGGTAGAGTGTGTTAGAGTGAGGTAGAGTGGGGTAGAGTGGAATTGGGTAGGTTGGAGTAGAGTGGGGTAGTTTGGAGTGGGGTAGATTGGTGAAGATTGTATTGGAGTGCAGTAGGGCAGATTGGAGTGGGGTAGATTGGTGTGGAGTGGGGTAGATTGGAGAAGAGTAGGGTGGAGTGGGGTAGATTGAATTGGGGTATGTCGGAGTGGAGGAGTGGGGTAGACTGGAGTAGGATAAATTGAGGTAGACTGTGGTAGATTGAAAAGAAGTTGAGTAGAATGGAGTAGAGTGGGGTAGATTGGAGTCAAGTGGAGTGGGGTAGATTGGAGTAGAGTGAAGTGGGCTAAATTGGTGTAGATTGGAGTGGAGTGAGTTAGATTGGAGTGGAGTGGGAAAGATTGGGGTACACTGGGGTAGATTGGTGTGGAGTGGGGACGATTGGGGTAGAGTGGGGTGAAGTCGACTGGGGTATATTGGAGTGGGATATATTGGAGTAGGGTCGATAGAAATTGGGTAGATTGGAGTGTAGGATTGGGGTATATTGGAGGGGGGTAGATTGGGATAGATTAGGGTAGATTGGAGAGAAGTCGGGAAGTCTGGAGTGGAGTGGAGTAGATTGTAGTGGAGTGGGGTAGAGTGGACTGGGGTAAATTGTAGTGGTGTAGATTGGAGTAAGTTGTGGTAAAGTTGGGTAGATTGGAGTGGGATATGAGGGTAAAATGTGGTAAAGTCGAGTAGATTGGAGTGGGGTAGTTGAGGGTAGATTGGAGTGCAGGGGGGCGGATTGAAGTGGAGTGGGGTGGATTGAAGTGAAGTCGGGTAGATTGTGGTAGATGGGGTTGGGGTAGACTAAAGTAGATTGGAATGAAGTGGGGTACAATGGTGTGGATTGTAGTGGAATGGAGCTGAGTGGGGTGGATTGGGATGGGTAGATTTGAGCTGAGTCGGGTAAATTGGGGCTGTTTGGAGTGGGGTAGATTGGAGTGGAGTGGGGTAGAGTGGAGTGGGGTAAATCGTAGTGGTGTAGATTGGAGTAAATTGTGGTAAAGTTGGGTAGATTGGAGTTGGGTATGAGGGTAAAATGTGGTAAAGTCGGGTAGATTGGAGTGGGGTAGATGAGGGTAGATTGGGGTAGACTGGAGTGGAGTGGAGTGGATTGAAGTGGAGTGGGGTGGATTGAAGTGGAGTGGCATAGATTGTGGTAGATTGGGTTGGGGTAGACTAAGGTAGATTGGAGTGGAATGGGGTATGATAGGGTGAATTGTAGTGGAATAAAGTTGAGTGGGGTAGATTGGGATGGGGTAGATTTGAGTGGGGTAAATTGGGGCTGTTTGGAGTGGGGTAGATTGAGTGGAGTGGGGTATATTGGGGTAAAGTGGATGTAGTGGGGTAGATTGGAGTGGATGTGGGTAGGTTGGAGTGGAATGAGGTTGATTGTAGTGGATTTGGGTAGACCGGGGTAGATTGGAGTGGAGTGGGGTAGGTTGGAGTGGAGTAGGTCAGATTAGGGTAGTTTGGAGTGGAGTGGGATAGATTAGTGTAGAATGGAGTGGATTGGGGTATATTGGAGTGGGGTATATTGGCGTAGATTGGAGTGGACACACAGTCACACGGACTACTTTAATTTTCTGTGCCATTTGTTTGGTGCTATAAAAGGAAGTGCCGAACTGTAAAACAAATTAAGGCAACAACAAACAAACTTATAGTATGGAAGGTGAAGCCCCCAGTTGAGCAAATGTGGACTGATCATAAATTTATCCCTTTCGAGATTTTGTCAAAGAATGGGCCTCCCTCTAGGGAAAATAATATTAAAGCCCCTCAGCAGGTCAAATCCAGATGGAAGGAATTAACAGCTCACCCAGATTTGCTCTCAGAAGCGCTGATGTGTAGACCTAACTTGCTAGGAGACCCTATCGCCGATACCCAGCTTTTTGGCCAGTGGATGCACGCCCTGAAAGATCGGTTGGCACCCTCGGTTCCACATCACAGCAGATAAAACAAGAAGCCCTCTGACCCATGGTATTCGCAAGCCCTGAAAGAATTGCAAAGCCAAGTCAGGTCATCAGAACGCAGATGGCGCCGAAATTATGAGGATACAGAGCTAAACTATTTTAAAGTAGCCCTTAGGAAATATCATGCCTTGATTAAAACTACCAAAAAAGCCTACTATACCGAGGCAATTAATACCACCAAGGCAAACCAGAAAGTGATTTTTAAAATAGTCAATCAATTTACGAACCCTAAAAGTTTACAACAAGAGATTCCCCCCTCTCAGAGTCTCTGTAATGATATTGCAGAATTCTTTGAAGAGAAAGTTCGCATACTACAAAAAGATTTCCCCCCGCCTATCCTTTCCTTCACTAATAATTATTTGTCGGCAGATCTGGACAAAACCTGTATGCAAATTTTTAAACCAATTTCCCTGGAAGAATCGCGCCAGGCGATTCTGTCTATGAAATCTGGCTCCCCTTTTGATCCTTGCCCCCCATTATTATTACACACTCTTATTGATATTGTGAACCCTAATATAGACAATATAATAAATTCCTCTCTTTCCACCGCCAAGATTCCGGCAGATTGGAAACTTGCAGCTGTAAAGCCTCTTCAAAAGAAACAAATTCCGGATCCTACTACCCTGTCTAATTTGCGCTCCATTTCTCTCCTACCAAGTCTGTGTAAGTTGACAGAAAAATTTGTAAATAAGCAACTCACAACATATCTGGAGAAAACAAATTTGCTTCACTCCAATCAATCAGGCTTTAGAGCCCAACACTCCACAGAATCTGCACTATTGTATACGGCTGAAACCCTCAAAGCTGCCATGGATCAGGGAAAAAGAGCAGTATTGGTATTGTTAGACCTGTCGGCAGCCTTCGACACGGTCTAACATGCCATCCTTTTAGACCGCCTCGCTTCCTTTGGCTTCTCGGGTATTGTCCTGGCATGAATAAAAAACTTCCTGCAGGATCGCAAGCAAGTGATTACACTTGGTCAATATAAGTCACAAGAGAAGGCACTTCTCTCAGGGGTACCGCAGGGATCGAGTCTCAGTCCGACTCTCTTTAATGTCTATATGGCTCCACTGATTAAGCTGATATCGTCCTTTAATATTGATACCATCTCATATGCGGATGATATACAGCTAATCTTGGTGCTGGAGAATAACACCACACAGGCAGAAGAAAATCTCCGCAAATGCCTTACTGCAGCCTTCAGCTGGATGAATGCAAACCACCTAAAGTGTAATTCCGAAAAAACGGAAATTCTACCCCTAGGCCAAGAACACTTTTTTTCACCCAAACGTTGGTGGCCAGCAAATACCACCCCTCCTCCAAACACAGTAAATGTGGTCAGGAATTTGGGAATTAAATTTGATACCACTCTGTCATTCAAACAGCAATCGCTGGCAGTTGCTGGAACTTTCTTCCATATTATAAAAACTCTAAAGAAATTATTTGACCTGATTCCCTTTTCAGCAAGGCAAACAGTGGCCGTAGCCCTTATTACATCGAGGCTAGATTACTGTAATAGCCTCTATGTAGGGACAAATAAGTCAGTCCTACATAGGCTACAAATGGTCCAGCATGCTACAGCACGACTAGTACTGAGGTGGCCCAGGAAGTCATCTGCATCGGCGGCTCTAAACACACTTCACTGGCTGCCAATTCACAAACGCGTTCTTTTTAAGGTCCTCCTCATTACTTTTAGGGCTTTCCACTCCTTGGGCCCTCAATATCTTCACACACGCTTTAAGCGATACATTCCTTCCCGAAGTTTAAGATCATCAAAGGCCAATCTGCTAAAAATACCAGCTTTCAGATTGGCAATGAAGGGAGGAAAATCACTCACAGTGTTAGGCTCAAAGGCATGGAACAAACTTCCTCCACAGCTTTGCCAGATTACATCTGAGTTCCATTTCAGGAAGGTCCTAAAAACCTGGATTTTCAGCGCATCTGACTCTCTTTGCAAAACTCTGATCTGAGGTCCCTCTCAGACTATTAGCAGTCAACCAGGTTTTGAGTTCCCATCCCTGGATTCCGTTTAGCGCCATGATGCTCCTTGGAGTGACAGTCTGCGCTCTACAAATGGATTATTACATTACATTACATTACATTACAAGTAAAAAGCAACATAAAGGTGTAGCATGAAAGTGGAAATGATAGACAAGTAATGTGCGTGCCCCAACTCCTTTACTGTATACAATACCCTTGCAGCAACAGTACATGCGTACTGTTGTGTGAGACCTTAAAAGGTGGGCAGAAGGATTGTCTGACTATAATATTTTAGTTTAATTCATTCCTGGGGCATATAATTGTGCAGCAGACTGCTTGTCCAGTTTGGAAATCTGTGGTGAAGTTGAGATGGATGAGCCCTCTTTGGTTGGGTGGGTAAAGGAAAATGCAGCTGATGCTGAGGAATGGACCAAAACTGATAACGATGAAGTCCTCTCAGAATATGTAGTCAAGAGCTGGTTCGATGTATGGGGGTTACCCAGTTGTCTGAGGGATAACTGGAATGAATGTGATTAATTGAGTCTGGTGCAAGGGAGGATTTGAAGTGGCACAAGGTTGGTTCCTTTTGAAGGGTTGAGGGAAAAAGTGATCAACTTAGTCCATAAGGAACACCTTGGGAGACTTTTGACTAAGTCGAGACTTTAAGAATGGTACTGGTGGCCTGGCATTGTTCACCATTTTGTATATGATATGAAGGATTGCTGGTTAAGGGTGAAAAAATGAACAAAAAAAGATTACACACACCCCCCCCCCTTGCACCTTGGAAATTCTTTCTGAACCATGGTTAAGATGGGGTTAAATACCATGGGCTCATTTGAGTTGCTATCTCATAAAGAAGATTATGGTCTACTTATGATGGATTGTACTTCCAAGTCGGTTGTAACCAAATGTGTCAATGTTGTAAACACAGATGATTAACCCCTTCGGTGCGTCGGACGGCCCCCGGCCGTCCGACGCACCAGTGCTTATGAGACTCATTTCAGTTTAACTTTGTACGTGCTCAGGGAGCTATCTCAGCCCCCTGAGCACATAGAAAGTCAGAAGAGGTATCGTTGGAAAGGGGGGCGATTCCCAAGCAGTTATCCACCCACTAGCCACAAGGGAGGGGGGAGCGGCCCCATGGGCAAGAGCCTTTGCTCCCCCCAATTAATAATGGAAATAGACAGTCTTTCTACCCCCCCTGAGGGACAGATGGGGGCAGTGGCCCCCAATCAGCCCCCCGGGGGGGCAGAAAGCCCACTAAGCACCAGGGATTTTTTTTTTATATAGGTAGGGGTGGGGGCTGCCCAGAATGGGCATGTCAATGTCCCCACCCCAAAAACAAAATGCAACAGTCTTTCTGCCCCCCCCGGGAGGCATATGGAGCAATAGCCCCATATCTGCCCCCCCGGGGGGGATAGAAAGCCCACTAGCCACCAGGGAATTTTTTTTCTCCAAAGTTCGGGGTGGGGGCTGCCCAGAATGGGCATGCCAATGCCCTAACCCCCCCCAAAAATGCCATAGTCTTTCTGCCCCACCCAGGAGGCATATGGGGGCAGTAGCCCCTGATCTGCCCCCCGGGGGGGCAGAGAGCCCACTAGGCGGCAGCAATTATGCTGGCTTTTTTATGCGTAGGGGTGGGGGCTGCCCAGAATGGGCATCCCAATGCCCCCACCGCCCCCAAAAGAACAGCCACAGTCTTTCTGCCCCCCTTGGGGGCATATCGGGGCAATAGCCCTCGATTTCCCCCCTCCCCAGGGCAGCAGAAAGCCCACTAGGCACTGACTTTTTTTTTATGTGCCTACCTGTGGAGTTCGGTTCCTAGCGCAGCCGGCACCTAGGGAAACATAGCAAACCTATACATTTTTGAAACCTAGACACCCAGGGGAATCCAGGATGGGGAGACTTGTCTGTCTCCCACCAGGTTCTGTTACCCAGAATCCCTTGCAAATCTCAAACTTTGTAAAAAGAAAAACACATTTTCCCCACATTTCTGTGATGGAAAGTTCTTGAATCAGCATGGATCCACAAAATTTCACCCACCCTATATTCTCCAAAGTCTTCCGATAAAAATGGTACCTCACTCGTGTGGGTGGGTCAAGTATCCGCGACAGGCAAGGGCCCAAAACGTAGTGTGGGACATCAAAATTACTGATCACAAAACGACCTGGATTTGCAAGGGGGGGCACCTGGGGTTTTGGCCCCGGCTTGGCGGCCATCTAGGGAAACCTACCAAACCCACACATTTCTGAAAACTAGAGACCCGGGGGAGTCCAGTGAGGTATGTCTTGCATGGATCCCCCAATGTTTCCCTCCCCAGAATCCCCTGCAAACCTCAAATTTAGCTGGAAAAAAATCACATTTTCTTCACTTTTCTGTGTGGGAAAGTTGTGGGATCACCGGGCTGACACAAATTTCCTACCATCCAGCGTTCCCCCAGGTCTCTCTATAAAAATGGTACCTCACTCTTGTGGGTGGGTCAAGTACCCGCGACAGGCAAGGGCCCAAAACGTATTGTGGCGACTTCAAAATCACCTATCATAAAATGACCTGGCTTTGCAGGCGGCTGGCACCTGGGTTTTTGGCCCCGGGCTCACGGCCATCTAGGGAAACCTACCAAACCCACACATTTCTGAAAACTAGTCAGCCTGGGGAGTCTAGGGAGGTATGTCTTGTGTGGATCCCCCAACATTTTCCTACCCCTAATCCCCTGCAAACCTCAAATTTAGCTGAAAAAAATCACTTTTTCCACACATTTTTGTGTGGGATCACTGTGCCGGCACAAATGTCCTACCACATAGCGTTCTCCCTGGTCTACCGAGTAAAATGATACCTCACTTGTGTGGCTGTCCAATGCAGAATCCGCTAAAAACTTATTTATTTTAAATGTAGCGCTTAGAATTTGCGTTGCTATAGCTCTAATCCCTATATTTTTGGCTCTTCCCAGTAACAGGCCTTTGGCCCACCCACACACGTGAAGTACCATTTTACTCAGGAGAACAAGGGGAACACTGGGTGGTAGGACATTTGTGCCGGAACGGTGATCCCACAGAAAAATGTATGAATAAAGTGATTTTTTTCAGCTACATTTGAGGTTTGCAGGGGATTCTGGGTAGGGAAACTTTGGGGGATCCATGCAAGCCATACCTCACTGGACTCCCCAGGGAGTCTAGTTTTCAGAAATGTGTGGGTTTGGTAGGTTTCCCTAGATCGCTGCGAGCCCAGGGCCAAAAAACCAGGTGCCCCCCCCCCTGCAAAACCAGGTAGTTTTATGATACGGAACTTTGAAGTCTCTACAGTACAATTTGGGCTATTTCCTGTTGCAGCCACTATGCCAACCCATACAAGTGAGGTACCAATGGAGAATGGATGAGCAACGGCGGATCTGAGTGACCGCACCTCCCTGCTTTATTCCTTTTCTTGTATATGAAACTGTAGCGGGTAGTATGATTGGGTGTGCACATACAGCTCCTGCACCTGCTGTTGTTGGATGCCAGCTGCCAGGCAGACGAGACGATACTAATAGGACTGTGTCCCCAGAGACACAACCATCAGGTACTTATCATGGTAGCCTTCAAAGCATAACACTTGTGCGTCGACAGCAGGAACTTGGAACATAGACGTACGTTATTGGGCCAAATGCATGCCCTCACGTCCGCACGCCTTTTCCAATGATCCCAGACCAAAGGCTCTTCATTGCCTCTGTGTTCCTGCGTCTTCTTCACATCACCATTTGCCCTGAAGAAGTTCATTTTATGTATGAACGAAACGCGTTGGCTGGAATCTGTATATTTTGATATTGAAAATAAAGGATTGATTACCACTTAACAAATTGAACATTTGGATTTATTGAAAAAAACTCTTTGGTAGTGCACCGCTCCACCACTTTCACAAGTGAGGTACCATTTTTATCGGGAGACCTGGGGAAACGATATTTGGTAGGAAATTTGTGTCAGCCCAGTGATCCCACACCATTCCCACACAGAAAAGTGAGAAAAATGTTATTTGTTTCAGCTAAATTTGAGGTTTGCAGGGGATTCTGGGTAGGGAAACGTTGGGGGATCCACGCAAGCCATTCCTCCCTTGACTCCCCAGGGTGTCTACTTTTCAGAAATGTGTGGGTTTGGTATGTTTCCCTAGATGGCCGCGAGTCCGGGGCCAAAAAACCAGGTGCCCCCCCCCTGCAAAACCAGGTAGTTTTATGATAGGGAATTTTGAAGTCTCCACAGTACGATTTGGGCCATTGCCTGTCGCGGGTACTTGACCCACCCACACAAGTGAGGTATAATTTTTATCGGAAGACTTTGGGGAATGCGGGCTGGGTGGAAGTTTGTGGATCCATGCAGATTCCAGAACTTTCAATCACAGAAATGTGAGGAAAATTTGTTGTTTTTTTTTACAAAGTTTGAGGTTTGCAAGGGATTCTGGGTAAGAGAACCTGGTGAGAGCACCACAAGTCACCCCATCGTGGATTCCTCTGGGTGTCTAATTTTAAAAAATGTATAGGTTTGCTAGGTTTCAAAATCCACAGCTAGGCAGTTTGGAAAAAATGGTCAGTTTTCACTGTAAAAATGTGGTGTGTCCACGTTGCGTTTTAGGCCGTTTCCTGTTGCGGGCACTAGGCCTACCCACACAAGTGATGTACCATTTTTATTGGGAGACTTAGGGGAACAAAGAATTGTAGAGCAACTGTTATTACCTATTGACGTTCGATGCATTTCTGCCTTCCAAATGTAAGACAATTTGTAAAAAGAAATCACTTTGAAAAATGTCATATAATTCACATGCTAGCATGGGTATCCACAATTTCGGAGATGTGCAAATAACGACTGTTTCTAAACTGTATATTTTGTTCCCATTTCAGAAATACATAGGTGTCTTTCATACCAATTTTTCACAGTTTATATTTTCCCAAATGAATTGCTATGTACCCGGTACACACTAAAAAACCATTGCAAGACGCTGCTCAGTTATTGGCTCCGGGTTCGTTGGGTTCTTGGTGAATCTACAAGTCCTATATATCTCCACAACCAGAAGGGTCCACCAGATGTAACGGTATATTGCTTTAAAAAATCTGTCATACTTAAAGGAAGTTACAGGTAAAAACGTTGGCACAAATGATTTTTTTAACTCATTTTCAATTTTTCCTATTTTTAACTGTTCGTTTCTATAAAAAAACCTTGAAGGATCTACACAAATGACCCCTTGCTGAATTTACAATTTTGTCTACTTTTTTTAAATGTATAGCTTTTCAGGATCCATTATTCCTTTCATACTCATTTCTACCATTAACTGGAAGGAGGTTGAAAGCACAAAAATAGCAAAACTAGGCTATGTCCCAGTAAAATGCCAAAACTGTGTGAAAGATTTTGGTTTGCTGACAAAAGTCAGTCTGTCCCTGAAAGCTGGGAAGATGGTGATTACAGCACCACAAACCCTTTGTTGATACCATTTGCAGGGAAAAAACCAGACGCTTTCATCTTCAGCACTTTTGTCCAAATTTTCCCCAGAAAAACAAATTTTGGCTGTATTTTGGCTAATTACTGGGTCCCTTCCAAGGGAATCAATAAACCCTGGGTACCTTTAAAATCCCCATGATGTTGGAAGAAAAGGACGCAAATTTGGCATGGATACCTTATGTGGTCAAAAAGTTACAGGGGCCTAAGCGAAACTACCACAGATAGCTAAAAAAAGGCTTAGCGCGGGGGTGAAAAGGCCTAGCAACAAAAGGGTTAACTTTCTTAGGGAAGAATTTGCTTATGAAGGTGTACCACACATCATTGACACCAACTGTTATGTACAATTTGCATCCCAAGAAATCTCTGACCATCTAGAGAGCCTTTCAGTTGTTCCTCTGAGAACTGCGCTCTGTTCGCCACAGGCCAATGGTTTGGGTGAGGATATGAATAGAGTGATTAAGAGTTGCGTACAGAGAGCTGTGGACACCACTTCCTTAGTAGGCAATTTACAAGAAACCTAGGGGTATATTCACAAGAACGTGTGATAACTACCGCAAGAGTAGCGTAACGCAACTTTCAATAACGCAGCCTATCATGGGAAAATAACCCTGTGTCAACGTGGAATTCACAACAAGGCGGTACCATGCGATAGCCTGCCGAAACCGCGGACAAAGTCCGCGATACAACCACCACGATGGAGATAAAAACACAAACCACAACACGAAAAAACACGCGATGGGCCAAAGCGCAATGAGGAAACCAGCGACAAGCAGCGCCAGGCCTGCAACACACACCCGGCAGGCGTCAGAAACCTCCATAAAAGTAGAAAAAAACACCCACACACAAACTGACCAACACACAAGCACCATGGAGACAGCCGGAGCAGGCGCAGAGGACAAGCGCAACCCCACAAGCACCCCGGACAACCAGCCTGGGACCTCGGGGACAGGGAAGGGCAAGGACAAGAAGACCAGGAAGACCAAGTTCAGTCCGCAGGCGAACAGGATCATAGTCACGGAGGTAATGGAACACCATCAACAACTCTTCGTCACCTCCAACGTGTCATTGGGCACCAAAAATGGAATATGGTGGGACATCGTCGACAAGGTGAATGCCATCGGAGAGCACAAGCGGACAATGGACGAGGTCAAGAGGCGATGGAATGACATCAAGCGGAAGACCAAGGATAAACTCTCCGCCAACCTGAAGGCAGCAACGCAGACCGGAGGTGGGGGCCCAGCGCCACAGCTGGAGCTGGATGACATGGAGGAGCTGGCGTTGACAGTCATCAGTGTGGAGACCGTGGCCGGACACTGCTCGACAGGACACAACACAACCGCAACAGGGTGAGTGACTACCAGGTACTGAGGGGACGGGGGGAGATGGCCACAATGGCACACATGCACAAGCAAGCAGGGCACAGTGCACACCCACAATCACTCTGGGTCCTCGCCCAGATCCACAGACTGTCACAATGTACAATGCCATGCTGTCTGAATGTCAACCTGTACCATGCGGCTACATACATGTGGACACATTGTAATACACCATCTCCCCTTCACATCGCAGGGGCATCTTCAACACCTCCTGCAGAGCAGTCACAGCCACTCTTCACTGATGACGAGGACAACACCAGCATCGACATCCAAACCATCCAAGACCTCATTGACCACCTCCGCAACTCACCTCCAGGATCAGGGCAGCCCAGCTACATCCATGAGACCCCACCCACCAGCCAAACCACCCAGCAGGAGGCACCGACAGCCCCGGCACCCTCCCAAGACCCCCAGGAGCAACAAATGGCCTTCCAACGCCGTGTGCTGGAGGGCCAGAGGTAGACGGCCGAGCAGCTGTAGGTGGAGTTCGAGCTCATGGCTAACAAACTGGACGCCATCCATGGGTGTCTATGTCCGCCCCATGGTCTCCAGCGAGCCCTGACTGACATCTCTGGAGTCATGACGCGGAGGGAAGAATACCTGTCCGCTCACAGTGGCCCCAGCGATGCCAGCCTTGAGCTGGCACACATGCGGAGGCTCATGGAGGACATGGTGCGGATGGAGGCGGAAAGGATGGCAGCCGCCGCTGCACATCAGTGAAATGTAGCTGGGATCTACCGTGCCCTGCATGTCCTCGTCATGGCATTGCTGCCACAAGGCGTGGCGATGATGAATGCTGCTGCCCCCACACCATCCACATCTCCGCCCCCTGGTGTGTCAGTGCCTCCCAGTGCGGCAGGCGTATCCACTCCGGCACCTGATGTGTCACTGCCACACAGTGCGGCCGACAATCCTCCTCCGGCGCCTGATGAGTCAGTGGCACACAGGCACTGCAACACCCACAGGTGGGGCAGGGCACACACCCTGGGACGAGGACGTGGATGGGACTGTGGTCAGGAGGACCAGGCACTAGCATACATTACCGCCACCTTGCCTGTTTCTGCTTGGTGCCGCACATGGCCTCAAGACCAACCACTGACCCCCGATACACTCCGAGGCACTCACCTTGGACAGCGACATGGACTGCCACATGCTGTTTGATGACCAATGACACGGCAGACAGACTGCGGACTGTACCCTTCATCTTCCGCAGTACAGGTCATCCCGGGATGGACACTGTCTGGCCCTCCACGGGCCCATATTGTGTGGTGAGCTCGGCATTGCCCTGTACCGCTCCAGCTGCATGACTGCACTGGATGTGCAAATAAACATCCAGTGACGCACTGCTGTGTAATGTCTTACGTCATTCCTGTGTGGATGTGTGGATGAATGTGGGGACAGTGCCTTCCCTTGCGTCAATGATGTTCGTCCTGGGGGATGCCAGTAAGGGGGTGCGACATTGCATCTTGTGTAGTGGGTTCCGTGAACACTGCAGCAGGGACACACGCATCAGTCACTTCCTTGTCCGGACATGGACTGGACCACGCCCAGAGCCCACGAGTCATTGTTGCAAGCCCTGCGCTGGTCGGGCGTACGGCAGGCCAGTCCACTCCGCTTACGCCCTGAGGGGGGGCCCTCATTGCTACCCGTCACAGCCATACTCGCTGGTGGTGTGCAGGTCACTGGTCTAGTCGTCAGCATGTCACAGCCACTCCCTGAGGGCAGGTTTTCACACACACCACACCCATCCGGCACAGGCGTCACAGGCCATGTGACTCCGCTAACATAAGGGTCCGACGACATCACATTCCCCTCTTCCGGTGGTGACTGGATGACGGACGCCCCACGGTTCGCACTTATATAGGGCCCATGAGTTGCTGCGCACAGGGTTAGTGGCATCCGAGGCCTTAAGTACGGCACGGGCCTACCACCACGTGGCGCAGACTGGGGTTGCACAGCGTTAGTGGCATCCGAGGCCTGTGAGTACGGCACAGGCCTACCACCACGTGGCGCAGACTGGGGTTGCACAGGGTTAGTGGCACCAGAGGCCTTGCGGACGGCACAGGCACCCCGCCACGGGACGGTTACTTTGGGTGCACTGAGTCAGTGGCACCTTGAGCTGCTGAGCGGGTGTGCAGCCTGCGATGATGCCCCGTCCCGGCAGTCCGGACAGCTCAGGTTTTGTGTGCCCTGCTGGACCGCAGTGTAGGCCAGAGCCAGCGGGCAGCGCGGGCCTACCGCCCCGTGGCGTCGCTTCCGGGATGCCAGAGTTGGTGGCACCCATTGGGCTGAGCGGGAGAGCAGCCTGCGATGGTACCGGGTGCACTGGTATGTCCTCTGCCATGGAGTAATCAAGACCCAGCACCAAACGTGAGACCTGGTGGCCTGCGGAGCAGGGCTGCATGATGTGGAGGGTGCCATGTCTGCGGGCCCCGGGCTTGTGGCTTGCAGCGGCACGTGGTGGGACCTCCTGTCTACGCGCCGGTGGCGGAAGGTGAGCATTGAGTCCTGGGTGTGCATGGGCGGGCATGCTCCGATGGGCGGCGGGAGAGGTTGGGGTGCCTCTGCCTGGGTGTGCATGGGCGGGCAGGCGATGTTGTCTTGTGCAAGTGTGTGTACTGTGCCAGTCATGTATCTGGGCTCTGTTTCAGCTGACAGCTCTGAATCAGATGTGTGACCTGGTGTCCTGCCCTACATACCGGCACGTGGTTGGAGACACACCGGTGGCAGCAGGTGAGCAGTGTGGCCTGGGTGCTCAGGGGCGGCACTCTCTCTCTCTCTCCCTCTCTTCCTCTCTCTCCTCTTCTCTCTCTCTCTCTCTCTCCCTCTCTTCCTCTCTCTCTCCTCTTCTCTCTCTCTCTCCCTCCCTCTCTTCGTCTCTCTCTCCTCTTCTCTCTCTCTCTCTCTCTCTCTCTCTCTCTCTCTCACTCTCTTCCTCTCTCTCTCTCTCCCTCTCTTCCTCTCTCTCTCCTCTTCTCTCTCTCTCTCCCTCCCTCTCTTCCTCTCTCTCTCCTCTTCTCTCTCTCCCTCTCTTCCTCTCTCTCGCCTCTTCTCTCTCTCTCCCTCCCTCTCTTCCTCTCTCTCTCCTCTTCTCTCACTCTCTCTCTCTCTTCCTCTCTCTCTCTCTCTCCCTCTCTTCCTCTCTCTCTCCTCTTCTCTCTCTCTCTCTCTCCCTCCCTCTCTTCCTCTCTCTCTCCTCTTCTCTCTCTCTCTCCCACTCTTCCTCTCTCTCTCCTTCGCTCTCTCTCTGTCCTCTGATGTGCGCAGGACACACCTTCTCATCATGTTTTTTGTCTTACAGGCTGTGACCTACGTATTGTCCGGAGGGGAGCGGCCATGTGTCTTCATTTCATTTCGTTGTTCATTTTAATAAAGTTTCATTTGTTGCTTCGAAAGTGAATGTGTGCTGGTCATTTCTGTGACGACACATCCATGTCACCAGTTGTGATTGTGCGGCATCAAGCGGAATATTTTGTACATGCTTAGGTGTGGCTGATGTGGCATGTCTTTGGTCGGGGGGGATGCCAGGGAGGGGTGGTCGTGGGTTGGTGGCGGTGGGTGTTGTGGCCCTCTTGGGTGTCCGGGCTGCATGATGGGTGGCTCCATGGCATCTGTTGCCCTTCGGATGTGGCCCTGGGCTGTGCTCCCTTTTGTGGTGCTGGCTGCCGTCCGAGTTTACACCAGGTCAGAGCAGGTGTAGATTTCCTGGTGCTAACGCGCCTTATCGCCTGTTTTGTGTTTTTATCGCGGATGTGGCTGGTCGTTGTGAATGTTGAGGTGTGCTGTTGTCTCGGCTTTTGTCATGGGAACGCCTACTCTGCATCTCATTAGCGATATTTGCGACGGTCCTCTGTGGCGGTGGTTTTTGCGGCTGCTATCGCGGGTAAACTGGTGCTGTGGGCTGTTAACACCGGCTTGTGAATGGGGGGGGTAAATTTATCACGACTTTGGCTGCGATAAAGTGCAGTTAATTTGGCGATAGCTCCTTGTGAATATGCCCCCTAGTGGGCTTATGGCAATACACCTGATTGTGTCACAATAGAATCTCCTTCTTTCTTGCTGTGTAATTCTTAGCCCAGCATGGTTAGAGGTTGGGAGGAAGAATGAGGGCAAACACTTCCTAAAGTTGCTGCCAGGTGTGAAGATTAACACTTGAATTACAAGTCCAGATTTAATGTAAGCAACACTGTAAAGTCAATTGAGTGGAAGGTTGGAGATACTGCTCTTGTCTAGAGGCCAGGATTTATAAAGAAAGATGTACCCAAGTGTATCTTTCCTTTTGTCATCAGCAAAGTCAAGAGGAATGTGGTAGTCGGGTGATGTTCGGAGTATGTCTTGGTCAATGAATACCAAATCAATTTTCAAAGGAAGTGTGGGTCAGGATAATCATCGATGCAAGTATTTTTGTGAATTTATTATGATTGTGCCACCCACTTAAGTAGCCCTTTCAAACATGTCTCAGGCCAACCATTGCAGCCTATGTGTGCAGTTTTAAACTGCAATTTCGACCTGGCAAATTACCCGTTTGCTAGGCCCAAACCTTCCTTTTTAATTCATACAAGTCAACACCTGATATGTCCACTGAGAAGTCCAAGGATCTCACTGGAAGAAAGAGGTGTAAGCCTAAATGGCACAAGGACTTTGTATTGGATTGACTAATAGTTGTATAATTCCATGGTATGTGAATTGCATTTTCTGAGGATTAATGGTCCTAAATTTACAGTATTTTATGGCAGTAAACTTTTCCTTTGTTGTTTCGTAGTTGCATAGTTATTTTTCTGTTCCTATTCCCTTCTCCCTCCTCTTTTGCATTTTACCTGTGTAAATTGTTGTTGATTTGAGAGGGGAAGGTGTGTTATGATTTTTCCCTGTGCATCAGCCTTGGTTAGCTCACAGTAACTAGAACCCTGACTAGGTCATATGATGCTGACTCTTGTAAATCCTCCTACCCTCCACCCCCAAATTGTGGAGAAATACTGCTTGCTTCCATAATGCTGAGATGATTTCTCCACCAATAGCCACCAGGTAGAAATCACATAGTTTCTTCCACTCTTTCCATGACAGCAAAGGATGCCCTTTTTGAGAGGGGAATTGTGGAGGTCGTTCCATGCTAGTGTCAGCCATTATGGCCCTTGGATGTTGTACGACAAAAAGTGATGCAAGCAGATATCAAATCATCATTAATGCCATAGGATGCAGATGCCAGGACATAGAACTCCCACTGGTGTGATTTGACTGACTTCCTAACCTAAATAGCTTTTGCAGTCGGTTAGTATGGATTCTCAAACAAAAGAAATAAATGATTGTGATCATCCAAGTTTGTTACAATTCCTCTTAGGTTGGCAGGTTTCAGTTCATGAAAAAAAAATGTCTGTCAGATCCTCAGTACACAGTATGTGTGACTTGAACCACACAGGTTTGCAACAAAGCTTTGCACCATGTGTAGTACTTGAAAGTAGACCAAGGCAAAATAGTCGTTCTTGATGTCAGTATGCGTGCATGTGTAACGCCAAACAGTAGGCCGGCATAGGTCATCAGGCAAAATCTGCACATCACGCTTTGCAGTAAAGTTGCGTGCACACACCTCTGAATCATTACCGCTGACTAATGGTTTTTTGGTTTGAGGTCTCACACAGCAGGAAGTATTTTGTATACACCTCCAACAAACTGTCGAATGGGGTCACACACTGCAGGCTATGGTGAGATCTTGCGCTTGCACCTCTGGATCTTCACCTCTCCTTTCTCCACCAGAAAATACTTCAGCACACTTATCTGTCATCGCTTCTGTTTAATCCTTACATGGTGGGCCTCAGAGAAATGCTGTCATGGAAAATTAGATTCATTTCTGGAGTAAATATGGTGATATTCAACTTTGGCCTGTAGAATACAGGCAGTTCTCATCACCAGTATTACGTTGTGTACACACACGACACAGAATCTTCTCGCTTCTGGTAATATGGTGTTTAATTGTCACTTAGCGCAAATCAAAGAAGACCATCCAGCCACCATACAGGAGAGCATCTCTGTTGGAAAGTGGGTTATTGGTAGGGGTAAGTATCCACCTACCACCAGCAGTAAGGCCACCAACACAACACAGGATCCAGTAAAGGTCTCAGTAAATTAGTCCCTTGCTCAACCCTTGCTAGCTGGCTGCAAGCAGTCAGGCTTAACTTAGGAGACAGATATGAAAAGCATTTAAAATCACGAATATATTAAATAAGTAAGACACAATACACAATAAAAATCACACCAATTTATAAGAATAGGAAATATTTTTATCTTTAAAATTACACCAAAATGACAGAAATCCAATGTTGGGAACCAGAGATGTGCATTTTTAAAAGATTAACCACTTTATAGTGCCTAAACACATATAGTGTTCACTTGGGACATCTGATCGCACTTGACCGGGACAAAGTCAAAGTTTGAGGCCGACCGCGATGGAGCCCTGGTTTAATATACCAAGCGGGAAGCCCAGGTCAATATTTGACCTTCACACTTTTTTGGGGCTTTTTCTTCTGACGTCGGGCAAGACACTTCGTCAGGCCGGATTCAGTGCGGGTTCACCAGCTTGAGTTTCTGCGAGGCCTCGGTAAAATCCTGGGAATCTGGAGCTCTGGAGCTTTCAGCAGAATTAACCTAAAATCCAGACCAGGTCGGGGTTGAAGGTGGCCGGCTTGACTCTCGATGTTGGGTCGATCACCTCATGGAGTTTTTTCACTAAAGTTCTTAAAACTTCTCCAAATTTCTGGAAGTCCCTCCAGAAGGTCTCCTAGTAGGCCCAAAGTGCCCAAAACACCAATCCAAAGGTATGGAATCTCCTAGGTGGTCTCTGGGATGTCTGGACTACAATCCCACAATGCACCTGGCCAAATCCTTAAAAGTCCTCTGGACGCACACTTGGCTGGGGACTCTTGGTGGAGATGATCCATGTGGGCTCGGTTAACCTGTAGCTTGCAGGGAGTCCACTCCTTAATCCTTCTTGAAGCTTAGAGCTGTAGTACCAGATTGTGCAGCCAGTGCAGTCAGTCAGAGTTCAGTCCTTTGGGTGAAGATCCAGATTCCAGCAGGGCTGGCCTTCTTCTCTTTGTAGTTTCAGGCAGCAGATCTGAGAGGCTATGCTGCTCTCACATATTTATTAAGTGTTCTAAGGTGACAAGCAGGAGGGCACCTCTGTCCATTGAGATGCTAGGTGCCACCCAAAGCATCCTTTGGAGGTGCTTCCTCCAAAGTGTGGCATCTTCTTGTCCCACAAAGCACTGCACTTCCAAAATCCAACATGGATGAATTCTCTCCAGAGGAGTAAGAGTAGGGGTGGGTGAAGAATTACACTCTGCCGGCAGAGTTCGCAGAGTTTTGCCCACTCTGCGCTCCGTGTGTAGCATGGTGTTCCAAAAAACTCTGCTAAGTGACACGGAACAGAGTTTTTTCTCTTGAGAGACTCGCCAATTTTAAGTTGGTGAGCGTTCGTGAGAAAATATTGCTCGCTAGACTTCCTCCTGGCGAGATTTCTTAACATGGGCGTTTGCGGCAGGTCACGACCACTCACGTTGAGAAATCTGGCGGTCGCGATGAGGAACCTGCCGCTCAAGTAGAATGTCTACTCAAGTTGCAGAAAGAAGGAGCACCCTCTGGCGCAATGCGTAGTGCCGTTCGTGCTGATTTTACAGCATGGGACAAACTCCCGACGCTAAAAATCAGTGGGGTTTCGATGAGTTGGGGAAGTCGCCCACGTCAGTTATTGGCTCTGCGATGACGAGATTCAGGCACTGGTGGTGACAGGCGTCGGTGCCAGTGGTGGCATCAGGGAGGTCAATAACTTGCAGGTGTTGGCGGGCATCGGAGATGCGGCGCATTGTGCACTTCATGAGCGGTGCCACGGCCTCAGTGCAAGTCACAGCATCACTGGCGGCAGCACGGGCGGTGTTGGTGTTGTTTTTCTTGGGTTGCAACACCAACCCCATGATTCCAAGGGCCCAGGAACTGGAATTAGCACCCTTTTGCAATCAGCTGTGCCAGCAGAGGAATCCAGATGCTGTTTAACAAGTTGCAGGTGAAGTCTTTTTGTCCCTGAGACATCACAACTGGAGGCAAGCTCTACTTCAAGCCCTTGTAAAATCTTCTTAAGCAGGGAACCACAGCAAAGCAAAAGGCAAGTCCTTTCCACTGACCATAGACAGAAGCAGCAACTGCAGGCCAACCCAGCAAAGCAACAAACAGCAAAGGGGCAGTACTCTTCCTGACAGCTCTTTTTATTGGCAGGTTCCTCTTAGTCCAGAAATAATCTAAAATTCTGGGGTTTAAGGTCTACTGCTTATATCCCCTTTTCTCTTTGTAGTCTTTGTTTCAAGAGTCTCTGAGCTCAGTAAAAGCCAGTTCTGCCCTCCCTGGTCCAGCTTTACTACAGGATGTGGAGACAGCATTGTGAAGAGCAGACGCAGCCTATTCAGGAGCTTGTGAAAACTCCTCCCACCACTCTAAATGCAGAAAGGTCTATTCAGCCCGGCTATGAGTCACCCAGGTAAAGCAGGAGACACCTAAAACCCCCCCAGCTCCTGTCACTCCAAAACCAGACAGAATACACAAAGAGGCAGAGGCACACAGAATGGTAAATCAAGGAAATGGCCACTTTCTAAAAGTGACATTTTTAAACACACAGTTTAAAAACCACCTTTACTAAAGGGTGTGTTATTAAATTCTGAGTTCAGAGAGCCTAAACTCCAACTCTCTAGCTGTTACCAATGGAAAGTTACACTTGTAAAAATGTTACAAGGCAGCTCCCATGTTTAGCCTATTGGAGAGCTAGTCCTTGCCATAGCGAAAAACGAAATGCACAGTATTTCACTATCAAGACATGTAACACACACCAGTACATGTCCTACCTTTCACATACACTGCACCCTTCCCATAGAGGTACCTTGGGCCTAGCTAAGAGGTAAGTAACATGTAGTAAAAGGGAAGCATTAGGCCTGAAAGTAGGTGCACTTGCCAGGTCGAGATGGCAGTCAAAACCTGTGCGTGCAGACACTGCAGTGGCAGGTCTAAGACACATTTGGAAGGCTACTTATGTGGGTGGCACAACCAGAGCTGCAGGTCCCTTGTCATTGTACTAGGAGAGACAGACAGGTGCAGTTCTCTCCACGAGGCGAGCGTGATTAATTACCGCAGCTGACCCTTGGCAGCCCAGTTCATTCCATTATCCTCTCCACACCGGGTAACTAAAGGACGGATTGTCGTCATTTTCTTTTGAGGCTAATTTAGAGTTCAGCCTTTTTACCACGGAAATTCCTGACAACAGCTTATCGCCCTTTTGAAATCATTCAGGCTTTCTACCTTGAGCCATCTTGACTGTCAGTACCCTCCCCACTATAGGTGCCCGGCTGGGCCCTATGTGAGTTCCCTTCTTCCTTTTCCCCTCCACACAGTCTACACCACATTATCTGACAGTCATCCCCAGGTGCCCCTTCATTGCTAGGTCCTGATGAGACCCCACATTGTTAAGTGGGTCGAAACGTCGTCCACTAAGTGAAGCAAACCATTGTCATCCACTATCACTGTGTTAGTAGGCTGCAAGCACACATTATGTATTGATTTAATGGTCGCTTTTGTACATTTTTGATGAAACCTTGTTTTTTATGTCACAAAGAGTCAAAACCTTGAAATATAGGTTTCACAATCACTTGGGACACCATGCACTGGATTTAAAATAATGTGATTACATTACATAAAACAACGTATTTTCATACAAAATTCTTATATGCCTTTTCTCTTTCAGACACCTCTTTGCCTTCGATTATTGTGATTGTGCTATTATACACTAAGTATCATTTGTTGATTTTCCACAGGAACCGTTGTTTTCTGTTAAACTGCAAGTCCACTAGTAGCGTTTGAGTTCCTGCAAGTTGTGTGCATGGTTGAAGCCGCAGCCCTTCCATCTTTTGAAGCTGAATACCTCGCTTGGAAAGGACAGGACTTCCTGCTGTGGGGAGTCATTCAGCGTGCATCTATGTTGTGTAATAAGGGACATTGACTGGCACAGCCTTTAGTGGCCGCAGTCAAGCGGCCACTGCTTGGAAACCATGGACTTGTGAGTCCCTGCCTCCAAATATGCTTCTTATAAGATGGCAAGACTTCCGGCTTCGGTAAAACACAGTGTGGCTACTCAGAGGCTATAGTTTACAGGAATATTTTTCCCACTCGGACCTGCTAGCGCTACCCCTTTTTCTTATCTCTATCTTGCCCCCATCTCTCTCCCTCTCCTTTTTTAGGTCAAAGCCTACCAGTCAGCCCAGCTGTCTCATTTGCTAACGAAATCTCGGGGACATTCTGAAAGCTTCCCTGGGAATGTATTCCTCCATTGCTTACCATTAGCTTTGGGTTTTGTAACTCACATTGGCTTTTTTTTTTTAGTCTGTCCAGCTTGAGTTTGTCTCTTTCCTTCCCCAAACCCTATTTACTGTATTCTTCCACCAGTACTGAATTTCTGAAAACAGGCCTTTAAGTCTTGGTCTAATCTTGTCACATTTGCTGTGCATTCAAAGACAGAGGTCAAATGTCAGACTCTGTCTTCTGAGGGAGCTTGGTGTTTACTTTTCTTTCTCCGACTTCAAAGTGAGAGGATTTATGTGACAATCATGCTGGCTACTCGAGGTGTCCTGTACAATGTTATTTTTTTTCTAGAATATGGAAAGGACAGATGCAGCACGTTTTGGTAATTCTGAAGTGTGGTGGACACAAATATTTTAATACGTTAAAAGCAAATCAATAAAACTAGAGATAACATTTTTAAACATTATTGTTTGTGCGCTGTATACTTTTATCCGTAAAACTGCAATGGCAGTGTGTTACCACACCATGCTTACTCCACTTTACCCCAGTCCACTCTACTCTGCACCTCTCCACAATGCGCCACTCCACACTGCATCATTGCACTCTAGTCTGCACTACTCCACTCTATGCCACTTCACTCAAGGCCTCTCTACTCTACACCACTCTACTCTAAGCCAATGCACTTTACCCCACACTACTGTACTATTCACCACTGCACTCATCCCCATTGCACTCTACGCCCATCCACTGTAAGCCCCTCTAATCTACTCCATGACACTGCACTCTATGACACTCTACTGTATGCTACTGCACTCTATGCCACTGAACCCTACTTTGAAGCCATCTGCTCTGCGCCACAGCACTCTACACCACTCTATTCCACTCTGCGCCATTCCTCTCTGTGCCACTCCACTGCAATCTACGATGCACCTCTCCACTCTATGCCACTCTATTCTATGCCACTGCACTCCAGCCCACTGACCTCTGCACCAATGCACTCTACACCACTATACGCAAAACCAATACACTCTACGCCACTGAAACTCTATGCTAATCTACGCTGCACCATTGCACTGTACACCACTCTACTCTGTGCCACTCTACACTATTGCACTCTGAGCCACTTTACTCTGCACCACTTTACGTCATTGCACTCTACACTAATGCACTCTACACCACTCTACTGTACACCACTGCATTCTGCAAAACTCTACTCTGCAACGCTGCTCTCTCTGCCGCTGCAGTCTCTGTCACTGCACTCTCTGCAACTCTATTCTGCACCACTCTACTCTATGCCACTGCACTCTGCAAGACTGCACGCATCGCCACTGAACATAACGCCACTCTACTCTGTACCACTGCACTCTATGCCACCGCACTCTACAACACTGCATTTTACTCTGCACCGCTCAACTCTACGCCACTCTACTGCACTCTATGCCAATGCACTATACGCCAGTACACTCTGACACTCTACTCAGCATCACTCCACTCTGTGCCAAGCTACTCTGTACCACTGTATTTTACGCCACTTCACTCTAGTCCACTCTACTTGACTCTGCGACACTCCACTCTATGATACTACATTCTATGATGCTCTACTCCATTCTAGAACAGTCCATTCTACAAGACTCTACTCCATTCTACGACACTGTACACAACTCCCTCTACTCCACTCTATGCAATTTTACTCCACTGTATTCTACAATGCACTACTCCACTGCTCCACTCTACACTACTCCACTCTATGCCACTCCACTCTGACACTCTATGCCACTCTACTCTACAACACTTTACTCCACTCTATGCCACTCCACTTTGTGACAGACTACTCCACTCTGTCACTATTCTCTACAACACTATACACAACATCCTCTATGCTACTCCATTCTGCTCTACACCACTCAACTGCACTCTATGCCACTTCATTCTGAAGGACTCTACTCCACTCTACGCAACTGAGCTCTACACCCGCCATTCTACGACACTCTATTCCCTCCATGACACTCCACAACACTCTAAACCACTCCAATTTATGCCACTCCACTCTGACACTCTATGCCACTCGACTCTACAACACTTTACTCCACTCTATGCCATTCCACTCTCCTACACTACTCCACTCTATGCCACTCTACTCTTCTACAATCTACTCCACTCTGTGACTGTACTCTTTAACACTATACTCCACTGTACTCAACATCCTCTACGCCACTCCATTCTGCTCTACACCACTCATCAGCACTCTATGCCACTTCACTTTGAAACCCTCTACTCCACTCTACGCAACTCAGCTCTACACCCCCCATTCTACGACACTCTATTCCCTCCATGACACTCCACAACACTCTAAGCCACTCCATGACACTCCACTCAGCTCTTCTCTACATCACTCCATAACACTCCACTCTACTCCACTTTACGAAACTCTGCTCTCCTTTACCCCACTAACTTCAAGCCATGCTGAACAGCAGCCACACTGGTGTACAACACGGCTAAAACATATAGGCTTTGCCAATAGCTTTTACATTGGTGAGGCCTATTGCATTTGCCAATGCTTGTGTTTTATAGAGCCGGCTTCGCTTGATGGGCGAGACATAGGAATGAGCTGCAATGGCACACTTTAACCACACTTTAAAATATCAAAGGAATTTGTGCTGATAAAACCAGAATTTTTAACGTCTGGTTATGTTCCTTTTACATGGACTATAATTTATTCGCATAGGGGCTGGGAGTTTTGAAGTTAAAGGAATCTGTAGTTTTGACTTCTCTCTGGCAGCAAAGTGTCAAGACATTAATGGTGTGTTCTTGTTTTACATTGAAAGTAAGTGTGTTCTATCCAGTTTCAGCTTAGGCTACATGCGCCCGCACCACCACTCTGCAGAGAGATTCGTGCTGCGCCTAGAAACCTGTTCAGTGCCTCAACCAGAAGCAGTGGGGTACCAAGCAGTGGCGTGTAAAAGGCCTGTCATGATTGAAATATGCCCTTTATTTATTTAACGTTTTATATAGCACTACTGCGCCAGAACGTACCAGTGTGCTTTACCCAATATACAGCCATTACTTGTGAATAGCCTCCACGCGGGGTTGAACGTGCCTTCATCATAGACATCTCTTTTATTATTTGACATAGAATTAGAGACAGATAAACATTGCCCTCATTTGGTGGCACAATGTTAGGGCACATGCCGGGCCCACATGGCTTCTATAGTCTTATGAGCAGATTGGACAACACCGCACTACTAAAATGGGTGACCAGTGAAGGGTGCACGGGCGCTCACTGGGACACTGGGTGGGAACGATGATGGATTCAACCCAGATCTGTGACTGGGGGTGAGTCTCTGAAAAGTTTCGGCACTCCGTCCATCATCTTTTTGTGTTTGCTTTGTTCGCCCTAAGTTGGCAGGGTATGCCCAGATGTGGGTCTCTTGCTCACTTTGCCACTGGATTCAAGCTAGCCTGGCTGATGAGGGGTGTTACCCCGAAACCGGTCCCAGGATGCTTGTTTCCGGTCCAGGGAAGACATGGCTTAGAATTTCGGGCTGGACTGTTCCCATGAGTCACAGGGTCAAGACTGATTTGCATATAGCTGTGTCTGAACTGGGGTGGCAAAGTGAGCTAAAGATCGATGATGGATTCAACCCAGATCTGTGACTGGGGGTGAGTGTCTGAAAAGTTTCAGCGCTCCGTCCATCAGTGTTTACACTGGGTGGGATGTCAGGGTGTCAAGTGCCTGGCCGCATCCAAGCGCTAGACACCTAGTGATTGATGACGTTCCCGCCTTTGACACACAACCACACACAATGAATACAGAACAAGACGAATGTATAAGCACCATGCTGGGCCTGCTTTTAACACAAAGCTTAAAAGCAATGACAGCTTCATGCATGCTGTGGTGTTACAAAGTAAAATGAATGAATGGAGGTAGTCTGTGCACTGAGTGGGCCTTTCGGACCAGAATGCCCCGTCTTTCTCTTATGGTGTGTTTAGGTCCGAGGTGAGCCCTCTCCAAACACAAGAGTGAACTTTTATTTTTTGTGACTAGGGAGTTCATGGCTCGTTGTGACTCATGATTGATCCTGTTTGCTTAGGTTCCGTCTAAGGATAATGTTTTCTGCACCCCCGACCCAACAGGCCCTGCTTTGGCCAGTTTACCCCGCACTGAGGGAAGTAACAAGATATCCTGCACCCTCCAGCCCTGAGGTCAGCGCTGGCTTTGGCATGTAAGCAAGCTTCAACCTGCTAGATGTGTGTGAAGGTAATAAGGTACATGAAAAGTAGTCTCTCTGAGCTGCTCGCCCCCCCCTCGCCCCTTTCTCTCCAAACGCCCCTCCCAGAGAAGGAGATGAGGCTGTGTCAGATAAGAGTAACCTGTGCACAAACAGAGAGGGTAGTGGATGAAACGTGAGTCAAGGCTGAGAAACAACTCTCATCCCTCTTACCCTAACATACCCTAGTAACTAATGATGCAGCTGTGTAAGGTTACAGAGGCCGCAGCAAAGACTGCAGAGAATTGTTGAAATGCAGAGCTCGACTGAGAGGTAGCTCTCAGCCGTCCTCGCTGTGCCTCGCTGCAGATATGCCTCCCCTTACCCTAACATACCCCAGTAACTAATGATGCAGCTGTGTGCTTGCCGAGCCGCGAAATGGCCGCTGTGTAGGCGAGCTCCGCCGGCCGAGATCATAATCCTGCATTAATATATGTGACTGGTGAGCACACACGAGAGCGACCCGGTGCACTGGAGAGCGCGTGGTGTGAGGATTCCTGTGACCCTGCGCTGGGCGACATCTGTAACCGGGGGACGAAGCGGTGAGCCCTGAACCGCCGCAGCGCTGGGAGATCGGAGGACGGCGCGCACAGAAGGCGGACTGTGGCAGAATTCGAGACCCCGGCGCGGAGGCCGCGGAAGGCCGCGCCGATCCTGCGGAGAAATCTGGCGGCCTCGAGCGGAAAGCGGTGGGTCCCTGACAGCGGGGGAAGACAACAGCTGCAGTGCGCAATCGAGGTGGGGACCGCAGAGGCCCTGAATTGGAGGCAGCGATTGAATGGCAGCTCAGCCCTGAGGAGGGATATGCAGAACGGGACTATACACTCTCCCCGACTGTTGAATTGAAGTACGGAGGCGAGATCTGGGCTCTGGGGATCTGCAGCAGGCCACACTTGCGGACAGAAGGCCTGCATTCCGAAACGTCCGGTGCATGAGGGCGGAACAGTGGGGACTTGGCTTGCAGACATAGTCGCTGACATCGGGAGAGTAGAAGAAGGCGTGCGCACGAGGCGGACTGCGGCCATACTTGAGACCGCGGCGCGGAGGCCGCGCTGATCCTAGGTGAGCACCGGTGTGCAGCCAGAGGCCCGAGTGTGGGTTGATCGGCTAAAATAGGCCGCTGACTGTCTGCGGAGCTGGTCTGCTGCGGGGGTGTGTGACTGGCCTGCGCGATCCCACGCAACTGACACAGATACGTGCTGACCCTGTGGGGTTGGGTAACCTCAACAGAAACGATCCCAAGCGGCAAACAAATACCCTGAGGGAGCGGGCGGGCGCGTATGCCCCGCTGCAGCGGAGAGGCCTATACACCCAGTGGGGAGTTTGGAGCAATTGGGCAAACCACTGTGTGGCCAAGACTGCGGCGCGTACCCCCCGCGGAAGTGGGTGATCGAGATGGGGGATGCTGCAGAGCTATACTGGGGAAGAGTCCGGATGCCGGCCCAGATCTGAGGAGAAATAAACCAGGCGAGTCTGTATGCTTCCCTGATTGATTGATTGATGCCAGGAGGTGCTGTGCATGCCTTGGGGGCGTTCCGCCAGGCCACACCTGAGGACTACAAGTACTAACCCCAAACAAATCATTGGTTTTCTGTCCCATTACCGTGACACTTGACGTTTGGAACCTTGTTGATAGCCTAATATCGGTAAGTCTTATTAGGGAAAATGCTGTCTCTTTTGCTTGCTGCCTATATCTCTTTGTTTTCCTGAGTATAGACGCGCTGCTGATATTTTTGCCATTACAAGATGGCTGCCATAAAATAAGGTCTAGTTGGCCCTTACTTCTGGGAAAGAAATATTCTCTGATGAGACTCAGCTGATCTCAATCTATCCTGACTGCCGCGAGTATTTAAATCGGCTCGGGCAAGTCATTGGCTCTTCGTCCTTTTACCGTGACGCTTGACGTTTGGAAGCCTGTTGATAGCCTAATATCGGTAAGTTTTATTAGGAGACATGCTGTCCCGCTTGCTTGCTGCCTTTATTCCTTTACTCTGTTATATATACATTTCTTTCCTTTTGATCGTATTATTTGAAATTGAGTATTTAGACTGGGTATACCCCTCCAAGGGGAGTGGGAATACGCCGTCTTGCCTCATTTACCGTTTTGTTTTTCTTAAGTTTAGTTGTTATTTTTTCTTTAGTTTGAATTGTGTTGTTTTTAGTTAAGCGATACTATGGTGCATGTCTTTCTGATGGGGATATGGATTAGAGTATATTTTGGTTAAATCGCTCTAGCGTAATAGCTATGAGATTAAACCCTGGGTTTGACATAGGGTGACTAATACGATGGTTAATATATTTCCGTCTCTTTTATTGTTCGTTTTTGTGCTGATATTATGATAATGCCCTAGTTAAGTCTGGGCAACTTAATGATGACTCTTTATCCTTTTTTCTGTTTATACTATAGACTATTAACAACAGTTCCAGCATATATACTTTGCTGTGGAACTGATAAGGCTTGGGCCTGCAGGATATGGTTTTGGGGCTGGTGACATCATACCCTTGTAAGTATTGGAGCCTCACTCTTTTAACATCATGACCATTCTGTAACCAGTATCACATAAGTATGGTTTCCTGTGAACATGGGTTCAGCCACATATGGGGGTTAGAACCGATGTTACAGATTTGTGGATATATAGGGTTTTTTATGGAAATTTACTTAGTGGTTAATTGAGGACAAATGTAACAATTGAAATTACAATGGGGAGACTATTAATCTAACGAGCAGTTTTTGCCTACTCTCATTTGGGTGGGACAATCAGACGAGTTGACTGAGTATTAGTCCCGTGTTAGGAGGGATTTTATGAAAACACATTATGGTTATTCTTGTTTCTTTTAGGTGACTGAATTGGGTGACCATTAAGAGGCGGCAAGGCATTAATCTACATGCACGCCCTGCCCCTTCATCTATTTTTCCTGAAGTCTTTTCCGTATATATTTTCCTAATATCGATAGCTCTGAGGAATATTGTTTAAACTTCTGACGTGAAGTAAGTACCTTGGTTCCAATCTGTGCAGGTCATTCTCCCAGTAGCCGTATTTGGTGTATAAACCTTCACCTATCTCTCTGCAGGTATTTTTGATATCGGCGATTTAGATGGGGAATGAGAGATAGGCAGTTTCTCTGTTTGTTCTCTCGACTCTTCCTCCTTGTGGTGATTGATCTTCTTAGAGTTACTAGCGGTAGGTTCCACTATTTGTATATTTGCACTTTTTTAGTGAAAGAAACCTCTAGAAATGCAAAGTTAATGATTAAAATTGTGATTTTTTGTTTTGTGCCTCTGTAGGATGACCTTATCCACATCATTTATCTAATTTCTGTCAGGATGCCTCTAGTTAATTTTGTTTTGAAATATTAATTGAAATAGTTTCTCTTTATTTTTCTATTGTAAATATAAGTAAAACGTATAGAAATGCCGTGTATATTTTGAATTTGTAATATACTTAAAAAAGTCTGTCTGTTTTTAGTATGTCTGGGTTATTCTTCTTCTTTTCTTGTATATAGGATTATCAATATAGCTTTTTGGCTAAAAAGGATTAATCTTTTAAATGCATGTGTATTATGTATGTGTTGTTTGTTTATGTTCACTGACGTCTATATATTTGTTTGTTTAAATTGACAGCCCTGAAGAAGTCCTCTAGTAGGACGAAACGCGTCGGCTGTGGCTGTATCACTGTGAATTTTTTTTTGATGCATATGTTTATGTTTTTTAAAAAGAGAATTTTGGAATAAAAATAAATTTTGAATAATATTTGTATTACATATGGACTATGTCTATGTATTTTTATATCTTGTAATTAATATGTGGTGCACCTGTGCTTGTGTTTTATATTACTAACCCCAAACAGCCTTGGGAGAGAAGGACGACCTGCGGGGGCTGGTCTCAGGGTCACAGTCGCTGGTGAAAAAGGTAGCCACCAAATTCGACTACTACACCTACTGCCAGGGAGCCTAACGGACAGTGTGCGTTCCTAGAAGGCCGCAGGTCACGCTGCGACGGACGGACGGGAGGCCACACAGCTCAAACATGGGCAAACAAGATGCCAAACAGCCGAAGATATCATTTGACCAAAGGAGGACTACGAGGAATATGGAACAGGACCCAGAAGCGGGGACGGAGCGCCCACTGGACCACCAGCCGGAAGATCAGGGGGAAGACCTGCGCACCCTTATGCTAGAAATGAGATCAAGTCTCCGTAATATCGACACCAAGCTAGACACGCTGACCTCTCAGTTGGACGCTGTAAAGACACAGGTGGGGACACATGAAACAAGGCTAGATGTGCTAGAGAACCGCGCCACTGAATTTCATGAATTTCAAATGGAGACAAAGGAGCAGCTCCTTCACATGGACAAGGTGCTTGGGGTAATAAGAGCAAAAAACGAGGATTTAGAGGCCCGGTCCCGCCGAAACAATCTCCGAATCACAGGCGTACCGGAGACAACAGCCATCGTTAAGATGGAAAAGTACGTAGCGGATATGCTCCACGAATTGTTTTACCCTCATCCCTCCACGGTCTTCGCGGTGGAAAGGGCGCATCGGGCGTTGGGCCCCAGACCTCCAGTGGGAGGCCCTCCCAGACCGATATTGGCAAAAATCCTGAATTATCAAGGCCGAGACGCGGTCCTGCGGCTGGCCCGTGGCAAAGGCACCATCACATTTGGGGGTAACACACTTTCATTCTACCCTGACTTCACCCCTGCGGTGCAGGTCGCGAGGCGGGAGTTCCTACAGGCGAAACGGCTGCTCCTGCAAGCACAGATCCCATATGCCCTCCTGTACCCAGCGAAACTGAAGGTCAGCTATGACGGAACTGTCCATTTTTTCACGGATGCAAAATCGGCTCTCAAGTTCGTCAAGCATGTCGGCGGGAAGGCAGCTAAGAAACAGCCAGTGGAGGCAGCTACAGAACATACGAGACTAAGCGACGACGACTGAACATTCCCAAGGATTGGGGTACCCCTGTTGCCAGATTGCACAAACTCCAAGCGGAGGGATTGCAAGTATTCAAATTGGTCGATGGGTGGAAGGAAAGGTGCTATTGGTGCCGTTGTAGTAAATGCGGGGGGTTTGCTGTTGGGAGGCGGAACCCTCATGGGGTGAAATGTACAAGGTAGCTGTACGATCTGTGGTAGCGGTAAGCTGTTCCTAATTTTACAACCTTACGCGCTGATGGGCGGGACCACTCGCTGTCTGCATGCCCTGGTGGGCTGGGCATCTAACTTCTCAGATTACGAGACTGTAATGTGAGTCACCGTTCATAGTTGTTCTCGGCCAGCCTGAGAAATCGGGGGTGTGTGCCGGCATAATTGCGCCCCCATGGGAGAGCTCCCACTAGTTATTGGAAATGTTGTTCTGTTTGGGATGGGTACTCTACAACCTGATTGGGGGGTTGGAGTGGGTGGTGGGTGGGGGGGGAAATGTTTTAATGTTTACCAGACAAATGTCTTTAATGATGCATGTGACGAAAGCCATACAATTGCTTGTATTCCTGTGCTTTGCTTCCCGAACACCGTTAAGCTGTGGAAATAGGTATTCCCTATGACCGCTCTCAATTTTCTCACCTGGAATATCCGAGGGATAAATGACGGTAGAAAAGCTAGGTTAATCCATACTTACCTAATTAGGCATCACGTAGAAGTATGTATGCTACAGGAGACACATCTGAGGCTACACCCATCCCCTAGATTACGACATGGTAGATGGGAGACGACCTACTCGTCAGTCTACTCCAATTATGCAAGAGGGGTGGCGGTTTTGATAAAACGGGGGCTAGATTGGAAAGAAATCTTGGTACAACTGGATCCCGAAGGGAGATATGCCATAATACACGGGTGTCTGGGCGGGAACGAAGTGGTTCTGGTGGCTATATATGGTCCAAACTCTGATTCCCCCGAGTTTTTTCAAACTGTCTGGGCTAAAGTGAAAGCTACAAATTGCGATACTGTCATTTGGGGAGGAGACTTCAATGCGATCCTGGATGACAAATTGGATAGGAAAGGGGCGTCTAGGTCATTGCACCCACTGGCCAGTGATGCGCTGAGGGCTATCTTAGCGGACAGAGATTTGGTGGACATCTGGAGGCACCTTCACCCCGGGGTCAGGGAGGGCACATGCATTACAGAATATCATAAAGCTTGGTCCCGGTTGGATTTCTGGATAGTGTCCAGAGATGTAGCCATTTGGGCGAGGGAGGCGGTGCACTGCCCTAGATCATTGTCGGCCATGCGCCATGCCTTCTACGGCTAGATTTGCCTAACTCCATGCAGCGGGTATACACCTAGCGGCTGCCGCAGGACGCACTCCTGGATGAAGCATTAACGGAAGAAGAAATTAGAAAGGATATAGTAGATTATTTTACCTTAAATACAGGCTTGGTGAATTCAGTGGCCACCTTATGGGAGGCCTTTAAAACTGTGGTGAGGGGGAATTGCATAGCAAGGCAGGCAGGAGTGCTTAAGGCCATAAGGGGGACACTAGCACAGATCGAAAAGCAATTAAAAGAGCTTGAGGCGCAGTTTTATGCCACTGGGGATCCGACCGCCTTGGCGACAATAAAAGAAAAATTGTTGGACTTTGAGGAGGAGGCGTGTAGAGAGGTAATGTTTCTGGGGAAGCATGCTCAGGCAAGGAGGTATGGAGAAGGAGACAGACCTGGGAGAATGCTGGCGGCTATGCTCCGCCCCCCGCGCAACACCGCATTCGTCACAACCCTCAAAACCGCAGATGGTTCACAAGTTAGAGGGCAGAGCTATTCTGGAGAAATTTTCTGGATTTTACCACGGGTTATATGCTAGTTCACAAACTTCCGCACCTGAGGGGTTGTTGCCATTCTTAGACTCCCTGGAATTGTTATGGTTGAGTAAGGGGCATAGAGACTACTTGGACTCCCCCTTTACGGTGGAAGATATAGCTAGGGTTATAAAAAGCCTGCCATTAAACAAGGCCCCGGGCTCGGATGGGCTAACTACTGCCTTCTACAAAACATATGTTGAAGAGCTGGCGCCTAGACTGTTCGAGATCTATGAGGAGGCTCTAGAGTCGGGGGTCTTACCACCCTCCATGCGAGAGGCGATAATAGTCACTCTTTTAAAACCAGGGAAGCCTGAAGATGAGCTGGACTCATACCGTCCGCTCTCCCTCAAATGTAGACGTGAAGATACTGGCAAAATTGATTGGCAATAGGCTACAACCTCTCCTGCCGCTGGTGGCCCGGCCGGACCAGTCGGGTTTTATCCCAGGTAGGTCCACGTCGCAAAACCTAAGAACCTTGTTTTCGGTATTACATTATCTCCACCCTGACGTACAGGCGGCAGCAGTTTTTTTGGATGCCACAAAGGCGTTCGATACACTGGAATGGCATTATCTTTTCACAATCTTGGGCCGCATGGGGTTCAGCCCACTATTCATAAATCTGGTGCAGCTGCTGTGTACGCGACCTATTGCACACGTGCAGGTGAATGGACTCCTCTTGGAGCCTTTTAGAATATCGCGTGGGACGGGACAGGGATGCCCTCTGTCGCTGTTGCTCTTTGCAATAGCGATGGATCCCCTGGCGGCTCGGATAAGACTGCATCACACCGCCAAGGGGATCGGCTTTAGTGCACGAAGCCTCTTGATATCCCTATATGCGGACAACGTCACGCTTTATATCTCCGACCCGGCGCGAAATCTGGATCCAATATTGAGAGAATTCATCAAGTTTGGGGGCCTCTCAGGTATCTCGATAAATTGGGCAAAATCTGTTATTTTCCCGTTGACGGATACCACTGTGCAGGTATCGTCGGAGTTCCTACTTAAATGGGCGACAGAGCCCGTGAAATATCTGGGTATCTGGATCAGTAGAGATATGCAAGAGTTGTGGAGACTAAACTACGGGTGTGCAATGACATGGCTTGAAGGGAAGGTTACTGCTTGGGCGAGACTTCCGCTCTCGCTGGCTGGAATAATAGCCCTGATTAAAATGGTGGTGTTGCCGAAATTCTTATACCTGTTTGTCAACGTACCAATTATACTCACACAAGCCTTTTTCAAGACCGTACGATCACTACTGATCTCATTGACCTGGGCAGGGGGACCGGCCAGAGTCTCCTGGGAGTTGCTCACGCTTCCTCTGCGTCAAGGGGGTTTGGGAGCACCGGACATGCAGCTATACGCATGGAGCGCACAAGCCCAATTTTTAGGTCTCGCCTTGGCAGCGCATGCATGCGCTGTCTCAGCGAGACATAAAGTAAATGTATGTTGGGTTAAATTTAATGCAATCTGTCTTTCCGCTTGCTATTGGCTTAGTTGTGGTAGTGTTGTTGTTATCTCCCTTTCTGTTGGCTGTTGGTGATTTGCTAACTTCCGTGTAGTCCCGATACAGCGGCTCCTAACTACAGTGTTATTTCGCTCTGCTTGCACTTCTTTTAATTGAAGTGCAGTGTGCCATCTGTTTTGCACGCTGTAGCCTGCCTTTGTTATTGGAGACTCGCCCCCCCTCCCAATCAGTCACGGGGCTCCAGCCGCCTCACAGCAGAGCCAGGCCTCAGAGCAGGGGCCACTGCTGCCTGCGCCTGCCCTGCTCCTCGCAGCTGTCGTGGCCGTGGACTGGCATTTGTGTTGATACTGGAATGAATTGCTGTTTTGTTTTTTAAGTACTAATGAAAAAGCTTCGTAAAAATGCATTCCATGTACCGACATGAAATACATTTTTACAAAGCATTTTCATTTGTACTTAAAAAGCAAAACAGCAGAATGTAAACCGCCATTTGCCAGATACGCATGAAAGGCTCTTAACAAGAGGCCCAGGTGCAATCTTTCACTTCTCACCAGCTGAACAAACACAATTAAACCCGCAAAGCAAGCAGCCCTCCCAGACTCTGAGACAGAGCAGTCTCGTATTTTTTTTCCCATCGAGCGCAAACCACTCGTTCACTTTCTTGTTGTTAGGTTCTTGTTGTTCATTAGGCCCAATTTAATCACCCGTTATTTTGAAGTCTGTTAACTTTCTGGTGATTTGTTTGCTGGAGACTTTACCGTTCATTGTTGCATGCCGACAGCTTAGCGAGTATTTGCATAGATATACAGCATGCTCTGCTATGATTTCGAAACCAGTGATAACTCTCAAGGTTTTTAAACGTCATAAGATACATGACGGCTTGCATAATAGTTTCTCTAGACATTGACCATCCACTTTATGCTTATTTACGTTTGCTGCTGCTGCACACTTTGCCTTCTGAAAGTCGTTGCAGGGCTGGAAGATGTAGTTGACTTTCGTTTTAAGGACAAGTGTCTGAGTGAGTCTTTCCCAGTGTAAGGAGCTTGTGATTATAGTATCACGTTGGGCATTAGCCTAAATCTAGAAAAGTGGAAGTGTTTCTGAAAAATGCACTCCCCTAGAGATCGTTCTGTCTTTATTTTGGGGTGAAAACCCTTGGCCGAAGCTTGCGTGGGGTTCTGAGCAGTATTCTCTCTTACTACCCAACACTGGATTTTCTCCAATGTTACTCCCCTAACATTGACATAAATGGAAAGATGCCGCTACCCCTGCCTCTGCCGGGAAGCTGCCAGTATTCCTGTATATTGCTTTACCACGCCTGTTTATTTTCCCACACGTTTCTTTTGTCACCTTTCTCGTCCTTGTCTGCTCTCTTTGGCTTGAGTCCTTGGCTTTGTTTGTTGTGCATCAGTGATTGCTAATTATATGGTTTCCTTTAAAGTAGTTGAAATACTCTCTATTTTGGCTTTCTCATCCCTGTGTTGCTGGTTAGTATTGTGGGCAGGGCGGCTCCCTAACGGCAATTCCTGGAGCTCTGCCCACAGGTCAAGATTTGTGGAACCTGTACACACTGCCGCCTCGCATATCTTTTATTGCCAGAACTGCCATTAGTTCAGTGTATATGTTGTATTCGTGCAGTCTAGTGTGGTGCCTGTGTGTGGCTTGTGTGATCCACGTCTTTACACTGTCTGCCATCAGGTGGTCTGGAGAAGGATCGAGGCTCTGGAATGGCGCACTGTGGGAGTTGTCATTGGCTCATGACCGGCCTGCCTATAGACTGTACTTGTTCTGCACAGCTCTTTTACAGCACCACGTGCTATGTGCGGTGCAGTGCATATGTATAGTGGGGGTTATTTGATTGACGTGTGTTTTGCTTTAAACTATTGCCATTATTTTAAGGAAAAACAGCAGTCTCTTTCAGAGCTGGCTGCCCCCATGCAATAAGTTATCAGCGACCCGTCCCTACTGTCTGTAAAACTAGTGTTCTGTATTATTGGCTTTCCCACTGCGCCTTTGCGCAAAGTTCTGAAATAACTTTGAAGAAACAAATGTGGCCCCCTGGCAGCTCCTGTTTTGGTTAGCACTAACCCAAGCGCGCTTTCGGTCTCAGAGCCTGCGCCTGCAGTAACTGTATGCCCACTTATCAATATTTAAAGCCCATTTCACATTGCCTGAATTTTGTCTAAAATGTTGTTAGATCTTGTCTGAGCACAAAAAATAATGTAGGTATACATCATGTTAAATTTCACTGCAATTCACATTAAAGTGAACATCGCTGCGCTGAACTATATGTCCGAGCTAACACTATACATTCTCAAAGTACGCCGATTTATTGCGCCAGGCATTTTATTCTAATGTTGATCGAAAGGCGGGGGTTCCTTTTGTGTTGTTTAGATCTTCATTGATTGATAACCTCCCAGATTTCTGACATTCGCTTCGCGGAAGACAAATGACTCTGTTATATTGCTAGGTTGTATAACACTGCACAAAAATGTCCCTGCAGGAAGAGCTGTGGCAGGTTTCCTGTGTGTAATGATTTGCTGATAGAAAATCTGATGCAGACTCTTAGAGATCAATACAAAGTTATAGAGCAGAGAGATAAGCTGAACTTTAGTTGGATACAACCCAAGTCACTCCAGATTTATCTCACGGGCTGGAGTGCTGGTGCTTATCCTCCTATCTTGTGGTCTGATAGCAATGCTGGACCAAAACATGAAAGTGATGTTTTAAAAGCAATTGAAATAATGAATTTGCATTTCTATATGAAACCCAAAAACCAGTAAAAGCAAACCAGGCATAATGGTAAACAAGCATTGGCATAGCCAATAGGTCTCGCGTTTATGCAAGTTTAAGCTTTTGGCATTGTAAATGACAATGCCTTTTACTTATGTTTTAAAAACCAAAACATAAATAAAAGGAACAGGGGTGGGAGCACACCGCTTCAACCCCCAGCAAGGTTCGCCCCTGGCATTCTGGTAAATGCAGTCTCATGTTGCTTGCTTTGCTATAGTGTTCCGAGTGTTTCACCAGAGTTGGCGAAGATAGTGCTGATCTCTAGACACGTGTTTCTGGTTCTTTAACCGTCATCAGTAGAGATTACAGGCGTCAAATTTTGCTGGGGGTCACGTAACTAGCTAGCATGGAGGAGTCTCGTTCTTTATCGGAATTAAACACTTGAAAATATCGGAGCGAGCTACAAGAAACTGCATTTACCAGAATGCAAGGGGCGAACCTTGCCTGAGAGGTCAGCGGTGTGCTCCCACATCCTGTTGTCTATTTAAAGTACTCCCGTGAGTCATTGAGCTGACGAGCTCGTGGATGAAGCACCTGCGCGCCAGTGAGAGGTACCGGACCTGATATAATGTTTGGCAGCCTACTCAGCAAACCCCAAAATACAAAACTGTATTCTCTACTGATGACGGTTAATAAACCAGAAACACGTGTCTAGAGATCAGCACTATCTGCGCCAACCTTGGTGAAACACTTGAAAATATCGGAGCAAGCTACAAGAAACTGCATTTACCAGAATGCTAGGGGCGAACCTTGCCTGAGAGGTCAGCGGTGTGCTCCCACATCCTGTTGTCTATTTAAAGTACTCCCGTGAGTCATTGAGCTGACGAGCTTGTGGATGAAGCACCTGCGCGCCAGTGAGAGGTACCGGACCTGATATGTTTGGCAGCCTACTCAGCAAACCCCAAAATACAAGACTGTATTCTCTACTGATGACGGTTAATAAACCAGAAACACGTATCTAGAGATCAGCACTATCTGCGCCAACCTTGGTGAAACACTTGAAAATATCGGAGCAAGCTACAAGAAACTGCATTTACCAGAATGCTAGGGGCGAACCTTGCCTGAGAGGTCAGCGGTGTGCTCCCACATCCTGTTGTATAAATAAAAGGAAATGGCGTTTACAATACCAATAGCTCAAACTCGCGTAAATGCGAGACCTGTTGCATTGCAAATGCTTGTTACATTATTGGGTGCACCCGACTCCATTTCAGCCACATGTGGCCATGG
This sequence comes from Calotriton arnoldi, assembly GCA_963921515.1. Classification (NCBI taxonomy): domain Eukaryota; kingdom Metazoa; phylum Chordata; class Amphibia; order Caudata; family Salamandridae; genus Calotriton; species Calotriton arnoldi. The sequence continues at coordinate 1,252,265 of CAWUFW010001800.1, forward strand.
AGGCGGGGGTGGCTAAGCCTTTGCCCTTGCGTGTCGCATTATATGGGACATACAAGCGCCCGAGGTAGGGTGCGGACACAGCGGAGACTCTGCGTTGGGCCTGGCATAAATTACGGAGGAGAGCGGGCGAGTCCATGCTATATGCCCCGTCTATTTCCCTGGCCAGCAACCCGATGCTATTCCCCGCCGGAGACAGGCTTGGAACAGATCTGGCACGCAAAATGAAGTTGGCGACATTTGACGATCTATACCCCAAAGGGTTGTTCCGATCGGCCCCAGAGGCTGTGGAGGACCGCCCGGTGGCCTTTGCCGAAGTATTTGCATACCATAAACTCAAATTGGCATGCCGGTCACTGCACGAAACATTTCTGAGTGCCCCACCGACACTGGCCGCTCTTGAAAATGTACTTGCAGTTGCTTCCCCGCGCAAGTTTATAACTAGAATCTACAAACAAATGCAGACGTCGGTTCCGCTATTGCAGCCCCGTGCGTTGGTGGCATGGAACGAAGAGCTTCAGGCCACGATGTCGGAGGAACAATGGCTGTACTGCTGCAGCCAGCTTTTGGCGCTGTCCCCCAATTACAAACTCCGGTTTGTCCACTTTAAATTCCTCCATAGATTCTACAGAACGCCCACTCGGTTACAACATATAGGTCTCAAAGAAGACGAAAACTGCTGGCGATGCGGCATGGCACCTGCTGGGTTCATGCATGTCGCATGGGGCTGCCCACGACTGGGGACGTATTGGAATGCTGTCTTTACCATCATAAAACACATCACTGGAATAGAAGTGGATCCAGATCCTCTGCTGGGGTTGCTGGGTTATGTAAAGATTACTCCGGTGAAATATAGGAAACTACACGCCATGCTCTTACTCTACGCTAAACGGCGAGTAGCCATTCATTGGGGTAGTAGGAGAGTCCCATCGAAAGATGACTGGCTGAGGGATGTCACGTTCGGGCACTGGCAACTGACTACGTATTGGGAGCTGATGCCCTCTGCATCGCGACCAAGGGACATTTGGGAGTCGTTTGTGATATGGGCCAGAGAAAGTCAAGAACGAGCAGCGACTACGCCATAGCAGGTGTGACTGGGAGGAACAATTAGTGGGATGATGTTGGACAATATTCAGAAGTGGCCACCTAGGAGAGGGAGGAGTATACTGGGCTTAGGAGTAGAGACGGAACTGGGGGGGCACAATGTGCTGTAGGATGCTTTAAATGACTCTCCATCCACGATTATGGTAGGGAATACTGATGCTGAGAGCAGGGAATAGTTGGGGGCAAGGGGGAGGGAGAATACGGGAACATGTCATAAGCCAAAATAACGTCATCATGCCATGTAAATGATGTATTACACATGAAATGTTGGGCGGAATGTCTGGCCATGTTGAATATAGTTCTGTTTGTTGTGAAATGCCAATAAACAAATTTAAAAAAAAATAAAAAAAATGATGCAGCTGTGTAAGGTTACAGAGGCCGCAGCAAAGACTGCAGAGAATTGTTGAAATGCAGAGCTCGACTGAGAGGTAGCTCTCAGCCGTCCTCGCTGCGCCTCGCTGCAGATATGCCTCCCCTTACCCTAACATACCCCAGTAACAAATGATGCAGCTGTGTAAGGTTACAGAGACCGCAGCAAAGACTGCAGAGAATTGTTGAAATGCAGAGCTCGACTGAGAGGCAGCTCTCAGCCGTCCTCGCTGCGCCTCGCAGCAGATATGCCTCCCCTTACCCTAACATACCCCAGTTACTAATGATGCAGCTGTGTAAGGTTACAGAGACCGCAGCAAAGACTGCAGAGAATTGTTGAAATGCAGAGCTCGACTGAGAGGTAGCTCTCAGTCGTCCTCGCTGCGCCTCGCTGCAGATATGCCTCCCCTTACCCTAACATACCCCAGTTACTAATGATGCAGCTGTGTAAGGTTACGCTCAGAAATACTTCTCATCCCTCCTACTGCGCCTCGTTGTAGGTATGCCTCCCGCTTACCTCAATATACCCCCTTCACAGGAAGAAAAGATACCGCAGTGTAAGGTCAGAAAGACCTGCGCAGTCATTTTAGAGCTGATGATATGAGGAGCACTGTTGATAGGCATCTGCCAGCCCTCCTCCGACGCGCCATGGCGCAGACCTGCTGTCACCCCTGGGCTGCCTCTCTGGAGCAGGATGTCTCGGTTTCACTGCAGGCGAAGGGCCCGGCCTGAAGGAGGGGTCTTGGTAATCTGCAGACCGCACTCTAATTTCAGGATTTCCCCGCCCCCCCCACCCCCCCATTGCTGCAGGCAGGTGCAAGTCTATTAATATGGAAATGTTTGGGGCTGGATCGTTTCATTAAAGTTGATTTAATAATGAGGGTATTTAGTTGGAGAGGAGGGTTTGGGATGGGCCTCGGATTTATTGTACATAGGCCTTAGCAGGCCTCGCTCACAGTTTGGCTTTTGGTCCCTTCCACTACAGCCGGGGCCTGTCCCCCCTGGCTGCACTCTCAGGAGGCGTCTGGACCCGCCGTGTGTGAGAGGGCACTCACTTGTGCCAAAGTGGACACTCACACTTTCAGTGCATGAACGAGCATAAACACACGCACACCCCAACCACTCACATAAAACACACACAAACTACATAAAGCATATACACACACACGCACAAGCACACAAATTAAACACAACACAGACAAATTACATATAAACTAAATTACACAGCACACACCACACGTACCTGCTATACAAAGTACCTACACACATGCACGTTGAACGCCTTCACTTCAAACGCTTTAATGGCACCCAGTGCACGCTTTAAAGCAGGTCTTTAAGTGTGCCGGGTCCTTGCCGGTGCTCAGCACTGGCAGTTCTAAAAAGCTGGTGCTGGGACGGGTCCCTTTCGTGCTCTCCATTACTGCCCTCACCCGCCGAGTGGAAGAAAGAAATCTTAACTGGCCGCAGTCCCAGCCTTCACTGCCTTTGATGGATCTTTAAAGGGACTTGTTACAGTTCTTTCACAGTCTCATCATTTCAGAACTGAAGCATTTAACTATTTTATACAAGGAAGCCATAGTTGTTGCTTATTTATCATATGCAACTAACAACCATTGACAAAGCCAATAGTCCTGGCTTGCTGTAGGTTTAATGTTGCTTGTTGTATTATATATTTGAATGCAAAGACAGAAGCAGCAAAATACCAGCCGGGCGGCTCATAATGCTGAGCAGAGATTTTTAATTTATGTGTTTTAAGCCACGCCCTTAATTATATTGGCCACACCCATTTGAGAGACACCCCCAGCTTTTTCATCCCACTTAAAGCCCTGCTTTTAAGAGAAGACCAACAAAATCTAGACCAGCGCTTTGTGCGCCCTATAATCGTTGGCCAGAAGTGGCCCTTCCATCCAGAATAACTAATATGTGACCATTATTTTCTTTTTGTGGGAGAGGACGTTTCAGGCAGTGCAGAGCGCCCCCTTCTGGGGTGTGCAGCAAACATTAAGCGAGGGGCTCCTCTCACGTCCCCAGCTCTTGTAATGTCCTCGGCCCCTCAAAAGTGGCAACATTTGCCAACAAATATGATGGGAAGGACCCAGGTGCGGTATATCACCCAATGAGAAGCCTGGTGAGCCGCACGCCCCCGCACAGGGGCAGAGGCTTCATTGCCCCGACTGACGGCTCTCCGTTATGCACCAGTGGATCTCCTTTTAACTTTCATTTCATGCATTTTTTTTATCAACGGATCCATGTACATAGTGCAGTCTCGGCCAGACCATGGCAACGCCCATATCTGGTGGCTCTGGTGAAACTTCTGCACAGAGTACAGCTCTGGCAGGACTCAGGACCATGAATGTCACCAGGAGGGCCAACTATCGGAGGTTCATGAGTCTCTATGGCCTACAGCAGGATGTATGTACTGCCCCGCTCATATAACACTACTTAATGCACACAGGGTCAGCACCTGTTTCTTCGGACAAGGAGCCCCATGAAGGCTCCAGTTATTTGTCGTGACATCAGTTTTTCTTTTTTTTTTAACACCCAAAGATACGGATCTGGAGCTTAGCTCCTACCTATTTGTTTTTGTTCGCCACCAAAAAGGCAAAACTATCCACACAATTCAACTCCACACATTTACAATCCATACCACATAATTCAACATCAAACCACATAATTCAACTCAACACAATTACACAACACACCACATACATCGAATTTATATCACATAATTAGACATCATGCCACAAAATTCAACAGCACACCACATAATTAAATTCCACTACATACACTCCACAACAAAAAATACAATTTCACATAATTACACTCCATAACGCAGATTCCCACTCCACATAATTTCAGTACACTCAATACCATATAATTACTAGCCACATAATTTCACTGCACACCATGCCACATAATTTCACTACACAAATCCACTTCACACCACATGATTCCATGCCACACAATTCCACAAATAACAATTCCAATCAATCCACATAAGTCCACTACACACCACATACATACACCCCATAACACATGAGTAAAATACATTGTTATTTACAACACTAATAGCTCTAACTCAAGTAAACGTGAGAGCTATTGCATTTCCAGTGCTTGTTTTCTTTTGGTACAAAGCCAAGCTAACCAGACTTCTCATGGCTTTGCAGAACGAGACATAGATTTTGCATTGGGCTGCGCCAAACAAGTGACATATCCGGGCATAAAATATTAGTAAGTCCGGCTCTGAAGGTAGAACTTTAAAAAAAAAAACCTTTGTTTGAAATTGTGTTTATATTCGGGAATCGTGTCAACAGATAAAGAAAGAGAACACAGCAATGCACAGCATGGAAAAAAGGTGTGTCTTTTTCCAGCCGAGCAGGATTCAGTCCTGACAGCACAGAACCCTCGAAGGAGAATGTGACATTGCATCAGGAGGGCGCGGTGTCCCAGCATCGTCTGTGCACGTCAGTGAAGCTCTCTCTGGGCATGCCTCGCCTTCCCTAGGAATCTTCCAAAGAGGGTTGACTCCCTCAGATCCTTAAAATTAGGAACTGCGCTCACCTGTCGAAAGACTCGTTACTGTGAGAAAATGCACAACATTGTGTGCCTCGAGTTCACAAGGAACCGCGTCGCAGAGTTGTGAAAAGGTGTGATCTGTCGCAGGAGGAAATCTACTGTGGCTAAGTGCCAGATGTGCAAACACTGGAGTCACAAAAAGTGGTTAGAAACTGTGCACCGATTTATTGCGTCTCTAATGAGATTTTCCAAACCAACCTATAAACTATCGGGTCAGTTCACAAAATTGCCATTTGCAGCGGGTCACAGTCCAACGTACCTCCTGTATGTTAATGAGGTAGATAGAAAATTGTGACTCACTACGATTGGATGGCGTCACAGGGATGGTGGCCTTCTGGGGTCAGCAGACCACATCTGTGTTTCATTTAAATGAGGTAAACATTTTATTTAATGCATCCCAATTTCCTTAAAGAGAAACAGGCCAAAGAAAAAAGTCTACATTTTGGAAACTGTGATACTTGGCAGTGATCCCCTAGACCCTGCCTACTCCCCAACATTCAGAAAGCGTAAGGGGCACCATAGGTATAGGGGCCCCTTCTCTTTTGTAAATAAGTCACACCTCCTTTGGTGAGTCCGTCACTTTTCAATGGTTTGTGAATGAAATTGCAGTTATATTTCTTGTTGTATTTATACATGGCATTGCTAATCACAATTTGAAAAGGACGCCCTAATCACTCTGCTTCTAAATTGAGAATAATTTTGCATTTCTTTACGATTTGGTAACAATTTTTATTTAACCACAAAATGGGTTTTGTACTTAGTAAAAAGTCATCCGGCCGTGTCTAACCCTGCAATTCAGTGAACTGCAGGAGTTGCAGCTGCTAAATAGAATAGTCCATCTGGCCCCAGATTTGTAATACTACATCACACCCCATGACTTTTGCTCACAGTGCTGGACAGAATTCTCATTGCCACTGCACATGGATCATATTAACAAGTATTTGCAAAGTCAAAAAGTCATTATTGTAGGCCTAGGAATAAAACGCTGCTCCACTTGCAGAGTTTGCGGAATTCGGCAACTTTGCTTTCCGGGGAGAAGACCGAGGTACCAATATCCTCTGCACTCCAAAACGAAGTGGAATTTTGTTCTGTTAGCGCACTCATCGCGTCATTTCTTGCGTGCGGGGAGTGCAACGAGACATGTTGGGTGCTCGCGGGCGCCCACAAAATTTGCTCTCCGGCCGCGACCTCCTGTGAAATTTTGGTAAAGCTAACTCAGTTTTAGTCCGCAGCAGCGAATTCTGGCACGTCTTTTGTGATGTAGGCAAGTGCGATCAAGCGCGAGCTATCGTGGCTGCAACCTGGAAAAGATTCTCTCAAGAAGCAGCTAAATTGCCTCAAAAAGACAATTTGGAGTTAAAAAACATTTCAATGGACCGTTCGCATTGGGTTTTTGTGCGAGGAGCCTTTTTTATTTGACTTCTTTTTCCAATAAGGAGGAAGTGTCCCAGAGACTCCAACTTCCTGTTCCTGTTCAGCAGGCTCCTCCCAGTGCTTTGTCCACCTCCTGGTCACTTCTTATTTGAATTTGGATCTGGAAGGATCACTCTGTCTGTCTGTCTGCTGCATATATACCATTGGATTTCAGGACTTTGTTTTTGTGATATCACAAGTAAGTTTAAAAACTGTTGTACAAGGGCATTGTTTGTTCAATAGAGGGCATGCACCAGGATTTATTTGTACTTTTATTCAATTTTTTAAAATTATTGTGGTCGGTTGCCTGCAGTTTCAGTAGGGACCTAGGTATTTTTTTGCATGTCATTTTTCTTCTTTCAGAAAGGAAACATTTGACTCAGTTCAGTACATTTTCTCCATGTTTTTTTAATAAATTTGCAATATTCATTTAATTCACTGTGTGGTCTAGTCTGCCAATGGGCCTTCCAGACAGTAGGCCGATACTAGTAATGGGTGCATGAAACAATTGTTTCTGTGGTGTCTGTCGAATTGAAACATAATTTAGTCAACGGATGGCAATGGATTAATGCAAAAATAGTGTTTTTTTTGGTATTTGACGTTTTTCTTTATTCCTGCAAACAGTATATAGGTGGGCTAATGTATTTGATGCCTTTGGAGGATGTGTGTTGTTGTAAACTTATTTAGCCCAGTTAGTTTTCGTTTTGGGATTGCAGAATTAAGGTTGTTTTCTCCTGTGTTACCATGCCTCATTTGTTTCGCCAGTATGTGAGTATGTTTGCATAGGCCACCATTTGTCTTTGTTCCCCATGCCATGTGACACCTGGGGAAATGTTGTACACTCAGGGGCAGATTTACAATAAACTAACGCAGTGCGGTGCAGCAAGTCATTTTGTTGTGCCGCGCTGCGTTAGTTTTGAAGCACAGGGATGCGACATATTTACAACAATATGTCGCATCTCTGTGCATCCCCCTGCGCTGGTGCACAAACTGCTGCCATGCGCAGACGCAGACACCCTTGCACCATGGTGCAAGGATGCCTGTGTCACAAGGATGAATGTTTATGTGCAGGAAAGGTTCCCTCCCTGCACATCAACAATCAGAAATGGCGTTTCACAACTTCTTTGTGTGCTGCATTAGCACACATAGAACTTGTAAAAAATCATTGATTTAAAGGATTGTTTATGTATAGGAAGGGACATCTTCCTGTACAAAAACAATCATTAGAGGTCATTTCCTCATTCTATGTGTGCTGCAGAATGCAGCACGCATAGAAAGAGAAAAAAAAATGAGGAGAAATTAATACATTTCTCCTCGTTGCGCCTCGCTACGCCTACCCTGGGGAGGCGTAGGATTCAGACGCATTTCCAGATTTACGATTTCTTATGGCTAAGTCTGCCCGGGTAGTATCATCTCACCTGGGTGTGGATAGGCGCTGATGATGAAGCATGTCACGATAAGTGAGTGAGGCGTCTACTCCAATATCTTTGGATACCCGTCCCATCTAAGCAAAAGCGGAGGTAGTTCATCACATCCTGACAGAGTACTTTGTAAGAATAAAACCCAGAGTTCCCAAGGAGAATTCTCAAGGCAGCAGTTGCTTATATGTGTTAAGATGTTTTTGCCATAGGCCTGCATGTGTTTGTTGTGGCCATGCCTCCTTGCTGGCTGTTTGACCATGTAGCCATTTCGTGCAACCATCCTTTTTTCAGTTCTCAAAGCCATTTTGTATGTAGAGGCTTAAGCCTTTTTGTTTGTGCTCAATTTTTTAATGTTTCCCTGATATCAGTTTAATATTATGCTTGAGGCCTAGTAGGTCAGTGCTCATACTAAATGAACTGTATAAACAGTGTTTTTTGCATTTTTCACTTGCACCACTCCTTGCCTCCAATATCCCAATGGGTTTCTCATTGTATTACCCTAGTACATGAGCAATTATGTATATATATAGTTTTTTTACATTTTTTTTCACATAAACTATTTTTATTTAATTGTAATTTTATTTGTAATTTAAAAAAAAACTTTTGTTAATTAATTTTTACATTTTTTAAAATGTTTTTCTTTAAAAATTGTTTGTAATTTTCTTTTTCACATTTTCCCAAAATTCATCCACTCCCTGTCTGCCATAGACACACAGTCGCACAACAGCATTCATTTTCTAAGGATTAATCTGTTGTCACCTGCACCTCCTTGAGTGCCACATCCCAACTTGATGCACATAATGCAAACAGTTACATCTATATGCTGTTGCTCTTTCTTATCCTTCCTTATTGTAAATGAAAGTTTATGTTGGTGTGGTTTTACTTTTGAATCAATACAATGTATTGTTGTTAAATATTTATAACTTAACCCCTTCGCTGCTAGGCCTTTTCCCCCCCTGTGCTAAGCCTTTTTTTGGCTATTTGGGATAGTTCGTGCTTAGGCCCCTGTAACTTTTTGACCACATAAGGTATCCACACCAAATTTGCGTCCTTTTTTTCCAACATCATGGGGATTCTAAAGGTACCCAGGGTTTGTAAATTCCCCTGGAGGGGACCCAGAAATTAGCCAAAATACAGCAAAATGTTGTTTTTTTTGGGAAAAATGCGAAAAAAAGGGCTACAGATGAAAGTGCCTGGTTTTTTCCCTGCAAATGGTATCAAAAAAGGGGTTGTGGTGCTGAAATCACCATTTTCACAGCTTTCAGGGACAAGCAGACTTTTGTCTGAAAACCAAAATGTTTTACACAGTTTTGGCATTTTTCTGGGACATTGCCTATTTTTGCTCTTTTTTGTGCTTTCAACCTCCTTCCAGTTAATGGTAGAAATGGGTATGAAAGCAATAATGGATCCAGGAAAGATATATGTTTTGGAAAAGTAGACACAATTCTGAATTCAGCAAGGGGTAATTTGTGTAGATCCTTCAAGGTTTCTTTATAGAAACTAACAGTTAAATATAGGAAAAATTGAAAATTAGTTGGAAAAAACAGCCTTTTGTGTCAACGTTTTCACATGTAACTTCTTCTAATTATGACACCTCTTTGAAAGCAATATACCGTTACATCCGCTGGACCTTTCTGGTTGTGGTGATATATAGGACTTGTAGGTTCACCAAGAACCCGACGAACCCAGAGCCAAAAACTGAGCAGCGACTTGCAATGGTTTTTTATTATGTACCGGGTATATAGCAATTACTCTGGGAAAATGTGTACATGGAAAAATCAGTATGAAAGACACCTATGTATTTATGAAATGGGAACAAAATATAGAGTTTAGAAACAGTAGATATTTGCACATTTCCGAAATTGGGAATACTCATACTAGCATGGGAAATATCAATCATTTTTCAAAATTACTTCTTTTTTACACATTGTCTTTCATTTGGAAGGCAGAAATGCATCGAAATTCAATAGGTAATAACAGTTGCTTTACAAATCTGAATTACCCTAAGTCTCCTGATAAAAATGGTACCTCACATGTGTGGGTCGGCTTAGTGCCCACAACAGGAAACGGCTCACAACGCAACGTGAACACACCACATTTTCACAATGAAAAATTACCCTTTTTTTTGCAAAGTGCCTAGCTGTAGTTTTTTAACCCTAGCTCTGCCGGCACCTAGGGAAACCTAGCAAACCTATACATTTTTGAAAACTAGACACCCAGGGGAATCCAGGATGGGGTGACTTGACTGCCTCTCACCAGGTTCTGTTACCCAGAATCCCTTGCAAACCTAAATAATTGTCAAAAAAACCACATTTTCCTCACATTTCTGTGGTGGAAAGTTCTGGAATCTGCGTGGATCCACAAATTTCTACCCACCCCGCGTTCCCCAAAGTCTTCCGAGAAAAATGGTACCTCACTTGTGTGGGTAGGCCTAGTGCCCGCGACAGGAAACGGCACAAATCGCGACGTGGACACACCGCAATTTCACAGCGAAAAATGACCCTTTTTTGGCAAAGTACCTAGCTGTAGTTTTTGAACCGTAGCTCTGCCGGCACCTAGGGAAACCTAGCAAACCTATACATTTTTGAAAACTAGACACCCAGGGGAATCCAATATGGGGTGACTTGACTGGCTCACACCAGGTTCTGTTACCCAGAATCCCTTGCAAACCTAAACAATCGTCAAACAAAACACATTTTCCTCACATTCCTGTGGTGGAAAGTTCTGGAATCTGCGTGGATCCACAAATTTCTACCCACCCCGCGTTCCCCAAAGTCTTCCGAGAAAAATGGTACCTCACTTGTGTGGGTAGGCCTAGTGGCCGCGACAAGAAACGGCGCAAAACGCAACGTGGACACACCACAATTTCACAGTGAAAAATGACCCTTTTTTGGCAAAGTGCCTAGCTGTAGTTTTTTTACCCTAGCTCTGCCGGCACATAGGGAAACCTAGCAAACCTATACATTTTTTAAAAGTAGACACCCAGGGGAATACAGGATGGGGTGACTTGACTGCCTCTCACCAGGTTCTGTTACCCAGAATCCCTTGCAAACCTAACCAATTGTAAAAAAAAACCATTTTCCTCACATTTCTGTGGTGGAAAGTTCTGGAATCTGCATGGATCCACTCACCCTGCATTCCCCAAAGTCTTCCCAGAAAAATGGTACCTCACTTGCATGGGTGGGTCAAGGACCCGTGACAGGCAAGGGCCCAAAACCTATTGAGGCGACATCAAAATTACTTATCACAAACCAACCTAGTTTTGCAAGGGGGGTCCCATAAGTTTTTGGCCCTGGGCTCGGCGACCATCTAGGGAAACCTACCAAACCCACAGATTTCTGGAAACTAGACACCCGGGGGAGTCCAGCGAGGTATGGATTGCGTGGGTCCCCTAACGTTTTCCTATCCACAATCCCCTGCAAACCTCAAATTTAGCTTAAAAAACTCACTTTTTTCTGAAATTTCTGTGTGGGAAAATTCTGGAATCTACGTGGATCCACAAATTTCCTCCCACCCAGCGTTCCCCCAGGTCTCCCAATAAAAATGATACCTCACTCGCGTGGGTGGGTCAAGTACCCGCGACAGGCAAGGGCCCAAAACCTATTGAGGCGACATCAAAATTACCTATCACAAAACAACCTGGTTTTGCAAGGGGTGTCCCATGAGTTTTTGGCCCCGGGCTCGGCGGCCATCAAGGGAAACCTACCAAACCCACACATTTATGAAAACTAGAAACCCTGGGGAGTCCAGCGAGGTATGGCTTACGTGGGTCCCCTAACGTTTTCCTTACCCAGAATCCCCTGCAAACCTCAAATTTAGCTGAAAAAATCACTTTTTTCTCAAATTTCTGTGTGAGAAAGTTCTGGAATCTACGTGGATCCACAAATTGCCTCCCACCCAGCGTTCCCCCAGGTCTCCCGATAAAAATGATACCTCACTCGCGTGGGTGGGTCAAGTACCCGCGACAGGCAAGGGCCCAAAACTTATTGAGGCGACATCAAATTTACCTATCACAAAACAACCTGGTTTTGCTAGGGATGTCCTATGATTTTTTGGCCCCGGGCTCAGCGGCCATCTAGGGAAACCTACCAAACCCACACATTTCTGAAAACTAGACACCCGGGGGAGTCCAGCGATGTATGGCTTGTGTGGGTCCCCCAACGTTTTCCTACCCAGAATCCCCTGCAAACCTCAAATTTAGCTGAAAAAAAATCACTTTTTCCATACATTTTTGCGTGGGATCACCGTGCCGGCACAAATGTTCTACCACCCAGCGTTCCCCTTGTTCTCCAGAGTAAAATGATACCTCACTTGTGTGGGTGGGCCAAAGGCCTGTGACTAGGAAGACCCCAAAACATGGGGATTTAGAGTATAGCACCGAGAATTCAAAGCGCTACATTTTTAAAAAAATAAGTTTTTAGCCAGTTCTGCTTTAGACACCCACACAAGTGAGTATCATTTACTCTGGAGAAAAAGGGGAACGCTGGGTGGTAGGACATTTGTGCCAACACGGTGATTCCATGCAAAAATATGTGGAAAATATGTTTATTTCAGCTAAATTTGAGGTTGGCAGGGGATTCTGGGAAGGGAAACGTTGTGGGGATCCACGCGAGCCATACCTCTTTGGACTCCCCAGGGTGTCTAGTTTTCAAAAACATGTGGGTTTGGTAGGTTTCCCTTGATGGCAGCAAGCCAGGGCCAAAAAACCAGGTGCCCCCCCCCAAAACCAGGTAGTTTTGTTTTAGGTAATTTTGAAGTCTCCACAATACGATTTGGGCCATTTCTTGTTTCAGCCACTTTGCCTACCCACACAAGTGAGGTACCATTTCTATCGGGAGACCTGGGGGAACGCTGGGTGGGAGGAAATTTGTGGATCCACGCAGATTCCAGAACTTTCCCACACATAAATTTGAGAAAAAAAGTGATTTTTTCCAGTTAAATTTGAGGTTTACAGGGGATTCTGGGTAGGAAAACGTTAGGGGACCCACGCAAGCCATACCTGGCTGGACTCCCCCGGGTGTCTAGTTTTCAGAAATGTGTGGGTTTGGTAGGTTTCCCTAAATGGCCGCCGAGCCCGGGGTCAAAAACTCATGGGACCCCCCTTGCAAAACCAGGTTGTTTTGTGATAGGTAATTTTGATGTTGCCTCAAAAGGTTTTGGGCCCTTGCCTGTCACGGGCACTAGGCCTACTCAGGCAAGTGAAGTACCATTTTTCTCAAAAGACTTTGGGGAACGCGGGGTGGGTGGAATTTTGTGGACCCACGCAGATTCCAGAACTTTCCACCACAGAACTGTGAGGAAAATGTTTTGGGGGACACATTTTTAGGTTTGCAAGGGATTCTGGGTAACAGAACCTGGTGAGAGCCAGTCAAGTCACCCATCCTGGATTTCCCTGGGTGTCTAGTCTTCAAAAATTTATAGGTTTGCTAGGTTTCCCTAGGTGCCGGCAGAGCTAGGGTTCAAAATCTACAGCTAGGCACTTTGCAAAAAAAGGGTCAGTTTTCACTGTGAAAATGTGGTGTGTCCACGTTACGTTTTGGGCCATTTCCTGTCGCGGGCACTAGGCCTACCCACGCAAGTGAGGTACCATTTTTCTCGGAAGATTATGGAGAACGTGGGGTGGCCGAATTTTGTGGATCCACGCAGATTCCAGAGCTTTCAACCACAGAATTGTGAGGAAAATGTGTTGTTTTTTTACAAATCTTTAGGTTTGCAAGGGATTGTGGGTAACAGAACCTGGTGAGAGCCAGTCAAGTCACCCCATCCTGGATTCCCCTGGGTGTCTAGTTTTCAAAAATGTACAGGTTTGCTAGGTTTCCTTACGTGCCAGCTGCGCTAGGGCCCAAAATCCACAGGTAGGCACATTGCTAAAAAAAAAAGTCGGAGCCTAGTGGGCTTTCTGCCGCCCTGGGGGGGAATCGGGGAGGGGGGTTCATCCCGATATGCCCCCAAGGGGGGCAGAAAGACTGTGGCTATTTTTTGTGGGGGTGGGGGCATTGGTATGACCAATTTGGGCAGCCCCCACCCCCACGCATAAAAAAAGCCTGGGTAATCCCTGGCGCCTAGTGGGCTTTCTGCCCCCCCCAGGGGTCAGATCAGGGGCCACTACCCCCATCTGCCCTCCCGGGGGGCAGAAAGGCTGGAATTTCTCTGGGGGTGGGGTGGGGGTATTTTCATGCCCATTTTGGGCAGCCCCTATACGAAAAAAATCTGTGGTTTCTAGTGGGCTTTCTGAGCCGCCGGGGGGGGGCCAGATTGGGGGCTACAGCTCCCATCTGTCTCCCGGGGGGGCAGAAAGACTGTCATTTTTGTGGGGGGGGTGGGGGCATTAGCGTGCCTGTTTTGGGCAGCCCGCACCCTAAAAACAAATTGCGCAAAAAAAAATCCCTGGTGTTTAGTGGGCTTTCTGCCCCTTTGGGGGGGGCAGAAAGGCTGGAATGGTGGCGGGGGTGGTGGGGGCATTGGCGTGCCCATTTCCGGCAGCCCCCACCCTAAAAACAACTGCGCAAAAAAAATCCCTGGCGTCAAGTGGGCTTTCTGCCCCCCCGGAGTGGGGCAGAAAGGCTGTAATGGTGGCGGGGGGGTGGGGGCATTGGCATGTCCATTTTGGGCAGCCCCCACCCTAAAACAAATTGTGCAAAATAAAATCTCTGGCATTTAGTGGGTTTTCTGCCCCCCGGGGGGGCAGATTGGGGGCTACTGCCCCATCTGCCCCCCAGGGGGGGCAGAAAGGCTGTAATGGTGGCAGGAGGGTGGGGGCAGTGGTGTGCCCGTTTCGGGCAGCCCCCACCCTAAATAAAAATGCGCAAAAAAAAAATCCCTGGCGTCAAGTGGGCTTTCCGCCCCCCCGAAGGGGCAGATTAGGGGCCAATGCCCCATCTGCCCCCCAGGGGGGGCAGAAAGGCTGTAATGGTGGCGGGTGGGTGGGGGCATTGGTGTGCCCGTTTCGGGCAGCCCCCACCCTAAAAAAATGTTCAAAAAACAAATCCCTGGTGTTTAGTGGGCTTTCTGCACCCCCGGGGGGGCAAAAAGACTGTAATGATTGCAGGGGGGTGGGGCCATGGGCATGCCCGTTTTGGGCAGCCCCCACCCTTATTTTTATATGCTAAAAAAAATCCCTGGTGTCTAGTGGGCTTTTTGCCCCCCCGGGGGGGCAGATTGGGGGCTACTGCCCCATCTGCCCCCCAGGGGGGGCAAAAAGACTAAATTGTGCCAAATTGAATTGGGGGGAGCAAAGGCCCTTGCCCAAGGGGCCGCTCCCCCCTCCCTGGTGTCTAGTGGGTGGATCCCTGCTTGGGGATCGCCCTCCTGTGGTGATCCCCAAGCAGGGATCCACTGGGGAGGGGTACCATTGGAAAGGGGAGATTCTCCCCTTTCCAACGCTACCTCTCCCGTCTTTCTACGTGCTCAGGGGGCTGAGATAGCCCCCTGAGCACGTAGAAAGGGAAACTGAAATTTCAGTTTCGGTTTCACTGAAATTACGTCAGCGCCGATTGTCATTTCAGGGAAACCAGGGGGGGGGCCTCGGGAGCCCAGCTCCCGAGGCTCTTTGGGTGTAAAGGGAATCCCTCTGGTGCCCGCACCAGAGGGATTTCCGGGGCGATGTGTCATGACGGCCGGGAGCCGTCATGAGCACACGCCCACCGTGTCTCATGACGGCTCCGGGCTGTCATGAGCACGGAAGGGGTTAAGTAACCATACTAAATTATATTGTTTGTACTACTATTTCAAACTGCAACAATGCCATGTTTCACTGCTGTTCTTCTTGCTTCTTTGCTTTTAGGTGCACAAGAGACAACATCACCCACAGTACTGCCAGACATAAGGCCTCTGCACGTCATGCATGACCACACAACACGGACATCTCTTCAGCTTGTGAAGCTAAGTACCATTGCCAACTGACAGTTTCAAGATGGCCCGAAGAAAGGTGCTACCAAGAGAGTGACCAGGGATAAGAAGGGGCTTACCACCACTGGTATGTCGCCCCAGACCTTTTTGGGGCAACGTTGTGTGCCTGCTGCTCCGGACTCCAGGGAGCAAGCTGGGAGCAGCACTCCAGCATCAAAGGCCCCACCCCAACCTAGGCCCAAGCCCATGTCTGTCACAGAGGCAGCAACTGTAATCACGGCAATGCCGATGAGCTGTGACGTTGAATTGGAGGTATCTCTTTTGCAAAGTAGTACGCAATTGTTGCCGGAAACTCAGCTAATTGGACCACAACAGCTGCAGCCAGCAGTTCCTCCTGAAGTAGGAGCAATTCAGGATATTGAGCTTCATGCTGAGGAAGTAGAAGAAGCCCCTCTTTCAGAAGATCCATTGTCTTCCAGATCTCTAGCAACAAAAAGGAATGGTACTCCACCATCTTCTTCTCAAGCCCCCTTCTGATGATCAAGACTCCACTTGGATCCCACCTCAGTCTGAGGCATGCTAGGAGAGGCTAGGGACAAGAAAGGTTCCTGAAAGCCTTAGAGTTATGGATGAAGAAGAGGAGGATGATGATGACTCAGTCATCATGAATGTTAGCCCAGCCCCAGAGGAGACCGACATTACCCCCATCTCAACCTGCTCTGAGGAATGTGCCACAGATACCACCATGGCCAGCATTCATATTTGCAAGGCCCCTGCAATCTACATCCACAACCACCTCAGAAGAAGTAGACATTGCAGAGAGGCAAATGTCAAAACACCCACCTACAACCACTTCTTTGGAAATTGGCAGTGGCACCAGTGTCAGAAAGTGGACCTCCCCAGTTTGGGACATGGTTGCGGTTAGCAAGCAGAAGGCAAACATTTCCGTATGTTCCATTTGCACTGCAAGTGTTAGTCAAGGTAAGCTTGGTACAAACTACGGTACCGGAGGCCAAACAACCCACTTGAGAAAACCCCTATCAATCCGTTGGGAAAGGCACCTTGGCACAAAAACTGCTAGTGGTGTTGGTGATGGTGATGAGAGCAGGGAATCTGCTCCGAACATGGTAGAAGGTGAAGGTGAAGAGGAGGGTGACATTTTTGTTACTGAATCAGCCCTGTCCCCAGCAGTGCAGTAGCATCGCTCACATCAGCAACATCGCAATGGCACAAGACTCTGAATCAGGTTGAGACACCAAGACAAGAGCATACAGTGACTCATCTGCTGAGACGCACATTGATCTCTTCTGGCGGTTAAAGAAATGATATCTGCAGGTGTTGACGCTGCTGAAATTTTTAATGGCACTCGGTCGAACTGCTAACGTCTTAGATGACTTTAACAACAAAGTCTCTGAATGGCTGCGACCCAGAGGGCTTAACATTAGATTTGTTGCCAACGACAATGGCAGTAATATACAGGCACATCAAGAAAAGCTTTGCGAGTCCTTAATTGCGATTATTAAGGAATCGCAATTAAGGACTCTCAAAAGCCTATGCATGTAGGAATCGCTATTAAAATAGCGACTCCTAAACATTCCTTAATTGCGACAGGCCCATAGGACAGGCCCATAGGAATGAATGGGAAATTGCATGCGCAATTTGCGAGTACCAATAGGTACTTGCAAATTGCGCATGCAATTTCAAGGGTGCAAAGATGTCAAAATGATACCCTGTTGCACCCCTGAAATTGTGATGTGCACCCATGTTGCGCACACACATGCCCCAAGGGCATGTGTGTGTGTAATCTGAAACCTTGAAAAATGCACTTTAGTACATTTTTCAAGGTTTTTGCAAAATACAGACCAGAGTAATTTCTCTGTATTTTGCGGCCCCAAATAGCAAATTTGCTATTTCTAAGTGCCTCTAGCATTGCATTTAAGGAATCGCAAATTGCGATTCCTTAAATGCAATTGTAATTTAAGAAATCGCAATAAATTGCGATTTCTTAAATTGCGAGTGCCTAACACTTTAATGCATCGCAAAAGGCCTTGGCAGATGGTGGCTATTGCAGGGTCCTGTGTTTGGCACACTGCATCAACATCATTATACAGGACTTTCAGAAAAAAAAAGAGAGAGAAAAAGACAGAGTCAGCAACTTACTGTCGAAGAATCTGCACTCATGTCAGCCATTCTGTTGAAGCCTGGAAGCAGTTGAGGATCATTCAGCGTAATAATAGAATGCCAGTTAAAGCTCTCATCCAGGAGGTGCCAACACGTTGGAACTCGACTTATTACATGTTGCAATGTCTGTTTGAGCAGTACAGACCGATCAATGAATATGTCATACAAAGAGGAGATGCAACTGTGAAAGGCATGATCATTTAGATGGACCAATGGGGCATAGACAAATGCCTGACAGTGATGCTGCTTCCATTCGAGGTTTTCACACGGGAAGTGTAGGAGGACAGTATCATGGGCCAAGCTATCCCATTGTTGCATATGCTGCAGGAACAGATAAAGGAGGTCTCTGAAATTAATGCAGGTGTGGACATAAAAAAGACATGCATGAGTTGGTGGAGAGCTTAATCCTTCACTTGGATGTCAATACAAGGCTGCAAAGACAAATTTTGTCATCCAAACATTACATCCGTGCCAGAATTCTTGATCCACGGTTCAAACAATTATGGTCCACTTTCATTCCTTTTTCAGGCAGGGTTGTTTCAAACTACAAGACTTGGATTGCTGAGTAAGCTAGCGACCTAGAAAACGAACGGCTGGGAATTAGAGGCCCACTCCTGGGCAGGAGTTCTGGGGTGCAGCCTTCAACTTCCATAGAGCCTGAGGGCAGTGCTGTTGGCTCACAGCAGCTAAAACCAAAAACAAGAACACCAGCAACAAAAACAACAACAGGAGCAAGAGAATCAGGCCCAAAATCTGCATTTCATTGGTTTCTAAAGGCAGGGCTTAAGTTCAGTGCAGAGGTGAAGGCAAAAGAGGTTGAGCAAGTTGAAGCACCAGTAACTACTGAGAGGATGGTCCAGGCCTATCTGGATGACCCAACAGAGGTCTATCTGGATCTAAACCTGTTGCTCTCTTGGTATGGGAAGAGGAGCCAATGGACAGTGCTCAGCAGGCTGGCAATAAAGCATCTTGCTTGTCCAGCAGCCATTGTGACTGATGAGCATGTGTTTAGTGCAGCTGGTGCAGTTGTCACAGTGAGAAGGACCAACTTCTCTCCCCAAAATGTGAAGAGATTAACCATGATCAAAATGAATTAGCACTTTATACCACCGAATTACACCATACCTGAAGTATGAAAGGAGGAGGATAAGAGTGATTGGTCAGACTTAGGTCATGGTAGTGTGTTAGCTGACAAAAGCCTGAGTTTGAGGATGAACTCTACTTCCCTGACTACTGAGTAGGCCTGGGCCACCATACAACTCTATTGCTGAACTGCTTTGACAAAAAAAGGATATAGCTATGAGAACATTATAGTATTTTGCTTGTTTGTATCGGACTGACTAATGCAGCCCCACATCTTTAGACACATGTATGGCCGGATTGGAGTTGGACCAGTGTGCAGTGAAGAAACCTCCCCGCCATTCAACTCAAGGACATTGGGGAGACAATGCCTGCCTCCACCCTGTGCCTATCCTTTCTTTCATCCCTAGCAGGACTGCCCCCAGAATATTTGACTTTTTAAGGCTGGCCAGCGTGTGTTGCGTGAAACAAAGGGGATCGGCAACGTATCACTGTGCTTGAATGGGAACAGGTAAGTAATGCACCAATGAGTGATATATGACTGATTGTTTGTGAGTGTTGAGATTATTCATGTGGTGACAGACAGTGAGGGTTGGTGTTTAAATATAATTTGTAACCTTGATTGTGTTTGTGATGATTTACAATGTTGGTGGTTTAAAGGGTGATTTTTTTTTTTTCCTGTAGGTGATTTTCCCCTTCCCCTTTGACACTTAGCAAGATTTGTTTGCCGGGTCCACACTGCTTTGTTTTCTGGTTCACACTCCACAAAGACCCAACCAGTCCGTTTAGCGAACAAACACAAATCTGGTCTACACAAAAATGTACTCAAAGTTTCTTTTGTTGTTCATCAACAGCATTGCACTACAGGTCAATGTCTATCATTTGGGTCCGGAGTCGGAAGGGAGTTGGACATATTCGTTACTCGGAATCAGGAGGATGATGGAAGGACTCAGGGTGTGACTACCTCAACAACTGCCAAAAGAAGGAAGTTATCAACTTCACGGAAACCGCTATGGTGATGACTCTAAGAGGCTTACTGAACTCTGTGGGCTGGTGAGAGGTGCGTTGAATACTTGATTTGGGAAATGCATTGCTGCTGTGTGTGTGTGTGTGCTGGCTAGCTCAAATTTAGAACTATGTGGTTGGGTAGGGGCCTGTTGTTGTAGGTAACTGGAGGCAGACATGTGATGATGTCACATCATCACATTATGCAAGCGCTAGGCTGAATGTTATGATGATGATCATGACAGTTGCTAGTTTAATCAGCCCGAGTCATGCAGCCACTTGTCTTTGATTGTTGGCTGTTGTACTTGCTCTCACTTAAGTGATTGCACATGAGTCATAAAATGAATGATTGCAAAGGACTATGCTCTTGTTCTACCTCTGAGTCCTCTTGGTACACTCCTCATGAAGCTTACCTTCTGTCCTTCTGCTTGACTCTGAAATATTATTTCGGTTTTACAATCCGCCGGCCTTTTCTTCTCCAGGAACAAAAGGCAAAATCACCCTAAAACACATGCTTACCTTACCAGACTGCTGCAGCCAGGCACCCAAGATTGACAGACAAAACAAGAAAAATGCAGATGCACTGCCCAATCTGGCAATACAGTATCATTTAGCTTTTAAAATATTTTTGGGGAACTGTGTGGGTTCACTTCACTCCTCCAAAATGTGTATTTACTATTTTTCAAACCTAAATGACAGAACATATAGATATATAATAATATAACAACTTGGCTCTCTGGGTCTGATGGTCTATTTGCAATGCATTTAAATTAACTGTGTCATACTCATTCCTTCATTTGCTTTAACAACAGATTGATGATGGGTGGCTGCTCATTGCCCAGATGAATATTGTCTTTGTGTAGTGTTTGCCTTTGTCACACCTTTCCACAAATCCCCTTTGCCATCCATTAATCAAATCCCTAACCCTCTTCCCCCTGACTGTGTGATTTATTGAGGTGTAACCTAATTTACACCATTAATTGATCACACACTTGGTGGGGTGGATGTGGTGAAAGCAACACCTACTCACTGCAGGATCTTCAGTTCAATTACCTAAACAATAGCCCACACTGGCCCCATTTACCCACCCACACATTAAAAGTAATGATCTATTAGGTATAGAAGAGCATCATTCATCGGCATCATCATTCAGGCATTGTGTTGCATAAATGCTCAACCTTGTCCACTCCAGACTTTGAGTCCACTTCGCAATTCGAGTATTTTGTAACTTTAGTTCTAATTGAAATACTAGCTCACCATTGCTCTGAAGAATTTATTATTGCTATATTTTCACTATCAGGTATTCTTTGTTGTGTAGAGCTATGATATAATAATATATTCCCACTAACTCAGTGTTTTTATTTCAATTTAATCCTTCCGATTAATTCTACATTTGGAGTTCACCAAGGTGGGAGTGGGACCTCGCTTCTGATTCCTTCACTGTTAGAGCTCTAGCCTGTAATTACTACCACCACCATAAGATGGCACCTTGGGCAACCATGAAGCCCTCCCTTCATCTATTCAGGTAAGAGAACTATAGAGCATTGGCAACTCCTCCCCTTAACTGGTCAATATAGTTGCAGACTGCAGAGACTAGGAGAATAGTAGGACAAGGATACTACATAACGAATTGCTATACACTATAAGCAAATATTAAAAACAGGTTGCGCTAAAATGCAGCAGTGCAAAGCAAAACACTCCAAAAAAGATTTGAGGCATAAATAAATTAAAATAAATATTTATGACCCTTTTGAGCATTATAATAAACTCACCCCTTCCACCCACAACTTGCCCACCCCTCTCCCCAAACAAATCTCCCCCTCCCCCACCTATGTCCAGAATGTCCAGCAAAAAACTAAAGTCCAACCTGTCCCGGTCCCAACTCCCATCATTCCCACCCTCTCCACCCACAACAAGTCGTACCTACCAAAACAAATGTTAAAAATGGGGGCAAAAAGAGGGCCCTAGGCAGGGCGGGCCACAAGCTTTCTGAGGGGCCTATCCAACTCTACCTGCCTGGCTTCAATGCGCGCACTCGTCAGCACGATCCAGCATTGGATGGTGCGGTCTGAATTTGAGGGGGGAGACAGCAGTGATGGAAGGACGGTGGGTGACAGCCAATGGACTGTGGCGCCGGTGTTGTTGCTGAGAGGCTGGAGGCATTAGCGGCTGGCTGAGGCCCTGGGTAGCTGCCTTCTCCTGGGCCACTAGCCACTGGTACTCTGCCCGTATGGCCCCCAGCTTCTGCTGCCACAGCAGGACTGCTACATCCTGCTGAGCTGGATGACCAGCAGGAATAGATATATCAATAAAGAAAACAGACAAATTGGAAACAATGCTCTGTGCAAAACACTTGATTAAAATTATGCAGTGGCACAGTAGCAGTACATTGCGTGCCCCCTAGGGCTATTCTATTTGCTGTGATTAGAGTCACAGCCATTACCCACACATGCCTCACATAGAACTAAATCCAATGGCAAATGCATTAACTGTCCGTGTGAAAGGAATTAAGGCAAAATAAACAGCACAGGATTTCCTATTAAAAACTAAACAGACACTCATCAAACGGCATAATTAAAAGATCTCCGGCAAGGAGCCCCTTCGCGGGTGCCCGTCTGGCATTACTGCGCCGGCCCAACGAGGAACACACCCAGATGATGAAGCATGACACCTCTTGGGGTGTGTGAGGGCACTTACTCCTATTGGAGCATATTCCACTGACTTGATAGATTATTAGCATTTTTCTTTGTTGCAGGAACTGCACACCCTTGCATCTAAATCAATCGAGATAACTTCCATGGTGAGAGGTGCGCTATTTTTCTCAAAAAGTAAATTCGTGTTTGAAAATTAAAAAAGAATTGATTGACAGCTCCGTCATGTTGATGGAGTAGGCCGTCAAACGTAAAAGGGCATTGACAGGAACCTCCCAGTGACTCCTGTAAATGTTTTTGAATTAATCACCAGCTTGTCAGTCATTTAAAAATTTGGCAGGTGGACTAGTCTCTGTTTGGCAGATGTTAAGTTCTCCACCAGGGCGACAGAGTCTTCTTTGTCAGCCAAAATTAAAATATAGCCCTTACTAAGAACTACTGGTTTTGTTCTGCATTCTAAACACCCGAAGGTGCCCAGCTCGGAGTTACTTGCATTGATTCTGTTCTCTTTCCCTTAATGCCATGCACAACTTGAATTTGGGTACATGGCTAACATTACTCATTTATTTACATTTTGTGTTCTGTTGAGAACCACAAATTGACAACCAACCAGCTTTCCCACATGTCTCCACTTAAAGGCTGAACCCAATTTTTGGGAGTGGCCCTAGTGCCCAGAATTGTAAAATGCTAAAAACACAACATAGACACATCACATTTTTGCAGTGCAAACACACTTTATTTTGCAATGTTGGTAGCTATGGTTTTTGGGCCCTAGCTCAATCGCACCTAGGCAAACCTGCACATTTTGGAAAACTAGACTATCAGGCGATTCCACGGGTGAGTGACTTGCGTGGCTTTCACCATGTATTTTTACCCAGAAGCCCTTGCAAATGTCAAACTTTGGTATGAAGCACATACTTTCCTCACATTTATGTGATGGAAAGATCTGGAATTTATGGTGAGCCACAGGGTTCCTACCATCCTTAGATCCCACATGTCTCCCTATAAGAACGGTACCCCACTTGTGTAGGTGGGCCAAGAGACAATGACACAAAAGTCCCTAAATCGCTACGTTGAGATATGAGCAATTGGAGTAGCTGCTGTATTTGGGTCTGTGCTTCGACGCCCACCCATGCAAACCTATAAACCACAGATTTCTCTCTAAACCTCCAACTCTGCCCGAAATCACACATTTTTCTTCCATTTATGTGATGAAAACTTCCAGAATATTCAGAAATGCCCAAAATTCCTACCACCCTGCATTACACCACTTGTGCCGATAAAAGCGCTGCCCCACTTGTGTGGCTGGGATTAGTGGACGCTATAGGAACGGCTCAAGCCAAGGTCAATAGGAGACCTCGCAAAGGGACACTTCCATTGACCATGGTTTGATTTGTTTCTTCTAGGCCAGCTTGCAAGGACTTTGCAGGTTCTCTAGGTGTTGAATGATCAGGAGAGTGTTGGTATTTTGCTAAATGGTATTGGTTGGCTTCCTATGTGATGTTTCAAAGATAACCTCATTGCACCAGTGGGGGGTGAACTCCTTGGTTTAACAAAAAAATCTATCATTTTTTTTATTTACATTTGTATGTAGTGCAGTAGACTGAAGGGTATCAGTGCGCTTTAAAACTAACTTACACATTAAAAGAAACTCTCTTATAAAGAGCTGAAGTTACATATTAACACGAGCTTAAACTAGGTAGGGTGAGGGACAATTAATACAGTTTGAGAATAGCAGTGATAGAGGGTGAACATTCATTGGATAAATATAGAGGGACTGCTCCCTCTTTCAGCCCTGTTTAAAAACCAATGAATACCCTGACAGAGCACCATAGAGAGGAAAAGGGCCCTCCTCAAAAGAGATATACTACATTCCACTGATGTATGGGCGCACACCAGAGTTAGGTGGCTATACTTTTCTGCAAAGAACCCTGTAAATTCAGCACCTGAAAAACTCTAATAACACGGACCTATACAGAATCAATTTAATTTCTAAACACACTGGGCCCTTGGTGTTTGATGCCAGTAGGATACTTCAAGAGCCGAACGCTCCCCGCTGACAAATGCAGTGCTCCTTATATAGACCATGGTTTCCAATCCCGTCAAATCTAAACTTTTCATTCAAACTCAGCCTTCTATCTTTCCTGGGTGAGGAAATTTGTTAATGATATCATCAGCAAAATTGCAGTGGTTAGGCACTACTTTCAAGGGCCAGGAAGGATTCACCACTCTACTTAGGGTAAGTCAGATCACACTAAAAGATAACCTGTGGTCACCCTCTGTTAGCTTGGCACATAGCAGTCAGGATGATATAAAGTGGGAATGTATAAAGTATTTGCACAACACACTCACACAGTAACACAATGAATACACCACAATAAGACTCCACACATGTTTATAAAAATAGAATATTATATTATAAACTAAACAAGGCCCAAATGACAAAAATCCGATGTATAGAAGTTCGGATGTTAAACTTTAAAAGAATAAATGCAGTAAAGCACTTAGAAGCAAGTAACACTAAAAGGTTACTTAATATCATGTTGGACCAGGACAAAGTCAAAGTTCGTGCTGACCTCGTGGAAGTGCAGGCTGGCTTCAAAACCCATGCAGGGCCCAGTGAACAAAGCACCTTTCCTGGTCACAAACAGTGAGGTGCGTCGATCTTCTCCACTCAGTGGGGATGATGCGCCAGTTCCAAAGACAGGTGCCGGAGTCGAGAGGCATCAAGCGATATGCCGGATTCAACCACGTAGTCAAGGGAATGCGTCGATCTCACCAAGCAGCAGCGGCGGCAATATGCTGTCTGATGCATCAATCTCTGGAGGCAAAGCGCAGGTTCTGATGCAATGCGCTGATTTTACTCCCGCAACCGGGTCGATACGCCAGTTCTGCTAAGAGCACACAAGAGATGCGTCAAAATCCGTGTTGCAAGTTTCTGGGTCTACTTCCAGTGAACCAGGCACAGGAGCTGGGGTAGAGACTTTGATATCTCTGAGTTTCAGGCAACAGGAGGCAAGCCAACAAGCCCTTGGAGATCACTTGGAGTGAAGGCAGAGTCCAGCTCTCCTTCAGCAAAGTCCGAGAGCAACAGGCAGCAGGGCAACAAACAGAAAAGCAGGCCATCCAGATCATCAGTCCAGTTGAGTCATTTAAGAGGCACAGCAATTCTTCTGGCAGAGCTTCAGTTAGTGTCTGATTTTAGGGGGTCAGAGACCCGGAACTGATACCCAAAAGTGCCTTTGATGTGGGGGGTGACTTCAAAGCAACCCTCTGAAGTGCACAAGGATCCCTTTCAACCCAGTCCTGTCTGCCAGGGGAGTAATCAGTCCTTTGTGTGGGGACAGGACACAGCCTATTCAAGTGAAGTGTTAGCCCCTCCCTTCCATCCTGCCCAGGTAAGGCCATCAGAAGGCATATTTATGTAGATGGGTACTCAGACACACCTATCCTTCCTGTGTTGTGGCTTTCTAGAGGGAATCACAAATTCAAGCTGTCACCTACCGCAGACTTGTATTGGAGACAGGCTGTCAGGCACACAGAGCAGTAAGTACTTTCTAAAAGTGGCATTTCTAAAACAGTCATGTTAAATCCAACTTCAGCAGTAAGAAGGATTCATCATTACCATTCCAAACATATGAAACATGAAAAAGCTACTCCTCTATGATCAAGAATTGTAGCTTAAAAGTGTAATAAGGAGCTCCTAACACAAGCCTATGAGAGGGATAGGCCTCACAGTAGTGAAACATTAAATAAGATGTTTGTCACTACCAGGACATACAAAACAGAAAGGTACATGCCCAAATGTTTACTTACATAGCACCCTGTCCTTAGGGTTACTTAGGGCCTACCTTAGTGGTGACCGATATGTATTAAAAGGGGAGTTCAAGGCCTGCAAAGTAGATTTAATGCCAAATTTGATGTGGCAGTAAACTGCACACACAGGCTCTGCAGTGGAAGGCCTGAGTCAGGTTTTAAAGGCTACTTGTGTGGCTGGCACAATCAGTGTTGCGGGCCCACTAGTAGCATTTGAATTAAAGGCTCTGGGTATATGGTATACCACTTTACAAGGGACTTACCATTACAACAAATATGCCAATCAGCTATACACCAATGTCATCATGTTTAGGGGAGAAGCACATACACTTCGGAAGTGGTTAGCAATGGTAAAGTGCTCAGAGTCCTGAGGCCAACAAAAAGAACCAACAAAAACAGGAGGTAAAAGGCAAAAAGTCTGGGGGAAGAGCACGCTGAGTATGCCCAGGCTAACACATACTTAGTGATATACAAAACAATTTAATACTACTACTTCGTACACACATAATGCATAGTGCACACTCTCCATAAGGGACTCCGATGAGCCTCTGAAAGAGCGAAAGCACACTCTCTTAAGAGGTAAAGCACGGCACAAACCTTCTCGCAGCATGACATGTATCATGAGTCATGATGAAGATTTTTTTTCCGACAGCACACACAGTACACTTCTCGGAAGCACCGCACTCACATTCCTGCTCCCCGCTCACCAGATGCTCGGAGTCGCTGAGGCAGACACTGCCCAGGAGTTCAGGAAGCACGGACTCCATTCTCTGCTTCCTCTGGTCCCCCCATCCCAGTAGGCCCACACCTCGGCTGCATGCTGACAGTGTTCTTGCAGTTCCAACGGATCCAGCCGGACAGCTCAGTGAGCAGTGCTGCTTGCCCCTCCTAACCTGGCTCCAACCACAAGCAGAGGAGCTGCAGCTGCCTGGCCTCCTCCATCCGACGGCGGACATGCTCCAGTGAGTCCATGATAGTCTTAAAGCCCATTGCCGAGGGCTATACTGGTTGTTAAAGGCCCTGAACCCGAGTTATATGCCCGAGCCACAGAAGGGGGCCTATAACGAGGGAGAGGACCTCTAACAACTGATATTGCACGAGGCAGAAGGGCAATGAGGCTATTAAAATATTTCACCCTCAAAGGGTAGAATGTTCTAAACTAAAAAGGGAGAAACATGAAGACAAACATTGGAATGTTGGAGCTCCGTGCTTCTACCGGCAATTATAAGCCCGGAGCCCTCCATTTTCTTCAATGGAGCTTCCAACATTCCAGTCTAATATATTCCTCAGAAGAGATTTAAGTTTGTCCCTCGGAGAGTAACATATTCTCATATTTTAGATGTGTTTCCCATACTCTGGGAGTTATTGTGAAGTACCCCGTGGCATAGTGCCAGGGCCCGGGCGTTACTGAACCAGCAGCTCAAGGAAGCAAATATGATATGAATACATATGATGTGACCATTTCAACACATCTGTATACTGCTATTTTTAAAACTAATCACTTCCTTTATATGTTGGATGAAATGTACATGCGCACAAAGGTGATGTTTTTCATGAAATAAAATAACACATTCCAAATTATCAAGCCCATTGAAATAAGGTTTTTCAGGGCTTTTCTGTTCTATGAAAAATGTATATATCATTCTAGTGACTTAAAAACGAGTCTTCAGAAAATTCTGAGCCCCACATCATGCCTCAGCTGAGTTAACACTTTTTATTTCCATTTATACCTATGATAGTGTGTAAGTAAATTAATCTCTATTAATGCGGGCATTGAGCCCGGAGCCTCGCGCTCCCACGTTAGTAAACAAGCACGCAGTCTCTGCCAAGACATGTGTGTACTGCGTTCAACAGAAGAGGAAGGGAAGCTTGCTGGCACTCAAGTCCGTAGCCACATCTCTCTTCTTTTCTCTGCTTCTAATGTCACCCCCCACCCAGAGGGACAATACTGCAGTCTCCCACATCCTTACAGCAGAATAATACCCGAGCAACTAAGCCTGGCCGGGACCGCTCCCAGACTGAAGCTACTAGGCACAGAGCCAGGGAGAGGCCAGGCCCTACAGTCACTTGCCACCAAGCCCAAGGTCGATACAATGAGTACCATTGAGTTGGGTAAAAATAAACAGCCGTTATTCAGCGCAAACATACCCTTCTGGGTGAACCTGCACTTTACAAATACACATGTTCTGTTATGATATGTTAGGCAATGCTATGCTATGCTATGCTGTGTTATGTTATGTTATGCTATGATATCCTATGCTATGTTATGTTATGCTATTTTATCTTATGTTATGCTCTGTTATGTTATGCTATGTTATGTTATGCTATGCTATGTTATGTTATGTTATGCTGTGCTATGCTATGTTATGCTATGCTATGTTATGCTGTACTATGCTATGCTGTTATGTTATGCTATGCTGTGTTATGTTATGCTATGCTATGTTATGCTGTGCTATGCTATGTTATGCTATGCTATGTTATGTTATGCTATGTTATGTTGTGCTGTGCTATGCTATGTTATGTTATGCTATGTTATGTTGTGCTGTGCTATGCTATGTTATGTTATGCTATGTTATGTTATGCTATGCCCTGTTATGTTATGCTATGTTATGTTATGTTATGATATGTTATGCTATGTTATGGTATGTTATGCTATGTTATGCTATATTATGTTATGTTATGCTATGCTATCCTATGCTATGCTTATGTAATATTATGTTGTGCTATGCTCTTTTTTGTTATGTTATGCTATGCTATGCTATGTTATGTTATGTTTTGGTATGCTATGTTATGTTATGCTATGATATGTTAGGCTATGCTATGTTATGTTATGTGATGATATGTTATGCTACGTTATGTTATGTTATGCTATGTTGTGTTATGCTATGATATGTTATGTTGTATGTTATTCTATGCCATGTTAGGTTATGCTATGCTATGTTGTGTTATGCTATGATATGTTATGTTGTATGTTATTCTATGCCATGTTAGGTTATGCTATGCTATGTTGTGTTATGTTATCTTATTCTATGCTATGTTATGTTATGTTGTTTGGAGTAGGGTAGAATGAAGGAGCAGGGGAGGAGGCAATGAAAGAGCATACAAGTGAAGAAGATGAAGTAGGGGAGAGCAGAAGGAAACACATTCACCGGTACACTAGGAAGGAGTGCTGGAAATAAAATAAAGAGTCTCCTTAGCATAGCAGTGGAAGGACAAACAAGAGAAGACCAGGAACAGCCATTGAATCAAGAGTAAAAATAAAGATAGACAACAAAACCATCCAAAGTCCAGCCAGGGGCTGATTCAAAGCCCATTCTTAAGACTATGTTATGTATTGGAAATATTAGGTCTGCCTTCAGAGAGCTAAAGCTGTCCGTGACCAAGACTGGCAAACCAGAGTTCACATCAGTGGAAGGGAGAATCAGGGCCGGACTGGCCGTGGTGGGCGTTTGCCTGGGAGGCTGGAAGGGTGGGGGCCGATTTTGGAGCAATGGGGGCCTCTTTTGTTACTGGGGGCTGGTTTTGCAGCGATGCTGCAATATCGGTCCCCAGTAACAAAAGCAGCAGTGCTGGGGCCGGTTTTGTTAAGCAGCAGTGCTGGGGCCAGTTTTGTTAAGCAGCAGTGCTGGGGCCGGTTTTGTTTTGTTAAGCAGCAGTGCTGGGGCCGGTTTTGTTAAGCAGCAGTGCTGGGGCTGGTTTTGTTAAGCAGCAGCGCTGGGGGCGGTTTTGTTAAGCAGCAGTGCTGGGGCTGGTTTTGTTAAGCAGCAGCGCTGGGGGCGGTTTTGTTAAGCAGCAGTGCTGGGGCTGGTTTTGTTAAGCAGCAGTGCTGGGGGCGGTTTTGTTAAGCAGCAGTGCTGGGGCCGGTTTTGTTAAGCAGCAGTGCTTCACGCTTGCCCCTCCCTCCCTCCCCATCCACGGTGTCGGGGCCGGTTCGACAAAATTGCCAGGGCTGCTTTGGGTTCCCAGCGGCCCTGGGGACGGGTCTGCCACCCAAGGGTGCTTTTAGCAAAAACTGCAAAATGGTGCAAAATGGGACATGGCTCTAATTAACAAAATGTGGCATATTTAAGGGCAGCAGCTCAGCTTCTGAAACCCAGTGATTCACGATAGCAGTTAGTATGAAAATCCCTGCTACAGCAGTGATCTTCTAAGCATTGTTAAATGTCTTTATTGGTGCTTGAAACCTCCAGCTCTCTGTTAGTAAAACTGCAAATACAACATCATTATTTCTGCTTTTCCTGAACATTCTCTTTTATTCACAATTTGCCTGTTTTCTGCTCTAGTTACAAAGGTATGTAACAGTAGGTCAAAGAAGCACTACTTGGGCCGTGTTATGAATATGATGCACTTTTCCGGTTCACGCCATGGTGCACCTTTGAAAAGGTGCGCCGGGAGCAAACAGGAAGCGTGCGCAGTATTACATAGAATGCACTGCTCCCAGGGCAGCTGAGCACTTGTGCTGCGCAGCGCAATCAAGTGAAACACAGAGCTGATTCGAAGCACCAGTTCCGTGTCTCACTGTGCAGGCAGCAACCCGACCGATCCCCTTGCAGGCGGGGGCAGTGAGTGACTGCACCCACCGGCAGGGGATGTCTGGAGCGTTCATGGGAGGCACTCTTAAGGTACATCACCTTTTTGTGGCGCACTTTCAGTGCGCCTCCTATGGGCATGTTTGCCTCTGCACCTGCATCCATAATGCGGCACGGGCGCAGAGGAAAAGTGATTCCCTCATTTGCATGGGGCTACGCCCCCACGCGAATGTCCTCTTATGATTGCGCTGGCACAACATGTGAGCCAGCGTTATCAGAATTACAGATGGGGACGCACAAGTGTCTGCACACCCTTCTGTAAAACTACTGTGCCCCGCGGGTGGGCAAAGCAAGTGCATATACAAATTGCGCCACCAAGCGTAATGTATAATACGGCACCGGGAGCATTACTTTACATGCTCCAAAAGACCTTCGTGAATAAGCCTCACAATCCTGCTGCATTATAATCCTGCGGTGTAAGTCCCAAGTTTATTACCACAATTCCATGACGTCATCGATCCCATCAGAGGCTTCACAGACAGGTTTCCTGCTCAACTCCACCTCATTTATAACAATCGCTGTTTGCACATCAAATATATTACTACGACAAACAGCATTAGCATTGAGAACCCTGCCCAAACATCTACAATCACTGTTAGTTTCTAAATAAAATCTATTGCAGATGTTCTGTTTGTGGTTACATATACAGGCTGTGAAGCACTGTACCCATGACAAGGCTCTAGAGTGCCATGCCCATGGGTAACACAGCATTCCGTTGTTTGTGCCTGGTTGACTAAGTGTGGGTTTGTCGCGTGGCCTATGTGGAAGTGTTTCAGAGTAATGTGTGATGACCATATTGTCATACACTAGAGAACTGGTCTGGGCCAGTGCAGACTGAGGAACCTTCCATTCCTCTGCTACAAAAGCATTGTCTCAAACTGTCCCCTGTCGACAGTAACCACACAATCATGGCAGTTTGTGCCCTGTGGAAAACAACAGCACAATCATCTCTGCAGGTCTGTGGAAAACACACTTACATCACATTGTGCACAATGGAGAACAACATAATCATTCCAGAGTGCACACTGGAGAAATCAAAGCAATCATCTCATAGTCTTGATGTGAAGATATAGGGGCATATTTACAAGCCCCTTGCGCCACCCGTACGTCACTTTTCCTATGTTAAAAATGACGCAAAAGTGGCGCAAGGGGTTTGTAAATAAGCCCCATAGTGTCCACAAGGGAAAACGTCGACACAGTCATCAACAACAATCTAATCTGAGTGTGCACCATGGAAAACACAACACAAGCATCTTGGAATAGAATGTGCACTGTGGAAAACAACTATAAAGTAATTTGAAATTACTTATTTTGTACATCTCATAGTGGGATGTATGGCAGAACTACATATGCATTTACCACTCATACCTTCACAACACAGTCTCTACCCCGACTGCGACCCTACTTCGTGTTCCTTTACCACGCAAGTAGTTACAACGACTTGCCTTAGGGGGGCTGCTGGACTTTGGAATAGTTTAACTTAATATTCCCACTTCAGTCCAAGCAAGAGTAGGGAAGCTGTGGGATTTAAAATCCAACCCCAGTCCAACAACGCCCCCCTAAAGC
This sequence comes from Calotriton arnoldi, assembly GCA_963921515.1. NCBI lineage: Eukaryota > Metazoa > Chordata > Amphibia > Caudata > Salamandridae > Calotriton > Calotriton arnoldi. The sequence continues at coordinate 1,284,881 of CAWUFW010001800.1, forward strand.
AAGTCATTGTAATGACTTGCATGGTAACAGAGAGCGTGGTAATGTCAGAGTAGTGACTGTGTTGTAAAGGCAGATCATGGCAATGACTGTGTGGTAAAGGATGTTTCCCCTCATAGGGGTCGATTCCGATTCGGGCCGGAAAAAGCACCGACCGACTCGGATCCGGAAAAAATACCGACCGACACGTACCAGTGGCGCCCGACACGCCAAGTACGATGCAAGCCGCGATAAATCCGACCGACACGTCAGGAAACCAAGCCGACCGACCGAGCCGCTCGGAAAATAGCAATCCGGCCGGAAAAACACGCGAATCCAACCGACCGACACGCACCCGGAACAAATCCGACCGAATCGTACCCGCCAACTCCAACCTGCAAAGTACGATGCAAGGCGCGAAAAACACGACCGAGTCGGACGGAGGACAAGCCGTACGACCGACACGCATACAAAACCGAGCCGAAGCAACACAATACACCGCGACCGACGCGTACGCAGCATACAAAACTGCACAAACACAGCGTGAACGAAACGGAAAACACCGTACGAGACCAATGCAGGGTCCGACTCGGTCACAAGAACGTTTCCAACATACACAAACAGCACAAAGGAAAAATCAACCAAAAAAAGGCCAAACAAGCAATTACCAAGCCAATAAATACTGGGGGGTGGGGACAGAGAACAAAGACACACCAACAACTCCACCTATATAAAGGACACAAATCACTACCATGAGCCTTTGCAAATGCCATTCCACTGCCAGCACCCAAGAGAAAGCAACCACACACCCACAGCTCATCCCTCACACAAGCCACACACCAGCAGCACACCAACAAATACCTACCTCACATACACCCAGCACAACACACACCCACACACCCTCACCTGCACACCAACACACACATCACCCACTATCACCACCCATCACCATGCCCCCCAAGAAGAATCCCAAGTTCCTAGATAGTGAATTGGAAGTCATGGTAGACGAGATCCTCAGGGTGGAGCCACAGCTGTTTGGCACTCTGGTCCAACAGACCCCCATGTCGCAGAAAACCAAGATGTGGGAGAGGATCATCAACAGGGTGAACGCCCAATCACCATGTCGGCGCACAAAGACCGACATCCAGAACAGGTGGTATGACGTGCGCAGGAGGGTCCGGGAGCTGCTCAAGAAAGACTACCACCTGAGCCAATACACCGGCAGTGGCCCTCCTGCCAAGCCAGTATACCTCAGGCCCTGGGAGGAGAAGGTGCGGGCCATCCTTCCGCCAGTGAGCGTATATGGACTAGAGGACATCCCAGAGCCTGGTGAGTACACAACAAATGTACACAATAAACTGCCACAAAACACACACATCACTGTCAAGGGGAGAGTCAAACCATGCACTCATAGCAATTACACAGCAACTAGAACAGAATCATCCCAAAATGTGTATGTCAGTCAGATAAACACAACACATGCCATCAAAAAAGTCACATCCAACTGTGCCAACACATGTACAAACACAACCACAACTACAGCTAGGCAGTGGCACAAATAGAACTAACACACACATCCACACATGTAGCCACCACAACAACACCAACACACAGTGAAGACCACTCAAAGGAAGGAATTCTGTGTATGCTGGCCAAGTCAGTGTAGCCAATAGCATCATGGGAGTCGCAGTCACACATATTGCCCCCCCACAACTGTCCCATCAACACCACCCTGAACCATGCTCACATCACAGGGAGTGGAGAAGGACTCACAAGATGGCTGACACTGGCTACTGCTGTGGGGAGCACAAGGCCCTGCTGCCAACTGTGCACCAACAAACAGCAGGACACCACTGACTGACATCCTGAGAGACAACTTACACTCCCTGCAATGCAAGCACGTTCCATGGTGGGATATCTGGCTGGCTGGCTGGGTGGGAAGGGGGACTTGCAGCACTGACCATAGTCACCAGCACCTCCCCTCACACCCCCCCCCAACACAAACTCCACAGTACCCACCTGGTAGAATGCAATGCCCTCCATCCTAACACAAGATCCCACAAAGCACCACCACCCTGGGTTATGTTGTGTGAAGCACAGGGACACTCTTGGGACTCTTAGCCAAACAACTGCCAGGACAACACTCCCAGCCATCCTGTCAGCACAGCCAGCCCACCCCACAGGGAAGCAGAGTCAAAGGAAGGAAGCATGGGCATGCTGGGAAGGGGGTGGAGGCAATAGCATGATGGGAGTGGTAGTCACAGACATTGCTCAGCCTCACAACTGTCCCATCAACACCACCCTGAACCATGCTCACATCACAGGGAGTGGAGAAGGACTCACAAGATGGCTGACACTGGCTACTGCTGTGGGGAGCACAAGGCCCTGCTGCCAACTGTGCACCAACAAACAGCAGGACACCTCTGACTGACATCCTGAGAGACAACTTACACTCCCTGCAATGCAAGCACGTTCCATGGTGGGATAACTGACTGGGTGGGTGGGTGGGTGGGAAGGAGGTCTGGCTGTCAACCAAACACAATCAATGCAGACCATGTTCACACCCCAGAGAATACATAGAAATGCCCAAATAATGCAGGACAATGTGCCACACCAATATCAACCCCTGACTGTGACGACTTAGGACAATACAATGTACAGGCCCGCACCCCGAGGCACAGTCACAACTGTCAGGTGTGTCAACCACTGATGCCTGCAGAAACATGACATACATTGTTTGTGTCTCCCAAAAACAGGTGATGATAGGGACACAGCAGCAGACGCTGAGGAGTCCCAGTCCCAGGCTCAAGAGGATGCCGAGCTCACTGGCGTCGTACAGCCTCTGTCCTCCTCGGACGATGAAGAACAACCTGGCACATCCGGTGCAAGTCAACATGCTGCACCAGCAGGACCACCAGCTGCAGCACCAGCAGGTCCACCAGCTGCACCCCCTGCACCCACCCCTCCAACGACTGTCACCACGAATACCATCCCTGCCGACATGGACAGAATAAGGAACAACACCAGCGCAGTGACCCTGGACCAACCTGGGGCCATGGACACCACCACCACCACCAACCCCCAAGGTGGACCAGGGTTATCTGTGCGTGCAACTGCACACACTGCACATGTCAGCAGGGGTGGTGGGAGGGGTGGGAGACAGAGGTCGCTGCTTGCAGACGTTGCTGGTGTGCATGAAGACCCACAACTGGTACGCATAGCTGATGCGTACCAGTCCAGCACCGGAGAGCTCAGCCAGGTAGTGGGGCTCCTCAGAGACATCAAACAGCAGCAGGCTGCCCATCATGCCCGCTTGGACTCCCACATGTCCCATGTGGAGTCACACATGTCACGTGTGGACTCCCACATGTCACGTGTGGACTCCCACATGACCCGCGTGGAGTCCAAGTGGGATGTACTACATGAGATGACGGCGGTGCACAGGGACATTTTACAATGCCTCCGCCAGATGAACAGCAACCAGTCCACACCTCCCTGTGTGCCAACAACATCTGGTACCGAACAAACTGCAACTGCCACAGGGAGGGAGGAGGACTCTGGCGGAGAGTCCCCTGCACCGCAGCAGCCTGCACTTGAGGGCCCCCCCAAGAAGAGGGGTCGTCCGAGGAGGGGAAAGTGAGAGGCTGATGGCCAAGCGCAACTCCCAGGAAGCCTGAACCTGTTCTGGATTTTCGCCTTTGTGCACAGACTGTTCACCCTGTTGATGGCAACACTACTCCCACACATTGCATGGGGAGTACAAGTTGGAACAATGTGTCAGACAACTGTGGCCCCGATACTGGGGATCCTGTCTACCTGGACTTTCTATTCATCTAGGAACTTGGGATTGCAAGATTCATGTACAGCACAATCCATCCTATGCACTATTATCACAGATGTATCACAATAAACACAATAATACACCATACTTGCCTCTGTCGTGATTCCAACGTGGGTGCTGTTATGGGGATGATGAACAACAAAATTACACTGTGTATGCGAACTGCAACAGCAAGGACAACACAGGCATGTGAGTACAGGCAACGTGACACATATGAGGGAGACACACCACCAGGGCTACACAACACATACACACCTAGGCCATCTGACTCATTGCCTACACTGATGTTGCCAGGGAAGACGGTGCAATGCACAGACACCACACCCATTCCCAGTTGTAGTCAAGTAGCCCACAGGTGCAGTAAGCAAATGGCAGTCAAATGTGTGACCACAGACAACGCACATCACTAAGTGAAGCACAGGTTTATTACACAGTAGCAACATGCCGTAACCACTACAGATGCAAGGTAACCCCACCTGGTAGCGGGCACACAGTCAACAACTGTAGACAGAAGGAAGTCCATGGGTGTGGCGCACATCACCTGTAGGGACACAACAGCTACCAGCCTGGATGTGCAATCACGTTGTCGGTGGACACAGTTGACCAAACGAATCTGAAAGTACCCTGTGAAGGACAGAAATGACACACAGTCAAAAGCAATGGAGTACAGGACAGAACAGCAAAACTCATGCACAATACATGTTACAAGATACCCACCCAGAACCAAGTTAGCATGTGAACACTGTTGGGGAGTACAGCCCACCTGTAAGCACACATCGCAACACACATCCAGTCAAGTAGCCCATGGACACACTCCAACAGCACCAGAGCACCACCCACACATCATGCCAACTCACATCATTGACATGACACCTCAGGATACTCACATTCAGCTAAAGAAGTTGGTGATGAGCTGTGTGCGGACATCACCATCACCATCATCATCATCATCGTCACTGGCATCGTGTTCCAGGCCAGGATCCTCCACAGGTGGCGGATGTTGGTCATCGTCATCCTGGATGAGAGGCAACTCCTTCCGCACTGCCAGGTTGTGGAGCATGCAGCAGACGATGATAATCTTGCACACTTTCGCAGGGGCATATGGGAGGGACCCTCCGGTCTTGTCCAGGCAGCGGAAGCGGCTCTTCAGGAGACCAAAGGTCCGCTCAATCACTCTCCTGGTCCGACCATGTGCCTCATTGTAGCGCATCTGGGCAGGTGTCACAGGGTTCCTGAGGGGTGTCAGCAACCACGGCATGTTGGGGTATCCCGAGTCACCTACGGACAGACAAGTGCACATCAGCTGACTTGGAAAAGTGGGCGGAATACTACAGATCAGATCACACACAATGGCACAAAGTCAGTACACACCGACAAGCCAGGCACGCTGGTTCTGCATCTGTGCCATCAACCTGGGGATGCGACTACTCCTCATCACAAAGGCATCGTGTGCTGAACCAGGGAAACGGGCACACACGTGTGTGATGGTCATGTCTGCAAGACACACCACCAGTGCATTGACCGAGTGGTAGTGCTTGCGGTTCCTGTAGGCCTGCTCCTGGGCCTGTGGTGGTACCAAAGCCACATGTGTCCCATCAATGGAGCCAATGACATGCGGCATCCTCCCCAGGGCATAAAAGTCACTCTTCACGTCAGTGAGTCGTCGCAGTCTAGGGAAATAGATGTACCGGTTCAGGAAGAGCAACATTGCCGCCAAGAAATCGCGGAGCACACGGCTGAACATGGTCTGTGACATCCCACCAGCAGACGCCACAGTATGTTGGAAGGTACCGGTGGCAAAGAAGTGTAGGGCTGCCATCACCTTCACCTTGGGGGTCAGCGCTGTAGGATACGGCCGGCCAGGCTGCAAATGTGGGGACAACTGCACTGCCAAATCCTCAATCAGCTGCCTGGTGAAGCGGTACCGTCGGATGCTGTCCCGTTCCACCATCGTTGCCAGGTCTGGGAATGGCCGATGGACAGCAGGAGCCCTGCAGTGCAGAGGAGAAGTAAGCAAGATCGTCAGTCACCCCACATATGCGGCATTGAACACACTCAAGATCCCAACATACATCATCATGAGGCACAACTACATGAAGTGTGCAGTACCGGAACGACATGTATGGTACATACATGGCCAACATCTGTCAACACGGTCCTACAGGTGGCATCAATTTGTCCCAGGTTGGCCCATTGGATATCATGATGCTGTGTCACAGTCACCCCCCAGTGACATGTGAGGACAGATGTGCCCCAGGCACCACAGCTCAACGACAGGCACATTCCCAGGGACCCTGTAATGCCACATGGACACTGGCATCACCTGGAGTATCATGTGTACACCACAACAAAACAAACATGACCCCCACAGGTAGTGGCCACACTTGCCATGGCAGGAGAGCCATGGACGTCTGTGACACACACGCACAACATCAGAGTCCATGCACACACAACGTGGATGTGGAGACTGTCTCCCATTGTGCACATGAAATCAGAGACATTGTAAACACTACATGCACAAAGACTGTGGAGGGCCATCACTATTGTGCCACTGGGACACCCTGGCTCAAACATACCGTCCCACATGGGACTCACGGGGTATGTGACATGACATACACAAACACCACTGTGAAATGTGACCATGGCACATGCACAGATATGAACAGTTGCACATCACAGTGGTCACGTACACGTAACACCCAGGATCCTGTCCCCATTAACACGTGCACAGCCTGGGGGTGGCTGCCCACAGGTGACACCCACAGGACAAAATGTACACCAACATACACACAATAGGAAATGCAGCCTTACATGCCTTATGATAAGGTTTGGACAGGCTGTCGTGATGTAGGTGTGCCCCTCACTCCCTGGGAGCTATCTGTGGCTGGCATATGTCCATCTGAGACAGGCATGCTGACATATGCCAGTCACATGTACAGTGATGCGTTGAACAGCAATGGACCGATCGGTGCCTCCGGCCGGCCCATTGCTTTCAATGTGTGCGGGTACGCGTTGTACCCCTGTGCGCGTTGTACTGCAATGGACCGATCGGTGCCTCCGGCCGGCCCATTGCATTCAATGTGTGCGGGTGCGCGTTGTACCCCTGTGCGCGTTGTACTGCAATGGACCGATCGGTGCCTCCGGCCGGCCCATTGCATTCAATGTGTGCGGGTACGCGTTGTACCCCTGTGCGCGTTGAACAGCAATGGACCGATCGGTGCCTCCGGCCGGCCCATTGCATTCAATGTGTGCGGGTACGCGTTGTACCCCTGTGCGCGTTGTACTGCAATGGACCGATCGGTGCCTCCGGCCGGCCCATTGCATTCAATGTGTGCGGGTGCGCGTTGTACCCCTGTGCGCGTTGTACTGCAATGGACCGATCGGTGCCTCCGGCCGGCCCATTGCATTCAATGTGTGCGGGTACGCGTTGTACCCCTGTGCGCGTTGTACTGCAATGGACCGATCGGTGCCTCCGGCCGGCCCATTGCATTCAATGTGTGCGGGTACGCGTTGTACCCCTGTGCGCGTTGTACTGCAATGGACCGATCGGTGCCTCCGGCCGGCCCATTGCTTTCAATGTGTGCGGGTACGCGTTGTACCCCTGTGCGCGTTGTACTGCAATGGACCGATCGGTGCCTCCGGCCGGCCCATTGCTTTCAATGTGTGCGGGTACGCGTTGTACCCCTGTGCGCGTTGTACCTCAATGGACCGATCGGTGCGCACCCATTGACAATGGGCTTGCCTGGCAACGGACGCGTTTTCGAATATTCGAGCGAGTCGGTTGCTGGAAAATCAGTTGGTCACCCACAACAATGTTGCAAAATCATGTATGTCATGAAGTTGAAATTTTGAAGGATGCTGTGGGCGTGTTTTGGTGCTGCTATTCCATGGATTGGCCAGATTCAGAAGATGCAAACGACTTGGACCTATCACTTTGGACACAAGGGACAGTATCTGCCTCTCCAGCACATATATATTGCTGCATGTTCCCCTGAGAGCCCACTTGCCTGCACTACATGCTCCAGGACGACATCTGCCACTGCACTGCTGCTGTCTCTGCCCCTCTGGACCCTGCAATGGCACGTACTGTGGAGAGAGCCCCAGCCTTCAGCCTTGAAGAGAACCAGGCCCTGCTGGACAGCCTACTTCCACAGTACAGCAAGCTGTATGGGACACCAGGGGAGCAGGTGAGTGTTCTGTGCACTGCCTTTCTGAATGTGCATTTTGTCTGACTAGCAAGGCTGAGAGTCAGCACACCACTGGCTAGCAGGCTCACTGAGTAGTTGTCACCCCCCATAGTGTGTAGTGACTTGCACTGGACAGGTATGGTGCAGTGACAGTGCTTCTGAACAGGGTTTTACTCCCCATGCTATGATACCATGTAGTGACTTCTGGAAAACTGTCCATGGGCAGCCGTGCACTGCCTGGGTACACCATGTGCCCCTGTGATTGCGACATGTATATGCAACTGTGTCATGCACGGATATGTTGCATGTGTAGTAATGGCCTTATCACTTTGTCATCCTGACAGGCTTCTGCCCATCGGAAGCATGAGATCTGGAAGGACATCGTCCGGGCTGTCCGGTCCGTGGGGGTCTACAAGCGCCGGATCCGCAACTGCCAAAAGAGGTGGCAGGACCTTCGGGGCTGGACCCGGAGGATTGCACGGGTCCAGCTGAAGCTGTCGCCTCCTCGCAGGAGGGCGGAACACGGACCCTGACCCCCACATGCTCAGGATCCTGGCGGTGGTCTTTCCAGACCTGGATGGGCAGCTGAAGGCCAGAGAGCAGCAAGGAGGGGTGAGTCAAAGACTGCACTGTGTACTCTGTCTAACATGTTATGTGCCCTCCTCGGGCCAGGTTGAACTGCCACAGTACAGCAGTCATGTTGTCCAGGAGCCATGTCCCTCTATTGTGCACTGCCCACTCCTCATCTGATACCCAGGTGTGGCCCTTACATGCAGGGAATTCTGTCACTTAGGACTGTGTCCTTGCAGTTTGCTTGACTCAAGGTGGGAGACAGCATCTGTTTCCCTGACTCTGTGGTGGGCATCATGGGTGGGTCCATTGCTTACACAATGCCTGTATTCTGACATGTATTCAGCGTGTTACTTTGATCTGTGGTCCAATTGCTGAGCTGATCCACCACATGTGGCTGGGGTACCTGGCACACACCCATGCTGCGGGTGGGAACAATGTTTGGGCCCCAGGAGTATGTATATGACGTGTGTCACACATACTTAGCCAGCTGCCTACAGTCCAGGGCTCATCCCTCATTCATGTGGGGCTGGACAGTCATGCCTACTCCAGGCCATACAATACACTCTGTACTCCCACTCCCGTGTATCAGAGGACACATTGTGCACAGTGATTTGACCCCTCAGGTGTCTGCCTCTGTGTCAGTGTGCTGTGGATTAGTCGCCAGGACTGCTGTGGAGTTTCTTGGTAGGGGCTCAGCATGCCACTGGAGATGTGACCATAGGAGACGATACTTGTGTGACACATAGGTGTCTGATCAGCTGCCCATGCAGACTGGGGCATGTAAATGTGAAGTTCAGGCAGCTGTTCCCCATGCACAGCAGAGTGTGAGGGGCTCAGGTTCAGAGGGTAGTGTCACAGGTCTCCCATATGTCCAATAGGTATGACCTGGACAGATGAGGGTTAAGAGGATGTGTTGTGGGGGGGATGTACATGTGCACTTGTGCAGCTCCAGGACTTGCATTCCCCATGACCTACTATTGTGACACAGTGCAGAGTGTTGTTGTCTGGCTGCAAAGTCATACATCACTGAGACAGTGATGTATGACTTTGCAGTCATGCCTCCGCCATGGCATGTGTCTACTGATTGGTGATCCTGCAGGGGAGTGACATGTGCTACATGCACACCATAGTGGCGCTGGCTATCAGGACATGGGTGCATCATGGTGTCTGTCGCTGGTATGCATCACATGCATTTCCTATTTGACTCTGGGCATCCCTTACATCCGTAAACCTGTACTGACTCAGTGGCAAGAGCTGTGATGTGTCCACACCGTGTCCTCTGCACTGTCCAACTACTGTGTACTTGGTGCATGTGTCAACACTGGGGTGTTGCAATCCAACAGACACCAGACAGATGGGTGCAAGGCCATGTGGGATGTGAGTGCCATGCTTGGCATCAGACTGACAATTGACTTCTCCTGTTCAATTAGGGCACTTTTAGCAATGTACAACTAATGATGCCAGGGCTTGCTCTGTAATGTGCTGTGCTCACAGTGGTGTGTGCGTTTGGTGCAGGTGACTGATGTCTGTCTGTTTCCCCATTGTTTGCAGATACATCCACGGCCACGGAAGGGGACAGCTCCACGGACCAGGAGGAGCCGGAGAGCCAGACTGGGTCAGCAGCCGAGGAGTGGTCGGAGGGACCCAGTGGCACGGAGGGCGAGGGAGCCACACCGAGGAGTCCTCAGCAGCATCCACCTCAGCTGAGGACCAGAGCAACTCGGAGGATGACTCCCTTGTGGAGGCGGGTGTCAGCAGCCACCACACCCCAGCTAGTGTTGCTGTCCCCGCCACCACCAGCACCACCACCGCCCTCCCATCGGCTCCCATTCCCCAGGTCCGTGGAGGCTCCCATGTCCGGGAGCGTGTCTCCTTTGGGCCAGGCACCGCACCCCCTGCCCCTGTGTCCCCTGCTGCCCTGAGTGAGGAGTCTGTGTACCTCCTTCGCCAGCTCCATGTAGGGCAGACAGCCATGCTGAGTGTCCTCCATGCGCACACCGCGCTGTTGACTCAGCTGGTGTCGTTCATGGAGGGCATCTCATCGGGCATGTCTGACCTACAGAGGGGCAATAGGTCCATGGACTCCTCCCTGACGGCAGCAGTGTCCCTCCTCAAACGGTCCCTCACCCCTCCTGCCTCTGCTCCATCCACACTCCCCAGCACCTTACCCATCCCAGGCACACACACACTGGCACAGGCACACACCAGCACACACACATCCAGCACACTGACACACACGCCAATGACAAAACGCACACGCACGCACATTCAGGGGACTGAAGCCAGACTCACAGGGGATGGGGCCCTGGAACACACACACGCATCCACATGCACTGCGCAGTCCTCAGTTCCCTCTCCCTCCAAAGCACCCTCCCTTGCCTCACCTGCAACCCCAAAGTCACAGCAGCTCTTCCTCTGTGACCTCGGCCTCTTCCCCACCGATGAAGCTGCTCCAGCATCCCGGGGGAAGAGGAAGCCCACCCACACGGAGCAGAGTGCCCCTCGCCCCCGGACACCCTCCCCCAGGCGCAGACGGACTGAGGCCCCCACCCGCAAGTCCCCCGGAGTGCTAAGAGCAAGACCCCGCCACCACCCTGCAGCTCAGGCACAAGGTCTCCGTCCTCCATCCCTCAGGCCCCCACTGCACAGGTGCCCCCACCACACCCTGCCCCAGGTTCCCCCACCCACAGATATACCATCCCCAAGATGCTCCGGCCTTCTCCCCCTGCCACTTGCTCTCCCAGCACCACACCCCCCGCTGCGCTTGTCTGTGCCACTGATGTGGTGAGGGTGTCCCCCCTCTGTCCAACCCACCTTGCCTGTTCCCCATTCTCCTCCCCTGGAGGTAGGCACTGCAGTGGAGTCCACTACCGCCCTGTCTGACTTGGGCACTGCAGTGGCGGACCTGTCCACCCCATCTGCAGGGTCCACTGCAGTTGTGCCGGCACCCACGACATCTGTGTCATGCCCCCCAGTTGTGCCGGCACACACCATGTCAGACACCTCCACTGCAGTTGTCAGTGGCTCTCCTGCACCCACCACCCCTTCCCTGACTCCCCTGGTGAGCCCTGATCCTGTCCCTGCGGTGCCTGGCCTGCCCCCGGTTGCCCCTCCTAGTGGATTGTCCCTGGTATTGTGCAGGCATGCGTAGGGTGACATCTGCCAGTGTCACCCTGTTTGAACTTTGACAATGGACTGGCCATTGGCCTTTGCTCTTTTTCAGGACTTCGTTTGGCCTCAACACATATGCTGAATAAAGCAACTTTCTTTTCTCTAGTGCTCATGCTTCAGATGTACATGTTGTTGGTGCAGCTAACCATGCCCTTGCTGCAGTGATGGTGATATCTGGTCTCATGATTATGAAGTGTTACTGTGCAGGAACCCATGTGGTCCAGGGGGAATGTGTCCTATCATGTGGTGTATCCATGTCATCAATAGCAGCATCTGAGGGTGTCATGTGTTCAGTATTTGGCAATGGGTTTCCTACTTACATTGGCAATTTCATATCTGTGGCTTCCACCCCTGCACATCTGTTGTGCCTGCCATCGTTGCATTTGTCTACTTCCCTGACCGTGTTGCCATCTCCAGTGGACATGCAGGTTTGGGCATCAATGGGGAGGGACTCATCCGTGTAGTCAGTGCAACATTGCTATACAAGTGTGTTGGATCTGTGCTGATGATTCCGTTGGCACATCCATGACCAGGCTGATGTGATGGGAGCCCTCATTTGGTGCTAATTGTTGATTGTGTGACCAAGTGCTCAGCTGACATGATGGGGCCCTACTGAGGCAACATATGGCACAGCTTTCCTCACACAGGAGTGGAGTCCCCTCATGGCAGTGTGTACACGTGTGACATTGCCTGCGCCCAAGGTGTGTGTTGTATGTGCATGTCTGTGTGTTCACTTCCATTCATCTGCGCATGCTGTGATCCCTAGTGTTGTACCTGTTTGTGATGCTTGCTGACTTGAGCTATGTTCCCCCAAAGTCTTCTCCCTGTGTTCTCTGTGATGTGGGTGCATGGCACATTACTGGTCATCAGGGTGTCACCCATAGGTGTGTTTGCTGTCAGGGCAGAGTTTGTGTGCTGACGCAGATGGGTCACAGTCAGGTTTCCCTTTGGCACTTGTTGTTTGCCCCTGTCATGTGATTTCCAGTTTGTGTTATCTTTCAGTGATTGTGACACGTTGTGTGTGTGACTGCTGGCACTCCTTAGGGTCCGGGCTGCAATGTTGGTTGTTGTCTATGTGTGTTCTTTGTGGGTGACCTTGGCTTCTTCATTGGTGTGTGACTGTGGCTGGGATCCCATTGGTCGGTGTGGTATTGCCGTCATGTCCATGTACAGAGTAGTGTGCAGTGTGTCAGACATTCAGGAGTCTTGTTGAGTGTCCATGTGTGATGTGTTTCTACACCTTGGTTCCCACCCACCACCCTGGAATAGTCATGGGTGCATGTGCAATGTCACCAGTGCATGTGTACTTCACTGCTGCACATTGTTGGAGGTCGAGGGGTGTGGTCTTGAGTGTGTGCAGATGAGAGTTGTTGCCCGGCTAGTCCCCTGCCTCCATGTTGGCCTTGGCTTACTGGCCATGCTGATTGATTTGTGCTTGTGTAGGTGTGATGGTAGTTAGTTGCTCAGGACACCTGACTGTGGTTCACAGTGTGAACGACATTTAGCTTTGTCATCACAGTGGTATTTTTCTTCAGCCCAGGGTCACCACATTGTGGGGGCCCTGGGGGTGGTGCTGTGGTGTGTCTGTGACTTGCTGTGTCAGTTGTTGTTCCTACGTGCCTGTGTGACATGTGTGTTTTGTGCTCCCTCTCACCTGTCAATGCCTGCTTGCCCACATAGGGGATTTGGATCCATGAGTTAGCTTAGTGTGGCAGTGTATGCACATCTGTATGATTGGTATTCAGCTCTCCTCATGTGTTGTGTTGTTGCCTGGGGACACTGGCACCCCCACCCCTCACCTGCTGTGTATGATGACAGTGTTGGTCTGCCTGTTTGTGTTTGTGCATCTGCACCACTGCATTGGCATATCTTGGGTGTGCCATTGGCTGTATGTTGTTTGGTGTGTTTCCCCTGCTGTCCCTGGGACTCCTAGGTCATCGGTCAGCACAGTGATCATGGTTTGTGTGTCCCATTGCTGCCATGGTATGGTATCTGTTCACCTCACATCTGCTGTCTCCACAGGGTATCTGCATTTGTGTGCCCATTGGTGCAAATATGTGGTTCTGCATTCTGATGGTCACTTCTGTCATTGTGTCATTGATGACTGTTGACGGTCTCAGCCCCCATGGGTGTTGTTTGTCTGCACATGGCCAAAGGAATGTTTCATTTGCACTGCAGTATTTGGCTCCCCCAATTTATGTTGCAATGGGACACATACACTACTTTGCCACAGATGAGTTTTTGGTTCTGTGACCAGGAATGATCCATGCAGTTTGGCAGTTGCAGCTCTTTCTTTGTTAACAATTACCTTTTGGTCACTGTGATGATGAGGGTGTAGACCCCATTGCCACAATGGTCAAAATGTGCTTCAGCTATGGACCCCACACTTACCTTTTGGTCACTGTGATGATGGGGGTTTAGACCCCATTGCCACAATGGTCAAAATGTGCTTCAGCTATGGACCCCACACTTGCCTTTTGGTCACTGTGATGATGGGGGTTTAGACCCCATTGCCACAATGGTCAAAATGTGCTTCAGCTATGGACCCCACACTTGCCTTTTGGTCACTGTGATGATGGGGGTTTAGACCCCATTGCCACAATGGTCAAAATGTGCTTCAGCTATGGACCCCACACTTGCCTTTTGGTCACTGTGATGATGGGGGTTTAGGCCCCATTGCCACAATGGTCATGGGCTGCTTGCATTGTGGGTGCCACACACATATATGTGTGGCACATGTGCTAGGGGGTCACATTGTATGTTCAATGTCATGTTCGGTGTTGTAGGCATTTGACACAGCCTGCTCACACGCTTGTCATGGTGGTGGGGGGATGTCTTAATCTTGCATTCCCTAGGTTGTGGTGTGCTTGTTGTGTCATGCATTGTCCATCCTATGAGTGGGGGTGGTAGTAGTGGTAGGCATCCAGCCCCCTGGCTAAGGGTGGTAGTAGTGGTAGGCTTCCTGCCCCCTGGCTAAGGGTGGTAGTAGTGGTGGGCATCCTGCCCCCCTGGGTGAGGGTGGTAGTAGTGGTAGGCATCCTGCCCCCTGGCTAAGGGTGGTAGTAGTGGTAGGCATCCAGCCCCCTGGCTAAGGGTGGTAGTAGTGGTGGGCATCCTGCCCCCTGGCTAAGGGTGGTAGTAGTGGTGGGCATCCTGCCCCCCTGGGTGAGGGTGGTAGTAGTGGTGGGCATCCTGCCCCCTGGCTAAGGGTGGTAGTAGTGGTAGGCATCCAGCCCCCTGGCTAAGGGTGGTAGTAGTGGTGGGCATCCTGCCCCCCTGGGTGAGGGTGGTAGTAGTGGTGGGCATCCTGCCCCCTGGCTAAGGGTGGTAGTAGTGGTGGGCATCCTGCCCCCCTGGGTGAGGGTGGTAGTAGTGGTGGGCATCCTGCCCCCCTGGGTGAGGGTGGTAGTAGTGGTGGGCATCCTGCCCCCTGGCTAAGGGTGGTAGTAGTGGTGGGCATCCTGCCCCCCTGGGTGAGGGTGGTAGTAGTGGTGGGCATCCTGCCCCCCTGGGTGAGGGTGGTAGTAGTGGTGGGCATCCTGCCCCCTGGCTAAGGGTGGTAGTAGTGGTAGGCATCCTGCCCCCTGGCTAAGGGTGGTAGTAGTGGTAGGCATCCTGCCCCCTGGCTAAGGGTGGTAGTAGTGGTAGGCATCCTGCCCCCTGGCTAAGGGTGGTAGTAGTGGTAGGCATCCTGCCACCCTGGCTAAGGGTGGTAGTAGTGGTAGGCATCCTGCCACCCTGGCTAAGGGTGGTAGTAGTGGTGGGCATCCTGCCCCCCTGGGTGAGGGTGGTAGTAGTGGTAGGCATCCTGCCCCCTGGCTAAGGGTGGTAGTAGTGGTAGGCATCCAGCCCCCTGGCTAAGGGTGGTAGTAGTGGTGGGCATCCTGCCCCCTGGGTGAGGGTGGTAGTAGTGGTGGGCATCCTGCCCCCTGGCTAAGGGTGGTAGTGGTGGTGGGCATTTGGCACCCCCTGGCTAAGGGTGGTTGTGGTGGTTGGCATCCAGCCCCCTGGGTTGGGGTGGTGGCGCGCATTCAGGCCCCTGTGTGCATATGTGGCATTGGTGATGGGCATCCCGCCCCTATGGTGCTGCTGTTGCAAGTATATTCAGATTCCCCGTGTATGTGTGTGATGTGTCGTGTACGTGTTGTATGTGTTTTGTGGTTGGTGTCTGACTTACCTTCTGCGCCGTACGCGTCCGTGCCTGTTCCGGTAGTAGATGTAGAATATTGGTATGATCGGGACGAAGGGATTCATGGTTGGTTCGTGTCGTTCGTCCTTCTCGTTGCTTCGCGTCGTCCTCGTCGCTTGGCTTCGTCCTCGTCGCTTCGCTTCGTCCTCGTCGCTTCGCGTCGTCCTCGTCTGTGCTGTGTTCGTCTCGTAGCCGTGGATCGTGTTGTGGCGCGATTCGGAGCTTATGTGCGCCTCTCCCGGATGCTTTGACGTGCCGTGCGTAGCGACGGGTTCGGCGCGTACGGAAAGCGCATCGTACTTGTCCGGCCGGACGGGGCTGCATTTTCCCTTCCGTGCGACTCGATTCGGCGTTTCCGGATTCGCCTCGGTCGGAGAACAGGACCTGGTTTGGGTGAGTACGGCTCGGCCGGAATTTTTGCTGTTGTGCGCATCGTACTTGCTCGTTCGGTGTGCTGTACGGATCGGTCGGGAAACTGGCTTTCGCATGGCTTTTTTCCCGACCGAATAGTATTGGGTGCGCCTCCGACCGAGATCGGAATCGGCCCCATAGTATGCACTATGGAAAACAACAAGACAATCATCTCAGTGTGTGTGCTATGGAAATCAACAACACAATAATTTCTTAGTGTTTGCTATGGGATATAACACAAGTCCCTCAGTGGCAGCTCTGGGATACATCATGCGTCTCTTAGTGGTCGCTATGTGATACATATTTGCGGAGCATCACCTCCAGCGGTAGTATTTTCACTCAGTCCCACTGTTCCACAGACTCTGCTTAACTGCTTGAAATAAAAGTACTGAAGTTCTAGAACTCGCTATACCAGAATAGTGGGGCCCACCCTCCCATCAAACGTGCTGCACCCCTGCTGAGAAGTGCTGGTACGTCGTCCTTTTCAGATGAAAGAAGTGTGTTCACTCAGTGCAAGACTTGGCTGCCCCGTACTCCATAGACTGTACCCTAAGATTGAGCAGGAAGCTGGTGGGGATATTGTGTATAGAAGTCGATGGCCATATGTGTAACATTTTGCATGGGCTCGTGTGCAATGCCAAGCAGTGCATCGCAAAGCAGAGTGACGCAAACGGTATCACTCCCCGGTATTGAGCTCTATTGCCAAAATTTGACACAAGGGCAGTTCTAAAAGCGATTGGCACTGCTGAGCACCAACCCCCTGATAATGTATGAAAAGCACGCCTAACGAGGCAGCAATAGCGGAAAAACCTGGCTGTGCATCTAATCCTAGCACCAAATGAAACCAGGTGCAAACAAAGGGCAAACAGAATTTTCAATATTCCTGAACGTAACATGTGTAATTTCCAGTAGCGGCTCCTCAGCTAAGGCGGAGGAGCATCGCCCCACTGCTAAGCAGCAGTGAAAGAAAGGGAAAAAAATGATATTAACTTGATGTTATTATCATTTTATTTGTTACTGCTGCTGCATCTTGGCTGGGCGGGTCTGCTCTGCTCTCAGAGCAGGGCAGGGGAGGAGTGATGAGCACACTGTAAGTGTGCATGACTCTTTGGCCGGCCGTCTCGGGCCGGCCAAAGCGTCATGCGCACTTAGCATGTTCTCCACCCAGGCTGCATTACAGCCTGGGTGGAGAACATGCCCAGGCCCCCATTCCCTGGCTGAGCGCCAAACCATGGCGTTCAGACCAATCACAGCAGCATGGGTGCTTTCTGCTTCCTGTTCGTCCCGGACACGGAGGAGACACGACGTGGGAGAGATGTGGCGATAAGGTATGTTGGTTTTTTTCTCTTTTTTTTCTTACAAACCCCTTGCTCCTCTCCCACCTTGCCAGTTCCGTTCCGTGCCAGCCGCAGTTCACTGACAAAATATCGATAGCAAAAATATAGATGACAGAAATATAGATGAAAAAATATAGAATGCAAAAATATCGACTCCCTATACTTAAACAGGTAAGTACAAAAATATTGAATCAAAAATATCGGAATTAAAAATATAGATGTAAAAATTATCGATTTAAAAAAATAAATAAAATAAAATAATATATATTAAATATACACAATATTAATATTATCTTTAACAAAATAAAGTAAATTTAATATACATTTTAACTAAACATTAAAAATAAACTTAATTAAAAAAATATAAACACACAAACATAATAATTTATACATATACATATATTTACTTTAAAATAATTTATTAACTTTATCTTTAGTAAATTTTTTAACTTTAAAATTATATAAAAATAAAATATATACAAATATCAATAATTTAAAATACGAAAAACATTCTATAATTAATTAAAACATTGAACTATTAAACAAAATTTAAACGTATATTTCAGAATACAATAAATACAACAGTAGGGTAAATGTTGGATAGCAGAATAATTACATTTACTATTCCAATTCCATTGAATACAACAGTAGGTAAAGTGCTGGATAGCGAAGGGGTAAAAATTTATATTCCCACTCCAGTGAGTGCAACAGTAGGGAAAGTATTGGATAGCGGAGGGGTAAAAATTACTATTCCCACTCCAGTGAGTGCAACAGTAGGGAAAGTGCTGGATAGCGGAGGGGTAAAAATCACTATTCCCACTCCAGTGAGTGCAACAGTGGGGAAAGTGCTGGATAGCGGAGGGGTAAAAATTACTATTCCCACTCCAGCGAGTGCAACAGTGGGGAAAGTGCTGGATAGCGGAGGGGTAAAAATTACTATTCCCACTCCAGTGAGTGCAACAGTAGGGAAAGTATTGGATAGCGGAGGGGTAAAAATTACTATTCCCACTCCAGTGAGTGCAACAGTAGGGAAAGTGATGGATAGCGGAGGGTTAAAAATTACTATTCCCACTCCAGCGAGTGCAACAGTGGGGAAAGTGCTGGATAGCGGAGGGGTAAAAATTACTATTCCCACTCCAGTGACTGCAATAGTAGGGAAAGTATTGCATAGCGGAGGGATAAAAATTACTATTCCCACTCCAGTGAGTGCAACAGTAGGGAAACTGCTGCATAGCGGAGGGGTAAAAATGACTATTTGCACTCCAATGAGTGCAACAGTAGGGAAAGTGCTGGATAGCGGCGGGGTAAAATTGCTATTCCCACTCCAGTCAGTGCAACAGTAGGGAAAGTGTTGGATAACAAAGAAACAAAAATTACTAATAACATTTAAAGAATTGAAAAAAATTAAATAATCTTAAAAATTAATTAACAATATTTTAAAAATATACGATTAAATATATTAAACATATGAAAAGAACACATATTACAATATTAAGTACATATAACAAAAAGGTACAAATATAATATAAAATAAACAATATTTATTTAAAAGGAGCAAATATTAACAAACAAACAAATTATTTAAAACATAAATGTATTTATTTTATTTCGTACCCTATAACACCACACCGATAAAAAAGACTTCAACATTTTTATTTAAATGTATTTCCATAATTAACATAATTAATAATGAATTTAAAAAATAGTATTAATAAAACAAAAATTAAACATTTATTGAGTACACATTCTTTAACAATATAATATCCACAACACACACTTAAAATTAATTACACAATTACCATAATTAATTACTAATTAATTAATTTAAATCAATTAACAACTAATTAATAATTCATTAAAAAAATTAATTACTTCCCACCCTTCCCACCATTTACACCTATTAACACAACACACACCAAAAATTAATTAGACAATTACCATCATTAATTACTAATTAATTAATTAAAATTAATTAACAACTAATTATTAATTCATCAATTAAAAATAAATTACTTCCCTCCCTTCCCACCATTTTCACCTATAAACACCAATCAATCAATCAATCATCCATTTGTATAGCGCACTCCTCACCCGTGAGGATCTCAAGGCGCTGAGGGGGCGGGGGGGGGGTAGTAGCTACTGCTCTAACAGCCAGGTTTTGAGATGTCTCCTGAAGGTCAGCAGGTCCTGGGTCTGACGCAGATGGGTGGGGAGGGTGTTCCACGTCTTGGCGGTGAAGTAGGAGAAGGATCTGCCGCCGGTGGAGGTTCTGTGTATGCGTGGGACGGTGGCGAGGGCGAGGTCGGCGGAGCGAAGCTGGCAATTCGGGGTGTAGAAGGTGAGACGCTTGTTGAGGTATGTTGGTCCGGCGTTGTGGAGTGCTTTGTGAGCGTGGGTGAGGAGCTTGAAGGTGATCCTCTTGTTGACTGGGAGCCAGTGCAGGTCCTTCAGGTGGGCAGTGATGTGGGAGTGGCGGGGGATGCCGAGGTGTGCGGAGGCTTTCTGTATATGTTGAAGTCTTTTCTGGAGTTTGGCCGTGGTTCCAGCGTAGAGGGCGTTGCCGTAATCCAGTCTGCTGCTGACGAGGGCGTGGGTGACCGTCTTTCTGGTTCCGGTGGTTATCCATCTGTAGATCTTGCGAAGCATGCGGAGGGTGTTGAAGCAGGAGGATGAGACGGCGTTGACTTGTTGGGTCATTGAGAGTGATGAGTCCAGGATGAACCCCAGGTTGCGTGCGTGGTCGGTGGGCGTCGGTGCGGCTGCCAGCGCGGCCGGCCACCAGGAGTCGTCCCAGGCGGAGGGGGAGGAGCCGAGGCTGAGGACCTCCGTCTTGTCTGAGTTCAGTTTCAGGCAACTGTTCTCCATCCAGTCGGCGAAGGCCTTCAGTCCTTCGCGGAGGTTCGTTTTGGCGGTGGCGGGGTCCTTGGTGAGTGAGAGGATCAGGTGGGTGTCGTCGGCATAGGAGATGATGTTGAGTTTGTGCGAGCGGACGATGTTGGCGAGTGGAGCCATGTAGATGTTGAAAAGGGTAGGGCTGAGGGATGATCCTTGTGGGCACGCCGCAGATGATCTTGGTGGCTTCAGAGCGGAATGGGGGGAGGCGGACCCTCTGGGTTCTGTCGGTGAGGAAGGAGGTGATCCAGTCCAGGGCCTTGTTGCTGATTCCTGCGTCGTGGAGGCGTGTGCAAAGGGTGTGGTGGCAGACGGTGTCGAAGGCGGCCGAGAGGTCCAGGAGGATGAGGGCCACGGTTTCGCCGTTGTCCAGCATGGTCCTGATGTCATCGGTGGCAGCGATGAGGGCAGTTTCGGTGCTGTGCTTGCTGCGGAATCCTGATTGGGATGGGTCCAGGATGCTGTTCTCCTCAAGGAAGTGGGACAGTTGCCTGTTGATGATCTTTTCGATGACTTTTGCAGGGAACAGGAGCAGGGAGATAGACCGGAAGTTCTTGAGGTCCTTTGGGTCCGCTGTGGGTTTCTTGAGTAGTGCGTTGATCTCAGTGTGCTTCCAGCTTTCCGGGAAGGTGGCGGTCTCGAAGGAGCTGTTGATGATCTTCCGGAGTTGGGGTGCGATGATGCGGTTGGCTTTGTTGAAGATGTGGTGAGCGCAGGGGTCGGATGGTGAGCCGGAGTGGATGGTGTTCATGGTCTTGATGGTATCGTCGTCATTGACGTGGATCCAGGAGACCAGGAGGTTGGTGAGGCTGGGGGGTGGTGAATCTGCGGTGTTAGTGGCTGTTGGTAGGGTCTGGGTGTTGAAGCTGTCGTGGATGTCTGCGATTTTGCGGTGAAAGAAGGTGGCTAGTGAGTCGCAGAGGTCTTGCGACGGTGGGATGTCACTGGCGCTGGAGCTGGGGTTGGAGAGTTCTTTCACGACGTTGAAGAGCTCTTTGCTGTTGTGTGCGTTGTTGTTGATGCGTTCCTGGAAGGAGGTCCTTTTGGTGGCTCGAATGAGTTGGTGGTGCTTGCGGCTGGCGTCCTTGAGGGCAGCGTGGTTGTCCGGTGTCTGTTCGTGGCGCCACTTCTTCTCGAGTTTTCGGCAATTCCGCTTGGACTCCTGGAGGTCAGTGGTGAACCAGCTGGTCTTTCTGTCTGTACGTCTGTTTGAGGGTTTTTTGATCGGGGCGAGAGTGTTGGCGCAGTCGTCGATCCATTGCCTGAGGTTGCGGGCGGCTGTGTTGGTGTCGGCGGTGTCAGTTGGTGGGTTGCGGGCGAGGGTGGTGATGAGCTGGTCTTCGGTGATCTTGTTCCAGCTGGGGTGGGGGATTCGTTGCGGGTGGTGGTGCGTGGTGAGTTTCTTGAAGGTGAAGTGGACACAGTGGTGGTCAGTCCAGTGGAGTTTGGCGGTGTGGTTGAAGGTGATGTGTTTGCTGGCGGAGAGGATAGGGTCTAGCTTGTGTCCGGCGGTGTGGGTGGGGACCGTGACGAGCTGTTTGAGTCCGAGGTTGGCGAGGTTGTCGAGCAGGGCGATGGAGTTGCTGTCGTTGGTTTTCTCGAGGTAGAAATTCAGGTCTCCGAGGAGGATGTAGTCTGTGGATGCAAGGGCGTGCATGCTGACGATGTCGGAGATGGCGTCGATGAACTGTGGCCGGGGCCCCGGGGGTCTGTAGATGAGTGTTCCTCTGAGGGTGGTGTTGGGGTCGATGTGGATCTGGAAGTGGAGATGTTCGGCGGTGCTGGAGGTGTCTGCTGTGCTGGTCAAGATTCTGAGGGCATTCCTATAGACAATGGCAATTCCTCCTCCAGGTCTGTTGTTGCGGTCCCTCCTGGTGATCTTGTAGCCATCTGGGATGGCAATGTCGGGTGCCGAGGAGGAGTTCAACCAGGTCTCTGTTAGGAAGGCGACGTCTTGGGAGGCTGAGTCGAGTAGGTCCCAGAGTTCGATGGCGTGCTTGTGGACGGAGCGGGTGTTGAGTGGAAAGCATCTGAGGTGGTTGCGTCCTGTCCTGATGGGTGGGGTGGGACGTGCAGGTGTTCGACGGCTGGTGAAGCTGCAGTGTCGGCAGGAGAAGGGTCCGTGGGTGAGCTTCGGGTTGGCCTGGACGCAGTCTGGTGATCGGCCGGTGTTGAGTCCGTAGAGGAAGGGGGCATCGTAGCGACATCGGGTGTCGTAGCGCTCGCGGGGGCCAGGGGGTCTGGCACTGGGCACAGCCACCATTAAGTAGGGGAGGGGGGCGGGACTGGAGGTGGGGAGGCTGGAGCGGGGCTGCGACGGTGGGCGGGGCCACGGGGCTGTAGCGGCGGGAAAAGGCTGCCAGGAATGGGTTCAGGACCAGTAGGGATACTGTCCTGTGCCCAGAGTGTGAGCAAAATTAAATTAAAATTAAATTAAAATAAGTGAGAGAACAGGAGACGAGTCTCCTACCAGAGGAGCAGACCAGGAGGCGCTGAGTGCATTGCGGCGTCGGTGCTCAGCCAGCACGAACCTGGAGGCGAAGGGGTTGTAACGCAGAGGCAGGGGGCTCAGTGAGCGGAGCTGCTGGGGAGAGTGCTTGCCTGTACCAGAGGTCTAAGTGTCACATGCGCTCCCCCGCAGCGGCCGCCATTAAGTAGGGGAGGGGGGCGGGACTGGAGGTGGGGAGGCGGGAGCGGGGCTGCAAAGGTGGGCGGGCCGCGGGGCTGTAGCGGCAGAAAAGGCTGCCGGGAATGGGTTCAGGACCAGTAGGGATACTGTCCTGTGCCCAGAGTGCGAGTAAAATTAAATTAAAATTAAATTACACCACAACACACACCTAAAATTAATTACACAATAACCATAATTAATTGCCAATTAATTAATTAAAATTATTTAACAACTAATTATTAAATAATTAATAATAAATTAATTTACACATTTAACATTTTAACATCTCAATTAAACAAATATTAATAAATAAAAATTATTCAATAAATGTAATATAATTAAATTACTTCCCAACCTATTCCCCTATAAACCCACAACCCGCTAAAGAATTAAAAACGCTAAATACCTACTAAAAATAATCAATACATTTTATATAAATAAATTACCTCCCACCCTATTCCCCTATAACCCACAACCCGCTACAGAACTAAAAACGCAAAATTCTAATTAAAAAAATTAATAACTACTAAAAGTTTACCACATATAATAAACATACAATTTGTATAAAAAAAAATACATCACACACACATAAAATATATACTAAAATACATAACATTAATAAAAAATCGATATTTTTAACAACTCTATTTTTCCAAACGATATTAAACACTTTGATATTTTTTAAATCGATATTACTTACCTAAAATCGATATTCTTGACCACGAGAATTTGTCTGTCGATATTCCTGACCCACGATATTTTTGACACGATATTTGTGCAATTCGATATTTTTACTCCATATTCTGTCTCTGCACCCCGGTTGCCACTTGTAATGTCCATGAAATTACACACTTTACTGGCTCAGTGGACCCAGGGAATAACACTACGGGCACAAAGCCCAGCACTAAAAAAATGACTGCAAAAAAACATTTTTATATTACTTTAGATATTGCACATAACTATATACTCCACATTATACACATAAAAAAGTACAAAATTAAGTAATATTCAAAAAACTAGTTATATAAATTGTGATTTTGCATACACCCACATATACCACATTGCAGCAAATGTTAAACAAATATGAAAATATAATATAAAAATAAAAACAGATTAGAAACATAACTTTAACGATTGCAGACATAAAAACAAATCACATTATTAAAAGTATAAACCTAACAGGTGCGAAAACATAGCTAATTACAAATATGAAATTGATTATAAATAACTAATACGACTCTTTATACACAGAAACACATGCCACAACACTTTGCATGTGCCAAACACAAACACACAAAATGAGACATAACACATATTTGGGTGTTGCCTGGTCCCAAAATATATAGCAGCTCAAGAGGAAAGCTCAGAGGCGAGTATGTGGGCTCTATATATTTCCTTCTACTAGCAGTGTTTGTCAGGTGTGTGCTATATTTTTTCAATTTGTAGTTCTATATAGTGTACCCAAAAACCTCTGTCTGTGCTATATAGAAGTACTTTATGATAATGTACACCAACACAATGCCTGTAAAGTTACTAATACTAGCTCTCAGGTGGTATTTGAGTTGTTCATGTCTGAACTCTGCACCCCATCTCGCAAGGGTATAAACATCCGTGTTTAGAGACCCCCACATGTGGATTTACCTTTGTAAATGGGACCAAGGAGAAAGCTTGGGGCAAACCAGGAGTAATGATGAAAGTCAGGAGTAAGCCAGAAATACTGCAAGTGTAAGTCACACCTACTCTAGCAAAATCTGTGTCAATCAGGCTCATTATGCCTCAAAAGAGCTTTTACCACAGAAAGTAACAGCTATTGATTTACTCACAGGAAAGTTTGGACAGATAAAATAATAACAACATGGAACAAACAGAAAGTCAGTGCATCTGCCTGGGGTGAGATATAACCTCAAGCACAATTATAATATTAAAGCCATAAGACACAAGAAAACAAATAATAACATCGGAGCCCCATAGAAAGTTCCCAATGATGGCGATAACCTCAAAATCAAAGGAGCCAATATACAGCTTCTTGTTGAGGATCACAAACCTGAGAAAACATTGATCTTCTGAACATAGGCATCTTTTAGGTCTTGTGATACTAAGACTGCTCCTTGAGCTATCAGGGTAGCACTCCACTGTAGAGTCTACATTATGAAGTGCAGAGTGTAAGTAAAAAGATTGATGCTCTTCAGGTCCAACACCAATTTGTATCGCTGTATCAACCTAAGAACTTCTCCTGCAGAATTTATACTGAGAATTGTTCTTCCTGATTCACTCCTTCTTAGGCAGCAGACACACTGGTTTCATCCATTTACATTATGAATCTTGGCTGCCGTTGCCTGACTACTTTTTATGGAACTAGAAGATGGGCCCCTTGAATCTAGAGGAACCCGGGCGAAGATTATCTTTATTTTTTTTCCACCATGTTCAAAAGCCACTGGTTTGAAACAGAATTCCATGAGGCTGAGAAAAATCTTTGGATCCATCCTTCATCTGGCACTTCATGTAGAGCTTCTGCCTGATTCTCCATAGATTTTACTAAGGTACTAAGGAATACTGAGTTTTAAAGGACGTGGAACAACTGTTCTTGTCGTCTCACATAGACAGATGGTTCCTAAAATATGATCATAAGAATTGATTGCTGATATTGCAGGATTTACTCCAGTTGATCCTGAGAGAGAGTTAATGCATGCAAAATAGATTGACCTTTTCTGTCTAAGAAATGTTTGTTCTTCCTCTATTTGCATGAGTTGATAACCAGTTCTTCCGATGGCCAACGTAAAAAGATGTGTCCTTGGAAGGGGACTCTGAGCAGTGTTTTTTCTGGATATCTTCAATTTTCAAGTATCTCATCTACATTACTACCCGTCCCCAACAGATGAGCTTTATGCCTAGGCTGAGATATGGAGATTGTTTAATGCCACACCCAACATTTTTCCTTGCAGCTTTATTTTTGCTGCTAAAACGTACACCCCACCCTGCATAGATGCATTTAGATCATTTTGAAAATTTGATTTTAAGAACTTGCAAGTGCCATCGAATTGCACCCTAGAAGAAATTAAGGGGCAAATTGAAGAAGTAGAAGGTCTGCTGAGCAAGGAAGAGAAAGGGGGTGTGCCTGCACATCACAAACCAAAGGCATTAATTCTTATTTTGAGAATGGCCTAGGGAAGAGTTGGATTCCCCCAGCAGTCAATGCAACTCCCACCACTGTTAGTGGGATGCCACCTAGCACCAAGGTAGCTTAAATTGTTTTACCTCTACAACAGGAAGAAAATCACCCGGCCCCCTTTTTGGTTAATGTTCTGAGTTCTGATAGGTTTGCGGCACTTCAGCAGAGTGAAGAGGCTCAATCCATGAATGATGCAGTCTCCATTGCCAAAGAGTCTAGTGTAATCCCCGCTGCTGAGGACACCGACGCTGCTGTTCAGTTGTCGCTTGTGAAGGGGGAAATAGGTGAATTAAGGAAGAACTCTGGAAACGTATGGAGAAGGTGGACAAGCTAACTGTTTTGCTAGTTGGGACCAAGGGGGAGGAGAGGCATGGCCCCCTCCCAAATGCTAACGTGATGGCAATTCAACCCCAACGTTTAAGCTCCCAGATCAGTCCTGCAAGATCCCTTAGCGCTACACATCCTTTCTCCAACCATGGTGCACATATTATTGCTTAACCCCCCCACCCAGAGACGCAACATGAGCTCAAGGAAAGTGGACATTGAGGGTGCAATCAGCTAGACACATTATACAGCCAACATATGTGTTTCAGTCCTTCATTAGTTGACAGGCCAGTTGAAATTGGGTGATCAACTAGTAAGGAAAGGGGGAGACCCTCGGCCCCCTGCAAACTGGGAGGGTAGGTTAACCACCCACCAGGGAGAAGAAATCTGTTTGGATTATGGCCTAAGAGCAGCAAATGGATGCACGAAGTCTGATTATTGCCCTTGTCCTACCTTTAAGAGAGGGTTCTATGCCAACTTTATAGACTACATATTATTAGGCCTACAACTCTGGTCCCTTATGGTCGATATGATAGCAGTCAATAGGACAGACAGCGATCATAATGCATTTGTCAGTGAGTTTAGTTTAGACTTTTTTGGGAAGGCCCGGAAGGTAGCACTGCTCCTTTTGTAAATGCCTTGAAATTAACAAACAACCACAGAAACATAGTGTGGGATATTATCAGTAAAAATGAATGCATTAAGGCTGACATCTACAAAGCACTAGTCGACAAATTTGATTCTTTTGACCCAACTTTGCACCATACAGGTCTCATGCCCAATTTTGTTACAAATCATGAGGAATTATTTGGACCCATAAAACTTCTAATCACTAAGCAGATCAGGAAGCTGGCAACTAGATCTACATCTTATCCTTGGTTCTCATCTGATTGTAGAGCGGCTAAGGGGAACTTGGTAAAAGTAATCAAGGCAGGTTCCAAACCTGAAATAATCTTGACAAGGAGGACGTACAAGCATTGTCTAGTTAAAGCTAAACAAGATTGGGAGTAATCCCAATGGTCACAGATGCTAGAATCCTTGGAGAAACATGATTATAGAACTTTCTGGAGGTTGGTTGCGATAGGTATTGGGTGTGGTAATTCCACCCCTGAAGCGTTTGTTCCAGTAGAACTCTGGGTTGAACACTTAAAAACTTTAGTAAGGGTGAAAATGGTTGCCTAGGCCCACCTTCAAGCAATGCCCTTACATTGACTATTTCTCTGGTTCCATGCCACTCGAATGTCAATAAGGAGGATCGTCTACTAACATTTACTATGAATGAAACTAGAAATACCCTCCTTCATATGAAAAAAGAGAAAGCCCCAGGTCCGGATAGCATTCCCATG
The DNA here is from genome assembly GCA_963921515.1 of Calotriton arnoldi. Taxonomy (NCBI): domain Eukaryota; kingdom Metazoa; phylum Chordata; class Amphibia; order Caudata; family Salamandridae; genus Calotriton; species Calotriton arnoldi. Next base: position 1,312,965 of record CAWUFW010001800.1, read on the forward strand.
GATTTATTCCACTCTGAGCCTAACATCTGGGTCCCCTTCATGTTAACAAATGCTGTTTCTCACAGGGAGGAAATCTTAGAAACATGGCAATGTGCAATAATAGTCCCTATCCACAAAAAAGAACCAAAAGATATCCCTGCAAATTGTAGGCCCATTAGCCTTATAGATTGCACATTTTTGTCGTTAAGTCTTAACTAGGATTCATGAGTGGATGACAGATCATAATGTCCTATCTCATTTCCAGGCAGGCTTTAGGGAGAAGATGGGGATGGTGGACCAGATATTCTGCTTTATGATCTTGTGCTGGAAATACATCATTATCGAGAAAGAGCATCTGGATGTGGCCTTTGTGGACATGAGTCCGCATTCGATCTAGTACCAAGATGTACACTCTGGGAGGTGCTGGACCTGATTGGGCTGCCTCGTGCCCTTCTTCATCTTTTAATCTGGCTAAATACAGATATGTATGCCCACGTGAGGTGGAACGACCTGGGTGGCTTAACCCCAAGTATCCCTGTTGAGCAGGGTGTTCGTCAGGAGTGTGTGCTGGCTCCTCCCTCTTCTCTTTGGTTATGAACGGAGTGGTGGAAGACTTGTCCAACTGTTAGCACCACACCCCAAAGATTGCTGGTGTATGTGTCCCAGTACTGCTCTTTGTGGACGACACCCTGTTGACCTCACAAACCCCCATGGGCTTGCATCATCTGTTGAATCACTTTGTAGAATTCAGCAAGTGCAGAGGTCTTGAAATTAACGCAAGGAAGTCCAAGCTGACAGTGTTAAATGTCCATTGCTCAATTAGAAATCATTTAACTGTCAACGGATCCCCAATTAAACAAGTAAAGAGCTTTGACTACTTGGGAGTCAGGCTCTCGGAGAAACTCACTTGGAACCTTCAGTTACAGAAAAGCAATACTGTTTTGTCCCTCAGGTCATCGATGATTGCTAGGAAACACAAAATAACATCTAAGAGAGCAGTTTCCTGTGCTGTTGAGGTGTTCTGAGCAGTGGTTATGGGTGGAGCACTCTATGAGGCAGAAATATGGGGATCGGCTGACACTACAAGAGTTGGCTACAAGAGTTGGCATCACAGAAAATAGGTTCATAAGGTCCCTGGTAAATGTCCCATCTCGAACTCCTTTCATACCACTAAAGTGGGATTTAAACATGAAAGGAATTGATCATGTTGCTCGCCTTAAAACATTGACTTATTGGGCTGGAATCTGGATAACCAAAGATCTTTCCCATATAGAGCAGCCTTGCAGGAGCTCATTACTTTAGAGAACAACTGCATTACACCTTGGTAGACTGCTGCAAGATCCTTGTATTACAACCTAAACTCAATGAGCATATGGGATGACCCTTCCACCCTTCCACACTCGATATGAACTCAGCCCGACAATTAAAGGGGCTCTTTTTGGACTATGTGGCGTGATATGAGGTCTGAGGGGCTGGTAGACAAATTCTTGAGCCACAAGCCCTCTCCGCACTTTGAAACATTCTTCGATAGAGTGACCCCAGCTGAGGATAAATTGTGGTACATACACTTTCGAATTGGCACACTGACACTGAGGTCCTTTAGTGTAAAGTGGGAATGTCGTGGAGAAGGACTCGAAAGCTGCCCTTTCTTTCTGAACACTGTTGAATCCGGGGTTTTTATTGTTCTGTCAAAAGTATAAAGCCCCTAGGGCCAAGTGGATCCTCCCTTCCGTCGAAATTTGAGAGTTAATGAAGGCGAGGTCGCCTTACGGATAATTTAAAACTGACAGGACCGAAGTCATTGTATTTGCCCTTACAAGATATTTACAGTAGACCTGGTCTCTTCGTGCTGGTGCTCTAAAGGCCGGGCCCTGCGGTGAGAGGTCAAATGCTAAGGTTCATGAGTCAATGTTTACAACTGATTAGCAGCTTTTTTTCTGGTAATCTCGAGAGGTCAAATGCTAAGGTTCATGAGTCAATGTTTACAACTGATTAGCAGCTTTTTTTCTGGTAATCTCGAGAGGTCAAATGCTAAGGATCATGAGTCAATGTTTACAACTGATTAGCAGCTTTTTTTCTGGTGATCTCGAATGCGTACTCTGCCCTATGGATTATGAAATGTTTTATGTCAAGCATTATGCACTTTCGCGTGTCCAGCTATATTCCACCCCATTGTACTTTTAAGCTGTCCTTTTACATCCAAGATTTTACTTGTAGACAGTATCTCCTATTTTATATTTGTCTTTTTATATAAGAAACTTTATTCATTTGACTGTTTTAACTGTGCTAGCTGTATGTATGTTTGATGTGGCGGTACTGTTCTTTGATGGTCGTATGGGTGAAATAAAGTAACAAGATGATGCTGATGAACTGGCATGTGTAGTTTACGTAAGTGCTTGGGCCAGAAGTTGCTTCATAAGGTGATGCTTCTTTAGTGCACTTTTCTCCTTTTTATCAAAGTGATTGGGCTCTCCTGGTAGATCATCCTCATTGTGTTCCAGTAAACACTAAGATTACATTCTGTAAATCTGACACATGAACTTTGTCAGGAACACTTTTTCAATATCCTGAAACTGATTATCACCTGCTGGACATTTTGATTAATGGGATTGGTTCATCAATGAACTGTTCATAAAATCCTCTTCTAGACCTCATCAAAGGTTCAATTTCAGGAAGCCTCAAATCTCTCTTGAGATAAGTGAGTACCGACAGGACCTGGTTTTTAGCTACACGTTAGTTTCATGGGAGAAAAGGTTCTCATGAATGGCATGCAGAGGGGCATCAAGAAAAGGATACTGCAGTAAAATAAAATACAGTGAAGTGGGTGGAATTCAGAACAGACCTAGAGAAAGAACTAAAGAAAGAACAATAGGACTGATTGGGGTCAAAGCATTGGAGCCTGGGCATGAACAAATGGGAATGAGAAAATGTATATAATACATATTGTAAATCTGAGGGTAATATTTACAAGCCCCTATCGCCACAGGAACGTCACTTTTCTGGACATTGTGATGGCGATATGGGCTTTGCCTTATTTACAAGGCAGCGTTAAGCCACTTAACGTGGCTTAACGCCGCCTTGTAAATAGGGCACCCTATCACGCTATACTTAGCGTGAAATGGGTGGGCAATGGGTGTTGTGGTGGGCGTTCCACTGCAACACCCAATGATTTTGACGCTGCCCCATATTTACAAGGGTGGCGTAAATTTGGGGCAGCGTCAAAATTAAGACCAGGGAAAACCTGGGCTTACCCTGGCGCAAAGAGGAGAAATTTCTCATAGTTTTGCTGTTTCCATGTGTGCTGCGATGTGCAGAACACATAGAAACAGCAAAACGCAATTGATTGTTTATGTGCAGGAAGGTGTCCCTTCCTGCACATAAGCAATCATTTAAAAAAATGACGTTTTGCAACTTCTATGTGTGCTGCATTAAATAGCACACATAGAAGTTTCAAAACACCATTTCAGATTGTTTATGTGCAGGAAGGGACAGCTTCCTGCACATAAACAATTATTTCACTCAAGGCAGGCACCCTTGCACTGTGGTGCACGGGTGCTTGCATTGGCGTTAGGCAGCTATATCAGCGCCAGCACAGGAGGAAATGCAAGGCTGTACCGTATTCTAGTAAATATGGTGCAGCCCTGGATTACAGAAGTGGCAGAGCGCGGCCTTAAGCCAAGTAGGCTAACACCGCGCTCCACCACTTCTTTGTAAATATGCCCCTAGGTTTACTGCTTGGGCATTTGTAGCTGGGATGTATGTGAGAACAGACATATTAAAAACACTGGTGCTTTGGAGAAAAGAGGAAATCGCTTTTTGCATAGACTTAGAAATAGAAAATTCACCCAAGAATTCTATGTACACAGTGCTGTCATTGTTAGAGGGAGACTACAGACTGTAAAACAATTTGAATCATTGGACAGAAAAACTGCAAGATATAAAATATGGTGACAGATATGGAAACGGAAATTCTAAGGATACAGAGATAAGGAGCCAAAACAGCAGCTTAAAGTTCTCTTTGCACATTTTCTATGTACACCAAAGAAGCCCCAGAAGAGCTCAAACTTCATTGATCAGTAAGAGAGCGGATGATAACAAAGTAGTACATAATAAAATATACAAGCATTGGCACCCTCTCACTTAGAACCAAGCACCCTGCCTTCAGGACTGTCAAGGCCTGCTAAAGGGGTGACATAGGTTATAAGTGTAGTGACCCTTAAATATAGTAAACCTATATCTTAAGTAAGTGGTGCATGCACCAACTTATGCACGCTGCAATGGCAGGCCTGTAGATCCATTTTGCATGGCCTCCCATGGGTGGCATAATACATGCTTCAGCCCATGGGAGGCCTCCGGGGTACCTATGCCCTGGGTACATGGGTACCATATACTAGGGACTGACAAGGATACCCCAGTATCCAATCTGGAGTTACCTAAAGTACATGGCATAACATTTTAGGGAGAAACCAATCAATCAATCAATCACGGCATTTATAGAGCGCGCTACTCACCCGGGAGGGTCTCAAGGCGCTGGGGGAGGGGGTAAGTTACTGCTCGAACAGCCAGGTCTTGAGCTGCTTCCTGAAGGAGAGATGGTCCTGGGTTCGCCGAAGGTGAGTGGGGAGGGAGTTCCAGGTCTTGGCTGCCAGGTAGGAGAAGGATCTTCCTCCGGCGGTGGTTCTGCGGATGCGTGGTACGGTGGCGAGGGCGTGGCTGGTTGATCGTAGCTGGCGTGTGGGCGTGTAGAAGGTCATGCGGTCGTTGAGGTACTTTGGGCCCAGGTCGTGGAGGGCCTTGTGTGCGTGGGTGAGGAGTCTGAACGTGATTCTCTTGCTGATGGGGAGCCAGTGCAGGTCTTTCAGGTGTCCGGTGATGTGGCTGTGTCGGGGGATGTCCAGGATGAGTCGTGCGGAGGCGTTCTGGATGCGCTGGAGTCTCTTTTGAAGTTTGGCTGTGGTTCCGGCGTAGAGGGTGTTCCCATAGTCCAGTCGGCTGGTGACGAGTGCCTGGGTGACGGTCTTCCTGGTTTCAGTGGGGATCCATCTGAAGATCTTGCGGAGCATGCGCAGGGTGTTGAAGCATGAAGATGAGACGGCGTTGACTTGTCTGGTCATCGACAGGGAGGAGTCCAGGATGAAGCCCAGGTTGCGTGCGTGGTCCGTTGGCTTGGGCGCGGTGCCCAGGGCCGGGGGCCACCAGGAGTCGTCCCAGGCGGAGGGTGATGAGCCCAGGATGAGGACTTCCGTCTTGTCTGAGTTCAGTTTAAGGCGGCTGTTCCTCATCCAGTCGGCGACGTCTCTCATCCCGTCGTGTAGGTTGGCTCTGGCGGTGGTGGGGTCGTTGGTGAGGGAGAGGATCAGCTGGGTGTCGTCGGCGTAGGAGATGATGTTGAGGTTGTGTCGGCGTGCGATGGCTGCGAGGGGGCTCATGTAGACGTTGAAGAGGGTTGGGCTGAGTGAGGATCCTTGTGGAGCGCCGCAGATGACTTCGGTGGCTTCGGATCTGAACGGGGGAGGCGGACTCTCTGGGTTCTTCTGGCGAGGAACGAGATGATCCATTCCAGTGCTTTCTCTCGGATTCCGATGTTGCTGAGGCGCTTCACTAGGGTGCGGTGGCAGACGGTGTCGAACGCCGCGGAGAGGTCCAAGAGGATGAGGGCAGCTGTTTCCCCGTTGTCGGTTAGGGTTCTGATGTCGTCGGTGGCTGCGATAAGGGCGGTCTCGGTGCTGTGGTTGGCCCGAAACCCGGACTGCGAGGGGTCGAGGGATCCATTCGTCTCGAGGAAGGCGGCAAGCTGTCTGTTGACGGTCTTCTCGATGACTTTGGCCGGAAACGGAAGGAGCGAGATGGGACGGTAGTTCTTGAGGTCGGTGGGGTCCGCCGTTGGTTTCTTCAGGAGGGCGGGAAGCTCGGCGTGCTTCCAGCTCTCCGGGAAGGTGGCGGTGTGGAAGGAGGAGTTGATGATGTCCCGGAGATGGGGTGCGATGGTGGCGTCGGCTTTGTTGAAGACGTGGTGTGGGCAGGGGTCGGTTGGTGATCCGGAGTGGATGGAGTTCATCGTGCGGGTGGTGTCTTCGGTGCTGATCGGGGTCCAGTTGCAGAGGGTGGTGGTGGCGGGCGTTGGTTCGGCGGTAGGGTGCGTTGTTTGTGCGTCGAAGCTGTTGTGTATGTCGGTGATCTTGCGGTGGAAGAACGCGGAGAGTGAGTTGCAGAGGTCTTGCGAGGGGTGATGTCGTTGTTTCCGGCGCTGGGGTTGGAGAACTCTTTGACGATGCTGAAAAGTTCCTTGCTGTCATGGGCGTTGTTGTCCAGTCGTTCTTTGAGTGCCGACTTCTTGGTGGCACGGATCAGCTGGTGGTGTTTGCGGGTGGCGTGCTTGAGGGCGGTCCTGTTGTCTGTGGTCTGGTCGAGTCGCCAGGTTTTCTCGAGAGTGCGGCAGTTCTTCTTGGATTCCTTGAGTTCGTTGGTGAACCAAGGGGTTTTCTTGCTTCCGGGTCTGCTGGGAGGGTTTTTAGTGGTGCGAGGTCGTCGGCGCAGGCGGTCAGCCACTTGGCGAGGTTGCTGGCTGCTTCGTTTGGGTCCGTTGTGTTGGTGGGTGTGTTCTGGCTGAGGGAGGCGGTGAGCTGCTCGGCGGTGATCTTGCTCCAGCTCCGGCGGGGAGCCTGTTGCGGGTGGTGGTGGGTTGCAGTCTTTCTGAAGCTGAAGTGGACGCAGCTGTGGTCGGTCCAGTGGAGTCCGGTGGCGTGGCTGAAGGAGATGTGCTTGCTGGATGAGAAGACGGGGTCAAGCGTGTGGCCGGCGTAGTGGGTGGGCGTGTTCACCAGTTGCTTGAGTCCGAGGTTGGCGAGGTTGTCCAGCAGGGCGGTGGTGTTTCTGTCGTTGCTGTTCTCCAGGTGGAAGTTGAGGTCCCCTAGGAGGATGTAGTCGGCGGAGGGCATGGCGTGCGGGCTGATGAAGTCTGCGATGTCTTCGCTGAATAGTGTGCGTGGTCCCGGGGGTCTGTAGATGAGGGTGCCTCGGAGGGTGGTCTTGGGGTCAGTGTGTATCTGGAAGTGTAGGTGTTCGGCGGCGGAGAAGGTCTCGTCGGAGTTAGTCGAGATGCGGATGGTGTTCTTGTGTACGATGGCGATGCCTCCTCCCGTCTGGTTGACGCGGTCCCTCCGGGTGATCTTGTATCCGTCCGGGATGGCTATGGCGATGTCGGGCGCTGAGGAGGCGTTCATCCAGGTTTCGGTGAGGAAGGCGATGTCCGGTGCTGTTGCGTCGAGCAGGTCCCAGAGTTCCACGGCGTGCCTGTGGACGGAGCGGGTGTTCAGCAGGATGCATTTCAGGTGGTTGCTGCTGTTGCTCGACTTGGCGGAGGTGGTGCACGTCCGGGGGCAGGTGAATCGGCAGGTTTGGCAGGTGAAGGGTCCGTGGGTGCGTCTCGGTGAGGCTCGGTAGCAGGCAGGGTTCTGGCCGGCATTGAGTGCGGTGAGTGTGGCGGCGTCGTAGGTCCGTCGAGTAGTGTTGCGTTGGTGGGATCCAGGGGTTCTGGCGCTGGGCGCGGTCCAGTCGCGGACGGGCGCAGACGGGCTTGCCTTAGGCGCGCCTTCGGCGCGCCAGCGGCGCGCCCGCTGCACACGTCCGCTGCGCGGCCGCTGCGCGGCCGCCATTTATGGGGAGGTGGGAGGGAGGAGCAGCTGGGAGGCGGGAGGCAGGGGCAGCGAATGGGCAGTCAGGGGGGCGGGGCCGCAGGGGACGCAGCGGCGGGAATGGCGAGAGGCAGCGGGGGCACAGAAAGGAAAACAAGGGGAGAGCAGACAAAATCACGGGCACAGCGTCAATGGGGCAGCGAGGGGCACAGAAAGGAAAACAAGGGGAGAGCAGACAAAATCACGGGCACAGCGTCAATGGGGCAGCGAGGGGCACAGAAAGGAAAACAAGGGGAGAGCAGACAAAATCACGGGCACAGCGTCAATGGGGCAGCGAGGGGCACAGAAAGGAAAACAAGGGGAGAGCAGACAAATCACGGCACAGCGTCAATGGGGCAGCGAGGGGCACAGAAAGGAAAACAAGGGGAGAGCAGACAAAATCACGGGCACAGCGTCAATGGGGCAGCGAGGGACACAGAAAGGAAAACAAGGGGAGAGCAGACAAAATCACGGGCACAGCGTCAATGGGGCAGCGAGGGGCACAGAAAGGAAAACAAGGGGAGAGCAGACAAAATCACGGGCACAGCGTCAATGGGGCAGCGAGGGGCACAGAAAGGAAAACAAGGGAGAGCAGACAAAATCACGGGCACAGCGTCAATGGGGCAGCGAGGGGCACAGAAAGGAAAACAAGGGGAGAGCAGACAAAATCACGGGCACAGCGTCAATGGGGCAGCGAGGGGCACAGAAAGGAAAACAAGGGGAGAGCAGACAAAATCACGGGCACAGCGTCAATGGGGCAGCGAGGGGCACAGAAAGGAAAACAAGGGGAGAGCAGACAAAATCACGGGCACAGCGTCAATGGGGCAGCGAGGGGCACAGAAAGGAAAACAAGGGGAGAGCAGACAAAATCACGGGCACAGCGTCAATGGGGCAGCGAGGGGCACAGAAAGGAAAACAAGGGGAGAGCAGACAAAATCACGGGCACAGCGTCAATGGGGCAGCGAGGGGCACAGAAAGGAAAACAAGGGGAGAGCAGACAAAATCACGGGCACAGCGTCAATGGGGCAGCGAGGGGCACAGAAAGGAAAACAAGGGGAGAGCAGACAAAATCACGGGCACAACGACAGTGGGGCAGCGAGGGGCACAGAAAGGAAAACAAGGGGAGAGCAGACAAAATCACGGGCACAACGACAATGGGGCGGCGAGGGGCACAGAGAGGAAAAGGGAGACAAGCAGACAAAGCGGGCACCGGGGCCACAAGCGGAGGGCGATCTTACCTGCAGAAGCAGCGGGCAGACAACACAGGCGGAGCTGTGTGGTGGGGGAGCGACCTACCTGGCAAGGTCAAGGGTCACTCTCCTCACCGCGCAGCGGCCGCCATTTATGGGGAGGTGGGAGGGAGGAGCAGCTGGGAGGCGGGAGGCAGGGGCAGCGAATGGGCAGTCAGGGGGCGGGGCCGCAGGGGACGCAGCGGCGGGAATGGCGAGAGGCAGCGGGGGCACAGAAGGAAAACAAGGGGAGAGCAGACAAAATCACGGGCACAGCGTCAATGGGGCAGCGAGGGGCACAGAAAGGAAAACAAGGGGAGAGCAGACAAAATCACGGGCACAGCGTCAATGGGGCAGCGAGGGGCACAGAAAGGAAAACAAGGGGAGAGCAGACAAAATCACGGGCACAGCGTCAATGGGGCAGCGAGGGGCACAGAAAGGAAAACAAGGGGAGAGCAGACAAAATCACGGGCACAGCGTCAATGGGGCAGCGAGGGGCACAGAAAGGAAAACAAGGGGAGAGCAGACAAAATCACGGGCACAGCGTCAATGGGGCAGCGAGGGGCACAGAAAGGAAAACAAGGGGAGAGCAGACAAAATCACGGGCACAGCGTCAATGGGGCAGCGAGGGGCACAGAAAGGAAAACAAGGGGAGAGCAGACAAAATCACGGGCACAGCGTCAATGGGGCAGCGAGGGGCACAGAAAGGAAAACAAGGGGAGAGCAGACAAAATCACGGGCACAGCGTCAATGGGGCAGCGAGGGGCACAGAAAGGAAAACAAGGGGAGAGCAGACAAAATCACGGGCACAGCGTCAATGGGGCAGCGAGGGGCACAGAAAGGAAAACAAGGGGAGAGCAGACAAAATCACGGGCACAGCGTCAATGGGGCAGCGAGGGGCACAGAAAGGAAAACAAGGGGAGAGCAGACAAAATCACGGGCACAGCGTCAATGGGGCAGCGAGGGGCACAGAAAGGAAAACAAGGGGAGAGCAGACAAAATCACGGGCACAGCGTCAATGGGGCAGCGAGGGGCACAGAAAGGAAAACAAGGGGAGAGCAGACAAAATCACGGGCACAGCGTCAATGGGGCAGCGAGGGGCACAGAAAGGAAAACAAGGGGAGAGCAGACAAAATCACGGGCACAACGACAGTGGGGCAGCGAGGGGCACAGAAAGGAAAACAAGGGGAGAGCAGACAAAATCACGGGCACAACGACAATGGGGCGGCGAGTGGCACAGAGAGGAAAAGGGGAGACAAGCAGACAAAGCGGGCACCGGGGCCACAAGCGGAGGGCGATCTTACCTGCAGAAGCAGCGGGCAGACAACACAGGCGGAGCTGTGTGGTGGGGGAGCGACCTACCTGGCAAGGTCAAGGGTCGCTCTCCTCACCGCGCAGCGGCCGCCATTTATGGGGAGGTGGGAGGGAGGAGCAGCTGGGAGGCGGGAGGCAGGGGCAGCGAATGGGCAGTCAGGGGGCGGGGCCGCAGGGACGCAGCGGCGGGAATGGCGAGAGGCAGCGGGGGCACAGAAGGAAAACAAGGGGAGAGCAGACAAAATCACGGGCACAGCGTCAATGGGGCAGCGAGGGGCACAGAAAGGAAAACAAGGGGAGAGCAGACAAAATCACGGGCACAGCGTCAATGGGGCAGCGAGGGGCACAGAAAGGAAAACAAGGGGAGAGCAGACAAAATCACGGGCACAGCGTCAATGGGGCAGCGAGGGGCACAGAAAGGAAAACAAGGGGAGAGCAGACAAAATCACGGGCACAGCGTCAATGGGGCAGCGAGGGGCACAGAAAGGAAAACAAGGGGAGAGCAGACAAAATCACGGGCACAGCGTCAATGGGGCAGCGAGGGGCACAGAAAGGAAAACAAGGGGAGAGCAGACAAAATCACGGGCACAGCGTCAATGGGGCAGCGAGGGGCACAGAAAGGAAAACAAGGGGAGAGCAGACAAAATCACGGGCACAGCGTCAATGGGGCAGCGAGGGGCACAGAAAGGAAAACAAGGGGAGAGCAGACAAAATCACGGGCACAGCGTCAATGGGGCAGCGAGGGGCACAGAAAGGAAAACAAGGGGAGAGCAGACAAAATCACGGGCACAGCGTCAATGGGGCAGCGAGGGGCACAGAAAGGAAAACAAGGGGAGAGCAGACAAAATCACGGGCACAGCGTCAATGGGGCAGCGAGGGGCACAGAAAGGAAAACAAGGGGAGAGCAGACAAAATCACGGGCACAGCGTCAATGGGGCAGCGAGGGGCACAGAAAGGAAAACAAGGGGAGAGCAGACAAAATCACGGGCACAGCGTCAATGGGGCAGCGAGGGGCACAGAAAGGAAAACAAGGGGAGAGCAGACAAAATCACGGGCACAGCGTCAATGGGGCAGCGAGGGGCACAGAAAGGAAAACAAGGGGAGAGCAGACAAAATCACGGGCACAGCGTCAATGGGGCAGCGAGGGGCACAGAAAGGAAAACAAGGGGAGAGCAGACAAAATCACGGGCACAACGACAGTGGGGCAGCGAGGGGCACAGAAAGGAAAACAAGGGGAGAGCAGACAAAATCACGGGCACAACGACAATGGGGCGGCGAGGGGCACAGAGAGGAAAAGGGAGACAAGCAGACAAAGCGGGCACCGGGGCCACAAGCGGAGGGCGATCTTACCTGCAGAAGCAGCGGGCAGACAACACAGGCGGAGCTGTGTGGTGGGGGAGCGACCTACCTGGCAAGCAGATAGACTGGGGTCCTGATTGGCAGGATCCCAGTCAGACTAGTCAAAACAGTGCAACATCAAGCAAAAAGTGGGGGTAGCCATAAGAAGCAGATCCTACTTTCCTACAAATGGTCATTAAATGGGTGGTGTGGATGGATAGCAGTAATTGGCCCCTGCTCTCAGGGAGGGCTAAACACAGGAAGAGGCATGTCTCATGCATGGCATGGACAAATGGGGAGAAAGATTAGGAGTGCAACGTAGGAGCCAGAAAATTGGAAGCATATGGGCAGGCTGAAGCCAGCAAAGTATATGCAACATGTCTCTTTCAAGACAAAGCATGTGCTATCTAGAGCCAAGACCTAAAATAGAAAAAATTGTGTGACTGGTTAAATAATGCAATAGATAAATAACATACTAAATAATGCAATAGATAAATAAAATACACCTGACTTTAGAAATCATAGAAGTCAGAAGAGATTTCTTTTCGGTGCCAAGAGATATTCAATTCCAAGGGTATGATGGAACTAAAGTAGGTCGCACCAGTGAGTTGAAGTGATTGGTTGGGCGCAGGGCATCAGGGCACCAAAGGAGTGTCACCAAGTAGAGAAAAAATCTATATCAGTAATAAGTATTGCACATTGGTTGCTATTGGAAGCTTCACTCCTATGGATTCAGCACTGGAGCAGTATTATCTCGGTTATGGAAGGCCCAGGTGACTGTTTCAAGTAATACTTGCCAATAATATTTAACACCACTACAAGTTTATTATTAAAAGGGTATACTACATAGAATCTAGCTAATCACATGCAGTACAATTATTGTGCAAATGTGTCTCCTTGTAAAGGCATATTACCATTATTTAATTTGAGAACAAATCTATTTAACAATACAGAAGACACCATAGTTAAAAGTTGGCTTTACTCACAATATTAGCCACTGAGTTGTAGTGAGCCTATGTTTCATTTATTGCCCATCTTGCATGCACAAGAGACTCTGGGTATGAGTAATTGTGTGTTCTGTAAACAAAATGTACAAATGAAACTGACAAATTAATAATACCTGAACAAAGACAAGCATTGTCAAAACCAATATGCCTACCATATTTAAAATTTAAATCCTTCTTCATTGTTGTAACACTTATTGGTCCATTTGGACTCTGATCCTGTTAGTTCTGCTCTCTCTTGTTGCTCAAAGGAAGCTAGTTTTGCTCGTTGATGTTTGTAAAAGGGGGTTCCTTCCCCTCTTTGTAGCCTCTGTTTTTTTCTGTATTCCACTCTCCGCTCTTATTCTCCTCTCCCTCTCCATTTACCCCTGCATAATCTCGCACACACTCCCCATGCTTTTTCTGTTTTCCAATCTGCGCTCTTTCTGTCCTCCACTCTCCACTCACCCCTGTGTGATCCTGAGTGCTTTGACTTCCTCCTGCTCTCTCTGCCCCCTTGATTTCTCTTCTTACAGGCCCTGCTGACAACATGTGCCTGCTTGTCAGCGCAATAGATGTGCACTCCTCTCACTACAATCAAGGGGCCCCCTCTGGCATCCACTGAGTCACAGCAGAAGGAAGGGATATCAGCTTTAGATCAGCTTATGTTACAAATATTGCTCCTCTACCTCTAAGAGTTTATAGATTTTGTGCAGTTCTGCTGTTTGCCCTTTGCAAAGCTTTACTGCTGCAAGGGCTAGTCTTTCATCCTTCCCCCTCCCCTCTTCCTCCATATCCCTCTCTCTACCTGCTCTCCCAGACAGTTGTGGAGATTTTACTTTGTCTCGAATTTTAGCTGTTCTTTTAACTTTGCATCTTTTTCTAATGGTGGATTTCACATGTTTTCATTAAAAAGAGAATGTGCCCTGCACGCATTTATTCCTGGCAGGCATTGTCGCCCTGTTGCCTGTCCATTTAGTTCCAGGGTCACACATATTAGAACAAGATGCTTTGTTTTATTTTCTGTCCTTGTAGGACTCGACTCTTCTGCTTCAGACTAACCAACAATATTGATTGGTGCCTCTGGCACAATGTTATAAGGCCAGTAATTAGCATCCATGCTGAACTGGGTGAGAGGTTCTTCACTTCACGCCAGAGTCATCATGGAACCTGCTGTTACTAAGACGCAGCTCTGCTGTCTCCGACCTTCATCCTGAGTAGGAAGTTAACTCAGACATAATGCATTTATTAATGCTCTGAGGCCAGCTTCCTGACACATTGTACCAGGTATGGGGTTAGATCGCTGCAGTAGGTCTGGCAGAAAGGTACCCCCAATAGATTTTCTTTTGTATAGAGGTATTTGAGATCGTATTTGAGATCGTAAGATTAGGAGCAATTAACATGGCTGAATTGTTTGTGTTTTTCGCCGTTCTAATAATGCTTATAACAATGGTGTGTTTCATCTGTGTAATAATCGCAGCTCATGCATTATTTACAAGGATTACAGCTTTTTAATAAACATTTGAAAATGCATTCTCGTATCTTTTCTTTGTGACACCTTCGCCTTGCAAATGTGACAAAGGAAAGGGTTGCATCTGTTTCCACGAATTCCTTGGGATTCGGAGTGGTCATGTTCGAGGTCACCGGCAACATGGATAACTCTGTAGGGTTAGGAGCTTAGATTCGGTACTGTGAGCTAGCAAAACTGTATGCTGTATGTGTAGCTGGGCGACCACTGCACTGGGCATTCAGGTGACCCTAAGAGCCTGAGAAAAGGTCACATGAACTTGCCAGCAGCATGTACTACCCCTTTTCCAAGGGTATCTAAGCCACTGCATCAAGGCACAGGGCAAAGAGGACAAGGGCATTTTCCTTGTTAGGGCCTAATAATGCCTGATAGAGCATAGGGTTAAAATCTGCCTGCTTTTTTACCAGTACAAATTGACCAGGAAACATCCACAGCAATTAGCACGCACACAAACTCTCAAAACCAGCCGCCTACCACTTCCAACAAGCAAGGTCACTCCAGCCAAGCCTCACCCACTAAACACTATCCACCTGCACATACCCTTCTATCTCAACATCCCAGTAAGGGCCCGCTTACTTCTTCACAAACTGCAACGCTGGGTTAAGCCCCAATCCAAAACACCTATCCCCACTCTGCCTCTACCCCACTCTGTAGCTATCCATACTCCCCTCAATCTCACACACCTTCTCCTTTTTCTTCCTAAATCCTCCCATTTCCCTTTGCCAACTCCAAATATTGTCAATGCGGGTAGCGCTCTCCTGAACCCTCTACTCAATGCTTTATCATACCCTCTACATAACCCTCCTCTTTTTGCCATCAGATGCACACAACAACACTCCTTCAACACTCTTGTCCAGCAACAAGCCTACTTTGTCCCCATTTTTACCCTACAACTAACCCTTCTAACTCTTATCTTTACTCTCTCACACTCCCCAGAGTCTCTCCTTTAATGTCCAACCATACCCCCTCCCCTTCAACAACCACACCACCCTAATCCTCAACATTCATATTCCACATTTGAAGTCTAATGTCTGACAATACTACTCCACCAAAACAAACCCCAACTCACACACAACCCTTTCCTGTAAATCATCTCGGACGCTCCCAAACGCGCCCACAAGACCAACAAGACATTTTTAAAAATTCATCCCCTGCTATGTATATAAAAATGTATATTTAGTTATACTTTACACATTATATATGCATATGTATACAGATATTGTAATGTGTTTTACATATGTGTATGTATATGGGTCTAAGATTTTTACACGGATGCAACGTTATCTGTATCTATATTTAAAAAAATAAAGGCAACAGGACCAACTTTTCAGCTAAGAGGGGACCCACCGGTCCCGGCACACCAGCACTGGCTGCCAGAACGGTGGAGCTTGGGAGAAGGCGGCAGGGCCTTGGAATGCAAGAGGCATCCAGGTCACATGTGCCTGAGGTGAAAATGGGAAATAAGCACATGAACTGGCATGGCATTACTAGAGGGAAGCGGCCAGCCAGGTCTCGGAAGATGAACTGCTTGCGCTGCCGGCTCTCGCTGAGAGACAGGGTCAGGTCTAGCTACCCACGGGGGTTGGCATTGGCAGCAGCACCCCCCAAAGGCTGCAGGCGACTATTGAGGAGGACGGCATTAAAGGTTGGGGTATTGTGCTGACTTCAATGACGGGGGATGGAGGAGCCACCTTCTGTGCAACAAGAGGACGTCCTTAGGGGAGCGGTCAGAGGCTATAACTGTCAAGTGGCTTTGATACATGTTGGAGAGGCGGGGGCCCAACAGCTAGAGCTGCCAACATTGGAGGTCGGAAGCAGGTTCGAGCCTCAGCTCAATTGACTGGTACACATGTAAAGTGCTCCAATACCTTTGAGGCAAACTCATGCGCTCTAAGGGGCATAGTTACAAGCCCCTATTGCCACCACAACATCACTTTCAGTGACGTTGTGATGGCGATAGGGGCCTCACCTTATTTACAAGGCAGCATTAAGCCACTTAATGTGGCTTAACGCTGCCTTGTAAATAAGACCCCCTTTCAGGCTGTATTTAACGTGAAAGGGGCAGGCAATAGGTGTTGTGGTGGGCGTTCCACCGCAACACCCATTGATTTTGACACTGCCCCCTATTTACAAGGGTGGTGTTAGGCTGCTAAGTGTAGTGCCAGCGCAGGGGGAAACGCAGGGCTGCACCATATTCTTGTAAATATGGTGCAGCCACTGTTCCCTGGAAGGTGCGCCATTGGACGAGCGCGCACCTATTACACTCCGAGCTCGCAGTGTCTTCTATGGAGCGCGCACCCACACAGCACATCCCCTGAGAGACAGGTGTTCATGTTAATCGCAGCACCCTGTAGAAGCATGATGGGCGCTGCGATCAACATGAATACTTTAAAAAAAAGCAGACAATCTGCCCCAGCCGAAAGGGCACGCAGTAAGACTATAGGCACGACGTGTGCTTTCACAATCACTAACATATATTAGTGATTGTGAAAGCACAAGTCGTGCTTTTAGGCTTGCTGCATGCCTTTTGTCTATAGAGTGCGGCTGCAGGCAGATTGTGTTCCTTTTTGAAAGTTTTCATCTTAAATGCATCCCGTGTATTAGTATGTCGGGTGCCTCAATTAACATGAAAAAAGACAGGCAGCCTGCAGCCCTCGATTAACAAAAGGCATGCAGTAAGCCTTAAAGCACGATGTGTGCTTTCACAATCACTAATATATGTTAGTGATAGTGAAAGCGCAGATCGCGCTTCTGGACTTGCTGAGTGCCCTTTCTTAGTAGAGCGTGGCTGCGGGAAGATTGTGTGCATTTTTTTAAAAGTATTCATGTTAATTGCAGCACCTGTCATGCCTATACACTGTGCTGCAATTAACATGTGTACGTTAAAAAACGCACACAATCTGCCCGCAGCCACGCTCTATTTACAAAAGGCATGCACAAGCCCAGGGCTTTAAGTGGTTCGGATTCTGCCGGTGCTCAGCACCTGTAGTTCTTAAAAGCAGGTCCTGAGACAGGTCCCTATAGGGCTCTTCATTTTTGCCCTCACCCTCAGGGTAAATCTTAAATCTGCAGCAGTGCAACTGCTAAAATCCTTTGGTGTAACTTCAAAGAGACTGGCTATAGTTCTTTTGCAGTCTCATCATTTCAGAACTGAAGCATCTTCAATATTAGATTCAGCAAAGCCGTAGTTGTTGCTTATTAATCTTATTCAACTAACAACCATTGACAAAGCCAATAGTCCTGGCTTGTTGTAGGTATAATGTTACTTGTTGTATTATATATTGCAAAAACGATTGCAGAATCACAAAACAAAGTGTATCTGAGCTCCAACAGCCTTGTATTGAACCTTCAGGAGGACAGTTTCGCTAGAGCAAGGCAAGTCTGCAGTTTTTGTTATACTCACAGATTCTTCTGATGGCTGTCTCTGTATTGGACTTTACTCTTTACATGTCCACCTGAGATTCCTGTTCTGTACACCTGCGGGGAAAAGGGGTGCCTCTGGGGACCTTGTGCTGTTGTAGTCCGCTTTAGGGGTCCGTATATCGGTTTTCCTGAATCATGTCCTTATATAGGCACAATTCGCCGTGCCCTTATATAGGCATAGAATCCCTGTCCTTATTTAGGCATTAACCGTGCACTCCAAATACAGGCATGTTCACCGACATCCGTCAACCTAACGTCACAACGAGTTCTTAGAAACCAGACCCTTAAGCTTCGGGAGTTCTCCTAGCACAGGACTATTGATTTCTCCAAGAACTCATCTATTATGTATGAACCGTTATACCTTAAGGGTTCATTCCTGACGTCTTCCTCTGTCCGACTTCACGTCAATGCTAACATTCCTCGACACTTACCAGGTATAAATATACCTTCCCTTGCCCAAGCAAGTTAGAGGCGACCTCAACTTCAGAGGAGCCCATATCCCGGCCTGATGCACTGAGAAGACGCTGTCATTCCTTCACGCAGACGAATCCAGCTGCCAGTGTTCTGACTCCCTTCGCGAGGTGTTAGAGTTTCAGATCCGGCAGGAGATTCCCACCTCTCTCATTCTCAAGGTATGGAGCAGACTAGAACCTAGAGGGACTCTTGGCATACTTGTCAGGACTCACAGGAGGTTTTCTCCTTCTAACTCAACGCTGGCTACTATTTTCCCTCTACAAACTTACCAAAAGGCAGTTAATCCCTCAAGCTGGAGTGCCAGTTGGAACCGCTGGAACTCCAAGATGGCTGCCAACTTTCTGTCACTGCCACAGCACACCGCTGTTAGCAGTATAGCCTTTTAGATTTGATGACAGCTGGTGAAGTGCACTTCAACATTCCACTGCGCACTTCACTGAAGAAACAATTGGAAGAGCACCTGTTTTCCCCAGCGTCGTGGAAGTCAGTTAGGGTAGTTGCGATAAAATCGGGGTTAGCTTCGTCGGAACATTAAAACTCCTCACAGAATCAGGTTAGTGTTAAATACGTTGCTAAAGTAAAATAATTCTGAGAGAAAAGGTTGTTTAGTCTAATGTTAATTTCTACAAGTCAAAGGGCAATGAAGACAGAATAATTCCCAACGCCAGCTGACTAAATAATTTTTTTTAGTATTTGCTTTCCCTCGCAGTGAGCATTAAACAAAAAGCTTTCAGTTCAGCTGTTATCTTCAGCTGCTACAGAACCTGTCTGACACGGGCGTTACCTTTCAACACGCCCTGTCTTCAGTAAATGCACTTCGGAAGCCTTTCAAGGATTAATTGAGTTGTGAACCCAGAGTTAAAACCGGGCATAATTCTTTCACATGTCACACACTAAAGCTGCAGCCAGAATAAATGGTGAAAGGAATTAAAAGAACACTTCCCAGTAAACTCTTCACCGAAAGCCAGAGATATTGTTAAACTAAATTAACAGACAGAAGGCTTGTCATTAACAACTCCAGAACCCCAGTACAAGGCATCACTGCAGTCTCTAAATAGTGAGTTCAGTATAGAGAAAAAGAAACCCAGGCAATATTTAAATAAGGAATAAAAGAAACATATACTTACCTTATTTTTCTTGCGTTAAGGAATAGCAGGATCAAGCGCAGATTGTACCTGTGAGCAAAAAGAAAGAGAACTGAGTGAAGACTTATCGTAGCAGCATAGCAAACAATATATGAGAAGTAAGAAGAGAAGTAGGCTTCAAAAAGCATTCTGGTAAGATAAGTTATTTATATGTAAATGAAAAGTAAGTTAAAGGCACAGTTAATTTAAAGAAAAGAAAAAGTGATAAATGTTAATGTTTGCAGTCCTGTAAGAAGAAGAAGAAGACGCAGCAGAACAGGCAGATTTTGGAGCAGTCTCTTCTCTGTCCCCAACCCCTTTCCCCCCTTAGAACGTACCTGCAATGGAACACTAAAGACCTAGCAGGGAAGGTTCTGAGAAGGGCATTGGGACTTAGCGTCATACTGCTCCTGTGCGGTTCAGGGGGTTATAAGGTATCCAGCCTCTGACAGAGTGAAGTGCCCACGTTGGTATAAGCACCCGAGCAGAATGACAGAAGGACTCGATTTAAAAAATTTAGGCGAGATTTTGAGTAATATACAAAGGGACTTGGAGGCAGTCAGAGAGGAAAATAAAATATTAAGACAAGAGATAATAACCTTTAAAATGGGAGCACCAGTTTTGGGGTCAAGGCAAGGCACCACATCCTTTGAAACCCAGAGTCCTAACACCAGCACCTCGTCCTTTGCCCCCACACAAGTCATCCACTCATTATCCCCAGTAATTCCTCTTGCCCCTCCAGAGCGATTCAATGGAGACCCGCAGAAAGCACAAATTCTTTTAACACAACGCTCTCTGCATTTTATGTGCCGCCCCACGATCTTCCCTGATGCTCAATCCCGAGTGGCGTTTATCTTGTCCTACCTTAGTGGGGACGCTGCCTCATGGTCCATGCCACTAGTGACCAAGGATGACCCAATTTTGTACAGCCTAGACGACTTCAAGAAGGAGTTTCTCCGAATGTTTGATAGGAGAACAGCATGCCAGGCTTCAGACAACGAACTGTTAGAGCTAAAACAGGGTAACCGAGAACTCGTGGCTTACCTAGCCCAATTTAACAAACTAGTAGTCGAGACCAACTGGCCCGAGGACAAAAGAGCAGCAGTATTCTACAGAGGATTGCGAGAGGAACTGAAGGATGCTCTATCTCAAATCCCTAATCGTCCCACCGACATCTCTGCATTAGTGGATTTAACCTTAGAGATTGATTATCGGCAAAATGAGCGGAAAGGGGAACGGAGGAGGGAGTTTAGATCAAGTGTTCCTCGTTTCGACCGTGTCAAAAAAGAATTCACACGGACTGCAGAGAGTTCTTCGGGTATTGAACCTATGCAAATCGGTGTAGTCAGAGGTCCACTCTCAAAAGAGGAAAAAGAAAAGAGGAGACTGAACAGACTGTGCATGTATTGTGGAGGAAGTGGACATTTTGTCAAGAATTGTTTAAAAAGACCAAAGTTGCCTGCAAAGGAGAAGGAAAACTAGAGGCACCACAGGTTAGCGGAGTTGAACCTGTGGATGCGACTGGAGAAACGACTCCAATAAATCACCAATTGGCAAACACGCTACAAGTCTCCTCACCCCATTTGGTTATGACTGTGACTTTAAGGTTTAGGGGTGTGGTTTTGGCAGGAATCATCGTCATGGTGGATTCAGGGGCAACAGGTAATTTCTGCGACCACAAATTTGCTAGCCTGATCGGTTTACAAGCTATCAAGAAGGAGAAAAGTGAGAAGGTCAGAGCAGTAGATGGTACGGATTTAACTTCAGGGCCCATAACAAGCCATACTGAATTGATACACATGACAACTGTCGAAGGACACCAAGAGACTTTGCAATTTAATTTAATAGATGCCCCCCAATTTCAACAGATTTTAGGTCTACCATGGCTAACGGAACACAACCCATTAATTGATTGGGGAGCCCCAACTATTCAATTAAATTCCGACTATTGTACCAAAAATTGTTTCGACTGTTCGACACATTCATCTGTGACTAGTGCAGCCACCCAGTTGTGTGAAGGTGGAGGTTCGGTGTGTGTGATCCAAACAACCACGATACCAGATGAATACCAAGACTTTGCAGACGTTTTTGATGAGATTAAGGCTGAGACGTTACCCCCCCACAGGCCCTATGTCTGCAAAATCGACCTAGAACCAGGGGCTAATCTACCATGCAGCAGAGTCTACGCCTTAACAGAGAAAGAAAACATCCATTTGAAGGAATATATAGCTAAGAATTTGGAGAACAGATTTATCAGACCGTCTCAGTCCCCTGTCTCTTCCCCACTTTTTTTCGTACCGAAGAAAGGGGGGATCTCAGGACTTGTATTGACTTTAGGGCAATTAACAGGATAACTATTAAGAATCGTTATCCGTTGCCCCTCATTTCAGTATTAATTGATCAGGTGAAGGAAGCAAAGATATACACTCGCCTAGATCTACGAGGAGCGTACCACCTGATTAGACTCCGGGAAGGCGACGAGTGGAAGACCGCGTTCAGGACCAAATTCGGCCTGTACGAGTATCTTGTGATGCCGTATGGTCTCTGTAACGCGCCAGCGGCCTTCTAGTACTTTATCAATGATGTTTTAAGTGAATTTATTGACCGATGCGCTATAGTCTACATAGACGACATCCTGATTTATTCCAACACGGCAGAAGAACACCACAATCAGGTCAGTGCCGTATTACAACGTTTACGAGAGAACTCTCTATATGTAAAATTGGAGAAATGCCTCTTTAACACCGATACAGTGGAATTCCTAGGCTTTGTGTTATCACCTGCAGGAGTTCGTATGGATGAACAGAAGGTGAAGGCGATAACGGATTGGAAATCTCCTACCAGTATCAAAGAGGTTCAAAGCTT
The DNA here is from genome assembly GCA_963921515.1 of Calotriton arnoldi. Classification (NCBI taxonomy): domain Eukaryota; kingdom Metazoa; phylum Chordata; class Amphibia; order Caudata; family Salamandridae; genus Calotriton; species Calotriton arnoldi. The sequence continues at coordinate 1,334,895 of CAWUFW010001800.1, forward strand.
TATCGGATTCTCTAATTTTTACAGACGATTTATTCATGGATTCTCCCATAAGATACTACCTCTGACCCTTCTTCTGAAGAAAGGAGTTCCGTTCCAATGGTCAGAAGAAGCAGAAGAGGCTTTTAAGTTGATGAAGGACAGTTTCACCACAGCGCCAGTGTTACTTCATGCAGATCCCTCCGAGCCTTTTTATTTGGAGACAGACGCTTCGGACATAGCCATCGGAGGTATACTCTCTCAGAGGCACAAGGACACGGGACAGTTACACCCGGTGGCTTATCGGTCCCGTAAACTCAACCCTGCGGAATGCAACTATACGATTACAGAAAAAGAACTCCTGGCGATCAAAGATGCCTTCAAAGATTGGAGGCATTACTTACTGGGGGCTAAACACACCGTAATGGTGTTTACGGACCACTGCAACCTAAACATTTTGCGATCTGCTCGTACTCTCACGCCACGTCAGCTGCGTTGGTCTCTTTACTTCGCGGACTTTGATTTTTGTTATCACTTTTTCCTGGATATAAGAAAGGCTGACATCCTCTCTAGACTAGACACAGAAAATCAAACTTCAGTCATTGAAAACCAACAAATCATAACTGATGAAAAATTCATTGGAGCTATTTCCCTTGAACCCTTTGAGCATCACGTTCAGAATTTGATGTCTGACCTTGAAATGGAGAATTGGGCCACAGAAGATCCACAACGTTTCATTCGCAACGGCCTCCCCTATCAAGGCACCACCCTGTATTTACCCACCAAAGAGCTTCAGCTGAAGGCAATGCAGGAATGTCACGACAACCCTCTGGCTGGCCACAAAGGTATCTTAAAAACCGAAGAACTACTCAAACGTCGTTTCTGGTGGCCATACCTGTGTCGAGATGTTCGTCAATATGTTTTGGGCTTTGAAATTTGTGCACGCGGAAAATCGGACAGGCAGGCTCCTAAAGGTCTCAAACAACCCATGCCAACTCCCCCATATCCTTGGCACATGGTCTCCTTAGATTTGATTGTTGATCTACCTTCTTCCCATGGTTATAATACCATTCTTGTAGTTGTTGACACCTTTAGCAAAATGGCACATTTTGTACCCTACAAAGGCACACCCACTGCTAAACAATTGTCCCAACTTTTCAATCAACATGTTATTCGCCCTCATGGGATTCCTAGGGTACTCATTTCAGACAGGGGCTCTCAGTTTCTATCACGATTTTGGAAGGCTTACATCAAGGGGCTTAATATTGACCATCCTTATTCCACCAGTTTTCACCCAGAAACTGATGGTCAGACTGAACGCATTAACCAAGAACTAGAGCAACACCTCAGACTTTATCTGTTAGATGATGTGGGTGACTGGCCTGACCATTTATGGACTGCGGAGTATGCTCATAATAACGCTCTCAATGTATCTACTGGCCACTCCCCTTTCTTTATAAACTCAGGCAGACATCCCAATTCTCATGCTAATTTTGATAACGTTAACGTTCCTGCTGTCCAAGATATTGCCCGACAGTTAACCAAAATCCATCACTCAGTAACCCAGAATTTGTCGATCGCGAAGGATCGTTACAAACACTTCGCTGACCGAGAACGTAAAAAGAAGCTGAACTTCATGTAGGAGACTTAGTCTGGTTGTCTACTAAAAATCTCAGACTCAAAGGTCCCCGTAAATTCCAGCCTCGTTATATGGGTCCTTATCCAATTGAGAAGGTCATTAATCCAGTCGCTTATCGATTATCCCTTCCTGGCACTACCAAAATTCATCCAGTCTTTCATGTTTCTCTCCTTAAACCAATTCAACCGGGGTTGCGTAGGATTTCCCCTCCTGACCCTCTGATTGTTAATGGTGAGGTGGAGTATGAAGTTAAATGAATCTTGGATTCAAAACTCATCCGTAATGAACTTTTCTACCTCATTGATTGGCAGGGTTATGGACCTGATGAACGTTCATGGGAAAAGAATACTGATGTCCATGCCCCTCGATTAATTAGAGCTTTTCATGCCAAATTCCCAGCCAAACCACGACCGGAGGAAACCCCGTTGGGAGGGGGTACTGTCAGGACTCACGGGAGGTTTCCTCCTTCTAACTCAACGCTGGCTACTATTTTCCCTCTACAAACTTACCAAAAGGCAGTTAATCCCTCAAGCTGGAGTGCCAGTTGGCACCGCTGGAACTCCAAGATGGCTGCCAACTTTCTGTCACTGCCACAGCACACCGCTGTTAGCAGTCTAGCCTTTTAGATTTGATGACAGCTGGTGAAGTGCACTTCAACATTCCAATGCGCACTTCACTGAAGAAACAATTGGAAGAGCACCTGTTTTCCCCAGCGTCGTGGAAGTCATTTAGGGTAGTTGCGATAAAATCGGGGTTAGCTTCGTCGGAACATTAAAACTCCTCACAGAATCAGGTTAGTGTTGAAAACGTTGCTAAAGTAAAATAATTCTGAGAGAAAAGGTTGTTTAGTCTAATGTTAATTTCTACAAGTCAAAGGGCAATGAAGACAGAATAATTCCCAACGCCAGCTGACTAAATAATTTTTTTTAGTATTTGCTTTTCCTCGCAGTGAGCATTAAACAAAAAGCTTTCAGTTCAGCTGTTATCTTCAGCTGCTACAGAACCTGTCTGACACGGGCGTTACCTTTCAACACGCCCTGTCTTCAGTAAATGCACTTCGGAAGCCTTTCAAGGATTAATTGAGTTGTGAACCCAGAGTTTAACCCGGGCATAATTCTTTCACATGTCACGCACTAAAGCTGCAGCCAGAATAAATGGTGAAAGGAATTAAAAGAACACTTCCCAGTAAACTCTTCACCGAAGTCCAGAGATATTGTTAAACTAAATTAACAGACAGAAGGCTTGTCATTAACAACTCCAGAACCCCAGTACAAGGCATCACTGCAGTCTCTAAATAGTGAGTTCAGTATAGAGAAAAAGAAACCCAGGCAATATTAAAATAAGGAATAAAAGAAACATATACTTACCTTATTTTTCTTGCGTTAAGGAATAGCAGGATCAAGCGCAGATTGTACCTGTGAGCAAAAAGAAAGAGAACTGAGTGAAGACTTATCGTAGCAGCATAGCAAACAATATATGAGAAGTAAGAAGAGAAGTAGGCTTCAAAAAGCATTCTGGTAAGATAAGTTATTTATATGTAAATGAAAAGTAAGTTAAAGGCACAGTTAATTTAAAGAAAAGAAAAAGTGATAAATGTTAATGTTTGCAGTCCTGTAAGAAGAAGAAGAAGACGCAGCAGAACAGGCAGATTTTGGAGCAGTCTCTTCTCTGTCCCCAACCCCTTTCCCCCCTTAGAACTTACCTGCAATGAAACACTAAAGACCTAGCAGGGAAGGTTCTGAGAAGGGCATTGGGACTTAGCGTCATACTGCTCCTGTGCGGTTCAGGGGGTTATAAGGTATCCAGCCTCTGACAGAGTGAAGTGCCCACGTTGGTATAAGCACCCGAGCAGAATGACAGAAGGACTTGATTTAAAAAATTTAGGCGAGATTTTGAGTAATATACAAAGGGACTTGGAGGCAGTCAGAGAGGAAAATAAAATATTAAGACAAGAGATAATAACCTTTAAAACGGGAGCACCGGTTTTGGGGTCAAGGCAAGGCACCACATCCTTTGAAACCCAGAGTCCTAACACCAGCACCTCGTCCTTTGCTCCCACACAAGTCATCCACTCATTATCCCCAGTAATTCCTCTTGCCCCTCCAGAGCGATTCAATGGAGACCCGCAGAAAGCACAAATTTTTTTAACACAATGCTCTCTGCATTTTATGTGCCGCCCCACGATCTTCCCCGATGCTCAATCCCCAGTGGCGTTTATCTTGTCCTACCTTAGTGGGGACGCTGCCTCATGGTCCATGCCACTAGTGACCAAGGATGACCCAATTTTGTACAGCTTAGACGACTTCAAGAAGGAGTTTATCCGAATTTTTGATAGGAGAACAGCATCCCAGGCTTCAGACAACGAACTGTTAGAGCTAAAACAGGGTAACCGAGAACTTGTGGCTTACCTAGCCCAATTTAACAAACTAGTAGTCGAGACCAACTGGCCCGAGGACAAAAGAGCAGCAGTATTCTACCGAGGATTGCGAGAGGAACTGAAGGATGCTCTATCTCAAATCCCTAATCGTCCCACCGACATCTCTGCATTAGTGGATTTAACCTTAGAGATTGATTATCGGCAAAATGAGCGGAAAGGGGAACGGAGGAGGGAGTTTAGATCAAGTGTTCCTCGTTTCGACCGTGTCAAAACAGAATTTACACGGACTGCAGAGAGTTCTTCGGGTATTGAACCTATGCAAATCGGTGTAGTCAGAAGAGGAAAAAGAAAAGAGGAGACTGAACAGACTGTGCATGTATTGTGGAGGAAGTGGACATTTTGTCAAGAATTGTTTAAAAAGACCAAAGTTGCCTGCAAAGGAGTAGGAAAACTAGAGGCACCACAGGTTAGCGGAGTTGGACCTGTGGATAAGACTGGAGAAACAACTCCAATAAATCACCAATTGGCAAACACGCTACAAGTCTCCTCACCCCATTTGGTTATGACTGTGACTTTAAGGTTTAGGGGTGTGGTTTTGGCAGGAATCATCGTCATGGTGGATTCAGGGGCAACAGGTAATTTCTGCGACCACAAATTCGCTAGCCTGATCGGTTTACAAGCTATCAAGAAGGAGAAAAGTGAGAAGGTCAGACCAGTAGATGGTACGGATTTAACTTCAGTGCCCATAACAAGCCAAACTGAATTGGTACACATGACAACTGTTGAAGGACACCAAGAGACTTTGCAATTTAATTTAATAGATGCCCCCAATTTCAACTGATTTTAGGTCTACCATGGCTAACGGAACACAACCCATTAATTGATTGGGGAGCCCCAACTATTCAATTAAATTCCGACTATTGTACCAAAAATTGTTTCGACTGTTCGACACATTCATCTGTGACTAGTGCAGCCACCCAGTTGTGTGAAGGTGGAGGTTCGGTGTGTGTGATCCAAACAACCACGATACCAGATGAATACCAAGACTTTGCAGATGTTTTTGATGAGATTAAGGTTGAGACGTTTCCCCCACAGGCCCTATGTCTGCAAAATCGACCTAGAACTAGGGGCTAATCTAACATGCATCAGAGTCTACGCCTTAACAGAGAAAGAAAACATCCATTTGAAGGAATATATAGCTAAGAATTTGGAGAACGGATTTATCAGACCGTCTCAGTCCCCTGTCTCTTCCCCACTTTTTTTCGTACCGAAGAAAGGGGGGGGGGATCTCAGGACTTGTATTGACTTTAGGGCAATTAACAGGATAACTATTAAGAATCATTATCCGTTGCCCCTCATTTCAGTATTAATTGATCAGGTGAAGGAAGCAAAGATATACACTCGCCTAGATCTACGAGGAGCGTACCACCTGGTTAGACGCCGGGAAGGCGACGAGTGGAAGACCGCGTTCAGGACCAAATTCGGCCTGTACGAGTATCTTGTGATGCCGTATGGTCTCTGTAACGCGCCAGCGGCCTTCCAGTACTTTATCAGTGATGTTTTAAGTGAATTTATTGAGCGATGCGCTATAGTCTACATAGACGACATCCTGATTTATTCCAACACGGCAGAAGAACACCACGATCAGGTCAGTGCCGTATTACAACGTTTACGAGAGAACTCTCTATATGTAAAATTGGAGAAATGCCTCTTTAACACCGATACAGTGGAATTCCTAGGCTTTGTGTTATCACCTGCAGGAGTTCGTATGGATGAACAGAAGGTGAAGGCGATAACAGATTGGAAATCTCCTACCAGTATCAAAGAGGTTCAAAGCTTTATCGGATTCTCTAATTTTTACAGACGATTCATTCATGGATTCTCCCATAAGATACTACCTCTGACCCTTCTTCTGAAGAAAGGAGTTCCGTTCCAATGGTCAGAGGAAGCAGAAGAGGCTTTTTAGTTGATGAAGGACAGTTTCACCACAGCGCCAGTATTACTTCATGCAGATCCCTCCGAGCCTTTTTATTTGGAGACAGACGCTTCGGACATAGCCATCGGAGGTATACTCTCTCAGAGGCACAAGGACATGGGACAGTTACACCCGGTGGCTTATCGGTCCCGTAAACTCAACCCTGCGGAATGCAACTATACGATTACAGAAAAAGAACTCCTGGCGATCAAAGATGCCTTCAAAGATTGGAGGCATTACTTAATGGGGGCTAAACACACCGTAATGGTGTTTAAGGACCACCGCAACCTAAACTTTTTGCGATCTGCTCGTACTCTCACGCCACGTCAGCTTTGTTGATCTCTTTACTTCGCGGACTTTGATTTTTGTTATCACTTTTTGTCCTGGATATAAGAAAGGCTGACGTCCTCTCTAGACTAGACACAGAAAATCAAACTTCAGTCATTGAAAACCAAAAATCATACCTGATGAAAAATTCATTGGGGCTATTTCCCTTGAACCCTTTGAGCATCACGTTCAGAATTTGATGTCTGACCTTGAAATGGAGAATTGGGCCACAGAAGATCCACAACGTTTCATTCGCAACGTCCTCCCCTATCAAGGCACCACCCTGTATTTACCCACCAAAGAGCTTCAGCTGAAGGCAATGCAGGAATGTCACGACAACCCTCTGGCTGGCCACAAAGGTGTCTTAAAAACCGAAGAACTACTCAAACGTCGTTTCTGGTGGCCATACCTGTGCCGAGATGTTCGTCAATATGTTTAGGGCTGTGAAATTTGTGCACGGGGAAAATCGGACAGGCAGGCTCCTAAAGGTCTCCTACAACCCATGCCAACTCCCCCATATCCTTGGCACATGGTCTCCTTAGATTTGATTGTTGATCTACCTTCTTCCCATGGTTATAATACCATTCTTGTAGTTGTTGACACCTTTAGCAAAATGGCACATTTTGTACCCTACAAAGGCACACCCACTGCTAAACAATTGTCCCAACTTTTCAATCAACATGTTATTCGCCCTCATGGGATTCCTAGGGTACTCATTTCAGACAGGGGCTCTCAGTTTCTATCACAATTTTGGAAGGCTTACATCAAGGGGCTTAATATTGACCATCCTTATTCCACCAGTTTTCACCCAGAAACTGATGGTCAGACTGAACGCATTAACCAAGAACTAGAGCAACACCTCAGACTTTATCTGTTAGATGATGTGGGTGACTGGCCTGACCATTTATGGACTGCGGAGTATGCTCATAATAACGCTCACAATGTATCTACTGGCCACTCCCCTTTCTTTATAAACTCAGGCAGACATCCCAATTCTCATGCTAATTTTGATAACGTTAACGTTCCTGCTGTCCAAGATATTGCCCGACAGTTAACCAAAGTCCATCACTCAGTAACCCAGAATTTGTCGATCGCGAAGGATCGTTACAAACACTTCGCTGACCGAAAACGTAAAAAAGAACCTGAACTTCATGTAGGAGACTTAGTCTGGTTGTCTACTAAAAATCTCAGACTCAAAGGTCCTCGTAAATTCCAGCCTCGTTTTATGGGTCCTTATCCAATTGAGAAGGTCATTAATCCAGTCGCTTATCAATTATCCCTTCCTGGCACTACCAAAATTCATCCAGTCTTTCATGTTTCTCTCCTTAAACCAATTCAACCGGGGTTGCGTAGGATTTCCCCTCCTGACCCTCTGATTGTTAATGGTGAGGTGGAGTATGAAGTTAAACGAATCTTGGATTCAAAACTCATCCGTAATGAACTTTTCTACCTCATTGATTGGCAGGGTTATGGACCTGATGAACGTTCCTGGGAAAAGAGTACTGATGTCCATGCCCCTCGATTAATTAGAGCTTTTCATGCCAAATTCCCAGCCAAACCACGACCGGAGGAAACCCCGTTGGGAGGGGGTACTGTCAGGACTCACGGGAGGTTTCCTCCTTCTAACTCAACACTGGCTACTATTTTCCCTCTACAAACTTACCAAAAGGCAGTTAATCCCTCAAGCTGGAGTGCCAGTTGGCACCGCTGGAACTCCAAGATGGCTGCCAACTTTCTGTCACTGCCACAGCACACCACTGTTAGCAGTCTAGCAACTTTTTTTAGTATTTGCTTTCCCTCGTAGTGAGCATTAAACAAAAAGCTTTCAGTTCAGCTGTTATCTTCAGCTGCTACAGAACCTGTCTGACACGGGCGTGACCTTTCAACACGCCCTGTCTTCAGTAAATGCACTTCGGAAGCCTTTCAAGGATTAATTGAGTTGTGAACCCAGAGTTAAACCCGGGCATAATTCTTTCACATGTCACGCACTAAAGCTGCAGCCAGAATAAATGGTGAAAGGAATTAAGAGAACACTTCCCAGTAAACTCTTCACCGAAGTCCAGAGATATTGTTAAAATAAATTAACAGACAGAAGGCTTGTCATTAACAACTCCAGAACCCCAGTACAAGGCATCACTGCAGTCTCTAAATAGTGAGTTCAGTATATAGAAAAAGAAACCCAGGCAATATTTAAATAAGGAATAAAAGAAACATATACTTACCTTATTTTTCTTGCGTTAAGGAATAGCAGGATCAAGCGCAGATTGTACCTGTGAGCAAAAAGAAAGAGAACTGAGTGAAGACTTATCGTAGCAACATAGCAAACAATATATGAGAAGTAAGAAGAGAAGTAGGCTTCAAAAAGCATTCTGGTAAGATAAGTTATTTATATGTAAATGAAAAGTAAGTTAAAGGCACAGTTAATTTAAAGAAAAGAAAAAGTGATAAATGTTAATGTTTGCAGTCCTGTAAGAAGAAGAAGAAAAGACGCAGCAGAACAGGCAGATTTTGGAGCAGTCTCTTCTCTGTCCCCAACCCCTTTCCCCCTTAGAACTTACCTGCAATGGAACACTAAAGACCTAGCAGGGAAGGTTCTGAGAAGGGCATTGGGACTTAGCGTCATACTGCTCCTGTGCGGTTCAGGGGGTAATAAGGTATCCAGCCTCTGACAGAGTGAAGTGCCCACGTTGGTATAAGCACCCGAGCAGAATGACAGAAGGACTTGATTTAAAAAATGTAGGCGAGATTTTGAGTAATATACAAAGGGACTTGGAGGCAGTCAGAGAGGAAAATAAAATATTAAGACAAGAGATAATAACCTTTAAAACGGGAGCACCGGTTTTGGGGTCAAGGCAAGGCACCACATCCTTTGAAACCCAGAGTCCTAACACCAGCACCTTGTCCTTTGCCCCCACACAAGTCATCCACTCATTATCCCCAGTAATTCCTCTTGCCCCTCCAGAGCGATTCAATGGAGACCCGCAGAAAGCACAAATTTTTTTAACACAATGCTCTCTGCATTTTATGTGCCGCCCACGATCTTCCCCGATGCTCAATCCCCAGTGGCGTTTATCTTGTCCTACCTTAGTGGGGACGCTGCCTCATGGTCCATGCCACTAGTGACCAAGGATGACCCAATTTTGTACAGCTTAGACGACTTCAAGAAGGAGTTTATCCGAATTTTTGATAGGAGAACAGCATCCCAGGCTTCAGACAACGAACTGTTAGAGCTAAAACAGGGTAACCGAGAACTTGTGGCTTACCTAGCCCAATTTAACAAACTAGTAGTCGAGACCAACTGGCCCGAGGACAAAAGAGCAGCAGTATTCTACCGAGGATTGCGAGAGGAACTGAAGGATGCTCTATCTCAAATCCCTAATCGTCCCACCGACATCTCTGCATTAGTGGATTTAACCTTAGAGATTGATTATCGGCAAAATGAGCGGAAAGGGGAACGGAGGAGGGAGTTTAGATCAAGTGTTCCTCGTTTCGACCGTGTCAAAACAGAATTTACACGGACTGCAGAGAGTTCTTCGGGTATTGAACCTATGCAAATCGGTGTAGTCAGAAGAGGAAAAAGAAAAGAGGAGACTGAACAGACTGTGCATGTATTGTGGAGGAAGTGGACATTTTGTCAAGAATTGTTTAAAAAGACCAAAGTTGCCTGCAAAGGAGTAGGAAAACTAGAGGCACCACAGGTTAGCGGAGTTGGACCTGTGGATAAGACTGGAGAAACAACTCCAATAAATCACCAATTGGCAAACACGCTACAAGTCTCCTCACCCCATTTGGTTATGACTGTGACTTTAAGGTTTAGGGGTGTGGTTTTGGCAGGAATCATCGTCATGGTGGATTCAGGGGCAACAGGTAATTTCTGCGACCACAAATTCGCTAGCCTGATCGGTTTACAAGCTATCAAGAAGGAGAAAAGTGAGAAGGTCAGACCAGTAGATGGTACGGATTTAACTTCAGTGCCCATAACAAGCCAAACTGAATTGGTACACATGACAACTGTTGAAGGACACCAAGAGACTTTGCAATTTAATTTAATAGATGCCCCCAATTTCAACTGATTTTAGGTCTACCATGGCTAACGGAACACAACCCATTAATTGATTGGGGAGCCCCAACTATTCAATTAAATTCCGACTATTGTACCAAAAATTGTTTCGACTGTTCGACACATTCATCTGTGACTAGTGCAGCCACCCAGTTGTGTGAAGGTGGAGGTTCGGTGTGTGTGATCCAAACAACCACGATACCAGATGAATACCAAGACTTTGCAGATGTTTTTGATGAGATTAAGGTTGAGACGTTTCCCCCACAGGCCCTATGTCTGCAAAATCGACCTAGAACTAGGGGCTAATCTAACATGCATCAGAGTCTACGCCTTAACAGAGAAAGAAAACATCCATTTGAAGGAATATATAGCTAAGAATTTGGAGAACGGATTTATCAGACCGTCTCAGTCCCCTGTCTCTTCCCCACTTTTTTTCGTACCGAAGAAAGGGGGGATCTCAGGACTTGTATTGACTTTAGGGCAATTAACAGGATAACTATTAAGAATCATTATCCGTTGCCCCTCATTTCAGTATTAATTGATCAGGTGAAGGAAGCAAAGATATACACTCGCCTAGATCTACGAGGAGCGTACCACCTGGTTAGACGCCGGGAAGGCGACGAGTGGAAGACCGCGTTCAGGACCAAATTCGGCCTGTACGAGTATCTTGTGATGCCGTATGGTCTCTGTAACGCGCCAGCGGCCTTCCAGTACTTTATCAGTGATGTTTTAAGTGAATTTATTGAGCGATGCGCTATAGTCTACATAGACGACATCCTGATTTATTCCAACACGGCAGAAGAACACCACGATCAGGTCAGTGCCGTATTACAACGTTTACGAGAGAACTCTCTATATGTAAAATTGGAGAAATGCCTCTTTAACACCGATACAGTGGAATTCCTAGGCTTTGTGTTATCACCTGCAGGAGTTCGTATGGATGAACAGAAGGTGAAGGCGATAACAGATTGGAAATCTCCTACCAGTATCAAAGAGGTTCAAAGCTTTATCGGATTCTCTAATTTTTACAGACGATTCATTCATGGATTCTCCCATAAGATACTACCTCTGACCCTTCTTCTGAAGAAAGGAGTTCCGTTCCAATGGTCAGAGGAAGCAGAAGAGGCTTTTAGTTGATGAAGGACAGTTTCACCACAGCGCCAGTATTACTTCATGCAGATCCCTCCGAGCCTTTTTATTTGGAGACAGACGCTTCGGACATAGCCATCGGAGGTATACTCTCTCAGAGGCACAAGGACATGGGACAGTTACACCCGGTGGCTTATCGGTCCCGTAAACTCAACCCTGCGGAATGCAACTATACGATTACAGAAAAAGAACTCCTGGCGATCAAAGATGCCTTCAAAGATTGGAGGCATTACTTAATGGGGGCTAAACACACCGTAATGGTGTTTAAGGACCACCGCAACCTAAACTTTTGCGATCTGCTCGTACTCTCACGCCACGTCAGCTTTGTTGATCTCTTTACTTCGCGGACTTTGATTTTTGTTATCACTTTTTGTCCTGGATATAAGAAAGGCTGACGTCCTCTCTAGACTAGACACAGAAAATCAAACTTCAGTCATTGAAAACCAAAAATCATACCTGATGAAAAATTCATTGGGGCTATTTCCCTTGAACCCTTTGAGCATCACGTTCAGAATTTGATGTCTGACCTTGAAATGGAGAATTGGGCCACAGAAGATCCACAACGTTTCATTCGCAACGTCCTCCCCTATCAAGGCACCACCCTGTATTTACCCACCAAAGAGCTTCAGCTGAAGGCAATGCAGGAATGTCACGACAACCCTCTGGCTGGCCACAAAGGTGTCTTAAAAACCGAAGAACTACTCAAACGTCGTTTCTGGTGGCCATACCTGTGCCGAGATGTTCGTCAATATGTTTAGGGCTGTGAAATTTGTGCACGGGGAAAATCGGACAGGCAGGCTCCTAAAGGTCTCCTACAACCCATGCCAACTCCCCCATATCCTTGGCACATGGTCTCCTTAGATTTGATTGTTGATCTACCTTCTTCCCATGGTTATAATACCATTCTTGTAGTTGTTGACACCTTTAGCAAAATGGCACATTTTGTACCCTACAAAGGCACACCCACTGCTAAACAATTGTCCCAACTTTTCAATCAACATGTTATTCGCCCTCATGGGATTCCTAGGGTACTCATTTCAGACAGGGGCTCTCAGTTTCTATCACAATTTTGGAAGGCTTACATCAAGGGGCTTAATATTGACCATCCTTATTCCACCAGTTTTCACCCAGAAACTGATGGTCAGACTGAACGCATTAACCAAGAACTAGAGCAACACCTCAGACTTTATCTGTTAGATGATGTGGGTGACTGGCCTGACCATTTATGGACTGCGGAGTATGCTCATAATAACGCTCACAATGTATCTACTGGCCACTCCCCTTTCTTTATAAACTCAGGCAGACATCCCAATTCTCATGCTAATTTTGATAACGTTAACGTTCCTGCTGTCCAAGATATTGCCCGACAGTTAACCAAAGTCCATCACTCAGTAACCCAGAATTTGTCGATCGCGAAGGATCGTTACAAACACTTCGCTGACCGAAAACGTAAAAAAGAACCTGAACTTCATGTAGGAGACTTAGTCTGGTTGTCTACTAAAAATCTCAGACTCAAAGGTCCTCGTAAATTCCAGCCTCGTTTTATGGGTCCTTATCCAATTGAGAAGGTCATTAATCCAGTCGCTTATCAATTATCCCTTCCTGGCACTACCAAAATTCATCCAGTCTTTCATGTTTCTCTCCTTAAACCAATTCAACCGGGGTTGCGTAGGATTTCCCCTCCTGACCCTCTGATTGTTAATGGTGAGGTGGAGTATGAAGTTAAACGAATCTTGGATTCAAAACTCATCCGTAATGAACTTTTCTACCTCATTGATTGGCAGGGTTATGGACCTGATGAACGTTCCTGGGAAAAGAGTACTGATGTCCATGCCCCTCGATTAATTAGAGCTTTTCATGCCAAATTCCCAGCCAAACCACGACCGGAGGAAACCCCGTTGGGAGGGGGTACTGTCAGGACTCACGGGAGGTTTCCTCCTTCTAACTCAACACTGGCTACTATTTTCCCTCTACAAACTTACCAAAAGGCAGTTAATCCCTCAAGCTGGAGTGCCAGTTGGCACCGCTGGAACTCCAAGATGGCTGCCAACTTTCTGTCACTGCCACAGCACACCACTGTTAGCAGTCTAGCAACTTTTTAGTATTTGCTTTCCCTCGTAGTGAGCATTAAACAAAAAGCTTTCAGTTCAGCTGTTATCTTCAGCTGCTACAGAACCTGTCTGACACGGGCGTGACCTTTCAACACGCCCTGTCTTCAGTAAATGCACTTCGGAAGCCTTTCAAGGATTAATTGAGTTGTGAACCCAGAGTTAAACCCGGGCATAATTCTTTCACATGTCACGCACTAAAGCTGCAGCCAGAATAAATGGTGAAAGGAATTAAGAGAACACTTCCCAGTAAACTCTTCACCGAAGTCCAGAGATATTGTTAAAATAAATTAACAGACAGAAGGCTTGTCATTAACAACTCCAGAACCCCAGTACAAGGCATCACTGCAGTCTCTAAATAGTGAGTTCAGTATATAGAAAAAGAAACCCAGGCAATATTTAAATAAGGAATAAAAGAAACATATACTTACCTTATTTTTCTTGCGTTAAGGAATAGCAGGATCAAGCGCAGATTGTACCTGTGAGCAAAAAGAAAGAGAACTGAGTGAAGACTTATCGTAGCAACATAGCAAACAATATATGAGAAGTAAGAAGAGAAGTAGGCTTCAAAAAGCATTCTGGTAAGATAAGTTATTTATATGTAAATGAAAAGTAAGTTAAAGGCACAGTTAATTTAAAGAAAAGAAAAAGTGATAAATGTTAATGTTTGCAGTCCTGTAAGAAGAAGAAGAAAAAGACGCAGCAGAACAGGCAGATTTTGGAGCAGTCTCTTCTCTGTCCCCAACCCCTTTCCCCCTTAGAACTTACCTGCAATGGAACACTAAAGACCTAGCAGGGAAGGTTCTGAGAAGGGCATTGGGACTTAGCGTCATACTGCTCCTGTGCGGTTCAGGGGGTAATAAGGTATCCAGCCTCTGACAGAGTGAAGTGCCCACGTTGGTATAAGCACCCGAGCAGAATGACAGAAGGACTTGATTTAAAAAATGTAGGCGAGATTTTGAGTAATATACAAAGGGACTTGGAGGCAGTCAGAGAGGAAAATAAAATATTAAGACAAGAGATAATAACCTTTAAAACGGGAGCACCGGTTTTGGGGTCAAGGCAAGGCACCACATCCTTTGAAACCCAGAGTCCTAACACCAGCACCTTGTCCTTTGCCCCCACACAAGTCATCCACTCATTATCCCCAGTAATTCCTCTTGCCCCTCCAGAGCGATTCAATGGAGACCCGCAGAAAGCACAATTTTTTTTAACACAATGCTCTCTGCATTTTATGTGCCGCCCCACGATCTTCCCCGATGCTCAATCCCGAGTGGCGTTTATCTTGTCCTACCTTAGTGGGGACGCTGCCTCATGGTCCATGCCACTAGTGACCAAGGATGACCCAATTTTGTACAGCTTAGACGACTTCAAGAAGGAGTTTCTCCGACTTTTTGATAGGAGAACAGCATCCCAGGCTTCAGACAATGAACTGTTAGAGCTAAAACAGGGTAACCGAGAACTCGTGGCTTACCTAGCCCAATTTAAATAACTAGTAGTCGAGACCAACTGGCCCGAGGACAAAAGAGCAGCAGTATTCTACCGAGGATTGCGAGAGGAACTGAAGGATGCTCTATCTCAAATCCCTAATCGTCTCACCGACATCTCTGCATTAGTGGATTTAACCTTAGAGATTGAGTATCGGCAAAATGAGCGGAAAGGGGAACGGAGAAGGGAGTTTAGATCAAGTGTTCCTCGTTTCGACCGTGTCAAAACAGAATTCACACGGACTGCAGAGAGTTCTTCGGGTATTGAACCTATGCAAATCGGTGTAGTCAGAGGTCCACTCTCAAAAGAGGAAAAAGAAAAGAGGAGACTGAACAGACTGTGCATGTATTGTGGAGGAAGTGGACATTTTGTCAAGAATTGTTTAAAAAGACCAAAGTTGCCTGCAAAGGAGAAGGAAAACTAGAGGCACCACAGGTTAGCGGAGTTGGACCTGTGGATGCGACTGGAGAAACAACTCCAATAAATCACCAATTGGCAAACACGCTACAAGTCTCCTCACCCCATTTGGTTATGACTGTGACTTTAAGGTTTAGGGGTGTGGTTTTGGCAGGAATCATCGTCATGGTGGATTCAGGGGCAACAGGTAATTTCTGCGACCACAAATTCGCTAGCCTGATAGGTTTACAAGCTATCAAGAAGGAGAAAAGTGAGAAGGTCAGACTAGTAGATGGTACGGATTTAACTTCAGTGCCCATAACAAGCCAAACTGAATTGGTACACATGACAACTGTTGAAGGACACCAAGAGACTTTGCAATTTAATTTAATAGATGCCCCCCAATTTCAACTGATTTTAGGTCTACCATGGCTAACGGAACACAACCCATTAATTGATTGGGGAGCCCCAACTATTCAATTAAATTCCGACTATTGTACCAAAAATTGTTTCGACTGTTCGACACATTCATCTGTGACTAGTGCAGCCACCCAGTTGTGTGAAGGTGGAGGTTCGGTGTGTGTGATCCAAACAACCACGATATCAGATGAATACCAAGACTTTGCAGATGTTTTTGATGAGATTAAGGTTGAGACGTTTCCCCCCCACAGGCCCTATGTCTGCAAAATCGACCTAGAACTAGGGGCTAATCTAACATGCAGCAGAGTCTACGCCTTAACAGAGAAAGAAAACATCCATTTGAAGGAATACATAGCTAAGAATTTGGAGAACGGATTTATCAGACCGTCTCAGTCCCCTGTCTCTTCCCAACTTTTTTTCGTACCGAAGAAAGGGGGGGGATCTCAGGACTTGTATTGACTTTAGGGCAATTAACAGGATAACTATTAAGAATCATTATCCGTTGCCCCTCATTTCAGTATTAATTGATCAGGTGAAGGAAGCAAAGATATACACTCGCCTAGATCTACGAGGAGCGTACCACCTGATTAGACTCCGGGAAGGCGACGAGTGGAAGACCGCGTTCAGGACCAAATTCGGCCTGTACGAGTATCTTGTGATGCTGTATGGTCTCTGTAATGCGCCAGCGGCCTTCCAGTACTTTATCAGTGATGTTTTAAGTGAATTTATGACTGATGCCCTATAGTCTACATAGACGACATCCTGATTTATTCCAACACGGCAGAAGAACACCACGATCAGGTCAGTGCCGTATTACAACGTTTACGAGAGAACTCTCTATATGTAAAATTGGAGAAATGCCTCTTTAACACCGATACAGTGGAATTCCTAGGCTTTGTGTTATCACCTGCAGGAGTTCGTATGGATGAACAGAAGGTGAAGGCGATAACGGATTGGAAATCTCCTACCAGTATCAAAGAGGTTCAAAGCTTTATCGGATTTTCTAATTTTTACAGACGATTCATTCATGGATTCTCCCATAAGATACTACCTCTGACCCTTCTTCTGAAGAAAGGAGTTCCGTTCCAATGGTCAGAAGAAGCAGAAGAGGCTTTTAAGTTGATGAAGGACAGTTTCACCACAGCGCCAGTGTTACTTCATGCAGATCCCTCCGAGCCTTTTTATTTGGAGACAGACGCTTCGGACCTAGCCATCGGAGGTATACTCTCTCAGAGGCACAAGGACACGGGACAGTTACACCCGGTGGCTTATCGGTCCCGTAAACTCAACCCTGTGGAATGCAACTATACGATTACAGAAAAAGAACTCCTGGCGATCAAAGATGCCTTCAAAGATTGGAGGCATTACTTAATGGGGGCTAAACACACCGTAACGGTGTTTACGGACCACCGCAACCTAAACTTTTTGCGATCTGCTCGTACTCTCACGCCACGTCAGCTGCGTTGGTCTCTTTACTTTGCGGACTTTGATTTTTGTTATCACTTTTTGTCCTGGATATAAGAAAGGCTGAGGTCCTCTCTAGACTAGACACAGAAAATCAAACTTCAGTCATTGAAAACCAACAAATCATACCTGATGAAAAATTCATTGGAGCTATTTCCCTTGAACCCTTTGAGCATCACGTTCCGAATTTGATGTCTGACCTTGAAATGGAGAATTGGGCCACAGAAGATCCACAACGTTTCATTCGCAACGTCCTCCCCTATCAAGGCACCACCCTGTATTTACCCACCAAAGAGCTTCAGCTGAAGGCATTGCAGGAATGTCACGACAACCCTCCGGCTGGCCACAAAGGTATCTTAAAAACCGAAGAACTACTCAAACGTCGTTTCTGGTGGCCATACCTGTGCCGAGATGTTCGTCAATATGTTTTGGGCTGTGAAATTTGTGCACGGGGAAAATCGGACAGGCAGGCTCCTAAAGGTCTCCTACAACCCATGCCAACTCCCCCATATCCTTGGCACATGGTCTCCTTAGATTTGATTGTTGATCTACCTTCTTCCCATGGTTATAATACCATTCTTGTAGTTGTTGACACCTTTAGCAAAATGGCACATTTTGTACCCTACAAAGGCACACCCACTGCTAAACAATTGTCCCAACTTTTCAATCAACATATTATTCGCCCTCATGGGATTCCTAGGGTACTCATTTCAGACAGGGGCTCTCAGTTTCTATCATGATTTTGGAAGGCTTACATCAAGGGGCTTAATATTGACCATCCTTATTCCACCAGTTTTCACCCAGAAACTGATGGTCAGACTGAACGCATTAACCAAGAACTAGAGCAACACCTCAGACTTTATCTGTTAGATGATGTGGGTGACTGGCCTGACCATTTATGGACTGCGGAGTATGCTCATAATAACGCTCTCAATGTATCTACTGGCCACTCCCCTTTCTTTATAAACTCAGGCAGACATCCCAATTCTCATGCTAATTTTGATAACGTTAACGTTCCTGTTGTCCAAGATATTGCCCGACAGTTAACCAAAATCCATCACTCAGTAACCCAGAATTTGTCGATCGCGAAGGATCGTTACAAACACTTCGCTGACCGAAAACGTAAAAAAGAACCTGAACTTCATGTAGGAGACTTAGTCTGGTTGTCTACTAAAAATCTCAGACTCAAAGGTCCCCGTAAATTCCAGCCTCGTTTTATGGGTCCTTATCCAATTGAGAAGGTCATTAATCCAGTCGCTTATCGACTATCCCTTCCTGGCACTACCAAAATTCATCCAGTCTTTCATGTTTCTCTCCTTAAACCAATTCAACCGGGGTTGCATAGGATTTCCCCTCCTGACCCTCTGATTGTTAATGGTGAGGTGGAGTATGAAGTTAAACGAATCTTGGATTCAAAACTCATCCGTAATGAACTTTTCTACCTCATTGATTGGCAGGGTTATGGACCTGATGAACGTTCCTGGGAAAAGAGTACTGATGTCCATGCCCCTCGATTAATTAGAGCTTTTCATGCCAAATTCCCAGCCAAACCACGACCGGAGGAAACCCCGTTGGGAGGGGGTACTGTCAGGACTCACGGGAGGTTTCCTCCTTCTAACTCAACGCTGGCTACTAGTTTTCCTCTACAAACTTACCAAAAGGCAGTTAATCCCTCAAACTGGAGTGCCAGTTGGCACCGCTGAAACTCCAAGATGGCTGCCAACTTTCTGTCACTGCCACTGCACACTGCTGTTAGCAGTCTAGCCTTTTAGATTTGATGACAGCTGGTGAAGTGCACTTCAACATTCCACTGCGCACTTCACTGAAGAAACAATTGGAAGAGGACCTGTTTTCCCAGGGTCGTGGAAGTCAGTTAGGGTAGTTGCGATAAAATCGGGGTTAGCTTCGTCGGAACATTAAAACCACTCACAGAATCAGGTTAGTGTTAAAAACGTTGCTAAAGTAAAATAATTCTGAGAGAAAAGGTTGTTTAGTCTAATGTTAATTTCTACAAGTCAAAGGGCAATGAAGACAGAATAATTCCCAACGCCAGCTGACTAAATAATTTATTTTAGTATTTGCTTTCCCTCGCAGTGAGCATTAAACAAAAAGCTTTCAGTTCAGCTGTTATCTTCAGCTGCTACAGAACCTGTCTGACACGGGCGTGACCTTTCAACACGCCCTGTCTTCAGTAAATGCACTTCGGAAGCCTTTCAAGGATTAATTGAGTTGTGAACCCAGAGTTAAACCTGGGCATAATTCTTTCACATGTCACACACTAAAGCTGCAGCCAGAATAAATGGTGAAAGGAATTAAAAGAACACTTCCCAGTAAACTCTTCACCGAAGGCCAGAGATATTGTTAAACTAAATTAACAGACAGAAGGCTTGTCATTAACAACTCCAGAACCCCAGTACAAGGCATCACTGCAGTCTCTAAATAGTGAGTTCAGTATAGAGAACAAGAAACCCAGGCAATATTTAAATAAGGAATAAAAGAAACATATACTTACCTTATTTTTCTTGCGTTAAGGAATAGCAGGATCAAGCGCAGATTGTACCTGTGAGCAAAAAGAAAGAGAACTGAGTGAAGACTTATCGTAGCAACATAGCAAACAATATATGAGAAGTAAGAAGAGAAGTAGGCTTCAAAAAGCATTCTGGTAAGATAAGTTATTGATATGTAAATGAAAAGTAAGTTAAAGGCACAGTTAATTTAAAGAAAAGAAAAAGTGATAAATGTTAATGTTTGCAGTCCTGTAAGAAGAAGAAGAAGACGCAGCAGAACAGGCAGATTTTGGAGCAGTCTCTTCTCTGTCCCCAACCCCTTATCCCCCTTAGTACTTACCTGCAATGGAACACTAAAGACCTAGCAGGGAAGGTTCTGAGAAGGGCACTGGGGCTTAGCGTCATACTGCTCCTGTGCGGTTCAGGGGGTTATAAGGTATCCAGCCTCTGACAGAGTGAAGTGCCCATGTTGGTATAAGCACCCGAGCAGAATGACAGAAGGACTTGATTTAAAAAATTTAGGCGAGATTTTGAGTAATATACAAAGGGACTTGGAGGCAGTCAGAGAGGAAAATAAAATATTAAGACAAGAGATAATAACCTTTAAAACGGGAGCACCGGTTTTGGGGTCAAGGCAAGGCACCACATCCTTTGAAACCCAGAGTCCTAACACCAGCACCTCGTCCTTTGCCCCCACACAAGTCATCCACTCATTATCCCCAGTAATTCCTCTTGCCCCTCCAGAGCGATTCAATGGAGACCCGCAGAAAGCACAAATTCTTTTAACACAACGCTCTCTGCATTTTATGTGCCGCCCCACGATCTTCCCCGATGCTCAATCCCGAGTGGCGTTTATCTTGTCCTACCTTAGTGGGCACGATGCCTCAAGGTCCATGCCACTAGTGACCAAGGATGACCCAATTTTGTACAGCTTAGACGACTTCAAGAAGGAGTTTGTCTGAATTTTTGATAGGAGAACAGCAACCCAGGCTTCAGAGAACGAACTGTTAGAGCTAACACAGGGTAACCGAGAACTCGTGGCTTACCTAGCCCAATTTAACAAACTAGTAGTCGAGACCAACTGGCCCGAGGACAAAAGAGCAACAGTATTCTACAGAGGATTGCGAGAGGAACTGAAGGATGCTCTATCTCAAATCCCTAATCGTCCCACCAACATCTCTGCATTAGTGGATGTAACATTAGAGATTGATTATCGGCAAAATGAGCGGAAAGGGGAACGGAGGAGGGAGTTTAGATCAAGTGTTTCTCGTTTCGACCGTGTCAAAACAGAATTCACATGGACTGCAGAGAGTTCTTCGGGTATTGAACCTATGCAAATCGGTGTAGTCAGAGGTCCACTCTCAAAAGAGGAAAAAGAAAAGAGGAGACTGAACAGACTGTGCATGTATTGTGGAGGAAGTGGACATTTTGTCAAGAATTGTTTAAAAAGACCAAAGTTGCCTGCAAAGGAGAAGGAAAACTAGAGGCACCACAGGTTAGCGGAGTTGGACCTGTGGATGCAACTGGAGAAACGACTCCAATAAATCACCAATTGGCAAACACGCTACAAGTCTCCTCACCCCATTTGGTTATGACTGTGACTTTAAGGTTTAGGGGTGTGGTTTTGGCAGGAATCATCGTCATGGTGGATTCAGGGGCAACAGGTAATTTCTGCGACCACAAATTCGCTAGCCTGATCGGTTTACAAGCTATCAAGAAGGAGAAAAGTGAGAAGGTCAGAGCAGTAGATGGTACGGATTTAACTTCAGGGCCCATAACAAGCCATACTGAATTGGTACACATGACAACTGTCGAAGGACACGAAGAGACTTTGCAATTTAATTTAATAGATGCCCCCCAATTTCAACTGATTTTAGGTCTACCATGGCTAACGGAACACAACCCATTAATTGATTGGGGATCCCCAACTATTCAATTAAATTCCGACTATTGTACCAAAAATTGTTTCGACTGTTCGACACATTCATCTGTGACTAGTGCAGCCACCCAGTTGTGTGAAGGTGGAGGTTCGGTGTGTGTGATCCAAACAATTACGATACCAGATGAATACCAAGACTTTGCAGACGTTTTTGATGAGATTAAGGCTGAGACGTTACCCCCCCACAGGCCCTATGACTGTAAAATCGACCTAGAACCAGGGGCTAATCTACCATGCAACAGAGTCTACGCCTTAACAGAGAAAGAAAACATCCATTTGAAGGAATATATAGCTAAGAATTTGGAGAACGGATTTATCAGACCGTCTCAGTCCCCTGTCTCTTCCCCACTTTTTTTCGTACTGAAGAAAGGGGGATCTCAGGACTTGTATTGACTTTAGGGCAATTAACAGGATAACTATTAAGAATCGTTATCCGTTGCCCCTCATTTCAGTATTAATTGATCAGGTGAAGGAAGCAAAGATATACACTCGCCTAGATCTACGAGGAGCGTACCACCTGATTAGACTCCGGGAAGGCGACGAGTGGAAGACCGCGTTCAGGACCAAATTCGGCCTGTACGAGTATCTTGTGATGCCGTATGGTCTCTGTAACGCACCAGCGGCCTTCCAGTACTTTATCAATGATGTTTTAAGTGAATTTATTGACCAATGCGCTATAGTCTACATAGACGACATCCTGATTTATTCCAACACGGCAGAAGAACACCACAATCAGGTCAGAGCCGTATTACAACTTTTACGAGAGAACTCTCTATATGTAAAATTGGAGAAATGCCTCTTTAACACCGATACAGTGGAATTCCTAGGCTTTGTGTTATCACCTGCAGGAGTTCGTATGGATGAACAGAAGGTGATGGCGATAACGGATTGGAAATCTCCTACCAGTATCAAAGAGGTTCAAAGCTTTATCGGATTCTCTAATTTTTACAGACGATTTATTCATGGATTCTCCCATAAGATACTACCTCTGACCCGTCTTCTGAAGAAAGGAGTTCCGTTCCAATGGTCAGAAGAAGCCGAAGAGGCGTTTAAGTTGATGAAGGACAGTTTCACCACAGCGCCAGTGTTACTTCATGCAGATCCCTCTGAGCCTTTTTATTTGGAGACAGACGCTTCGGACCTAGCCATCGGAGGTATACTCTCTCAGAGGCACAAGGACACGGGACAGTTACACCCGGTGGCTTATCGGTCCCGTAAACTCAACCCTGCGGAATGCAACTATACGATTACAGAAAAAGAACTCCTGGCGATCAAAGATGTCTTCAAAGATTGGAGGCATTACTTAATGGGGGCTAAACACACCGTAACGGTGTTTACGGACCACCGCAACCTAAAATTTTTGCGATCTGCTCGTACTCTCACGCCACGTCAGCTGCGTTGGTCTCTTTACTTCGCGGACTTTGATTTTGTTATCACTTTTTGTCCTGGATATAAGAACGGAAAGGCTGACGTCCTCTCTAGACTAGACACAGAAAATCAAACTTCAGTCATTGAAAACCAACAAATCATACCTGATGAAAAATTCATTGGAGCTATTTCCCTTGAACCCTTTGAGCATCACGTTCCGAATTTGATGTCTGACCTTGAAATGGAGAATTGGGCCACAGAAGATCCACAACGTTTCATTCGCAACGGCCTCCCCTATCAAGGCACCACCCTGTATTTACCCACCAAAGAGCTTCAGCTGAAGGCAATGCAGGAATGTCACGACAACCCTCTGGCTGGCCACAAAGGTATCTTAAAAACCGAAGAACTACTCAAACGTCGTTTCTGGTGGCCATACCTGTGCCGAGATGTTCGTCACCTCAGACTTTATCTGTTAGATGATGTGGGTGACTGGCCTGACCATTTATGGACTGCGGAGTATGCTCATAATAACGCTCTCAATGTATCTACTGGCCACTCCCCTTTCTTTATAAACTCAGGCAGACATCCCAATTCTCATGCTAATTTTGATAACGTTAACGTTCCTGCTGTCCAAGATATTGCCCGACAGTTAACCAAAATCCATCACTCAGTAACCCAGAATTTGTCGATCGCGAAGGATCATTACAAACACTTCGCTGACCGAAAACGTAAAAAAGAACCTGAACTTCATGTAGGAGACTTAGTCTGGTTGTCTACTAAAAATCTCAGGATCAAAGGTCCCCGTAAATTCCAGCCTCGTTTTATGGGTCCTTATCCAATTGAGAAGGTCATTAATCCAGTCACTTATCGATTATCCCTTCCTGGCACTACCAAAATTCATCCAGTCTTTCATGTTTCTCTCCTTAAACCAATTCAACCGGGGTTGCATAGGATTTCCCCTCCTGACCCTCTGATTGTTAATGGTGAGGTGGAGTATGAAGTTAAACAAATCTTGGATTCAAAACTCATCCGTAATGAACTTTTCTACCTCATTTATTGGCAGGGTTATGGACCTGATGAACGTTCCTGGGAAAAGAGTACTGATGTCCATGCCCCTCGATTAATTAGAGCTTTTCATGCCAAATTCCCAGCCAAACCACGACCGGAGGAAACCCCGTTGGGAGGGGGTACTGTGAGGACTCACGGGAGGTTTCCTCCTTCTAACTCAACGCTGGCTACTATTTTCCCTCTACAAAGTTACCAAAAGGCAGTTAATCCCTCAAGCTGGAGTGCCAGTTGGCACCGCTGGAACTCCAAGATGGCTGCCAACTTTCTGTCACTGCCACAGCACACCGCTGTTAGCAGTCTAGCCTTTTAAATTTGATGACAGCTGGTGAAGTGCACTTCAACATTCCACTGCGCACTTCACTGAAGAAACAATTGGAAGAGCACCTTATATATAAGGTTATAAGGTATCCAGCCTCTGACAATACTAGACCTAACATACTCTTAGTATACCATACTAGAGAATACTCCACCTACTTCTACTCTTCCCTACATCTAGACTAGGTTAGGTAAATTGGGGTATAACTAGCTTAGAGACGCATCGTATGAGTACTCGCATTCTTAGCTCATGTTATTTATGTACGTGAATATATGCTAAAAGATAATGCTAGCGCAGTATTATTTATTTCTACTGCTTACGCTGTACATTATTTATCTTGCATACTGTCTTGTGATCATAACAGCACATATCTCTTACACGAGAAACAAGACTGTTCAATAAAACCCTTTTATTGAAACGCCCGTCTTTCCTTTCTGTGTAACTCTGCAGAGACTAAGCATGCACGATTGAATGAGTGAAACTGTTATCTATTGTTTCCACGATTCTGAGACATGTTCCGCTTCTAAAGGGAAACAAAGTTGTCATGTTTTTCGGTTGCCAGAAACTACTCCCTTCTTGTTCTCAAGGAGTTTCTAGTGGCCTCTGAGCTAGCTGGCACAGGTAATTAAGTTTAATATAATCGATAGGGACATACCGACCTTAGTCCTATGTCAAACCTATAGGTTATATTATTCCAATACGCAGAGCCTATTAGGGAAATAGGAACTACACTACATGGCGCCCAACGGTTTGGTAAGGCAGTAATTTAACGCTAGATACTGAGTAACTCTTTCGTGCTTTTCTCAGAGACCCCTACTCACATACTCCATAAGACGTCCGGAGTGGGTAGGGCTAAATATCCGCCATAACTAAATAGGGAAGCACCCTACATATTAGTTGTTTGGTTTGTTCAACGTTGAAGGATACAGTGTTCCAAAATATTGTGCATCTTATCTTTTGTTTCCTTGAAACTTGGTCTACATTTTTCAAAAAACAAAATGTCCATAAACGGGGACAATAACACCGGAAACGGTGGAGCTACGGCTGACCCAGCCATAGCAGTTTTTGACTTTACAGGTTTAAATGAACCTGAGGAGGGTGTTATAGACATCGCTCCAAACTTAAGAAGAGCCATCACTCTAAAACTTATAAAACACGGCCTACCTCCGAGAGGCGGTAGGGCAGTTTTCGTGATAGAGGCGCACGAATCCTTTCAGACAGAGGTATTCTATTCATGGGTCATATTTCCTGAATCAAATTCAGTAACAAAACTGTTTCACTTCTACAAAGAAGATGATCCACCAGAGGAATATATTCCTTTCGAGGATATTGAAATTCCACTAACATACCAGGAGCATCAGCTCTGGTTTAAAGGCGCCCTAAAACATCATAGAAACATTACCAGGCTCGGTCCACTAGGTAGACCAGGAGCAACATGGCCGATTCTAGCCGGCTACACACCTCATCCTGACATCGAAATAATGTCAGACGAGGAATTACTTACTCAACTTACAGAGTTAATAAAAATCTACAGACAACTAGTCCAATATGTCATGCGGACTTTCACAGTCCAACCACCATTGACACTTCCAAATCAAACTCCTCAACAGGGGAATACACTAAAAATTACACCACAGACTCTATACGCAGTCATGGGAAAAATGCCCACAAAACGTGAGCAAATTCCATTTTGGATAGCTCAAAAAATTACTCAAATCGAAGCAGTATTTCCAAATACTAGCCCGTATGAGAAACACAGAATCCTAACCATCTGTTTACCGATGGGGATCACACCACAACTGGAAGACTGCACCACTTGGGGCTCAGTCTTTGCTGCCATCTATACTAAAACACATGGTGTTCCGTCTATTGCGGTAATACCAGATGTCCTGAAACAAATTCAAAGCGAATACGGGGCAGAGCCTGCTCTAAATTTAGGTATCAAATTACTGAAAAATTTCGACCAGGTCTCAACAATAATATTATCTAATATTAAAGGGGAAGCATCAGCAGTGGCGATCCGCCAACGATTAAGGGAATTCGATGTTACAGAACATCAAACTGAGCTACCCAGAATATTAGAACAATCATATGCAGAATTAGGCAGAGATAGTTTGGGTGGAAGACCAGTGAAGCCAAAACTATCTGAAAGTCCTGAGAAGGACTCTATTAAACTAACTCCTACATCTTCTAAAAAGAAGTGGGAGACTAATAAACAAAATTCAAACGAGAAACGTCCTCAATCCCGAGGTAGGTCTCCTCAAAAGGAGCCCTCTGAAAGGAGGTATAACCTCAGGAATAGGGATAATTTGAAAAAGCCTGACAGGTATCAAGATACTGATACACGTTCCTCTCGTACCTTTCAGATCTCGTCACAGACATCGGAAAGAAGAGGACGGTCAGAACATAGAGAAGAACGTGTGAAATTGAAAGACGACAAACACGTTCCGAAAAACAAATCAAAACCTCAATTCTCAAAGAAGAAATTAGCAGGTCTGAAGGTCAGACATGCCGAGGATACTGAGAACACAACTCAAGAACGGAGAATGGGCTCAGACAATGCTGGACAGTGCAGCAGAAGTCACAATAGCTCGCCAGAACCTGAAGGAACTTCTGGAGATAGTGGACTTGAATGAGTACATTACAGTTGAGACTGTAGACACCAGGGTTAGTACTCCACAAAAGTTATATGAAATAACACTCCGGATGGAGGGAGACATACCTAGACAGGTGAAAGCACTTTTTGGGGAAAAACTTTCAAGGGGCTATGACATACTTCTAGCAGAAAAAGACTGGCCACCACAATTTGGCAGGGAGTGCCCACATGGCAAGGACATTATTATGCCTGCCTTCTCTAACCATAGTCCAATTCACCTAAAATACACTTATGCCAGGAAATGGGCAGTTGCCCAGGCCCCAGCATTATACAAAAATCATGTAGGATGGGATGAGGATTCACCTCACCATAAAATACATCTGAAAAATGAACCTACTGCACAAAGGCAGTACCCAATAAAGCAAGAAACTAAAAACAGGTCAGTGAGATCTTAGATCAACTTGAATACCAGGGGGTGATTGAAACATGCACCTCTTCAATGAAAAATCCTTTGTTTCCTGTCTCCAAACCAGACAATACCTATCATCTAGTTTTGGATTACAGACACTTAAATACTTGTTCTAAAACATTTGCAGTGCAAAATGCACATAGCACAGCATTAATGAATAACATTGTGCGTAAAAAATACAAAACCACATTAGACATCTCAAATTGTTTCTTTTGTCAAAACATAGCACCTGAAAGCAGGTACTTAACAGCTTTCTCAATAATGGGGACCCAGCGTCAATTTTGTCGACTCCCACAAGGGTTCAAGAACAGCCCGGGGTTATTCTCAGCGAGAGTAACGGAGTTACTACAAATTTATGACAATGAGGCATTGTCCTATGTCGATGACATCTATCTGACAGACGATGACCTGGACAAACACTTGAACAGGGTGAGCTAAATTATACTGGGCTTCGCCTCTGAGGACTACAAATTCAACTTCAAAAAGTCCAGAATTGCCCCTCTCAATGTCCTGTTTCTAGGATATGAGCTTTCAAGTGAAGGCAAGAGATTGGCAGCTAACTTTTTAGAAAGGTGTGCGCTGCTCCAACCTCCAAAGACGCTGAAAAATTTACAATCCATCCTGGGTTTCCTAAATTTTGGAAGAACATACATTCTAAATTACGCAGAAAGGGTTAAACCTCTCTACGCATTAATCAAACCTGATTTTTCAGTCAAAAATTGGACACAAGAACACACAGAAATCTTGCGTTCATTCCAGGCTAACATATTAGCAACAAATCACTTACAAACAAGCGTAAGTCAATGCAATTTAGTGATCCGAATAATTTCGGGTCAATGTGGATTCACCTACTTAACATTTAATGAGGGTGAAAGAGTACCAATTGCATACAAATCTCATTTGTATAAACAAGCAGAAATGCGCTTCACTTCAACAGAAAAAATTCTGACAGCAGTTCAAACCGCTGTAGCAAAAGAAAGAGCTCTAGCCCAAGGGAAACGCATTATTGTCGTAACCCCTGTACCGGCCTTAGGGGCGGTAACAAAAGCAAGCATTCCAAATGCTAAAGCATTACATCCTAGATGGATACAATGGGTTAATTCTCTTGCTGCAACAGATGTTGAATATGTTTTTGATCCTGATCTAAAAACACAAGCATTCCTGCAATATGAACATGAATGTCCTCTGCCTACTGAGATTCTGCCTCTCGATCAGTACGAATTCATAATTTATACTGACGGATCCGCACAACCCGCAACAGGGAGTAAGCAAGCTTACAGTGCAGCGTGTGCAATCGTTAAAGGTCGCATGCGCGATGGTAAATTCAGACCTATGGTCACAAAAACCCAGTCTCTAGGAGATTGCACAGCTCAGCGAGCTGAACTACAAGCATTCAAACTGGCACTTGAAAGTACAGATCGAGAATTCCCCACACTAATAGTGTGCGATTCTTTCTACTGTGTGCAGTCGTATAATGAATATATACAAACTTGGCTTGAAAACGGGTTCAAAGATGCAAAAGGTGGCACAATAAAGCATAAAACGCTTTGGGAACAAGTAGTTCAGTTAAAAAGCGAACTACCAAAGGCTCACGTGATCCATACACTGAGTCAACAACGTGATGGCTTTCACGTTGCAGGGAATTCATTGGCTGATGAAGCCGCAAAGGGGGCTGTTCAGACGGCTTCCGTAGCTGCGATCACTCGTTCAAAAACGAAAATAGACAGTGAGATAATGTTGGCTGTCAATGCTACGAGCAAAGGCAGTGGTGCAGCGTTACCAAAAAAGTTTCCACTCAAGTACTCATATGTAATTGATGCGAACAGCGTTCCTTTTGCTCGAATCCCTGGAGTGGGGGATAGGGTAATTCCAAACAAGGAACGCAGATTAGGACTAATCCTAGCAGCACACAAAGGGATAGCCTCTGCCCATGCAGGCATTCCTGCAACAGTATCTTTACTAACACAAAGATATTGGTGGCCTGGCATTAGGAATCAGACCAAGAACTATGTTCTGGAATGTGAAATTTGCCAACAGATGAAAGTCTCCACAGTGAAACGTCCTGCGCAGACACCCCTGTTAATTTCAGACAAACCATTAGCTTGTGTTTACCTGGACACTGCGGTCCCTTGCAAAGGGACGGTAACTATAAATATATCATGGTCGCAGTGGATTCTTGCTCTAGGTTCCTATGGATATGGCCTCAGCGCTCGGCTGACGCTCGAACTGTTATAAAAGATTTGCGAGTCTTTATCGGCACATACGCAATAGGCACGCTACATTCTGACCAGGGCCCTGCGTTTAGCTCTCGAGCTTACAAAGACGCCATGGCCAGTCTGGGCGTTGCATTGCGGTACTCCTCTCCGTTTCATCCTGAGGGTAATTCTGTTGTGGAAATGAAAAACCGGGACATAAAGGAGTCTATAACAGCTAGGGTATTAGGTTCGGATGATGGGTGTGTCAGACATCTATATGGGGTCCAACGCTCATTAAACAACTTGCCAAGAAGTTCTCTAGGGGGGGTCACTCCATATGAGGTCCTATTTGGGACAAGAATGTGGGTGCCTGATCTGGAATGCAGTGGCACAGTGGTGGAAAATAAACCCTTTGATATCAAAGATCGTTTGGCTATTTTACAGGACTTAAATGAAATAAAAACGAAACAAAGCAACGTATTCCTGCAGCCAACCACCACTGGGGAAAAACCGGCGGTCCCAGCAAGGCCTGTCTGGATTCCAAAAGTGGGGATCTAGTCAGAGAGAAAATTGCGGACATGAAGGAATTTGAACCTTCTTACAGACAACCAGTACCTGTCCTAGCCATACACGGAACAAGAACAGTACTTCTGCCACCCCTTGCTGGAAAAAAGGAGAAAAGATTTGTATCCATCGACCTCATCAAACCACAGTATGTGGCCAATACTAAATAGTAGGCCTCGTGGACTCCGAACTAGTAGCAGACACACTCCTCTCGCCACTATCCAAGAGTTTCAGACTGAAAGACTGATAACCATCGAGACTTCAGCAGTAACAGATGAAGGACTGAGCAACAATGCTATGGAACTCATCCCTCTTGAAACACAAGTAACAGTTCGTCCAAATACACCTGTCTACACCAATGTAACAAGTGATCAACTGGTCCCAGCGATTTCTACAAATCCTGATGCAATTCCAACGATTGACAGAACTGCTTCTGGCTACTTCATTAACTTTGATACATTTTCTGAGGATCCGAGTGAGCCCGAGACGTCGCCAGCATCAAAAACTTTTAAACAGCAGGTACAAGACTTTTTACAATTTTTGAAAAAGTATTATCTAGTTTCACCATGGATTGAACTTTGGGTTATTTCTGGAATATTTTTCTTCCTCCTTTGGCTAGCTTTGGTTATGCCTATGAGCGTGCTTATAAATGGGAGATACATCCATTTAGACATTGAAAGAAAAGAAGTGAACTTACTTTTGAAACCTCACAAATCATCCCATCGTGAAACAAGAGACTTGTCTGCAGTGAACATCACAGCCGTTCTTATACAGGATGGTATAGTGTGGGACAAAACTGATTTTGATATTTTTGGCCCGACGGAACATTTGAACATTCCACATTTATTTAAGATTTCACTAAGTGATTTTGTTTCATCCAGTACCTTTTCTGATGATTGGGACTTTGAAACTATAAATAATATGATGTTTGACCTAGAAAAATCTGCTGCATTTTCTAATAATGAATATTTAGAGGGTTCATCAGACTATGAACAGCTGTATTGCTATAACCACTATGGTCATCATTTTTTGCATAAATCTGCAACACCTAGAAATGTGTTTATGTTTAACCAATGGGAGCATTGTCCTACGCCGCCAAAAGGTAGTTCAAAAACATTTGCTACAAAGTTTCCATATTTTTCAGGATACAATACATCTGATCCAGAAACATTTTACTATAGAAATGTAAACAAAACAGGACTGAAAATGATGTTAACTAATACAAAACAGATTTACTCTGCAGCATTTATTCCCCAACTGTCTAGACAGGGTTTTGACTTATGGAAAGACACAATAGACACAAAAACTGTCTGGGGTACTAAAGATTGGCAAGTGCAGGGGACAGAAGCTTTATTTAGAGCCTGTATCGTCCCTCAACAAATAATGTTTTTGAATGACACGGTCCAACAAACGTCTTGCCTTGGGTTAGCCAAGATTAAAGACATGAAAAATCCTTCTGTACCGACACCTGCAAGTGATAACAATACACAGGCAGTGGTTACAGTTGACACCATACTAAAACTCAACAGAACAAATCCTGATTGGAGAAAATGGTTGATCTGGCCCACAGACACAAACAACTGTCAAGGGAGATTCCTGAATAAAACACAGGGGTTTACTATTCATAGGCCAGACCCACGATACGTCCAAAGACAGCATCCGGGGGTAATAACAACATACAGTGTAGGAAAATTATGCCTCGATTGGCTGCAAAAATCTACACTTAAGGATGTGAAACAACACTTATTTTTACTTAAAGAAGACGCAGACCTTAGGGAATTCTTGCTTGGACCAAGAAAACCGCGTCAAAAACATTTCATATATGCCGGCATTTATGCTGCTTATAATGAAGCATGGAAGGTGTCACAGATGGTGGCCGCAGAACGAATACGTGAACTTGATCGTATTAATTTAGAGAAAACGCTCTCTGTGGTTGACAATGGGTTAACAACTTTGTCCTCCAGAATTTATTCATTGGACAGTATTGTATCCTCTGCTATCGACATACTGGAACAAGATTTAGCCATGTTACAACAAGGCCAGTCTCAGTTACATTCTATTATGTTATTAAGCTGGACGCTGCAATCTTTGCATGCGGGCTATGTGCCTTGGCGTTTAACCAACACGTCGGCTCTGTTTGCAGAATACAATCTAACTGATAAACAGATTGAATATGCACAAAGGGGAGCAAAGTATACAGTACTGAGCATTGAAAAACTTGAAAAGTTACCATTCACAGTGGCAGAAAAACCAGCTACAGAATGGCTTATTCATGGCAAAATTAGTCTACCTGTGACTACTTTCCAGCTTCAGTATTGCCTTAAACAGATGCAAGCAGGCAAATATGAAAGGTTGGGTACAGAATACATTAAGACATCCTGGAATTTACCTTACACCTATAGATGTTGGAGTGGGGATCGTGAAGTGTTTCTAAGCGGTACACACTGTGAAAATGCACTGAGCGGTTCACTAATTTGTCAGGACATTTCTTTACACGGGGCTTGTAATGGTTCTGTGGCAAACTTGTCCTGCCACCAGCAGGGTACACCAGCTGCTGTGATTAATCCAACGTTTGGACAACTTTCTAATGGGAGTTACCTCATGTTGAATGATCAGAGTTGCGGTGGCATGTTGCCAGGCATCCCATATCTAGTAACGGTCAACTCCAGGGTCACTTGCTGTATGCAAGTATTGTTTGCCCCAATAGACAGTCAGGGAGTCGCCTCTATGGCCTTCGTTGAATGTCTCTTTTATACAATTTGATACTTTAAGCAGAATGAAAGCCATGCTTATACAACAATCAGTGCCTTTGACCTCGGCCAAAGAAACCTATGATCTACAAGTTGCAAGGACTTCGGCTGAGATACAAGCTTTAATTCGTACAAACTGCCCTATACATTTCGTAGAAATGATAGGACGTATCTTTAACATGTCAGATACAAGCGGAATTGTACATATATTTAAGACCATCTGTTCCGGACTATTAGCGCCTTTCCAGGCTGTCCTCGGAATCATCCCAAACTTCGCACATTCGGTGTTTGGTGGTGTGCCGTTAATTCTAGCACTTGTTGCAGGAATTCTGTTTCTATTCCTCCTACTACGCTACGGCAAGCCTCTTCGCCAACATCACTCCGAGCGAAATGCCGTGAGCGAATAGTACAGCTTTTGGGCATGCCTCGTCTACGGGAACTTAATACAACGTGGTTCCTGTCATTCAGACCAATCTGTCAAGATTGCATCTTACCTGTTCTATGCTGCCTGTTTTGCGGTGAAGAATGCGTGCTAGACACCTGTCTAACACTCCCATCAGTCATGCCAACGGATATCGATACTCTGCTGGACCCGATAACGGCCCATGCTGTGTGTTGTCCCCAGAGGCTTCCAATCCTGATGGCGGCATTCATTGAGATCTCACAGACGCTTCCGACTGCTGCTGAGGTACGAGATGGATCAACGGGCACACAGGTAACAACGGACTCGAACGTTGCATCTTCTGCTGAAGGCGATGTTTCTCATCTCTGTGCAATTAACCTTCTGAACGAGGTGTTCTAAATGTCGCCAACTTAGGTGGACGATATTTTGGCTACGGAAATAGATGATCTAATGTTTACGCCAGACCCCTACACTGACTTTGATTCGGCTCACAGTGTACCAGGGCAACAATGAAATTTGGCCTTGATATTTACAAACTTGGAACTTTTCCCAGAATTGAACTTTTTCTTTTTGAAATTTTTGAAATGACATGGCAAATGAACAATCTGCTTACAGTAGAACTAGTCTTATAAAACGGACTTCTTTGAATACTTCCAGGGACACATTGTCACCTTACTTGTCTAACATTTCATTTACTTCCATGATATGCAATGGCTTTGATTTTAAGAACTTATCCACCATTTCATCATATGTATATACTACTGTTTCATTCTCGTTGCATTTTACTTCCGTTACATGCTTAGAATGAGATCAATGCTTTAAATGTACAGTACCTATTGCATTTCAATAAGTTTTGAGCTTCTTTTAAAATGCTTTTAGAAATGTTTTTAGCAATATGTGGTACTCAATTTTATGTTTAGCATTTAAAATGTTTAGCATTTAGTATCATCGTTCACTCGAAGATGGAGTGGGTGTTGTATTCCGCTTTAGGAGTCCGTTTATAGGTTTTCCTGAATCATGTCCTTATATAGGCACAATTCGCCTTGCCCTTATATAGGCATAGAATCCCTGTCCTTATTTAGGCATTAACCGTGCACTCCAAATACAGGCATGGTCACCGACATCCCCCAAGAACTCATCTATTATGTATGAACCGTTATACCTTAAGGGTTCTTTCCTGACGTCTTCCTCTGTCCGACTTTACGTCAATGCTAACATTCCTCGACACCTACCAGGTATAAATATACCTTCCCTTGCCCAAGCAAGTTAGAGGAGACCTCGACTTCAGAGGAGCCCGTATCCCGGCCTGACGCACTGAGAAGACGCTGTCATTCCTGCACGCAGACAAATCCAGCTTCCAGTGTTCTGATTCTCTTTGCGGGGTGTTAGAGTTTCAGATCCAGCAGGAGATTCCCATCTCTCTCATTCTCAAGGTATGGAGCTGACTAGAACCTAGAGGGACTCTTGGCATACTAGACTTAACATACTCTTAGTCTACCATACTAGAGAATACTCCACCTACTTCTACTCTTCCCTACATCTAGACTAGGTTAGGTACATTGGGGTAGAACTAGCTTAGAGACGCATCGTATGAGTACTCGCATTCTTAGCTCATGTTATTTATGTACGTGAATATATGCTAAAAGATAATGCTAGCGCAGTATTATTTATTTCTACTGCTTACGCTGTACATTATTTATCTTGCATACTGTCTTGTGATCATAACAGCACATATCTCTTACACGAGAAACAAGACTGTTCAATAAAACCCTTTTTATTGAAACGCCCGTCTTTCCTTTCTGTGTAACTCTGCAGAGACTTAGCATGCACGATTGAATGAGTGAAACTGTTATCTATTGTTTCCACGATTCTGAGACATGTTCTGCTTCTAAAGGGAAACAAAGTTGTCATGTTTTTCGGTTGCCAGAAACTACTCCCTTCTTGTTCTCAAGGAGTTTCTAGTGGCCTCTGAGCTAGCTGGCACAGGTAATTAAGTTTAATATAATCGATAGGGACATACAGACCTTAGTCCTATGTCAAACCTATAGGGTATATTATTCCAATGCGCAGAGCCTATTAGGGAAATAGGAACTACACTACAGTGCCAACTGTGGCCAAAATCACTGGAAGTCTCATCCGGAGTAGCATGCTTAGTTTACAGCTGTTCCACCAAGTGTTTCTTGGATATTTATGGGGCTATTTCCTGAAATAATTCTCCAGAAGAGTAAATATATTGGAAGCAGTTGAAACCGATGACAATCCCACAAAAAAGGGACAGGAAATATTAGTATTAGATTTGTTTTCTGCTGAAGTAAAGGTAATTTTTTTATTTTTGTTTGGTAGGCCACCACAATCTCCAAGTCATGCTTTTCATAGACTAAGGAATGGGTCATTAAAAGAGTTATTGGTACAGAAAGCAGTTACACATTTGAGAAGGGACGGGTTGAGATTTAAAGTAAAAAAAAAAAGAATGGTGAATAAACAAAAGGTACTCCAGTGAAGCATTAGGACATTGATCTCCATTTTGGGTGTTGTGATGTCTGTCTCTCCCCCAGCAACACATACACACAAATCTACCAGGAGGGACTGCCTCCCTATGATAAGATATCTGCACCATCGCACTCCTTGCCTCAGGTCCCCTTTGTATGTTTGTTTCCCTTAGAGCATACCTGTTCTTTCTGCATTCCGTTATAAGGTGTTTTTTTCTAAGATGGCCGTAGGGGTCGGAGAACGAGCTCTGGGATCCAGGGACTACTAAAATGTGAAAATCCCTGCTACCCCCTCTACCTAGACGACTCAACGGAGAACAACAATCACAATACAAAGATGACTCACCGGTGAAAAATCCCCAAGCAGGCATCCCGGAATCGCGCTGTGAATCCTCCGCCTAGAACATAAGCAAGCTGCCCCTGCCTTGGAGAGGATCGGGTAGCCACGGCGGACTCCTCAGCAGAAGATCACAAACAGTCACACTTGGACCCGAAGGGAGTCGGAACGGCAACAAGAAACAACAGGACTCCGGACGGTAAATAACAGGACTCCGGATGGTTGAAGCCTCCAGCTGGGGACAGAAGAATCGGAAGACACCGGGGCCGAGACTGGTCGAAAAGTCCCCGGGGAAACGGGCTCTGGTGAGGACACGAGGAATCGAGTGCAGAAGGGTCCTCTTGCCGGGACCGATAAGACGCAGAGAGGAACCCCATCTGATCGCGCGGTCACAGCAACGAGAGATACGGGACTCGCTCCCTCCTGCCTGACCCTAAGATGGCATCACTGAAACAGTTAACCAGACGCCCACCGACAGTTCAATTCCCCCTAAGCTCCCTTAACCTCCTCTACTAGACTCTTCCTCTCCCTCGAACCGGTCAATGAATCAGCTGCCTAGTCATGCTGACATTAGGAATTGGAGGCACAGCATACCCCGCCACACCAGCACAACCGGCCTGTCCCCAAGATGGCGGCCACTCACCCCTAATCACCAACACATCAAAGAACGCTCCGGTCCAGCCATCATGCCGATCCTCTCACTGCGAGCGCAGAAGTAAGACAAGACACTAAATTTCTGCCTGCAGAGTAGTTGAAGGAGAGGTTGCTTTCCCTAACCAATTTGGAAAACATCTGCTGATATATAGTTGCATGGCAACTCTCTTCCTTACAGGGAAGCTGAAGAGAAGACGTTTTTCCTAGTCAGCTGTTCAAACGGTCTGGGCTATTAAGGAGTGCTCCTTGAATAGGGTCACTACACGGGATTACCCCAAACTGGAAAGGTTCATGTCTATTCCTGGCGACGCTTTGGCCACAGTTCTTTAAAAGCCCCTGGTCTACTCACCATACCGATCTCTCCTACGCGGGGGCTAAAAGCAACACCCTAGTCAACCACTGAGGCCAGATTCAGAATTGACTAAAAGCTTCATACAGTCCGCAAAGCACTTAACCTGGGTTTTGTCTCGGTGGGTAAGATCATCTCTCTCTCTCTAGTCCTAGAGCTGGCACGGTGGGTAGACTTCTGTGCTTAATCCCACCCTTAACCGCTTACAAGCGCATCCCCTCTGACCAATTGATTGAAGACATTATGGCACCCCCCACCTCATCCCGCCCCCCTTACCAAAAGGACTGAAACCACACGGCCTGAACTCCTTCTCCATCATTTTCCCCCCCAACCTCACCCCTAAAGCAAAAAGAAACCTTAAACACAGACTGATTAAACAACACCCAGAAACCCTAATCGCGGACATATACTATTGCTCTTCCAAAGGCCAGATAAAAATGGACCTCATTTTCCACACCATGAGACCTGCTAATTGGAACAACATCCTCAAGACACATCTGCACATATCCAAAACAACCAACACCACCCACAGCTGTAAACTTACGATCACACTCCCTAACCGCCCCAAACATAGCGGCAACACCTCTGTAACCTTCTACACCAACGGCACAGTCTTGATCCAAGCCAATAACGACAACCTAGAAGCTTTCAACTCCCTCTTCCCCACGCTTCGAAACGCCCACCACATTCACATAGCGCCCGCCCGTCCATCTTCTTATTCCCTGATAGACCGCCCCTTCATGTGATTGCACATGAAATTCACAAGACCTCCGCCATGCAAGACAACCTCCCCTCCAGACAACATCCGACACTCCGTCCACCCCTCCCGAGAGGTCTCAACTCTCTCCCACCCTCCCTATTAAATCAGAGCCCCGACACAGACAAGGCTCTCCAACCCCATACCGACCAACACCCACCTCCCCCTTCCATAACCCACCACCCCCACAAGACCTATGCCATGCAAGCCAGCCTCCTCCCTCCAAACATCATCCTCCACTCTGTCTACCCCTCCCCGACAGCACCCAATTCTCTCCCACCCCCAAATCTAATCAGAACCCCAACACAGATGAGGCTCTCCAACCACCCGGCCAACACCCACCCCGCTTGCCTTAATCCCCCACTCTCAACAGACAACCTGCGATCACAAGGCGCTACCCTTGACGCCTATCTCTCTCCCTCCACTGCCACACAAGAGATGGCAGCGGGAACCACGCCGAGACCGCCCACCCTCAATATCCAGGACTTTCCATAGAGATAATTGGGGCTACTCTAACACCAAAAGCCAACTCAGAGAGCCCAGCCCACACCCATACCTGACACCCTCATTTACTGACACCACTCACGCAATGCCGCCCAAGATCATCCAACAGCCTAGCTCTACCACGACCCCAACACGACTCAGTCTCAGAGACC
This sequence comes from Calotriton arnoldi, assembly GCA_963921515.1. Classification (NCBI taxonomy): domain Eukaryota; kingdom Metazoa; phylum Chordata; class Amphibia; order Caudata; family Salamandridae; genus Calotriton; species Calotriton arnoldi. Next base: position 1,373,691 of record CAWUFW010001800.1, read on the forward strand.
CAGAAATAAAAGAGCCACAACACCCTCCCAAGACCCCTCTTCCCTTCCCTACTTAAAGACGAACCAGCGACTAGACCTGCTAGAAAGCCAGCTAGAAACAGTAATTCTGGGCCTCTCCGAAATATTACGTAACCTCACCACACTCAGGGCCCGATTCACAGAACTAACTTAAGACAAAATCCTAAACTTACTACCATTTTGGTATTCACAGAAGGCACTTACTCATTTTGGTATTCACAGAAGGCACTTTCTCATTTCAGTATTCACAGAAGTTAGTAGTCCTAACTTTAGGACTCCTAAATGCCTTCTGTGAATACCGAAAGTCTTAAAGTTAGGATTTTTCTCAGTTTAGGAGTAGTAAAGTTAGGACTCCTAACTTTAGGACTCCTAAATGCCTTCTGTGAATACCGAAAGTCTTAAAGTTAGGATTATTTTCAGTTTAGGAGTAGTAAAGTTAGGACTCCTAACTTTAGGACTCCTAAATGCCTTCTGCGAATACCGAAAGTCTTAAAGTTAGCATTTTTCTCAGTTAGGACTCCTAACTTCTGTGAATACCGAAATGAGTAAGTGCCTTCTGTGAATACCAAAATGAGTAAGTGCCTTCTGTGAATACCAAAATGGTAGTAAGTTTAGAATTTTGTCTTAAGTTAGTTCTGTGAATCGGGCCCTCAGAAAGCCCGCCCAACATCCACATCCGACACCCCCATCCGCCAACTCCAATCACTCAAGGCCCGAGACCCAAGGCTCAGCTGGAATACAACCCCCCTCCCAAACCAGGCTCAGAGACCCAAAAGAACAAGAGCCACCATGTCCACAAAGGAAGCGATGGATCTTGCCTCCACATTCAACACAACCACTACTGCCGCCTCTAGCTCCAGGATTCAGGTGATCACGGGCATGGGTAGAGACTGCCCCCCACCAGACCCTCAAGGCCCCCAGCCCTCCTCACCAATATCCCCAGTGCTCCTTTAATGAAGAATCCCAATAACGAGAGATCCAACACCAACTGCATGCTCATTAACTGCAGGTTGGCCTCCAAACATGCAACTGAATTGGCAGAGACCATCCTTACACATGACATTGACATCACGTTCATCACTGAAACTTGGCTAAACGAGTTCTCTCCCCCAATTATGGACATGCTTGTGCCCCCGGGCTTCGCTATCATACACAAAGACAGAAAAAACCAGAAGGGAGGAGGCTTAGCAATCATACATAAGAACAGCATCTCCGTAACGGAAACCGACGCCCTCAAATATAACTCTTTCGAAGGTCTTACTACAACCATTAAGTTGAGTGACAACAAATCACTACTTTGTCATCTCCTCTACCATCCGCCAAGAAACACCGCCTCTTTTGGAGAACACCTCTCCGACCTATTAACTCATTCCTCACTCCAGGACTCAAACAACATAATTCTAGGCGACCTCAACTTAAACTGGAAAGATAAAAACATTGCGCTAATCAAAACCCTAAATGATCTCCTAAGCAACCTCAATCTCACACAACACTGCACAGAGAAAACCCACATCAAAGGCTCTATCCTCGACACCATTATCGCTCATGCAGATACTGTCTCCATCGACCACACCTTGCCTGTGGACTGGTCGGATCACCATATCATTCTGTTCCACCTAAACCAAAGGATCCAAGACCAACCTTGCACTCTGGACCCTCCGCGCTGGGTGAGAAATCTAAGTCAAATTCCACTTGTAGACCTGGAGGAGAGGGTAAGCTCCCTCCTCCCCATCCACACGGGTGAACTCTCATTAACAGAACTCACTTCTCAGTACAACACCACTATGACCTCCATTATGGACCAAGTAGCCCCCCTGAAACTAAAAAGAGCCAGAAACATTCCTTCCAGATCATGGTTCACTACAGACTTAAACTCAGAAAGAAGAGAACTAAGAGCGGCAGAAAGACTGTGGCAAAACAACCTGTCCGCAATCCTACGAGCCAGACTCAAAGCAGTAAGAGGGAGATACAATAAACACATAAAAATGAAAAAACTTCCTTCTTTTGCAACGCCCTTGACAAAGCAAAGAACAGACCTAAGGAACTATTCAGCCTAATCAGGCAACAAACCTCCAAACCCCCTATGACACAAGTTATAGCCTCCAAAGACCTGTGTGACAACTTTGCCAATTTCTTCAATGACAAAATCTCCAAGATAGAACTCTCCTTGGACGTACAAAGCAGTCCCCACGACAGTAAATCGCCCACTGAGTCAGTAGATATCACACCCAAGCACCCTCCTAACTTATGGAAATCTTTCAACCCCATCTCCGAAGCAGAGGTCATCAAAATGATCTCCAACACCAAACCCTCAGCACACGTCATGGATCCCTTACCTGCCCAACTGGTCAAAAAGCTCAAACTAGGCCTAGTCCCGCACTGGACTAAGATTATAAACAGCTCCTTGAGTACTGGAGTCATGCCTGACTGTCTCAAAATCAGACAAGTCACTCCTCTACTGAAAAAACCTGGCTCTGACACAAACGATCTGAACAAATTCAGACCCGTCTCTAACCTCCCTCTCCTAGCGAAAATTCTGGAAAGATGTGTTCTCCTCCAACTCACTCAACACCTAGACAGCACCAACCTTCTTGATCCTCATCAATCAGGGTTCAGAAAAGGTTACAGTACAGAGTCAGCGATCCTAAATGTAATAGACGATATGCACAAATCTCTGGATAAAGGCCAATGCTGCGTACTCATACTCTTGGATCTATCGGAAGCCTTCGACACGGTTGACCACAAACTACTCATCAAAGCACTTCAAGAAAGGGCGGGAGCAGAGGAGGTGGTCCTACAGTGGTTCACCTCTTTCCTACAGAACTGCACCCAAAGTATAAAAATCAAGAACTTCTCGTCTGACCCACTCCCCGTATGTAGAGGTGTCCCCCAAGGATCAGTACTCTCCCCACAACTTTTCAACATCTATATGGAGCCCCTTACCTCCATACTCAAAAAAACCAACATTCCCTTCCACCTCTATGCAGACGATACCCAAATTTATCTGGAAACCTCCTCCATTGAAGACATCCAGAGACTGAACGCCACTTTACGAGAAGTCCAGCACTGGCTCTCACGCAACCACTTAAAACTAAATCAGGACAAGACGGAAATCCTCCTCATCTCCAACAAAGAGGAGAACCCCCAAATCACAGAATGGATAAAAGCCATCGAGGCTCTCAACCACAACCTCACCCTAGCTGATTCTGCAAAATCTTTGGGAATCACTCTGGACCCCAAACTAGACATGAACAAACATATCAAAAACACTGCAAAGAGTGCCTTCCTCAACCTTAAACCACTCAACAAAATAAAACCCTTCATCCCTCCAAGTGACCTCAAACAAGCTACACAATCCCTGGTACTGTCCAGACTGGACTACGGCATTGCAACCCTCACAGGAGCAGCAAAATCCCATCTTGCTCCACTCAGATCAACTCTGAACGCAGCAGCCAGAATGGTCACCGGAGTAAAGAAATATGATCACATCTCGCCTGCACTCAGAGAGCTAAAATGGCTCCCTGCTGAAATGCGTGCCAACTTCAGAACCGCCTGCCTCATGCACAAAGTGTTGCACACAGGGAAACCCGCCTACCTGGCTGCTAAACTCCAGAAGGCCGGTCAGTCAAGAACCCTAAGGAGCTCAAACACTCCACTCCTTATCCCACCGAAATCTCGCAGACAAAAAACCGCATCTCGATCTTTCGCAGGAAGTGCGCCGAAAATATGGAACTCCCTTCCAGTCCATATCAGGACTAACCCCTCCTACATAAAATTCAAAAGGCAGCTCAAGGACCTCCTCCTCAACCGATCTCTCCAAATGGATAGCTACAAACCAGTCGCCGAAGTCAAACCATAGTAGCACATGGACACTTTGTCATCATTGACCTCTACCTCACTCTCCGCATGACTACCTCCCGCCCCCCCCCTCACTGGTCGAACCCCTCCGTGAGTCACTGGATCTTCTACGACTACCTAAGCGAGGCATCATTTGTTCCCTGTACATTCTACAGCGATAACTGTCATATGTTCCCTGTACATTCTACTGCGATAACTTACTTTACGAGTGACATTTTGCACTCCACGTCGATATTATGTGATGCGTTTTGGGACATTGTATCTACTAATTTGCTTAATGTATCCTACGAGTGATTCATGCTGTAAAGCACTCTGATACCTTCGGGTCTGGCTAGCGCTATATAAAACTCATAAATAAATAAATAAATAAGGGATAGGAGTCAATGGGAGGTGGTGACTAAGCTGATGGTGGGTGAATTGTCTATAAAAGCTTACTGTTTCGGTGCCCAGTGTAGCTGTCATTAGGGCAACTGGTTGAATGGCACCAGCATAGAGGGGTAACAGTGGCTCTTTGCACGCACGTTATGCTGTTCAATCAGGTTACCAGTGCTTCCAGTGGAGCACATGTCTAAATGTAGGATTAGTAGCAAAACCCCACATAACTGGGTACTTTAACATAAGTGCTTTCAAATAAATGCCGAATTTCACGATGGAGACACCAGTCCAAAAGTTGGCAGGTTCATGCTTTGGCATTTTAAGATCCCCAAGTAAATTCTTATAGATGCTACCTTTCCATACTAGAAGGATAGTTGTGCAGAGTTTTATATAAAAAAAATATATATTTCTAAATCCTTCCCTCTTCTATCCCTCCCCTATCCTTTTCAATCCAAATAACAGACTAACATATCCACCACTCAAATTACTTTCATATTTCACTATACTAATTCAACACTAATCCTTTATGGGTTCCGGAGTAGCGTACTACTCGCCCAAAAAATGCTTTAACACCCCTTCATGGGTAGCAAACGCTATAGAAATGCAAACCTTTTATCCCTCCTCTATCCCTCCACTATCGTTCTCAATCCAAATAACTGACTAACATATCCACAACTCAAATTACTTTCAGATTTCACTATATTATTTCACCACTAATCCTTTATGGGTTCCAGAGTAGCGTGCTACTCGCCGAAAAAGTGCTTCAACACCCCATCAGGAGTAGCAAGCGCTATATAAATGCAATTACAATACAATACAATATATCTGGATGCAGCGGCAGCACAATAACAATCGTGTGGCACACTATGCTAAGCACAGATTTTTAGCTCAAATGTTTTTAAGCCACGCCCTTAATTACATCAGTCATGCCCCTTTGAGAGACCCCCCAGTTTTTTCATCTCACTTAAAGCCCTGAACAAGCCTAAAAGCACCATGTGTGCTTTCTGAATAACTAACATATATTAGTGATTCTAAAAGCACACGTGGTGGACTTCTATGCACATTCCTCCCCCTGCGTATCCAGGAAACCATCTTCAGAACTGATACATGAACTAATGATTATCAGTTCTGAAGAGTGGAGTGACCCCCACCGCCCCCTGTAGAGCCAGCTCTGTTCTGCAGAGAGTCTTGCCCTGCTTACCCTGAATAATTCTTAAACAGATTGTTGCAAATAGCATTTTCTTTTCATTTATTTTAAATCTGGGTGATGTGTGAGAGTCTGTTACAGACATTTTATGACAAATGTGTTTTTGTTTCATGCAACATCCATAAAAAATGTTTCTTTTAGATCCAAACAGGAACTCACATAAGAGAAATGGGAGGATGTCACAGTGATTATTTGCAGTAGTATTAGTGGGCATCTACTGTGTTACAATATTGGAAAAATATATAACTATCCCTGAATATTAACTATAAACACTTTTAGAATTTGAACCCGTGTGTCTGTGCACTGTTTGTGATCTGGCCAAAGAGGACACGAGAGAGCTGAAGCTGAATCATAAATTCAAAGGTGATCCGCACAGGGGCCCCCTAAATACATTTGGCCTAGGGCCCTTAAAATCCTTAAGATGTCCCTCAGCCGCTGCTGTGTAGTTAGTTAGAAAAGCGGAGGTTCACTGGCGCTGTGGAATGAGGCAGGTTGCCACGGTTTCCTAATATATATTAGTGTAACTTTGTCGTGGTTGCAGATGCTCTGCACCCCACCTGTTCATTTCCAACATGACACAACCATTGTATGCCAGTCACCAACACGAAGGCCTTCCCCAGGGCCGGACTGGCCGTAGCAGGCATTGGGCGTTTGCCCGGGAGACTGGAAGGGTGGGGACCAGTTTAGGAGCAGTGAGGGCCGGTTTTCTTACTGGGGGGCAGTTTTGCAGCGATGCTCCAATATCGGCCCCAGTAACAAAAGCAGCAGTAGGGACCGGTTTTGTTCAGCAGTAGTGCTTGACACTTGCCCCCTCCCACCCCTGTTCCTTAAAAATTGCCAGGGCTGCTTTGGGTTCCCAGTCCGGCCCTGCCTGCCCCATCAAGCAGGCCTACTGCATTCCAGTACCTAGGTCAGTTATCTGCACAATCAAGCGGGAACCCCTCTCGCTGCACCCACACGCGCGGTCGGGTTCTTGGCGCACAGAGCCTTGGCTGCAGCGCACAGAGACCTTACACTGCCGCACACAGAGGAAAAAAATTAGAGGGAACATTGGGTGCAGCCCTACGTTTCTGAAGTGGTTGAGCGCGGCGTTAAGCCAAGGAGGCTAACTCCACGCTCCGCCACTTCGTTGTAAATATGCCCCTAAGTTTCAAAAGTAAAGTCCGGTAATGAGAGGATGGTGTGAAATACAAGTTACCCACTGTGAAGGTATAGAGGAAGCAGAGAAATGTGGTAGTGCCTCAGAGTATGCTTTGTTTGCTGGTGACCACTAGCATTTAGCTGTCGGATACCTGCAGATCCAGGAGAAATGAAGACGGGGACCAGCGTGAATCTAGCTTTGGGCCTCTTGAAGGCGATTTAGGAGCACCTGTGCCTAGGGGCAAAAGGTTGTTGGCCCACTGTAGATCACAAGGGTCAAGGAAGGCCAATGAGGCACGTTCATGCAGTGCATGAACGTGCCGCATACAGCTGCCTTTTCACACAGCCCCCGCTTACCTGTACCCAGTTTACGTGTTCTCTACATGACATTCACTGATTTCTCCATGTGCCCCCTACTGATCAGTATGAAATTTAAAACAGCCTCTGGGTTCAGCTGTCGTGCAGCAGTTAAATATGACATTATCCCCTCAGATGAGTGCCCATTAAATATATGGTATATGGCTCATTTTCAAATTAATACTCTGGGGGATCAAACAGTCTTTAGTACACAGCAAGCTAAAATCAGGTTCACGCCCAACATCCCTGGTAGGCAAAGTATACACATGGTGGAAACTGCCTAAAGGACCGGCGCACATGTGATGTGCCCTTACAGACACCAAACTAAAGAGTCTACCAGTATATGCCTCCCCAGGTCCAAGCCAAGCATGAATTTTCTATCCTGGTTTGGCTGCAAGATATAGGTTGCATGTCTGCCTGCCTGGGCGGCAGACCGCTGTTTGAAACATGACGACCTCTGCTGGAAACCTCCCCAAAGTACTAATGCAGCCCCTAACACCCTATCGTCATGAGAGGTTGAGTTAGCGACAGGCAGACCCAAGTACGCCACTGCTTGCAATGCAGCACCGCAGTGGTTAACAGCGCCCGATGGAAATCACTAATATTTTAACCTGAAACTGGTGCTGGTGCTAGGGCACTGACTGCAGGTGGGGTGTTTTGTTTCCAAGTATAGCTAAGATTTTCAAAGCACCTGGCCATGCTCTCGGCCTCTGAAACCGGTCCCAGGATGCTTGTTTTCGGTCCAGGGAAGACCTGGCTTGGCAGTTCGGGCTGGACTGTTCCCATGAGGCACAGGGTCAAGACTGATTTGTATAAAGCTGGGTCTTAACTGGGGTGGCGAAGTGAGCTAAAGAAGGATGATGGATTAAACCCAGATCTGTGAATGGGGGTGAGTATCTGAAAAGTTTCAGTGAACCGTCTATCATCTCCTTGTGTTTGCTTTGTTCACCCTAAGTTGGCAGGGTATGCCCAGACGTGGGTCCCGTGCTCACTTTGCCATTGGATTCAAACTAGCCTGGCTGAAGAAGGGTGACATACCCTGAAACCTGTCCCAGGATGCTTGTTTCCGGTCCTGGGAAGACCTGGCTTGGCAGTTCGGCCTGGACTGTTCCCATGAGGCACAGGGTCAAGACTGATTTGTATAAAGCTGGGTCTTAACTGGGGTGGCTAAGTGAGCTAAAGAGCAATGATGGATTCAACCCAGATGTGTGACTGGGGGTGAGTGCCTGAAAATTTTCAGTGCACTGTCTAATATTTCCTTGTGTTTGATCTGAAATTTCAGGCAGCAATAAAAAAGTTGAGATAACTCCGGTGATTAATGTTCTTTCTGGAGGGAGGTCGGAGCAAGCATTGTAATCTACCACAAATGTCAGCCAGCACACTCGTTGCATTATGTGATGTTTGAACCTGGCATTATTAATATTAGATTTCCGTAGTTTACAATCCTGCACATGCTCTACACGGGAACCACATTGGTTCAATCCAGGGCTAGTTTAAGCCGGTAAGAGAAGCCATATGGCCTAATGGCTGATGCGGTTGTCGCAGGTTATGGTTACAAACTTACTGCTTGAGCAGGGCATTATAAACATGCCAAATAGCACAGGGCAGAATCTGTGGGTATTAGTGCAGCAAATCTCCGGTTCCAATCGCACCAGTGTTAATCTTCTAATTATTATTAGTGTTATTATTGTGAAAAAATATTTTCACTTAGCCATAGGGGTCACCGAACTCACTCTGTTACAGCTTATCGGGGCATTCTTAATGATTATACAAGTGCACACTTTGATAGACAGAGTGCTCACTGGTGGAAATTGGAGGCTAGTTCACAATTTTCTAAGGAGCCATGATATTTCACATGATAGTAGCAATTCACATGCTTTAACTTATTCAGACTGGAGTGCTTGGTCGGGGAAATGTCAGCCTCTCTGCTGCTGTTTTAATGAATCAGGATATTACAATATCGATGGATATTACTGACAGCAGGGCCATTAGTTAAAGAAAGTACATGTGCAACGTGGTCGGTGAAATCCTCAACTTGTTCAAAAAACGCTGAAAGGTTTCATTGTTGAAGGGATTTTAGGGTGGCTGAGAACCTAAAAGGCACCCAGGCTGACAGATGAGGTCAGGGATGCAGTCATCCAAGGACTAGCTCGACCTCAACAGGTGAGGATGAGTAGAGTCAGCGGTGAAGTCATAGCACCAAGGCTGTACACAATTGGAGCCATATGATCAGGAGCTCCTTTGGAACACGTTTGGAAGGGCTCTTTTTTCGAAGAAGGGATAGATGGAACAGATGCGTACGGTGAACTAGGTTACTCACAATACTCTATAGAATGGAGACAAACCTGGGCATCAACCTCTGTTCCAGATCACATAGGCATATGACGTTAGGAGTGACGGCATCCAGGGGCAAGATGGCGGCTGTGTGAGTGCTGTGGACGCCGCTCGCCCAGTGCTCCTCAATGGCTTAAACCTTCCCGTTAAGCCCTCCACTAAACAACCCTGCATTTCGATGGATAGTGTGTGCTGGTTTTTTTTCTTTACAATCCGGAGAAATGATCTGATTAGAAAACTGAGAACTCGAAGCTTTCCCCGTCTCACTCGGACGCTTACCGGCAGATTACTGAAAGCGGCTCCGAAGATCCTGAGGGCGCGTGAGGTGTGTGCGGCGGCGACGCTGGAAACAGCTGAGGAGGGTTCCGATATGCTGCCAAAGCAACTCAGGCGAGACCGCAGAGACAAGCCCGACAAAGCCGTCACGGCTGGGGCTGCAACGGAGATGACAGCGGGACGTAATGCTCAGCGGAAGACAGTGGATGGAGCGAGAGCCGTGGACGGTGCTCTCGCGGTAGGTTCAAACGAAGGAGAAACGCTGAGGTCTAGGATACGCGAGCAACACCCCAGCGAAATGACTGGTGCTGCTGCCAAACAACGAGTCATTCCTGGAATTCTTTCTGGTAAACCTTCCACAAAACTAAAGAGTGCTGGGAAAGAGGCACTACCAGCACCGTCTAAAAAACAATCAGGAAACACTGAAACTGGCGAAACAAATGAGATAGCAGAGAGAGATACTGTGAGTACTGTAGCTGTTACTTGTAATAATCTCACTAATCTCACTAATGTGATGGAATTAACCGATTCTGGTTCTTTACAAGTAGACCTGGGAGACTTGGGAGGCTCAGAAGTCTTAGATAACACTGGAATGACTGATGCTGCTAATACTGAAAAAGATGTGGGCAAGATCGGAACTACGGCTGGGGTATTGCATATGAAAGATAATTTAGCCATACCTCTTAAAATATTACCAATCGCCACATTAGAGGAGTGTCTACATACACCGGAATATGGAGAAAAATTCTTCTATCTCAACGAGGACTCAGAACTGTCCAATATTAGTGATATATCGGAACTTGATAACTCTGGGACTGACTCTGACTCTGACAGCCCCCTTTCTAATCCTAGCACACAAAAAAAACTTCCTTCTTTAACTAAACGAAGAAAAAAGTCTAAAAATAGGGGCACGATCCAGGAGTTTGGCCAATCCGGACAATCCGGGTCTGATCACAGTCAACTTAAATGGGACTATTCGACTACTCAACTACTGGGTGATAAAGGCGAGAATTGCACTGGGAAGATCAAATCAATTGATAAACCTGGTAACGTAAGTGAGTCTAGCAAAACCAAAGGGGATGATGGACGGAGTGTTGAACATTGCAAGCACTCACCCCCAGTCAACTGATCTGGGTTTAATCCATCATCATTCTTTAGCTCACTCCGCCACCCCAGTTCAGACATGGCCATATGCAAATCAGTCTGACCCTGTGCCTCATGGGAACAGTCCAGCCCGAACTGCCAAACCATGTCTTCCCTGGACCGGAAACAAGCATCCTGGGACCAGTTTCTGGCTTACAGCCGTCATCAGCCAGGCTATCTTGAATCCAGTGGCAAAGTGAGCAAGGGACCCACGTCTGGGCATACCCTGCCAACTTAGGGCGAACATAGCAAAACCAAAGGGGATGATGGACGGAGTGTTGAACATTGCAAGCACTCACCCCCAGTCAACTGATCTGGGTTTAATCCATCATCATTCTTTAGCTCACTCCGCCACCCCAGTTCAGACATGGCCATATGCAAATCAGTCTGACCCTGTGCCTCATGGGAACAGTCCAGCCCGAACTGCCAAGCCATGTCTTCCCTGGACCGTAAACAAGCATCCTGGGACCGGTTTCTGGCTTACAGCCGTCATCAGCCAGGCTATCTTGAATCCAGTGGCAAAGTGAGCAAGGGACCCACGTCTGGGCATACCCTGCCAACTTAGGGCGAACATAGCAAAACCAAAGGGGAAGACATGGCTTGGCAGTTCGGGCTGGACTGTTCCCATGAGGCACAGGGTCAGACTGATTTGCATATGGCCATGTCTGAACTGGGGTGGTGGAGTGAGCTAAAGAATGATGATGGATTAAACCCAGATCAGTTGACTGGGGGTGAGTGTTTGATTAGCTCAAACGCTCCGTCCATCATCCCCTTTGGTAACGTAAGTGAGTCCCCCCCTCAATGACTTTGATTTATGCCACTTTGAAGCAAATACAAGGGGAAGCAAGGCTAGAACATAAACGTGCTCATCTCGCAACAAAAAAACTCCAGGGTGCAATACGTAAAGTGAGTAAATCTTGTATCGAGATATCAGAGAGAAGCACTGCTTTGGAAGAACGTGTGGTAACACTAGAAACTGGCGCAGAGGTCTCTACTCAACAAATATCCTCAAATGAATCACAAATGACTGACGTTATGTGGAAACTCGAGGATTTTGAAAACCGTCAGCGCCGCAATAATTTAAGGCTTCTTGGTATCCCTGAATATGCTGAAGGGGATGACATCAGTGGCTTTGTCTTGCAGCTAATGAAAGGGGGGTTTCCTGAGCTTGGGCAGTGGGATTGGGAGAAGGAAATCCAGCGGGTACACCGCTTCCCTCTCATGCTTAAAAAGAAACCGGATCCCAAGAATTCTAGTGACAAACCAAGAGCTATATTAATCTTTTTTGGTAACTTTCTACTACGCCAAGCAGTGTTTGATAAAGCCAGACCTGAATCACGACGCTCGGCGGAGGGTTTCTCCTTCTTTGTAAGACCTGATTTTTGCCATATTATGGTAGAGAGAAGGTGGAGACTCCGTCAACTAATCTCTCCTTTCCAAAACGCCGGAGCAGAGGCCTTTTTACTCAGTCCAGCAAGGCTTAAAACTATCTACAAGGGCAACACTAGAATTTTTACGTCAGAAATCCAAGCCCAGGAGTATCTGAAGACCATCTCGGTGACCTGAGGGATAGTGGAGGGTCAATTTAGGGATGAGAAATGGATAATCTTGTCTCCTTGGCTGGACAGAAATTGGCCGAATAGAAATTATCTGGATAGGAATTATCCCCTTTTTTGTTTTTTTTCCTCTCTCTCTTTGTGCCTTTTTATGGATCAAATTGGTCCTATCTAAATCAAATCAAATTGCTTGAATCACTCAGCACTATTGTCTCAATATGGTCAGGGGAGGGTTGGGGGGGTTTAACTTTTTGTATTTTTTTGTTTTTTTTTCTTGTGGGGGGAGCCAACTGGTTGGGTGGTGGGGGAAGCAACTCCATACAGGAGGCATCACGAGGGTCCTTGGACCTTTTTTGCCGCGGTTTAGAAGGGATGGGGCACTCCAGGGAGGGAGGGTGGACGGCATGGTGATTCAGTCTGATATGTCGAAGATGTCAGAATCTATTGTTTTTTGTTTGGAGATTGATGGTAAAAAGGAAGAAAAGCAGGAAGAAAAGTAGAATGGATAAGTTTCATATCAAAAATGGTATTAAATAAATTAAGAATTGCTTCAATTAACATCTGTGGACTGAACAATCCTTTGAAAAAACGCAGGGTTAATATAGAAGTAGAATATCTGAAAGCAGATATAATTTGTCTTCAAGAGACCCACATAGAGGCTAGCAGGATTAAGATTAATGAATTAGAAGGCTATCATCTAGTTTCTGCCACCACACAAGGGACCCATACCAGAGGAGTAGCAGTTATGGCAAAAAAGAATCTGGGTCTAAGGTTTTCACTTTCTAAGTCGGATTCGTATGGCAGATGGGTTATTACCCAATGTTCTTTTGAGGGCTGTACTTTTACTCTATGCTCTTTATATGGCTCGATATTAGACGATCCGGCTTTATTTGACTGGTTAAGTGTTGAATTAGTAGGTTGGCCTCTCCCTCTTATCATTTGTGGTGATGCCAATATAAATTTGTGTAAACAAACTGGGGCAATTGGAGGAAGCTCCTACACTGGACGTAAACCTAAAGTTTTTAAGGCATTATCCAATCTATGTAAAACTCATGGCCTTTCAGATATGTGGTCTAAGCTTAATATTCAGGATGTGGGTTCTACGTTTTTTTCTGCCCCACATCAGACTCATGCTAGGCTCGATTACTTTTTTGTATCTCCAGAAATATTACTAAAGGCTAATATACAGAAATATCCACGGGTAATGTCTGATCATAACCCACTAGTTTTAGAGATTCCGGTACAGACAAGAAAACCTTCTATTTCTCGCTGGACGTTTAATAGAGCATTAGTTTATGAAGATGAGTATGTACAACATACGAGGGAGTGGATTCCTCGATTTTTGGAAGAGAATAGAGAGAGTGCGCCGGTTGAGATAATTTGGGATACACTCAAAGCCGGGATCAGAGGGGAAACAACTGGGTATGGGTGGGCTGCACAATCAAAAGAGAAAAAGTTTCTACTTGAACGATATCAGAAATTGAGTTTAGCCGAAACACAACTGATTCAATCTATCACTAGTAAGCAAGGAATAGAACAGGCATTAAATAGGGTTGCTATTGCTAAATCTGTTATTACCGAGACATCAGCAATTAAAGCAGCAGGGAAATATGCTGCCTGGCGGTCAAGTCTGTATGAATGTGGAGAGAAGGTGGGTCACGTACTGGCAATGCGTGCAAGACAGCGTACAACCCAGGGAAATATTTTATTAATAGAAAATCCGGGGAGAGGGCCGGCCACTGAACCCAGGGACATTTGCGCTGCTTTCCACGGATATTATCAAAAACTTTATTATGAGGATAGCAGGAATGACGAGGAAGTAATGTTAGGGTTCTTGGATGGAACTATAGCAGAGAAATTAACCCAAGAAGATCAAATAGCCTTAGAATCTCCTATAACAACTGAGGAAATTCAGGGTGCAATTAACTCATTGGCTAGTGGTAAGGCAGCGGGTCCAGATGTTATACCTGGAGAGTTTTATAAAATCTTTGCGTCATCATTATTGGAAATAATGAAGCTCGTGTTCTTGAATGCCCAGAATGGTCTGAGGGTCCCGAAATCTTGGGAAACTGCAAATATAGTTGTGTTCCCCAAAAAAGGGAAACCACCCAACGAAATGGGGTCATATCGGCCTATTACCTTAATAAATAGTGACAGCAAAATATATGCCAAGATATTGGCTGTTCGTCTGGCAGCCCTTATTAAGAGATTAGTTTCACCAGTACAACACAGGTTTGTACCTGGACGCAGTACAATAGATCACATCCAGTGGGTTATCACTCTTTTTGATGCTGCTGGCATCGCAGGGACCCTATCGGACTTATTCTGCTGGATGCGGAAAAAGCGTTCGATAGGGTCTTCTGATCTTTTTTATGGGCAACTTTAAGGGATAGAGGAATAGGGGAGAAATATATTACGGCTTTAAAATCTATGTATCACAGCCCGACGGCCCGTATCTCTATCATGGGAGAAATGTCGGATCCAATTCTCATTAGTAGTGGTAGTCGGCAGGGGTGCCCCTGCTCACCTTTATTGTTTGCGCTTTATATAGACCCTCTGGTTAGAAAAATAGAAGCTAATAATTTGATCCTGGGAGTACAGAATATCGGGGGAAATACAAAAATATTGGCTTACGCTGATGATCTTGCCATTATAACTTCAAACCCGTTGGTCGCCTTAAGGGAGATTGAGAAAGAAGCAGATCTCTTTGGGAAATATTCAGGCTACCGACTGAATCAAAATAAAACTCAAACATTGACCAGTAATGGCCTTCAAATAAATGATATACGTGTGGTGCAAAAAGCGGTTTATTTGGGGGTGGAAATCACGGCAGATGTCTCAAAAATTATGGATAATAATCTAAGCCCCTTAAATGCTAAATTTAAAACTGAATTCACTCGTTTAGAGAATTTAAAACTTACGATGGTGGGTAGATGCAACATTATCAAGATGATTTTTTTGCCTAAGATTTTATATTTTTTAAGGGCCATACGTTTGCTTATCAGTAATACCTGGTTAGTATCGATGAATCAGCTTTTCTCTAGATTTATTTGGGCAAACTGCCGCCCTCGTAGAGCTTTTAGATTACTAACTTTGCCTAGAGATAGAGGAGGGTGGGCTGTACCCAATCTCCAATTATATCACTGGGCAGCGCAGTTACAGAATATGAAGATACTGCTTAAGGAAAAAAATGATTTAATAAGGGATGACTCTTCTATCTCCAGTTTTGAATTGATTTTAGGAACCGACGCCAAGGGGTGCCTCTTACGACATATCGACTTTAATTATTATAAACGGGTGAAATTCAAAACTTTAATTTGCGCATTTAAGGTCTGGACCTCGGTTCGTAAGAAGCTCGGACTTGGGCGCCTTAAATCATATACCCCTTTATATATTAATAACCTTTTTCCCCATATCTTTAATGATGGGTATATGAGGCAATGGTATGATAAAGAAATACGAATTATTAGAGATATCACAACCGGACCTGATTTGTTATTGTTTGATACCATAAGGGATAAGTTTGGGCTCGACAATCGTCAGTTTTTTAAATATCTCCAACTAAGAGACTTTTTAAGTAAAAAAACTGGGGAACTTCTGGTTTTTCTAAGGTGCAAGTAATTGAAGAAGTGTTTAAAGACTCGAGTACGTTGGGGGATTGTATAAAAGGCTTATTGATTTAATACTTGATGATTTGACTAAACATATGGATCGGTGGCAAAAGTTGTTGGAGATTGATCCCGGTGACATCGAGGACTCTCTACATATGGCTCAGACTTCTCTTATGGCAACTAATTTACAAATCCAATGTTTTAAAACATGGTTCAATTTGTATATAACACCTGCCAAGATTGCTAAATGGGGTAGAGTAGCAGGCTCCACCTGCCCTCGCTGTCAGCATCCAGCAGCTGACACTGTCCATATGTTTGCAACATGTCCTATACTTGAAACCTTGAAATGCAGTGTCAAAGATTTCTTAGTGAGCATGCTTGGCACGGAAGTTGAGCTTAGCCCTCAATTGATTGTATTAGGGATAGGAGATTCTCTTCCTCGGAACTCAAATCATTCTTTTTTATTTTTTGCCCTTACAGTTTTTAGGTTATGCTTAGCCACTCATTGGCTTGATCCTATTCCCCCAACTGGCCAACAGTGGCTAGAAAGATTTCTCTCAATATATAGATTTGAAAAAGCTGTCTACGCCAGAAAAGGTGGCAAATTGAAGGCTAAAGGCCTTGCTATTTGGGCCCCTCTGATGAATTGGACTATTCTGAATGATTAACAATGAATATATTGTGTGTTTATTACTCTGCTTTTTATTTCTTACGTTTTTTTGTATAACATGAAGTAAATATCTGATGTCTAGACTGTATGTATTTAGCCGTGGGTGGGGAGGGATAATGGTGGGGGGAAAATGTGGCATATAAATTGGAATTTTTTCTTTGCTGTTTTATTGGATTTGGATTTAATTGTGAAAAAAAAAAGAAATAAAAAAAAAAAAAAAAGGAGTGACGGCATCCCAATGGGGTACATCAGGGCACCAGTGGTAGCATAAATTATCATTGGCCACGTGCCAATCCTTAGGAAAATCACGACTTCCGATTGAGTCCTTGCATGGGGGGAAGACAAGAAACTCACTATCGCAGATGGAGACGGCGACACAGAAGTCAGGGAACGACCCCCGGTTGTGTCGACAGGGATGACACAGATGACTAGGTTCATCTAACTAGCAGAGAGATCAATGGGTCCTCCAGAACATCATAGCGACTCTAGAACTGCTAATTTTCTCTTAGTCTTGTGAGAGCAGTCGTGCTTGGTAAATCATCTCCAGCATGGCAGGGAGGCACAAGGGTTAACAATATATATCTTCACATAAGGACTTAAAAATGCAATTGCCTGAACAAGGTCCTTGGTATGCCTTATGGCAGGAACACTTAAGGGCAGACAAAAGATTAAGACACGGTCAGCGATGGGCGGACACAGCACTTGCAGCCCAGGCATGACCACGGGGCAATGAACGCCAGAAATTCGGTAGTAAGTTGAAGCCTCGAGGCCGCGGCCCACTGTACCAAGTAAGTGACAGAAGTAGAGCTGTCAGAGCAGTTGAAAAGTGATTTATGACAGCCTGGAAGAGACATTATAACAGGAAGGATGATGCATTGCAGGATTAGGAAAGTTATGGTTATTAATATCCAATGAAGTATAAGATGTACACTGTTTAACCTATTATGAAAATGCCTTACGTTGTAGTCCAAGATAAGCAAAAAATGAGCATCTTAATGTGCACTGCCATCATGACAAATGTGTACCAACTTATGTAATAAACTTCGGCCGTTCTAACACCACAAAAGGTATTGGTGTACATAATTGATTGAAAAGAAGGAACCCATCCAGTAGTGCGCCAGGAGGCCCCTTTGCTGAGTGAATGAGAAAGAAGGTGGGTAATCTGATAGCTACTACTTTGCTTTCCGCTTCCTGTTTCCGCCATACTGCTCCGTGGACCGCGCACCACACCGCAGCAGAAGTCGCATCCGAAAGCTGCTGTGGGTGTGGTGCCCGGAGCCCGTTGCTGCTGCGAGACCACAGGGGAGTTCGGGTTGGGTTCGTCAGAGCCATCAGGAGCCCGACCCCAACCGTTGCAGCTTGTCTCAGTAGTGTCTCAGCAGGGTCGGCAGGACCCGGGAGGATGCTGCTACCGCTGCCGAGGCCTCAGCAGAGACGGTGAGAGCACGGCCCTCGGTCTCTTCCCACAGGCAAGTGCTTCCCAGTCTGGAAGGTGACTGAGTCAGGAGAGCCAGGTGAGATTCGGTTCTCTGAACTGCACAGGCGCTGCTGGTTGATGGGGCTGAGGCTTCTTGCATGGGCTTCTTGCATGCCCTTCTCAGCTGCATCAGAGAGACCCGTGGGACGTGAGCTGTATGAGCTCTGTTCTGAAAGCCACATTGGGGTCCGGAGTTGCCACACCCAGGACCAGAGGACCAGACCCCCAAAAGAATAGACCAGACCCCTTGGATTTTATTTGTTATCTTTGGTGACTTTGGTTATTATGAAGGCCTCCTGCAAGTTGCGTATCACGCTGAGAGCCGCATCTAAATTTGGAGCAGGGATTTTTCTCCTAGCACTCCAGGACTCCAGGACTATCTTGGGTCATTTAGCCGAGTGAGTGCAGTGGCCGTAGGTGGAGAAGGAGCCCCAGGATACCACAGAAGCGGCCCAGCTAGGACTGGGTGCGGCTTGCTGTACTCCTGGTGAGCCCCACTCACCTGGATGACACAATAACCCTGCGGCTTGGAGCAAGGCGGTTGGACCTGGCTTTGCGTTTGAACAATTGGTACTGAAGTTACCTTAGGTTTTCCTGCACCCCTGGTATAACTAGACTGAGACCCGGCTGAAGCTATGATCGCAAAAAAACTGCGCTCAGGAAAATTGGTTTATGTAAGAGCTTGTAAAAAAATGAAAGCTAACACTTCAAGAAACAAATTGACACAGATAAATACTCTAAAAGGATTCAACACCATTTCCACCTTTTTCTCAAAAAAAGAGATAAGTCAAAATAAGGCGGTGACTATGGAGTCTAAGCCTGAATTTTATCCTGCTGAAGTGGAAACTGAAAAGCAACTTTTGGCTAATTCCATCAATTCTTCACCCGAAATTAGTATGACTCGGTCTGGGGTTGAAGCAAGTCCTGAAATCAAATTGGAAAGTTCTTTGCTCCCAAATTTTACCATCCACACGACTGTAAACAGAGTGTCTCAGTCTGTTGTTGAATCACATTCTGAGCCTAGAATGTAAGGACCTCCAATAGAAGATTTTACTCTCCCAGATATTGACATCAACCTGAATGCTATGTTGAGGGCCCTTCATTCTCCTAAGCCTCCTACTTCTAATTTTTCACCTCTCTCAAACTCACAGGACTTCCCCCTTTGCCCTTCTATCAAGATGCAGCTCTTTAGTAGTACGCCTAGTGGATCATCTTTATTAAACTCGAGGGCGTCCGTTACCCCAGATTTGTCCTTGGGCCCTCATCTTCTAAACAATGATCCAGAGAAAAAAATACTGAATCCTTGCTCTGTCTGGAAAGAGTCTTGTCATCTATTTTAACCCTCATGGATAAATCTATAAGCAATTCAGATTATATTTTGGATTCACTTTTGTCTCTGACCAAATCTATAATTTCTGATCAAAGATCTCCAAATTGTAAAGATTCCCTCCTTCCCTCTCATAAGTCTAATCCCTGTATCGGGATCTCTTCCCTATATACTTTAGCTCCAAACCCTTATCAAAACAAATCTACTCAAACGTGTGCTGTTTTATGAAATTGTGTGTGCAAAATTATTTTTTTAAAGAGTTTATAAATATATTTTAGTCTTTACTACATTCTTTTTAAGTAGGACCCTCTCCTAGTTGTGCATACCTTATTTAACTTTATGTATAAAAAGGGGGATTAATGTTATGACCTATGATCACCTGACCAGATACCCGTTAGCTTTCGGGCATTTTGGTTCCTCTATGATTTGGCTTGATGCTCACGAGCTACTTGGCCCCTTTACAATTTCGTCCTTAAGTTCTGGGCTTTTGCAATTCTTAAGGCTAATGGAGTTTATTACACTTTGCCCTAAATTTTTGCACTTGATACTGCTGCTATATATCGGCTTTTTGCACAAAAATTGGGATATATACATGCTTTTATCAGCGCTGCTAAAGGGAAGATGAATTGTTCATTTTATACGTGTTAATTTTTCTAGAAGTTCTTTTTGGACTATAAACTTTTTTGCTGCCAATTGATGCACTTTATTTAAAATAGGATCCAATATGAAGCTGCCATTGTATAGTATTTTTTTCCAAATTAGATAAGTGCTTAACTCGATTTAATTGATGCGGTAAAGGTTTTTAACTATGTTATTGTAATTCTGCATGTTGTGATAATGATGAACATTCTTACCTACACTTCGATTATTCTGTGCCTTTGTACATTCCTCTTTGCTATTTAAGGGAGATTGTGGAACTGGTTTTAAGGATTTCGATACTATTAGGCTGGACTATCTCGTACATAAACTGCCTTGTGATATAGCTACAACTGTTTTTTACAAAGAACTTTTCCTACTAATTAACTGAAGTGATTTTATTATAAATTTATCATATTGCCTGCTTTCGTATTTTAGCCTATCTATTGTGGATTTGAACTGTGTTTGTATTTTAGTATGTTTATTATGAAATTATTGTGTGTATTCTTTATGTGGACCTCATTTATTGAATTGAATTGAATTGACAGAGGGCGGGCCTCCATGAAGATCACAGCAATCCCCTGTGGGTTACTTACTTGTGGCAACAATACGGGTTCTTGCCCCCAATGATCCTTAACAGCCAAGGGTACTTCATCCGCCAACCAGTAGTGCACCAGGAGGCGTGTTTGCAGAGTGGTTGAGAAAGGGGGCAGGGCCTCAGACGAGGTCTCAGCAATCCCACTGTGGGGGACTTACTTGTAACAATAGAGGTTCTTGGCCCCCAATGACCCTCAACAGCCAGGCGGAGCAAATCCCCCAAACAGGAGTGCGCCAGGAGGCGCGTTTGCAGAGTGATTGAGAAAGGGGACAGGGTCACCAATAAGGTCTCAGCAATCTCACTGTGGGGGACTTACATGTGGCAACAATAGGGGTTCTTGGCCCCCTAATGACCATCAGCAGCCAAGGGTACTTCATCTGCCAACCAGTAGTGCACCAGGAGTCGCGCTTGCATAGTAGTTGAGAAATGGGGCGGGCTTTCGATGAGGTCTTAGCAATGCCACTGCGGGGGACTTGTTTGTAGAAACAATAGAGATTCTTGACCCTCAATGACCCTCAGCAGCCAAGGGGAGTTCATCCCCCAACCAGTAGTGTGCCCGGAGGAACGTTTGCAGAGTTATTGAGAAAGGGGGGCGGGCTTCCTATGAGGTCCCAGCAATCCCTCTGCGAGGGACTTTCTTGTGGTAACAATAGGGGTTCTTGGCCCCCAACGACCCTTAGCAGCCAAGGGGACAGGGGGACAGTCCAAGAGACTAGAACGGATATGGAGAAGAGATTTCAGTCCGACTGCTAAAGCTATCTATCGGGCAGCTATAAAAAGGTACCATAAGGCCCTTTATCAGGCACGTGCAGTTTTCATTTCCAACCAAATCCGCGAGAGCACTAATCCATCTAAGAGCACATTTTCCATACTCGCCAGTTTGCAATCCCAGCAAGTTACGGCCGGGTCGACCATTAAGTCCAATAAACAGTGTGAGGACCTGGCCATCTTTTTTGTGAAAAAGGTGGATGACATCTACAGGTCCTTCTCGATCACTCATAGTAACGTGCCGGCGGCTCACTGTTGTCAACAGGCTAGCAGTCTCCACAGCTTTCCGCCGATCCCGGTCGATCAACTGGTAGCTCTCTGCAGCAGGATCAAATCGGGATCGCCCGTTGACCCGCTTAAACCTGACCAATTCAGGAAGATGTTGCCGACTATTCTACCTTCCCTGAATCAGGTGATAAATGGGTCTCTCAGCACAGCCACTGTGCCTAGGGCCTGGAAACAGGCTAAAGTAATTCCGTTACTTAAGAAACCTGCGCTTGATCCATCTAAACCAGAAAACTACCGCCCTATTTCCTTGCTTCCCTGGGCAGCAAAGATCACAGAGGCCTATGTGAACTCGCTTCTGTCGGATTTTCTGGCCGCGAATAACATACTGGATCCCTCCCAAAATGGTTTCAGGTCAGGTCACAGTATGGAGTCAGCTCTCCTAGCTGTTACAGAACACCTCTGGTAAGCAATGGATGAGGGCCAAACGTCGGCGCTGATCTTGTTAGATCTAAGCGCAGCGTTTGATACTGTGTCTCATGATATACTGCTAAGACGCCTCGCGGAGGTTGGAATTATGGGCCTGGCTCTGGAGTGGCTTGCTTCATTTCTCCATGAGAGGTCATTTACGGTAACTGCCCCCCGTTTGCCTCTGGTGAATATCCAGTGAAGCAAGGGGTGCCACAGGGCTCCTCCCTCAGTCCCCTGCTATTTAATATCTATGTTCAACCTTTAGCGGCAGTAGCCAGCAGCCAGCAGCAGGGGACTGGCCATGGTCTCCTACGCTGACGATACTCAGTTGGTGGTGGCACTCTCTAATAACACCGAGCAAGACGCCTTTAAGTTTCAGGGCGATCTTGCGGCAGTGGCCGAGTGGATGAACAGCAACTGCCTCCAACTGAATTCCAACAAGTCAGAGGTACTGCTAGTAGGAAAGGACCATGGTCGGTGGAGTGAGCGCTGGTGGCCAGCCAGCCTAGGTACCCCCCCTTCTCCAAAGCAGGCAGTAAAAAACGTATGGGTTTGGCTGGACTCTTCTTTAAACTATCGAGTCCAAACAAAAAAGACGGCAGGGACCTGTTTCGGTCTCTTATGAGGGCTCAGACCCTTGCTGGGTTTTTTTGACGCATCTACACGTCAGGTCATTATTCAAACGACGGTTATGTCGAGACTTGATTATGCCTGTTCGCTCTATCTAGGCTCCAATAAAGCGGAGGTCTCGAGGCTGCAAAGGGCACAGAATGCAGCAGCAAGAACACTCCTAGGTCTGCGTAAATCTTGCTCTGTGTCAAACGCCATTCGACGTCTCCACTGGTTACCCGTGGCCAGACGCATTGAATTCAAAACCCTATGTATCTCTTTCAAGATTTTAAAATTGGCTACGCCCCCTATTCTGGCTGATCTTTTGCTGCCATATGCACCTACTCGACTCCTCCGCTCACAGGGTCAGCATTTGGTGGTGGTTCCTCGGACACGCAGAGTTAGGGCTGATGGCCGCTCTTTTAGTTTGAGAGCCGCCACTCTCTGGAACTCACTCCCTGGGCAGATTGGTGGCCTTGTTAATTACTTAGCATTCAAAAAGGCCATTAAGACCTATCTTTTCTCTGTATCTTAGTGCTTGCCATTTTGTATGTTCCGTCAGTCTTTCCTGCATTAGCGCCAGGACGCCCCTTCGCTGGGGCAGCCGTTGCGCTCTACAAGACACGATAACATAACATAACATAACATCCCCCAACCAGTAGTGTGCCATGAGGCCCCTTTGCAGAGTGGTTGAAAAAGGGGGCGGGCCTCCTAGGAAGTCTCAGCAATCCCTCTGTGGGGGAGTTTCTTGTGGTAACAATAGGGGTTCTTGCCCCCAATGACCCTAAGCAGCCAAGGGGAGCTCATCCCCCAAACAGTAGTCCACCAGGAGGCGCGTTTTCAGAGTGGTTGAGAAAAGGGGCGCGGCCTCCAACAAGGTCTCAGCAATTCCACTGTGTGGGACTAACTGGTAGCAACAATAGGGGTTCTTCGTCCCCAACGACCCTCAGCATCCAAGGGGACTTCATCCCTCAGCCATTAGTGTGCCAAGAAGTATGTTTGCAGAGTGGTTGCAAAAGGGCGTGAGGCCTCCGACAAGGTCTCAGCAATCAGCTGTGGGAGACTTAATAGTGGCAACCTCTCAGAGACACACACACCCACTCACAGACACACTAAGACACTCATATACCCACCTACAGCCCCACTCATACTCTCTCACACCCACTTACAAACCTACTCAGACACTCATACACCCACTGATACACTCATGCACTCACTCACTCACTCACTCAGTGTCAAATGTTATTGGTTACATTTTACGAAATACAATTTAAAAAACCCCACAAATCTGCTTAAAAAACAAATGTTACAAGGGCGTTATAGTTAGGAAATAGAATTAAAAAAACATAGAAATTCACTGAAAAAAACAATAGTTACAGAGACGTTATAGCTAGGCTCAGATTTAACTCATATAAAACCAGTGAAATTCTGCAGTTCTAGTTACCTGAGCTAATTCTAACATATGCCCCAGCAATGCACTGCTTATGACCTCACATATTACATTACTCATGACATGTTCAGTGACATCACTGATGACATCTCAAATTACATCACTGATGACATCATCCACAGAAGCACTCACACACCCACTCACACCCCTATACAATCTCTCATACTCCCACTCACACATCCACACAACCAATCACAAGTACTCACACAACCACTTACTCATCCATAGACCCACTCACACACCCACTCACTCACTCATACAGCCATTCAAGCAATCGCTCACTTACCCAGACAGCTACTCAAACAACCAGTCGCTTACCCATACAGCCACTCACAGAGCCACACTCACCAATACAACCCTAGTTATAGGCTCATCAGCTGAGTACAGGTTGGCTCTAGTAACACGGTGAGCACAGGATCCATGTCTGGGCACATCTGTCCTACTTAGGGCGGTACATGAAACGCACAAAAGGTGATGGAAGGCTGCTTGCATAAAGTGTTATCACTGGCAATAGCTCGGCATAGCACTCCACTGATTATAGTGAGCCATTCAGACACAACTTAGGGAGAGACCACCACGTTGCCTGCACCCTGGAGGCTGAGAGAGGCTGAGGGGTTAAATAAAGGGGAACAAAGAGTGCCTGGTGTCATGTTCCAGTAACCCACTAGAGGGTGTGTTGTATGCATCATTGGTGGTCCTGCGTGTAAGGCCCACGTGAGATAGGCCTGATTCCACATTACAACAGCTGTGAGGAACAGGAGCAAATATTACCCAGTGACCAAACCCAGTGAGGTGACTACCACTGAGGACATGCCTAAGCCCCAAACTGCACTTGCACAGAGAAGCACCTACCCTGGCCATTGCCAGCTCTGTATCCTGTCTGCAAAATTCTTAATTGTGCCCTATGCTAGTACTGGCGTGATCCCACCAACTTTGTAAAAGGGACAAATCCAATTCAACGTCACTGCTCATCAGCGTCGCCATGATTGCAGTGGCTGCGTCACTGACAGACATGGTCTTTGGCTTAGGTTAGGGTGGTGCTGTGGATGCTGGAGTTCTGTTCCCAACTTGCTCCCCGGAGGCCGATACGCCACTGGTGGACAGCTGCGTCTCTCACTGACCACTTTCTTGGCAGCAACTTTCTTTGGGGTCATCTTAAAGCTCTCAGTTGGCAGTACCAGTAAGCTGCACAAGTAGGAGAGATTGGAGGACTGATGTGTGACATCACTATACAGGCCTTCTGTTTGGCAGTACTGTGGATGATGTCTATTCTTCTCTTGTGCACCTAAAAGCAAACAAGCAAGAACAACATTTTGTGAAACCTGGCATTGTTGCAGTATTAGTACAGACAAAGGCAATATTAGTGTGGTTGGTTGCTTAGGTAATAACCACTTTAAAGTCAAACCACACCACCATTCTATAAAATTTAATTCACCATCAGGATAACACACAATATGCAGATAGAGCTCTTTCCTTTATCTCCGTATATTCTAAAGGAGACACCTGTGGCACTCAGGGAACTGCATAGGTAAATGGAATAATAATTAGGCCTGGGCAGAGCTCGTGGAGATTCAATCTATGAAATTCTGTGGCGTTAATGAATAACTCTGCCATATTCCGTGGAGTTACGCCAGCGGGTGGAGTATTGCTCAGCCACCCCTTAATCTATCTAAACCAGCTCCCCCACTACCCCTTACACAGCCATCAGAGGATGTTGACTCCATGTTCCACATACACTCTTGCCCCAGCCCCGATCTCATCTCAATGGTGGTCTCTGCATCCCAGAAGCTCATTCTGCAGGATGCCGATGCTCATCCAGACTGGACCCTCCATGTACCCGGGACCTGAGGCAGGAGCTGTCCTCAGTTGTTGATTGTGCTCAAAGTTCTTATTGGACCTAGTGGTCCTCAGTCGTTGGCCCACAACAGTCGCGGTAGTGCTGAGGATCGAGCGGGATTGTAATTATGCTCCAGATTTCCCTGGCGTACAGCCTCTGATTGGGGGACCTCAGCTCTCATGCAGCTCCGGTGGACACGCGACCGCCCTTGTTGTTCCCGCGGGCTGTTAGTGTTACCAGGTTAAACTGGTCTCGAGCTGCTGTTCGTGCCACTAATTGCGATCTCCAGAGAAGCCTCTAAGTCTAAGGCCAAATTAAAGGGAAAGAAGCAAGGGACGGAGTGGAGAAGGCAGATCCAATGCTAACCCAGGACTCCTGACTCTACCAATGAACTAATATACAAGAAGAGCTACCTGGGACATTTCGGAACGGTAGTTCTGATTAGCGACCAACTAAGAAAGAGACCCTCTGACAAGTATAACGCATACAGCTACATAACTACGTACGTACCCATTCATCTCACAGCTACTCAGCTTCTAGTTATACTACTTTGTTCACCCCCCAGAAATATCGTTGTTGGTATCTTCCACGAGTAACAGAACTGCTGATTTATTAATTCAGAAATCAAGAATTGTTCAATGTTTTGCTTTCCACTATCAGTTTCAACTAGTCATAGGTTGCAATTGTTTCAGTGGCCATCACATAACCTTTTTGTATAATGTGATTTGAAAAAATATACAAATGCAGCATTTTTTTTCTTTTTTGGGGGGATGCGGGGGTTGGCCAACAAATGGAATGATAGCTCATTTACAGGCATGTTGAACTGACACTAAGACAGAATCTTGACTTCTGGGTATTTACAAACTATACATCAAAAATAGCAAAGGGATGTATAGGAGGCATAACGTGGCCACTTTGGGGAAAGGGTTTGCGCGCTGCTGCTCTCTAACAAGACATGCGACTATGAAGATCTATAACTACAATGTTTTACTTCCACCAGTCACCTGTGGTGTTTTAAGGAATTCATAACATCCCTGGAAGGGAGCTCCCTGGAATCCAGCAGTGGTGCTTTGTACCCACTCGCCCTCCTCATCACCACACTGAAAGCAATGGTGGGTCACCGTGAACATGATAGAGACCCTGCTACGGCCTGACGTCTTCCACTAAATACAAACACCCACAGCCCCTCGATTATTGGTATCACAGCATTAGCTTGCAGGAACATATAAATCCATTGAGAGTATGCTCAGCCACAAAGATGTTACAGTCTCAAGATTCCAGTAGTTGCCTTTAAGGCAGCGGTCTGGCTTCCTTCACATTCATTACTGGCAAGAGAATGACTGCCAGAATGAGGAAAATAAAACCTTGCCTTTTGTTCACAGGGGGGCTGTGTCTACACAGTCCACACTGTAATTGTGCAGTGATGTAAACAGTTGGGGTGAGCGTCGTGCACCAGTGAACTCCACCGGTGGTTAGTGAAGTTTTTCTGCCAAATTCCGTGCTCCAAGCGGAGTGCGGTGTGTCAAAAACTCAGCAAACTCTGCCAGTGGAGCAGAATTTAACGCCCACCCCTAAAAATAATCTATTCGAAAATGGAGGTTAGTGTTCGCCTATCGCAGGCAATGTGGTCCAGGGGAAATGGAATAATCATTAAAAAAATGAATGATGCTGATGTGTCTGCAGTGCACCGCAGCCAGGGTGTCCAGGAGGAAATGGACTTATAACTAAAAAAAACTGAATGCTGTTGCGTGGCTGTGCGCCTATGGTAGATAGATGGATGGATGAATGGATGGATAAATCGATCAACTGAGGAAAAATGGGAAAAAAATTTTAATAAAAAATGAAAGAATTAAAATGTAAAAAAACAGGGATCGGGGAGGAAGAGAGGAGATCAGAATAGGTGGGATTTGAGAAGTTTCCTAAATTTGAAGTAGTTCGGACATGTGCGGACATGAAGTGGGAGCTTGTTTCAGTAGTAGGGAGCCAGATAGGAAAAGACCTTCCTCCGCTGCGGGTCAGACGTATACGAGGAACACACAATAAGGCTTTATCACAAGATCTTAGGCAAAGGCCTGGAGAGTAGGTTTTGACTTTTTGTTGCAGCTATAATGGGCCTTTTCCTTTAAGGGCGTTACAGGTGAGCAGCAAATCTTAAAACAGGATCTTTTCTTCACTGGAAGCCAGTGCAGTTCCCTCAGCAACGGAGCCGAGGCAGTGCCTGATGGGCGATTTAGAACACGTCTGGCTTCAGTATTCAGAACCACCTGGAGTTTGGCAACTAGGGTCTCGTTGACATCCGCTAGGAAGGCGTTGCCTTAGTCCAACCTGCTACTAAGGCTTGGACTAGAGTCTTATGGGCAGAGGTTGGAAAGTAGGGAAAAATTCTGCGCAGAAGGTGCATATTATGGTAGCATACTCCGGAGGTGGCCAAGATGTGTTCTTTCATTGTTAGTGCTTGGTCAATTTTCATGCCAAGATTTTTTACTGCTTGTTTGGGTACCGGAATGGAGCCCAATTGGTGAGGCCACCAATCGTCTGTCCAAATAGAGGCTGCTTTCCCAAACAGCATGATCTCCGTCTTATCTGCGTTTAATTGGAGATAGTTCCTGTTCATCCAATCAGAGATGGCTAGCATACCCAAGGTGAAATGGTTTTTTGCTAGTATCAAGTCGGGGTCAAATGTGAACATCAACTGGGTGTCATCCGCATATGAGATTATTTCAAAGCCAAAACACTCAGGCTTCCTGGCCAGGGGAGCCATATAGATGTTAAACAGAGTAGGCTCAAACAAGAGCCCTGCGGAACACACTTGTCCAGGATTGACTTATATGAGGAATATGGGCCCAGGATGATGGTTTGATGTCTATCTTTAGAAAAATGAGCCATTTTAGTGCAAGTCCTTGTATGCTAATCTCTTGCAGCCATTCCAGCAGCCTTGTGTGAGAGACTGTATCAAAGGCTGCTGAGAGATCTAACAGCATGAGCATTACTGGGTTACCTGCGTCCAGCCCACGGCGCAGGGAATCGGTCACGGCCAGGAGCGCCATCTTCGTGCTATGGCCTTGTTGAAAGCCATTGTGAGGACTCTAGATAACTAGTTATTTGTTGATTAGACTTTCGAGCTGTTACACCCAGCAGAGGGAGCAGCAATAAAGGCTGGTAGATGGCCAAAGATTTTTGATCCAGGGTGTTTTTTTTAGGATAGGACGTACACATGCTGTCTTCCACTCAGGCGGAATGGAGCCGGTTTTCAGCTAGCAGTTAAAGATATTTAGGATCCTCGGGGCAAGGTAATTGGCCAGTAGAGACATTATTTTGGGGGGCAGATGTCCAGAGGGGAGCCTCACTTGGCTGTCGTCAGAGAGCTATGAATTTCCTCCAGGGTGAATGGCGAAAAACTGTCTAAGATGTAGGGAGACTCCTTCAACTGATCCCCTTCGGGACAAATGTTCCCTACTTCCGGTGAAGAAGGGTGGTGAAATATTGCGTAAATGTGAGAGATTTTCTCCTGAAAAAAATTGTACAGTAAGTCGCAGAGTTTCTGCGATTCAGAGTAGGGGTAGTAAAGTCATGAACTATATTAAAAAGAACTTTAGGGGAGTTGCCATCTTGTTCAATTTGATTAATGATAGAATTGCGCCTTGCGAGTTTAATATGATGATGGTAACAGGATAGGGCTTGTTTATAAAGTTCCTTATCTTGAGGCTTTTTGCTTCTACGGCAGCGCCTCTCTAAGTTCTTACAACTTGATTTTTCTAGTTTTAGCTTGGAGGAGAACCAGGGGGCCGAAGGTCGGTTTTTAGAAGGGCAGTGGTTTTTTATAGAGGACTGTGGCATCCAGGGCTTTGATTAGGGCGATATTAAATGACTCCAGTAAATTGGTGACCTCTGGGTTGTTTTGCGGCAGGCTGGGGAGAAAAGCATCCCCAAAAGCCTCAGGAGTAAGTCGATGCCATGGTCTATAGGCAAGTGGTGCTGGTCTGCTATTACTCTTGGTGATGGAAGGATGCAAAGGCTGAATGTAAAAAGTGATTGCAAAATGATCAGTTCAGGTGAGGGGAATTGGAATTCAGTATTAGAGAACAGCAGGTCCAGTGAGCGGGCCGCTATGTGCGTGGGGCCTATGGCTCGTTGGGAGAGTCCTAGTGTTTCCAGGTCCGCTAATAGCTTAGTGACTTCGGTATTAGTTAACCCTGGGCGGATTTCACGGAGTTGTGCTAAGCGAAACTCCGCGAAGTGGAAAAAAAACTCTGCTGCGCTACGCGGAGCTCCGCAAGCGGCGGAGTGCGATAGAAAAATACAGTTCGCGGTGATTTTCAGTGCCGGATGCTTGTCCGCACTGTGCAATCATCGTGAACGGCACCATGCACAGCGCAAGCGGGCGCTGCTTTCCTTTCTACCACTCGAGTAGATTTTTACTCGAGCGGCAGCTTTCTCAACGCGAACGGGCAGTTTCTCAACGCGAGCGGTCGTGAACATACCCGACCACTCACAATAAGAACCCTGACCCCTTGCGTTAAGAAATCTCGCCGGGAGGTTTATTTTCCACGCTCGCGCTTGCCAACCTGATGTTGACGATCGTGAACGAGGAAAAATCTCACCGGGAGGTGGATTTTCCTCGCTCGTGCTTGCCAACTTGACGTTGACGAATGCGAGCGAAGATAAAAACCCTGCTCCGCTATGAGGAGCGTAGTTTTTCGGAACTCCGCGAGCTCCGCGTAACGCGGAGTGCGGAAAACTCCACAAACTCCGCGAGCGGAGCGGAGTTCACCCCCCAGGCTTAGTATTAGTGTGGTCTTCCCCAAGGTAATTGAAGTCACCTAGGAGTAAGAATTTATTTGAGGCTAAGACAAGGGAGGCAAATTCTTCCACCAGCTGTTGGCTGAAGTTATACTTGGATCCTGGGGAGGGCGATAGATTAGTGCTCCATTCCAGGTATCAGTAGCGGAGACATTTATTTTAAAAATACCCATCTCTAAGGAATCGGAGGTGGTGGTCGTAATCCAAGTTATATTAAATGTATTTTTCAAGTCTGTGGCAATGCCTCTGCCTAGTTTTGGTCCTCTGTTCAGTTTAATCAGCTTGTAGTTATCAGGAATGGCTAGCGCGACGGCTGGAAGGTTGGACGGATTTAGCCATGTTTCCGTCAGGAAATAAATATCTGGGAACTGAGAGGTGATTAGATCCCATGTCTCATTCGCATGTTTGGCTAGTGACCTTACATTATAGAGGAAGCATTTTAGGTCAATCCTGACACATGTGGGGCAGGGGTCAGTCCCTGTGTAGTTCCTAAGTTCATTGTTATTTTGAAAATGGCAGTTGAGTAAGGCTACAGGACCCTCTAGGGAAGGGGGGACACTGTTAGGGCATACAAGTTGGTGTGAGGCACTATCATTGTTCGGCACCCTCAGATTATGATGGGTGGCCGATGAATAATGGTAATGGTGGAGTTTGATATCACTTACCCTAGGAGAACCAGGGGTCCTGGCTCCTGGCGACGTCCAGGCGTGGACGGGCGCAGACGGGCTTGCCTTTGGCGTGCTGGCGGCTCGTGCGCTGCGCGCCTGGTGTGGCATCGGCTTTTATGGCCGAGTGCACTAGAGCGCTAACCGCTGCCCCCGTCCCCACTGGAAGTAGGTCAAAAGCTTTCTCCGCGCAATCAGCTACTGAAGCTGCGGCGGACCGGAAAGCGATGTCCCCTGAGGAGAGTGTGTGAAGAGAAGTGAATGTGCAATGTTTAAAACAAATACGTGAGGCGCAGACAAAAGCAGGCAATTTGAAATGGGTTCTCAGAGAGGGCTAATACTCTGGCTTAGCTCGTACACAGCAGAGACACCAATGCATTTAGTACACAACGGGTAAATGCAACCTAAATAGTGGCAGCAGTAACACAAGCGGGTCCTGTTCCTTGATCCGCTGCGCACCCGGCCCAGCATAGGCTTTTACGGCCGAGTGCACTAGAGCACTAACTGCCGCCCCCGTCCTCGCAGAAAGTAG
This sequence comes from Calotriton arnoldi, assembly GCA_963921515.1. Classification (NCBI taxonomy): domain Eukaryota; kingdom Metazoa; phylum Chordata; class Amphibia; order Caudata; family Salamandridae; genus Calotriton; species Calotriton arnoldi. The sequence goes on from CAWUFW010001800.1 coordinate 1,405,631, forward strand.
GTCAAAAGATTTCTCAGCACAATCAGCTACTGAAGTTGCGGTGGACCGGAAAGCGATGTCCCCTGAAGGGCATGTGCGAAGAGAAGTGAATGTACAATGTTTAAAACAATAGGTAAGGCGCAGATAAAAGCAGGCGATTTAAAATGGGTTCTCAGATAGGGCTAATACTCTGGCTTAATTCGTACACAGCGGAGACACCAATACATTTAGTACACAATGGGTAAATGCAACCTAAATAGTGGCAGCAGTAATACAAGTGGATCCTAATCCTTGATCCGCCGGATGCACAAAATGGCTGCCAGTCACATGGCCAAACAACAGCAGCGAGCAAGGAGACATGGGGAACAAAGAGAACACATTCAGGCCTATGGATGCAGACTCCACAAAATGGCTCCCGGACACATGGCATGGAGGACAAAGACAAGTCAATGGTGGCCTATCGCAAACACACACACACATTGGACAGACAAAGGAGACATGGTAACACTGTAAAAAACACTACCATTAATTCAGCAATGCCAAAATTTTAAATTAACTGAGCTATAAAAATTTAAAACACACATCCTCCCAAGGCATCAAATATTACCCCACATACACACACTTTTTGTTCACAAAAAAACTTGAAATACACAATAAAAAAACACTACATTTTGTATTTAATCCAATGCCATCCCGCCCCTAAATGATGTTTTAAAACAACATATACCATAGAAACAGTTGTTTCAGGCACCCATGACTGGCGCTGGCCTAGGTCTACTGTATGGCCCCTTGGCAGACTAGGCCACATAGTAAAATAAATAAATATTGCAAATTTAACAAACATGGAGACAATGTACTGAACTGTGCTACATTGTTCCTTTACAAAAGAAGAAAAATTAAATGCAAAAAATATAACATGGCCACTGCTGAAAATGCAGGCCACCCACCACAAATCTTTGAAAAATGTAATACAAGTGTAAATAAATACTGCTGCATTCCCTCTATCAAACAAACAACACCCTTATAGAAGAGTTTTTGAACTTACTTGTGAAATCTCAAATACAAAGTCCTTAAATCCAATGGTATATATGCAGCAGACAAGGAGAGTGATCCTTCCAGTGCCAAATCCAAACGAAAAGTGACCAGGAGATGGACAAAGCACTGGGAGGTGTCTGCTGGACAGGAACAGGAAGTTGGCGTCTCAGGGGAACTTATTTCCTGCTTGAAAAAAAGGCTTCTTTCTCAAAAAAACAACTCCAACTGGCTGTTATAGAAGAAAATACACTTGGAAACCTCTTTAGCTGCTTCTCAAACACAAAAGCTACTCGAGTGGTGCGTTCACGACCCCGAGCGGCACTACATTTGCATTGTTGTGGCCGGAAGCCATGTGAGTGGGTGCGAAGTCTTGCACATGCGCAAGCGCCCCAAGAATATTGTGGCGCTCGCTCACAGCGCAAACGAAAAAAAAACTTCTCTTCACGCCTGGAAGGCGGAATTCAAGAACTCCGCACTCTGCCGCGGAGTGACCAAATTCCACAAACTAAGCGAGCGAGCGGAGTTTACTACCCGGGCTATCCTGAAATCAAGGTCCAAAAGACTGGACTGGCTTTTTCTGGGTAGAGATCCTCAGCTGGTGAAGCCTCTGGTAGAAGGGCACAGGGGCTGCAGGTAGAGGCAGAGGTGGACCTCTGTCAGCCCCTTTCCACAGCAAGGCAGTGGCATAATGCAAAATGATGGACCTCCTGCAGAATGTGATGCGGAGCCTTCGAGTCTCCCATATCTCACAGATTTCAATTGGTCTTGGGCTGAATGGGATCCCTTTGAATGGTCGAGCCCCCTGGAGGGCTGGGGTCCCCCTGTGTGGCAGGGACTGCAGGAGCCTGAGTTATGCCCCTTCAACACAGGAGGGGAGCAGACAATGCTTCTCCCAGAAAGGCACAGCTCCCCCCCAAAAGTGGCAGCCTTTACATGCCCCAAAAGCACTCCCCACTATTGCTCAACCCCCTTTCCCCGGCCTGACCACAACCCCCACTGCTATTTAGGCCTGGGTCGGCTTTAGGGTGGTGCGACCGGTGCCACCACACCGGCATTGAAATCGGGGAGCTGATTTTTCTACTATAACCTTGATTTAAACGCACCTGCTGCAGAGATCCTTGCCTTCAGGAATCTTCAGCCATTAATAAATGTCAAGATAACTCTGGTGATAAGTGGACCTGCTGGAGAGAGATCGAAGTTTTGACTCATCAAAAAGTAGTGGAGAGTGTAAATATGCCTGCTACAAGTGCAAACCACATCTACCATGCAGATCAAAACAGTGCGTTTAATGTTGATAGTTAAGTGGGTTACTGCTTTTGTCAGAGAGGTTCTTTTGTTACTTGCAGTTCATAAGTTACAAACCTTATATATCAGAGTGAGCTATTAACTGTCATCAAAGAGCTGCATGCAAACTGCATGGTATAGGCTGGAGAGCTATGATTTTTTTCCCCTCTGTCTTTCATTATCCTATTGTTGCTAAAAAAAAGGTTCATTTGTGTAGAAATCAATTCATATTAGTAGAGCCAACTCCAACCCCTCTACTCTTTAAATTCTGAGATTGTGCTTTTCCTGACCAAACGCTGTTAAAATATACTATTATTGGACAGATGTGCTCCCTACACCTTCTCTCTTCATTGTCTTATATAACATTTCCTATAGACTGATTTATAAATTTGTGATTCATTGTTTTCATATAACGTGTGTGTGACTAAGGGTCTGATTACAATGCCCGTCGGACGAGCGTCCGACCCTCATCGTTGTGGTAAAGGGACCGGCCGACTGGTAGTTGGCAGTTCTGATCACCAAATTAGGATCCGACCACCGTGGATGCAGTCGAAAACATGGCTCTTTGCATTGAGGCTTGTGCTGTGGCCTGGAAAACGGCTGCAGCAGAACCCCAATGCCAAAAGGCATGTTTTTAAACATCCGTGCACTTTGTGGCATGCACCATGCGGTGCCTGCCACATGATGCAGGGAAGTTTAGGGCCCATAGTGGAGGCCCACGGGGGGCAGGGGTTCTACTAGGGGCCCCAAAAAAGCCTTTCCACCTGCCTTTTTAAGTCGGAAGAGCCGACATGAAATGGCTGGCAGAAAGGTGGATCGTAATACCCATGGCGGTGCCTGAGAAGGCACCACCTCCATTGTGGGGAATGCGATACGACCGACCGCCTGACAGGCTCCTTGAGGCCGCTGGAAGCTGTTGGTCGGTCCGTCGAGCAATGCATTCCAACCGACTGCATCGTATTGCGGCAGTCTGACCGCAGACATAGATGCTGGTGAGACCAACGGCACGTCTGTGTTGGTCCCTGCGACATCGTAATGAGGCCATTAGTGCTGTGACACCCAAGTCTGTTGTGGGTAGCGCTTTAAAACAATAGAAATGCATGTGAGAGAGGGTCTATGGAGAGATGAGGGGCACTGCTGGAGGGTGGTAGTGAGGGAATCCGTGGAGAAGGAGGTCATTGGGGGGTGCCAGCAAACATTGTCGCACTGGGAGCCACCAGCGCTAAAGCCGGCCCTGACTTAGGCACATGGTCAGAACAGACGGTAACATCTGCCTGAATTAAACCCTCCCATAGAGAGGAGAACGCGGGACAAAGGAACTGGTCCATTCAGGTTATCCCAGGGAGTTTAACTTGCAATCCCGGTTAACTCAAAGGGAGACACGGTTCAAGTCCTAGCATCTTCCTTGGAGTTGAGAAGGGACGCGTATTTAGGGCCATTGCCTCGTGGAAGCACACCTTTCGGGTCTTGCAACATGTACCAGCATTGGTTTTGCAGTTGTGTGTTGGTCGTGACGTCAGGCAAGCGCAAGAGACTCTGCATTTCCTCATCCTCACTAGGACGTGTCAAGCCAGGTGACAGTTCCGCTCACCTGTGATACTGCGGGGACACACCCCGGGGATGGTCCGGGAGCTTCTTCTTGGAATCTGGGTGCTGCTTCAGACGTTCCCGGAGGGACTGATGCACCATCGCCAGATTGCTGGCTGTGCAATGTTTGATTTCCTCCTCTCTTTAGTTTCGTTCCATCTTCACACTTAATTTGATGCAAAATGAAAACACAATGTGCAGGTTCCTAAGGTGTCGTACATTATGCTGCATTGCTTTCTTGCCTTTATGCATCTCCAGTGCCTTGAATAGAGGGACACCTTTTTAAACTTCTTTATTTTCATACTTTATCACTCTCGCTGAAGAAGCTTTAAACAGCTCCTTCTAACCACCGTTCAGGAAGGAGAGGGGGCCGTTCTGCTCCTGATTTCAGGTGCTCCTGATTTCATCAGGTCGTACTAGCTCAGTGTGTTTCCTGCTCAAAACCCCGCACGACAAGGAAGTGTGTGGAAATATAGCACCAGGAACAAATCCGAGGGGCGGGGGCTCGATGGGCCTGTGACAGTGGCAGCTCCATTTGTCTCGTGTGGGGGGCACAGGGGACCTCTGAAATATCCCTCCCCTTCAATCTGTTGTCTTGAAACAAGCAAGCATTGGCAAAGCCAATAGGTCTCGCCTATGTAAGACTTTGCCAATGTCTTTTATCAATGTTGTAGAGCAGCGTGGTTACAGTGCAGCATGACTTAAAGTAAAAAAAAAAAAGTGCTATGAAGTTGTTAAAAAAGTGAGATGTTCCAGGAAGGTAAGTAGTATTTTCTTGTATAACTTTTAGCCATGCTGCACAGCGGCCACCCTTCTCTATGATGTGATCTGGACAATGGGGTGTTGCATGCATGTGTCAGGTCTGTTTGTGATTGAATAAAACATTATGCCCTGTTCTTTCGTAATCAGGCAGAAGCTGCCTACTGTGGTCATCTTCGTAAATACTCACCAGGTCAACAAAAAAATAAACAATAATTATATGTAAGAATCACATCGATTTATTTAATCGAAAGTGGAGTTCGGAAGAAACTCCGCCGACTGCCGGCAGAGCAAAATTTCCTGGCACATTCACCCCTAGACTTCATCCCCCAACCAGTTATGTGCCAGGAGGTGCATTTGTAGAGTGGTTGAGAAAGGGGGTGGAGCCTCCAACGAGGTCTCAGCAGTCCCGCTGTGGGGTACTTACTTGTGGGAACAATAGGGGTTCTTGGCCACCAATAACCCTCAGCTGTCAAGGGGACTTCCTTCCCCAACCATTAGTGCATAGGAGGTGCGTTTGAAGAATGGTTGAAAAAGGGGATGGGGCCTCCGATGAGTTCTCAGCAGTCCCACTGTAGGTAACATACTAGTGGCAACAATATGGGTTCTTGGCCCCCAACGACCCTCAGCAGCGAAGGGCAATTCATCTGACAACCAGTAGTGCACCAGGATGTAAGTCTGCAGAGTGGTTGAGAAAGGAAGCAGGGCCTCCGATGAGGTCTCAGCAATCCCGCTGTGGGGCACTTACTTGTTGGAACAATAGGGGTTCTTGTTCCCTAACAACCCTTGGCAGCCAAGGATACTTCACCTGCCAACCAGTAGTGCGCCAGGAGGCGTGTTTGCAGAGTAGTTGAGAAAGGGGGCGTAGCCTCCAACGAGGTCTTAGCAATCCAGCTGCGGGGGACTTGCTTGTGGCAACAATAGGGATTCTTGGCCCGCAACGACCCTCAGCAGCCAAGAGTAGTTCATCCCCCGACCAGTAGTAAGCCATGAGGCACATTTGCAGAGTGATTGAGAAAGGGGGTGGGCATCCTATGAAGTCTCAGCAATAACTTTGTGGGGAACTTACCTGTTGCAATGATAGGGGTTCTTGTACCCCAACGATCCTCAGCAGCCAAATGGAGTTAATCCCCCAACCAATAGTCCACCAGGATGTGCGTTTGCAGAGTGGGTGAGAAAGGGGGCGGGGCCTCCAATGAGATCTCAGCAATCCCACTGTGTGGGACTAACTGGTAGAAACAATAGGGGTTCTTGTCCCCCAACGACCCTCAGCAGCCAAGGGGACTTCATCCCCCAACCAGTAGTGAGCCAGGAAGCACGTTTGCAGAGTGGTTGAGAAAGGGGGTGGGGCCTCTGACAAGGTCTCAGCAATCAGCTGTGGGGGACTTACTTGTGGCAATAAAAGGGGTTCCTGGCCCCCAATGACCCTCAGTAGAAAAGGGGACTTCATTAGGGGTGGCCGAGCATTACTCTGCCCGATCACAGAATTCCAAAGAATTAGGCAGAGTTTTTCGGTAACTCTGCGGAAGTCTACAGAGTGAAACTCCACAAGCCCCACCCAAGCCTACAGAAAACTAGCAGAACCCACTCAGGTACTCATGCACCCACTCACAGAACAACTTAGACACTTTCACAGCCACTCACAGACCCATTGACTCATGCACCCACTCACGGACACATACACCCACTCACAGACACAGTCAGAAACTCAGGCTCCCACTTACAGAATCCCTTATACTCTCGCTCACCCACTCACAGATCTTCTCAGAAACTCACTCACTGACTCACAGACCATCTCAGAGACTATTACACTCACTCATAGACCCACTCAGACATTCATATACCCACTTACAGCCCCACTCATACTCTCTCATACCCACTTAGAAACCTACTCAGACACTCATACACCCTCTGAGACACTCATGCACTCACTCACACACTCAGTGTCAAATGTTATTGGTTACATTTTAGGAAATAAAATTTAATAAACCTTACCAATTTGCTTAAAAAAACTAAGGTTACAGGGCGTTATAGTTAGGAAATTGAATTAAAAAAAAGGTAGAAATTCACTAAAGAAAACAGAGGTTACAGGGACGGTATAGTTAGGAAATAGAATTTAAAAAACTTAGTAATTCACTATTATACTTAGGCTCAGATTTCACTCGTATAAAACTAGTGAAATTCAGCAGTTATAGTTACATGAGCTAACTATAACTTACGCCCCCGCAATGCTTATGACCTCACATATTACATCACTGATGACATGTTCAGTGACTTTACCGATAAAATCACTGATGACATCTCAAATGACATGACTGATGACATCACCCACAGAAACACTCACACACCCACTCACACCCCTATACAATCTCTCAAACACCCAATCACACAACCAATCACATACCCATAAAAGTACTCACTCACTCACTAATACAGCCTCTCAAGCAATCACTCGCCCAGATGGCTACTCATACAACCAGTCCGTTACCCATACAGCCACTCACAGAGCCACACACTCACCCATACAGCCCTAGTTATAGGCTCATCAGCTGGGTACAGGTTGGGTCTAGTGACACAGTAAGCACAGGATACATGTCTGGGCACATCTGTCCCACTTAGGGTGGTACATGAAACTCACAAAAGGTGATGGAAGGCTGCTTGCATAAAGTGTTATCACTGGCAATAGCTCGGCGTAGCACTCCACTGATTATAGTGAGCCATTGAGGCACAACATATGGAGAGGCCCGCACTTTGCCTGCACCTGGAGGCTGGGCACGGCTGAGGGGTAAATAAAGGGGAACAAAGAGTGCCTGGTGTTTTGTTCCAGTAACCCAATAGAGGGCGTGTTGTGTGCATCATTGGTGGTCTTGCCTGTGAGGTTCACATGAGCTAGGCCTGATTCCACTTTACAACAGCTATGAGGTACAGGACCAAATATTACCCTGTCACCAAACCCAGTGAGGTGACTACAACAGAGGACACGCCTAAGCCCCACTCTGCACGGGCACAGAGAAGCTGCCGCCCTGGCCATTGCTGGCTCAGTATCCTGTCCGCCAAATTCTAAATTGTGCCCTGTGCTAGGACTGGCTTGATCCCACCAAGTTTGCAAAAGGGACAAATCCAATTCCAAGTCACTGCTCGTCAGTGTCGCCATATTTGCAGTGGCTGCTTCACTGACAGATATGGCCTTTGGCTTATGTTGGGGTGGTGCTGTTGATGCAGGAGTTCTGTTCCCAACTTGCTTTGCGGAGGCCGACACGCCACTGGTGAAAAGCTGCTTCTTCTCACTGACCACTTTCTTGGCAGCAACTTTCTTAGGGGTCATCTTAAAGCTCTCAGTTGGCAGTGGCACTAAACAGCACAAGTGGAAGAGATTGGAGGACTGACGTGTGACGTTACTGTACAGGCCTTCTGTTTGGCAGTACTGTGGGTGATGTCTCTTCTTCTCTTGTGTACCTAAAAGCAAACAAGCAACAAAAACATTTTGTGAAATGTGGCATTGTTGCAGTATTAGTACAGACAAAGGCAATATTAGTGTGGTTGGTTGCTTAGGTAATAACCACTTTAAAGTCAAACCACTCCACCATTCTTTAAAATTTAATTCACCATCAGGATAACACACAATATGCAGATAGAGCTCTTTCCTTTATCTCCGTATATTCTAAAGGAGACACCTGTGGCACTCAGGGAACTGCATGGGTAAATGGAATAATAATTAGGCCTGGGCAGAGCTTGTGGAGATTCAATCTATGAAATTCTGTGGCGTTAATGAATAACTCTGCCATATTCCGTGGAGTTACGCCAGCGGGTGGAGTATTGCTCAGCCACCCCTTAATCTATCTAAACCAGCTCCCCCACTACCCCTTACACAGCCATCAGAGGATGTTGACTCCATGTTCCACATACACTCTTCCCCCAGCCCCAATCTCATCTCAATGGTGGTCTCTGCATCCGAGAATCTCATCCCGCGGGGTTCGAAGCCCATCCAGACTGGACCGTCTATATATCCGGGACCTGAGGCAGGGGCTGTCCTCAATTGTTGATTGGACTCTGGCCTCCTCTGCGGTGCTCAAAGTTCTTATTGTGCCTGGTGGTCCTCAGTCTTTGGCCCACAACAGTTGCGGTAGTGCTGATGCTTGAGCGGGATTGTAATTGTGCTCCGGATTTCCCTGGTACAGCCTCTAATTGAGGACCTCGGCTCTCATGCAGCTCCGGTGGACACCGGGTACCCTTGTTGTTCCAGCGGGCTGTTAGCATTACCAGGTTAAAGTGGTCTTCCACTGCTGTTCATGCCACTGATCACAGTCTCCGCAGAAGCCTCTAAGTCTAAGGCCAAATCAAAGGGAAAGAAGCAAGGGACTGAGTGGAGAAGGCAGATCCAATGCTAACCCAGGACTCCTGACTATACCAATGAACTAATATACAAGAGGAGCTACCTGGGACATTTCTGAATGGTAGATCTAATTAGTGACCAACTAAGAAAGAGACTCTTTGACAAGTATAACTCATACAGCCACAGAAGTACGTACGTACCCATGCATCTCACAGGTACTCAGCTTCTAGGTATACTACTTTGTTCACCCCCCAGAAATCTCATTGTTGGTATCTTCCACGAGTCACAGAACTGCTGATTTATTAATTCAGGAATCAGGATTGGTTCAATGTTGTGCTTTCCACTATCAGTTTCAGCTAGTCAGAGCTTGCAATTATTTCAGTGGCCATCATATAACCGTTTTGTATAATGTGATTTGAAAAAATATACAAACGCAGCATTTGTTTTCTTTTTTTTGGGAGTGAGGGTGTTTGCCAACAAATGGGATGATAGCTAATTTACAGGCGTGTTGTACTGACACTGAGACACAGAATCTTGACTTCTGGGTATTTACATACTGTACATCAAAAATAGCAAAGGGCTGTATAGGAGTCATAATGTGGCCAATTTGGGGAAAGGGTTCGCGCGCTGCTGCTCCCCAACAAGACATGCGACTATGAAGCTCTATCACTACAATGTCTTGGTTACACCAGTCACCTGTGGTGTTTTAAGGAATTCATTCATCTCTGGAAGGGAGCTCCTGGAATCCAGCAGTGGTGCTTTGTACCCACTCGCCCTCCCCGCCTCCACACTGTAAGCAATGGTGAGTCGCCGTTAACGTGATAGAGACCCACTAAATGCAAACACCCACAGCCCCTCGATTATGGGTATCACAGCACTAGCTTGCAGGAAGCCGTCTGGCTTCCTTCACACTCATTGCTGGCCAGAGAATGACTGCCAGAGTGAGGAAAATAAAACCTTGTCTTTTGTTCACAGGGGGCCTGTGTCTACCCAGTCCATAATGTAACTGCACAGTGATGTAAACAGTTGGGGTAAGTGGCGCACGCAGGTGAACTCAGTTCCGTGGAGTTTTTCTGCCAAAATCAGTGCTCCAAGTGGAGTGAGGCGTGTCAAAAAGTCACCAAATTACACCGGTGGGGCATAGTTCAACACCCACCCCTAATAATAATGTTTTAAAAAATGGAGGTTAGTCTGCGCCTATGGCTGGCAATGTGACCCAGGAGGAAATGGAATAATCATTACAAAATGAATGATGCTGATGTGTCTGCAGTGCACCACAGCCAGGGTGTCCAGGAGGAAATGGAATTATACCTAAAAAAACTGAATGCTGTTGCGTGGCTCTGCGTCTATGGTGGATGGATGGATGGATGAATGGATCAATCGCCCAAGGCAAAATGGACCAAAAAACGAGAAAATAAAATACAATTTTTAAAAAAGTTCTTAAAATAATTTTTTTTTAAATTAAAATAAAAATACAAAAAATGAAACAGAAACTAAAATAATAAAAAAAAAATCAAAAGCTAAAATAAAAATTGCAATTAAAAAATATCAATAATTGCTGATATTTGTATGGGAGGATGAGAAGCAACCTATTGTGAGGCAAGGAGGTGCTAAATATAAAAAAGCAAAAAATGCACATAATATATAAGCTCAGTTTATCAAAATCATATTCTTGATATACATATTGCAATGATCCTCAAGCACATTATTAAACTGATATCACATCCTTCCATGCAAGCCTATGGCAAAGGCTAACTGTCTGGATGCACAAAATGGCTGCCAGCCAGTGCCATATGGTCGAACAACACCAGCAAGCAAGGAGTAATGGGGTACAAAGAACGCATGCAAGCCTATTGCAGGATGCACAGATGGCTGCCAGCCACATGGCCAAACAACAACAGCAGGCAAGGAGGCATGGAGAACAAAGAACACATGCACGCCTATGGCAAAGGCACACTGGCTGGATGCAAAAAATGGCTGCCAGTCACATGGTCAAACAACAACAGCGAGCAAGGAGGCATGGGGAACAAAGAGAACACATTCAGGCCTATCGACACAGACTCCACATAATGACCTTCAGCCACATGGCATGGAGAACAAAGACAAATCAATGGTGGCCTATGGCAAACACACACACACTGGACAGACAAAGGAGGCATGGTAATACTGTAGAAAACACTATCATTAGGTCAGCTATGCCAAAAACGAAAATTAACACACATCCTCCCAAGACATCAGATAAAACCCCACATATACACTTTTTGAACACAAAAAAAACGTGAAATACAAAAAAAAACACGTTTTTAATGTAATCCAATGCCATCCTTTTCCCAAAATGATGTTTTAAAACAACATATATCACAGAAACAGTTGTATTAAGCACCCATGACTAGCACTGGCCTAGGCCTACTGGATGGCCTCTTGGTAGACTAGTCCACATAGTAAAATAAATAAATATTGCAGTTTAACAAACATGGAAAAAATGTACTGAACTGTGCAACATTGTTCCTTTACAAAAGAAGAAAAATTATTTTCCAAAAATATAACTAGGCCTCTACTGAAAATTCAAGCCACCCACCACAATAACTTTGGAAAATTGAATACAAGTACAAATAAATACTGCTGAATGCCCTCTATCATCCAAACAACACCCTTATACAAGTGTTTTTGATCTTACTTGTGAAATCTCAAGTACAAAGTCCTTATATCCAATGGTATATAGGTAGCAGACAATGAGAGTGATCCTTCCAGCTTCAAATCCAAATGAAATGTAACCAGGAGATGGACAAAGAACTGGGAGGAGCCTGTTCGACAGGTACAGGAAGTTGGAGTCTCTGCAGGGAAAAAAAAGGCATCTTTCACAAAAAAACAACTCCAAAGTTCTGTTAGAGAAGAACATCCACTGAAAACCTCTTTAGCTGCTTCTCGAGCAGAAAAACAGCTCGACTGGTATGCTCGCGACTGCAAGCAGCACTACATCGGGGTCGTTGAGGTCGTAAGCCATGTGAGCGGGTGCGAAGTCTTGCACGCTAGCAGTCCGAGAATATTGTGGTGCTCGCTCATAAGCGCCAAAACAAATCTCGAACGGAAACAAAAAAAACCTCCTCTTTGTGCCCGAAAGGCCAAATTCAAGAACTCCGCACTCTGCCGCGGAATGCAGAGTGCCCAAATTCCACAAACTCCGGAAGCTGAGTGGAGTTTACAGTCCAGGCTTACCTGAAATGAAGGTCCCAAAGACTGGACTGGGATTTTATGGGTAGCGATCCTCAGCTGGTGAAGCCACTAATAGAAGGACACAGGTGCAGCAGGTAGAGGCAGAGGTGGGCCTCTGTCAGCCCCTTTCCACAGCACGGCAGTGGCCTAATATGAAATGATGGGCCCCTTGCAGGATGTGATGCAGACCGCTCGAGACTCCCATATCTCACAGATTTCTATTGGCCTTGGGCTCAATGGGTCCCCTTTGAATGGTTGGGGGCCCCATTGAGGGCTGGGATCCCCCTTCGTGGCAGTGACTGCAGGAGCCTAAGTTACACCCCAGCAACACAGGCGGGGAGCAGGCAATGCTTCCCCCAGAAAGCCACAGCTCCCCCCAAACGTTGCAGCCTCTGCATTCCCCAAACGCACTCCCCACTGTTGCTCAAACCCCCTTCCTGGCCTGACCACAATTCCCACTGCTATTTAGGCCAGGGCTGGCTTTAGGGTTGTGGGACCGGTGCCTCCATGTCAGCACTGAACTCGGGGAGCCATTCAAATATAGCATTGATTTAAACGCACCTGCTGCAGAGATTCTTATCTTCAGGAATCTTAAGCCAACAATAAATGTCAACACAACTCTGGTTATTAGTGGACCTGCTGGAGAGAGAGTGAAGTTTTGTCTAGTGAAAGTTTTGACTCATCATAAAGTAGCAGAGAGTGTAAATATGCCTGCTACAAAGCAGTGCTTAATTTGTGAAAAAAAGTGCCAGATCTCTCGTCAGGAGGCCACTGTAGCGTGCACCACACTTTGTCCCTGCCTTCCGCCAATGATACTAACAACACAACTACTAACCAACACACTTGTACAAATGTGACAATGTAGACTATTTCAGGCCCCCAAAGCTGTAAGAATAGCTTGGGTGGCAGGTAATAGTCATTTTTAAAGTATATTGAATTAATTGTTGTGGTCATCTCTAAACTAGCCAGACAGTACCACCTTGTGTCAGACTGTTTTAAGCACCAGTGTTGACAATTAAGTGCTCGTGCTGAGCACTGGAAACCAGCGGGACAAATTAAGCACTGCTGCAAACCACGTCTACCATGCAGATCACAACAGTGCGTTCAATGTAGATAGTTAAGTGGGTTACTGCTTTTGTCAGAGAGGTTCTTTTGTTACTTGCAGTTCATAAGTTACAAACCTTATATATCAGAGTGAGCTATTAACTGTCATCAAAGAGCTGCATGCAAACTGCATGGTATAGGCTGGAGAGTTATGATTTTTTTCCCCTCTGTCTTTCATTATCCTATTGTTGCTAAAAAAAAGGTTTATTTGTGTAGAAATCAATTCATATTAGTAGAGCCAACTCCAACCCCTCTACGCTTTAAATTCTGAGATTGTGCTTTTCCTGACCAAACGCTGTTAAAATATACTATTATTGGACAGATGTGCTCCCTACACCTTCTCTCTTCATTGTCTTATATAACATTTCCTATAGACTGATTTATACATGTGTAATTCATTGTTTCCATATAATCTGTGTGTGACTAAGGGCCCGATTACGATGCCGGTCGGACAAGTGTCCGACCAGTATCGTTACGGTAAAGGGACCAGCTGACAGGTAGTCGGCCGTCCTGACCGCCAAATTAGGATCCAACCACCGTGGAGGCAGACGGAAACATGGCTCTTTGCATTGAGGCTTGTGCTGTGGCCCGTAAAAGGGCTGCAGCAGAAGCCCCAATGCCAAAAGGCATGTTTTTAAACATCCGTGCACTCTGTGGCAGGCACCATGTGGTGCCTGCCACACAATGCAGGGATGTTTAGGGGGACACCACAGGTGCCCCACAGGGCCATAGCGGAGGGCCATGGAAGACAGGGGCCCTGCTAGGAGCCCCAAAAAAGCCTTTCCACCAGCCTTTTCATGTCGGAAGAACCAACATCAAATGGCTGGTGGAAAGGTGGATTGTAATCCCCACGGCGGTGCCTGAGAAGGCACTGCTCCCATTGTGGGGAATGCCATCCGACCGCCCAACAGGCTCCTTGAGCCCATCGGAAGCTGTCAGTCGGGCCGTTGGGCCATGCAGTCCAACCGACCGCATCGTATTGCGGCAGTCTGACCGCAGACATAGATGCTGGTGAGACCACCCACGTCTGTGTTGGTCCCTGCGACATCGTAATGAGGCCCTTAGTGCTGTGACACCCAAATCTGTTGTGGGTAGCGCTTTAAAACAATAGAAATGCATGTGAGAGAGGGTCTATGGAGAGATGAGGGGCACTGCTGGAGGGTGGTAGTGAGGGAATCCGTGGAGAAGGAGGTCATTGGGGGGTGCCAGCCAGCAAACATTGTCGCACTGGGAGCCACCAGGGCTAATGCCGGCCCTGACTTAGGCACATGGTCAGAACAGACGGTAACATCTGCCTGCATTAAACCCTCCCATAGAGAGGAGAACGCGGGACAAAGGAACTGGTCCATTCAGGTTATCCCAGGGAGTTTAACTTGCAATCCCGGTTAACTCAAAGGGAGACACGATTCAAGTCCTAGCATCTTCCTTGGAGTTGAGAAGGGACGCATATTTAGGGCCATGGCCTCGTGGAAGCACACCTTTCGGGTCTTGCAACATGTACCAGCATTGGTTTTGCAGTTGTGTTTGGGTCTTGACATCAGGTAAGCGCAAGAGACTCTGCATTTCCTCTTCCTCACTAGGACGTGTCAAGCCAGGTGACAGTTCCGCTCACCTGTGATACTGCGGGGACACACCCCGGGGATGGGCCGGGAGCTTCTTCTTGGAATCTGGGTGCTGCTTCAGACGTTCCCTGAGGGACTGATGCACCATCGCCAGATTGCTGGCTGTGCAATGTTTGATTTCCTCCTCTCTTTAGTTTCGTTCCATCTTCACACTTAATTTGATGCAAAATGAAAACACAATGTGCAGGTTCCAAAGGTGTCGTACATTATGCTGCATTGCTTTCTTGCCTTTATGCATCTCCAGTGCCTTGAATTGATGGACACCTTTTTAAAAGTCTTTATTTTCATACTTTATCACTCAGGTTGAAGGACCTTTGAACAGCTCCTTTTAACCACATTTTAGGAAGGAGAGGGGGCCGTCCTGCTCCTGATTTCAGGTGCTCCTGATTTCATCAGGTCGTACTAGCTCAGTGTGTTTCCTGCTCAAAGCCCCGCACAACAAGGAAGTGTGTGGAAATATAGCACCAGGAACGAATCCGAGAGGAGGGGGCTCGATGGGCCTGTGACAGTGGCAGCTCCATTTGTCTCGTGTGGGGGGCACAGGGGACCTCTGAAATATCCCTCCCCTTCAATCTGTTGTCTTGAAATAAACTAGTATTGGAAAAGCCAATAGGTCTCGCCTATGTAAGACTTTGCCAATGTCTTTTATCAATGTTGTAGAGCAGCGTGGTTACAGTGCAGCATGACTTAAAGTTAAAAAAAAAGTGCTATAAAGTTGTTAAAAAAGCGAGATGTTCCAGGAAGGTAAGTAGTATTTTCTTGTATAACTTTTAGCCATGCTGCACAGCGGCCACCCTTCTCTATGATGTGATCTGGACAAAGGGTGTTGCATGCATGTGTCAGGTCTGTTTGTGATTGAATAAAACATTATGCCCTGTTCTTTCGTAATCAGGCAGAAGCTGCCTACTGTAGTCATCTTCGTAAATATTCACCAGGTCAACAAAAAAATAAACAATAATTATATGTAAGAATCACATCAATTTATTTAATCGAAAGTGGAGTTCGGCAGAATCTCCGCCGACTGCCGGCAGAGCAAAATTTCCTGGCACATTCACCCCTAGACTTCATCCCCCAACCAGTTATGTGCCAGGAGGTGCGTTTGTAGAGTGGTTGAGAAAGGGGGTGGAGCCTCCAACTAGGTCTCAGCAGTCCCGCTGTGGGGGACTTACTTGTGGCAACAATAGGGGTTCTTGGCCACCAATAACCCTCAGCTGTCAAGGTGACTTCCTTCCCCAACCATTAGTGCATAGGAGGTGCGTTTGAAGAATGGTTGAAAAAGGGGATGGGGCCTCCGATGAGTTCTCAGCAGTCCCACTGTAGGTAACATACTAGTGGCAACAATATGGGTTCTTGGCCCCCAACGACCCTCAGCAGCGAAGGGCAATTCATCTGACAACCAGTAGTGCACCAGGATGTAAGTTTGCAGAGTGGTTGAGAAAGGGAGCAGGACCTCCGATGAGGTCTCAGCAATCCCGCTGTGGGGCACTTACTTGTTGGAGCAATAGGGGTTCTTGTTCCCTAACGACCCTTGGCAGCCAAGTATACTTCACCTGCCAACCAGTAGTGCGCCAGGAGGCGTGTTTGCAGAGTAGTTGAGAAAGGGGGCGTAGCCTCCAACGAGGTCTTAGCAATCAAGCTGCGGGGGACTTGCTTGTGCCAACAATAGGGATTCTTGGCCTGCAACGACCCTCAGCAGCCAAGAGTAGTTCATCCCCCGACCAGTAGTGAGCCATGAGGCACATTTGCAGACTGATTGAGAAAGGGGGTGGTCATCCTATGAGGTCTCAGTAATAACTTTGTGGGGAACTTACCTGTGGCAATGATAGGGGTTCTTGGACCCCAAAGATCCTCAGCAGCCAAAGGGAGTTAATCCCCCAAACAATAGTCCACCAGGATGTGCGTTTGCAGAGTGGGTGAGAAAGGGGGCGGGGCCTCCAATGAGATCTCAGCAATCCCACTGTGTGGGACTAACTGGTAGCAACAATAGGGGTTCTTGTCCCCCAACGACCCTCAGCAGCCAAGGGGACTTCATCCCCCAGCCCGTAGTGCGCCAGGAAGCACGTTTGCAGAGTGGTTGAGAAAGGGGGTGGGGCCTCTGACAAGGTCTCAGCAATCAGCTGTTGGGGACTTACTTGTGGCAATTAAAGGGGTTCTTGGCCCCCAATGACCCTCAGTAGCCAAGGGGACTTCATTAGGGGTGGCCGAGCAATACTCTGCCCGATCACAGAATTCCAAAGAATTAGGCAGAGTTTTTCGGTAACTCTGCGGAAGTTCACAGAGTGAAACTCCACGAGCCCCACCCAAGCCTACAGAAAACTAGCAGAACCCACTCAGGCACTCATGCACCCACTCACAGAACAACTTAGACACTCTCACAGCCACTCACAGACCCATTGACTCATGCACCCACTCACGGACACACACTCCCCCTCACAGACACAGTCAGAAACTCATGCTCCCACTTACAGAATCCCTTATACTCTCACTCACCCACTCACAGATCTCCTCAGAAACTCACTCACTGACTCACAGACCATCTCAGAGACTTACACACTCACTCATAGACCCACTCAGACATTCATATACCCACTTACAGCCCCACTCATACTCTCTCACACCCACTTAGAAACCTAGTCAGACACTCATACACCCTCTGAGACACTCATGCACTCACTCACACACTCAGTGTCAAATGTTATTGGTTACATTTTAGGAAATAAAATTTAATAAACCTTACCAATTTGCTTAAAAACTAAGGTTACAGGGCGTTATAGTTAGGAAATTGAATTAAAAAAAAGTAGAAATTCACTGAAGAATACAAAGGTTACAGGGACGGTATAGTTAGGAAATAGAATTTAAAAAACGTAGTAATTCACTATTATACTTAGGCTCAGAGTTCACTCGTATAAAACTAGTGAAATTCAGCAGTTATAGTTACCTGAGCTAACTATAACTTACGCCCCCGCAATGCTTATGACCTCACATATTACATCACTGATGACATGTTCAGTGACATTACTGATGAAATCACTGTTGACATCTCAAATGACATGACTGATGACATCACCCACAGAAACACTCACACACCCACTCACACCCCTATACAATCTCTCAAACACCCAATCACACAACCAATCACATACCCATAAAAGTACTCACTCACTCATACAGCCTCTCAAGCAATCACTCACTCGCCCAGATGGCTACTCATACAACCAGTCAGTTACCCATACAGCCACTCACAGAGCCACACACTCGCCCATACAGCCCTAGTTATAGGCTCATCAGCTGGGTACAGGTTGGCTCTAGTGACACAGTAAGCACAGGATCCATGTCTGGGCACATCTGTCCCACTTAGGGTGGTACATGAAACTCAAAAAAGGTGATGGAAGGCTGCTTGCATAAAGTGTTATCACTGGCAATAGCTCGGCGTAGCACTCCACTGATTATAGTGAGCCATTGAGGTACAACATATGGAGAGACCCCCACTTTGCCTGCACCCTGGAGGCTGGGCACGGCTGAGGGGTAAATAAAGGGGAACAAAGAGTGCCTGGTGTTTTGTTCCAGTAACCCAATAGAAGGCGTGTTGCGTGCATCATTGGTGGTCTTCCTGTGAGGTTCACATGAGCTAGGCCTGATTCCACTTTACAACAGCTATGAGGTACAGGACCAAATATTACCCTGTCACCAAACCCAGTGAGGTGACTACAACAGAGGACACGCCTAAGCCCCACTCTGCACGGGCACAGAGAAGCTGCCGCCCTGGCCATTGCTGGCTCAGTATCCTGTCCGCCAAATTCTAAATTGTGCCCTGTGCTAGGACTGGCTTGATTCCACCAAGTTTGCAAAAGGGACAAATCCAATTCCAAGTCACTGCTCGTCAGTGTCGCCATATTTGCAGTGGCTGCGTCACTGACAGACATGGCCTTTGGCTTATGTTGGGGTGGTGCTGTTGATGCAGGAGTTCTGTTCCCAACTTGCTTTGCGGAGGCCGACACGCCACTGGTGAAAAGCTGCTTCTTCTCACTGACCACTTTCTTGGCAGCAACTTTCTTTGGGGTCATCTTAAAGCTCTCAGTTGGCAGTGGCACTAAACAGCACAAGTGGAAGAGATTGGAGGACTGACGTGTGACGTTACTGTACAGGCCTTCTGTTTGGCAGCACTGTGGGTGATGTCTCTTCTTCTCTTGTGTACCTAAAAGCAAACAAGCAACAAAAACATTTTGTGAAATGTGGCATTGTTGCAGTATTAGTACAAAGGCAATATTAGTGTGGTTGGTTGCTTAGGTAATAACCACTTTAAAGACAAACCACTCCACCATTCTATAAAATGTAATTCTCCATCAGGATAACACACAATATGCAGATCGAGCTCTTTCCTTTATCTCCGTATATTCTAAAGGAGACACCTGTGGCACTCAGGGAACTGCATGGGTAAATGGAATAATAATTAGGCCTGGGCAGAGCTCGTGGAGATTCATTCCATGAAATTCTGTGGCGTTAATGAATAACTCTGTCAGATTCCGTGGAGTTACACCAGCAGGCGGAGTATTGCTCAGCCACCCCTTAATCTATCTAAACCAGCTCCCCCACTACCCCTTACACAGCCATCAGAGGATGTTGACTCCATGTTCCACATACACTCTTCCCCCAGCCCCAATCTCATCTCAATGGTGGTCTCTGCATCCGAGAATCTCATCCCGTGGGGTTCCGAAGCCCATCCAGACTGGACTGTCTATATACCCGGGACCTGAGGCAGGGGCTGTCCTCAGTTGTTGATTGGACTCTGGGCTCCTCTGCGGTGCTCAAAGTTCTTATTGTGCCTAGTGGTCCTCTGTCTTTGGCCCACAACAGTCGCGGTAGTGCTGATGCTCGAACAGGACTGTAATTGTGCTCCGGATTTCCATGGTACAGCCTCTGATTGAGGACCTCAGCTCTCATGCAGCTCCGGTGGACACCAGGTACCCTTGTTGTTCCAGCGGGCTGTTAGCGTTACCAGGTTAAAGTGGTCTTGCGCTGCTGTTCGTGCCACTGATCACAGTCTCCGCAGAAGCCTCTAAGTCTAAGGCCAAATCAAAGGGAAAGAAGCAAGGGACTGAGTGGAGAATGCAGAGCCAGTGCTAACCCAGGACTCCTGACTATACCAATGAACTAATATACAAGAGGAGCTACCTGGGACATTTCTGAATGGTAGATCTGATTAGTGACCAACTAAGAAAGAGACTCTTTGACAAGTATAACTCATACAGCCACAGAAGTACGTACGTACCCATGCATCTCACAGGTACTCAGCTTCTAGGTATACTACTTTGTTCACCCCCCAGAAATCTCATTGTTGGTATCTTCCACGAGTCACAGAACTGCTGATTTATTAATTCAGGAATCAGGATTGGTTCAATGTTGTGCTTTCCACTATCAGTTTCAGCTAGTCAGAGCTTGCAATTATTTCAGTGGCCATCATATAACCGTTTTGTATAATGTGATTTGAAAAAATATACAAACGCATCATTTGTTTTCTTTTTTTTGGGAGTGCGGGTGTTTGCCAACAAATGGGATGATAGCTAATTTACAGGCGTGTTGTACTGACACTGAGACACAGAATCTTGACTTCAGGGTATTTACAAACTATACATCAAAAATAGCAAAGGGCTGTATAGGAGTCATAACGTGGCCAATTTGGAGAAACGGTTCGCGCGCTGCTGCTCCCCAACAAGACATGCGACTTTGAAGCTCTATCACTACAATGTCTTGGTTACACCAGTCACCTGTGGTGTTTTAAGGAATTCATTCATCTCTGGAAGGGAGCTCCTGGAATCCAGCAGCTGTGCTTTGTACCCACTCGCCCTCCCCGCCTCCACACTGTAAGCAATGGTGGGTCGCCGTGAACGTGATAGAGACCCACTAAATGCAAACAACCACAGCCCCTCGATTATGGGTATCACAGCACTAGCTTGCAGGAAGCCGTCTGGCTTCCTTCACACTCATTGCTGTCCAGAGAATGACTGCCAGAATGAGGAAAATAAAACCTTGTCTTTTGTTCACAGGGAGCCTGTGTCTACCCAGTCCATAATGCAACTGCACAGTGATGTAATCAGTTGGGGTAAGTGGCGCACGCAGGTAAACTCAGTTCCGTGGAGTTTTCCTGCCAAAATCAGTGCTCCAAGTGGAGTGAGGTGTGTCAAAAAGTCTCCAAATTACGCCGGTGGGGCAGAGTTCACCACCCACCCCTAATAATAATGTTTTAAAAAATGGAGGTTAGTGTGCGCCTATGGCTGGCAATGTGGCCCAGGAGGAAATGGAATAATCATTACAAAATGAATGATGCTGATGTGTCTGCAGTGCACCACAGCCAGGGTGTCCAGGAGGAAATGGAATTATACCTAAAAAAAACTGAATGATGTTGCGTGGCTCTGCGTCTATGGTGCATGGATGGATGGATGAATGGATCAATCGCCCAAGGCAAAATGGACCAAAAAACGAGAAAATAAAATACAATTTTTTTTTAAATTCTTAAAATAAAAAAAATTTAAATGAAAAATACAAAAAATGAAACAGAAACTAAAATAATAAAAAAAAATCAAAAGCTAAAATAAAAATTGCAATTGAAAAATATCAATAATTGCTGATATTTGTATGGGAGGATGAGAAGCAACCTATTGTGAGGCAAGGAGGTGCTAAATATAAAAAAAGCGAAAAATGCACATAATATATAAGCTCTGTTTATCAAAATCATATTCTTAATATACATATTGCAATGATCCTCAAGCACATTATTAAACTGATATCACATCCATCCATGCAAGCCTATGGCAAAGGCACACTGGCTGGATGCACAAAATGGCTGCCAGCCAGTGCCACATGGTCGAACAACACCAGCAAGCAAGGAGTCATGGGGTACAAAGAACACATGCAAGCCTATGGCAGGATGCACAAAATGGCTGCCAGCCACATGGCCAAACAACAACAGCAGGCAAGGAGGCACGGAGAACAAAGAACACATGCAAGCCTATAGCAAAGGCACACTGGCTGGATGCAAAAAATGGCTGCCAGTCACATGGTCACACAACAACAGCGAGCAAGGAGACATGGGGAACAAAGAGAACACATTCAGGCCTATCGACACAGACTCCACATAATGACCTCCAGCCACATGGCATGGAGAACAAAGACAAATCAATGGTGGCCTATGGCAAACACACACACACACACTGGACAGACAAGGGAGGCATGGTAACACTGTAGAAAACACTATCATTAGGTCAGCTATGCCAAAAACGAAAATTAACACACATCCTCCCAAGACATCAGATATTACCCCACATATACACTTTTTGTACACAAAAAAATTTGAAATACAAAAAAAAACCAACCACGTTTTTAATGTAATCCAATGCCATCCTTTTCCCTAAATGATGTTTTAAAACAACATATACCACAGAAACAGTTGTATTAAGCACCCATGACTAGCAATGGACTAGGCCTACTGGATGGCCTCTTGGCAGACTAGTCCACATAGTAAAATAAATAAATATTGCACATTTAACAAACATGGAGAAAATGTACTGAACTGTGCAACATTGTTCCTTTACAAAAGAAGAAAAATTATTTTTCAAAAATATAACTAGGCCTCTACTGAAAATTCAGGCCACCCACCACAATAACTTTGAAAAATTGAATACAAGTACAAATAAATACTGCTGAATGCCCTCTATCATCCAAACAACACCCTTATACAAGTGTTTTTGAACTTACTTGTGAAATCTCAAGTACAAAGTCCTTAAATCCAATGGTATATAGGTAGCAGACAAGGAGAGTGATCCTTCCAGCTCCAAATCCAAATGAAATGTAACCAGGAGATGGACAAAGCACTGGGAGGAGCCTGTTGGACAGGAACAGGAAGTTGGAGTCTCTGCAAGGAAAAAAAAGGCTTCTTGCACAAAAAAACAGAGAAGAACATCCACCCGCAAACCTCTTCAGCTGCTTCTCGAGCAGAAAAGCAGCTCAACTGGTATGTTCGCGACTGCAAGCAGCACTACATTGGGGTCGTTGAGGTCGTAAGCCGTGTGAGCGGGTGCGAAGTCTTGCACGCTAGCAGCCCGAGAATATTGTGGTGCTCCCTCATGAGCTCCAAAACAAATCTCGAGCGCAAATAAAAAAAACCTCCTCTTTGTGCCCAAAAGGCCAAATTCAAGAACTCCGCACTCTGCCGCAGAATGCAGAGTGCCCAAATTCCACAAACTCCACAAGCTGAGTGGAGTTTACAGTCCAGGCTTACCTGAAATCAAGGTCCCAAAGACTGGACTGGGATTTTATGGGTAGGGATCCTCAACTGGTGAAGCCACTGATAGAAGGACACAGGGGCAGCAGGTAGAGGCAGAGGTGGGCCTCTGTCAGCCGCTTTCCACAGCACGGCAGTGGCGTAATACGAAATGATGGGCCCCTTGCAGGATGTGATGCAGACCGCTCGAGATTCCCATATCTCACAGATTTCTATTGGCCTTGGGCTCAATGGGGCCCCTTTGAATGGTTGGGGGCCCCCTGGAGGGCTGGGATCCCCCTGCGTGGTAGGGACTGCAGGAGCCTACGTTGCACCCAGGCAACACAGGCGGGGAGCAGGCAATGCTTTCCCCAGAAAGCCACAGCTCCCCCCAAACGTTGCAGCCTCTGCATTCCCCAAAAGCACTCCCCACTGTTGCTCAACCCCCCTTCCTGGCCTGACCACAATTCCCACGGCTATTTAGGCCAGGGCTGGCTTTAGGGTTGTGCGACCGGTGCCTCCATGCCGGCACTGAACTCGGGGAGCCATTCAAATATAGCATTGATTTAAACGCACCTGCTGCAGAGATCCTTATCGTCAGGAATCTTCAGCCAACAATAAATGTCAAGACAACTCTGGTTATTAGTGGACCTGCTGGAGAGATAGTGAAGTTTTGTCTAGTGAAAGTTTTGACTCATCATAAAGTAGCGGAGAGTGTAAATATGCCTGCTACAAAGCAGTGCTTAATTTGTGAAAAAAAAGTGCCAGACCTCTCGTCAGGAGGCCACTGTAGCGTGCACCACACTTTGTCCCTGCCTTCCGCCAATGATACTAACAACACAACTACTAACCAACACACTTGTACAAATGTGACAGTGTAGACTATTTCAGGCCCCCAAAGCTGTAAGAATGGCTTGGGTGGCAGGTAATAGTCATTTTTAAAGTATATTGAATTAATTGTTGTGGTCATCTCTAAACTAGCCAGACAGTACCACCTTGTGTCAGACTGTTTTAAGCACCAGTGTTGACAATTAAGTGCTCGTGCTGAGCACTGGAAACCAGCGGGACAAATTAAGCACTGCTGCAAACCACGTCTACCATGCAGATCACAGCAGTGCGTTCAATGTAGATAGTTAAGTGGGTTACTGCTTTTGTCAGAGAGGTTCTTTTGTTACTTGCAGTTCATAAGTTACAAACCTTATATAGCACAGTAAGCTAGTAACTTTCATCAAAGAACTGCATGCAAACTGCATGGTATAGGCTGGAGAGCTAAGATTTTTCCCCTCAGTCTTTCAGCATCCTATTGTTGGTAAAAAAGGTTCATTTGGGTCGGAATCAATTCTTATTACTAGAGCCAACTCCAACCCCTCCACGCTTTAAATCCTGAGCTGTTCCCGACCAAACGCTGTCAATGATACTGCCTACTATTATTGGACAGATGTGCTCCCTACACCTTCTCTCTTCATTGTCTTATATAACATTTCCTATAGACTGATTTATACATGTGTGATTCATTGTTTCCATAGCATCTGTGTGTGACTAAGTGCCCGATTACGATGCCGGTCGGACAAGTGTCCGACCAGCATCCTTACGGTAAAGGGACCAGCTGACAGGTAGTCGGCCGTCCTGACCGCCAGATTAGGATCCGACCACCGTGGAGGCAGTCGGAAACATGGCTCTTTGCATTGAGGCTTGTGCCGTGGCCCGTAAAAGGGCTGCAGTAGAACCCCAATGCCAAAAGGCATGTTTTTAAACATCTGTGCACTCTGTGGCAGGCACCATGCGGTGCCTGCCACACAATGCAGGGATGTTTAGGGGGACACCACAGGTGCCCCCCAGGGCCCATAGCGGAGGGCCATGGGAGACAGGGGCCCTGCTAGGAGCCCCAAAAAAGCCTTCCCACCAGCCTTTTCATGTCGGAAGAACCAACATCAAATGGCTGGTGGAAAGGTGGATTGTAATCCCCACGGCGGTGCCTGAGAAGCACTGCCCCCACTGTGGGGAATGCCATCCGACCGACCGCCCAAGAGGCTACTTGAGCCCATCAGAAGCTGTCAGTCGGTCCGTTGGGCCATGCAGTCCAACCGACCGCATCGTATTGCGGCAGTCTGACCGCGGACATAGATGCTGGTGAGACCAACCACGTCTGTGTTGGTCCCTCTGACATCGTAATGAGGCACTTAGTGCTCTGACACCCAACTGTGTTGTGGGTAACGCTATAAAACAAAAGAAATGCATGTGAGAGAGGGTCTATGGAGAGATGAGGGGCACTGCTGGAGGGTGGTAGTGAGGGATTCCGTGGAGAAGGAGGTCATTGGGGGGTGCCAGCCAGCAAACATTGTCACACTGGGAGCCACCAGGGCTAATGCCAGCCCTGACTTAGGCACATGGGCAGAACAGACGGTAACATTTGCCTGCATTAAACCCTCCCATAGAGAGGAGAACGCGGGACAAAGGAACTGGTCCATTCAGGTTATCCCAGGGAGTTTAACTTGCAATCCCGGTTAACTCAAAGGGAGACACGATTCAAGTCCTAGCATCTTCCTTGGAGTTGAGAAGGGACGCATATTTAGGGCCATGGCCTCGTGGAAGCACACCTTTCGGGTCTTGCAACATGTACCAGCATTGGTTTTGCAGTTGTGTGTGGGTCGTGACGTCAGGCAAGCGCAAGAGACTCTGCATTTCCTCATCCTCACTAGGACGTGTCAAGCCAGGTGACAGTTCCGCTCACCTGTGATACTGCGGGGACACACCCCGGGGATGGGCCGGGAGCTTCTTCTTGGAATCTGGGTGCTGCTTCAGACGTTCCCTGAGGGACTGATGCACCATCGCCAGATTGCTGGCTGTGCAATGTTTGATTTCCTCCTCTCTTTAGTTTCGTTCCATCTTCACACTTAATTTGATGCAAAATGAAAACACAATGTGCAGGTTCCAAAGGTGTCGTACATTATGCTGCATTGCTTTCTTGCCTTTATGCATCTCCAGTGCCTTGAATAGAGGGACACCTTTTTAAAAGTCTTTATTTTCATACTTTATCACTCAGGCTGAAGGACCTTTGAACAGCTCCTTCTAACCACCTTTCAGGAAGGAGAGGGGGCCGTCCTGCTCCTGATTTCAGGTGCTCCTGATTTCATCAGGTCGTACTAGCTCAGTGTGTTTTCTGCTCAAAACCCCGCACGACAAGGAAGTGTGTGGAAATATAGCACCAGGAACGAATCCGAGGGGAGGGGGCTCGATGGGCCTGTGACAGTGGCAGCTCCATTTGTCTCGTGTGGGGGGCACAGGGGACCTCTGAAATATCCCCCCCCCTTCAATCTGTTGTCTTGAAATAAACAAGCATTGGCAAAGCCAATAGGTCTCGCCTATGTAAGACTTTGCCAATGTCTTTTATCAATGTTGTAGAGCAGCGTGGTTACAGTGCACCATGACTTAAAGTAAAAAAAAAAAAGTGGTATAAAGTTGTTAAAAAAGCGAGATGTTCCAGGAAGGTAAGTAGTATTTTCTTGTATAACTTTTAGCCATGCTGCACAGCGGCCACCCTTCTCTATGATGTGATCTGGACAAAGGGGTGTTGCATGCATGTGTCAGGTCTGTTTGTGATTGAATAAAACATTATGCCCTGTTCTTTCGTAATCAGGCGTCAGCTGCCTATTGCGGCCATCTTCGACAATATTCACCAGGTCAACAAAAAAATAAACAATAATTATATGTAAAAATCAAATCAATTTATTTCATCTTTACTCCAATCTTTTCAGAAATAATGATTTTTAAATAAAACATTGCCATTGTATTTTTTTTTACAGTTTATTATGATTCCTAAATTTAAATGAATGTGAAGCAGTAATTAAAGTAATGCAGTTTAATTTCAAGTTTACCGTTGTTAGAAATGGGATTTCTGGTTGGCTAAGGCATGCGCCTAAGCCAGGCAGAAACCACCACTCTAGTCAGGGCAAGAGAGTTACACGCTGAAGATAACCCCTGCTCACCCCCTTGGTAGCTTGGCACAAGCAGTCAGGCTTATCCCAGAAGCAATGGGTAAAGCGTTTGTGCAACACACACACAAAGCAGCGACACACTAGGAACACCATAAAAGAAACTCCACACAAGGTTATATATAAAAATAGCCTTTGTATTATCCAAAACACATTAGAATAGTAATCACACAATATACACTGTGCCAACTGGCACTAGGCAATATTTACAGGGGATTATATACAGGTGACAGGGCCAACCGGGCCACTGTCAGAACCATTAGAAAGCACAAGTAGCAAATATAAAACAACCAGTAACTACTGGCAAAATACTGTACTCAGCATTATCACTAGCAGCATAAACGCATTATGTCTGCATCACATTGGGCATAAACATCATAGCATGACATTTGCATTAGGCATCACATTAGGCATACATCCTAATACTCAGTAGGGCACCGCAGCAACACTAGGGAGGAGCACACATCTCCTGGGGGCCTTACGCCACACCAGGACACCAAATAACCCCAGGCCAACTGGCCTTCCTTGGGGCCCAAATGCCCTTTGTCCCAAAAGTCAGGGCTCTGAGTTATAGGGCCTTCCCACTAGCCGTCCAGCTGCCTTGGCAGCGAAAGCAAAGTGCAGGCTGCACTGGGGGTGTGGAGGTGCATCTCACCCCCTCCTCCTCAAGAGACCAAAGAAATGCCCCCTCGTGGCAGCTGCCCACGCTCTCGCGGTGCAGCTGTAGAAACTTTAGCCTTTGCACCACCGTGCCTGGGAAGCCCCACTCCGGGACTTCTAAATACAACTGCCCCTTCGGTGCAGCTGCCCACGCTCTCGCAGTGCAGCTGGGGAAACAAGCACTGGCACTAACCCCGTTCACTGGGCTCCTCCTGGTGCACTTCACTTGGCACCAACTGTGCTTTGGAAGCACCAACACTGCTCCACACTCAGCCCCCACTCAATGGGGCTCTTCTTGACTCCTCTGGTCTATTTGTGGCAGGTTCTCAGGCACCGACAATGTGCCTCGGCCGACCCCCCTCCCGGGGCCTCTTCTCACTCCTCTGGCTTCCAGGGACCCGCCTCTCTCTCTCTCTCCACGAGATGGGGGCTAAAATGGAGCCCGCAAGGCTCCCAACTCTTCTGTGGCACACAGGGCTTCCCTCACCGATACGGGAGCCCCACCTCACTGCCTCTCCGGCCGCACTGCAATTGGCTGCCTCGTCAGCTTCCTTGACCTGGCCCCGCCTTACACCAGGCAACTTGCCTGACTTCTGGGGATGCCGCTCGAGGTGCGGCGCTTCTCGAGTCTCCAAAAATGCGGGGTGAGATCCCGCTGCCCTCCGCAAAGCACACAAATGTTATGTTATGTTAATGGCATTTATACAGCGCGACTGTTACCCGAAGGTGTCCTGGCGCTAGTTATCACTCCTGTGCATGAAAAATGAGAGAAATTTATTGGGCAAAAAGCCAGGTCTTAAGGCTCTTCCTGAAGGCCAATAGGTTAGTGATGCACCTTAAATGAAATGGCAGGTTGTTCCAGGCTTTAGCCGCATTGTGGGCGAAACTCCTGCCTCCCCAACGAACTCTATTTATGCATGGTACTGCGACCAATCTGGCCTCTGATGAACGAAGTGGTCTATTCGGTAAATACCATTGGAAACGCTGTTTTAAATAGTCAGGTCCTGCGCCGTGCAGCGCCTTAAAGACTAGACAAAGGGCCTTAAAGCGAACAAATGCGGGGTGGGCTCTTGCTGGACCCCTGGAGCACAATCATGCGGGTGGGCTCCCGCTCTGGTCCGGGACACACGAAGATGTGGGGTAGGCTCCCGCTCCACCCCTGGACCACGGGGGAATCCCCATGCCGGGATTCCCTCCAGGATACTTTGCAGCCCAGCGCTTCAAGGCTCCAATGCTCCTCTCATCCTTGGAGCAGCAGACGACAGGTGCATCGCTCACGAGGCTCTGGAATCCCAGAGTTTACAGGGGCAAAGCTGGGCCCAGGCAGACCAGCTCACAGGGCCCTCCAGTAGAGGGGCGGTCCCTCGTGCGGTTCCTCCTGGGGCCCAGCAAGTAGAGCAAGCACCCCAAAGCAGCACACCTTACATGGGGTCACATGCTCAATATTTATACTGCATTTCTTCTTTGTTCTGCCCTGGCACAGGGCTTGGGGAACCAGCCTCAACTGGTCCCCCAACTGGTTCTGGGGGGTGTTGAAGCACTCTGTTTACCAGGCTTCCACCCTCCTTTGTCAGGTTGGGCTCAGTCATCAGACACACCACAGGGGGGTGGAGCCAGCATTCACCCAGGCAGGCACAGACCTATTCAGGGGACTACTCCTCCCACTACTCCAAATGCAGATCTCCTATTCAGCCTAGCGCTGACTCACCCTGCCCTCCCTGGAGCCACACACCTCACCAGCCCTGTCACTCCAGAGCCAGACATGCAAAAACATCAGGCAGGCAGACACATAGCACACAGAAATGCCAACTTCTAAAAGTGGCATTTCTAAAATAGTGATAATAAATCTGCGCACACCATTGCGCAGCATTTATTATTACTATTCCAAACATACCAAACTTGACCACGCTGCTCCTCTCATATCAGGAATTACCACTGGAACACTTATCAGGGAATCCCCAATGCATTCCTATGGGAGGGCAGCCTCACAGCAGTGAGAAACCAAAATGGATGTTTGTCACTACCAGACCATGTCACACAATTAAGGTACATGTCCTAACTTTTACCTACAATGCACCCTGCCCATAGGGCTAGCTAGGGCCTTCCTTAGGGGTGACTGACATGCAGTAAAAGGGGGGTCACAGACGTGGCAAACACTTTAGGTGCCACGTCACAACAGCAGTAACACTGCGCGCACAGGCCCTGCAATGGCAGAGGCCTGAGACAGGTTTGAAAGGCTACTTTGGTGGGTGGTGCAAGCAGCGCTGCAAGCCCACCAGTAGCATTTAATTTACTGGCCCCGGGTATATGAGATACCACTTTACTGGGGACTGATAGGTAAATTAAATACGCCAAGCAGGTGTAGACCAATCTTACCATGTTTACCACAGAGAGCACACGCACTTTACACTGGACAGCAGTGCTAAAGTGCCCAGAGTCCTAAAACCACCAACACCAGGTCAGAAAAAGACTAGGAGGAAGGCAAAAAGTTCAGGGATGACCCTGCAACAAGGGCCAAGTCCAACAAACGTTTACCTCGGAGTATCAACCAAAACCTCTTCCAGAATGAACTTCTCTTATGCAGGTCCCAGGCTCAGCTCTCCCCGTGCTGCTGCATCACTCTCGCTCCTGTCTTCCCCTTGATTCTTCCCTGTTTTTTGAGTGCCTTCTCCTTGCTTTTCCCCGATTTTCATTGTTTTCTCCTTGTTTTTCACTAATTTTCTTTGATTTCTTCTTGCTCCCCCCCTTTTTTGTGAGCCTTCTCCTTGCTTTTTCCTCGTTTTCATTGTTTCTCCTTGTTTTCCCCTTCTATTTTTCGA
The DNA here is from genome assembly GCA_963921515.1 of Calotriton arnoldi. Classification (NCBI taxonomy): domain Eukaryota; kingdom Metazoa; phylum Chordata; class Amphibia; order Caudata; family Salamandridae; genus Calotriton; species Calotriton arnoldi. The sequence continues at coordinate 1,436,275 of CAWUFW010001800.1, forward strand.
CTGATCCTAGCAAGAACTCATTGCCTTGATACCCTTACTGGTGATTATCCGAGCTCTTCAAATCCTAGTGGAGTGATTGATTGATGGTATTGCCAACGACACGTTTTGTCACCATTTTTTCTGACAACCAATGGGAGTTTTTAGCTTTTGCTCCTGTATTCCCCTTGCTTTTTCCCTGTTTTTTTACTGCTCTTTTCTTGCTTTTTTGCTGTTTTTTGAGTGCTGTCTTCTTGTTTTTTTCGTGTTTTGTTAGTGCTTTCTCCTTGTTTTTCCCTCATTTTCATTGCTTTCTCCTTGCTTTTCACAAATTTTCTCTGATTTCTCCTTGCTTTCCCTCCCGTTTTTTGAGAGCCTTGTCCTTGCTTTACCCTCATTTTCACTGCTTTCTCCTTGCTTTTCCCTCATTTTTTGTGCTTTGTCCTTGTTCTTTCCTCATTTTCATTGCTTTCTCTTTGTTTTTTCCCTCATTGCCGTACCTGTCTGCCGCTTATTTTTCCCATCTCCCACCTAGCACCTCTGATAGCCCCTCCCACCTCCCAGGAATTTCTTAATGGAGGCCACAGCGTGACCCAATTGAACATGCACCAGGCCCAGCTCTCCCCATGTGCTGCATCGCTCCTGTCTTCGCCTTGCTACTTCCCTGTTTCTTGAGTGCCCGCTCCTTGCTTTACCCTCATTTTCACAGTTTTATTCTTGCTTTGTCCCTCATTTGTTTGAGCCCTGATAAGCTTTGACCTTGCAAACTTCATGTGCGAGCCAGCCGTCTCCCATCAGTCCATGGGAGAACCTAGAGGACGAAACTTGCTTTAACGGATCGGGCTCTCTCTATAGGATCAGATTACGCGCACACTTCCTACACGTCCGGTACACTGTCCTACGGTGATTCCGGACATACATATTATTGGATCTTAGCCTTGGAAAAGTCCTGCTGGACGAAACACGTGTCAGCTGCCAGTGTGTTTTTGTATGTGGACACTTGAGAAACAGCGTCCAATTCAGCCACACAAGGAAACAGCGTCCAATTCAGCCACACAACTCAGCCGCCATGGACCAACCACCACTGAGTACACTTCGCCATCAACAAACCCAAGGCACCCAAACGAGCCCCACGCCCACCACGAAGGAACTGGAGCAAGGTTACGATGAGCAACTTAACTCCACCCTCACCCGAGACAACCACACCTGGGCACCCGACGCAAACGACGCAGCCAGAGAACTCCACACCTGGATCTCCAACTGTGCAGACGAGCTCACCCCGCTACGCAACCCCGACAGACAACGCCCCAGGAAAGCTGCCTGGTTCACCACCACTCTCCAAGAAGCCAGACGCACCTGCAGACGCCTGGAGAAGAACTGGAGAAACACCAAGACAACCGAAAACCACACCACCTACAAGGACGCCATGACGGACTACCACAACCAGATCAGAGCCATCAAGAGGAACTTCATCCACAACAAAATCCTGGCCAACTCCACCAACTCCAAGGAACTTTTCAGTGTCATTCAAGAATTCACCAACCCACACAGCGAAGCCACAGACATCACCCCATCCCAAGACCTCTGCGACAAGCTTGGAACCTATTTCCACCTCAAGATCAAAAACCTCTACGACAACTTCATCGACCATCCACCAGGTGCCACAGACGGCCCCCCGCCCCCCAGAAACACCAGCCAGCCCACCATCTCCAACTGGACACCGATCACGGCCGAAGACACCACCTCGACCATGAAAAGCATCCACTCGGGGCCCCCACCGACCCCTGCCCCCCTCACATCTACCACAGAGCCACGGCCGCCATCGCACCCGAACTACAACGCACCATCAACACCACCTTCAAAACAGGCACCTTCCCAGACAACTGGAAGCGCGCAGAAGTCAGACCCCTGCTCAAGAAGCCCACAGCTGACCCCACCGACCTCAAAAACTATTGGCCCATCTCGCTCCTCCCCTTTGCAGCCAAAGTTGCAGAGAAAACAGTCAACAGGAAACTGACACGATTCATTGAAGAGAACGCCATCTTCGACCCGTCCCAATCCGGATTCCAAAGCAACCACAGCACAGAGACCGCCCTACTCGCCGCCACAGACGACATCCGCACCCTCCTGGACCAAGGCCACTCTGCAGCCCTCATCCTACTCGACCTATCAGCAGCCTTCGACACCGTCTCCCACCGCACACTAGTCGCCAGACTACACAACGCAGGCATACAAGGAACAGCCCTGGACTGGATCCAATCATTCCTCACCGGAAGAAGCCAAAGGATCAGACTCCCACCCTTCCTCTCCGACCCCACGAAAATCACCTGCGGAGTCCCACAGGGTTCATCACTGAGCCCCACCCTCTTCAACATCTACATGGCCCCCCTCGCAGCCATCGTCCGACAACATGGCCTCAACATTAAGCCTGGGCGTAGTTCGCGAAGTAGCGCTACGCGAAGCTACGCAAAGTGCAGTTCGCACTACGCGAGCTACGCGTAGCACTACGCGAACTGCGTAGTGCACTGTTCGCAATGATTGCACAGTGCCGGATGCTTGTCCGCACTGTGCAATCATTGAAAACGGCATCTTGCACAGTGCGAGCTGTCTTTTACTGCCGCTCGAGTAGATTTTTACTCGAGCGGCAGCTTTCTCAACGCGGACTGGTAGTTTCTCATCTCGAGCGGTCGCGAGCATACGCGACCACTCGCAATGAGAAACCTGACCTCCCCGCGTTGAGAATCTCGCCGGGATGTCATTTTGCTTGCTCGCGGTCGCCAACTTGACGTTGAGGACCGCGAGCAAGCAAAAAATGACCGCTGCACTACGCTACGCTACGCTACGCGTGTTTGCACTGTGCTACGTGCAATTCGCGTTGTGCGAAGTAGCGCAAACTTCGCAAACTACGCGAGCGTAGCGTAGTGCTTTGCCCAGGGTTACTCAACATCGTATCCTACACCGACGACACCCAGCTCATCCTCTCCCTCACCAAAGACCCCACCACTGCCAAACTCAACTTCCAGAAAGGAATGCAAGACGTCGCAGTCTGGATGACCAACAGCTGCCTGAAGCTCAACGCTGAGAAGACAGAAGTCCTTGTCCTCGTTACCACTCCTTCTGCATGGGACAGCACCTGGTGGCTGACCACCCTCGGAAGCCCACCTACGCCCTCAGACCACGCCAAGAACCTCGGCATCGTACTCGACTCATGACTCACCATGAACCGACAGCTGCTTCAACACCCTCCGCATCCTCCACAAGACCTTCAAGTGGATCCCCCCTGAGTCAAGGAAGACACGCACTCATCACCAGCAGACTGGACTATGGAAACACACTCTACGCCGGCATCAACAAGTCCCTACTCTGCAAACTCCAGACAATACAGAACACCGCCGCCAGACTCGTCCTCTGCATACCCCGACACGAACACATCAGCCAACACCTACAAAGTCTCCACTGGCTCCCCGTGGAGAAAAGAGTCACTTTCAAAATCCTCACTCACGCCTACAAATGCCTACACAACAACGGACCCAAATACCTCAACGACAGAATCAACTTCCACGTACCCAAAAGAAACCTCCGATCTTCCAACCTCGCACTGGCCGAAACCCTGCGCATCCACAGAGCCAGAGCAGGCGGAAGATCCTTCTTTCACATTGCAGCCAAGACCTGGAACGAGCTACCGGCAGACATCAGACGCGCCCCCTCCCTGAACACCTTCAGGAAGACCCTCAAGACCTGGCTCTTCGCTGTAGAGGGGCTCTGCTCATGCAGGGGCACCCTCTCACATAAAAACCAAGCACTCTGCCTTCAGGATTGGTAAGGCCTGCCATAGGAGTGACTTATAGGTTTATATGTGTGTGCAATGGTAGTGATATAGGTAGCCCATACCACTGTAAGGGGTGCCTGCACCACCTTACCCAGGCTGCAGTAGCAGACCTGTGGTGTCATTTTGGATGGCCTTCCAGGGGTGGCACAATACATGCTTCAGCCCCTGGTAGGCCTCTGGGGTACCTATGCCCTGGGTACATAGTATACCATATACTAGGGACTTATAAGGGCACTCCAGAATCCAATCAGAGATGTACCTAAGGTACATGGGAACCATTTTAGAGAGGAAGCAGCTAGGCTGGGGTTCTGATTAGCAGGGCCCCAGCCAGACTAAAGTCGAAAAACAGTGAAGCATCAGCAAAAAGTGGGGGTACCCATGTGAAGCAGATCCTACTCTCCTACACAACCCCCCCCCCCCAATCGCAGGGACATTAAACTAACCTTGACCAGTTGAGTCTTCATGTTCTAAGTGGAAGTACCTAGAGAGTCCATCTGCATTGGCATGGTTACTGTTCCACTGTAAAGTCCATCCCCTGTAGGGCAATGGACCACCTTAGCACTTTGGGGTTTTCACCCTTCATTTGTTTTAGCCATAAGAGGGGCTTATGGTCTGTTTGAACAAGGAAGTGAGTACCAAACAGGTATGGCCTCAACTTCTTCAGAGCCCAGACCACAGCAAAGGCCTCCCTCTCAATGGCTGACCAACGTTTCTCTCTAGGGGTCAGCCTTCTGCTAATAAAAGCTACTGGCTGATCCTGACCTTCATCATTCAATTGTGACAGTACAGCCCCTACCCCCAATTCAGATGCATCTGTTTGGACAATGAACTTCTTGGAGTAATCAGGACTCTGTAGAATGGGAGCAGTGCACATGGCCTGCTTCAGGTCCTCAAATGCCTTTTGACAGCTAGCTGTCCACTGAACCTTTTTGGGCATTCTCTTTGAAGTTAAGTCATTCAGGGGTATCACTATTGATCCATACCCCTTGACAAATCTCCTATAGTACCCAGTCAGGCCTAAGAAGGCTCTCATCTGAGTCTGGGTAGTTGGAGCAACCCAGTCCATAATGGTCTGGATTTTGCTCTGCAGTGGTTGAACCTGGCCTCCACCTACAAGGTGGCCCAGGTACACAACCTGACTCTGCCCTATCTGGCATTTGGTGGCCTTGATAGTGAGGCCTGCCTTTTGCAGGGCCTCCAAAACATTCCTTAGGTGGACCAGGTGATCCTCCCAGGTGGAGCTAAAGACAGCAATATCATCTAGATATGCTGCACTATAGGCTTCCAGACCTGTGAGAACTGTATTCACCAACCTTTGGAAAGTGGCAGGTGCATTCTTTAAACCAAAGGGCATTACCACAAATTGATAATGCCCACTAGGGGTCGAGAATGCTGTTTTTGGCTTTGCATCATCAGCTAGCCTGATCTGCCAGTAGCCAGCTGTTAGGTCAAATGTGATTAGATACTTGGCTGAGGCCAAAGTGTCTATTAGCTCATCTGCCCTGGGTATTGGATGGGCATCAGTCCTAGTGACTGTATTGAGACCCCTGTAGTCCACACAAAACCTCATCTCTCTTTTCCCACCACTGGTGTGAGGTTTTGGCACAAGGACCACTGGACTAGCCCAAGGGCTATCTGAGGGTTCAATAACTCCCAAATCCAACATTTTCTGGACTTCTGTTCTGATACAGTCCCTAACATGGTCAGGTTGCCTATAAATCTTATTTTTAATAGGCAGACTGTCCCCAGTGTCCACTTCATGAGTGCACCAGGTGGTCTGACTTGGAGTCAGAGAGAACATATGCCTGAACTGATTGAGCACCTGTCTGCAATCAGTTTGCTGCTGGGTAGTGAGGCTGCCTGCCAAGGCTACACCATCCACTGACCCATCATCAGGGTTCTGTGAGAGCAGGTCAGGTAGTGGGTCACTCTCTTCCTCCTGTCCCTCATCAGTAGCCATGAGCAAGCCTATGTCTGCCCTGTCCACATATGGTTTCAATCTGTTGACATGGAGAACCCTGTGGGGACTCCTGGGTGTTCCTAGGTCTAACAAATAGGTAACCTCACCCTTCTGCTCAACAATGGTATGGGGTACACACCATTTGTCTTGGAGAGCTGCTGGGGCCACTAGCTCCAACACCCACACCTTCTGCCCTGGCTGGTAAACAGTCAGTACATCCTTTTGGTCATGCCAGGCTTTTTGGAGTTCCTGGCTAGCCTCACGGTTTTTGGTTGCCTTTTTCATGTACTCAGCCATCCTGGAGCGGAGACCAAGTACGTAGTCCACTATATCCTGCTTTGGGGGCTTGAGAGGTAACTCCCATCCTTCCTTCACCAGGCACAATGGACCCCTGACAGGGTGACCAAACAAAAGTTCAAAAGGGCTGTAGCCAACCCCCTTTTGAGGCACCTACCTGTATGCAAATAAAAGGCAGGGCAAGAGTATGTCAAATCTTCGCCTAAGCTTCTCTGGGAGCCCTTTAATCATGCCCTTCAAGGTTTTGTTGAATCTCTCAACTAAACCATTGCATTGTGGGTGATAGGGTGTGGTGAACTTGTAAGTCACTCCACACTCCTTCCACATTGCCTTCAAGTATCCAGACATAAAGTTTGCATCTCTGTCTGATACAACCTCCTTAGGGAAGCCCACTCTTGAGAAAACTCCCAGGAGGGCTCTTGCCACCACAGGTGCTGTAGTGGTCCTAAGGGGAATAGCCTCTGGGTACCTGGTGGCATGGTCTACCACCACCAGGATAAACATGTGCCCAGATGCTGTTTGGGGATCCATGGGACCAACAATGTCAATCCCCACCCTTTCAAAGGGAACCCCCACCACAGGTAGTGGTATCAGGGGGGCCTTTGTAGTGCCACCTGCCTTGCCACTGGCCTGGCAGGTTACACAGGAGCGACAAAACTCCTTGGTGTCTTCAGACATGTGGGGCCAGTGAAAGTGAGGGACAATTCTGTCCCAAGGCTTGTTCTGGCCCAGGTGACCTGCTAGAGGAATATCATGGGCTAGGGTCAATAGGAAGCCCCTGAACTTCAGAGGTATAACCAACCTCCTAGTGGCACCAGGCTTGGGGTCTCTACACTCTGAGTACAAGAGTCCATCATCCCAATACACTTTATGGGGACCACTAGCATTCCCAGCAGGCTCAGCAGCAGCTTGCTGTCTGAGGGGTTCAAGAGAGGGGCAGCTCTGCTGCTCCTGGCTCAGATCTTCCCTGGAAGGGCCCCCTGTCCCTAAGAACTCAACCTGATCAGGCTCAAGCTCCTCTGGGACAGTTCCTTCCTCAGGACTGAGATCATCTCCCTGAAGAGGCTGATCTTACTTCTGAGCCAAGGGGGAAAAAACTGCCTTTAACCTACTACTCCTCCTCTTGGATGGCACTTGGTCCATTGTTCCAGAATCCAAGGCCTGTTCAGTGTTAAACATTTTGCTCTGTGACCTGGTCACAGCAAACACATCTGCAGGGATGCCCAGCATTTCTGCATGGGTCCTGAGTTCCACTTCTGCCCAAGCTGAAGTTTCTAGATCATTGCCAAGCAAGCATTGAACTGGTAGGTTTGCACTCACCACAACCTTCTTAAGGCCAGTTACCCCTCCCCAGGAGAAGTTAACAACTGCCAGAGTATGGTCTGTTCCGACATTGCTAGCATTAGTCACTTGGTACATTTCACCAAGTATAATCTGCCCAGGATCCACAAGGTCTTGTGTCACCATGGTGACACTTGCCCCTGTGTACCTAAATGCCAAAGCCTCTCTTCCATTTAATAATGGCTGTTGCCTGTACTTGCCCAGATTACTGGGACTCACAGAGGAGGTCACATCCATGCCCCCATCACAGACTAGGACAGCCTGAGTGAGCTCTCTGACTAGGCCAGAGCTCATCTCATTACCCAGGGTCAACCCTACTAAACCCTTGGCGTGTGTACTCCCACCACCAATTGTAACTGCACTAGGGGGAACAGGTGCCTTAGGGGCATTGGTGGGGGCTGGAATAGAGTCTTTGGACTTGGTGCAATCACTGGTCCAGTGTGTCTTTTGCTTACAGACTTTGCACCATGGTTTCTTTTGGCCTTTCCCTTTGTTAGACTGTGAATCCCCACCTGAAGAAGATTTTTGGGGGCCTTGTGAAGACTTCTGGTCTTTACCCTTCTCCCCACCCTTGTCAGAGTTCTTAGAATCTTGCTTCTTTGGGTCACCACCTTGGTTCTGTACCTTCTGCCTCACCCTGGTTCTGACCCATTTGTCTGCCTTCTTTCCCAATTCTTGGGGAGAGGTCAGATCAGAGTCCACCAGGTACTGATGCAACAGCTGATTTTGACAGTTATTAAGAATCTGCTCCCTCATGATAAGATTGTACAATCCTTTGAAGTCACATACCTTACTGCCCACTAACCAACCTTCCAGAGCCTTAGCAGAACAATCAACAAAGTCCACCCAGTCTTGATTCTGTGCCTTTTGGGTATCTCTGAACTTTAACCTGTATTGTTCAGTTGTTAGGCCAAACCCATCAATCAATGCACTTTTTAAGACTGGATAATTATCAGCATCCTCTTCTCTAACAGAGAGGAGCTTATCTCTACCTTTGTCTGCAAAGGAGAGCCACAAGATTGCTGCCCACTGCTCCTGAGGGACCCTCTGTACTTTACAGGCCCTGTCCAGTGCAGAAATCCATTTGTGGATGTCATCCCCACTCTGGTAGGGAGGGACAATCTTGCTCAGGTTTCTATGGTCACAAGACCTTTCCCTACCACTAGGGAAGTTGCTGCCACCATGGGACTCTAGTCCCAACTTTCTTCTTTGTCTTTGAAGCTCTAGGGACTCCCTGTCTATAGCCAACTGCCCCCTTCTGAGTCTCAACTGAGCTTCCCCATACTTGAGCAGTCTCTCTTTCCTCTCACTGGAGGATGCCCTCCTATGAGAGGAAACAGAGGTCCCTACTGAGGTGTCAGAGTGGTTAGACTCCGGAGAAGGAGATCTAGACCTTCTGGGCACACTCACAACTCTTCCTGGGGGGACAAAGTGGGGTTCATTCTGATCCTCCTCTTCATCTGCAGTAGGAACTGCATCTTGCAGGGCAAGGTCATTGTCACCTTCCTGGCCAGTTTCAGAGGTCAGGTCCTGGGGATTCTCATCCCTGGTCCCTCCCTCATCTTCTGCCCCACCCTCTCTGCCTACCCTTGCAGACCATATGGGTCTTCTAAGATCATCTAGCAGAAGCATCTCCAGGAGATGTTGGGTGTTGGCACTTTTGCCTGTCTTCAACTTCCTAATCTTGCACAACTCTCTCAATTCCACGAATGGGAGGTTGTCATATTTGGATGGCAGGAGCCCACTGGTTCCTGGTAGTGAAGACATTACTAGTGAGGTGTGGTGTATGCACTACCTACTCTAGTGTGGCCTACTAAACTCTGAGTTGTAGGAAGGGTGTGCTAGGCCCTTAACACACAACTCTAAGTTCAGTAGAACTTACTGTATACTAAGCTTGTTTTTATATGTACCTAAGGTACCCTTAGTGGTTTTCAGTTGATCAATTCAATTGAGATTATCTGGTAGAACAATATCAAGCTGGAATCCCACACGCTGCACACCAATGTGAGAAGTTGGCCTGGTATATGCTGTCCACTAATTATAGTGGGCACCTTGCACCAGTCCAAACAACCCCTTATTGGAGATAGGTTAAAGACAACCTTTATTGAAAGCTATCCTAGTGGTAGCTATGGAGAGCAGCCTTCAGGCTAAGTCTTGAAGGAATGTAAAGCAGCTTGTTTTACCAGTCTATAATCTCTTGAGTGACCAAATGAAAGAGGACCACACCAGGTACATATATAAAATATATGTATTTATTCTTAAACACACCCCTCTAGTCTCTTTATGAGGCTAGAGTTCGAAGTACATACGTTACAAGTCAGTTATCAACAGTAATAGCACAAATACACGTTTGAGCCCTAGGGGCGTACCAAACCATATACCAAGAAAGTGGTATAAGAACCACGACTGAGCTAGACACAAGGCCTAGAGCCTGTAGAAGTGCTTGGACCACAAGGAACCACCCAAGGTAGTGACACAGGGGACCCACGGGGGACGCGTGCAGTGTTGGAACACAGCCGCAAATCACCGTTGACTTCTATGGGGAAAGTCGCGATTAGGTTTTTAAAAGGAAAGGACACTTGGAGGAGGACTTGGAGCAAACCCCTTTAGAACTAGGTTGTTCTAAAGTCAATACCCACGGGAGCACCGTAGTACTCGAGTTACCTCACCCAGGGAAGCCGGGTGCATAGGTGTCTTTTTGGTGTCGGGTTTCGTCGTCGTTTTCAATGGCGATCTGCTGCAGCGGGCTGCTGGCGACCAAGTCGGAAGTGTCCGGGTGGATCCAAGGGTGGATCGAAGATCTGAGGAACCTGAAAGCAGAGGAGACAGAGTCTGGATCACTAGCCAGTGACCAGGAGGGCGATGAGCAGATGCCCACCGATGTCGGGTGCTTCAGGTAGGTTGAGGGTCGTCTTGACTCTTCAGCCACGAGGTCCAGGAGGCGTCGATGACAACCAGGAGCTGGATTCGAGCTGTCCCATGATGTCTGTCGATTGCTGCAGAGTCGGAAACTGGATTGGACCCAACAAGCCTTGGCAACGGCAAGTCACGTGGAAACAAAGAAAGGACGTTGTTGCAGACCAGCAAGGTCTGGGGGACTTACCCAGCGAGGGTAATTCAGGGCACGTCTGGAGCAACCAGAAGAAGAGTTGCCTTCGGGAGGGCCCACTAGCCAACAGACTAGCGACCGCAAAGGAGCCTCGAGTGGACGCACTTAGAGCTGGCTCACAGGAGACTCGTGGAGTGGAGGCCAGTGCTCTTCGGTGCAGCTGGTGCTGGAGGCGGGGGCTACTTGAAGCCCAAAGCACAACTTCGTGGGAGGCCAGGAAGAGAATGCACTTACAAAAGTTCTCAGTGTCCAGGGCTCACAGTTCCACGTTACCCACGACAGCTACGTGCCTCAGCTTTGCTGGGGTCTCAGGGCAGCCCCGGGGAAGTCTGGAAATCTACCTCTGGTGTTGCAAAGACTTCGGCGTCCGGCGGGAGCTTCAGCGATGCAGACCGGACAATTGCTTCTTAGGTGCCTGCCAAGCAGGGGAGTCACTCCTTGACCCCAAAGGAGATTCTTCAGTCCTCTAATCTTCAAGTAGAGCATCGAAGGTCCAGGATTTGGCTTCAGAGTTTCGTCCAGGGTAATCTAAAGTCCTAAGGACTGGGGTCCCATACTTATACTAAGTTACGGGGGTGGACATACTCTGGGGACCCACCTATGGGAGGGTCAGGGAAGAGGGGTGGTTACACCCATTCCCTTTGTCCAGTTTCGCTCCAGAGCAGGGGCAGGTAGCCACTGCAACCGGTTTGAACTGGGCTATGCACAGGGACACCAAATGTGCCCCCAGTGCAGGACTTCAAAGCACCAGAGAGTGCTCCCGCCCAGCCCCAATACACACTATCCTGTCTGGGGAGGTGGTTACACCTCCCTTCGACAGGAAACCTATTGTCCAGGCCTCCCCTGCTGGAGTTTCTGTCAGCAGCAGGAGGCCAGACCCGTATCTGTGGCAGCGGCATCCATTTTGTGATGCCAGGGCTCTGTAAAGTCAATACCAGGTAGCCCGGTGTGTACATGTCTCTGCCTCTAGAAGGGTGGAATGCTAGCCCCGGGGGAGGTAGTATTCCAAAATGTTTGACACCAAACACGACATGTTTCCGTGCAGCCATCCCAAAGTTAGCATTTAACACGAGGTTATAATGCATTTAAGAGTATATGGTCAGGCTGCACCACAAACAGCATCAGAGGAGTGGCTCCGAACGCTGCAGAGGGGCTCTGCTCATGCAGGGGCACCCTCTCACATAAAAACCAAGCACTCTGCCTTCAGGATTGTTAAGGCCTGCCATAGGAGTGACTTATAGGTTTATATGTGTGTGCAATGGTAGTGAGATAGGTAGCCTATACCACAGTAAGGGGTGCATGCACCACCTTACTCAGGCTGCAGTAGCAGACCTGTGGTGTCATTTTGGAGGGCCTTCCAGGGGTGGCACAATACATGCTTCAGCCCCTTGTAGGCCTCTGGGGTACCTATGCCCTGGGTACATAGAATACCATATACTAGGGACTTATAAGGGCACTCCAGAATCCAATCAGAGATGTACCTAAGGTACATGGAAACTATTTTAGAGAGGAAGCAGCTAGGCTGGGGTTCTGATTAGCAGGGCCCCAGCCAGTCTAAAGTCGAAAAACAGTGAAGCATCAGCAAAAAGTGGGGGTACCCATGTGAAGCAGATCCTACTCCCCTACATAACTGTCTTACTTTCCTGGTGCAGGCAAAGAGCCAATCCCCTTGATCCATGGAGGGGAGTGACAGGGGCATGGAGGGGGGGGTACTCTGCAATGGAGGCAGAGGAGCCCGTTGTGTTGAACTATTCTCAGTGTCAGCCCAGATTTGGTTCATTGACTAAGGGGCATATGTTCAAGGAAGTGGCAGAGTGAGGCGTTAGCCGTCATGGCTTAATGCCTCACTCCGCCACTTCAGAAACGCAAGGCTGCACCATATTTACAATGATATGGTGCAGCCTTGCGATTCTCCCTGCGCCTCGCGCTACACTTAGCAGTGTAATGCCAACGCAGGCACCCTTGCACCATAGTGCAAGGGTGTCTGCTTGCAGGGAAGATTGTTTATGTACAGGAAGGTCCCCCTTCCTGTACATAAACAATCTTTAAAAGCCATTTTGTCACTTCCATGTGTGCTGCTTCATGCAGCACACATGGAAGTCACAAAATTGCATTTTTTTTAAAGATTGTTTCTGTACAGGAAGGGGGACCTTCCTGTACATAAACAATCCAAGGCATTTTGCTTTTTCCATGTGTGCTGCACAAGGCAGCACACATGGAAAAAGCAAAAACGAGGAGAAATAATGCATTTCTCCTCGTTTCGCCAACTTGAGACCAGGTTTTCCCTGGTCTTAATTTTGGCGCTTCCTCCTGTTTACGCAGACCTTGTAAATAGGGGCAGCGTCAAAATCAATGGGTGTTGGGGTGGAACGCCCACCGCAACACCCACTGCCCACCCCTTTCACCCAAAGCATAGCGCAGCGTGAAAGGGTGCCTTATTTACAAGGCAGCGTTAAGCCACTTTAAGTAGCTTAACGCTGGCTTGTAAATAAGGCAACACCCCTATCGCCACCACATCGTCGTAAAAAGTGACGTGGTGGTGGCGATAGGGGCTTGTAAATATGCCCCTAAAGCCTCTGTGTGCCAGCTAGGACTCTGCAGAATGAGCTCAGTTCAATAAATGAATGTGCTGCGCTTGCCGTTCTGTGGCAGTAGCACCCTCATCACAAGCATTCTAAGCGTAATATCTGTGTGGTAGCGATCCATCCTAAATGTTCAGCTTCACGAATGGCATCGTTTCAGAGTTGCTTCAATTACTGAACCTAGTAGGCTATTCACAAAGAAACTTACAAATGAGTAGATCTGCACATGTAAATTTACACTTAGACTATGTAGTAAATGTACTACTTTAGGCTATACACCATTTGCAAGTATAACTACACTACCAAGTGTAGGATTAAAATTCTCCACCCCCTTTAACCAGGGTGTAGAGCCTAATTTATGAGTGTAAAGTTACTGCTTGTAACTTTTTAGATGTCGGTAGAGCTCGCCACCCCAGGTGTGGAGATTTCCCGACGGTATAGCATAGTAAAAAGTTAAAAAGTTGGGGGCGTTGCTAGGCCTGTGACCAAGATGGCTGCTCGGGGCTGAAGCTCCGCCAACTAGTGGCATGGAAGATCCTGACCGGGGCGGCACGGAGGGCTTGGGCTCACCTCAGAGGCCAGGCGGCAAAAGGTGCCATGATAGACACTGAGACCGGGACTGCTGAGCCCCGCTGGTCCCCCTCCGCCACGCTCCACACCGCGCTGCCCCTCCTGACTGCTGGACCTGCCTGAGGGCCTCTAAGCCTGCACGTCGTGAGACAGCCGCATCTGGCTGTGGGTGACAACACTGTTTTGGCTGCCTCACGTCATTCCTGTCGGTGGCCATTTAGGGCCGTGGAGAACGGCGGACCGTGGCATACCTGGGCCGGGCTGCCTAGCTGCTGTTTTATCCCAGGGATTGCTGATTTGCAGCATCCATCTTGCCATGGCTGCGGACACCCCTGAGGCCTACAAGACTATGGGTGGGTGGGTGCTGGGAGTAGTGCGGGGTGATCCAGCGGTGGTATAGGCCTCGGCGCGAATTGAGAGCTGGCCTCTTTGCGACCCACAGTTGGGGATGCCTGGCTCCCCCGCCTGCATATAACCCGCTCGGTTGCTGAGGACTGCAGCCCCGCTCTCTTGCAGCAGATCTGATGGGATTTGGAGCCTCATGTTGGTGGCCTGGGCCTCCTAACTGACCTTGTGAGAGTGACTGCGCAGGGTACTGCTCTCAGTACTACCAGCCCCCACAGAACCATACATCTAGGGTGCCTGCGACTGGACTGATTTCTCTTGGGACTACACTTACTACCTTCACAGTGCCTGCTGTGGGACTGCCTGCACCCAGGGGTCCCATCTTCCCGTTCCCCTGCGCCTCTGTCTGCAGCTTCACCAGTATGGGTCCTGCGGACCCTAAGCAGCGCAAACTGCCATTTAAACACACCCGAGAGAGCGCGACGAGACGGCCACCCCTGTTAGGATGACTTGAGCGACCTGGGCTCCCCAGAACTAGTGCAACCTGCTACAGCGGAGGCTTTAATGGCAGAAATCCAAGTAGGCTTCAAAACTATGGGGACACGATTTGATGCCTTGTCAGGCAGACTGGATGGAATGAATGAATGCCTTGACCGCCAACAGGCCCGGATTGAGGGGGCTGAAGAATGTGTTTCTACACTGGAGGAAAGAACATTTACAATGTCAAAGTGTCTGGAGAAGCTAGAACGTCAGGGCAAGACCATAGCTATGAAAAATGAGGACTTAGAGGCAAGGTCGCGCCGCAATAACATCTGCATAATTGGCATTGCTGAATCCACGGCTACTGGTACAATGGACATATTTGTTGAACAGCTACTAGTGGACTTGTTTGGGCAGGAGACATTCTGTACAGCCTTTTTTGGTGGAACGTGCCCATTGGTCCCTGGGCCAGAGGCCTCCTCCGGGGGCATCACAACACCCAATTATTGCTCGAATGCTGAATTTCAGAGACAGAGACACTGCAATTCACTTGGCGTGTGAACATGGTCAGGTCAAATATCAGGGAAATACCATTTCCTTTTATCCTACCTTCACTTTGATGGTCCAAGAGGGTTGTCGTAAATTTGCAGAGGTGAAGGCTTCTCTCAAAGGACTGGAGCTGTGGTATGGCATGCTCTACCAGGCTCATATTCGCGTGGATGTACAGGGTAAGCTTCGCATCTTTGACACACCGCGGACACCCAAACGTTCTGCAACAAATATGCTAAAGAACACCAGAATACCTCCAGAGAGTCTCCTGTGAGATCCCTTCCGGACCTGCCGGCCACAAACAGCTCAGATCTTTTCCCAGAGGACTAATGCAGAGTGCTGTTAGATGCTACAGTCATTAAGGTCACCACGTTCTTTTCCCACTGACTCTGGGGATGATGAATAGTTATTTTTGGTCCTCATAAACTGTCAAGGCATCCCGCTTTCTGTGGTGGTTTCTTCAGGGAGGCCAATGTGGTGGTAGGCGGGCAGGGCAATGGGTCGGATTGTTAAATATGCCATACTAATCCGTTCGGCTTAATGTTGCCCATTTTTCACCACAAGTGTCCTTTATCCTGATTTATAACTCTTTGTATGAGTTTACAATGGGGACTAGTTGTTGATGCGTTGCCCACCCCTTGTGATTTACACCACTATAGTCACGTGCCTGTTTTGGGTACTCATTCAGTTTTGTTCTCCCAAGGGTTATCGCTGGGCACCGTATTGCCTGGCATGGGTGTGGGGAGGTGGGTGGGATCGGGCTGTTTTTTGTGTTTATGATTACACATCTTGTTTTGAGGATGATTGAGATTCTGCTTTTTATTGGTCTAGTGTGACGTTTGTAGAGATTGCCCATGGCTCATAGCACTGAGACAAGTGGACTAGAGATCCAATTCATGACTTGGAATATCCGTGACATTAACAACCCCTGCAAGGGTAAACAAATGCTCCAGTGCCTGATCAAGCACGGGTAAAAGTTACATGTCTCCGGGCTCCTCCTTTATTTATATTATTACTGATACAGGAGGGAGATACGTGGCAGTAACCGGCCACCTGGCAGGCCAGACCAAATTGCTCTTAAATATCTACGCCCCTAAGGTAGACTCACCTGATTTCTTTCATGACTTAACAGAGATAATTGAGAGGGTGGATACAGACCATATCAGAGTTAGGGCTTCTTGAACTAATGTTTCAATCCGGCGTTGGACTCCACGGAGGCTGGCCCAAGAGGAAAGCCTCGTGCAACACACATATTGTGTGACATCTGTGTTCCATACACCCTTAGGGATGCTTGGCGACATCGGCATACTCTCTTCCGGGCCTCTTTACTGTGGCCAGAATGTGCCGTTTTCCTTGTTAGGTTCTCCTTGACTCGTTCTTCCGCGATGAACTTCAGTCTGCCGTCACTGATTATTTTTAACTTAATGAAGGCACAGTGGCCACACAGGCTACCCTCTGGGAGGCTTTTAAGGTTTACATTCTGGGGATAGTTATTGCTAAGCAGTGCAGTATACTACATGACATACGCCCCTCCTTGGAGCAGGTAGAAACCACTCTTCAGCACATTGATGCTACTGCCTTAGGGAGTTTCAATGATGACCAACTCTACCTCTGTTCTAAGGCAATGAAGATATTTCACGAGTTAGATGACCAAGCGGTGCACTTCCTCAGAAAATATGAGAAGGCCCGCCTACACGGTGAGGGCGAGTGCCCGGGCCGTACCTTGACGAGATTGCTCCTCCCACAGAGGGCATGTGATTACATACTGTAGCTCAAACTTGAGGATGGGGCCCGGCCTACAGACAATGATGAGGTCCTGGCTGAATTGTTGCAATATTACACCCAGATTTACACTTCCTGGTATGCGAAGGAGAGCAGTGCCCGGGCGGACTACCTCTCGGAGGTGTCTATGGTCTGGCTGGCTGCTCCACAGCAACAATTTCTTAGTGAACCAATAGCAGTTGTGGAAATCATCTCCATAATAGATTCCATGGATGGGTCAAAGGTCCCTGGCTCTGATGGACTTACAGGACTTTTTCTATAAAACATTTAAACACCTCCTTGTTCCCTCCTATTAGAACACTATGCTGAATCACTTGAGACAGGTATACTACATCCCACGCTACACAAAGAGATCATAATCCTACTGTTAAAACCCAGGAAGAACCTACTGCATTGCCAATCCTATAGACCATTGTCTTTATTAAATTTTGATAATAAGATTCTCCTTAAGGTTCTTGCCACTAGATTGCCTCTCCTCCTTGAAACCATCATCTCTCCTCTCAGGCTTCATTCTGCACCTATCCAACTCCATAAACCTATGAATGCTGTTTTCATTCTTGAACAGAATATCTCCTAAGGTCTCTGCAGCTGTGGCTCTACTCGATGCGGAGAAGGCCTTCCACTGCCTTTGATGGCCCTTTCTTTTCGCAACATTGCAGAAACTTGGCCTCCCGCGTGGGTTCTCGTTTCTAATCATGCTTCTCTACTCTCAACCGACGGCCCGTATTCGTGTCAATGGTTCTTTAACCTCCACGTTCACACTGGCTAGGGGCACCTGACAGGGGTGGTCACTTTCCTCACTCTTATTCATTATTGCTATGGAACCGCTGGTGCGACACCTGCAGGAGAAACACTTTTGTCGCGGGCTACAGTTTAATCCAGGCCCGCAGCTGCTATCGCTTTATGCAGATGACATATTGGTTTCCCTTAGACATCCCTCAACAAATTTACAACCTATTATTCAGGAGATCCAGAGGTTTGGCCTTTTTTTGGGTCTTCAAATCAACTGGAGCAAATTCGAGCTCTTTCCACTGACAGCGGTCACGCAGCAGTTTCAATGTGATTTCCCTTTGCAGTGGCGGGATGATTCTGTTAAATATCTTGGTATTCATATCGATCGCAATAAAGAACATGCCATCCACCTAAACTCTGGGCCAGCTGTTAGTAAACTAAAAACTCAAATTGAGAGGTGGATAACGTGACCATTATCTTTAGCTGGCCGCATTGCCATTATAAAATGGTTGTCCTGCCTTGATTTTCTCTGTTAGTTTCTTACATACCTATTCCTGTTCCTAACGCCTTTTTTCCACTTTGAGGGGTCTTCTGTTGTGGTTAATCTGGGCAAGCCATAGAACACAGGTGGGTTGGCAGACACTGGTCTTCCCCTATGCAAGAGGTGGCTTTGGTGTGCCACACTTCCACCTTTATTATTTGATTGCTCAGTGTCAATATGCGTACCATTGGTACCATAGAGACAGTCGCCTTCCTTATGATTGTATTGACCAGGACTTAGCGGGTAATACACCATTGAATGCCATCCTCCCTATGGGGCTACCTCTGGACCCCACGGACATTCAGACACTTTCCGCTACCTGCTGGGTGCGGCGCCGTTTGCTGCGCCTCATGGGAATGGGGTGGGTGTACTCCCCTGCTCTACCACTTGCTGATAATCACTGGCTCCCCCCAATGGTAGAAACCATTGTCAAGCGCACATTGAGCCGTTATGCACTACATACCACTGGAGATCTATATCCAGGGGGCCACACCATCTCCTTGGCAGAGGACACGTGTTTCGCCCCGCAACGCTACTCAGCAGGTTCATTTTGCATCGTATTCAGAGTGGTCTATGGGTCCAGACCCCCTCATACCCTATTGCTCTGAATGACTTCACCCCCTCACTATCCTCATAGAGGATGAAACCAGAGAACACTTGGTTTGCAGGCTGTACCGTGCATGTCTGGATATGCTTCCTACCGCAGACGACTGCGTGAGGCATGGTGGGAGGACCTACAGCATCCTCTACTGGACGATGTCTGGTATTATTGTTGTTTCCAAACCAAATTAGTCTCCCCAATCATAGACATAAATTGTTGCACTTTAAATTCCTCTGACGGACCTACATGACACCTAGGGGTCCATTAGGATGTCGGGCGGTGGCATCACCGCGGTGCTGGCGGTGTGGAAAAATGCCTTTTTCCGCCCGCGAGCAGCGGTACTCACGTCCGCCATATTAGAATGGCCAAACATAGACCATTTCCCGTCCGCTGCCGTGAGACGCGAACCGCCATCAAAGTGCGCCCGCAAGCGCAGCGGTGGGAGCCAATGGAGACACACCACCGTGCGGAATGACGTCCGCTCCGCTCCACGAATTAGGATGCACCAAAAAACAAGTCGCACCGCAGCGGAGAAACCGGCCAATCCTACACGGCGGAAACTCGACAGCGGAGCGCGAAACCAGAGACCCGGCCCATAGCACCCGGACACGACCGCCATGGACCCAGCACTCCACGTTTTCCCGGTGCTGTACCTGATACATCACCAGCAAATTATGGCCCGTCGCGGACGCCGCCGCAGGTACGCAATTACACAACCCCACACACAACCACAAAACACAAACCATGGACTGGCACAGGGTCCCTAACCACATCAGAGACCCTGGTGGGGATAGGAACACATCCCCAAGTGCACACACACATGACCCACCTGCCACCAATACACCCCTCCTCATCCAGGTCACACATCGACCGCGATCGTGCGGCAATCTCACGGCCACGTCACCGCAGCGGTGAAGACAAGGGAATACATGCGCACAATGCAGAAGGCCGGGCCAGCACCAGGCATGGGCAGGGCACAAAGACCACAGGGCCACTACTCCACCCTCACACACTAGCCCCCCACTGAAGGGACATGCCATATGCCACACCTGTGCCCCCATGCACAACAACAAGCCAGGTGACACCACACCCTGCACCACACACAAAACAAATAGGGACACAGCCACAGCAGGAGTGGCTGCACAGGAACACACAGCACAGAAGCACAGGGCCAGGGCTACACACACACACCACAACAACACCACACCAATGGCAAGTAAACTCAGTACAAGCATCAAATGGACACATACAAGGAACAAACATCTCACTGGACACACAGCCTGCCAAGTCACACACACATACCCCACACTGACACACAGACACATACACACACCACATGCCACCAGCAATGGAGCACACAAAACAGGAAAACAAAAGTAAGGTGCACACAAATGGAAGGCCAAGGAGACAACCACCAAGCATGTGTACAGCACATGCAAGTCAAGGAACATAGAACAACAGCCCCAGCCCACCTATTCACACATTGCTTGCATAGTGATTGAAGTCAAACCACAGACAGCACAGTGCAACAACCCAAGGAAACAGCAAGGCAACACATGTAGAGGCACAAGGATGAAATGAAGGCCCTGAAGTCAAACTGTGAACAGCCACACATATGTATACAAATACTTCACAGGAATACTCCAGCAGTACAACACATAGTGATTGAAGTCAAACCACAGACAGCACAGTGCAACAACCCAAGGAAACAGCAAGGCAACACATGTAGAGGCACAAGGATGAAATGAAGGCCCTGAAGTCAAACTGTGAACAGCCACACATATGTATACAAATACTTCACAGGAATACTCCAGCAGTACAACACACAGGGCCCATTGACACACTCCATGACTGTCAAACACTAGTAGGAATCCACACACATACCCCCCTCACAACTGCAGTACACAACACCAGTATCAAACAAACAGAAGGGTGGCAATAATGTCCAGGCAATACACAGACAAACAGTCACACTCCCTGGGGGTAGCCACACACATCACATACACACAGGGATGCCAGAACCAATGTCTGCACAAAAACAACAGACAAACACATAAACCAACAGCCCCACACACAGAACCACAACAAGAACAGACATGCCCTGTGCAGCAAAAATGTGGAAAGGCAATGGGAGCACAGACACAACAGGAGTGCACAACCCCATCAGTCAGGAACAATGCACACACAACATACCACAACACAGACAAGAAGTTTACCATCACAGATAAACACAGCCACTGCAAACAAACAACAGATGCACAGCCAAAAAAAGAACACATAGCAAACACAGCAGGACATAAGTGGATGCATACCAGCCAATGACAAGGCAACATACCCCCACAGCACTGCATGCACAACAAGCAGTGTCTGAACAACAAGCATACCAGCCACACACAGAAATGAGTGACACAACATGAACCCACACAACACCAATCAGCACAGCACAAAGACAACATCACACACAGGAAGTGAAGCAGTGCCACAGAAAACACACATACATGATGAGCTTGGCCAGCATGCCTGCAATCCTCTGGACAGAATCCCATACTGAGCTGGCAGTGCACCACAACTTGACATGTGTACAACACAGCCAACATGAACAAACAATGACAACTGCATCACACCTCAAATCTAATACATTGCCCACACAAGTATCAGGGTCAGGAAAAACTGAAGTCCCTCACCCCTGCAAATAATAGAGTAAGTGAGTAAAGAAATTGGCAAGGTTGAAGTGGCACACACAGCATGTGGCACAGTAAACCATATACACACAGCAAATGAACTTTATTCAGTAAGGACACTGACAAAACAGACAACAGGAGCAACTGTCTTTATTCACAAAATGCACAGATAGGCAAAAAGAGTAGATAATAGCAAGGCACAAAATGCAGGGCATGTCCATGAGAAGCTGCACAGGCAGGGGCAAAACAGCAAGGCCAGTGGCCAGTCCAAGGTGCAGAGCATGTCCATGAGAAGCTGCACAGGCAGGGGCAAAACAGCAAGGCCAGTGGCCAGTCCAAGGTGCAGAGCATGTCCATGAGAAGCTGCACAGGCAGGGGCAAAACAGCAAGGCCAGTGGCCAGTCCAAGGTGCAGAGCATGTCCATGAGAAGCTGCACAGGCAGGGGCAAAACAGCAAGGCCAGTGGCCAGTCCAAGGTGCAGGGCATGTCCATGAGAAGCTGCACAGGCAGGGGGCACACAGCAGTGAACAGCAAGGCCAGTGGGCAGGACAAAGTGCAGAGTGAGTCCATGAGAAGCTGCACAGGCAGGGGGCACACAGCAGTGAACAGCAAGGCCAGTGGGCAGGACAAAGTGCAGGGCATGTCCATGAGAAGCTGCACAGGCAGGGGGCACACAACAGTGAACAGCAAGGCCAGTGGGCAGGACAAAGTGCAGAGTGAGTCCATGAGAAGCTGCACAGGCAGGGGGCACACAGCAGTGAACAGCAAGGCCAGTGGGCAGGACAAAGTGCAGGGCATGTCCATGAGAAGCTGCACAGGCAGGGGGCACACTGCAGTGAACAGCAAGGCCAGTGGGCAGGACAAAGTGCAGAGTGAGTCCATGAGAAGCTGCACAGGCAGGGGGCACACAGCAGTGAACAGCAAGGCCAGTGGGCAGGACAAAGTGCAGAGTGAGTCCATGAGAAGCTGCACAGGCAGGGGGCACACAGCAGTGAACAGCAAGGCCAGTGGGCAGGACAAAGTGCAGGGCATGTCCATGAGAAGCTGCACAGGCAGGGGGTACACAGCAGTGAACAGCTAGGCCAGTGGGCAGGACAAAGTGCAGAGTGAGTCCATGAGAAGATGCACAGGGAATGTGTGCAACTGTACCCAAACCATGGTCAGCAACACTGTCTGGGGTGTCACGATGTGCAACACAGGCCATGCTGTGTGAGAGACAGGCGTGTGAGGTCTACCAACACTCAGACTTGGCTGTCAGTCGTACTGGGAGCTGGCTGTGTGTCGGGCCCAGTTGGAGCACTTGACTGGGGAGAGGGAGGCACATCTGAGGTATACCTATCAGTGTTTTGGCAAAACGGAGGGCTGCTTGGACCAGGTGGCATAGTGGCACCTGGAGGTGGAGTCATGCAGACATGAGACACAGTGTGGATGGGAGATTGTGGAGGGGTGCCTTTCCACTTCTTGGGCAGTCGCAATGGCTTCACTGTTTTGGGAACAATGGGAAGTGGCGTGGACACATCAGGCTCACTCAACACCAAGGCTGCAGCAGGTGCAGACGCTGGCCCTCCCTCTGGTGACGTGCTTGAACCTGCGCAACGCTTTGCATGGCCCTGGCTTTGCCCCTCCATCCCCTGCCTACCAGGTGGTCCCCCCACAGTGCCCTCCATTCCCTGCTTCACTGGGCTTGCTATGGGAGTCGAGGTAGTGGGTGAATCGGACTTGCAGCCCTTCTTTTGCCTACCCTTGGCACTCACCACCTTCTCAGTGGGCATGGAAATTGTATGTTTGGTTTTGGGAGACGCTTTCGGGACAGGAGAGTCCTTGGCTGGGGATGTCCCTGAGGCACGTGACCCTGACGCCTGCTTCTTGGCTCTTTGTCCCCTGGTGTTGCCTGATGGGCTCTTGTCTGTGTGCACTGCGGTGGCTTTGGTCATCTGTGGGGATGGTGTCTGCGGCCTGGACCGCTTGGGCTTCTGCTGCTGCTGTGTGCTACGTGTGCTGTATCGTGACTTAGAGGTCTGTGGAGCGTGGTCACTGTCGTCCGACGTGGCCACTGGCATGGGTGTGGACAAAGGGACTGTCGCTGGACTCCCAGATTGTGCCAGTTGAAGGGCTGATGTCACTGCAGTGGACAATGACTGGACAGTCCGGTGCAGCCCACCCACGTCTGAATGTATGCCCTCAATGAATGCAACCACCTGAGCCAATTTACTGTTGTGGTCCATGAATGCATTGAGGAGAGCTGTCTGGCCTACACACAGCTGGCGCAAAAGGTCCACAGACTCAGCACTGATGGCAGCAGGGGGGACCAGGGCAGGGGCTGCGGTGCCGGGGGTGAAGGACACCCTTCCCCTCTTAGCGGTGCGAACACGGGCAGCACCAGAGGAAGTGGCTGGGAGGGTGGGCACTGCACGCTATGTGGTGGAAGATGATGCAGAGTCCCCATTCCCTGTGCCCGCCAACATGTCTGCGTCACCGCTGGCATCAGATGAAGTAGTACTTTGCGTTTCGGGCTGTGATTCCTCCAGCAGACTCCTGTCCCCCTCCGAGGCGCTGGTCACATCAGTCTCACAGGGCTCCTCTGCAGCTGTTGTGCTGGTTTCCCCACCACTGGTGTTCGTCCCATGTTCCTCCGTGACCACGGGAGATGCTGCATGAGAGAGAGAGATGTAGGGTCAGTGCAGTGGCAGCAACATAACAAACATATGCATTACAGACAACCATTAAGATGTCTAGATCTACATGTTGCAACCCACCTTGTGCAATTACATCGCTCAAACCCACCTCTGTCATCACAACAGTGCGTGTGCACTATCAAACTGGGACAAAGTGAGCAATGTGATGACCACACAGCACAACATCCTGCATGTGGCTCCGTTACAACTGCAACACAGATAGCTCATACCTGTCTCACACCACCCACAATGCCATTTAAATGCCCCATACCCGTTTCCCTGTGTTAAGTACAGGTAGGACACATGCATGACATCTGCACCCAGCACTGGCACAAGCTGACACTCACATGCCACTGCATCACACTACCAACATCACATTGCCCAGCACTGGCACATGCTGTGCACACATGCAGCCACACACAGCCATAGTCACCCTTCCCAGTACACTCACCCCTAATTGCCTGCCGATGCTCCTTCAATCATGCATCCAGCTCAGGGTGAGTCACGGCCAAGATGCGGCACATTAGTGGTGTCATGCTGCGCCATGCCATCCGGCCAGTGCAAGGGATCCGCCCCAGTGTCATCTCCGCAACATTCTTTGCCAGCCGTGAGATGTCGTCCCACCTCTTGTGGCAGTGGGTGTGCCGTCGGTTTGATACTCCCAGAGCACGCACCTTGTTCGCAATGCCCCTCCACACGGCCTTACGCTGGTGCACCTTGAGCTGCAGGCATGGGAGACAAGAGGGGGCAAACATCAGTGACACAGTGTCATGTGACCAAATCACTCAGGACAGTAGCATGATACAGATTAATCACAAATCCACATATCTCACATGCAGAGACAGAAATGCTTTTCACATGGTACATCTGCATGTGAGAATCACACGTAAATGCATGCATGTATAAGGGGGGACACAATACTTGCACAGCTCATGTACTAGCAGGATGCCAGCACAGAAGAGCATGTGTACTCTGCCCACATCTACTAACCCCATTGTTAGGTAGAGCAAGACATACGTCACAAAACAACATGTGTATGTGGCGAGACCCACTGTATCCGACAATGCGCAGGCGTCAACTAACATGCACTGTGAGTAGCCCACTGTGTCATGTATATCACATTGAGGGACATGATCTCACAAACCCACCTCCTTTCTCACAGTGCAAGTCGTGTGCAATCTACAGGGTTGACCAGGCACATTGATGGGGAGTCAGATATGAAGATGAACATGTTACACTCTGTACAGTCAGTGATGTGTTCTTGTTGGATTGGGCGGTGACTGTGCAGGCCAGGTGGGCTCACACTGAGGTGGACAACAGGGAAACGCAAAGACATGCACACTAGCAATGACTGACCTGAAACCTCCATTACCAACTTGCTGCTTCACTGTATGGCTGACAAGACAAGACATGTCCCTCAAATCTTGATGTGCAGGCAGGGAGACTTGAGGAGTAGGGTACACACCCCTTCACCCAATGGAATGCAAGTTAGACAATGCATGTCACAAACCCACACTCACATGCACATGCTGCATCAGACCGACTACATGTGTGCCCCCCCTGCACTCTCACACCCACTGACTTACCACGACATTTGGGGCACCATATAGCCTTGGGTACTGTGTGAGCACCTCGTCCACCAGGACCTCAAGCTCCTCGCCGGTGAAGGGACTGGCATGGATCTTCTCTGTCCTTGACATCACTGTTAGTTAGAGACAGCAGTGGCAGCAGCAGGTGAGGGTCTCAGGCAGCAGTCCCTGGAGGCAGCAGCAGGTGAGGGTCTCAGGCAGCAGGCTCTGTAAACAGTGGAAATTCTGGGCACTCTCCCACACATATATAGCCCCCTGGTGTTGTTCCAGTAGTCCTGGGCTGCTGCAATTGGTCTACCAGGTCAGCCTTTTACAAATGCATTCAATGACTGACACCGCGGTGGTGTAGCACGCCTACCGCTATTTTCAAAATTGCATCGAGCTTCCGCGATCGCGGAGCCCATTGGCTGTAATGGCATGGACCATGGCGGTGACACACCGCAGGGGCCAGGCGGGTGCTACCGCGATCTTGCATCTTTTGATTGCATCCAATGACCGGCACCGCGGTGGTGTAGAACGCCTACCGCTATTTTCAAAATTGCATCGAGCTTCCGCAATCGCGGAGCCCATTGGCTGTAATGGCATGGACCATGGCGGTGACACACCGCAGGGGCCAGGCAGGCGCTACCGCGGTATTGCATCTTTTGATTGCATCCAATGACCGGCACCGCGGTGGTGTAGCACGCCTACCGCTATTTTTAAAATTGCATCGAGCTTCCGCATTCGCGGAGCTCATTGGCTGTAATGGCATGGACCATGGCGGGGACACACCGCTGGTGCCAGGCGGTACTTTCCGCAATTTGGGTGCCATAGACACACATGAGGCACCGCCATTTGGGTGGCGGAGCATGCCAACCGCCATTTGGCCATGTCTATGGGGCTATCAGTACCGCAGCTGTGCATTGGGGTGTGTTGCACACACACCGCTGGTGCCAGGCGGTACTTTCCGCAATTTGGGTGCCATAGACACACATGAGGCACCTCCAGTTGGGTGGCGGAGCATGTCAACCGCCATTTGGCCATGTCTATGGGGCTATCAGTACCGCAGCTGTGCATTGGGGTGTGTTGCACACACACCGCTGGTGCCAGGCGGTACTTTCCGCAATTTGGGTGCCATAGACACACATGAGGCACCGCCATTTGGGTGGCGGAGCATGCCAACCGCCATTTGGGCATCACTTGTCTCTCAGTACCGCACCTACAGTACACTACACTACAGGACAGTGTTGGTATGGACAATACAATGTGCACACATGTCAATGTGTTGATGTGCACTGTCAATCACAGCATTTGTTTCCACAATTGATGATGTTTGTTTTAGCATGTCCTCTCATGTTAGATCATGCACACACTCGTCATTGATGCTCAGACTGTGGTCATTGTGTTGTTGAGGTGTGCCAGGTTCAATTGACGCCTCAATGTGTGTCATGTACAGCAGCTAGGTAGGATACCGTGGGGTTGCCTTGTCACACATGTGCAGGATGACAGACTCCCAGGCGTGCCCATGGGGAATGTGGCCATATCCCAATGTCCATTCACCTTGACCGAGGTGTTGTTTGGGGGACTTGCTGTGTTTAATCTGACAAGTGTGTGATTTGTGTAGTTGAAGGGGTCCCTACATGTCAGCTGGTCTGTGACTCTATTCATATGACATTCTTTGTTGCCGTTGTGTCAGCCATGATGTGAGATGCTGTGCACATCCCATGATGTATTGCATAACAATGTGTCCACTCTCATCTCAACTAGGAGGAGACCAAACCTGCATCATCACTTGACAGTGCTGGCAGACATGGAGGATGAGGCGATCATCCGGAAATGCCGTCTGGATAGAGCCACCCTCAAGACCCTTTGTGATTTGTTGGAGCCCCACCTGCAGCCTCGCCGAACATATCCAACAGCTTTCACCCCAACGTATAAGGTGATGGCGGCACTGCATTTTTTGCGACTGGATCATTCCAGAACACGGTGGCCGAGGCAGGTGGGATGTCACAACCCATGTTCAGCATGGTGCTGCGGGATGTTCTGTCCGCCATGATGATCTACAAGGACAGATACATCCATTTCCCCAGGGGGGCAGAATTGGCAGTTGTAAAGGGAGATTTCTATCCCCTTGGAAACATCCCCCATGTAGTTGGTGCCATTGATTGCACCCATGTTGGGCTAGTGCCACCACAGGTCCGTGAGCACATCTACAGGAATCGTAAATGTGAGAAGTTGGCCTGGTATATACTGTCCACTAATTATAGTGGGCACCTTGCACCAGTCCAAACAACCCCTTATTGGAGATAGGTTAAAGACAACCTTTATTGAAAGCTATCCTAGTGGTAGCTATGGAGAGCAGCCTTCAGGCTAAGTCTTGAAGGAATGTAAAGCAGCTTGTTTTACCAGTCTATAATCTCTTGAGTGACCAAATGAAAGAGGACCACACCAGGTATTTATTTAAAATATATGTATTAGATTAGTCTTAAACACACCCCTCTAGTCTCTTTATGAGGCTAGAGTTCGAAGTGCATAAGTTACAAGTCGAATATCAACAGTAATAGCACAAATGCACGTTTGAGCCCTAGGGGCGTACCAAACCATATACCAATAAAGTGGTATAAGAACCACGACTGAGCTAGACACAAGGCCTAGAGCCTGTAGAAGTGCTTGGCCCTCAAGGAACCACCCAAGGTAGTGACACAGGGGACCCACGGGGGACGCGTGCAGTGTGAGAACACAGCCGCGAGCCGCCGTTGACTTCTATGGGGAATGTCGCGGTGGGAGTTTTAAAGAAAAATGACACTTAGAGGAGGACTTGGAGCAAACCCCTTTAGAACTAGGTTGTTCTAGAGTCTATACCCACGGGAGCACTGGAGTACTCGAGTTACCTCACCCAGGGAAGCCGGGTGCATAGGTGTCTTTCGGGGTTGGGTTTCGTCGTCGTTTTCAATGGCGATCTGCTGCAAAGTGCTGCTGGCGACCAAGTCGAAAGTGTTCGGGTGGATCCAAAGGTGGATCGAAGATTTGAAGAACCTGAAAGCAGAGGGGACAGAGTCTGGGTCACTAGCCAGTGACCAGGAAGGCGATGAGCAGATGCCCACCGATGTTGGGTGCTTCAGGTAGGTTGAGGGTTGTCTTGACTCTTCAGCCACGAGGTCCAGGAGGCGTCGACGATGACCAGGAGCTGGATTCGAGCTGTCCCACAACGTTTGTCGATTGCAGGGGTGTCGGCGACCGGATTGGACCCAACAAGCCTTGGCAATGGCAAGTCACGTGGAACTAGAAGAAGGACAGTGGTACAGACCAGCAAGGTCTGAGGGACTCACCCAGCGAGGGTAAGTCAGGGCACATCTGGAGCAACCAGAAAAGCCCAAGCAAAAAGAAGAGTTGCCTTCGGGAGGGCCCACTAGCCAACGGACTAGCGACCGTGAAGGAGCCTCAAGTGGACGCACTTGGAGCTGGCTTACCGGACACTCGTGGAGTGGAGGCCAGTGATCTTCGGTGCAGTTGGTGCTGGAGGCGGGGGCTACTCAGAGCCCAAAGCACAACTTCGTGGAAGACCAAAAAGAGGATGCACTTGCAAATGTGCTCGGTGTCCAGGGGTCATGGTTCCACGTTACCCACGACAGCTATGGGCCTCAGCTTTGCTGGGGACTCAGGGCAGCCTCGGGGAAGTCTGGAAATCTACCTCTGGTGATGCAAAGACTTCGGCGTCCGGCGGGAGCTTCAGCGATGCAGACCGGACAATTGCTTCTTTGGTGCCTGCCAAGCAGGGGAGTCACTCCTTGACCCCAAGGGAGATTCTTCAGTCCTCTAATCTTAAAGTAGAGCGTCGAAGGTCCAGGATTCTGTATCAGAGTTTTGTCCAGGTAAATCTAAAGTCCTAAGGACTGGGGTCCCATACTTATACCAAGTTAGGGGGTTGGACATACTCTGGGGACCCACCTATGGGAGGGTCAGGGAAGAGGGGTGGTTACACCCATTCCCTTTGTCCAGTTTCACGCCAGAGCAGGGGCAGGTAGCCCCTGCAACCGGTTTGAACTGGCATATGCACAGGGACACCAAGTGTGCCCCCAGTGCAGGACTTCTGAGCACCAGAGAGTGCTCCCGCCCAGCCCCAATACACATTATCCTGTCTGGGGAGGTGGTTACACCTCCCTGCGACAGGAAACCTATTGTCCAGGCCTCCCCTGCCAGAGTTTCAGTCAGCAGCAGGAGGCCAGACCCGTGTCTGTGGCAGCGGCATCCATTTTGTGATGCCAGGGCTCTGGAAAGAAGTTACCGGGCAGGCCGGTGTGTGCATGTCTCTCCCTCTAGAAGGGTGGAATGCTACCCCTGCTGCCAGAACTGGCGGGGGGGTAGTATTCCAAAATGTTTGACACCAAACACGACATGTTTTGGTGCAGCCAGTCCAAAGTTAGCATTTACCGCGAGGATATAATGTACTTAAGAGTATATGGTCAGGCTGCACCACAAACAGCATCAGAGGATTGACTCCGAACACTGCAGAGGGGCCCTGCTCGTGCAGGGGCACCCTCTCACATAAAAACCAAGCACTCTGCCTTCAGGTTTGTTTAGGCCTGCCATAGGAGTGACTTATAGGTTTATATGTGTGTGCAATTGTAGTGATGTATGTAGCCTATATCACAGTAAGGGGTGCATGCACCACCTTACCCAGGCTGCAGTAGCAGTCCTGTGGTGTCATTTTGGATGGCCTTCCAGGGGTGGCACAATACATGCTGCAGCCCCTGGTAGGCCTCTGAGGTACCTATGCCCTGGGTACATAGTATACCATATACTAGGGACTTATAAGGGCACTCCAGATTCCAATCAGAGATGTGCCTAAGGCACATGGAAACCATTTTAGAGAGGAAGCAGCTAAGCTGGGGTTCTGATTAGCAGGGCCCCAGCCAGACTAAAGTCGAAAAACAGTGAAGCATCAGCAAAAAGTGGGGGTACCCATTTGAAGCAGATCCTACTCTCCTACAGTAAACATTACCACTCCATAAATGTCCAAGTGGTATGCCTGGCAGATATGATCATCTCCCACATGTGTGCAAAATTTCCAGGCTCGGCCCATGACTCATACATCCTGCGTAGCAGCATTGTACCCCAGCTGATGGCCAATCTGCTTCCTGAGCGTGCATGGATTGTGGGTGAGTATGCCTAGTCATTTGGCGTGCTGTGTGTGTGACCTGCTGTCCTCTGCATCTGCAACATTGCAATGTTTCTTTGTGTGTCACACATAGGTGACGCTGCATATCCCAACCATCCTTGGTTGCTGAGCCCACTGCGGAACCCCAGGACACCAGCTGATGTCTGCTACAATGATGCCCATGGGAGGACACGTTGTGTGGTGGAGCGTACCTTTGGACTGCTGAAGTCACGTTTCCGCTGCCTGGACAAGACCGGAGGGGCACTGATGTACTCGCCCAGGAAGGTGTGTCAGATTGTAGTGGCATGCTGCATGCTCCACAACCTAGCCATTCGCAAGGAGATTCCCCTGCTCCTGGATACTGATGAGCAGCCAAGGCCCCCGCCAGCAAACCAACCCGTGTCCAGTGATGATGACAGTGGAGAGGAGGAAGGTGTTGACCTGCGTCAACAGCTCATCACCCGCTACTTCACTTGAAGGTGGGTGACAATGTACAACGTACCCATTGTCTGATGATGTTGCTGTTGTTGTGAGGGTGTAAGTGAGATTTGTGACAGCAGCCAGTTGTAGACTCAGTGTTTGCTGTCAATGTTGATGGGACAGTTCATTTCTGAACATCTACAGCATATGTATGTTGGCACTTGTTGCACATTGTTATGTGTGCATGTGGGTTGTTCTTGTTGTGAAGTGTTGTGTGATGTCTGTGATGCCACACCCAGACTAGTGAATGTTGTTCTGTTGTTTTTTCCTAGGTGCCTTTGACCTCTCCTTGCCTACATACACTCCGTCCCTGGTACATTGTATTCCTGTTGAAAATTGTACATCCTGGAATAAAGACGGTGCAGGTACAACAACGTGTGTGTAAGGATTTGTTTATTTACAAAGGTGACATGTGAGGGGGTATATTGACAGTGAGGTGATTAGTGGAGCAGTGAGTTGACATTCATGGTAAATGAGATAATCGAGTGGTCACCACATAGGTGTGGTGACCCAGTCCAACAGACAGATGCCATTCACAAGGCAGTGTGGGGAAGGACAGTCCAAAAGTCAATGCAGTGGTGCAGAGGGTTGCCATCATGCCTGGCTGCGTGACTGGCGTTTGGCAGGTGCTTTGCCAACAGATACTCCCAGGGTTTTCTTCGGACGGCCCCTTTTCCGTTTGGCAGGGGGGGCCTCTGCTATAGGGCCAGTGGGGTCTGAGGACTCACCACTCTCTGTGGCCGCAGGGGAGGATGGTGAACTGTCATCCTGCGGACCACCAGTGGGAGGGGGAGGTGTTGTTTGTGGCGCAGGCCTGTGCCTCAGTACCGCCACTAGTTGGCCCAAGAGGTCCACAATTTGTCCCATGCGGGTGTCCATGGACCTCATCAGCAGGAGGAGCTCACGTGAATCTTGTTCGGACCGGGCCGTTTGTCCCTGGGCCCGTTCATATGCCCTAAGGACTCTGTGGATGTGATCCAGGGATTCGGTCCCAGGCTGTGTTCGGGTGTGGGTGACCCTGCCCCTCCCACCTGCTCTGCTGGCACGGACCGGTTGCCTCTCCACTGTCGGACCACACATCCTCTCCCTGCCCTCCTCAGTTGCTGGGGTGGGGTGGTCATCCTGTGGGACAGGGAGGGTGTTGCAGGCAGCACTGGTGGTTGTGGTGGTGGAGGACGCACCGGATGTAACAGCAGGGGCCTGCAGATTGGTTGTTGTAGCTGCAGGTGTGGTGGGGGGACGATGGGGTCCTGGGACCTGTTGCGCCCTGGAACACCAGATGGCCCGGCCTCAGTCTCCACGTCCGAAGATTCCTGGAAGTCAACATCCGAGAGTCAATGTTCCGGGGGGGGGGGGGTAGTCTGGCCCTGCAGGTTGCTGGTGTCGTCCTCTGCAGTCAAATCTTGGTCACCTGTGGATCAGATGGGAAATGGTCATTGGGGTGCACCACGTAAGATTTGTGTTAGCTGTGTGTCATTCACTGTTAGTACACTACACAGTTGACTGATCATCACATTGTTTCCTATGTGCACTACTGTGCCTCCTGACATGCTGCGGTGGTACATGCATTTCTTGGCCATGGTGTGAGGTGTCAATATGTACCATGCGCCACGTGCATGATTTGTGATTACAGGGACATGTTGACATCTAGGGCCTTGCGCTAAATATGATTTTTGTGCGGACTGTATGTGGATTTTCATGACTTGTCAGCCGTCACATCTGGGAATGTCCTGGCCATTGTCCTCTCCTGCATACCTTTGTCTTGTCATGTGCATATCTGGATTGGTACCACATAACATGCCTTCTTACTGTTCATATGGTCATTGTGACTCTGGCCCCATGGCACTGAACCTGTCATTCATTGCTGTGCATGATTGTTCCCAGTCTTTCCTCTACATGTGCATTGGTGTGTCACACTTTGGTTGCTGTGACAGTTTCCTTTGCTTAGCTGTGTGCACACTGTGCGTGGCAATATGATCGGTGTGCATATTTGTACATTGAGAGGACTGGTGTTGTCATATGGCACCATTCTTTTTGTGTCAAATGGCTAGGTGCACGTACTGCCTACTTGCCTGTTGTGTGTTAGCATTTGTGTTTGTTTTGTGACACATCTGTGTGTACGTGGTGGAGGCTTGCATCCTGCTCAGTGGTGGCACAAGACAGAATAATATGTCTGGCTAGCTGTTTGTTTATTTGGAGTGATCAATTATATGCCACATGCATCTGGGTGGAGTGGGGGAGTGCCCCATCCTGCTGAGGTGTGGGACAGGGGGCATGGTGGGAGTAGTAGTACAGGCCTCCACCCCAAACAGACCTCCATGGCAAGATGGCTACCTACCTGTAAGTTTGTTTGTTGGGGATGTAATGGTGACACATGCTTCTGGGTGGGGGAGTGCCCCATCCTGCTGAGGTGTGGGACAGGTGCATTGGTGGGAGTAGTAGTACAGGCCTCCCTCCCACATACAGCCCTCCATGGCAAGATGGCTACCTACCTGTAAGTTTGTTTGTTGGGGATGTGATGGCTGACACATGCTTCTGGGTGGGGGAGTGCCCCATCCTGCTGAGGTGTGGGACAGGGGGCATGGTGGGAGTAGTAGTACAGGCCTCCCTCCCACATACAGCCCTCCATGGCAAGATGGCTACCTACCTGTAAGTTTGTTTGTTGGGGATGTAATGGTGACACATGCTTCTGGGTGGGGTGAGGGAGTGCCCCATCCTGCTGAGGTGTGGGACAGGGGGCATGGTGGGAGTAGTAGTACAGGCCTCCACCCCAAACAGCCCTCCATGGCAAGATGGCTACCTACCTGTAAGTTTGTTTGATGGGGATGTAATGGCTGACACATGCTTCTGGGTGGGGTGGGGAGTGCCCCATCCTGCTGAGGTGTGGGACAGGGGGCATGGTGGGAGTAGTAGTACAGGCCTCCCTCCCACATACAGCCCTCCATGGCAAGATGGCTACCTACCTGTAAGTTTGTTTGTTGGGGATGTGATGGCTGACACATGCTTCTGGGTGGGGAGTGCCCCATCCTGCTGAGGTGTGGGACAGGGGGCATGGTGGGAGTAGTAGTACAGGCCTCCACCCCAAACAGCCCTCCCTCCATGGCAAGATGGCTACCTACCTGTAAGTTTGTTTGTTGGGGATGTAATGGCTGACACATGCTTCTGGGTGGGGTGGGGGAGTTCTTCATCCTGCTGAGGTGTGGGACAGGGGGCATGGTGGGAGTAGTAGTACAGGCCTCCCTCCCACATAAAGCCCTCCATGGCAAGATGGCTACCTACCTGTACGTTTGTTTGTTGGGGATGTAATGGCTGACACATGCTTCTGGGTGGGGTGGGGGAGTGCCCCATCCTGCTGAGGTGTGGGACAGGGGGCATGGTGGGAGTAGTAGTACAGGTCTCCACCCCAAACAGCCCTCCATGGCAAGATGGCTACCTACCTGTAAGTTTGTTTGTTGGGGATGTAATGGCTGACACATGCTTCTGGGTGGGGTGGGGGAGTGCCCCATCCTGCTGAGGTGTGGGACAGGGGGCATGGTGGGAGTAGTAGTACAGGTCTCCACCCCAAACAGCCCTCCATGGCAAGATGGCTACCTACCTGTAAGTTTGTTTGTTGGGGATGTAATGGCTGACACATGCTTCTGGGTGGGGTGGGGAGTGCCCCATCCTGCTGGGGTGTGGGACAGGGGGCATGGTGGGAGTAGTAGTACAGGCCTCCATCCCAAACAGCCCTCCATGGCAAGATGGCTACCTACCTGTAAGTTTGTTTGTTGGGGATGTAATGGCTGACACATGCTTCTAGGTGGGGTGGGGGAGTGCCCCATCCTGCTGAGGTGTGGGACAAGGGGGGCATGGTGGGAGTTGCAGTGCAGGCTGCCTGTGCACATGCACCCATGGTAATGTTGCTAGGTACATTGGTGGTGTTTGGGAGGGGGTAGATGTTGGATCTGTGAGACATGTCTTAGTGAGTGTGTGGTGCAGATTAATGGAATTGTTCCTAGGAGGTGTATCTTTGTAGTTGTGCAAGGCAGTACATAGCAGTGTGGTGGTAGTCATTTGTTTGTACTTACCAGCCTCCACTCCCCCGGTTACTCCTGTGAGACTCTCTGGATGCAGTATGGCAAGCACCTTCTCCTCCCATGGGGTGAATGGTTTTGGTGGTATGGGAGTGCCACCGCCCGTCCTGTCAGCCAGCTCACGGTTCTTGGTCCTCCTCTCTTTGACAACCCTCTTCAAGTCATGCCACCGCTTCATGATTTCCTTTCTGGATCTTGGGATGGTCCCTACTGCATTGACCTTCTGGACTATCCTT
The DNA here is from genome assembly GCA_963921515.1 of Calotriton arnoldi. Lineage (NCBI taxonomy): Eukaryota > Metazoa > Chordata > Amphibia > Caudata > Salamandridae > Calotriton > Calotriton arnoldi. Next base: position 1,471,841 of record CAWUFW010001800.1, read on the forward strand.
GCCCACATTTGAGTCCTTGTGGCTAATGGTGTCTGTTGGACCAGGCTACCAAACAGTTGTGGTTCCACTCTGACTATCTCATCTACCATTACCTTCAACTCACTCTCTGTGAATTTGGGCATTTTATGTGTTGACATGGTGTGTGATGTGCAGAGGTGTTGTAGGTGCAGGGGTGTAAGTGGTGGTGATGTGTATGGTGTGTGATGTGCAAAGGGGTTAGGGGTGCAGGTGTGGAAGTGGTGGTGGTGCTGTGTGTGGTGTGAGTGGTGATGGTGTGTAGCTTTGCCTATCCTTTGTTCTCATGGGTTGGGCCCTTCAGTTGTGGGTTAGTGCAGAGGATTGTGGTCAAGGAAGGGGCTGGTTTTATGCTCTGCTATGTGGGTGTGTCCACATGTGGGAGTGCTCTCAGGTGTGTTGTGTGGGTTGTCCTTGTAAATTTTTTTGGGTGTGCAATGTTGTGTCATTGGCGTGTGTTTTCAGTTTTTGGGTGGCATTGCTACTTTGGTGTGGGCACTGTGTGGCCTTATTGTGGGATTTTGGATTCGTCTGCCAAAATTGTCACGGAGCGTCCACGGCGGTGGCTTTGCTGCAGCTCTTCCGCATGCTCTCCCATTCATCACTGTTAGTGATCGCGGCGGTCGGAAACAGCGGAACGTGCCGCGGGACCAGCGGGGATATCCTAATTTGCCGTGCGGTGTCTCCGCTATCCTTGCGGCGGGTTGGTGTTTTTCCACAGCGGATCCGTCTGCCGCGGACGTGTTTTGGCCATCTCCGCACGCTACGGGCGTTTTTTGTTCCCCGTACCGCCGCGGTCGGTGTTTTTTGGCGGTTGATCATAATATGTCCGCCGGTTTCTCCATGGTGCCGGCGGGCGGTTGTTTTCCGCTTCCATGGCGGTCGGGGTGATTTTCCGACCGCCATCCTAATGAGACCCCTAGTCTCAAGGCCAGGATTGACCACACACGGCCCTCAACGTGTCTCAAATGTAGCACCGAGGCGCAAACATTTTGGATCTGGTATGGACGTGCCCACACATAAGTAGTTACTGGGTTGACATGTTTGCATGGCTCTGCCAGATGCTGGATATGACACTGATGCCGGAACCCCTGCTAGCGGTACTGGGGATGTGTATGGAGTCCCAAAGGAGTTTTGGTGCGTTGTCACAATTACACTCCTGCTGGTGCAGCGTGAGATTGCGATCTGCTGGGGGAGCCGTCCCTGCCCCACTGCTGCATTGTGGCTCAAAAGTCTTATTTTTTGTGAAACAGCTGATGAGCTATATGTCCTGATGCAGCCACCCACATCTCGCCCACGAAATATCTGGCAACCCCTGCAAACATTCTTGCAACACTCGGTGAACGGCTAAACAGGAAAGACTCCCTGGGGCTAATGTTTCAATGTCTAGTACATATTGTGAATGCTGTCTTTGCCTGTCTGAATTTTGGACCATGTTGTTTTCTTTCCCCTCCAGATCCTCCAAGGTCTCCGTAGACCAATTCACCTTATGGTATTGAATGTTAGATTTGTCATGTGGGCACTTCTTCCAAATATTGGTTTGGACCTAACTGTGTAACATGTTTCTTCACTATTCCACCGGTACAAACGTGATTTACTGTTCATTGTACTTTGCTACAATTGTGAATTACACAATTGTCACTGATTGGGGTGTTGTTCTTATAATCAAAAATGATAAATATATATATTTTTTAAAAGTTAAAGATTAATAGTTTAATAATCTTTAGAGAATGGCAAAAATCCATTTCTTAACTATTAATGTGAATTGGGGCGTGTCCTGGCAGGCCAAGATGACGGAAGTGTTTAGAATGCGGTGTCGGCCCTCCTCTGCAATCCTCCATTATCATGTTGTCACGGGCCATCTGTGAAATCCCCATAAGCTGCAGTGGAGGAGCAGGGACCCCCTCTGCTGGTCCTGCACTGCTGGTGTGTTTAGCTGAGAGAGCTGACTGGACACTGGACTAGACTTACAGCCTGCTAGGCATGACCCAGGCAAGATTGCAGCTGTGCTATGAGACATTGACAGGCCCTTTGAGCCAAGATGTCCATTGAGACTACCCACCCAAACCCTGGTGATATGGCCCACTCGATACTGAATCAACCTGGCTGGTGGAGGACCTGCTGAGATGCTGTCACACCGATCCACTGATGAGGCGGTGATGGGACGCTGCTCGGTGAAGCCAGTGGTGGGAGAAGGATGCTTGGGCCACCGCTCTGACTGTGCCCCTGGGGAAGTCCGACATAACCGTGATTAACTCCTGCTTCACATGAAGATCATAGAGGGTGGAAGAGACGACCGGACCACCAACAGCTTATCCGAGAGACCGCCACTCTTCCCTGTTGTTCCTGATCACTAAAGGTGAGAACTCTGATGATTTGAACTGGCCTGTCAATCACCGAGTGACCTCTATGTGGTGAGTGATCACCTGCTGCTGCTACCTAGGAAGACACATTTCTCCTGGGCCAAAGAACCTAGGGGTATCAGATGTTACAGACTAGGCACACATTCATGGAGATGTCATGCCTTACATCTTCCGGTCTCTGCTTCATAGCCTGGTTCACTTGAAATGACAGCTCTGATGATGAGTGCGGTGCTGGCCTCAAGGCTGGGCCTGGCTGCTCATGCTTCCCGGACCTGAGCCCTGGGGACAGAGCAAGTAGGCCAGATTAAAAGCTGAAAGTATTGGCCTGTCATTTGCACATGCCTTTGTCTTTGTGAGTGGTGACCCACTCTCCTCCTCGGATACACCTGGTTTGGGTGGGCCAGGAGGCCCCTGTGCCATCCTAACTCGTCCCCATGAGAGTCTGACAACCATTAGTATCTCTGGAGAGACATTGTGTCTCAAAATACCTGATCTCCACTGGGTGAAGGCAAAGGGTAGATTACTGCTTCATCATAGGGAAAGGCAAGGACCTGAATATACATGCCCAAATAAAGGTGGATAAATTCACAACTCCAACTATGAGGCACACTGGCCCTGCCTTTGCACGTTCCTCAGGCCAACCATTGAGAAAAACTAGTAACAGTAGCACTATTCTACAGGTGAGTCAAGCCTCCCTAACAGCTCTAGAAACTAAATTTGGGGATGTGGACGCAAATGTGACTCTCCTCACCAGGATTTTCAAAATATGGTTGGCAGAGTCTCTGAGGCGAAGGGCCGGGTCTCAATTCTCAAAGATGATGGGGCAATACTCAAAACTAAGCATGGAAGATGCCAAAAATAGATCCATTTGGAACAACCTCAGGTTTGTTGGACTTTATGAGGAAGCAGTATCAAACTATTCAGAGCAGTTTCTAGAAGACTGGGTTAAATCTTGGATCCCTGAGGGGACACTGTCACATTGGTTCATGGTGGAGAGAGCTCATAGATCATTGGCTCAGAGACCCCCGCCTGGTGCTCTTCCATTTCCCATGATTGCCTGCATATTCAAGTTCTGAGACAGAGATACAGTCCTACATGTAGCTTGTAAATTGGGAGATTTTACTTACCAATAGGGTACCATAACATGTGTATTTGTAAAGCACACATTCACCCATAGGTCTCTTGGGGCTGAATAACAGATGTTTATTGTTACCCAACTCAATAGTACTCATTTTATTGACCTCAGATGGATGAATGGCTGAGTGGACCCGCCGGGATTTGAACCTGTGACCATGAGGTCGAACACAGGCCCCTGCAGTGGATGCATTAGTCCACTGAGCCACCAGACCTGGGATAAGATGGAACTTGCTGTGTTTCACTCAATGGAATTCCACGGAGTTACGTAAAAACTTCACAAGATTCCATGGAGCTCCACCAGAGGGTGGAAATATGCCTGCTGAACTGCTCACACTCCAATTCAGCACCAGTAGCGCAAACAGTGCTGAATCAGCATCGCGAACGGCACCATGGGGTGCACAAGAGTGCACAGCCTTTCAAGTAGATTTTGCTGCAGCTCGAGTAGAAAATCTACTTGCGTGCCAGCAAATCTACTCGAGAAGCAGCCCTCTCACTGCAACCTCTTGTGACTGCCCGCTACCACCCACATTAGAAAATGACCCTAAGGGACAACAAACTTCGCTCGCATTTCTGTAACCTTGTTGAAACAAAATCTGACATGGGGTGATTGGTGGAAATGGCTAGAACTTTGTGTTACAAGAGTAACACAGAGTTACCAAATTCAGCCAATTTCACGAAGGGAATGAAACATTCCATCCACCCCTAAAAACCAATTGACCTGCACCATAATATTCCCAGATTACAATGGGTAGATTCAAAAGCAGAGGAAATTGTTCTACATGTTTAAGCAAAAACACTGGACTACGAACTTGCAATACATGCCACTCTCTCCCACCAAACTTAGAGTGATCCACAAATCTAGATCCCTTTTCTTTTAGACCCCAGAGAGGGCATGAAATGTTATGACCCTCCATGACTGGTTCCCCGAGCCAGCGTGATTGACTACACTCGGAAGGACCAAGGGACACCCCAAGAACTTTCCAGAATTCTCCAAACCAGATAGGAGCCATCCCTCTACCAACCTGGATGAGGAGAAGTGGCCACTGGCCATCCCGATGAATTCAACTGACTCACATTTGATAGCTTTAGTAGACGAGGAATCCTCTATGACATGGGGATGGGGGGGCTCCTTTAAAGGAGATCCGTGATGACCGAAACTGATGCCTATGTAGGTCCAATAATCTGTCAGTTACATAGATCATCCCTGATTCCGAACTGCAACTGTGAATGTATACTTTAATTTCTGAATCCTAAAACAGGAGGAGGACCATATGCTAATGCCCTGTAGATGCTGCATGAATGGTTTGTTTGAAAAGGTGTTGTAAGGCGACAGATACTTCTAGGGTTAAAGTGTGGGGAAGGGAGATATATAAAAGGCAACCTATCTCATGAGTTCATGTTTCAGTTTATTACTCAGGAAATCCATGACCAGGCATCTACCTCCGGCAGGCTAATAAGACGGCCCACTAGGTCTTATTGGTTTAATAGCTGAGTATCTGGAAAACCCAGATATTGCCAAATTCCAGACTTTAATCTACCATTACTGACTTCTTAGCTATGTCCTGGAACATCAATGGTCTGAATAACCATATCAAAAGTACCAGTGTTCTCCGATACAACAAAAGAACATAAACCATCTGCTGGGTTTGAGATGTCCCTTCTTGGGGTGATTTGAACGCAATGCGGCATCCACACTGGGTTTGCCAAGGGTTCCAGGGGTTGGCCCTACTACTACATTTTTCCTTGGTGGTCTCTCCAATAACCTCTGATTCACATCAGATAGGCAGTGAAGGAGAGTCTCTTGGAGGGGCAACATTACAATTTCCTAAATATGTATACATGTTACCCCAGGCCACAATTGAAACAGTGGTACTGAATTCCCCCCAGGGTATAACTATAACCAGAGGTGATTTCAATGCTTCACTCAATCCAGTTATGATTCAACTGGGGATTCCACTACCGAGAAAACAGGGAGGGACAAGTTATTAAAGGGCTGGAAGACCTCCCTTGGACTGTGCGATGCCTGGAGAGTATGCCATGTGACAAACAATACACAAATCTCTTAGCCCACATAAAAAACTGTCCTGGATTGATCTTTTCCTTCATCTTGCATTAGATATCCCTTGCACGACAGAGGCCAATATCCGTCCGAAAGGTATCTCTTATCACTCTCCTTTCACCTTTAGGCTGGGAGTACAGACCACTGACTGCCTCCCCATTTGCTCCCTCAATGCTTGGCACCAGGAGGATGACAAATGCTCAAAGTTCCTCTTGAGAGCGCTACAATCTTAATTTGATCTCTATTGAGGATCAGTGACATGGGGGGCATACTATGGGTGGCTGCTGAAGACACTAGTAGGTAATTTTCTAAAGTCTACATCAGGCACAAAGAGTGGGATAAACTGAAGCAAATGGCTGAACTCGAGACCCAAATACTGAAACTAGAGCACTGCTGTATAAGGGAGACATAACAAAGTCTCCGCCGCCAGCTAAAACTTGGCAGAGCCTCACTGCATTAAATCTGTCTCCGGACGAGGCCCAATAGTACTGGAGGACATTGACCAAGAGAGCTTACAAGTGGGGGAGTAAAGCAGCAAAGCTACTCCACTGGCTGACCAACAAAGAGATGGCTTCCAGGGTCATTCCAGAAATCCTTGATTTGTCCAATCAGTGGCAACATTTGCTGACTATTATTTAACTCCTTATGCCCATCAACATGGGTCTCTCTGAGAGAAAACCAACTCCTTATGACAGAGATGCCACTCCCACCCACAAGGCCTCTGACAGAAAGGAATTAGACCAACCCTTCACATTAGAGGAGAGAGGGCACGCCCTACAAGGCATGAAATCGCCTGGGCCAGATGTTTTCTCCCTTGAATATTATTACAAGTTTCTATACTGAGTCTTAAACAAATGGAATCTCCCCACAGAATTAGATGAAGGCCACTCTTGTGGTTGTTTGTAAGCCTGACTGCCCTCCAGATCAATGCGTCTCACCTAGGCCCATCTCTTATAAAAACCGAGATTAGGATCTTTTCCCAAGCCCTGGCAAACAGGCTAGTATGAGTCCTAACGAATGAGACCGAAGTTCATGTACTCTTATTTTGCCCTAATTACCATCTGACACGCAGGAGGTGGATAAGACCGATCTGCTTAAATCTTGGAGCAAGGCAATATCATATAGCATATAGAATTCCAAAAACGGGCACATCAGAGCCATTAGTCTTTGCCGTCAGTCGCCTTTTACTCTCCTTCTGGATAACTCGCTAGAAGCACTTATCCTAGGCCGCATTGAGAAAATAATCTCTCTCGACTGTGATATGTTGCCTAGTAGAATCAATGTACTGTGTACTGTATATAAGCTTCTTTTTAATAGCTCTGTATGTGGCGTGGCTTTTTAGCTGGGAGGTTGTTATATTGCAGTTCGCCTTTTATCCCTTCTAATCTATGGGGCCTATTAGCAATAACCGGCGATAATTATCGCTAAGCGCAGTTAGCGCTAGGATAATTATCGCCGGCTATCGCAGGTTTCTATCGTGGAGATAGCGTGCTATCAGCAACGCTTATCTCCAAAGCGATAGAAACCCTGGTGAACAGTGTGAATATCGCTTGAAAACAAGCGATATTCGCACTGTGACCAGTGTTAGCTTGGTGATAGGGCGAGGGGATTTAGCCATGTAATCCACCTCCCATTGGATTACATGGCTAAGTCAGGTCTGGACCAGGCGTTAACAAACCAGCGCTAAACGTGTTTAGCGCTGGTTCGTTACTCACCTCCCCTGCCTCGCTAATAGGAGATAGCGACCTTAGCAACTGTTTCCAGTCGCTTTTAGGTTGGGAACGCCTACTTTGCATGCCATTAGCGATAAATATCGCTGGCATGCAAAGCGGCACCCAACCCGGTCGCTATCGCCTAAAAGCTGTTGCTAACAGCAGTTAGCGACAGCTTGCTAATAGGGCGTTTGAATTATCGCCGCTTTAGCGGGAAAAAGTCCCGCTAAAGCGGCGATAGAGCCCTTGATAATATGCCCCTATGTTTTTATCTCGATCTCTTTTTATTGCTTATTTTAAATGTAGCTTTTGAAATGTATTCTCTTGTTTTAGACTGCAAATTGATGAATCTTTTTATCTCTGTATACTTTGATGGTTCAAACAACTGAATAAAGTTATATAATTAATTGATTGATTGAGTCCTAACATCATTGATAAACTCAGACCAGTGTACCTTTATGCCTAACCTCAGTATACGCTGAGCGCATGTTGCGCTGGCCAAGCTCCGACAAATCAATGAGCCATTTGCACTCCTACTTACTGACTTAGAGAAGGCATGAGTCTCTGTTGATTGCTCCTCCTTAGATCAGGCCTTTGTGTGGATGGTGTTTCAGACCTTGACTCTAAAGATATGTCAAAATCCTTTATTCAGAGCCCTCGTCATAGATGTGCATCAATTGCATTGTCTCTAACCTGTTCCCAATCTGAAGAGGTGCTACGCCGGGTTGCCCCCTGGCCCCCCCTCTTATTTGCCCTCCTGATTGAACCCCTAGCCTGTTTGATAGAATGCAATGTTCAGATTTGGGGATGGAGATGGGAGGAGGGAACAGAAGACATGATAGCTTTATACGCTGATGACATGCTGCTCTTTCTAACTAACCTAGAAAAACAATGGCTCTCTTGGGCAATGCAACAATAAATAATATTTTTGTAGGCACAATGGCAAAAAAACACTCAATAAAACCTACATTTATGAAAAAAACATTTTGTCTCTTGGTTTGTTGGTTCTTTTTCACTTGATATATAATACAGTCATTAATTTTGATACAAAATAAGTGTTTGGTTGTGTTTAATATTGTCTGTATTAAGATCTTTCTTGGCATTCTACGTCAGTGTTTATTCTGCCATTGAATATTGCATTGCCCGCGTGAACCGTCAGTTATCTAATACATTATATGCCCTGGTTCCATGTGAGTAGGGTTTCCCTTGTCTTTCAGATACTTTCTAACTAACCTTCATATCTTGAGGCCCTCTTCATCCAAATACTCAATCTGTATGAGGATGCAACTGGTCTTAAAGTCAATTGTTCCAAATCTTTGTTGGTTCCACTTAAAGGAGACAATGGCAACATAAACAGGTCTATCTCAATTAGGCTTTCGAGAGCCCAACACCTTGGGTCCACATCGCGTTGGAACCCAGCTGACATGGAGCCTTAAGCTCTCTCCTCTAATGACAAAGATGAAAATATATCTCCAAAGATGAGTCAGGCTACCGCTCCACATCCTGGAGGATTCTTTTACAATTCCTTTATGTCCTGCAGAACTTTCTGCTAGTAATTAAACCACATTGATTCAAAAACCTTAAAGTCATAATCTGCACCTTTTTGTGCGCTGTTAGTCCTCCAAGTATCGCATTTGATAAATGCTGACAATCGTCTGCTATTGGGCAACGCATATTCTGGTTATTAATAGGTCTGTGAAGAACAAACAGGTTTTGCTCCGTGGAATTCAGCAATGTCAAAAAGCTCTTCGAAATTCCACTAAAATCCTCCAGCAGGTGGAAACACTCATCCACCCATTCGCACTGCTTTTTACATAGAAGTAGCACGATCCATGCTTCAGCGCTGAAAAATCAGCGCAAACTGCACCACGGCCCGGGTACGCATGGGCGTGGCCATTTTGTTTTACCTGTTTTCTGTTCTCTGCATGGTGCTGGGCCTGATTTTTTGTATTCCTCCAATATCTTCTTAATCCTCCCCTATCCCACCCACCCCTCAATTACCATTATTTCATCAGTTTGTGCCTTTGTGTTTGTCTATTTTATGTTTTTGTCTTTTATTTATTTTTCCACACTTTCTTTACTTTTTTGTTTTCACTTTTTATTTCCTTTAGTTCTTCCTTTCTGTTTCTTTTTCTTCTTTTCTATTTTTCCACCTCAGTGCCATGTCTGAGGAGCACCACGGAGCAAGCGGTGGTGCCAATGCTACTACTAGTACAAGCTGCACACCCTGCGATCACCAGCGCTGTCACCAGCGCCTCAAGGGGTGCAGTACCACAGCATTGTTTCTGAGGCAGAGGTGGCTGCACTTGTTTTTTTTGTGCAGCACCACCCCCCTACAGGCTGGCAATAGGCCACATGCCTGGGAGTGGGTATGCCCTGTGGGAGCGTGTGGCCGCTGTGGGGAGGAATGCACCTGTGCGCACACGGTGCAGCAGCTTACACACCTCTGGGCGGACTTAATCGACCAGGAACAAGACCTGCTCGACCTGTTGGGTGTTGAGGTTGAGCGACTTATTGAGTAATTGTTAATTGTTTGTTTTCTAAATTGCAGATTTTTTTTTTAAATAGCATGCTGCTCAAACTCAGAGGTAAGTTAAGTTTACGTAACGTTACAAATATTATGTGATCCAGGTTGACCTAGCCAGGCGCTCAACGCTACCTAATCATACTCGTCAGGGCTCGCCTGGGCTGGTTATTTAGGAAGTTATGCAGACTCCTCTGTCCTGCCACTAAGAAAGTGGTAGTAAATGATGTCAGTGAGCTAGCGTTCTCTGTGTCTTTCTTTATGTAGCTCATACAGTCCCAATCTCCCAGTGAGGTGTAGTATGCATCTATGCATTGAAAAGGGAGACTGAGTTTACCCATCAAGGGGGGTTAGAAAGAAGCAAGATCATTTGTTGAAATGCATTAGTAGTTCCAAATGTAGTTTAGCTGTAGGACAGTTTGAATAGGTCAACTCAATGTTAGTAAAATAGGCAATCTGATTTAGAAAAGTACAAAGTTACTGCATTTGCCTTTGCCTGTCAAAATATTTTTGGGGAGATTAACTGTACCACTAATCTATTTTTTTTATCTTCTTTATTTCTTACAGCAGCACGCAAGGGCAAGAATAGTGCATTAAAGATCAGGGTGAAGGTGCCGCCATCACAAGTGCCGTGGCGGCTGCAAGAACCACCATCACCACCAGCGCAGGGGCTAAAGCATCTGCTGGCCCCAGTAAGTCCTGTTATTTTTAATATTTTTTTTTATACTGTCTTCTTCTTTTAGCTCCTCTTCTGTCTAATGTTTGTTAAATTCTTGTTATTCCTACGTTATCCTTTTTTCTATATTTCATGTTTCTGTAGCTAACTTCCTCCAGTCTGTACTAGTCTGTAGCTTTCTTCTGCTTTGTTAGAAAGCTTTCCCTTTCCTCTTATATATCTTGTGGACTGGTAATGTAAGACTAGGAGAATAGATTTTAGCTACACTATTGTGAAGATTACATGCCAGAGTAAGCTATTTTTCTCTATATATGTTTGTTGAGAAGGCTTTCTTTTTCTTGCTCAAAAAGCAAAACAGGCGAGTGACCATGGGTATTGTGGACCCCTCAAGGTTGTGTTTATAGCAGCAGTTTCCATGACAGTGAAGCGTGGCAGGAAAGTAGGATGAGGTCACATTATATTTGCCAACCAAGATCATATGTCCTTCATTGACCAATTTATTCCGCTCCTTCATTGCGCTTCAATGACTCAGAGTCATCTTAGCTCTGCCCCTCTATTACGAAATGTTTTTGGTTGGCTTGACTACTTGGCTTTTCTAACATTGTCAACTGACAAAATTCCCAAAGTGATACTTTCGATAGAAGAAGCTACTGCTAACTGAGCTGCACTGATGTATTGCGGTTGCATTTTGTTAAAAAAAGATAATAATAATAAGTTGAGGCATATCTAACATCTAAAATGTGTAATGTTTTTTATAGCCGCACAGACCATCAGAGCCGGGGCCAGTGCCCCAGACATGCTGTGGAGACGGTTGGAGGGGGAGTACCAGCGGTGGCAGGGACGGGCGGTGGTAAGTCACATTGGGCCTGATTAGGATGTCGGGGACACGGAAGCAGTACCGCCCGACTAGGAGTCAGAGGTCCCGCTGGCCGCATTACAATGCGACCGCCTTCACAGCAGTCGCTATGAGTATATTTTGAATTGCGGCGTGTGCTGCGGGCTGCAGCACATGCCGCAATACAAAAAACACACATTTAAAACATCACTGCACTATGTGGAAGGCACCATGCGGAGCCTACCACATGATGCAGTGATGTTTAGGGGGGCCCATAGTGGAGGGCCAGGGGGCAATGGGGGCCCACTAGGGGCCCCAAAGTCACTTTCCGTCTGCCTTTGCATGGCGGGTTAACCACCATGAAACGCCTGGCGATAAGGGACATTGTAATCCCTATGGTGGTGCCTGAGCAGGCACCAGTGGCGTACCAAGCTACAGGGGGCCCCCTCAGCACAGTACTCAGGCCTGGGAGCTCCATATTAAAGATGGAGTGGGGGCCCCTTCATGTACCTTGAAGGGGGGCCCCCTCAACATTCGTTACGCCAGTGGCAGGCACCTCCACTATTGTAGGGATTGCAGTCATTCCGACGGTCCGACAGGCTCCTTGAGCCCGTCAGATGCGTTGTGTTATGTTCCATATAGGTACCCCAATATAGGCTCAGGTAGTCACCTAACCTTTCAATAATATATTCTCCCCTACCATTGCACTACATAACGGTTCTTAGTACTGACCTTTTACCTAGTTACGGTAGTGTCCAAAGATGACATGGGGTTTTCTCCGAAAAGCTTAAGCCTCATTCATTATGCATGAGGATTCTTGGAATCACAGCAGGACAGCAGGTCTACCATCTCCTGCATAATACTATGTATAAGGGTCATTCCTTTCGTCATCCTAGTCCGACATGACACGGCAAGGTATATCCCAGGGGGTACCACTTTGGGTATATATACACCATATCTTGCTGAGGTAGTCAGAGGAGAAAAGGACTTCCATGCCGACACACTGACGCGAGACGCTGAGGCTCCTGCACGCAGACACTCCAGCTCGCTGTGGTCTGACATCCCTTGCGGGGTGTCCATCGCGAGACCAAGATGGGGTCCCACAGTCTCTCACTTCAGGTAATGAGGATGACTTTATCCTAGAGGGATTCTTGGCTTTACACACACATACATGCTAAGTGCACTTAGGTACATCTAGTTAGGGTTGCATCGTAGAAGTACGCATTCTACTGTCATTTATTTCATATACTTGCCTGTATTCATTGTTTTAGCATGATGGTAGAAATCTACCATCCTTTTACTCTGTTAGTACTTATAATCATTTATATCTGTTACTGTCTAATGGTTGTTTCAGCACACCTATTTTACACGAGAATGACGCTGGTTCAATAAATGCTTATTGGAAAACGTCCCAACCGTTTATTCTGTGTATTTCTCTGAGAGAAAGTGAGCACGAGTGACGGAGCGAAAAGTAGTACACTGTTTCCATGATCCCTGATGGGACAGGGTTGTCATGTTCGATAGTTGCCAAGAACTATTCTCTCCTTGGTAAGAGGGGTTTCTAGTGGCACTGTGAGCTAGCTGGTACAGGCTAACATACCTGGTAAGGGTGTCTAGAATCAGTCTGGCACCAATCCTATAGTGTATGTTGTCTAAACGTGCAGATCCTATATAGGTTTATACACAACATTGGCAGACTTTCTTTCCGCCAGCCCACCATCCGCCCGCCATCATAATGCGTTGGGCGGTCCTGGAGGTGCAGATGGTGGTGGGACCACCGCCATCATAATCAGGCCCATTGTTTGCTTATTGACAAATTATTAGTATACTCACTGTATTTGTTAAGTAAGGCAGATATGTATCTCACCCATCATCATTCATCACCTCCCTGCCCATGACTTTTCGACATCCATGACCCAACTGCAGCTTGGTTCAATTTGGCACTGCAGTGTTGGCTGTTCAATGTGCATCTGCTTCAGGTAATGCTGCATTTACAAAGTTTTCAATGCATTTGCAAACCGAAAACAAAGTGTGTTTCCCTCCAAAGTTCCCACTCAGTCCCCTCCCAGTACTTTACTTCTTTATTCTTTTCTAAGTTCTGTCCCAGCCTCCCAAAAAAATTAAGAAATCCATTCTTGGCATGGGCAACATTTTTCTGGCCAAGTGATTTAGGTACATAATCATATATTTCATGGCTTCCATAATGGATTTACGCCTGTACAAATGTTTCCTTTTTGACATTGTCAACTGCAGGTACTGGCAAAGCTTAGCACATGACGATCAGTAACAGCACATTATTCTATAGGAAAACCTCTACCTATGTGTCCGTTTAGTTTTTTACTAGGAAATTTCTCAAAAGAAAAATAACACTTTGTTTTTTTAATCTGGTGATGTTCTGGCTTAATTCCTTGCATGAGTAAAAAATGGCTCTGTGACTCCTAATCTAATCACATCAAATTCCAATGGCCCTAGGGGACCAGCAATATACTGCTACTGTGCCAATATATAATTTTAAACAAGTGTTTGTATAGAGCGTTGTTTACAATTTGTCTTTATTTTTCTCTTTCTTGATATAGCTACTCCTGCACGTCCACCACCACCACTGACTCAGCAGGAGATAGCAGCCCGGCTATGGTAGAAGAAGATGGAGGCCATACAGGGTACCATTGGCTGGGGGCTCTAGAGGGGGCTGAGGTGGCATCTGCCACTCTGCCAATCTGGCTTTAGACCCCATTTTAGTATTGAGACAGAGCTGATGTAGGTCTCTGAATACATCAAAGGTATCCTTGATACCAGGGGAAGTGCTGTGCTGATCATGCTAGACCATTCAGCAGCCTTTAATACGGTCCCTCATTCCAGACTTCTGGCGTATCTCCAGTCTATTGTGTTAACAGGGCAAGCCCGGCACTGGCTCGCCTTTTTTCTGGGAGATAGAAATCAACAAGTATGGATTCCTCCTTTTTCTGCTAAACTGCATGAACTGACAGTGGGAGTTCCTCAGGGCTCTTCCCTAAATCCAACTCTATTCAACATTTATCTTACTCCCCTGGCCCAGATAGCGGAAGCCCTTGGGGCCAGTGTTATTTCTTATGCTGATAAAATGCATCTGCTGTTTTCATGGGACAAAGGAGAAGAGATTTCAGGGACACAAATCAAAACCTGCTTAACTGCAGTCTTCCACTGGTTGACAGGCAAGGGGGTCTAGGGACAAATGGATTAATCCTCAAAAAATGAATGCTTGTGTGCACCTATAGCAGGCAAGGGGGTCCAGGGGAAAATAGAATAAAAATTAATGCTGGTGTGTGTGCAACTATGGCAGGCAGGGGCGTCCAAGGGAAAAATGGAATAATCCTTAAAAAATAAATGCTGGTGTGTGGCTGTGCGCATATGGAAGGTCCAGGGGAAAATGAGTAAGGACAGCCTTAAAAAATGAATGTTGGTGTTTGGAAGGTGCCTATGGCAGGGGGTGGATGGAGGGTAAAAAAGAATCAAAATGTAAAAAAATTGAAAAGAATTTAAAAAAAACAGCTTACATTTTTTTTAAAACATAAAAAGAAATAAAAACAAAAAATACATAAACATGAATAAATAAATTGCTGGGTACTAGGGGACTATGAGAAATGCATATGGAGTCAACGAGGTGCAGGGGGAAAATGTAAAAACATCGTAATATGAAACTCTATCCATATATACAAATATACTACAATGATCCTCAAGCATTAAACTGATATCAGGGAAAAGTAAAAAAAAAGGAACAATAATAAAAAAAAAAGGTATAAAGCTCTCCTATGAATCTCCATAGAAAATGTCTTTGAAAACTGGAAAGAAAGGATTTACACAGTGGAAGGCGGCACAAAATGACCCGAGCCACATGGTCAAACAACAAGCAAGGAGGCATGGCCCCAACAAAGGACACATGCATGCCTTTGTCAAAGGCACACTGGCTGGGTGCTACACAAAAAGGTCACCGGTCAAATGATCAAACAAACAACAACAGCAAGCAAGGAGGCATTGTCCCAACAAAGAACCCAAGCATACCTATGGCAAAAGCACACTGGCTGGCTACACAAAATGGCCATTGGCCAAATAGTCAAACAACAACAGCAAGTATGCAGGGACAACAAAGAACTCATTCACGCCTACTGACACTGACTACACAAAATGGCTCCCGGCCACATGGCATGGAGAAACACACACGCACTGCCTATAGCAAACACACACACTGGCCAGACAAAGGAAGGATGATAACACTAAAGAAAACCCAACTATTAATTCAGCAATGCCAAAATCAAAAATTAAGTGAACTATAAATATTTTACAACACACATCCTCCCACAACATCAAATATTACCCCACCAAAATAGACTTTTTTGCAGAAAAAAAAGTCAAAGACACAATATCTCCCACAATTTTTAATTTAAGCCAAATGCCATCCCTGCCCTAAATGATGTTTTAAAACAACAAATACCACAGAAAAAGATTGTTCATTTACCCATGACCAGTACTGGGCCAACGGGCTGGATGACCCATGGGCACACTAAGCACATAGTAAAATAAATGGATGGTGCAAATTTAACAAACATGTACAAAATGTACTGAACTATGCAACCTTTTTCCCTTACAAAAGATAAAAACTGAAATGCAAAAAAATAACTAGGCCTCTACTGAAACTGCAGGCCACCCACCTCAGTAAAATCTAAAAATTGTATAAAAGTACAGATAAATACTTTGCATGCCCTCTATCAAATAAACAACACCCTTAAACAAAAGCTTTTGAACTTACTTGTGAGATCACAAAAACAAAGTCCTTAAATCCAATGGTATATATGCAGCAGACAAAGAGAGTGATCTTTCCACCTCCAAATCCAACTGAAAAGTGACCAGGAGCTGGACAAAGCACGGGGAGGAACCTGCTGGGCAGAAACAGGAAGTTGGAGTCTCTGGTTCACTTCCTTCTTGTTGAAAAAAATCAAATAAAAAATGCTACTCACACTAAAAACCAACCTGAACAATCTGTTAGAGTAGAAAATTAACTCAAATACGTCTTTTCAAGTAGATTTGGCTGCGTCTCGAGTAGAGAATCTGCTTAAGTTGCAGGTGATGGCCAGCGCCACAAAATGGCTCCGTGGTGAAAGGAAGGCACGCTAGCAGGCAGCAAATCTTGCTTGCACTCGCTAGCAGATGGAAAATCTCTTTGCGTTTGCCAGCATGCGCCAAAATAAGTTATAGTTATATTTTCGGCCATGGCTTATTTATTAATGATTGGTTTTGCAGTGGATAGAGCTACTCAGCCTAATGGATGGATCGCTGACCTAATATCAATGCATACAATATTGAAACACAAGAATATCGAAAATAAATATTGACTTCCGTCACTGAACTACAAGAACCACAAATATCGAGAACATAAATATTGTTGTTGAAAATAGCAATTTTTATTCATTTTGAAAACCCAAATATAAAAAAAAAATATCATCATCTTCGAATAAACATACAATATGTCAAAAATATTATTTCACACAATATCAACTACAATAATATCACCAAAATAATGAAATTATTATTAATAAATGTATTAAAAAGTCTGTTTTTATGCATAATAATGATTTGAAAGAAACCTTAAACATCCGCCCACCAGCAGTATGCCGAGAGGTGCGTTTGCAGAGTGGTGGAGAAAGGTGGTGTGTCCTCTGATCACCTCTCAGCAATCCCACGATGTGGGACTTATTGGAGGTGACACGAGGTCTTGTTGGCCCCTAAGGACCCTCAGCAGCCAAGGAGACTTCATCCCCTAACCAGCAGCACACCAGGAGGCGTGAATGCAGAGTGCTGCAGAAAGAGGGTGGGGCCTCCTGAATTGAGCTGGTACCATTTTTTTTTTAAATTATAAAGGAAAGGGGGTCATGTGGCCCCCCTTCCCTGGGCTACATTTGGACCCGAGGACCCCATCCCCCTGGGCCAAGCATTTTTAGAATAGGGTGGGGGGGCCGGTTACAGCCCCAGGGTCCCGAGTTTCTTTTTTTAAATGTAATTTTATTATTTTAATTAAAGGAAATGGGCCGCGTGGCCCCCCTTCGTATCCCCCAGGCCTGTCCTTAATTTAAAAAAAAATGTTAAACAAGGAACGAGGCCCGCGCCCCCCTCTAGGGCTGATTTTGGCCCCAGGGACCAAATCCCTTGGGGCCGGCCTTTTTTTTATATATATATATATTATTATTTTTTAAAGGGGAGGGGGGCCTGGTCTCTCCGTTGGGGACCGCGGGGCAGCCTCAAGGTCCCCACGGTCCTGTCGGCTCTCCGCCTCCTGCGGGAGCCAGCATCGATTTGAGACCCAGAGACCTGCTAACATGCAGCTCCCTTGATCTCAAAGAAATTTGTCTGTTTTCCTGCTTGATTGACTCCGGGCAGGGAAACAGACATGCTCTGCTTTCAGCAAGCGAGAGCATTTTCTGCTCTCTCTTGCTGAAAGCAGCGCTGAGTTTGCTATAGCTTGGTGGGAGTGGTGCTCCTGCCAAGCCATAGCAAACTGCAATGTCCTGAGAGTGGGCAGCCCAGGACATTCCTGGAGCCAGCCCCAGGGCCATCTAGGGCTTTAGGAGGGGGCCAAAGCTAAAGCTAAATCAGCAGATACAAATAAAGCATAAACAACTTTAACCAATAAAATCAAAAAAACAATTAAATCAACAATATAACACTAATTTAAACAGCTACATACTTCAAAAACAACAAATGCTGCAAGATGAGGAAACTCTTCTGGATTCTATGACCAGACCATTATAGAAGAAATATATATGTATCAACACCTACCTAACCAACGGCCAAAGGGACCGCCCGCTATAGGTGCAGCGGTCCTGCACCTGCAATTATGATGCCACCGCCACCGTGGCGGTGGCATCCCCTATTCTCAGCATTGTGGCGGGCGGTGCTCACAGCACCGCCTGCCACAATGCTGGGAATGCATGTTGTGCATTGACATGCACAAGGTGACAGGCACCGCGCGGTGCCTGCCACTTTGTCCATGCCAATGCCAATGCAGGGGGGTACCATAGGTACCCCCATGTGCACCCCCCACACCCCCAACATCCTGGGGGCCCGCTACGGGCCCCCAACAGCGAAGACCACATGCCTTTCCATGGCGGCAACGCCGCCATGGAAGGGCTGCTTTCCGCCATCATCATAATATGGATGGCGGAGTCTTGCAGACACCGCCACCATATTATGCATGTTTTCTGCCCGGTCGACGAGTCGACCGGCGGAAAACCGGAGGACGGTCTTTCCGTCACCCGGGGTCCCCCCCGCCATCGTAATATGGCGGGGTGAAATGGGATGCGGGCGGTGGAAAATAGCGGGCGGATCGCCACCGTCATACGGGCGGTGGCGATCCGCCCGCTATTATAATGGCCCCCCAAGTAAGTAAAACTTTTATTTAAACTAAGAGTACTTGTTAATAAACTTAAAAATATAAAATAGCAAATAATTAATAAAACACTCTCCAACTTCTATCTCTTTACATAGACTTCCTAAAAAAACAAACACTACGACTTGGGATAGTGACAAACTGCCACAAAAAACACTATCACAAACCAGCAAAAAGATAAAACAAAGTAAGTATACATAAATTAATAAAAGCCTATAAACTTACCCAAATAGTGAGTACAAAATAAACCTAATGACCTCAACCTCCACAAACTACCAATAAATTAACATTTAAAATTAAACTAACATTTTTTCATTCATTCAGCAAAAAGAAAGCACCTGCTCCACATTAGCACTCGCCCATCAGAAAAGCTGTAAAACAGTGAGAAGCATCTAAACTGAACATACATGTACATATACAAAATAGAAGCAGATGCATATTTTTCATGTAAATAACAAACATACAGACTTTAAAATTATTACACTACTCTCAGATAAAATGACAGAGACAGCAAAATACATAACATCACAGAAGGGAAAACAGTTTCTAAATCACATGGGCCACAGCTACGTCCAAGAAAGTGCATCAACAGGAAATATAATGAAAATGTACCAAAATATTATTCTAATGCACGCTATGGGAGGGGCACTACAAAAGATGATCTTGTAATTCATGTAATAGACCACAACCACCTCCGAAATGTGACAGAAATAGAAGTAAGGAAGGCATTGCATGGTATAACAGAGGCAAACACTAGCTCCCACGAACCCACAACAAGAATCCTTTAAGAGATATTGCCTAAAGTCTCCAAACACATCACAGGCCAACTACCACCTATACCCAATTTAAAATGTTTAAGTGCCCCTCATAAAAGAGCCACCAGCAATACTCCTTCTGCCCCTGGAAGGTACAAAGACAGAAGTACCTGAACATTCAACAATAACACATAATGAGGAACCTTTCCTTCTGTATGATAATCTAAGCAATGAGAAACGAATCCTAATATTCTCTACAGCAAATATCTTACTGAAACTAAGCCACTGTCAAACCTGGATGATGGATGGGACCTACAAAATGTGTCCCAAACCAATCACTCAGATATACACCATACATGGTGAATATCAAAACATAAATATCTATTTTCTATATGCCCTTCTACCAAACAAACATAGCAGCACTTGCTATGAACATTTAAACCACATTAAACATAAAACAAATAACTACTACCCTCAAAAATAGATCATAGACTTTGGAGAAGCCATGATTCAAACCATTTAAAAGGTTTTATCCCCACACAGCCATACAAGGCTGTTACTACCATTTCAAACTAAGCATACGGAGACACCTCCAAAAACTGCACTAAGTATAGAATATTCTACAAACAGACAATTTGTTTTTGAAATAAAAAAGTGATTGCACTAGTCTATGTCCCTGTCCTTTCTACCAACAAAATCAAGAAAAACTAAGCCCCTAATGGATTATTCAGAAGAGACTTGGTTTGGCAGACTGCATCGCTCTGGACACAGACACCAACCCAAATTCCAAATATTATGGTGGAATGTTTATGACAGTACCTTGGCACAGGTAGCCTAAACAAACAAAACAGTGGAAGGATTGCACATTGCCTGTCAATCCACACTAGGCAGGACCCAACCTACAGCCTATAAATTTATACAAGCATTGCAAAAAGCACAAAGCTATCAACAACTACGAATGGTGCAAATTGCCTCTACGCTTAGCAAACAACATGCTACATTGTAAAGTGAAAATCTTCATAAATAAGAAAGGGGTAGATTTCTTAGAAATAATAGCCAACATTATATTATAAAATAAATAGTAACCTACCAAACTCCCCAAAAAACGATCAGAAAATCTAAACCAACATGACAAATAATTTCTTTTATAAACAATAAATATATTAGTTTATTACATCAGTCCCAAAATGAAATAAAAGCCCGATGTTAATAATGATAGAGATAATAAAATGATTTATAAATTATTTAAACAAAAGATGTAATCATCACCAATTAAAGAACTAAAATACAAACTCAATCCATCACATAAAATAATTACAAAACATAAACCACACAATTCCAAATAACAATCACATAATATTTACACAAACAATAAGAAAAAGCATTTCCCACCCAATAGAAATGAAATAAATATGACTTACTGTGGTGCAACTGCAAATCTTCCTCTGTATCCACGTAGTCAAAAATAGTAATCTACCAAGAAAAGGAAAAACATTGTCCAAAAACCCTCCCAAAAAATAAAACAAACCCAATAGGGATCCCTCTTCACCATCCACAGTATCTTGGTATCTAGAAACCGTAATAAAAAAAAAATAGTGTTTAAAAAAAAGAAACGTGCCAGGAAATCTGAAAAAAAAGGAAATCAAAGTAAAAAGGAATTCGTTTATTATAAACCAAAATTGATTTCCTTAAAAAAAATCCTGGAAACTCCCAATGCCCATAGGACACGTTAGTAGACAAAAACCTGTAAAGTAAATAAGAAAACCCACCCGCAAAACACATTACATACCCGAAAATACAAATACATTATATTTAATCATCAAAATATAAGTAACATAACACAATTTCACATAAAATAACGCTACATTACTTAAAAAGTGTACGAAATAGAGGAGGAGGCTATATTGTGGTGTGGGAGGTTGATCCATTTTTCGGAGCGATGTTTGAGAATACTCAACCCCGCAGTCTGCTTTTGTGTATGCGTGGGATGTGTGGTAGTAAGAGTCTGGCTGAGTGGAGGTGATTGGGAGTTTGGTGCAGCTCTCCAGGGACCCTATCATGTATAGGGTGTACTTTCCCTGTTTGCGCCCTGGAGCATCTCAAAACAGGTGCGCCAGGTGCACACGGGGAAAGTGTGCCCTATTACATAGAATGCGCTGCCCCAGGGCAGCTGCAAACTCGTGCTGCCCTGGGGGCAGCACATTCAAGTGAAATACGGAGCAGCTTTGAAGCAGCCTCTCTGTGTTTAACTGTGCAGGCAGCAACCCTCTTGCACTTTTAAAGGCGGTTAGAGATCTCCTTGCAGGTGGGTACAGTGAGTGACTGCACCCACCTGCAAGGGGATGTCCCCTCACCAAAGGGCTGCAATCAGGGGGCACACTGAGAGTGTGGTGGCGCCTTGTCAGTGTGACTCCTGAGAGTTTCTTGCCTCTGCACCCGTTTCTTTAATACGGTGCTGGCGCAGAGGCAAAGGTATTCCCTCATTTGCATGGGGCACGGCCCCATGCAAATGAGGAATGCCCTCTTGAGAAAGTGCTGGCACAGCATGTGCATCAGCCCTTTCAGTATAACAGAAGGGGCCACACAAGCATCTGAAGCCCTTTTTGTAATACCAAAGAGCACCAGGGGCGTGCAAAGCAGGTGTAAATGCCTGTTGCGCCCCTGGAGCACTTTCTGTAATACGGCCCCAGGCGGGCTGGAGGTCCCTCAGTGAGGTATGATGTGGAACCAGTTTGGAAGGTTGAGGAGAAATCAGGCTGCAGTGTTCTGGGCAGTCTGTAGTCTTTTCATGAGTTGCTTGTTGATTAATGTGAGATGGTAAAGATGGCTGAATCAGTTTGTAAAAGCTTCATGCTTGACCCTTTTTAGCACTGGGCTCTCACGCTCCCTGTCTCCAGCTCTGCCCGGTCAGTCCCCTTTCTGGCAGGCGAGCAGCATGTGTGTTGCTCAGCATGGAACAAGATTGAGGAGCACTCTGTAAGCTAATGCAGTCTGAGTTTGCATCACTGTCACAGGAAGTGAATGAATTTTCTAAAGCTTTTATATCAGGCCCCAAAATGCAGAAGGTGTCACCCCTCTTGGCATGACGTCCACTCCTACAGCTTGTAACAGGGAGGGGGCTCATTAATGCTCCTTCCCCCATATTCTTCCTCTCTCGACATCCGCTGGCAGTGACACCGTTCTACTTATGCATTTAAAATGACCCAGTGGTTATTTTTTTCAAGCTTTTATGTAACGCAAACTTGGCCCATGGGCATCAGTGCACTTTACGTGATCACCAGATTACATTACACAATGTCAGATTCTCATTTTCTTTGGGCACTCTGAGAAAGATTAAGGGCCTGATTTAAATCTCGGTAGATGGGTTACTCCGTCACAGCAGTGCCGGATATCCAGTCTGCCAAAATACAAATTCCTTTATATCCTATAGGAATTATATTTCAGCAGACAGGATATCTGTCACCGTTGTGATGGAGCAACCCATCCGCCAAGATCTAAAACAGGCCCCAGTGGCGGCTCCTCTGCTAAGGTGGAGGAGCGTTGCCCCACTGCTCTTAGAGCAGTGAAAAAGGGAAAAATAAAATGATAACAATGTTATTATCATTTTATATTTTGTAACTGCAGGACTGGGTTAGCGCGCAGCGGGCTGGTGGCTCAGGGAGGAGGAGTGGTTTATGCACACTTAAGTGCACATGACTGCTTGGCCGTCCGTCTTGGCCTGGCCAAAAAGTCATGTACACTTTGCATAGTCCCCACCGGGCTGTAATGCACAGCCTGGTGGGGAAAATGCACAGGCTCCCTGTCCCCATCTGCGCGCCTATCCACGGCACTCAGACCAATCACAATGCTGATTTGCAGCACTGTGATTGGTTCAGGAGAGCCTGTGTGCCCGGGTGCTTCCTGCAGCTTCTTCCGGACTGGAGTCTGGAAGAGAAGTGAAGTGGAGACAAGGAGAGGTAGAAGAAAAGGTAAGTGGGTTTCTATTTTATACCCCGGCCACCCCCATTTCCTACTAGCCGCCACTGACAGGCCCTAAGTGATTTGCCCAGAATCACAGGATGGTGAGCCTGTGCTGTGGCTCAAACCTGGTTAACTAGTGTTACAGTTGGTCACATCCTTTTAATGGAAAGATATCCTGATTTTGCACCAAAGCCCATGTGTTTGCTTGAAAACCACTTCCTTTCTTTCAGCCTTATTTGCTTAACACCACATCATAATTTCTCAGGGACACATCCTTCTGCCCTCTTTGCCCCCTTCTGCAGGTTCCCACCTTAAAGGGGTCTAAAACTCTTTAACCAGTGTATTTCCAATCGCAGTGCTCTCCGACCTCGCCAAACCTTCTCATCCACCACTCCCAGCGAGTCCAAGATAACACACTTTTGTGAAACCAAGGGGCTTATCTACAAGAGGCTTGCACCCCCAGAGTGACGATCCGGTGGCTCAGGCCTCTCAATCATATCTGTGAGGTGACGCAAAGCCACGTAGAACGAGGAAAACTCCTCTCAGTATTGTAAACAATCCTGACTGTAATGCAGGTACCTTTGCGCCATGGTGCCTGCATTGGCGCTAGGTAGTAAATTGTGCTCCAGCGCAGGGGGCAAGGACAGGAATGCACCGTATTTCATAAATGCGATGCATTCCTGCCCTTTCACTTTGGGGTAGGGCAGCGCAGCAAGTAGACTTGTGATGCTGCCCTACACCAATTCCTCATAATGAGGCCCCAAAGGCTTAGCTAACTGGTAGCTCACTTGTGTGTTCTCTTTGAGGTTGTGCGTGGCGTGTTGTGTCTCATCTGAAAGAGGTGCAAATCCAAACATGACTACTCTGCCTTTTATCCCTCCGAGAAAAATATAATGGATGCCGCTGGCTGTGTGTACAGAGACAATTATTGACACTAATTACCTTAAGTATGACCATTCAATAAATCTGACACAGTCTTAATGTCTTGTAAAAATTGAAGCTTGTTTTCTTAGAGCGCCTGGCTGCTTCGGTACCGTTCCAAGTGGTGATTGAATTCATATATTAGACCCTGTATTTACAGAGCACATAGTTGCTCTCTTTCCTTTGTGTGAGCTTTATGCTGTAAAGGATGGTAAATATGTATTATAAAGTTAACTACTAAACCTCTCTGCACGAATGCACTCTTAGCTAGGTGTCCCTTCCTGCACAGAAAACAATCCTGCCTGCAACGGAGGCCATCTTGCACCATGGTGCTTGGGTGCCTGTGTTGATGCTAGGCTGGTGAAACGGCACCAGCGCAGGGGGAGTGGATAAATACGGTGCATTCCTGCCCTTTCACTTTGGTGTAAGGCAGCTCAGCAAGGTGCCTTACTGAGCTGCTCTACGCCAAAATCCTATATTGTGGCCGTCGGTGCTTTTAGAACAATGTCATTGGCTGTATTGCTACAGTGTGTACAGTTGTGTTCCTCCCTCTGGTTTTAGGCCTTTATTTCTTTGCCTTCGCAGTGAATATCTCTTTCATGTTTCGGCTCCCAGTGTACACCAACATCAGTGTCTTTGTAGAGTGTCTTCAGTTCATGTCTACTTCTAGGACTTTCCAATGTTTCATTCTTGTATTCTTATTTTTAGGTCTGCCATTAGCCAAGACTTTTTGATTTCACTAAAATTACATTTATAATACACTTGATGATGATGATATTAATCTTTATTCGATTATAATCATAAAAGATAGAGACGTGTTAAAAACACGATAGTACTTGTTATACATGAGCACAAAAAAACATTAAAACCAATTATGTACACATACCGGTTCAATTCATCCAATTTAAAAAAATACATCGACACATGAAATCAGTTTAACCCCTTGACCGCGATCGGAATTCCGCTCGTGTGCTGGACATTCCGATCGCGGGTGGGGTCGTGACGAGCTCAGCTCGTCATGCGCACAGCGCTACCGCGCAGCATGACGAGCTGAGCTCGTCATGAGCAAGGAAGGGGCTAAGATCAGGACCCCGGCCTATCATCTACGTCATTATTACTATGCACACATTATTTTGTTCCAATATAAGGCGCCTCTTAGATAACCGATAACTGCCGTCATCACCACCTGATCCTGTAATAGTTGTAAGTATAAAAAGGCGGGTCGATATTGAGTAAAGCCCTTCACTTTTTAAAGTGGCAATAAATGTCTTCTACGAAGAAATTCATAATATTTACAAAATAGGACCAGATGTGTTAGGGTCTGGGGGGAACGATCATCACAAGGTAAGAGTAAGAGAGCATGAGGATCGAATTGGCCCGGCGGGAAGCAAATCATTGAACGGATAGTACCCAAACGAAATTTAATAAGTAAGGATCTGTCCATGGGGTGCTTAGCTGTCATGAGGTAGTTTTCAGGGCCACTGACAGACTTCAGAACCAGGAAAGATCTAGAGGAATTTTTCATCAGCACCCGCTCTTCCCTTTCCTCGTTAGAATTTTTTTTTTTTAAAGGCTATTTAAACTCTACGATCACCCTTTTTGAGGAGGTGTGGCCTATCAAAGATATTCGTGCGATATAGGGAGTGGGCAACCGATTTGATGTAATTAATCCACGGAATCTTAAGACCATAGGTGCAATCCATGCAGTCCTCAATTACACTCCTGTTGAACCACAGGCTCTCATTAGCCCAAACGGAGATCCATAATAACAGTGGAGCCAGTTTAACCTGGTCCTCCATGTAATTTAAACCCAATTCCTCATGAGTGACAAATGAGGGACTGTTTGGACCCACCCCCAGGAGCTTCCTGCAAAATCTGTCCTCTTCCAGCTGAATTCCATTACACTTACGGTACCCCCAAATAGCCGCTCCATAGGTCAAAACTGGGAGACACTTCATTTTAAATATTTGTAAAAGGGGCAAAACAGGCTTGTTGCCTACTGATAATGAAAATCTAAATGAGGCACAGCAAGCTTGGGTGAATTTAGAGTAGCGACTAGAAATGCAGGGAAGCTAGTTGTTCTGGTAATTCAAAGAAATCCCCAGGTAGGGAAATGTGGAAACCCTGTTGATGTGTTGCCCTTTGATAACAATAGGCCTCGTCTTGGCTGTCCTCCTCCCACAGACCATATAGTGCATCTTAGAAATGTTAGTGTCGAGGTCCAGGTCGTCCATGAACTTCACAAACAGATCCACCAGGAGTTTTAGCCTGCTAGTCGTTCGAGCCATCAGCACGGCGTCATCAGCGTTTAACAAGGACGGGACCCTACTTCTCTTTACCATTGGCAAATCAACTCCATTTTTCCTCAGACAAGTATTTAGGCTATTGATATATAATAAAAACAATAATGGGGCCAACACGCATCCCTGCCTAACCCCTCGTGGTAGGCCAAAAGGTTCAGTGGTTTCCCCCTCAGTGCCGTATCTAACACGAGCATTTACATCCATATGCAGAGCTCTAAGAAAATTGACCAGATCAAAAGGCAACCCCAGCACACCAAGGATGTCCCAGAGCTTGGACCTGTTCACCCGATCAAAAGCGCTGCTAAGGTCCATAAATGCAAGGAAGAGAGATCCCTCCTTTGCAACAACATATTTCCCTATAATAAGGTTGAGGTTCGGGAATTGTTCTATGGTGCCCATCCCTTCCTTGAATCCATAGTGGACGGGGCAAATGATGTCTTTTGCTCGAGCCCAATCTTCCACTTGCTGAAGAACAATGCGCCCTACCACCTTTACCACTGAACATAGTAGAGAAATTGGTCTGTAGCAAGTAGGGTCCAGCCGATTCCCCTTCTTAAATACAGGGACTATGGTAGCTGATTTCCAAATCGGCGTAAGACCCAGTTGTGTTACAGCGTTGAGAATGTTAACCAACACTGAGGCCCAAAGGTGTGGTTCATTCTTATAAAAATCAGTGGGAATTCCGTCTGGTCCAGGTGCTTTATTGGACGGACTGCCCATGATGGCCCTGTAGACCTCATCAAACTCAAACCTGATCTCCAAAGGGAACAAGTTATCGACATCGCTCAGGTTAAAAAGAGGATCTTTATCCAATGCATAAACCTTTTGGTAATGAGTAACCCAGGTGGCTGGGGGGATGAAAGAACCTATATCGTCTTGCACCACCACATTTGGCTGCCTACCGTTGACCACTGCCCAGAAACCCCTGGAATCTCTAGAGGAACATGTGGAAACCAACCGGTCCCATGAAGCTTCCCTAAGCTCCGCCTTCCCGTTCGCTAGGGCAAGTTTATATGCCCTCCTGGCCTCCTTAATGTTAACTTGGTTGCGGGGTAAGGTGTTTAAGACTTCCCGCAGGTAGTTGCCCGCTGACCTACATGTCTTCTTGAACCAGCCCGGCTTGGCACCCCTGGGTTGGCTCGCCATGTCCCTTATGATTTCAACAATAGATTCATTTAGCTGGCCAAAGGCTTTCACCATTAGGACAGGAGATATATCCTGGGCTAACAAAGGCTCCAGGATAGTGGCGATGTTCTGTGTAACCACAAGTTTGTTCACTGTGGCCATTGGGAGGTTACGCCACTTTACTCTCAGACCCCTATCCTTGGAGGTTAGACCAGTCAGGCCGGGGTCAGGAATTACACCCGGACCTATATTGATTCCTAGCACAATCTCTATGGCATTGTAGTCGCTAAATGTGGTTTCATGGACCACGCCTGGGCCGACCAGACTATCAAGGGATCTTGAGATAAATATATAATCGATGATGGTCCCTTTTCCCCAACCCACAAAGGTGGGAAATGCCCTGGAAAGACTAGAACCCCCGGACATTACATTTCTTAGCCCAGCCTGGCCAAGGGCCTCCGAGAGCTTCCGACCTCTCTGGTCAGACTCAGAGTCGCTGATCACGGGGTCTTCTAACGCAAAAGGGTTACCCTCGTAGTGATGTTGACCGAGCTTGGCGTTAAAGTCCCCGCCTATAATTATCCTGAAGGACTTAAGGTGAGCAAAAGATCTGACCTCAAGACGTGAGACGACTTTAAAGAGTGCATCAATCTGGCACCCGGGGTCCCCAACAGAGTTATAAAAGTTTACAAGAAAAAAATTAAACTCTTTAGAACTAAGAACCCAAAGAATCTGTATGCCACTATGTTTGACGGGAATAGAATATACTCTCAGGTTGGCAGCAAATCTTACTAGGGTGATTAGGCCCCCGCGAGGCCGACGACCAGGGGAAGGGGTTGCTACCATGCAGAAGCTTTCATAACCGTCTCGGCCAACCGGGTCAAGAGCCCAAGTCTCCTGTAACATAATAATGTCAAACTCAAAAGTAAAATTAAGCCAATTAGGGTCTGCTAGCTTGTCCCTGATGCCTGCTATGTTCCAGCTCAAGATTTTTAATGGACACCCAGGAGGACCAGAAGGAGTTGGCTCTACAAATAATGAATTTGGGAGGCCCTTTGCTGGGATTAAGGGATTGATCTCAATGGTGTGTAAGGATCGATCCTGGAGTCAGTCATTTTGGTCCGGGGTACATAGGGGGTCAAATCTATTGCTCACAGGGATAGCTATTTGTCTAGGGGGAATGGCTGATAGCCTATATGGACAATAGATTGTTCTGTCCATGGGAGGGGGATAGGACTGCAAGGAAGGATAGAAAAAGCCAAACGGAAGAATGTTAATACAGGCTTCCTTGATGGTCAGGGCAACAGAGCTATAAAGTAAACGCTTGGCCAGGTCAGGTGACCTACAGTTAATTACATCTCAGTCCCCTTCTAGGGTCTCAGGCATAGGCCCAACCCAACCAACCCTCCTAATGAAGAAGATGTCGTTGAAGTCCTTGTAGTTAAAGTCAACATTGTTTGCCAGCTAATAACAGACTTTGTTTTTCAGTTGGCCATAATTTTCTGTAACGTTGGCTTTTAGGCTCGGAACCCCTGCCAAGATGGCTATGTAGGGGCAACAGTCCGGCAGCAGGTTTAAACAAAGAAGGTGTACACCTGATGTATAAAGTCTGCCCGCCGGCTCCCCAGGGACTGGTTGGCCCACACATGTCCTCTTGTAATTATCCACTGGTCCGGGGTTTATTGCGACTTCTGCACCTGATGGAGCCGGAGTCTGAAGAAGCAGCTGGGGCGGGTTGGGAATGGAAATAGCTGCCCCATCAACAACTTGACATCTGGGTAAAGAGACTCGCAAGGTATCTTGACCGTATGTAGTGGGCGGGTTAGCCCCTGTAAACCTTCCTCCCAAAGAACAGGTTGAACTCACAACGTCCTTGAGTGGATCAAACCCAGCTGCTAGGTTTGTGAGGGCTGTCTCCAAAGCGGATATTCTTTCAATTGAAGGGGCAATACTTAGCTGGATCGCATCTTTAAGCTTGCCAAACAAATCTGCCCAATCCGTAACAGCAAGGCTCAGTGGGACCGAACTATTAGGGCTGGGTTGATTAATGGGCTGAGCAGTAGATAGGTTTGAAGATCCTTTACTGCCCCTTGCTTTAGGTGCTTGTTTGGTTTGCCTCTTCCTTTTAGGCTGGGGTGAGCGAAGATTGTTGTTAGGGGTTACCATGATGGGATCTGCAGGACATTGAACAACAGGAGGTGAGCAGGAAAAGCTTTGATTACACTGGGGGACTGAAAGTTCTTGTGAGGCGTGCTGTAGGGTCTGCGTAACCAGCCGCCCATGCGAAGAACCGCCCCCCCCACCCCCTCCAGAGATAACCTGCATTCCGCCAAATCAATTTCTGTAGTGATGACCCCCACAGCTCTTGCCAAAAAGGAGTCCAGGGTAGTACCGTTCGTAAATTTGATGCTTGGCTCTTGGGGGGACTGGGGTTTTACGCTTCGCCATTGTGGGCCTGTGACTGAATTTCCGGGTAAAAAGCGAAGATCAGGAAGTAAGACTGAATTAGACTTGCCTCACCCAGGGAACAAAGTACTCGGATTTAAGCAAAATAAAAGCGATAGGAGACTCACCCTTCCGAATTCCTCCAGTGGGTGGCCAGTCCAACCTGCTCCGGGCAATGACGGGCACAGCTCAGCTCAGCTACCTCCGGTTCCCAATAAATCAGGGAAAAAGGACCTCCCAAGGATCCCAATGTAAGAGGGGGGCCCAGCCCAGCCTCTTCCGGGCTCCGATGGGCGTGGACGTGCCTGCCCTTGGCCTGGGCTCTGCCCGGGCGCGGCCCCGGCGCATCCGCCCCGCGGTGCGGGAGCCCGGTCTTCCTTTTCAGCGCCTCCAGTGCCACACAGGGCGTGAATGGCGGCACCCGGCCGCGAGGAACTCTGGGCAACGTGGTCCGCAACCTCAGCCTCCCAGAAAGTACTGGCTGCAAAACAAACAAACGGGAGTTCCTACCAGCCGCCACTGACAGGCCCTAAGTGATTTGCCCAGAATCACAGGATGTTGAGCCTGTGCTGTGACTCAAACCTGGTTAACTATTGTTACATTTGGCCACATCCTCTTAATGGAAAGATATCCTGATTTTGCACCAAAGCCCATGTGTTTGCTTGAAAACCACTTTCTTTCTTTCAGCCTTATTTGCTTAACACCCCATCATAATTTCTCAGGGACACATCCTCCTGCCCTCTTTGCCCCCTTCTGCAGGTTCTCACCTTAAAGGGGTCTGAAACTCTTTTACCAGTGTATTTACAATCGCAGTGCTCTCCGACCTCGCCAAACCTTCTCATCCACCACTCCCAGCGAGTCCAAGATAACACACTTTTGTGAAACCAAGGGGCTTATCTACAGAGTGATGATCCGGTGGCTCAGCCTCTCAATCATATCTGTGAGGTGACGCAAAGCCACGTAGAACGAGGAAAACTCCTCTCAGTATTGTAAACAATCCTGCCTGCAATGGAGGTACCCTTGCGCCATGGTACCTGCATTGGCGCTAGGCAGTAAATTGTGCTCCAGCACAGGGGGCAAGGACAGGAATGCACCATATTATATAAATGCGCTGCATTCCTGCCCTTTCACTTTGGTGTAGGGCAGCGCAGCAAGCAGACTTGCAACGCTGCCCTCTTTGCCTTATTTTTAGGGGCTTTCAATCAGCCCTCAGCATTCATTGGTCTAATATGGTACCGTTCACATTTTGTTGGTCCAATACATCATATCGCATGGGGCAATGGGCAGCCCGCTTCAACCATAGGCCAACTTCACTGTGAGTGACAGCATTTTTCCTTTTACAAGAATCATACCCACACACAAAACAGTTCTCTTAAGCTCCAAGGACTGCTATGGAAATGTGTGCATTTTGACCCCAAAGATATATTCGGTTTTGGCCTATGTGTTTGTTTCAGATTGATGAGGGTCTGGCAGCTTCCTCAGCAATAACATTTTTCTTTAAAAAACATGACACGACAAAGTAAGCATTGGCAAAGTCAAAAGGCTGACAGGCAATGCCAGGCCTTTCATCTTTGCCAATATGTGCTCTTCTTTGTCTTGAATATTTGGTTTATAACACTGGTCTTTCAGAGTGCGTTACTTCTCGTCATGTTGTCAATTCTTTCCTGTGCTTTCTAAATGATTTATATGTTAGACCCTGAGACTAACGTCTTTCTCATTTTTTTATTTTTATTTTTCAAATTCAAACACTTATGTTTTTAATAAGACATTGTATTCTAATTAACTGTGAGAAAGGCATTTTCTTCTTTAGAGCCCAGTTGTGAAAACTATTGAAATGTAGATCCAATCTGTGCTTTTGATACCCAGGTTTGTTTGTCATGAATCTTCTACATTCCTGGCATTCCCATCTAAGAATGTTACAACTTCTTGGCTGTGTTTCCATTTCAACATAATCTTTGGATGTCTTTGATTCAATACTTACATAGTTCTAATTAGAGCTGCTTCACTCGTATGTAATATCAGGAAGATGATCTCAACAAATCATAAGTGTAGGCTAAGTCCCAAGCCGCACTCATCCTTTGTCAGTATGTTGTTGTTGGGCCAGGAATGTCTCCTGCAGGTGGGTACCTCTGCCCTGAGTGCCCAACTGCATGTGAAAGTGATACATTGACATTTCATCTGGCCTTGGCATCGATGCTTAGGCTTCTCCATGGTGATGCAAAGAACCTGTTCTGTGACGTTGAGTGGTGCACAAAGCACATCCTCAAGCCCAGGGTGAGTCACATCGAGCGGTAGTGGCAGTGTACTGGGAATTCATGAATCAACAGTGTGACCAGAGCTTTTTCTCTGTCCAGGAGAGGGAGGTTGTTATGCCCTGCATAGTTATTCTATGCTCTACATTTTACCTATTCTTCCTGCTGCTCAGCCAGTGTGCATGTTTACTGTAGAATGTTGGCAATGCAGTGATGCACGGAATGTTGGGTGTCTGTGTGAGTGAGGAATGAGGGGCTGAGCAGCAGGCAAGCTGCTCCTGGTGGGGTTTGCTACTACAAGGGGTTTCCCCAAAACCAATGTTGTACTCTGTACATAGAGACACTGGTAGCCAAGTAGATTTAACATGTACCTTTAATCTGTAGTCGGTTCAAGTACATCCAGATGGTAGGTAAGTACAACAGACAGGTAGTCCAGGTAACAGGTGACGTATATGTAGATTAGCCGGTAGTCAAGCCATTAGTTCCAGGTAGTAGGAAACCCCTTGTAGTAGCAAACCCCACCAGGAGCAGCTTGCCTGCTGCTCAGCCCCTCTCTAACTGTCATTCCTCACTCACACAGACACCCAACATTCCGTGCATCACTGCATTGCTGGGTTTGAAGTAGTGCGAGAGAAACTAAGTAGTGATCCTGGTGGGTTATTTGTCGATTGGTGGGTTGCCCACTGTTGTACCAGGATGGGAGGGATTAGAACCTCTTCCACCCTGTTGAAGGAGGTTAAACCTCTTCTTTCACCCTGGTGGAGGAGGTTAAAACCTCTTCTTCCACCCTGGTGGAGAAAGTTAAAACCTATTCTTCCACTCTGGTGGAGGAGGTTAAAACCTCTTCTTTCACCCTGGTGGAGGAGGTTAAAACCTCTTCTTCCACCCAGGTGGAGGAGGTTAAAACCTCTTCTTTCACCCTGGTGGAGGAGGTTAAAACCTCTTCTTTCACCCTGGTGGAGGAGGTTAAACCTCTTCTTCCACCCTGGTGGAGGAGGTTAAACCTCTTCTTTCACCCTGGTGGAGGAGGTTAAACCTCTTCTTTCACCCTGGTGGAGGAGGTTAAAACCTCTTCTTCCACCCTGGTGGAGGAGGTTAAACCTCTTCTTTCACCCTGGTGGAGGAGGTTAAACCTCTTCTTTCACCCTGGTGGAGGAGGTTAAAACCTCTTCCACCCTGGTTGATGACTGCCAGGCATATTTAGAGATCCCTACCTTCCTGTTAGAGCTCTCTATGGATCTGATTTAGATGTTGGTGGACTCGTTACTCCATCACAATAGTGATGGATATCCCGTCCGCCGAAATATAAATCCCATAGGATATAATGGGATCTATATTTCAGCCGACGGGATATTCATCAACATAGTGACGGAGAAACCTGCCCACCAACATCTAAATCAGGCCCTAAGTCTTCAAAGAAGTTACCACTTCAGATGCTCCTCTGATGGCACTGTAAGTTTTCTTCATGCGGCTTCTCAGCAAACCTGGTTGCAAATTTACTAACATTTTGCACTTAGTTTGCAAAAGTGACATAAACCGGTGACAAATATTTATTTGGAATTTACTTTTCTCCACAAAACTTATTTTACACTGAAAACGTTGTCTGAAAATAACACAAAGCAACTCTGCTCTGCTTTGCAATTCTTTCCATTAAGGAGGTAGTTCCATGGGTGGTACATGGGAGTTACCATGAAACCAACAATGGTTTTTGCAGCAAAGTCCTCTACAGGGTTTTGCAACAAATAGTAATGCCTCTTTGAGGCAGGCATTAAAAGGGAGGAGCCTTTTATTTCTCCAAACGTTAACGACTTTGCATATGTGCTGTACTCTAGAGCACACATCCAAAGAGGGAAACGTTTTAATGTTTGCCTTTGTTTAGTATGTTTTACTGGAAGGTAACCTTCCAGTACAAAACCTATGCTAGACATGCTGCAGACACCTTTGGACTATGGTGCAAAGGTGTGTGTGGCACTAGACAGTCTGATTGTGCACCAGTACTAGGGAGAGAGAAGAACAGTTCCATATCTTCGTAGATGTGGCACTGTCCTCTTCCCACGCAACACAGCACAGCAACGTTGGTTGCTGTGCTGTATGAATTTTTAGTAAAACTCCAACGTGTAAGCAGGCGGCTGTGAGAAATCACACCGGGTGCCTATAGAACATTCTGCTTCAGCACTTTGTAGGTCTGTGGCAGCGACTGATAAGGCTCCCTTGAGCTTATGAGCGATGGCTGATGCGCACTCCGTGAGCTGTACAGAAACCTTGAGAAGACTGTGAGCGGGGGGGGAAAGGACGATGGCGGATTGACTCCCACGCGAGTAACACATCCACTGAGCCCCCCGATGGCGATGCCGGCAAAATGCCATTGAGCGTCTTTTCTCTTAAATTTGGCGATTAATGGGAAAAGAAATGCTGAACTAGCCTTGCACAAAAGACTTACCCGCATCAAATTGCTAGATGCTACGTTGGAACATTCAGCCTCTCCATCGTCTTTGGAGATTGCTCACATACTCTCACCGGCTGATCGGTTCTGGCCTCTCTGTCCTCTACTGGCCCAGCCTGCTCTCAATCCACCCTTTGGCTCCTCCTGAGGTCAGCGCTTCAAAGAGCGGGCGTCCCGTTCGGAACTCAGCTGTTACTGGAGCCGCGTTGCTGAGATCGATAGCCACGTAGGATCCTACAAAGGCCAGCAGTCACCCACAGGCGCAGCTGGTTGGAGCGAATAGAAAGAACTTACCCCATATGGGGAGACCAATTTTGAAGCTGCTGCAGTCAGGAAAAGCAGCCGACATTCTTTCCACTGTCCCCAAAACGGCCATTGCTGACACCATACTTGACGCAATTCAGTTAAGCCGTGGGGAAAAATTTGATGGAAGAGAGGGAAGTCCCGTCGGCTTGGATGATGCATCAGACAACGCGAATGCGGACTCTGCAAATTCAGCGGGCATGCACCCTGGAGACACCCCGAGTGGGATACTACAGCCAACGCCGCAACAAATGGCAACTCAGCCAGTCAGCCAGGTAGAGGTTAGTGGCGGCGCTACTGTTTCTTGCTTGGACATAGCTATTGATATACTGTCAGAACTTCAGCAGCCGCCGCAGCCGTCGCAGCCGTTAACTTTAAACGAAACACTAGGTAATAATGCTGACTCAGGGGCTATAGATTAAACTGTTGGTCTGAATACATCCCTCCCGGAGCGACGGCACCTTCCCCAAAAAAAGGGGATACAATGTATATGGAATCAGCTGAGCAACTAAAAGATTTGCTTACTGAGTTACTCGATGAGGCTGATGCTTCGCCTGTCTCACTCTCATTATCGCAGACCATGGATTATTCACAGCCAGATATTTTAGAGAACTCGAATGATTTAGTTAGTCTCTCTTCGGCTAAGAAGAACCACAACTTTAAACTTTCCAAAACTGCCAGATGTCTTAAAAGGAATACTGAACTCCAGAGCAAGATGCGATCTTATGGGGCTACTGCAACACGTTTGAGGGGGGGAGCAGAGGGTAGCCCTTTACGCAAATGGGTCACTTCTAAAAGGGAGGTCAAGGCAATTATATCTAGACTTTCAAACTCAGGCCCGGGGGGTGGACCCAGTATCAGCTTGAACCCTGCCTTCCTCCCAGAAGCACACAGTATTATTGGCCGCTTAGCAAAAGACGCTATGTCACCATCTGGCTCTTCCTCATCGGTAATGAATGAAGTCATCATTCCCAGTACTGAGGCACTAGAGGCACCAGAACCATCACTCTGGTCAATATTACAGGCTCTGCAGGTGCAAACAGCTGAGGCACAGGAGCACTATGCGCAGCTCAGGGCTGACAATTTACTGATTCAACAATCACTATCAGAAGTGACCAGCAAGGTGGTTCCACTCACCAACGATGTGCCTTGCAGACAACGAAGAAGCGGTGACATCTTCTACTCGCCTAGCTCATGCCCATGACAACCAGTTAGCCGCTCTAAAGGGGAAAATTGAGGATTCGGAAAACCAGCAGAGCCGGAACAACTTAAGGCTGTTCGGGATCCCTGAACGAAAGGAGGGCTCCGACCCACGGACATTCATCGTGCAGATGTTCCAGAAATCATTTCCTGCTCTGGCAGACTGGGCCTGGGATTCCCAAATCCAAAGGGCTCATAGGCTGCCAATCTTTCTAAATCAATCTGATTGGACCAATTTACGATACCCCCATCCATTTTTCATATATATTGGCAACTTTCTCCTACCACAGGCCATTGCTATTAAAGCCCGACCTGCTACACCAGTTATGGTTGAATCAATTTCCTTCTCTGTAAGGTCGGATCTATGGAACAAATGCAATAGATAAGAGGTGGAGAATGCGACAGCTCATTGGCCCTTTGAAAGCAACTGGGGCTCAAGCATTCTTGCGGGAACCGGCCCGTTTGAAGGTTATTAAGGATGGGCAATCCCAGATATTTCACTCGGATTTGGAAGCGAAACTCGCTCTTAGTAAGTGGCAGCAACACGCTGAGGAATAACTTTAGCTGAAGGAAGGTTTTCCTAAAAAGGATGGAGGACATCTACTATGGCTTGTCACTGTTTTTCTGTCTTCTCTGATTGACTAATCATATTTGGACATTAGCTTAATTTAGTTATAACTTGTAGCTTCTCTCTATTTTTCTCTGCTTAATTCTTTTTCTTGCCTAAATTCTGTTTAACTGCTCAATATTACAGGCACTCACTGGAGGGGGGGCTCTTGGGCACTGCGTTCCTTGGTGGCTGTCATCCACCGACAGCCGGAAAAGGGGGTGATTCCTTTTTCAGGTCACTTGGGGGGAGAGTTTGGGAGTAAGGCAGTGGAAAGGGAGGGGGTGGGTAAAGGGAGGGCCTGTGCTCAGGCCAGAACAGGGAGGTGGGGGGGAAGAAACCTAAGGAGTATAAGTAATCATGATACTAATATGAAACAAGCCGCTATTTTGGCTACGGGGCACTTTTCTTTCTATTTTCTCTTGAGACTTTGCTTCTCCGGTTTCTCATGTAAGGAATCATGGCAGAGCATTTTTCGTTGGGGTTTAGGTGTAGCTCCACTACATTCTCTGCATTTTTTTTAAGGCATTAGTGTTCAACAATGGGGGTAACTAGGTGTATGTGTTGGAATGTGGCTGGATTGAACACGGCAAGTAAGCGTCCGTTAGTAAGGGAGGAACTTGAATTATACAAGCCCCATATTCTACTTTTTACAGAAACTCACTTGGCCTACAAGGATAGGGGCTTGTTTAGGCATCTAGGCTTTGAAACTGTTGTTCGTACATCTCAGGGCGCTTCAATCAGAGGGGTAGCTATCTTAAAAGACAAGCGGATGAAATGCAGTATTCTCAAGGTCTTACCTGAACATCGTGGTAGATGGGCAATCTCACAATTTAAAATCTATGACGCAAAATATGTACTCTGCACTGTATATGGTCCCAATGTTGATGGCCCCAGTGTTATTAATACCTTGATGCTAGAGCTGCTGGATTGGCAGGGCGACTTGCTAATTGTGGGGGACTTTAACTGCACCTTGAATTGTAGTATTGATTCTACTAATAGGGCAGCTTCCCCGAGAATGGCAAAGGTCAGAAACTCAATTTTGGAGATGGCTTGACTTCATTGTCTGAGAGACGCATGGCAGACAATCCATCCTACATAACCCGGGTACACTTACTATTCTGCCCCACATAAGCAGTACTCTAGAATTGATTTAGCCTCTGTCAATAATAATATACTAACAACAGCCAACATTGAGGTTTGTCCTCAGATAACTTCAGACCATAATCCTATCTTACTCAGTTTTCATTCGTTGTGGTCGATAGGACTAGACGGCCATTCTCATTCCCTAGATATCTGTTGACTGATGATGAGTTTATTTCATTTATTCGAATATCTTTAACTGAGTTCATACACTCTAATATAGTCACTGCTTCTCCTTTTATTATATGGGATACAATGAAGGCCTATGTGCGAGGTATTACTCAGCAGTATGTTTTCCATCAAAATTAAATAAGGTAGAGCGATATGAGGGCAGCCTGCCAAGTGTTAACACAGCTAGAAACTTAAATCAAGCTTAAATCAAGAGCAGCTATATATTTCAGTAATAGATAAACTCTCGTTTATGGGCAGGATGTTAAAAAAAAGGACTGCAGCCACCTTTACCACATATCGCTCCTTGCAATATGAATACGGGGCACAGGTTGGGAGATGTTGGCGTACCAATTAGCTGATAAGAAATCCAAAAGTCAAATAAAGGCTATAAGGGGAGAAGATGGGACTATACATACACATCCTCATTTAATAATCAAAAATTTTGTCAATTCTATCAGAGACTTTATACTGTGTCCTGCTCACCTGATCAAACTGAGCTTGATAACTATTCAAAAAGCTGCACCCTGCCATATTTGAATGAAGAAGAAGCTGCCCCTCTTCATTATGATATTACTAACGATGAGATTTTGACAGTCTTGATGATTCTTTGCCAATCGAGTTTTATAAAACTTTTAAGAATCTCATCTTACCGCTACTAAGCGCGTGATTGGAGCTCGAATAGAGGTACCTAACTCCTGGGATATGACTAACATTGTCTTCTTTTTAAAAAAGGGAAAGCCATCTAATGAGTGTGGATCTTACCGCCCATATCCCTTATCCCTTATCAATACGGATGCTAAAATCTTCACAAAAATTTGGGCAAATCGACTCGCTTCCCTTATGCTTGGTTTAGTTTTGAGTCAGCAACGCAGGTTTATAAGAGGTAGAGGCACTACGGCTCATGTCAATACAGCTATCATCGCTTTAGACATAGCCAAGAAGGCTGTGCGAAACATTGGGATGGTGTTGATAGATGCTGAAAAAGCATTTGATCGAGTGGTATGGGATTGCTAGTGGGCAGTACTAATGGCTAATGGCCTGGGTGGTTGATATAGAAAATGGGTACGCGCACTATATATTAACCCGCAGGCCAAATTAATATATACTCATTTGCATTCAGCCCCTTTTCAAATACACCTTGGTACTCGGCAGGGGTGTCCACTTTCACCACTGCTATTTGCAATATACATTGAGCCGTTTATTAGATCACTTAATTTTAATGCCCACATCTTACCATTTAGCATTGGGTCACGTGAACTTAAAGTCACCGCTTATACAGACGATATAGCAGTCTTCTCTTCCGATCCGGTGGCAGCACTCGCCTCAATTGAAGAGGAGGCCGGAAAATTTGGTCGCCTTTCTAGTTATGAACTCAATGTTAATAAAACCCAAGTTTTATTTAATTTCCACTCAGCAGTATCAATATTGGGGGGCTCTACGACTACAACTTATCTTGGGGTGCGCATTTCTTCTTGTGTCGAACAGATATGGAGGCTCAACTACGAACCACTGCTGCAGTCCGTTACTCAAAGCCTAAAGAATTGGAATAAACTCCCAATTAGCATAACTGGTAGATGCAACATTATTAAAATGACTATCCTACCCAAGTTTGTATATTAATTTCGTGCCGTTCCTTTATGTGTTCCTAATTTTAACTTTAAGAAGCTAGAAGGAGCGATAAACAGCTTCATATGGGGATAAAAGCAAGCACACCGAGCAATTCGATTTCTCAAACTTTCCTACAAACAGGAAGGGCCACAACTCCCTGATGTGAAATAATATCACTGGGTGGCGTTCTCCAGACGCCTCCGAAGTCTTTTGTCTATTAAGAACCACTATTTTTGTTTTTATCTTGCACTCAGATCAGATAGCAAAGTGTTTTTGTATAAAATCAATGACCCTAACTACTACAAAAGAGTCCGATTCGAGACGATCAGAGACATAGTATGCATATGGCATGAAATTCTAGACTACTGCTCGCTGTCCTCGAGCGGCCTCTGTCGCGATTCCAATTTCCCTCTTTGGGGCAACCCCATACTCCCGGAAGTATTTTATGATGCTGTCGGCTGACGCTGGGCAGACTATGGTATTGAGCGGCTTGGGCAATTATACGATCTTAATGGCTTTTGAACATTCGTGGACCTACAAACTATGTATGAACTTTCGCAACAATTATTTTTTAAGTATTTACAGATTATTTTCTAAAACAGCAAATGATCCAAATACAGGAGAGCTCCGATTTATTGGCATGTCTATTCAATCAATCAATCATAGCATTTGTAGAGCGCACTACATACCCGTGAGGGTCTCAAGGTGCTGAGGGGGGGGGGAGAGGTGCTGCTACTGCTTGAAGAGCCAGGTCTTCAGGAGTCTTCTGAAGGTCAGCAGGTCTTGGGTCTGCCATAGGCAGATGGGGAGGGTGTTCCAGGTTTTGGCGGCGAGGTGGGAGAAGGATCTGCCGCCGGAGGTCGCTCTTCGGATGCGGGGTATTGTGGCGAGGGCGAGGGCGGCGGAGCGAAGCTGGCGGGCGGGGGTGTAGAGGCTGAGTCGTCTGTTGAGGTACGCAGGTCCGGTGTTGTGCAGTGCCTTGTGTGCGTGGGTGAGGAGCTTGAAGGTTATCCTCTTGTTGACGGGGAGGGGTGATGTGGCTGCTGCGAGGGATGTCGAGGATCAGGCGTGCAGAGGCGTTCTGGATGCGTTGCAGCCGTTTCAGGAGTTTGGCAGAGGCTCCAGCATAGAGGGCGTTTCCGTAGTCCAGCCTGCTGCTGACGAGGGCCTGGGTGACCGTTCTTCTTGTTTCGGTGGGGATCCACTTGTAGATCTTGCGGAGCATGCGGAGGGTGTTGAAGCAGGTGGAAGAGATGGCGTTGACCTGCTTAGTCATGGAGAGGGTGGAGTCGAGGATGACTCCTAGGTTGCGTGCGTGGTCGGTGGGTATTGGGGCTGCTCCCAGTGCGGTCGGCCACCAGGAGTCGTCACAGGCTGAGGGGGTGGATCCGAGGATGAGGACCTCCGTCTTGTCAGAGTTCAGCTTCAGTCAGCTGTTCCTCATCCATTCGGCGACGGCCTTCATTCCTTCAAGGAGGTTTGTTTTGGCGGTGTGGGGGTCTTTGGTGAGGGAGAGAATCAGCTGGGTGTCATCGGTGTAAGAGATGATGTTGAGGTCGTGCAGTCGGGCGACGTGGGCGAGTGATGCCATGTAGATGTTGAACAGCGTTGGGCTGAGGGATGAGCCCTGGGGTACGCCTCAGATGATCTCGGTGGCCTCGGAGTGGAAGGGGGGGAGGCGTACACTCTATGTTCTGCCGGAGAGGAAGGAGGTGGTCCAGTCCAGGGCCTTCTCTTGGATTCCGGCGTCGTGGAGACGTGTGCGTAGTGTGTGGTGGCATACCGTGTCGAAGGCGGCTGACAGGTCCAGGAGGATGAGGGCCGCTGTCTATGCGTTGTCTAGCAGGGTCCTGTCATCGGTGGCGGCAATGAGGGCAGTTTCGGTGCTGTGGTTGCTGCGAAACCCGGACTGTGACGGGTCCAGGATGCTGTTCTCCTCGAGGTAGAGGGTCAGTTGTTTGTTGACAGTCTTCTCGATGACCTTCGCCGGGAACGGGAGTAGGGAGATGGGCCGGACGTTCTTGAGGTCCTTGGGGTCCGCCTTGGGTTTCTTGAGTAAGGCGTTGATCTCGGCGTGCTTCCAGCTATCCGGGAAGGTTGCTGTCTCGAAGGAGATGTTGATGGCTTTCCGGAGATGGGGTGCGATGGTGGTGCTGGCTTTGTTGAAGATGTGGTGTGGCATGGGTCTGACGGAGATCCGGAGTGGATGGTGTTCATGATCTTGATGGTGTCGTCTTCGTTTATGTTGGTCCAGGAGAGCAGGCGGTTGGTGCGGATGTTGGTCGTGGGGGCGGGGATCTCAGTGGTTGTCGGGGCGATCGTGGTGTTGAAGCTGTCGTGGATGTCAGCGATCTTGCGATGGAAGAAGGCGGCCAACGAGTTGCATAGGTCTTGCGAAGGTGGGATGTCATTGGTGTTGGAGCTGGGGTTAGAGAGTTCCTTCATGATGTTGAAGAGCTCTTTGCTGTT
Organism: Calotriton arnoldi; assembly: GCA_963921515.1. NCBI lineage: Eukaryota > Metazoa > Chordata > Amphibia > Caudata > Salamandridae > Calotriton > Calotriton arnoldi. The sequence continues at coordinate 1,514,284 of CAWUFW010001800.1, forward strand.
GTGTGCGTTGTTGTCTAGGCGGTCTTTGAAGGAGGCCCTTTTGGCGGATCTGATGAGGTGATGGTGTCTGTGGGTGGCGTTCTTGTGGGCTGCGTAGCTGTCCGGTGTTTGTTCGCAGTGCCAGTTCTTCTCTAGCTTTCGGCAGGTTTGCTTGGAGGCCCAGAGTTCTTCAGTGAACCAGCTGGCTTTCTTGCTGGTGTGGCTGTTGGGGGGTTTCTTGAGTGGGGCGAGGGTGTTGGCGCAGTCGTCGATCCACTGTCTGAGGTTGCGGACGGCGGTGTCGGGGTCGGTGGGGTCGGCTGGTGGGCACCGGGCTAGGGTGGTGTTAAGCTGGTCTTCGGTGACTTTGCTCCAGCAGCGGCGAGGCATCTGTTGGGTGCGGTGGTGCGTGGTGGCTTTCTGGAAGGTGAAGTGGATGCAGCAATGGTCGGTCCAGTGGAGTTCGCTGTTGTGACTGAAGGTGACGTGGGAGCTTGCGGAGAAGATGGGGTCAAGCGTGTGGCCAGCGGAGTGGGTGGGAGTTGTGACGAGTTGTCTGAGTCCGAGGTTGGTGAGGTTGTCGATCAGGGTGGTAGAGTTGGTGTCGTTGTTGTTCTCGAGGTGGAAGTTCAGGTCCCCGAGGAGGATGTAGTCCGTGGAGGCGAGGGCGTGAGGGCTGACGAAGTCGGTGATGGAGTCCCTGAACAGTGGTCGAGGTCCGGGGGGTCTGTAGACGAGGGTTCCTCTGAGGGTGGTGTTGGGGTCGGTGTGGATCTGGAAGTGCAGGTGTTCGGAGGTGCTGAGGGTGTCGTCGTTGTTGGTCGAGACTCTGAGAGTGTTCCTGTGGACGATGGGGATTCCTCCTCCTACTCCGTTGGTGCGGTCCCTGCGGGAGATCTTGTAGCCTTCCGGGATGGCAATGGCGATGTCGGGTGCCGAGGAGGGGTTCAGCCAGGTCTCCGTCAGGAATGCGACGTCAGGGGAGGTTGAGTCGAGTAGGTCCCAGAGTTCGACGGCGTGTTTGCGAGCAGAGCGGGTATTGAGAAGAATGCAACTGAGGTGGTTGGGTTTGTTCCTGGTCGGCGGGTTGGCGGGCTGGGTGCTGGTGAAGCTGCAGTTCCGGCAGGAGAAGGGTCCTTGGGTGCTCTTCGGGGCGGCCAGGAAGCAGGTGCGTGATCGTCGTCCGGTGTTGAGTGCTTGGAGGGTGCTGGAGTCGTAGCGGAGCCGGGCATAGTGGCGGGCGCGGGGACCAGGGGTTCTGGCGCTGGGCGCGATCCAGGCGCGGACGGGCGCAGACGGGCTTGCCTTAGGCGTGCCTTCGGCGCACCAGTGGCGCGGCCGCACAGCGGCCGCCATATATGGGGAGGTGGGAGGGAGGAGCAGCTGGGAGGCGGGAGGCAGGGCAGGGGCAGCGAATGGGCAGTCCGGGGGGCGGGGACGCAGCGGCTGGAGCGGGAGCGATGAGGGGCAACGAGGGGAACAGAAGGCAAAAATGGCCAACGAAGGGAGCAAAAGGCAAAAATGGGCTCAAAAACAAGGGGGCAACGAGGGGTACAGAAGGCAAAAACAGGCTCAAAAACACGGGGGCAACGAGGGGTACAGAAGGCAAAGTGGGCACAGAAGGCACAGAAATACAGGGGCAACGAGGGGAACAGAAGGCTAAACGGGCTCAAAAACACGGGGGCAACGAGGGGTACAGAAGGCAAAAATGGGCACAGAAGGCACAGAAATACAGGGGCAATGAGGGGAACAGAAGGCAAAACGGGCTCAAAAACACGGGGGCAACGAGCGGAACAGAAGGCAAAACGGGCTCAAACACATGGGGGCAACGAGGGGAACAGAAGGCAAACAGTAAAGGCAAAGAAAGCAAACAAGGATACAATAGGAGGCAAACAAGGATACAATAAGGCAGACAATAACGGCAAGCAAAGAAATACAAACATATGGCCTATCACTGGCCACCAGGGATGAGGCGCAGGTGGTAGCCTGCGGGTGGAGGAGGGCCTCGAACTTCTTCAGCAGCGGCAGCTGGGGCAGGGACACACAGGCGGAGCTGTGCGGAGGGGGAGCGACCTACCAAGCAGGGTCAAGGGTTGCTCTCCTCACCGCGCAGCGGCCACCATATATGGGGAGGTGGGAGGGAGGAGCAGCTGGGAGGCGGGAGGCAGGGCAGGGGCAGCGAATGGGCGGTCAGGGGGGCGGGGACGCAAGGGACGCAGCGGCTGGAGCGGGAGCGGTGAGGGGCAAGGAGGGGAACAGAAGGCAAAAATGGGCAACGAAGGGAGCAGAAGGCAAAAATGGGCTCAAAAACACGGGGGCAACGAGGGGTACAGAAGGCAAAAACAGGCTCAAAAACACAGGGGCAACGAGGGGTACAGAAGGCAAAAATGGGCACAGAAGGCACAGAAATACAGGGGCAACGAGGGGAACAGAAGGCTAAACGGGCACAAAAACACGGGGGCAACGAGGGGTACAGAAGGCAAAAATGGGCACAGAAGGCACAGAAATACAGGGGCAACGAGGGGAACAGAAGGCAAAACGGGCTCAAAAACACGGGGGCAACGAGGGGAAAAGAAGGCAAAACGGGCTCAAACACACGGGGGCAACGAGGGGAACAGAAGGCAAACAGTAAAGGCAAACAAGGATACAATAGGAGGCAAACAAGGATACAATAAGGCAGACAATAACGGCAAGCAAAGAAATACAAACCTACGGCCTACCACTGGCCACCAGGGATGAGGCGCAGGTGGTAGCCTGCGGGTGGAGGAGGGCCTCGAACTTCCTCAGCAGCGGCAGCTGGGGCAGGGACACACAGGCGGAGCTGTGCGGAGGGGGAGCGACCTACCAAGCAGGGTCAAGGGTCTATTAGATACTAATCAGAAATCACTAATTAGTATTATCTATCAATTGCTTTGTCAATATAGGATGGATGATAGCCAATGTCTGGCTACTAAGTGGAGCCAAGCTCTAGGCATAGATATCGCTCCTGTAGAAATAACTTCTGCATTAGAAACTTTGGATGAAGCAATTCATTCTATTATCCTAAAGTTGCAACAATTTCCTACTATCTGTATGCTATATTACACCCCTGAAAAGATTGTGAAATGGGCCCAAACAGCACGTGGGGACGGTGGAGATAGGACGTTTTTCCCAAAATGTGGAATAATGGCCGCAAATATTGGACATATGTTTTGCACTTGCCCTAAACTCGCAACATTCTGGGATGAAGTTAGTCAAGTTATTGGTAGTCGCTTGGGGCTGGACCTCTCTCCCACGGCAAAAGATATCATGCTAGGCTACAAGGAGGAAGCTAACCTGGGGATGAGGTCTTTCATTTCTATTATTTTTGTTACGGCTCGCCTTTGTATTGCAAGGGCATGGATCTCGCCGAACCCCCCTGCAGCATCAGAATGGTGGGCAATCATGAAAGATATTTATGAGAGGGAGCGTGCATTAGCCAGAACTAGAGGTGTGCGCTCACTACAGAAACTCGATCGCATATGGAACGGATTTGCTTGAACCTTGTGATAGACTGTGATCCTAATAGTTTTTCTTTTATTATTGCTTTTTCTCTTTTTTCTTCCTTTTTTCTTTTGTTTTTTGTCCCCATGGTGATTACAACGTATATGTATTAACCTTTTTTCTTTACATTATTTTGAATTTACTGTAAAGTTATCTTTCTTTTGTACCCTTTGGCAAAAGTTAAAATAAAAAAAGAGAAGACTGTGAGCAGCATTTCCATCACCTCTAAAACTACTTGTTACTCTCTACTGATGAAGGACAACTATCCTGAAACATGTGTCTTTACTGAAATAAGTGTTACTGTAGGAAGGTGGAATCTGACTATATGGTTGCCCCCACTTTTTTCCTGGTGTTTTGCTGGTTTATGACTTAGTTGGACTGGGACCCTGCTATTCAGGGCCCCAGTCTATCTGCTCTCTCTAAACGACATGGAGTGCACTCTAGGTGCACTAGTGATTGGATACTGTGGTGCCTTATGAGTCCCTAGTATATGGTACCTTAGGTGCCAAGGGCATAGGTACTTCACAGGCCTACCAGGGGCTGCAGCATGTGTTATGCCACCCCTGGGAAGCAGTCTAAATCTGACACCACAGGCCTGCTACTGCAGCCTGGGTGAGGTGGTGCTAGCTCCCCTCACTGAGATATAGGTTTCCTATATCTCTCCTGCACACACATATAAACCTATCAGTCACCCCTAAGGCAGGCCCTATCAATCCTGAGGGCAGGGTGCTTGGCTTCTATGTGAGGGGGTGCCTCTGCCTGAGCAGGGCCCCTCTGCAGCTCTCAGAGTCTATTCTCTGGTGCTGTTTGTGGATGCGGTTAAACCATATACTATTAAGTGCATTATATCCTCGCGGTAAATGCTAACTTTGGAATGGCTGCATCAAAACATGTCGTGTTTGGTGTCAAACATCTTGGAATACTACCCCCGCCAATCTTGGCGGCGGGGGTAGCATTCCACCCTTCTAGAGGGATAAGACATGTACCTGCTGTGGAAACGCGGTAGAATCCTAAAGAGCCCTGGCATCACAAAATGGATGCCACCAGTCACAGACACTGGGCTGCCCTCCTGCTGATGACCGAAACTCGCAGTGGAGGAAGCCCAACAATAGGCATCCTGTCACAGGGAGGTGTAACCACCTTCCAGACAGGGTTTAGTGTATTGGGGCTGGGTGGGTGCACTCTTAGAGTGCTTTGAAGTCCTGCACTGGGGGAGCAGAAGGCTCCTCTGTGCATATGCCAGTTCAAACCAGCTCAGGGGCTACCTGCCCCTGCTCTGGCGCGAAACTGGACAAAGGGAAGTGGGTGTAGCCACCCCTCCCTTGACCCTCCCATAGGTGGGGTCATAGAGCTAGTCCATCCCCTCTTTTAGTATAAGAGGGGGAACCTTGCCATTGCAAAGCAGATAACCCCTGGACGACGCTCTACAGAAGAATCCTGGCCCTTCGACGTTCCACTACCTTTGGAAGACAGAAGAATCTCCCTTGGAGTCAAGGAGTGACTCCCCTGCTTGGCAGGCACCAAAAACGACAACGACGGTTGCAAACTACGCCGCTCCCGCCGGAGTCCAAAGTCCCTGCAGCCCAAGAAGTGGATTTCCTGACCTCTCCCAGGCCATCGTGAGTTCCCAGCGAAGCTGAGGCAAGTGGACCCCACGAGTAACGAGGAACCGCGACCCCTGGGTACCGTGCACTATTGTCGAGTGTAACCCCTTCACAACGTTCTACGAACTTGTGCTTTGGACCACGTGTGGTCCCGACCTCCAGCAGGAATCCCTCCGAAGATCAGAGGCCTACACTGTCCCGAGTGACCGTGGGCCCCTGTTGAGTGATTCCGCCCGAGGTGTCTTTGCGATCCCTTGCCTGCCGGCTTGTGGGTCCCCAGAAGACTTCTTAAAGAAACCAAAGGGCTCCCCTGGTTGCTCCAGGCCTGCCCTGACTTACCCTCGCTGGGTGAGTCCCTCAGACCTTGCTGGTCTGCGCCATCGACTTTTCTTCATCTCCCCGAGACTTGCTGCTGCCAAGGCTTGTTGGCTCCAATCGAGTTGCCGACACTGCAGTCAGCTGCAGACGTCGAGGGACCTACCGAATCCAGCTCCTGGTCGTCGTCGACACCTCCTGGACCACGTGGCTGAAGAGTCAAGGCACCCGCAACCGACCTGAATCAACCGACGACGGTGGGCATCCATCTTCCTTGCCCCGGGTCACTGCCAAGTGACTTTGAACACTGTCCCCTCTGCTTTCAGGTCATCCTTCTTCAGAATCCAGGCTTGGATTCCACCGGACACTTCTTCAGCTCCCGCAAGCAGCAAGTCTTCTTTGTTCGCCATTGAAAACGACGCCGCGACCCAACACCAAAGGACACCTATGCACCCGGCTTCCCTGGGTGAGGTAACTCCAGCACTACGGTGCTCCTGTGGGTGTGGGCCCTAGAACTACTTACCCTGTAAGTGACTTGCTTGTAGGTTCTCCCGAAGTATCCTAAAACTCTTTATTTCCAACCGCGACTTGCCCCATTGAAGTTAACGGCGATCCGCGCCTGTGTATCCACACTGCACGCGTCCCCCGTGGGTCCTTTACTTACCTGCCTTGGGTGGTTTTGTGAGGCCCCAGCACTTCTGAAGGCCCTAGGCCTTGTCTCCCTGCAAGTCGTTGTCTCTAAGTCTCTTACTTAGTATATGGTCTGGTACGCCCCTAGGGCCCCAGCCATATTTTGTGCTTAACTTATTGTGAAACGTTGATTTGTGCATATGTTTGTCTTCTAATCTCATAAAGAGATTAGTAGAGAGTTATTTAGAAATAAATACATATATATTTGATATATATACCTGTGTGGTGTCTTTTCATTTGGTGATTCAAGAGATTATATGGTAAAACAAGCTGCTTTACATTCCTCCGAGACTTAGCCTGAAGGCTGCTCTCCACAGCTACCACTAGGATAGCTTTCTTTAAAAGGTTGTCTTAAACCTATCTACCATAAGAGTCGATTTGCCCTGGTGCAAGGTGTCCACTTTAATTAGTGAACAGCATATACCAGGCCAACTTCTCACATTGGTGGGCAGCGTGTGGGATTCCAGCTTGCCATTGTTTTACCAGAAAATCTCTATTTGAATTACTAACTGAAAACCATTATAGGTACTCAAGGTACATATAAAGTCAAGCTTAGTATCAATAAGTTCTACTGAACTTAGAGCTGTGTGCCAAGGGATAGCACACCCTTTCCACAGCTCAAGCTAGGATCAGTAGGCCACAAACTAGTGTAGGTAGTACCACACTGCACAACACTAGAATGTCCTTAAGGGGTGGACCCAGTGGATCCACTCAGCCTCAGTATAAGGAAATGGCTTTCTCTGACTTGAGAGCCATGTGTGTTGACAGACACCTGAGGCTAGGACAGAGTCCCTCAACACTACACCTGATGACCTTAGATTGGCTCTAGGAGCTAAAGGGTCTGAATCAGTGGGTGGGTCAGTCATAGTATCTGGGTCAGATGATGAAAATCAGAATGACCAAGACTCTGTGATTGAAGGGCCAGGCTTCAAGGGGCCTGAAAAGGACAGAGGAATTCTCCCTAAGAGAACTGACAGAGAGGAGGAGAGGCACAGATCCCCTTCCAAGGAATCTGACCACTCTTATCACTCTGGCAGAGAATTTGTCCAGCAGAGGAGCTCATACTTTTCCTTAAGAGAGACCTCCTTCTGAGAGAAGGTGCAAACTGCTCCAGTATGAGGAAGCCAAAGTGGCCATCAGAACCAAGCAGTTGGCACTGGATAGGAAGCCCTGGAGATCCAGAGAGCTTCCAGAAGGGAGGGTTTAGAACCCCCTGGTGGCAGCAACAGTGTCCCTAGAGGCAGAGAATATATTCCTGACCATAGGAACCTGAGCAAGGTTGTTCCTCCCTACCAGAGTGGGGATGATATCCACAAGTGGATAACTGCTATGGAGAGGGCCTGTAGAGTACAGCAGGTCCCCCAAAAGCAGTGGGCAGCAATCTTGTGGCTCTCCTTTTCAGATAAAGGAAGAGACAAGCTCCTCACTGTTAGAGAGGAGGATGCTGATGATTATGAGGTCCTGAAGAGTGCACTGATAGATGGGTTTGGCTTAACCACTGAGCAGTACAGGTTGAAGTTCAGAGATACCCAGAAGGCACAAACTCAGGACTGGACAGACTTTGTAGATTGTGCATCCAAGGCTCTGGAGGGTTGGCTGGTTGGCAGTAGGGTTACTGATTTCAAAGGATTTTATAACCTAATGATGAGAGAACAGATCCTTAATAATTGTCAAAACCAGCTTTTACACCAGTACCTGGTGGACTCTGATCTGACCTCTCCCCAAGAATTGGGAAAGAGGGCAGACAAATGGGTCAGAACCAGAGTAAGGCCTAAGAATCAGGGTGGTGACCACAAGAAAGATTCTACCAAGTCCCAAGAGAAAGGTGGGGATAAATCTAAGGATAAGTCCACTACAGGGCCCCAAAAGTCCTCTTCTGGGGGTGGGTCCCAAACTCCTTCCTCTCCTGAAAAGAAACCCTATTGCCATGTCTGTAAAAAGCCTGGGCACTGGAAATCTGATCCCAGTTGTCCCAGGATTGGCAATAAAGAAAATGTTCCTCCAACAACTACTACCACCCCTCCTGGTACTACCAGTAGTAATCCTCCAGTTGGGAGTAGTGCACCCAAAAAGTTAGGTGCTTTTGCAAGAGGAACAGAGGTGGGCCCTAGTTTAGACAGGACCCCCTCAACAGACTCCTCAGACTCTGATGGTGGTATAGGATTTGCCACCTTTACCATGGGTCCCACAGCATTGGGCAGGTACAGACTGGAGCCAATAATTAATGGTCAGAAAGCTGTGGCATTTAGGGACACAGGGGCTAGTGTCACCATGGTGGCAGGGAAACTAGTCCCCCTCACCAGCTTTTACCTGAGTTTAAATACCAGGTGACCAACATTGATGGTGTCAGAACAGATCACCCCATGGCCATAGTCAATCTCAGCTGGGAGGGGGTCACAGGCCCCAAAGAGTGGCAGTGTCCCCAACCTTACCTGTAGATTGCCTGATGGGCAATGATCTGGAAATTTCAGCCTGGGCTGAAATTGAACACCAAACCCATCTGAAGATGTTGGGTGTCCCTGTAAGGTTAGTGGGGCTGTGATGGCCACAGCCCCAGCCCAAGATTTTGGAGAGATGGAGCCTGGAAGAATGGCCCACTCTCCCCCAGAAGAGAGCACAAGGGTTGAAGAAAAGTCTTCTTCCCTCCAGACAGTAGGTAAGGGTCAGCCTCCTCAGGGAACTGACCCTACCCCTAGTGAAGGAACTGCCACAGAGGTAGTCAGGCCTGGCCTGGCCACCCCCTGATGGCAGAGGACCCTTACAAGGTGGTACCCAGTCTGGAGCAGGTAACCTGCCCCTCTCTACCCTGCCTCAGTCAGCCCAGGGCTGCAGAGGTCAGGGAGGTCAGTGGACCCCCAGGGCCCCCTGTCCAGAGGAACCCCCCATCAGCAGATTAGGGGCACCCAGTCTAGTAGCCCTAGCCAGGTGAAAATTCCTCAACCCACTGAGGGATCCCCCATACCTTTATGTAGGGACCTCCCCCAGAAGGACTCTGTTAGGCAAGGGCAAACCTGGAACCAAAAGGTTCCAAACATGCCATGTCCCTCCAGTGTTCCATCCAAAGGGACCCAACCCCCAGCTGTAGGCAGTCAAAGGTTGACCCTTAGAGCAAAGTGCAACTCAGTCATGGAAAGACAGGCATACATGGTGACCAGTGATCTGAGGAAGCTGAGGCCAACCTTCATAGGGCCTCACTTCCCTACTCAGACACCCCACCAGCCTTGTACTTTACCAAAGCACACCAGAGGTAGTGATTCCCCATGGTGGAGACCCTCTCATACCCTTAGGGTGAGGGATTGCTTAGGGGACCATAAGACAGGGGGCAACCATGCTAGTGCAGGTGCTTCCTTATATGGCCACTTAATCAATAAAGGCTCAACTGGTCAAGGTTAGCCTTATCTCCTTTCGTTTGGGGGGGTTATGTAGGAAGGTGGAATCTGACTATATGGTTGCCCCCACTTTTTTCCTGGTGTTTTGCTGGTTTATGACTTAGTTGGACTGGGACCCTGCTATTCAGGGCCCCAGTCTATCTGCTCTCTCTAAACGACATGGAGTGCACTCTAGGTGCACTAGTGATTGGATACTGTGGTGCCTTATGAGTCCCTAGTATATGGTACCTTAGGTGCCAAGGGCATAGGTACTTCACAGGCCTACCAGGGGCTGCAGCATGTGTTATGCCACCCCTGGGAAGCAGTCTAAATCTGACACCACAGGCCTGCTACTGCAGCCTGGGTGAGGTGGTGCTAGCTCCCCTCACTGAGATATAGGTTTCCTATATCTCTCCTGCACACACATATAAACCTATCAGTCACCCCTAAGGCAGGCCCTATCAATCCTGAGGGCAGGGTGCTTGGCTTCTATGTGAGGGGGTGCCTCTGCCTGAGCAGGGCCCTCTGCAGCTCTCAGAGTCTATTCTCTGGTGCTGTTTGTGGATGCGGTTAAACCATATACTATTAAGTGCATTATATCCTCGCGGTAAATGCTAACTTTGGAATGGCTGCATCAAAACATGTCGTGTTTGGTGTCAAACATCTTGGAATACTACCCCCCGCCAATCTTGGCGGCGGGGGTAGCATTCCACCCTTCTAGAGGGATAAGACATGTACCTGCTGTGGAAACGCGGTAGAATCCTAAAGAGCCCTGGCATCACAAAATGGATGCCACCAGTCACAGACACTGGGCTGCCCTCCTGCTGATGACCGAAACTCGCAGTGGAGGAAGCCCAACAATAGGCATCCTGTCACAGGGAGGTGTAACCACCTTCCAGACAGGGTTTAGTGTATTGGGGCTGGGTGGGTGCACTCTTAGAGTGCTTTGAAGTCCTGCACTGGGGGAGCAGAAGGCTCCTCTGTGCATATGCCAGTTCAAACCAGCTCAGGGGCTACCTGCCCCTGCTCTGGCGCGAAACTGGACAAAGGGAAGTGGGTGTAGCCACCCCTCCCTTGACCCTCCCATAGGTGGGGTCATAGAGCTAGTCCATCCTCTCTTTTTAGTATAAGAGGGGAACCTTGCCATTGCAAAGCAGATAACCCCTGGACGACGCTCTACAGAAGAATCCTGGCCCTTCGACGTTCCACTACCTTTGGAAGACAGAAGAATCTCCCTTGGAGTCAAGGAGTGACTCCCCTGCTTGGCAGGCACCAAAAACGACAACGACGGTCGCAAACTACGCCGCTCCCGCCGGAGTCCGAAGTCCCTGCAGCCCAAGAAGTGGATTTCCTGACCTCTCCCAGGCCATCGTGAGTCCCCAGCGAAGCTGAGGCAAGTGGACCCCACGAGTAACGAGGAACCGCGACCCCTGGGTACCGTGCACTATTGTCGAGTGCAACCCCTTCACAACGTTCTACGAACTTGTGCTTTGGACCACGTGTGGTCCCGACCTCCAGCAGGAATCCCTCCGAAGATCAGAGGCCTACACCATCCCGAGTGACCGTGGGCCCCTGTTGAGTGATTCCGCCCGAGGTGTCTTCGCGATCCCTTGCCTGCCAGCTTGTGGGTCCCCAGAAGACTTCTTAAAGAAACCAAAGGGCTCCCCTGGTTGATCCAGGCCTGCCTTGACTTACCCTTGCTGGGTGAGTCCCTCAGACCTTGCTGGTCTGCGCCATCGACTTTTCTTCATCTCCCCGAGACTTGCTGCTGCCAAGGCTTGTTGGCTCCAATCGAGTTGCCGACACCGCAGTCAGCTGCAGACGTCGAGGGACCCACCGAATCCAGCTCCTGGTCATCGTCGACACCTCCTGGACCACGTGGCTGAAGAGTCAAGGCACCCGCAACCGACCTGAATCAACCGACGACGGTGGGCATCCATCTTCCTTGCCCCGGGTCACTGCCAAGTGACTTTGAACACTGTCCCCTCTGCTTTCAGGTCATCCTTCTTCAGAATCCAGGCTTGGATTCCACTGGACACTTCTTCAGCTCCCGCAAGCAGCAAGTCTTCTTTGTTCGCCATTGAAAACGACGCCGCGACCCGACACCAAAGGACACCTATGCACCCGGCTTCCCTGGGTGAGGTAACTCCAGCACTACGGTGCTCCTGTGGGTGTGGGCCCTAGAACTACTTACCCTGTAAGTGACTTGCTTGTAGGTTCTCCCGAAGTATCCTAAAACTCTTTATTTCCATCCGCGACTTGCCCCATTGAAGTTAACGGCGATCCGCGCCTGTGTATCCACACTGCACGCGTCCCCCGTGGGTCCTTTACTTACCTGCCTTGGGTGGTTTTGTGAGGCCCCAGCACTTCTGAAGGCCCTAGGCCTTGTCTCCCTGCAAGTCGTTGTCTCTAAGTCTCTTACTTAGTATATGGTCTGGTACGCCCTAGGGCCCCAGCCATATTTTGTGCTTAACTTATTGTGAAACGTTGATTTGTGCATATGTTTGTCTTCTAATCTCATAAAGAGATTAGTAGAGTTATTTAGAAATAAATACATATATATTTGATATATATACCTGTGTGGTGTCTTTTCATTTGGTGATTCAAGAGATTATATGGTAAAACAAGCTGCTTTACATTCCTCCGAGACTTAGCCTGAAGGCTGCTCTCCACAGCTACCACTAGGATAGCTTTCTTTAAAAGGTTGTCTTAAACCTATCTACCATAAGAGTCGATTTGCCCTGGTGCAAGGTGTCCACTTTAATTAGTGAACAGCATATACCAGGCCAACTTCTCACAGTTACCATGCACTGTATTGATCATAATTCATCTGAGCGAACTGAGTGCTCTGATGTGAGGCAGTGCCCCCCCTTTCCCCTTTGTTTGTGGTAGTTATTTATTCACATATCCTTTTTGGCCATGTTTTTTGTAAGTATTGAACAACTCGGTTATTATATTGGTCCTCATGAATGCTTTAGACTTTGGATGCTTTAGTCACTGCGAAAACTGGTTGACTATTCTATTGAAAGGAGTCAGTAATCAGAGAGAAACATCCTACATGGTGAAAACAGAGTACTTTTAATGTTACCACTTCACACAGTCATAAGAAACTGGGTATGTCCTGATTTGTGTTTAATATTTAAATGATTTTTGACAAACAGACCATGTATTTTTCTTTTGTTATAGTTATGTATACATAACATATTAGGGATCATTTTAGATTAGGGATCTCCAAATTAGTAGTATGGCACAACAGTGTCTGGACAACATTACACTTTGCCATTAAAAAGGTGTTAGAAATTAGATTAAAAAACACACATTAATTTAACTGTTTTATTGGTTTATGAGATTATTTGGTGACACTAGGTACATCTCTGTCTGGAGGAGAAAAACTATGAGGGAAGTAAGAGAGTTTTCTTTGTTGTGCCAACAGAATGATTTTTAAGAGTCCATATATGTTTAAATATGTAAGCAAGAGTTATTGTTTTCTCTCATGGACACTCAATGCCCATGGCTAGAATTTGATTTAATGGAGGTTGTAACAACATAATAAATTTGAGTTGCCAAGTGGGCTGATAATAATCAAAATTGTCTTGAATGTACCATTTTTATCTACAAAAACATATCTGTTCCTTTAACACAAAATCCCTTTTTGAATATTACTTTATATACCTTCTTCCACCCTGATGGAAGCCCGGCGGGTATATTGGGAGACCTCCATCTTCCTGGTGGAGATTTCTGTGCTTTCAGATGATCTGACACCACAGTGGCTTCTCTGAAGGTATCATAAATTTGCTGAGTTGCTAAATGCTTTTTGCTACCACTTAATAAACCTTTTTGCTTTCCCCAAAAAATACCCCAAGCAGAAGTTTGTTTTTGAAAAACAAAATGTGAATGACCCCAACACCCTGAGATTTATTTTTCCTGAATGTGGGTGTTATTTTTCTTTTTTCTTTTCTGGACTGCCAGGCTTTTCCTAGTGGTCCTGAAGAGGATGAAAGGGAAGTCATAAGCCCACCCTATAGAGAGCGGATGATCTGAGGTAGTGAGACCAACAGCTCATTGTGTTTAAGATTTACAACAGCGGAGTCAGTGGGGTCCTCTTTGGTAGAAACATGATGGTTATTCCGCCTCTAAACAGAGCAGACAGACTGTCAGCTTGAAGGAGGACAGGGTGCACCACCGCGTTAGCGCAGAGTACCCTGTCCACCAAATGTTAAATAACCCCAGAGTGTATTAAATGTTTGAGCCACAGATGTGTTAAGGAAGCCACATCATGAGATATGTAGGGCCCGGAGGAGAGGCAGTGTGACCTCCCCACGGAATGCTAGCAGGACTCTGTAAGCATGACTCACACAAGGCACTTCTTGCTTCATATGGCCCAGATAACAGACATTCCAAGAGTTGCTTGAGGCTAAGCTGTCTGCCTGTTGTGTACACTCTCATGGCGACTTCACAAGCAGCACACACACACCTGTAAGGAGAGAGGCGGCATGATCCGGAAGTGCCTTGGCTCAGGTCTGAGTGAAACAGATGACTGGAACAGAGGCACGTGGTGGAGAGGCGGGGTTCCTGTGAGTTCCTCCTGTGAGTGAGGCTCAATGTGAAACCCTGAGTCTCATCAAAATGTATGTACCTCTGGGCATAAACAGTGTGTCATGAGCACATCCAGTGATGACAAGAACAATAATGACAATACTACTCATAGCAATATTAATTACAATCAGATAAAGTCACATGGCGGAGCAGGCAGCACGTTTGTGAAGCTGCAGGTAAACAAGGCACGTAAAATATGATGTTGGAAGAAGATAATAATAAAGAAATAATAATTGCTCATCGGTGGAAACATAAACTACATTATAATCTGCTGTGAGTCTCCAAAATAGCTGTCCCGAGGCGCTTTTCACAATTTCTTAAGGGAGGGAATTCAGTCGAGAGCAAGTGAGATGATGCCTGTACTTGACCCTTCACATTTGTTCGATCACCGGTTCCTGCATACTTGGGCTGACCTTGATTGCCGGTCATCAATACAAAGATTATCCCCAGAATGCCTGTGCTTTGCTTTATCCCATGGTAAATGTGCGATGCTTGGCCTTGGGATGACTTAAAACATACTTGATCCCTCGGTGCCTGTGCAATGCTTGGCCTTGGGATGACTTAAAACAATCTTGATCCCTTGGAACCTGTGCGATGCTTGGCCTTGGGATGACTTAAAACATACTTGATCCCTCGGTGCCTGTGCGATACTTGGCTTTGGGATGACTTAAAACATACTTGATCCCTCGGTGCCTGTGCAATGCTTGGCCTTGGGATGACTTAAAACATACTTGATCCCTCGGTGCCTGTGCGATACTTGGCTTTGGGATGACTTAAAACATACTTGATCCCTCGGTGCCTGTGCAATGCTTGGCCTTGGGATAACTTAAAACATTCTTGATCCCTCTGTACCTGTGCGATGCTTGGCCTTGGGATAACTTAAAACATTCTTAATCCCTCTGTACCTGTGCGATGCTTGGCCTTGGGATGACTTAAAACATTCTTGATCCCTCGGTGCCTGTGCGATGCTTGGCTTTGGGATGACTTAAAACATACTTGATCCCTCGGTGCCTGTGCAATGCTTGGCTTTGGGATGACTTAAAACATACTTGATCCCTCGGTGCCTGTGCGATGCTTGGCCTTGGGATGACTTATAACATTCTTGATCCCTCGGTGCCTGTGTGATGCTTGGCCTTGGAATGACTTAAAACAGTCTTGATCCCTCGGTACCTGTGCGATGCTTGGCTTTGGGATGACTTAAAACCTACTTGATCCCTCGGTACCTGTGCGATGCTTGGCCTTGGAATGACTTAAAACAGTCTTGATCCCTCGGTACCTGTGCGATGCTTGGCCTTGGGATGACTTACAACATTCTTGATCCCTCGGTGCCTGTGTGATGCTTGGCTTTGGGATGACTTAAAACATACTTGATCCCTCGGTGCCTGTGCGATGCTTGGCTTTGGGATGACTTAAAACATCCTTGATCCCTCGGTACCTGTGCGATGCTTGGTCTTGGGATGACTTAAAACATTCTTGATCCCTCGGTACCTGTGCGATGCTTGGCCTTGGGATGACTTACAACATTCTTGATCCCTCGGTGCCTGTGTGATGCTTGGCTTTGGGATGACTTAAAACATACTTGATCCCTCGGTGCCTGTGCGATGCTTGGCTTTGGGATGACTTAAAACATCCTTGATCCCTCGGTACCTGTGCGATGCTTGGTCTTGGGATGACTTAAAACATTCTTGATCCCTCGGTGCCTGTGCGATACTTGGCCTTGGGAATACTTAGAACATCCTTGATCCCTCGGTGCCTGTGCGATGCTTGGCCTTGGGATGACTTAAAACATTCTTGATCCCTCGGTACCTGTGCGATACTTGGCTTTGGGATGACTTAAAACATTCTTGATCCCTCGGAGCCAGGGCGATGCTTGGCTTTGGAATGACTTAAAACCTACTTGATCCCTCGGTGCCTGTGCAATGCTTGGCCTTGGGAGGACTTAAAACATACTTGATCCCTCGGTACCTGTGCGATGCTTGGCTTTGGGATGACTTAAAACATACTTGATCCCTCGGTGCCTGTGCGATGCTTGGCTTTGGGATGACTTAAAACATACTTGATCCCTTGGTACCTGTGCGATGCTTGGTCTTGGGATGACTTAAAACATGTCTGATCCCATGGTATATGTGCAATGCTTGGCCTTGGGATGACTTAAAACATGCCTGATGCCTCGGTACCTGTGCGATGCTTGGCTTTGGGATGACTTAAAACATTCTTGATCCCTCGGTACCTGTGCGATGCTTGGCTTTGGGATGACTTAAAACATTCTTGATCCCTCGGTACTGGTGCAATGCTTGGCTTTGGGATGACTTAAAACATACTTGATCCCTCGGTGCCTGTGTGATGCTTGGCTTTGGGATGACTTAAAACATGCCTGATCCCATGGTATATGTGCAATGCTTGGCCTTGGGATGACTTAAAACATGTCTGATCCCTCGGTGCCTGTGCAATGCTTGCTTTGGGATGACTTAAAACATACTTGATCCCTCGGTGCCTGTGCAATGCTTGGCTTTGGGATGACTTAAAACATTCTTTGATCCCTCGGTGCCTGTGCAATGCTTGGCCTTGGAATGACTTAAAACAGTCTTGATCCCTCGGTACCTGTGCGATGCTTGGCCTTGGGATGACTTACAACATTCTTGATTCCTCGGTGCCTGTGTGATGCTTGGCTTTGGGATGACTTAAAACATACTTGATCCCTCGGTGCCTGTGCGATGCTTGGCTTTGGGATGACTTAAAACATCCTTGATCCCTCGGTACCTGTGCGATGCTTGGCCTTGGGATGACTTAAAACATTCTTGATCCCTCGGTACCTGTGCGATGCTTGGCTTTGGGATGACTTAAAACATTCTTGATCCCTCGGTGCCTGTGCGATACTTGGCCTTGGGAATACTTAGAACATCCTTGATCCCTCGGTGCCTGTGCGATGCTTGGCCTTGGGATGACTTAAAACATTCTTGATCCCTCGGTACCTGTGCGATACTTGGCTTTGGGATGACTTAAAACATTCTTGATCCCTCGGAGCCAGGGCGATGCTTGGCTTTGGAATGACTTAAAACCTACTTGATCCCTCGGTGCCTGTGCAATGCTTGGCCTTGGGAGGACTTAAAACATACTTGATCCCATGGTACATGTGCAATGCTTGGCCTTGGGATGACTTAAAACATACTTGATCCCTCGGTGCCTGTGCGATGCTTGGCTTTGGGATGACTTAAAACATACTTGATCCCTTGGTACCTGTGCGATGCTTGGTCTTGGGATGACTTAAAACATGCCTGATCCCTCGGTGCCTGTGCAATGCTTGGCCTTGGGATGACTTAAAACATGCTTGATGCCTCGGTACCTGTGCGATGCTTGGCTTTGGGATGACTTAAAACATTCTTGATCCCTCGGTACCTGTGCGATGCTTGGCTTTGGGATGACTTAAAACATTCTTGATCCCTCGGTACTGGTGCGATGCTTGGCTTTGGGATGACTTAAAACATACTTGATCCCTCGGTGCCTGTGTGATGCTTGGCTTTGGGATGACTTAAAACATGCCTGATCCCATGGTATATGTGCAATGCTTGGCTTTGGGATGACTTAAAACATACTTGATCCCTTGGTACCTGTGCGATGCTGGGCCTTGGGAAGACTTAAAACATGCCTGATCCCATGGTATATGTGCAATGCTTGGCCTTGGGATGACTTAAAACATTCTTGATCCCTCGGTACCTGTGCGATGCTTGGCTTTGGGATGACTTAAAACATTCTTGATCCCTCGGTACTGGTGCGATGCTTGGCTTTGGGATGACTTAAAACATACTTGATCCCTCGGTGCCTGTGCGATGCTTGGCTTTGGATTGACTTAAAACATGCCTGATCCCATGGTATATGTGCAATGCTTGGCCTTGGGATGACTTAAAACATGCCTGATCCCTTGTTGCCTGTGCAATGCTTGGCTTTGGGATGACTTAAAACATACTTGATCCCTCGGTGCCTGTGTGATGCTTGGCTTTGGGATGACTTAAAACATGCCTGATCCTATGGTATATGTGCAATGCTTGGCTTTGGGATGACTTAAAACATTCTTGATCCCTCGGTGCCTGTGCAATGCTTGGCCTTGGGATGACTTAAAACATGCCTGATCCCTTGTTGCCTGTGCAATGCTTGGCTTTGGGATGACTTAAAACATACTTGATCCCTCGGTGCCTGTGTGATGCTTGGCTTTGGGATGACTTAAAACATGACTGATCCTATGGTATATGTGCAATGCTTGGCTTTGGGATGACTTAAAACATTCTTGATCCCATGGTATATGTGCAATGCTTGCTTTGGGATGACTTAAAACATGTCTGATCCCTCGGTGCCTGTGCAATGCTTGGCTTTGGGATGACTTTTAAAACATTCTTGATCCCTCGGTGCCTGTGCAATGCTTGGCTTTGGGATGACTTAAAACATTCTTGATCCCTCGGTGCCTGTGCAATGCTTGGCTTTGGGATAACTTAAAACATGCCTGATCCCATGGTATATGTGCAATGCTTGGCCTTGGGATGACTTAAAACATTCTTGATCCCTCGGTGCCTGTGCGATGCTTGGCTTTGGGATAACTTAAAACATACTTGATCCCTCGGTGCCTGTGCGATGCTTGGCTTTGGGATAACTTAAAACAATCTTGATCCCTCGGTACCTGTGCGATGCTTGGCCTTGGGATAACTTAAAACATGCCTGATCCCATGGTATATGTGCAATGCTTTCCCCTAGGAACTCTCTGCACACGCTTGGTCCTGGAACATTTGTAACATGCTTGCTCTCTGGTTCTCTGTGCAGTGCTTGCATCCTTTACACTACCACCCAAACCCCCATGAACTCAGAGAAGCGTTTTTGCTTGCCTATAATCAGGCTGTGCTCTAAATGCGACCTTTGTTTCTTAGGTAAAATATTCATAACATGTTTACTATATTGTTCATTAGCTGTCTGTTGGTAAGGAAAATAAGTCCTCTGCATGGTAACAGACATGCACCCGTGCCCTGAGTGCCTAACTGTGGTCTTTTCTGGATACCTAATGCTGATTTTTTTTGCCATAGTGTTAGACTAGAAATGTTTCTGCTTACGCATTACCCTATGTAAGTTAGCATTCGCAGCACCATTTTCTATTTAGGCGCCATTTTGAATTATGACCGAAACTAATCTTTTGCTATTTTTGAGAAAAGGCTTCTGCTAGGTTTCATTTCTCCACGGTTGGGTTTTGCTTCACTAATGAATAGACTGTTCTTATTAGCGCATACCTTTCTCACTAGATAAAGGCCTTCTCCCACTTGTCTGGTGACGGGCTCGACTGGAGCAACCTTGGACTTTGCTATTTTGTATGAGATACGAGCCCTGAGATTGTTTTTCTTCTAGTTTCCATTGCTTTGCACCACCTGCCTGGAAATTTCCATTATGGGCGTGTTTTAGCCCAGTTACGAAATGCACTAAATGTATCTTTATGCTTGTTGATTTAAGTCCCTCTGCAGCACTCCTAGCGACTGGGCAGACCTGGCTCCACTCTGAGTGTACCTGAATAAACAGATATTGGTTTGTGTTCTTTACTGTCTGACCGACTCTTCATTTAGTATGGAAGGCTGAGAGGTGGTCCTTAGTGACCCGGGTGACCCGAAACGGGTAACTTCCTTCAATAGGCAAACACGGATCATGTGTGTGCACCATGACATTGGCCTGTCTCATGGATTCTGGTCTTGTTGAATCAAGAGGAGCACCAAAAGCACTATCCTTATAGTGTCGGAAGGCTGCTGTCTTCACCAAGAGTTAAGCAGCACAAGTGCGGTAGTGGCAACATACCATGTAGAGATCAGCAGTTGTGAACAAGTCCTTTTTGACCTGTGTGATTGGAGTGAGGCCTACATGCTCACTCACCTTTGAAAGATCTGCTGCTGTGTGCTTAACTCACCCTTGGCATACATCAGGCGATGTGGAGTGCTGCGCAGAAGAGGAGTGATGACTCTGCACTGGATGTATGTGTTCTGGGAAGAGTACAGTACAGGGATAGAGCAGTGTAGTGCAGTGCATGCATGTTGAGTGTGTGTACTTGGTGTATGTGTAACAGAAGGGAATACATTACATGGGAGATGTAGTGCTCTGCAGGGTATGCGCAATTAAAGCATGTGCTGGGTGAATGTGTGATTGTGAGAAGCACAATACATCAAGGATGAAGTGTGTGGTGAGTGTGTGTGTTAGCAAATAGCACACCATGACACAATATAGAAAGAAAAGAGTATTAAGCAGTGCGCACAGAGTGATGGTGTGGCACAATACATGGAGGTGACAGTATTGAACCATATGTGTGGTGTGTATGTACAGTGCAAGTCTGCCTGTAGAGGTATAATATATGGTGGACCTTGGGTTCCATTTTGGGGAGCCGAGGCCTACATCCTGAAGACATGACGAGTAGAGGAATCTCCCCCAGATAGAACTGTGTTTTGCTGCATTCCTGTGACCTGGAAGGGAGAGAGAGAGACTCCCCCTGTACACTTCAAAAGAATGCTCTTTGGTTCAGTGAGAGATCACAAGGAATGGCCTGGAAACATCTCAGGAAGGAGATGGGGCTGATAAGGGAATCATAATAAGTAGAGCTGGGAGCCCGGGATTAACCTTTCGATGCACATATCACTGCAGCTGACATCCAGGTGTGAACTCCTATGACCTGTGTTAAGGGATTATCAGCTTTGGAGTCTCTACTGCTGTGACAGACCGCCTTTCAAGAGGAAGAAGAGAGAGAAAAGTGTGCACTTCTAAACAAGCAGGACCCTAACATAAAACGGCAAAGACCCCGTCCCTAAATCACATTTGGCGTCTGGAATGGACCATAAGTATTGAAGGCAGAGCCCCAAAATTGGTCATCTGTCAGGCAGCTAGATGGGCTGTGTGATAAGTAACCCTGGGCGTAGTTCGCGAAGTAGCGCTACGCAAAGCTACGCGAAGTGCACTTCGCGCTACGCGTAGCACTACGCGAACTGCGTAGTGCGCTGTTCGCGATGATTGCACAGTGCCGGATGCTTGTCCGCACTGTGCAATCATTGAAAACGGCATCTTGCACAGTGCGAGCTGTCTTTACTGCCGCTCAAGTAGATTTTTACTCGAGCGGCAGCTTACTCAACGCGGACTGGTAGTTTCTCATCGCGAGCGGTCGCGAGCATACGCGACCACTCGCAATGAGAAACCTGACCTCCCGCGTTGAGAATCTCGCCGGGAGGTTTATTTTCCACGCTCGCGATCGGCAACTTGATGTTGCTGATCGCGAACGAGGAAAAGTCTCGCCGGGATGTCATTTTGCTTGCTCGCGGTCGCCAACTTGACGTTGAGGACCGCGAGCAAGCAAAAAATGACCGCTGCACTACGCTACGCTACGCGTGTTTGCACTGTGCTACGTGCAATTCGCGTAGTGCGAAGTAGCGCAAACTTCGCAAACTACGCGAGCGTAGCGTAGTGCTTTGCCCAGGCTTAGTGATAAGGGGAAACTCTGCAAGACTTCTGCCTGTGACCAGGACTGGGGGGAAAGGCCTGCTAGTCTCCCTGCTGGGTGAAGGGGCATAACCCAGGGAAACCAAGACCACCTGCCCTGGAGCCTGGAGCGCCAACGTCTGCCTGCGTGTCAACACCAGTGTGCCCTGTGAGGAAGAGAGCGTTGGAGGGAGCAAGTTCCAGTGGGGAGCCCAGCCAGGTGGAGTCCTGGTGCAAGGTGTGAGGAGACTGCTGCTGTACGGATAGTATTGTTCCCCATGTATAGATTCCAGTCGTGACCAACGTATGCCATAAGGGGACTGATGGGAAGATAGCCGAGAGCAGGAGGGCTATGTGTGAACAACTGAAGTCATGTGGCGCCTGTTGCGTTGACCCCGTATCCCGGGGGGGCCGCTGTGGTATGAACTACCATGTGGTGAGAGCCGGCACCTTAACCAGTGGAGCTACAGCAACCCTGTATGCCAGGAGGGGCTGCTCATACTAAAGTGGTTGCAAGAAATGTGAGCTGTGACCCATAGGTCACAACAAAGCAACAAGGATTGCGCAAGAGCTCCCCTGTCAAACTGAGAAAGATCCTGTATGTGCATCGGTGCACCATTGGGACCCCAGCGGGGGCACATGAATCCAATCCCCTCACCCACGTCGGCTGTGGGTGCTCAGGAGAAAGCTGTGTGCAGCTGACTCCCTGAGCAGGACCGGAGCAGTGTGATTGCCCGCGGTCAGGGCACTCACTGGGACATTGCACGCCTCTTCGCTGCTGGAGCAGGTAAGACTGATTATGGGCCTATCGGGCACTGGGGAAACTTGCTGCTGAGGACGCTGTGGCTTCATGGCACTTTTGACTATTTTACAAAGAGTGAAAGTGGACTCTTGAGTAAAGGCCTACTACTCAGCATACCCTGGTTACGACCACCAGTGAATGGGGAATAACTCCTACATTATGAAAAGCGGTTGGGAGAGGTATTTGCAATTGAAACACTAGAGCCCCAACTCCAGGGGGGAAATGGGTTATTGTTTACATATGTCATAACATTGCTTTAAATGTGTAGAGTTAGAAACAAAACACCTCTTTTTGCTTTAAAAATAAGAATTTGTCTTGACCTTGATTTATTGACCCTGCTGGACGCTCTTTAATTCATGAGCCATGTTCACTGACTTGTATTCACACTTCCCTCCTGAGGGAGCCTTGGACTGCTCGGCCACAGCTACCACTGAGTCAAGTACAGAAGGGGTACTTGGCCCAGTGCTCAGGATCCATAGTAGGTTGGTCTCCAGGACTTACAGCAAATGGCTTCAATGCCCACAGTTGGGCCCACTAACCCCTTCATTCACTGTGGCCCTCTGAAAGGGGTTCTGACACTTACCTGCTCCTGTGGTCCTTACTGTGCACCAGAATTAAGATGACCGAAACCTCCTGGTGCACGGAGCTATAATAATTGGTTGGAAGTAGTGCTAGGATCATACAGAGCTGCTTTGGTTGACAATGAACTCTGTGTTGCCAGGATAACATGTCTCCTGGCTGTGTATTTCTGTCACAATTCAATGTTAGCAAGGTGTATACACCAGCAGTACAACTCCCAGAGCACATCATTTTTCAAACAAAGACCAAGAACAGTTATGGTGTCTTGATGCAAGGTGACACCCCAGGCACAACACATGCACACTGCTGACACCACTGCAATTATTGTGCGTCTTTAAACATAACTGTGATAACAAAGATGGCAAGCGTAGCCTGCTGTCACATGGCCTGTCCACAGAGGATATCCATCCTTCTCATTAGCCACACAGTTCCCTTCCTGATGCCGCTGGCACAGATTACAGACATTCCAAGAGTGATTTAAGGCTGAGATGGATGGAGGTCAGGCTGTCTGTTCAATGAGATCCTCAGAGTAACAAATACCTTTAAAGAGATGCACAGACTGACCCGGATGTGTATTGACATATGGTCGGGGAGAAGTGAAATGACAGAGTTAGTGTCATGTGGGGGTGGGACAGGGTCCTCTGGGTTCTTCCTGTGGGTATATTTACTAAGATTTTGCATCGAGTTTGCATCACAAAAGTGACGCAAAAATGTTCTTTCAAGCTCAAAACTTGTTTTGCACTGGAAAATCACTTGAAAGTAACGCAAAGCAGCAAATAGTGCTCCTGTGCATTACTTAGCGTGAAGGGGGCATTCCATGGATAGTGCATGTGTATTCCAATGCGACCATCCATGGTTTTTGGTGCAAAACCCTATATACTAAAAAAAGTAGATAGGTTTTGCATGAAAAAATAGCACTCATTTCAAATCGACTCTGTCAAGGAGACATGCTTTCATTTCTCCTTTCTTTTCCGACTTTGCATGCGTGCTGCACAGTACAGCACACATACAACGTGGGACGAGTTTGACAGTTTGTCTAAGCATAGAATATTTTACTGGAAGGGTATCCTTACAGTACAAAACTTATGCTAGACTCACACAGCCTTTCACAGTGGTGTACATGAGTGCACGTGGCTCATGGCTGCCTGATTGAGGGTGGGCACTGGGGAGAGGTGAGGAGAGTGTCATATTTCTGTAAGCATGGTGCTGTCCTGCTCTCTCCTTTTCACACAGTACAACATTTTTGCGACTGCCCTCCTCGAGAATTACGTAAATCTGGGCCTACGTGTGAAGTACCGAGTCTGATCAGAATGTATGTGCCTCTGGGCATAAACAGTGTGCCAAGAACACATACAATGATCATCACAATAGGACTCATAATACTAATTACAACCAAAGACATTCACGTGCAGGAGCTGGCAGCACCTTTGTGAAGCCGGAAACGCTCAAGTATAAAGAAGACATCTACAATATGACATGATAAAAGGACAACAACTAAGAGGCTATCATTGCTCATAGGTGGAAACATAAACAACATTATAATCTGCTGTGAGTTTCTGTCTGGGGCGCCTCTAAGATTCTTTCAACAATGTCTTAAGGGAGGAAATTCAATCGACCTGTTAACAGCTTATAGAGAGGGAGCCAGAGGCTGCACTTGGCCTTCAGTAAATGTTCAATTATTGGCCCCTGGATGCTTGGGGTGTCCTTGATCCCTGGTTTGAAGGCCAAGCAACGTCTGAAAACAAAACGAAGTATTCCTATCAGTATTGCAGAATTATTGATTCTATATGGATGACAAAGAGAGCACTGATATATTGTGTAAACAAATATGGATGTTGCTTCATAGTGGTTTGAAGTACCTAGTGACTTATAATAATCTTGTAAATTTCATTGCTCGTGGCCTAGAAGAGATCTCATTCAAGGTTGTACATTTGCACATTTTGTAATCCTTAACCTCACTTTCAGTTCTGGATTTTGGGAGAATAACAAGCTCAGTATTGTGTTCCTGAACGATATCTCCTCATCAGGGATGTCTTGCTCTTCCTTGGAGAGAAGATCCTGCTCATTAGAAAAGTTTTTGTTCAAAGTAAAACATTTCTGAGTGGGGACTAGGTCCCGTTGACTGACTGAGAGAAAACCTATATAAACTTCCTTAAATTGAATTCACTTTGTTGCTCGGATATGAATTTTCCTTAAGGAAATGAAAAAACAAGAGGCCTTTGGCAAAAAAGGAACATGTTGGTTTCATTAAACGCATCGGCTGGGTCTAGACAGAATGCGTCTGAGGAATGTCTCTCGTTGTACAAAGTTTCAGCTGGCAATATATAAATCTCGTGAGGTAAAATAAAACAATTCTGCATTCTTGAAAAAGCATCGCAGTCATAAATTAACAAGTTTGGGCATCTAATAAAGACACAGATGGCTCTCGACCTTGGAGAGAGCTAATGTGGGCCAGTCTGTATGTGTCCAGATGTCTGGTGTAGGGAGCGTGTGATCACTATGTGTGGTGTGCATGTTGTGTCCTGATTGGCTGAAAGTTCCTATCTTCATGTGTTATTTAACTTTTTGGTATTGTTGAAAAACACGATCCTTTAGTCAAGCGTGTTTTGTTGGGGCCAATTTCTTCGGACCTGTTTGTGGTGCAACTATCTATCTGTGGGATCGATCAGGGTTTTCCCTGGGTGCGTGTTTGTCTTTGGGCTTAATGAGACCCCACCTGTGACCTGTCACTCGGTAGGTTTGGGTTGGGGTCATAGGACCTTTCTGACCACTTATCTCTGACTTGGAGTTGATGGGGATCTCATCTTGGGTGAATCTGACAGCAATGATGCAAGTTGATTAGAACTTCTGAAAATAATATGGCAGTCACTGGTATAATTTTTACTGACATTCTCAACATCCTGCATAAAGTTGTCATAGCGTACATCAACATTGTCTTTACTGATATTGACATAGTTATGAAAGCCTAGATCATGGTGTACATCGACATTGTTTCTACTGTTAACAAGTTATGCATGCATGGATTATGACATACAATTATATTGTTACTGCTGGTATCAACAGTTGTGCAGTCATAGATTATGGCATATATTGACATTGTATTTATGGGTATTGACATTGTTATGTGGGCACATGTTATGGCAAATGTTGACATTGCATTTATTAGTATTGCCGTTGTCGGACCTGCATATATCCTGGTATTCATTGACATCGTATTCACCAATTCCAACAACTTTTATCATTACGCTCCAAGTGACTCTTTTCTAGTGAGAGCCCTGGTTAGTTCAAACAAGCATTGGCTTAGTTCAAAAAACGATTGTCTGTTAATTATTTTGCTGTGCTGCTTGCTATTTTGCATTAAACACAAGTTTGACTTTAGGCTTCCTGATGTGTTGTGTTTTATTTTGAACTGATGGAGCATGTGGTCGCAGAAATCCCCTCAACAGAAAGAAGGCATGGGAGTGCAGCACTGAGCGTCACATGATCGCCACAGGTGGCAGAGGAAAGGGCGAAGTTTCTCCTGGGGAAATGGGGTTGAGAATGGCCCGCACCTGACCTGCAGCACTGGCCAGAAGAATGAGTGTGAACTGGACCAGAACTTCAGGTGAAGTCTAACTGCATGTACGATTTGTTTGTTGCTTGCTTGCATGGCTTGTATTGTCTGTGGCTAATGTTGTCAAAGGGTGTGCATCAGCGTTATCCGGGTAGGAGATTATGAGCAACTATAAAAATAAAGGGTTGAAATTGTTAGACTCCAGAGAACAGAATCGAGTGAGAGTGTGAACACTGGTGGGAAACAGCATTTACAACGCTGCCATTACATCGCGTTCCTTTTACAACGCGGTCGTTACAACGACCGCCTTGTTAGAACGCGATACCTTTACATCGCAAGTCATTAGATCGACTTGCTGTAGGGGGCGCTCTAACCTAAGGAATAGTATAATTTAATATTTCAACACCTTCCCTACTGTTGCACACGCTGGAGTTGGAATAGTAAATTATACTATTCCTAAGTCCAGTGCGCCCCTTAGAGCAAGTCGATATAATGACTTGCGATGCAAAGGTATCGCGTTCTAGCAACGCGGTCGTTGTAACGACCACGTTGTAATAGAATGTGATGTAATAGCATGCGTTGTAACATGCTATATTCACACTGGTCTGTTGTCCTACTTTGAACCCTGCTTCTCTAATGCCCACATTAGAAGACGGAGATCCTCGTGGCTGTGTCCTTACGACTCCTTACGTTACAAAACCCCTTATTGATTTGACTGAATGTACCAATTATTGCCTGCGAGTTAATCAATTTTATAGATGGACCAT
Source organism: Calotriton arnoldi (assembly GCA_963921515.1). Taxonomy (NCBI): domain Eukaryota; kingdom Metazoa; phylum Chordata; class Amphibia; order Caudata; family Salamandridae; genus Calotriton; species Calotriton arnoldi. The sequence continues at coordinate 1,541,538 of CAWUFW010001800.1, forward strand.
TTCTCAGAAGCCAGAACTCCAAAGTCTTTTAAATGCTTTTCTATCACCAGAAAAGGTGGTGTTGGTAAAGTGCACTGCACACCAGTGCCCTTATGATGTGTCATGGGGGATTGCCCTAGCTGAATCAGCTGCTAAAAATGTGGCATTGTCTAACACTGCTGATATTGTAAAGCATGATATGAAAACTGAAAATATATAATCATCTAGCTTTAAAACATTTGTCTCAATTGCAGGAGAAAGCCTTTGAAAACGAAAAACAGTTCTTGAGCAAGCAACAATGCAAAAGATATCCAGAGGTTATATGGGAGACAGCACTGGCAGTGTGGTCGCACCAACGTTTCTACTCCCCATCCTCACCAGATCGTAACACGGAGCAGCCCAAATTGGTAGGGACAGCATTGGTATGCGCAGTAGCGGCTGGCGACTTTTGAAAGTGGTGGGGGCAGGTGAAGCACGTAAAAGTGAAATAATTTTGGAAAGAAGGACATGCTGAAATGTGTAATGCAGAGGTGATCGGGGCACATTCTATTTATATGTATGTTTTACATCTATAGAATGTGCACCGATCAACCCTGAAATACAAATTACATTTATCACCACACGCCACACACAATAACAGAAACCAGAACTAGAACCAGCACAGCGTTGAGGGTTCTAACACTGGCACACCCTGGATGAAGTATATTTGCAAAGATAGGGGTACCCCTGACAGAATTTCCTAAATCAGGGTATAAATTTCAAATATGAAAAAAACATTTAGGAAATTTGTTAAAAACGTGGACCTGAAATTTTACAGAGACAATTTGTGAACACCCATGTATTAGGTATCAAAAATATATTTTATTTATATAAACATTTTTATCTTTTTGTGAATGATAAAAAGAGGAAAAGGAAGAAACGTTTTCCCTAACGACAGTATCACAATGTGCACAATAATGATATACTTAATTCATTCAGCTACATTGTAAATCCATAATTCCTACGGTAAATATTCAGACATGCTGATACATTCACACAGTGCCTATTAGTACACAATATTATATGTGGAAATGTCATACAGGATTTATATATTTTTTAAGAAAAGAAACATGGATTATACAAAACAATCACTTCATTTCATTGAAGGACAATCATATTTGGCATGGCTGTTGAGAATCTGTGTCCTACGCGCGTTTCGGCGATGCGCCTTCATCAGGAAGCCATGTATGATTTAATAATGGAACCTAAACAGGGTGCATATAGAAAAACCATATAAGAAACAGGTGTAGGTCCTACTGAGAAATAACGCTCAAGAAAGAGTCAAAATTGGTATTTAAATTTTTTTTTTTAAAAAGAACTTGTCACAGGAACCAAAGGACAGACTGAGAGAGAATAGGTTGAAACGTCCTGAGTTGGACGGAAAAGACAATATAGCAAGATTTCCTTCACCAAATGTCGTGCTGTATATAAGAAAAAGGATATGGAAATGTGGCCAAGATGAAGACTCAAGTGAAGCAGAATAGTGTATATACAAAAGTAGCCCATGTATATATTTCAAGCTCAGGTCACTATTAAAGTGAACAGAAAGCCACTAGGAACATGCGTCAATGGAGAACCCCCAAGGACGCAGCCAGTGAAGTCAAGCTAAATATGCTAACGGACTCAGGTGTGGGGTTACCTTAACAGATGCAAAGAGTCATCTGGCCACCGGCAGCAAATATTAAAAAATAAGGTGCTTGAAAATTCAAGGGACCTGGTGGGGGACGAAATGGGATAAAAGAAATTTTAGTAACAGAAATGTTGTTCCTTTATCTTTGCAAAAAAAGGGGTGCCATGAAGTTATCTTATGTACAGGTGAAGGTATGCAGCCTAAGTTAGAGGAGGCTTACCTATAGATGTAGTAACTGGTGACGGACATCAAATGTAAAGACCGTGAAACCAAATGCTTGGGTATGCAGGCCATATGGGGGCCGCTGTCGTGATTACGAAGGGAAGATTTTAAGGCGTCCCACACTAAAAGAGAATGAAGGAACAATGTCACTAATAAGGTCCCTGTTTATAGCAGCCGGATAAAGAACATATTAATCTGGAATTGAATACGTTATCTAACTGTAAGACCACCAATATCATCTATCTTATCCTGTGTCCCTGCAATAAGGGATATGTGGGGGAAACCTCACGATCCATGGCAACTCGTTTAACGGAACACAGGTCAGCCATTCGTACCCACAAAGTCCAAGCCCCACTGGTTAAACACTATATGGAGGCACAGCATACCACCGAAGATATACGAAGGCTTATCCTGGAGAAAATACGCATCAACTCAGGAGGCATAAGTACTGACATACGCAAACGCAGAGAGGTATATTGGATCTTCTCTTTGGATACCTATAAAAATGGGATGAATAACGAAATCCCATGAGACCAAGCTATCAGATACAACAACACTTGAGGTTGTCCTATTTACATTTATCTATTCCCCTTTTTCTACAAATGATGATATCCGTTAAGATGGCTACACCATTAGCAGCCTTCTTGTTTTGTTTTACTTATTCCTGTTTGTATATTATTCATGTCATCCCGTATTTTGTTGGTTCCTTCATTATCAGGTATCAGATTTGAATACACAATTGTCAGAATATACAATTGTCAGTTTCACTGCCGACTACGGGGCATATCTACAAGGGCTTTAACTCCGCTTTTTTGGCTTAAAAAGCCACAAAAGCGGAGATAAAACTATCGCCCTATCTGCAAGAGGGTGCTAACATGCATAATCGCATGTTAGCACCCTTTTTCCCAACGCCTCCCTTTTCATCTCTAATGAGATGCAAAGTGGGCGTACCCCGGATGGACTACCTTGCAAATATCGCTGATGTTCACATCGCGATATTTACAAGGCAGCCCACAGGATTATAGCAGACGTTAGATTTTGGCAAAAACGGCCGTTTTCGCCAAAATCTAACGTCTGCCAAAATTCCTGACTTACCTATGTTAGACATAGGGGTGGATTATGCTGATATGACCACAGGGTCGTATCAGCAAGGTTATCGCCATTATGCAGGGAACATCGCTGGAAAACCAGCGATGTTCCCTGCAAAACGGCGATAACCTCGCTATCTCTGGAATCTTTATCGCCCTGGAGAAACGTGTTGTTAATAACGCGCTACCAGGGCGATAAATTCCAGAGATAGCCTGCGATAGGAATATTATCGCTAAGCACGGCCAGCGATAATTATCGCTGGCCGTTGATAATATGCCCCTTCATATTTAGTATGGTTTCTTCCCTGCATATTATTACGCGCTATTCAATTTACTTCATGCGCCACTAAATCTAAACATATATACTCGATGATACTTGTAGGTAGTACGAGCAACGTATTACTATGCAACTTTGGCATCTTTTCAACATCGTTTTAAGATGGCCGCCGTGTTTTATTCTTCAGTCTTCGACTTCGGCCAAGACTCTCTTGACCCGCCTACTTGTCGATTGATCCCTCTCAGCAGCCGTACTAACCTGCCACACAGGTTCTTACTTTGGCGCGTTTTTCTTCCCCGGTTTGTATTTAACAACGTTATGTCTGAAAGCCCACGGCAGATATTATCTGCACACGCCATGCCGTGCAGCACACCCCCCGCATTCAAATAAAACCCTCACACGGTCCCAAGGATCCTGTTCTCTTCTCCACCTAAGATTGAGTCTATGATGCCTCACGGGGGACCCTTAACTGTTTCTCCTACCGGTAAGAATTTTCAGGATTTACCCAACCAAAGTCTAATATGCCTAATGTGCACGAACAGTTTCGCGCTAAAACAATCATAGTCAATGCACCCGGCATTCCTGTCTTAGAGACTCCATTAACTCAAGTACCGTGATTTTGTTTTTGCATATTGTGAGCTACCATTAGGTTATATATCTTTTTAGGAGTTTCTTTTAAGGACCCCTCCATTAATTAAAATTCCGTTTTTACCCCCTCTAGTGCGGGACATCTTCGTCTCCTTTGTCCCCCAGTGAGAGGCAGCTGTCTTTCATCCATTGTAACAATTCATAGTGCAGGTAAGAATCCACCCCCTTTTACTCGGCGATTAGGTGACCATTTCAGTGGTCCTCATCCAGAGATCTTGGGCGGCTATATGTTCTTTATCCGGCCGCTATAAACAGGGACCTTATTAGTGACATTGTTCCTTCATTCTCTTTTAGTGTGGGACGCCTTAAAATCTTCCCTCTTCCCTTCGTAATCACGACAGCGGCCCCCATATGGCCTGCATACCCAAGCATTTGGTTTCACGGTCTTTACATTTGATGTCCGTCACCAGTTACTACATCTATAGGTAAGCCTCCTCTAACTTAGGCTGCATACCTTCACCTGTACATAAGATAACTTCATGGCACCCCCTTTTTTTGCAAAGATAAAGGAACAACATTTCTGTTACTAAAATTTATTTTATCCCATTTCGTCCCCCACCAGGACCCTTGAATTTTCAAGCACCTTATTTTTTAATATTTGCTGCCAGTGGCCAGATGACTCTTTGCATCTGTTAAGGTAACCCCACACCTGAGTCCGTTAGCATATTTAGCTTGACTTCACTGGCTGCGTCCTTGGGCGTTCTCCATTGACGCATGTTCCTAGTGGCTTTCTGTTCACTTTAATAGTGACCTGAGCTTGAAATATATACATGGGCTACTTTTGTATATACACTATTCTGCTTCACTTGAGTCTTCATCTTGGCCACATTTCCATATCCTTTTTCTTATATACAGCACGACATTTGGTGAAGGAAATCTTGCTATATTGTCTTTTCCGTCCAACTCAGGACGTTTCAACCTATTCTCTCTCAGTCTGTCCTTTGGTTCCTGTGACAAGTTCTTTTAAAAAAAAATGTTAAATACCAATTTTGACTCTTTCTTGAGCGTTATTTCTCAGTAGGACCTACACCTGTTTCTTATATGGTTTTTCTATATGCACCCTGTTTAGGTTCCATTATTAAATCATACATGGCTTCCTGATGAAGGCGCATCGCCGAAACGCGCGTAGGACACAGATTCTCAACAGCCATGCCAAATATGATTGTCCTTCAATGAAATAAAGTGATTGTTTTGTATAATCCATGTTTCTTTTCTTAAAAAATATATAATCCTAAATGACATTTCCACATATAATATTGTGTACTAATAGGCACTGTGTGAATGTATCAGCATGTCTGAATATTTACCGTAGGAATTATGGATTTACAATGTAGCTGAATGAATTAAGTATATCATTATTGTGCACATTGTGATACTGTCGTTAGGGGAAAACGTTTCTTCCTTTTCCTCTTTTTATCATTCACAAAAAGATAAAAATGTTTATATAAATAAAATATATTTTTGATACCTAATACATGGGTGTTCACAAATTGTCTCTGTAAAATTTCAGGTCCACGTTTTTAACAAATTTCCTAAATGTTTATTTCATATTTGAAATTTATACCCTGATTTGGGAAATTCTGTCAGAGGTACCCCTATCTTTGCAAATATTTTCTCCACAGTCTGTCTGTGCGGGGTTGTACTTTTTCTCATTTCAGTTTTTTATTCTTGTGTACTTTGTCACAGGTCCGTGATATTCTATATCACTTTAAACAACTAGTTTCCTCTTGTTCTTACTCTTCTTCTCTTGTTGTCCTCAATAAGCCTGTTTACTGTTAAACTCAGGCACCCTTTTTACAGGCCACTAGACACAAGCGTCAACTCATATAACCCTATTTGCTGGTCTCTAGTAGCAATAGACGCGGATAAAGCTTTTGACTGCGTGGCGTGGAGTTGTTTATGGGGGATATTAGAGCGGAAAGGGTTTGGGCCAAGAATCATCAGAGCAATAAAGGCAATGTACTCAGACCCAAAGGCACGAATACAATTAATGGGGGGTAGTTCGGATAATATTCATATATCCAGAGGGACGAGACAGGGGTGTCCCTGTTCACCAATATTGTTCGCCCTATACATAGACCCTCTGATAGAAGGACTGTTAAGGTGTCAAGATATTAAGCCCATTATCACTATTGGCTTTGAGACTAACTTGCTAGCATATGCGGACGACCTAGCTATTCTAACCACGGATCCGATCAGCGCGATTAAAGCAGCTACCGTGATTGCTAGGGAATTTGGGCAGAAATCAGGATATTTGTCGAATGAAAGTAAGACACTTATAGTCTGTACAGATAACATAAATATGAGGGATCCTAGGTGTACAGAGAGCGCTGTCTATCTCGGGGTGCGAATCAGTCCAGCAGTAAATACAATAGTCAAGATTAATTTCGACCCTGTAGTGAAGAAAATCTCCTCAGATCTTAAAAGGATAGATGGTCAGCATCTATCTATAATCGGGAGGGGAAATGTTTTAAAAATGACCATGCTCCCAAAAATGTTATATTTGTTTCGGGCTATTCCCCTCATGATAGATGAATATACTATGAAATCACTTGAGGCTACGTTTGCAAACTTCACCTGGCAGTACGGGAAAGTTAGGCGTTCTCTGAAGTATCGGACACTTCCACAGGCAAGGGGAGGGTTGTCGTTTCCTAATATTAGATTTTATCAATGGGCATGCTTACTGTGTCAGATGGCGGTATTACTAGTCCCGGTCAGTAGGGAAGTGGTTGAGGAAGCATGCTACGATACCATCCCTTCGATTTTCGAGCTTATGCTGGGAAGGGAAGCCCGAGGGTTGCTACTGCGTAAGATAGATGGGTGTTACTATAGGAAGGTACGTTTTAAGGTTCTGCACAGTGCATGGGATGTATGGAAGAAAGTACAAAAAGCCATGTTAATTCCGAAAATAAATTACTGTACACCATTATGGCGATCACATGTTTTACCGCAGGTATTTTACGACACGATGGGTAGGCTCTGGGAGCAACTCAGCGTAAAAGCGGTAGGAGATATATTTGAAGCAGATCAGTTACTCCCATTTGGCACCTTACAACAGAAGTATGGAATTTCCGCTGGTAAGTATTTTAAATATGCTCAAATACAGAAAAGCTTAGCGGGTCGTAGGCCATCGATATCCCCAGGGGGTAAAATCCCTCTAATAGAGCAAATTGCAGGGAGGGGTAGAAAGATTAAGAATATTTATGGGATCTTGTTACAAAGTATACAGGATGATTTAGAAAAAACTGAATCCATGTGGGCATTTAAATTAAATGATCCAGATGTTGATCTGTATAAGGCTTTGCAGCTAGCGGATAAAATCTTCCGCTCTACTAACTTAAAGGCACAACATTATAAGACCTTATTTAATGCCTATTTTACCCCCGCTAAACTTTTTAAGTGGGGTAAAAGAGAAGATGATAAGTGTCCAAGGTGCGGGGAAGGACCAGCGACCCTAATCCACATGTTCTATGATTGTGACAGGTTACTTTTAATTAAAAAAGAGATGGTAAGGTTTTGGGAGGGGCTGCTAGGGCAAAAGATCAACCTATCCCCTACTCTGATGTTACTGGGCCACGACAATAGTTTGGGTAGAGAAATGGAGGAAGAATATTTTTTATTTATGTGCGTAGCGGTCCACAGGATACTTTTAGCAGCTAGGTGGAAGGATGTGGAACCTCCCACTTTCCAAATGTGGTTTGCCCGTCTCTTAGGGGTTCATAACCAGGAGTCTGCACTTTATTCACGCCGGGGTAGGGAGGCGAGGAAGCTGGGGCGGGCAATCTGGGCACCCTTAGCAAGGTGGAGAGATAACATGCAGCGTCCAGTCACCAGCAGGAGAGTGGGAGTGGGGTAGACATGCAGATGGGACCACTACCCTAGCCGCACTATGGTATATATTAGTGTTTCAATCTACGGCAGCAACCGTGATTTTATAACTTTGTGTATATACCTTCTTTCTGTAATGTACTGTCTATCTTTTTTATTATGCTTTTTTTAACCGATTCTATGTATGTATGAATTGCCACACTTGTTAAAAGATATTAATGGCTCTTTTCTGATTGAATTATATAATCCATTTTGTTAGGTTTTATAAGATTTGGAATATATATTTATGAAATGTTAATTATTATTGTAAATCGGTTCTATGGGTATTTAAAATAAAAAAAATAAATAAAAAAAAGGACCTACACCTGTTTCTTATATGGTTTTTCTATATGCACCCTGTTTAGGTTCCATTATTAAATCATACATGGCTTCCTGATGAAGGCGCATCGCCGAAACGCGCGTAGGACACAGATTCTCAACAGCCATGCCAAATATGATTGTCCTTCAATGAAATAAAGTGATTGTTTTGTATAATCCATGTTTCTTTTCTTAAAATATATATAAATCCTGTATGACATTTCCACATATAATATTGTGTACTAATAGGCACTGTGTGAATGTATCAGCATGTCTGAATATTTACCGTAGGAATCATGGATTTACAATGTAGCTGAATGAATTAAGTATATCATTATTGTGCACATTGTGATACTGTCGTTAGGGGAAAACGTTTCTTCCTTTTCCTCTTTTTATCATTCACAAAAAGATAAAAATGTTTATATAAATAAAATATATTTTTGATACCTAATACATGGGTGTTCACAAATTGACTCTGTAAAATTTCAGGTCCACGTTTTTAACAAATTTCCTAAATGTTTTTTTCACACCCTGGATGAAGCACACGGGCCTGGCTGCAGTCACACACTTATTTTCACAATCAGAAGCACATAAAGTACATGGATACATAAACAGACAAGCAGAAAAAGAGGACTGTCTGTATTAAATAAAGTAACATTCTTACCTGGATCCGGCTTGATGATCCGATGGAAGGCAGATGATGCGCGCCAGGCCTCTAAGGCAGCTTGACAAACGAGGCAAGGCGCACTTGTACTCACTGCTTTCAGCCTGATCACGGGGTTTCCCTCGGACTGGGCTGAAGCTGGTTGAATGAAGGAGGGAAATACGAACCCAGCGCAGGAAGCAGGAAGCACTACTTGAAATCCCGCCTCCTATTTTCATAGGGTGACAGTATCAAGGGTCAGCCAGTCAGAGGAGGAGGCGGGATCCTAGAAGAATGTTCTGAGCTACGTCAGAGATCCGGGCGAGCCGAGTATTCGACCGAAGCCCTGGAAAAACAGCTGCTTTAGGTAGCGCCTGCTTGCCCTCACCACTGCCTCACAGACACACTCTGCATATGCGTGATTTGGGCGATATTGAAGTCATCCACCTCACATGCGCACCGTGTGTTTGTACACAGCCGTGCTGCACTGCTACCAGACAGTATAAGTGCCGCAGCCTCAGACCAGTCTCTTTCTCCTTCTTCTGAGACTGGTGGTGCTCCGCCCCATATGCCCTCATGCAGGAACCGCGCCTGGGTATGCGCGTTGCTTTTCTAGCTTAGCCCGGAATTATCGCCATTCCTGTGCCATCTGCTTGTAACTTAATGTCGAAAAAAGGATTAAGGCCAGCCCTGCTGCTCCCACTCCCCTCTTGGAGCCCCTTTGTGTGCATCCAATGCACTTTATTCAGATGTCTAAAAGTGCAAATGTTTCATATGTCATGGTCATCATATGCATGTTTTCAGAATATGCAGAAGCATACCCCTGTGCCCATGCAGATGCTGTTACAGCAGCTAAGTGCACCATAAGTGCAAAGCAAATCCTTGGGATATATTTGCAATGCTTGACCACTGGTTATCAGTGCAATGGTGGACCACAGGGCACCAATGCAATATTTGCAACATGCTTGATCACTTCTGATCTGTGCAGTGCCTGGCACCATGATACCTGTGCAATGCTTAGCCGTGGGAACGGTGTAACATACATGATGCCTGCATATCAGTGCAATGAGTGGCCGCTCAATACTTATGCAATGCATGTTACTAGGATATCTGTAGCACGCATGATCCCATGATATTGGATAGCTGTAACATTCTTGATCGATGGCTGTCCATACAATGCTAGGTTCTGGGATATTTATAACAAGCTTGATAACTTAATATCTGTGCAATGCCTGCATCTTCTCCAATACCGCCCACACCCTCATAAAGTCACTAATTTATTTTTTGCCTTTGTTCTTCAGTTAAAACTACAAAAACCTTTGATATTCTTGCAAACAAAGAAAGTGCACTTTTTTCAACGTTTTAAGAAACAATTAAGGTTCTGCTTTCTATATTGCTCATTAGCTTGCTTCTTTCTTTGGAAACAACTGTGTTTCAGTATTAAGATCGATGCAGAAGCACTTAGAAACCACAAGGTGCACGTCTCCATAAGATTTAGTTAGTGTGAGAATTGGGTTGTTGGTTGACTGGGTGCGAGTCCTGGTCAAGAAACAGCCACAATCCCTTGCAGGATGAACCACAAAAAGTCACTAAATTAACATGTGCTTAACCCTGGGTAGTTTGGCACAAAAAGCAACCAGGCTTAACTAGAGGCAATGTGTAAGATATTTATACTGCACACAAACCACAATAAAGTGAAAACATAACAGAAAAAAATCCCAACCCAATTTAGAAAATAGAGTCTTTTTTAATAAATTATTTGACACCAAAACAACAAAAATCCAATCATTAGAACTGAAGTTATGAAATGTTAACTTTTTTAGTAAAAACTAGCACCTAAAAGATCAAAGCACCAACTGTGGATATCTCGAAACGCTAGACCGGGTCAATGTCGAAAAACATGGCCAAATGCAATGGAGCACAGTTTGGATAGAAGAAGTGGATTGGAAGAAGAAATCCTGAGACAAAGTATCTTAGAATGTGAAGCTCAACAGGGAAAGGCTGCAGGAAGTGTCCGGGGAGGAAGCATCATTTAATGGCCTTGGGTTGAAGTTTCGGTGAAGATTTCCCCGTTCGGGCTTAGTCACCAAAATGGAAGTGAAAAATCTTCATCAGGACGAGGCAGAGGGCTGTGGGCGAAGACAGTTCCATGAGATCTGATACCCCTTTGGTGAATGACAGCTGAAACGGATTTGCTGCTGCGGAGAAGAGTGTAGCGGCAGAAGCCGCAAAGTCAATTCGACTGGCGATGCAACTCAGGAGGATAGGCAAGCAGGATGGTCCCGGTCTCCTACTGGTTCTCAGAGCAGATTTTGGCTGAAAAGGTTTCGAAGCCCTCAGTTTTGGGGTTTGGCCATCTGGGCTCCTTTAGCACCACAACCAAGTGTCCAGGAATGATAGCACGCTACTTGGGGTTTGTGGACTTACTCAGGCTGGTTTGAGGTGCGGTTACAAGAGGGTGGGAGCATTTTGTTTCCCTGTGGCTCCAAACAGGAGGCTAGCAAACTAGCACTTGGAGTCACTCTGGTAGTCTTAGGGTCAGTGCAGATGCAGTGGTCAACAGCTGGGCTGGCTTCTGAGGGTTAAATGCAGGCTTCAAACAGCAAAGTAGCTCTTCTAGGTACAGAAAAAAGAACAATTGATGGACAGGAAGCAGAACAATGTCATACATTCACCCCAGTAAAGAGACATGGGCCTAAACCCATTGTTCTTTTGCTCTCCATGCCATTCCAGTTTAGACTCAGCCATATGCAAATCAGTCTTGACCCTGTTCCCCATGGGAACAGTCCAGTCTGAACTGCCAGGCCAGGTCCTCCATGGACCAGAAACAAGCATCCTGGGACCGGTTTCAGGGCATCACCCCTCATCAGCCAGCCTATTTTGACTCTCGTGGAATGGAGAGCAGGGGACCCACATCTGGGCATACCCGTCCCACTCGGGGTGACAAATGCAAAAAGAACAATTGATGGACTTAATGCTGATCAATGTCAAACATTCACCCCAGTACAGAGATCTGGGCCGAAATCTATAGTTTTTTTGCTCCCCATGCCATTCCAGTTTAGACACAGCCATATGCAAATCAGTCTTGACCCTGTTCCCCATGGGAACAGTCCGGCCCAAACTGCTAGGCCAGGTCCTCCCTGGACCAGAAACAAGCATCCTGAGACCGGTTTCGGGGCATCACCCCTCATCAGCCAGGCTAGCTTGACTCGAGTGGCATGGAGAGCACGGTACCCACGTCTGGGCATACCCGTCCCACTCGGGGTGACAAATGCAAAGATAATAATTGATGGGGTGGCATGGTGAGCAAAAGAACGATGGATTTAACCCAGATCTCTAGACTGGTGGTGAATGTTTGATTTGCTCTGCATTCTGGCCATCATCTGTGTGTCTTTTGCTTCCAGGTACAGCAGCAGTCTTTCGGAGTGCACAGCAGGTCACAGCAGCAGATAGTCCTCTGAGAGTCTGTCCACAGGTCCAGCGAAGAGTGGGTGATGAAGGTCCTATTTTTTATGCCCTGGTGCCCTTCTTCTAAAAGGTGGGAGAAGCTTCTGGAAAGGTTCTTTTAAGTACATGGAATTTATTGACTCCCCAGCCCAGGCTCCCAGCTGGCTGCAGTGACAATGTGGAGTCATTAGGCCCTTTAAGTGAAGGCAGAGCACAGGCTTTCAGTTGTAAGTGGGGCTGTGCTCATCTCCACCCCATCCTGCCAGAGGATGGCCCATTGAGGCATAGCTAATCCCTCTAATGTGTGACTGTCTAGGAGGACTTCACAAAGTCTAACTTTCAGCTCCACCCAGTCATGTGACCCAAGACAGGCTGCAGGCACAAATGGGCTAAGGGCAGGATAATGTCAACTTTCTAAAGGTGGCATTTTCAAAACTGTAATGAAAAATCCAACTTTACCAATAAAGAGGGATTATCATTTCAATTTCATAGATATCAAACATGATATAGGGACCTGCCCCCAATTGGGAATTACAGCTTATTGAACGTAATAAGGAATCTCCAATGCTATCCTTTATGAGGGACAGGCCTCACCTTAGAGAAAGACGAATGTAGGAGTTTTTTGCTACTAGGACATGTAAAACTTAAAAGTACATATCCAACCTTTCAAAACACGGCACCCTGCCCTATGGGCTTCCTAGGGCCTACCTTAGGGGTGACATATTTGTAATAAAGGGGGAGTTTAAGGCTTGGCAAGTGGGTTTAAATCCCAAGTCAACATGGCAGTTTAAACCTGCATTCAGGCTGCAGTGGCTGGTCTGAGACATGTTTTAAGGTGCTACATAAGTGGGTTCCACAATAAGTGCTTCATATCCACTGGTAGCATTCAATTTAAAGGCCCTTGATATATGGCATACCACTTCAAAGAAGACTTATAAGTAAATTATATATGCCAATCAGGTGTTAGCCAATCAAACCATATTTAGGGGAGTGAGCACAAGTTCTTTAGCACTGGTTAACAGTGGTAAAGTGCACACAGTCCTAAGCCCAGCAAAAACTAATTTTACACCAAAAATGGAAGTAAATAGGCAAAACATATGGGGGGAAAGGCTACTCTAATGCTGAAAGGTCTAACAGTTAGAAGTAGTGCTAAGATCTTCCAGAGCTATTGTGGCTGACAACTAACTCCATGTTGTCAGGATAACATGTTTCATGCCCTGTATACTTCTTCTAAAAATCACTGTTCTCAGGTGTGTATACAAGTAATACAACTCCATGAAAACATAATTTTTTCAAAAGAAAAGCAGCAACTTGTATTGTGTCTTGATGTCTTGAAACAAGCTGACACCCCAGGCCCAACACTTGCACATTGTTGACTACACTGCAGATATTTTGGGTCTTTAAATATAATTGTGAAAACAAAGGTCGCAATTACAGCATAGCCTGCAGACCCATGGCCAGTCCACAGAGATGTGTGAATATTCAGCAGATGCCCATCTTTCTCATTACCCACAGAATGCCCTTCCTGATGCCCCTGGCATAGATTACAGACATTACAAGGGTTACTGAAGGCTGAGCGGGATGTAGACTAGACTGCCTGAGATCCTCTCTGGAATAAATCCCTCTAAAAAGAGGCAGGTACTGACTTGTGTCTGGTTGAGTTAAGGTCAGAGAGAAGAAAAAAGTCTGGGTTAGGGACACTTGGTGGTGGGGCAGGGATCCTGTGGATTCTTCCTGTGGGTAAGGCTCAGTGTGAAATCCTGGGTGTATCAGAATGTTTGTGTTTCTAGGCATAAACAGTGAGCCATGAACATGTATAATGATAAACATAAAAGTACTCATAATAATAATTACAACCTGATAAAGTCACGTGCAGGAGCTGGCGGCACCTTTGTAAAGCTGGAAGCACTTAACTGTAAAGACACCATTTAAAATATGGCGTGATAAGATAACAATGAAGGATTCTCATTGCTCATGGATGGAAACATCAACGCCATTATATTCTGCTTTGATCCTCCGTTGTGGCCATCTTAATGAGTTTTTGGACACTTTTTTAAGAGAGCAAATTCAATTGACCTTTTACCAGGTTATGGATACTGAGCCAATGACTCTACGTGGCCGTCAGTAGATATTAAATCATTGGTGTCTGGATAATTTGCTGTCCTGGACCACTGAGTGCCAAAGCAAACCATATCCCTGGGATACCTCTGCTATGCTTGAACTCTGTGTATCTGTGCACTGCTTGGCTGAGGGATATCTGTGTGATGCTTGGCCCTGGTATATGAGGAAAACGCTTGATCCTTTGATTGCTGGGCAGTGCTTGGGCCAAGGAAACCCATGCAACGCCTAACTCAGGCATATTTATAATATGATAAGTAACTTGATAGCTGTGCAATGCTTGTCCCTAGAATATTTATAACATGCTTGATCTCTGGTGATCTGTGCAATGCTAGGCCCCAGGATACTCGTGCAATGATTGGTCCTAGGGTTTATGTAAAATGATTGATCCCTTGATTGCTGTGCAATGATTAGACTCAGGATACTGTGCAGTGCTAGGCCCTTGGATATATGTAAAATGCTTGATCTGCTGATAAGTGCAGTGCTTGGCCACAAGATGCTTCACCCTGGGATATCTCCAACATGCTTGTTCTCTGCTTATATGTGCAGTGCTAGGCCCCAGGATGCGCTGTCTTGGGATATCTATAACATTCTTGATCTCAGCTGATATGTGCAGTGATTGGCTCCAGGATGCCCTGCCCTGGGATATCTCTAACATGCTTGATGTCTGCTGATATGTGCAGTGATTGGCTCCAGGATGCTTCACCCTGTGATACCTATGATATGCTTGATCTCTTCTGATATGTGCAATGCTTGGCTCCAGGATGCGCTGTCCTGGGATCTCTATAACATGCTTGTTCTCTGCTGATATGTGCAGTGTTTGGCCACGGGATGCTTCACCCTGTGATACCTATGACATGCTTGATCTCTTCTGATATGTGCAGTGATTGGCCTCAGGATGCCCTGCCCTGGGATATCTCTAACATGCTTGATCTCTTCTGATATGTGCAATGCTTGGCTCCAGGATGCGCTGTCCTGGGATCTCTATAACATGCTTGTTCTCTGCTGATATGTGCAGTGCTTGGCTCCAGGATGCTTCACCCTGTGATACCTATGACATGCTTGATCTCTTCTGATATGTGCAGTGATTGGTCCCAGGATGCCCTGCCCTGGGATATCTCTAACATGCTTGATCTCTTCTGATATGTGCAATGCTTGGCTCCAGGATGCGCTGTCCTGGGATCTCTATAACATGCTTGTTCTCTGCTGATATGTGCAGTGTTTGGCCACGGGATGCTTCACCCTGGGATCTCTATAACATGCTAGTTCTATGCCGATATGTGCAGTGCTTCACCCAAGAATGTTTCGCGCTGTGATATCTATGACATGATTGATCTCTGCTAATATATGCAGTGCTTGGCCACAAGATACCCATCCTAGTCCCTGGGTTATTTGTAAAATGTTTGATCCATTGATAGCTGTACAATGTTTATCCAAACCATGCTTGTCCCCGGCATATGTGTTACTTGCATGACCCGTTAATAGCTGTGAAGTTCTTGACTCTAGGATACCCCTGTGATGGTTGACCCTGAGAATCCATAACATGTTTAATCCCTGGAAACCTGGGTGATGCTTGGTCCTGGTCTATCTGTAACATGATGGATCTCTGGTTATCTGTGGAATACTTACCCCCAGGACATTGGGGTGATGCTTGACTCTGGGATATGTAAAAAATAACTGATCTCTTGATATCTGTACAATGCTATTCCTCAGGGAAATCATACAATGCTTGGCCCGGAGAAGGTTGTAACATGCTTGATCTCGGGTTAACTGTGAAATGCTTGGTCCCAGGGTACCTGTGCTATGTTTGAGCCTGGGACATTTCCTACCTGCGTCATACCTTGATACCTGTGGAATGCCTGACCCCAGGATACCCCTGAGATGCTTGACTTTGAGATATTTGTAGACTCTTCGATCCATTAATACATGTGGAATGCCTGACCCCAGGATACCCCTGAGATGCTTGACTATGAGATATTTGTAAACTCTTCGATCCGTTGATACCTGTAGAATGTTTGGCTCAGTATACCCCTGAGTTGCTAGACTTTGAGATATTTGTAGACTCTTTGACCCGTTGACACCTGTGGAATACTTGGCTCAGGATACCCCTGAGATGCTTGACTTTAAGATATTTGTAGACTCTTGGATCAGAGGATGTCTGTGGAATGTTTGGCTCAGGATACCCCTGAGATGCCTGATTTTGAGATATTTGTAGACTCTTATATCCGATGGCACCTGTGGAATGCTTGGCTTAGGATACCCCTGAGATGCTTGACTTTGAAATATTTGTAGAATCTTGGATCCATTGACACCTGTGGAATGCTTGGCCCAGGATACCCCTTAGATGCTTGACTTTGAAATATTTCTAGAATCTTTGATCCGTTGATATCTGAGGAATGCTTGGCTCAGGATACCCCTGCAATGCTTGACTTTGAGATATTTGTAGAATCTTGGATCCGTTGATACCTGTGGAATGCTTGACCCCAGGATACTCCTGAGATGCTTGACTTTGAGGTATTTGTAGAATCTCTGATCCGTTGATACCTGTGGAATGCTTGGCCCAGGATACCCCTTAGATGCTTGACTTTGAGATATTTGTAGAATCTTTGATCCGTTGATACCTGTGGAATGCTTGGCCCAGGATACCCCTTAGATGCTTGACTTTGAGATATTTGTAGAATCTTTGATCCGTTGATACCTGTGGAATGCTTGGCTCAGGATATCCCTTAGATGCTTGACTTTGAGATATTTGTAGAATCTTTGATCCGTTGATACCTGTGGAATGCTTGCCTAAGGATACCCGGAAATGCTTGATCCCCGGATATGTGTGAATGGCTTGATCCCTTGTTAGCTGTGTAATGCTTCACCACACGATACCTGTGCTATGCTTGGCCTTGAGATATGTGTAACATTCTTCATCCCTTGATATTGAGCTATACTTGGTCACAGGATACCTGTGCAATACTTGGCCCTTGGATATTTAGAATATGCTTGACCATTTGATGTTTATTCAATGCTTGCATCCTTCACACTACTACCCAGACCCTCTTGAGCTTGGTAATTCTTTTGGTTTCCCCCATGATCAGGCTGCTCTCTAAATTCATCTCTTTTTTCTCAGTTAAAACTACAAAAGCGTGCTAAAATATCTGGGTACTGAGAAACAGCAGCTCTTTATGAAGTTTTAAAAGCAGCAAAACTAGTCCTTCCTATATTGCTCTTTACCTTGCTTCTTCCTGTGGTCATCTGTAATGTTAGTTGAATAATGTTAAAATCTTCTAGAGCCGCTATGCTGCCAAGTTAACATGTCTCGTGTCAGTTGACTTCTGTCACGAATCACTGTTCTCAGGTGTGTAACCAGCACTTCAACCCCCACGCATCATTTTATCAAAGGAAGGCCAGTGACATATATGGTGTCTAAATGTCTTGAAGCAAGGTGACAACCCTAGGCACAACATGTGCACATGTTGAGGTCATTGCAGATGTTGTGTGTCTTTAAACATGACTGTGATAACAAAGATGGTGAGCATATCCTGCTGACCCGTGGCCAGTCCACAGAGGTGTGTGAATATTCAGCAGATGTCCATCCTTCTCATTACTCACACAATGCCCTTCCTGATGCTACTAGCACAGATCAAAGGCATTCTAAGGGTTACTGAAGGCTGAGCTAGCTGGAGATGAGACTGACTGTGAAGTGTGATTCTCATAGGAATAAATGTTCTAAAGGGAGGCACTGGATGACCCAGATGTATTTGACTTAAGGTGTGAGAGAAGCAGAGCACTGGTTTGTGGCACGTGGATGTGGGACTGGGCTCCTGTGGGGCCTTCCTGTGGTTCAGTGTGAAGCCCTGAGTCTCATCAGAATGTGTGTGCCTCTGGGCATAAACAGAGTGCCATGAAGACTTACAAAGATGACAGTAACAATAATCACCGTAGCAGTCACTGTAATAATAATAACGTTGAGATAAAGGCACATGCTGGAGCTGGCAGCACTCAAATCCAAACAAAGCATATAAACTATGGCGTATTAAGAAGATGAAGCATGAAGGGATTATCATTTTCCCTGGGCTCTGACAATGCTGCAGTTATGCTGTGCATCTTCCTTTCCTGTTCCTCACTTCCAGACACCTGCCACAACATTCTAGCCGCACCTTTTGACTGCGCAGTCATTGAGGGCTCTTCCAAGAACAAAAGCAACTCCAGGCGGGTTTGGCATTGATCCATTTGTTCTCTCACTTTGTTGTTTATCGCAGTAGATGCCCTGTGCAGGAGGATCAATGTCTCATGCTATACCTCACTGGTGAGGTGCAAACAGGCCGAAAAGGTTCTGCAGTTTTTTGTGGTCGGGCTAGTCTCATATGCTTAGTCTCCACCTGGAGTGTCAAAATGGGCAAAAAGGAAAGAAATGTAAAGTGTTACAAGCTATCACCATTTGCTGAGATTATTCCAAGCATTCTCTACATCACTTTGGGCCATATGTACAAAAACATTTTTCCATAGACACAGAATGGGTAAAATCCTTTGATACATCTGGCCCTGTCTGCTTTGCAATTTACACCCTGTATGCGACAGGTATGCACAGATAAGGGCTCCGTCCTCAATGTGCCTTTGGACTCAAGCTGCACTTCACTGAAGAGCCTCTTGTGGGCTGAAACTGGTGTGAGGTTCTTTGAGTGCCCTTTTGAAGGAAACCTGGTCTGGACTAGGCTGGCTAACTAAAGGGGGGGCAAACTGTGCTCTGCAAGTTGGTGGTGCCTGCCTGAGGTGGCCAGGTGAGCAACAAAATAATGGACTGGAACACAACCTGAGTAGGTAACAGTGCCTGAGATTAATTGAGCTATTCTACTCAACATTTTATTGCCAAACTTTCTCTGCCACAAACCAAAGAATAGGCACGCTTGAAGTCAAAGGGGAGCTGTTTGTCTTATTCACACAGCTGGATTTTACTCAGAATGTGTGCCAATTGACTCCAAACCAATTGACCACACAAAGATGGTGCAGCATTGGAGGTTTGCAGGGAACCAATAAAATTCATGTATATCTTTCCAGGTACATATCCCAAATCCATGATAACCAGCATCCCACAATTCTTACAGTGTCTCTGACTCCATGAGAATGGTAGAAATCCCATAAGACTCACAGGAAACAAATATCTTTTACAAAGGTCCTTCAGTTAATCACGGGTTGCTGCTTAGTGTAGAACATCCCTTTGTTCCAAACTAGAGAAGTCAGTATGCCTCTTTTCAGGGTGGACATATAGTACCTGCTAGGTTATTCCATTTATAAAAATTAAACTTGTGGTCTTTTTCCTAATAATAAATCTACAGACTGCAGTCTACCTTATTGTGAACTGTTGAAAAGTTTACACTATCTGTGAAACCGCCCCGAAGGCAACCTTCAAGGGCACACTTTCTCTGCTTGCCTCTTCCCCCTGAAAGTAGGGCCTTGGCAATTCTGTGAGGTGGCTCTGGTCCCTGATCCCCTTGGTTACAGCGATACCAAAGGGGATGATGGACGGAGCATTTGAGCTAATCAAACACTCACCCCCAGTCAACTGATCTGGGTTTAATCCATCATCATTCTTTAGCTCACTCCACCACCCCAGTTCAGACATGGCCATATGCAAATCAGTCTGACCCTGTGCCTCATGGGAACAGTCCAGCCCGAACTGCCAAGCCATGTCTTCCCTGGACCGGAAACAAGCATCCTGGGACCGGTTTCTGGCTATTCAGCCATCATCAGCCAGGCTAGCTTGAATCCAGTGGCAAAGTGAGCAAGGGACCCACGTCTGGGCATACCCTGCCAACTTAGGGCGTAACAAAGTGATACCAAAGGGGATGATGGACGGAGCGTTTGAGCTAATCAAACACTCACCCCCAGTCAACTGATCTGGGTTTAATCCATCATCATTCTTTAGCTCACTCCACCACCCCAGTTCAGACATGGCCATATGTAAATCAGTCTGACCCTGTGCCTCATGGGACCAGTCCAGCCGGAACTGCCAAGCCATGTCTTCCCTGGACCGGAAACAAGCATCCTGGGACCGGTTTCTGGCTATTCAGCCGTCATCAGCCAGGCTAGCTTGAATCCAGTGGCAAAGTGAGCAAGGGACCCACGTCTGGGCATACCCTGCCAACTTAGGGCGAACAAAGCGATACCAAAGGGGATGATGGACGGAGCGTTTGAGCTAATCAAACACTCACCCCCAGTCAACTGATCTGGGTTTAATCCATCATCATTCTTTAGCTCACTCCACCACCCCAGTTCAGACATGGCCATATGCAAATCAGTCTGACCCTGTGCCTCATGGGAACAGTCCAGCCTGAACTGCCAAGCCATGTCTTCCCTGGACTGGAAACAAGCATCCTGAGACCGGTTTCTGGCTATTCAGCCGTCATCAGCCAGGCTAGCTTGAATCCAGTGGCAAAGTGAGCAAGGGACCCACGTCTGGGCATACCCTGCCAACTTAGGGCGAACAAAGCGATGGCTTGGCAGTTCGGGCTGGACTGTTCCCATGAGGCACAGGGTCAGACTGATTTGCATATGGCCATGTCTGAACTGGGGTGGTGGAGTGAGCTAAAGAATGATGATGGCTTAAACCCAGATCAGTTGACTGGGGGTGAGTGTATGATTTGCGCTAACGCTCCGTCCATCATCCCCTTTGGTATTGCTTTGTTCGCCCTAAGTTGGCAGGGTATACCCAGACGTGGGTCCCTTGCTCACTTTGCCACTGGATTCAAGATAGCCTGGCTGATGAGGGTTTTGAACCCGAAACCAGTCCCAGGATGCTTGTTTCCGGGCCAGGGAAGACATGGCTTGGCAGTTCGGGCTGGACTGTTCCCATGAGGCACAGGGTCAGACTGATTTGCATATGGCCATGTCTGAACTGGGGTGGTGGAGTGAGCTAAAGAATGATGATGGATTAAACCCAGATCAGTTGACTGGGGGTGAGTGTTTGATTTGCTCTAACGCTCCGTCCATCATCCCCTTTGGTATTACTTTGTTCGCCCTAAGTTGACAGGGTATGCCCAGACGTGGGTCCCTTGCTCACTTTGCCACTGGATTCAAGATAGCCAGGCTGATGAGGGTTTTGAACCCGAAACCGGTCCCAGGATGCTTGTTTCCAGTCCAGGGAAGACATGGCTTGGCAGTTCGGGCTGGACTGTTCCCATGAGGCACAGGGTCAGACTGATTTGCATATGGCCATGTCTGAACTGGGGTGGAGGAGTGAGCTAAATAATGATGATGGATTAAACCCAGATCAGTTGACTGGGGGTGAGTGTTTGATTTGCTCTAACGCTCCGTCCATCATCACCTTTGGTATTGCTTTGATCGCCCTAAGTTGGCAGGGTATACCCAGACGTGGGTCCCTTGCTCACTTTGCCACTGGATTCAAGATAGCCTGGCTGATGAGGGTTTTGAACCCGAAACCGGTCCCAGGATGCTTGTTTCCGGTCCAGGGAAGACATGGCTTGGCAGTTCGGGCTGGACTGTTCCCATGAGGCACAGGGTCAGACTGATTTGCATATGGCCATGTCTGAACTGGGGTGGTGGAGTGAGCTAAAGAATGATGATGGATTAAACCCAGATCAGTTGACTGGGGGTGAGTGTTGGATTTGCTCTAACGCTCCGTCCATCATCCCCTTTGGTATTGCTTTGTTCGCCCTAAGTTGGCAGGGTATGCCCAGACGTGGTCCCTTGCTCACTTTGCCACTGGATTCAAGATAGCCTGGCTGATGAGGGTTTTGAACCCGAAACCGGTCCCAGGATGCTTGTTTCCGGTCCAGGGAAGACATGGCTTGGCAGTTCTGGCTGGACTGTTCCCATGAGGCACAGGGTCAGACTGATTTGCATATGGCCATGTCGGAACTGGGGTGGTGAAGTGAGCTAAAGAATGATGATGGATTAAACCCAGATCAGTTGACTGGGGGTGAGTGTTTGATTTGCTCTTACGCTCCGTCCATCATCCCCTTTGTTATTGCTTTGTTCGCCCTAAGTTGGCAGGGTATGCCCAGACGTGGGTCCCTTGCTCACTTTGCCACTGGATTCAAGATAGCCTGGCTGATGAGGGTTTTGAACCCGAAACTGGGCCCAGGATGCTTGTTTCCGGTCCAGGGAAGACATGGCTTGGCAGTTCGGGCTGGACTGTTCCCATGAGGCACAGGGTCAGACTGATTTGCATATGGCCATGTCTGAACTGGGGTGGTGGAGTGAGCTAAAGAATGATGATGGATTAAACCCAGATCAGTTGACTGGGGATGAGTGTTTGATTTGCTCTAACGCTTCGTCCATCATCCCCTTTGGTATTGCTTTGTTCGCCCTAAGTTGGCAGGGTATGCCCAGACGTGGGTCCCTTGCTCACTTTGCCACTGGATTCAAGATAGCCTGGCAGATGAGGGTTTTGAACCCGAAACCTGTCCCAGGATGCTTGTTTCCGGTCCAGGGAAGACATGGCTTGGCAGTTCGGGCTGGACTGTTCCCATGAGGCACAGTGTCAGACTGATTTGCATATGGCCATGTCTGAACTGGGGTGGTGGAGTGAGCTAAAGAATGATGATGGATTAAACCCAGATCAGTTGACTGGGGGTGAGTGTTTGATTTGCTCTAACGCTCCGTCCATCATCCCCTTTGGTATTGCTTTGTTCGCCCTAAGTTGGCAGGGTATGCCCAGACGTGGGTCCCTTGCTCACTTTGCCACTGGATTCAAGATAGCCTGGCTGATGAGGGTTTTGAACCCGAAACCGGTCCCAGGATGCTTGTTTCCGGTCCAGGGAAGACATGGCTCGGCAGTTCGGGCTGGACTGTTCCCATGAGGCACAGGGTCAGACTGATTTGCATATGGCCATGTCTGAACTGGGGTGGTGGAGTGAGCTAAAGAATGATGATGGCTTAAACCCAGATCAGTTGACTGGGGGTGAGTGTTTGATTTGCGCTAATGCTCCGTCCATCATCCCCTTTGGTATTGCTTTGTTCGCCCTAAGTTGGCAGGGTATACCCAGACGTGGGTCCCTTGCTCACTTTGCCACTGGATTCAAGATAGCCTGGCTGATGAGGGTTTTGAACCCGAAACCAGTCCCAGGATGCTTGTTTCCGGGCCAGGGAAGACATGGCTTGGCAGTTCGGGCTGGACTGTTCCCATGAGGCACAGGGTCAGACTGATTTGCATATGGCCATGTCTGAACTGGGGTGGTGGAGTGAGCTAAAGAATGATGATGGATTAAACCCAGATCAGTTGACTGGGGGTGAGTGTTTGATTTGCTCTAACGCTCCGTCCATCATCCCCTTTGGTATTACTTTGTTCGCCCTAAGTTGACAGGGTATGCCCAGACGTGGGTCCCTTGCTCACTTTGCCACTGGATTCAAGATAGCCTGGCTGATGAGGGTTTTGAACCCGAAACCGGTCCCAGGATGCTTGTTTCCGGTCCAGGGAAGACATGGCTTGGCAGTTCGGGCTGGACTGTTCCCATGAGGCACAGGGTCAGACTGATTTGCATATGGCCATGTCTGAACTGGGGTGGTGGAGTGAGCTAAATAATGATGATGGATTAAACCCAGATCAGTTGACTGGGGGTGAGTGTTTGATTTGCTCTAACGCTCCGTCCATCATCACCTTTGGTATTGCTTTGATCGCCCTAAGTTGGCAGGGTATACCCAGACGTGGGTCCCTTGCTCACTTTGCCACTGGATTCAAGATAGCCTGGCTGATGAGGGTTTTGAACCCGAAACCGGTCCCAGGATGCTTGTTTCCGGTCCAGGGAAGACATGGCTTGGCAGTTCGGGCTGGACTGTTCCCATGAGGCACAGGGTCAGACTGATTTGCATATGGCCATGTCTGAACTGGGGTGGTGGAGTGAGCTAAAGAATGATGATGGATTAAACCCAGATCAGTTGACTGGGGGTGAGTGTTTGATTTGCTCTAACGCTCCGTCCATCATCCCCTTTGTTATTGCTTTGTTCGCCCTAAGTTGGCAGGGTATGCCCAGACGTGGGTCCCTTGCTCACTTTGCCACTGGATTCAAGATAGCCTGGCTGATGAGGGTTTTGAACCCGAAACCGGGCCCAGGATGCTTGTTTCCGGTCCAGAGAAGACATGGCTTGGCAGTTCGGGCTGGACTGTTCCCATGAGGCACAGGGTCAGACTGATTTGCATATGGCCATGTCTGAACTGGGGTGGTGGAGTGAGCTAAAGAATGATGATGGATTAAACCCAGATCAGTTGACTGGGGATGAGTGTTTGATTTGCTCTAACGCTTCGTCCATCATCCCCTTTGGTATTGCTTTGTTCGCCCTAAGTTGGCAGGGTATGCCCAGACGTGGGTCCCTTGCTCACTTTGCCACTGGATTCAAGATAGCCTGGCAGATGAGGGTTTTGAACCCGAAACCGGTCCCAGGATGCTTGTTTCCGGTCCAGGGAAGACATGGCTTGGCAGTTCGGGCTGGACTGTTCCCATGAGGCACAGTGTCAGGCTGATTTGCATATGGCCATGTCTGAACTGGGGTGGTGGAGTGAGCTAAAGAATGATGATGGATTAAACCCAGATCAGTTGACTGGGGGTGAGTGTTTGATTTGCTCTAACGCTCCGTCCATCATCCCCTTTGGTATTGCTTTGTTCGCCCTAAGTTGGCAGGGTATGCCCAGACGTGGGTCCCTTGCTCACTTTGCCACTGGATTCAAGATAGCCTGGCTGATGAGGGTTTTGAACCCGAAACCGGTCCCAGGATGCTTGTTTCCGGTCCAGGGAAGACATGGCTCGGCAGTTCGGGCTGGACTGTTCCCATGAGGCATAGGGTCAGACTGATTTGCATATGGCCATGTCTGAACTGGGGTGGTGGAGTGAGCTAAAGAATGATGATGGCTTAAACCCAGATCAGTTGACTGGGGGTGAGTGTTTGATTTGCGCTAACGCTCCGTCCATCATCCCCTTTGGTATTGCTTTGTTCGCCCTAAGTTGGCAGGGTATACCCAGACGTGGGTCCCTTGCTCACTTTGCCACTGGATTCAAGATAGCCTGGCTGATGAGGGTTTTGAACCCGAAACCAGTCCCAGGATGCTTGTTTCCGGGCCAGGGAAGACATGGCTTGGCAGTTCGGGCTGGACTGTTCCCATGAGGCACAGGGTCAGACTGATTTGCATATGGCCATGTCTGAACTGGGGTGGTGGAGTGAGCTAAAGAATGATGATGGATTAAACCCAGATCAGTTGACTGGGGGTGAGTGTTTGATTTGCTCTAACGCTCCGTCCATCATCCCCTTTGGTATTACTTTGTTCGCCCTAAGTTGACAGGGTATGCCCAGACGTGGGTCCCTTGCTCACTTTGCCACTGGATTCAAGATAGCCAGGCTGATGAGGGTTTTGAACCCGAAACCGGTCCCAGGATGCTTGTTTCCAGTCCAGGGAAGACATGGCTTGGCAGTTCGGGCTGGACTGTTCCCATGAGGCACAGGGTCAGACTGATTTGCATATGGCCATGTCTGAACTGGGGTGGTGGAGTGAGCTAAATAATGATGATGGATTAAACCCAGATCAGTTGACTGGGGGTGAGTGTTTTATTTGCTCTAACGCTCCGTCCATCATCACCTTTGGTATTGCTTTGATCGCCCTAAGTTGGCAGGGTATACCCAGACGTGGGTACCTTGCTCACTTTGCCACTGGATTCAAGATAGCCTGGCTGATGAGGGTTTTGAACCCGAAACCGGTCCCAGGATGCTTGTTTCCGGTCCAGGGAAGACATGGCTTGGCAGTTCGGGCTGGACTGTTCCCATGAGGCACAGGGTCAGACTGATTTGCATATGGCCATGTCTGAACTGGGGTTGTGGAGTGAGCTAAAGAATGATGATGGATTAAACCCAGATCAGTTGACTGGGGGTGAGTGTTGGATTTGCTCTAACGCTCCGTCCATCATCCCCTTTGGTATTGCTTTGTTCGCCCTAAGTTGGCAGGGTATGCCCAGACGTGGTCCCTTGCTCACTTTGCCACTGGATTCAAGATAGCCTGGCTGATGAGGGTTTTGAACCCGAAACCGGTCCCAGGATGCTTGTTTCCGGTCCAGGGAAGACATGGCTTGGCAGTTCTGGCTGGACTGTTCCCATGAGGCACAGGGTCAGACTGATTTGCATATGGCCATGTCTGAACTGGGGTGGTGAAGTGAGCTAAAGAATGATGATGGATTAAACCCAGATCAGTTGACTGGGGGTGAGTGTTTGATTTGCTCTAACGCTCCGTCCATCATCCCCTTTGTTATTGCTTTGTTCGCCCTAAGTTGGCAGGGTATGCCCAGACGTGGGTCCCTTGCTCACTTTGCCACTGGATTCAAGATAGCCTGGCTGATGAGGGTTTTGAACCCGAAACCGGGCCCAGGATGCTTGTTTCCTGTCCAGGGAAGACATGGCTTGGCAGTTCGGGCTGGACTGTTCCCATGAGGCACAGGGTCAGACTGATTTGCATATGGCCATGTCTGAACTGGGGTGGTGGAGTGAGCTAAAGAATGATGATGGATTAAACCCAGATCAGTTGACTGGGGATGAGTGTTTGATTTGCTCTAACGCTTCGTCCATCATCCCCTTTGGTATTGCTTTGTTCGCCCTAAGTTGGCAGGGTATGCCCAGACGTGGGTCCCTTTCTCACTTTGCCACTGGATTCAAGATAGCCTGGCAGATGAGGGTTTTGAACCCGAAACCGGTCCCAGGATGCTTGTTTCCGGTCCAGGGAAGACATGGCTTGGCAGTTCGGGCTGGACTGTTCCCATGAGGCACAGTGTCAGACTGATTTGCATATGGCCAAGTCTGAACTGGGGTGGTGGAGTGAGCTAAAGAATGATGATGGATTAAACCCAGATCAGTTGACTGGGGGTGAGTGTTTGATTTGCTCTAACGCTCCGTCCATCATCCCCTTTGGTATTGCTTTGTTCGCCCTAAGTTGGCAGGGTATGCCCAGACGTGGGTCCCTTGCTCACTTTGCCACTGGATTCAAGATAGCCTGGCTGATGAGGGTTTTGAACCCGAAACCGGTCCCAGGATGCTTGTTTCCGGTCCAGGGAAGACATGGCTCGGCAGTTCGGGCTGGACTGTTCCCATGAGGCACAGGGTCAGACTGATTTGCATATGGCCATGTCTGAACTGGGGTGGTGGAGTGAGCTAAAGAATGATGATGGATTAAACCCAGATCAGTTGACTGGGGGTGAGTGTTTGATTTGCTCTAACGCTCCGTCCATCATCCCCTTTGGTATTCCCTTGGTTACAGCAGCAGTAGTTGTCCTAGGGATGCACTTGTTACCTCTGAATGCAACAGACCCTGGAGCGCTAGATAGATAGATAGATGGACAGACGGACAGACGGACGGACGGACGGACGGACGGACGGACGGACGGACGGACGGACGGACGGACGGACGGACGGACAGACGGACAGACGGACAGACGGACAGACGGACAGACGGACAGACGGACAGACGGACAGACGGACAGACGGACAGACGGACAGACGGACAGACGGACAGACGGACAGACGGACAGACAGACAGACAGACAGACGCCTCTGCTGACCTCACACGATTCTGACAGGAGATCTCTGCGTGCCTTCAGTCTTATGGGGCAGGATAGGGCTATAATGGTCTTTTGATTTTGAGTTTCAGGCCTGGTTCAAACCTCTGGACTGAGACGAAGAAGTCTTTCTCCTCTCCATAACCAAACACTGTTCGCATCTAGTGTCTGCCAGTTTTGACCTACACCACACTGTTTGATGTTTCATGTACAACAATGGTTTTAGGTTGTGCTTAGAGGAGTAGTAGAGCAAAGATCCCACATCTTCCTCAAAGATCACATGGGCTTCTTTTGTAAGCAGTTTTAAGTTTTTTAAATCAATACCCGTGAATGACCTGGGAAAGTGATTTCTACATTATTGGTGATTCTTATTGTGTTGGCTTCCACGTCCACTTACCAAAACCCTCCCTTGCGTCACTCCTTTCTTCTACTTCATTAGACCCTGTCCATATCAAGAGCCCTAGGTGCAGTCCACAGGTTTCAGGATCCATCATCTTTTAATGTTCATGATTCTATTGGCCTGGATTTTAGCCTCTGTGGTTGGTTCCTCTAACAGCAGCTAGTCTTGTATCAGACATAACCTGGGATTGTATCATGATCCTCTGTCTACACCAAACTATGCATGAAAAGAACTTGAAAACATGGAGCTGTGGTAGTTGCTCTGCCTGGGCAATATGTTACGTCTAGAACTCACATGCTAACTCACAGCTCTTGCAACTTAGTGCATGCCCTCTAGACTACACAATCCCTTCCAAGATGGGCATAGGGCTCCCTTCTGCACCAGTGTACAGGAGGTGAAGGGAAGCGCCGGTGGGTACAGCAAGTTAAGCATCACCCAAGGCAGAGGAGATCTTTTTTCTTTCCAGTGATCTATAGAAATCTTTGGTCTTCCTGATTCTTGTTTTGTATCCTCTGCTGATTGACTCCTCAGATTCCAGCTTTGCCAGAAGGGACCATGATTTAATCCGTCTAATGAGCTGAGCACTTCCCTACATGGAGAAAGAAGTAATGGCCTTGAAAGAAGTAATGGCCTTGATGAGCTGAACACTTCCTTCCATGGAGAAAGAAGTGATGGCCTTGATGAGCTGAGCACTTCCTTCCATGGAGAAAGAAGTGATGGCCTTGATGAGCTGAGCACTTCTTTCCATGGAGAAAGAAGTGATGACCTTGATGAGCTGAGCACTTCCATACATGGAGAAAGAAGTGATGGCCTTAATGAGCTGAACACTTCCTTCCATTGAGAAAGAAGAGATCACCTTGATGAGCTGAACACTTCCTTCCATGGAGAAAGAAGTGATGGCCTTGATGAGCTGAGCACTTCCTTCCATGGAGAAAGAAGTGATAGCCTTGATGAGCTGAGCACTTCCTTCCATGGAGAAAGAAGTGATGGCCTTGATGAGCTCAGCACTTCCCTACATGGAGAGAGAAGTAATGGCCTTGATAAGCTGAGCACTTCCTTCCATGGAGACAGAAGTGATGGCCTTGATGAGCTGAGCACTTCCTTCCATGGAGACAGAAGTGATGGCGTTGATGAGCTGAGCACTTCCCTACATGGAGAGAGAAGTAATGGCCTTGATGAGCTCAGCACTTCCCTACATGGAGAAAGAAGCGATGACCTTGATAAGCTGAGCACTTCCTTCCGTGGAGAAAGAAGTGATGGTCTTGATGAGCTGACAACTTCCCTACATGGAGAGAGAAGTAATGGCCTTGATAAGCTGAGCACTTCCTTCCATGGAGAAAGAAGTGATAGCCTTGATGAGCTGAGAACATCCCTACATGGAGAGAGAGGTAATGGCCTTGATAAGCTGAGCACTTACTTCCATGGAGAAAGAAGTGATGGCCTTGATGAGCTGAGAACTTCCCTACATGGAAAAAGAAGTGATGGCCTTGATAAGCTGAGCACTTCCTTCCATGGAGAAAGAAGTGATGGCCTTGATGAGCTGAGAACTTCCTTCGATGGAGAAAGAAGTGATGGCCTTGATGAGTTGAGCACTTCCTTCCATGGAAACAGAAGTAATGGCCTTGATGAGCTGAGCACTTCCTTCGATGGAGAAATAAGTGATGACCTTGATGAGCTGAGCACTTCCTTACGTGGAGAAAGAAGTGATGGCCTTGATCAGCTGAGCACTTCCCTGCATGGAGAAAGAAGAGATCACCTTGATGAGCTGAGCACTTCCTTCCATGGAGAAAGAAGTGATGGCCTTGATGAGCTGATGACTTCCTTCCGTGGAGAGAGAAGTGATGGCCTTGATGAGCTGAGCACTTCCTTCCATGGAGAAAGAAGTGATGGTCTTGATGAGCTGAGCACTTCCATACATGGAGAAAGAAGTGATGGCCTTGATGAGCTCAGCACTTCCTTCCATGGAGAGAGAAGTGATGGCCTTGATGAGCTGAGCACTTCCTTCCATGGAGAAAGAAGTGATGGTCTTGATGAGCTGAGCACTTCCCTACATGGAGAAAGAAGTGATGGTCTTGATGAGCTGAGCACTTCCTTCCATGGAGAAAGAAGTGATGGTCTTGATGAGCTGAGCACTTCCCTACATGGAGAAAGAAGTGATGGCCTTGATGAGCTCAGCACTTCCTTCCATGGAGAGAGAAGTGATGGCCTTGATGAGCTGAGCACTTCCTTCCATGGAGAGGGAAGAGATGCCTTGATGAGCTGAGCACTGCCTTACGTGGAGAAAGAAGTGATGGCCTTGATGAGCTGAGCACTTCCTTACGTGGAGAAAGAAGTGATGGCCTTGATGAGCTGAGCACTTCCTTACGTGGAGAAAGAAGTGATGGCCTTGATGAGCTGAGCACTTCCCTACATGGAGAGAGAAGTGATGGCCTTGATGAGCTGAGCATTTCCTTCCATGGAGAAAGAAGTGATGGCCTTGATGAGCTGAGCACTTCCCTACATGGAGAAAGAAGCGATGGCCTTGATGAGCTGAGCACTTCCTTACGTGGAGAAAGAAGTGATGGCCTTGATGAGCTGAGCACTTCCTTTCATGGAGAGGGAAGAGATGGCCTTGATGAGCTGAGCACTTTCCTACCTGGAGAAAGAGGTGATGGCCTTGATGAGCTGAGCACTTCCTTTCATGGAGAAAGTGGTGATGGCCTTGATGAGATGTCCACTTCCTTCCATGCAGAAAGAAGTGATGGCCTTGATGAGCTGAGCACTTCCCTACATGGAGGACGAAGTGATGACCTTGCGACCTTTAGTGTTTGTCTGCTGTCCCTATTCTGGGTCGGTGAGGAGGTACTCATGGGAATAGACGTTTGGGTTATTTGGCCACGTCTGTTGTGTTGCATAGTTGTTAGTTGAATCACTCAATGTATTATTTGATCATCTTAATCTGGCTTCCTCTGACTCTCAATCAATCAATCAATCAGGGTTTGTTAAAGCGCGACTACTCACCCGTAAGGGTCTCAAGGCGCTAGGGGTGGGTGCAGGTTCCATCCATCAAGGAGGGGTCTGTCGAAGAGCCAGGTTTTGAGGTTTCTTGCGAAGATGGGGAGCGATGTTGTCTGTCTGAGGTGGAGCGGAAGGGCGTTCCATGCTTTGGCCGCGAGGAAGGAGAAGGAGCGGCCTCCCGATCTGGTCTTTCTGATGCGGGGGACCACGGCGTAGGAGAGCTGGGCTGATCGTAGGGTCCTTTGGGGTGCGTGGAATTTGAGTCGGCTGTTCAGGTATGCTGGTCCGGTGCCGTGGAGGGCCTTGTGTGCGTGGGTGAGCATCTTGAAGGTGATTCTCGCCTCGACAGGGAGCCAGTGGAGTGTGCGCAGGTGCTGGGAGATGTGGCAGTGTTTTGGCAGGTTGAGGACCAGTCTTGCGGCGGCGTTCTGGATGTTCTGTAGCTTGCAGGTGAGGTTTTTGTTTATTCCGGCGTAGAGTGCGTTGCCGTAGTCGAGTCTGCTGGTGACCAGGGCGTGAGTGACGGTCTTTCGGTGTTCGAGGGGATCCATTTGAGCCTTTCCATCAAGCCATGTAGGCTTGATGGAAAGGTAGCCAAATAATACAATCAACCATGTTGGATGCACACATGGCTGTGAGTAGAAGACTGCAGATAAATATCATAAATAAGAATACTCAATATTGATGCACTATTAATGATAATGTGAGAGATGTGATGTGCAGCACCTGCATGGTGCTGTGTCTAACATATGTCTCTTGTCTTTTCTTTAAGTTGTGTTGCAGCCTGTGGGTACAAGAGATTCTCTTTTCTGGGTACTGTTTTTACCACTGGTGTCTCAGGACCTTTTGATTGTTATTTTACACACTAGTAATACCATTTGTACCACTGTTGCATCTAATTGCATGAACAATTTGCTCCAGTTGGGCACTTGACTCTCCCTTGGTAGCAAACTTGAGCAGCGAAGCTTACTACACCGTTGTTATTCTCATGAGAGGGAGCTGCGGAATGGCTCTTTCAGCAGGACAGAATAAACTCATTGTCCAATCAGAGCTATTACTTAAACAAACAATGACAAAGCCAGTAGGTTTGGCATATGTATGGTGCATCCAGAGATACACTCTCAAGCCATATGCAGACACCAATATAGGTGTATGTGTGCTCCACGTTATTGAGCTTCAATGGTCCCAAGCAAGCAAGAACTTGAATGGGTCCAGGCAAAAGCATCAATGGAATCAGGCAGCGATGATCATCAATGGTCCAAGGCAGTAAGGTGCATCAATGGCTCAAGGCATTAATGAGCATCTGTGCATCCAGGCAATAATGATCATCAAGGGTCCCAGGCAATAATGAGGATTGTTGGCTCCAGACAGTAATGTTCAACGGGTCCAGGCACTGAGGAGCATCAATGGCTCGAAGCTGTAATGAACCTCAATGGCTCCAGGCAATAATGAGAATTGTTGGCTCGAGGCAGAAATGTTCAACGATTCCAGGCACTGAGGAGCATCAATGGCTCCAGGAAATAATGAGGATTGTTGGCTCCAGACAGTAATGTTCAATGGTTCCAGGCACTGAAGAGCATCAATGGCTCGAGGCTGTAATGAACCTCAATGGCTCCAGGCAATAATGAGGATTGTTGGCTCCAGGCAGTAATGTTCAATGGTTCCAGGCACAGAGGAGCGTCAATGGCTCCAGGAAATAATGAGGCTTGTTGGTTCCAGGCAGTAATGTTCAATGGTTCCAGGCACTGAGGAGCATCAATGGCTCGAGGTTGTAATGAACCTCAATGGCTCCCGGCAATAATGAGGATTGTTGGCTCCAGAGAGAAATGTTCAATGGTCCAGGCACTGATGAGCATCAATGGCTCGAGGCTGTAATGAACCTCAATGGCTCCAGGAAGTAAATAGGATTGTTGGCCCAAGGCAGTAATGTTCAATGGTTCCAGGCACTGAGGAGCATCAATGGCTCGAGGCTGTAATGAACCTCAATGGCTCCCGGCAATAATGAGGATTGTTGGCTCCAGACAGAAATGTTCAATGGTCCAGGCACTGATGAGCATCAATGGCTCGAGGCTGTAATGAACCTCAATGGCTCCAGGAAGTAATGAGGATTGTTGGCTCCAGGCAGTAATGTTCAATGGTTCCAGGCATTGAGGAGCATCAATGGCTCGAGGCTGTAATGAACCTCAATGGCTCCCGGCAACAATGAGTATTGTTGGCTCCAGACAGAAATGTTCATCAATGGTTCCAGGCACTAATGAGCATCAATAGCTCCAGGCAGAAATGAACCTCAATGGATCCAGGCAGGAATGATCATCAAAAGTCCATAAATAGCTAGATTAACGGGTGAGTGAATGGATTGATGAATGGGCAAGTGAGGGTTTGGCTAGATGAATGAGCATCGATTGATAGTGAGAGAATTAATAAAGAGTGACTGGATGTATGAGTGGTTGATGAATGAGTGAGTTCGTGGATAGATGAATGAGTGGAAGAGTGTGCAGATGGATCCCTGCTTGGATTGATAAATACATAGGTGAGTGGGTTATCTGTGACTACTTCCAGCTGCCACTGCTCACAGTGCTTCCTCCATGATTCAATAACCCTTAGTGCTAAATTCTCCCATAACTCATTATTCCTAACTGCGTGTATCAATATGCACCATCAACGCACCATCACTCCTTAATTATTAGTGCGTGCTTCAATCTGATTCGTCCTGTATTTTTATCCAAGAGAATTCGCAGATGTGAAGTAATGAACAGTTAATTCATTTTTACCCATATATACTTTGTGCACATCACTGTTTGTGCTGTTGATATTCTTACATTCAGCCCTCAGGGTCCTCACTCTTTGGGTGCTTCAGAGAGGAGGTCATAGGACCTTGGGGTCAGCCAAGGGCTCGTGGCCTTCATTTCTGCCATTAGAAGAACCTCAGTTTTGTCTTTGTTTATGCAGAAGACTCTCCATCAAAAGGTGCACATGGTGCAAGCACAGGGTGAGGTAGGAGTGGCTGGAGGTTGTTTGGTTTCTTGTCCTGCTAGAAGTGAATTGTCTTATCTGCATATGTTTGGTGGTTTCCCTGGCACCGCTCCAGCAGCATCGCTGGAGGCAGCACAAAGCCACTATACAGCATGCACAGGAAGGCTGGTCCCTGGGAAGGGCCTAGTGTGCTGGGCACACTGATGGCTCAGATGACCTATCCGGGGTTTGTGGCTATTGTTGGGAAGAAAGGATGGGATCCATGACTGTTACTGTATTTCATTCCGGATAACTGGATTCTTCATGAGATTTCTATGATTACTACATTACATCCGGTATTTTGTTGATTTTTCTGATCTCATTGTGGATTACTGAATTCTTTCTGTGGTTACATTATATCATTACTTCTGGTGTTTATTTATTTCTCTTCTTATTGTGGGTTACATCTTCTGTGATTACATTATATAATTACTTCTGGTGTTTTTTATTTCTTATTGTGGATTGCCTAATTCCTTCTGTGATTACCACATTACATAATTCCATCTGTCCTTTCGCTTTTGGCTGTGTTTTGTGCACTTCACGGATATAATTATTGTTTACACTGTAAACAGGTTTCTTCTTAGCTAATCTGGCCTGTGTGGCCAAAGTTAGGAAAACAAGATGGAGGGACGAGCCTCCATGATTGCAGCCCCTCATCTATGGAACAATCTTCCAGACACCCTGAGATATTCCCCAACCTACTGTATATCAGAACGGCACTAAAAGCCTGTCTGTTCCCTAAAGTTGTGAAACAGTATTGAACATTGTCTCTCTTAGGATTAAACATTGTCTCTCCTAGCAAGCATGATTAGTGTGTGCACTGTTGGAATCGTTTCCTCTTCCTCTCCTGAAATTCTGCCAGCTCGTGGATACCTGCTCGGTGACAGAGTGCTCAATAAATTAGACCAATAAATAAATATACATGGCATAAAGTGTATTTGTAAAGCGCACGTTCACCCAAGGGTATCTTGGCGCTGAATAACAGATGGTTATTGTTACCCAGCTGAATGGTACCCATTTTATCGACCTCAAAAGGATGAAAGGCTGAACAGACCCGCCGGGGTTTGAACCTGCGACCATGACATGATGTCGAACACAGGCCCCTACAGAGGGCATATTAGTCCACTAAGCCACCAGAGCCAGTCCGCATATTATTGCATTATTATTGTGCAATTGCACAGTTTTGACAAGTCAACAATACTTTTACCACCGTGATAAGTGTGTTGCAATGCTCCTCTCCCCACATGCCTCCCTTGACGTAGGTCTTTCACTCACTGCTCGTCCACCTCTGGTCAGGGTCAAGGGGCCTTAAGTGAGACCCACTTGCTGCTGTGATCTGGGGCCAGATTTATGAGACTGTCACACAGTGCAGCGCAGCAAGTCACCTTGCTGCGCTGCGTGACGGGGAAAGTGCAGGAACGTGCCGTATTCAAAAGAATACGGTGCATTCCACCTTTTCCCTTTCGCTGGTGCTGTTTCGGCTGCCTAGCGCCAATGCAGGCACCCTTCCCCATGGTACAAGGGGGACTGCGTTGTGAGGCTTTTCTTTCCTTCCATGTGTGCTGCAGAAAGGAGGAGAAATAAAGATATTTATCCTCGTTACATTCTCACCTGGGAAGGCACAGGTTTTCGTGCATTCTCGGGTCTACCACTTCTGGTGAATCGGGAGATGCATCAAAAGTTTGTATGACAGAGGCACGCATGGCTAAGCCACGTGTGCCTCTACCACCCAGCCCGAACCACGAATGCGTCTTAACCACACATTCCTTTACCATGCAATTTCGTGTTGAAGGCATGAATAGTAAGGGGGTATGCCTGGTTACGGTCGCCACTACACCACCCTCTCAGCCCTGCACTGTCCCTAAAATTATCCCAACCCCTTCCACTTCCCAGAGATCCACCCCTGAACCGCTCCAGCCCTAAAAACTACCCTAACTACCAATTCCCATCCCCCTGCCCTGAGGTCTAAAACCCTGCCCCTTTACATACACTACCATGGCCCCACATGCGCTGTCCCCAAAACTAACCCAACCCCTTCCACTGCCCTGAAACCTACCCCCACCCCAGCCTTAAAACTACCCCGACTACCAATTCCCCTCCCCCTGCCCTGAGGACTAAATCCCTCCTCCTTTACATACACTACCTGATCCACCCAGCCCCTCGCTGTCCCTAAAACTACCCCAACCCCTTCCACTGCCATGAGACCTACCCCGACCCCCCAAGCCCTAACAACTACCCTGACTACCCATTCCCCTACCACTGCCCTGAGACCTAAAACCCTACCCCTTTACACACACTACCCGACCCCCCTCCCCTGCTCTGTACCTAAAACTACCCCGACCCCCCAGTCCTGAAAGCTACCCTGACCCCCAGCCCTGAAAGCTACCCCCCAGACCTGAAACCTACCCCCCCAGACCTGAAAACTACCCCACCAGCCCATCCCCTCTTACCTCACCGCATCCTCTGGCTCTCTTCCTGCTTCCGCCTTCACCACTGCAGCAGCCTGCTGCTAGACCGCGCACTGCCTTAACCACGGATATGCATGGTTAAAGCATATGCGTGGTTAAGGCAAGAGTGGTTGTGCTTGGGTAGATGGAACACATGTGGCTGAGGCCGCGATGTTCTGACTGCTTCCCACATCAAAATCCATGGATGTTGCATGGCGACACACGCAATGCCCATGGAACGCCTCTCTGGCGCAGAGTAATGCAACGCTGCGATTTGTGCTGCTTTGCATTACTCAACATTTATGAAACCACACATGGCTTTGTGGCTTCATAAATCTCATTTTTATGTAACGTCGCTCTTGACTATATGTAAATAAGTTTCAGACGCGGAAATGGCAGAATTTGAGACTGAGACGAATACTCAAAGGCTGACCTTCTGTACTCCGCACAGTACATTATGAGGAACTGGTGGGAAGTGGGCGTTTTCAAGCGCCTCTCTGACACCTACCTACCTACTGTGAAACTGGTGGGAGATTTACTCCCGTCAGGAGCAGGGGTAAACGCCTTCCCAGGACGCCTAGTGGCAAGAACACCCGCATGATACCTGGTGGGGGGGAGCATTTCTCATAAACAGACATGTTTTCTCTGTTTAGAAATAAAACGCGCCATTGCGCAAACTCTCTGGCATTTCACCATCTATAATTGTGCAATGTGCACTTGTAAGCCTTAGAGACAGACCTCTATGGTAATGCAAACTTGAATTTACATAAAACTTCCCAGATTACACGCGTAGAGCTGAGGCTGGTGCTGCTGTTTCTTTTCTGGGAATGGTTTCTAAAAGTGTTCATTTGTAGTGACTGCTGGGAGTGACCTGGCTTTGCCTTTTTGCCCTATGAGGTATTATTATGCGGCACAAATAGGACATCTCGAGTCATTCCTTGAGAAGACTGATTATGTCTATTGTGACGCCCTGTTTGATTGCCGCCACTGTTTGCTGCCACTCGCTACCTCCCAGGAACTGCAAGCCCCAGGGGGCATCACGAACTCGCGGCAGGAGCCGCCCATCAATCTCGCGCCAGCCGGCGCTTAAAGCTGACTCAGGGCTCCCGCGGCGCGGGACGCCCTGTTTGATTGCCGCCACTGTTTGCTGCCACTCGCTACCTGCCAGGAACTGCAAGCCCCAGGGGGCACCACGAACTCGCGGCAGGAGCCGCCCATCAATCTTGCGCCAGCCGGCGCTTAAAGCTGACTCAGGGCTCCCGCGGCGTGGGACGCGCGCAGGCCCGTCTGTGCCCGTCCGAGCCAGGAAGAGACAGGGATGGGCCACCCTCCTTTCTTCGGTCTCCCCAGAGACTCGTCAGCATTTTTTTTTTTTATTGACTGTAAATATTTATCTGCAGTGTTTTTGAGTGTCACCATTCTGAAAGTATGAGCAAGGTTAAGCGTAAGGGGGGAGGGGGGCCAGGAGTTGCAGGCACGCTGGATGCCTTTCTGACACGGGCGGAGTCAGTTATAATTCATGAAAATGAGCTAACGGAAAGGAGAATCTCTTTAGACCCATATAGAGTCTCCTCTGAAGCTATCTCACATCCCCTTTTGCCCATACCAGAGTCGGACACAGCAATTGACTGTATGCTTTCAGTGAGTTCTATCCCCCAAGAGCTCCAACTAAATGGGTCTACTGTGGCAGCTAGTATTCCATCATTATCGCCCACACCCCCTGTAAAGGTACTTACCCGCCATCAAAGGTCTATACAAGTTACAGGTGGGGAAGTAACTAACAAAACAAGCATTGGCATAGCCAATAGGTCTCGCCTTTGGGACCTTATAAGTGTTTGGTTATCCAGCACAATATCCTTGGTGCAACATCAACTGTTGCATGGCTAAACACTTATAAGGTCCCAAAGGCGAGACCTATTGACTATGCCAATGCTTGTTATTAATTCGCCCGACCTCCAAAGTGCATGTGTGCAAGCTTCAGGCACGCTTTAGCGCCACACTACAGTGCCCACATAAAATGCATCACTATTAACAAGATACAGAAACATTTGTGCATTGACATGGTGATAAACAGTCCGTTTGAAGGATACCCAACATAGCTTTTTACTTGAGGTTGCATCATCTGGGGTGCCGATTCTACCGCTATCTCCACTGAGAACCAGTTCTCAGGCCCATAGGCCCATCTGAAGATACCATGCAGTCATCACTAAAATGTAAGGAGTCTTCGAGACTAAACGCCAGGAAATGGCCTTCCTATGAATACATATTAATTAACTTAAGCCTGTATGACGTGTGAAGCTGAAATGCCGGACCCATGGGGAAACCGTGGACAGCAAGGAGCAGCAGCGAGGAGAGGCGAGGGCTCGCCTGCCTGTGCCAAACCGCACAATTGCAAACCATAGCAAAACAAAGCTACAGCCACAGGCCCCCGTGAGCCGCTGGAGGAGGCTGTTGGTGGCAGTGGTGGCGGCAGCAGGCAGGCCGAGCAGTGCTGGAGGCCCTCTGCAATCGGGAGAGTGCGCCGCGATCACTATGGCATTTTCTCTCGCTCTTTTGTCACCTTCGCTCTTGTTGCTGCTGCTGCGCGCCGGGCACTGGTGGAGCAATGTTGACTTCGGCTGGCATTTAACGCAGCGGAACAAATACTCCTGGCTGCATAAAAGATGTTGCCAGCCTCTCGACGTCAGGGCAGTCAATTGGAGAGCGCGCATGTGTGAGAGTCTGTGTGCGCGGGCGTGAATGCGGGCATTCTTAGGTGCGCGCGTGCCAGTTCACTTTTCAAGCACTGCACTCATGCTTCTGGCACGCCGCTGCTCACTCCCACAAGGTGGATGCCGCCACAAGCACGAGTGTGTGCTTGAAAATGAGCACAGCGACGGCTAAAGGCCCTCCTAAGCAGCGCATGCGCACTGCGTATGCGAGACCTAAAAAGGACTGGCCTTTTTTTAGTGCTGTTGAGTGACGGGATTGTATGGAACTTCAAGAAAGTGGTGAAAGTACTTAAGTGTCTGATGCATGAGCGAGGGTAAAAGTGTGGTGGAATCTGGTGCTGAGTCACATATTTCAGGCAGATAACACAAGGTTCCGAAATGGTTCAAGGATTTTGAAATTTATCAGACATTCTATATAATCTGTTTGACTTATAATATGTATAGTACTTCAATTTATAATGGTATGATCTGTAAATATTATATTCTATTGCTTTCTTTTTCCACTATTTGTGGCGTGTAGGCATGCTGCCTTTTGATGTTCTTGTATTATTCTGTTATTATAAGGGAGGAGGAAGTGTGGTATTCTGCTCTCCTTGCTAAGAAGAAAGTTGTGGTAGCATTCCGATTCTATAAAATGATTTTATCGGTTAACCTTCTAAGTGCAGTTGGTTTGTAGGCTTACTCCCAGAAGGGCAGATCTTCAATAAATACCTTAACTACTTCTTACCTGGGTATCGTGATCAGTATATGTGAATACCTTTCGTGAGGACAGCTACTATACGTAGAACAATCTTCAGTGGAGGGAAGTGGGTCTCTCGGGGGCTGGCCAACAGGGTATTGCCTCCATCAATGTGGGAAAGAACCAACTTCTGGACATCATTTCTAAAGTTGGCTTCTTAGAGAAAGGGTGTCACCTTATAAATCAGGGCTGCCTGGTGCTAGACAGATTTTGTTTTGTGTGTGATGGGGGTCTTGAAGCTGAGGTGATATCACTGCGGAAGCCCAGTGCTGTCACACTGCCAATGATTCGAGAAGTGCAGACATACAGACACCTTCTTTTACAACAAATGAGTTCAAGTTCATTTCCTCTAGAGGTAGGATGTGGACATCGATCCCAGAGTGGTGACGCAGTTGTCCTTCAGTCAGTCAATATCAAGGCTGAATTATACTTTCAAGAACCTGTGGGTTTGTCTGTGTACTGGTGAATACTGAAGGCTAGAAGGACTCCCAGGGAATTCTTACACAGGCTGATGGTCACAAGAGATGGAATAGAGCCTTGAGGGACTTCACATGTCACAGGGAGACTTTTGGACCTGGAGCAGACAATCTAGAGTTCCTGGGATCTTGTCTTTGGGTAAGAATGTATCCAGCGCAGGACAATTCTTTCAAAGCCCGGTCGGGATGCAAGCAGATCAAGTAGAGTTCCAGAGCTCAGTGTTTGACGGTGTTGAGTGCTGCACCGAGGCCAAGCAGACCAAGAAGAAGGCCTTCACTGTCAGTGATCAGAAGAGCTCTGCCAATCACTTGGATGATGGCTGTCTCTCTGCACTGCTCGCTGAACATGGACTGGGAGTTTTGTAGAACATCATTGGGCTTCATCTTCTTGTGAAGTTTTTTGGTAACAACCCTCCTAATAATCTATACGTAAGAATGTGGGAGGTGAATAAAGTATGCAGAGTGCACGTATTTAATTTAGAACAAGCAAAATCTTGCTGAGACTGCAACCGCCTGTGGCACCATGGAGCCTTCCCTCCGCGCAAAATGCTCTGACATTGTGTCCTACGCCTCTGACATTATCTGGATCATTCACTAAAAAGGTTCTACAAGTTTTGGGAACTCCTTTACATTGCAGCATCTTTAAATTAAAGCTTCTAGTGGGTAATTATCCAATACTAACCCAGATCCTTTCGTGTGCCTATAAAACTGCAGTTAATATGTGTTTGTAAGGTGAATATGAGAGAGGGGCCCTGACAATCCTGACAGAAGAGACAGACAGTGAAATGCTTGTGGAAACTAATCCTAGCAGGGACAGTATCGCCTCGCCTTTAGAAGGTTATTCCTTCATAGCAAGAGCGAAAGGATAACACTGTCCCTATTCGAGCATTATTAGTTTCTCTCCTGCTTCAGTCACAGGCCTTCTGAAGGGTCTGTGCGCTTTGATGGATTATAAAGTGAGATTGGGTTTGCCACGTCATCAGAGTGGTCTGCATGTCTTGACTGCTTAGGAGGTTAAGGTGGTTTTATGTGAACAGATTAAAATCTCTTGGACCACTGAAGACAAATGCGGTCTCGGCTCCTGTCTGGGAGAACCATGTGAGAACTCAGTTCCAGACACATAATTTAACATCTACCATGGCCCTAGTTCCATCGAATAGAGGTGATCATCAAACCCCAATTCAACCAAGAGATATCACAAGACTAATAAAATGCATGAAATCAAGCGGGGCGCCAGGCCCAAATGGCCTCCCTGCAGGGATCTTCCAATCAGCCCCAGAGGGCTGGGCAACGTTATTGAGATCGGCTTAATCCAAACAACTTTCGCCTAATAGCTTTGTTAGACCTGGAAGCCAAAGCATATGCACGTATCCTCTTGAAAAAATTGGAAAATTGGGCTGAGGAAAATGAGTTGCTCCCTTTCTTTCAAACAGGCTTCCGAGGAGGAGCCGCAACAACTGACAATATAATTGCATTATCTGCCCTCTGTCACTACGCAACTCAGCTGCATCAACCTCCACTATTTTGCTGCTTCGTCGATTTAACTGCAGCGTTTGACAAGGTTAACAGACAAATGTTGTGGAAGAAATTAGCGAACTGGGGCATTCCATCCTCACTTTTAACAGCTATAATTTCCCTCTACTCAGAAACCTGGGTGCAGGTGAAAACAGGCCCCACGTCTCTCTCGGCCAAAATCTACACTGCTGGTGGTTTGAAGCAGGGCTGTGTGCTTGCCCCCCTTCTTTTTAATTTGTACACTGCTGATTTAGGAAAAGCTCTTGTTAATAAATGTCTGGCCCCTCCTCGACTAGGAAATCGCTCTATACATATTCTTCAGTACGCAGATGACATAGTCATCATGGATCATACCAAAGTGGGCCTCCAACGAGCCCTGACTAGTTTTCATGAATATTGCACATCCAACTATCTTACCATCAATCCAGATAAAACCAGGGGGCATATTAGCAAGAACCTGCGATAATTATCGCAAAGCTTGCTTAGCGCGCGTTTTTCTATCGCCGGCTATCGCTGGATATTACCGCGGAGATAACATGCTATTAGCAAGGTTTATCTCCAATGCGATAAAATATCCAGCGATAGCGGCTGAAACCCAGCAATAACGCGAGAAATCCAGCTATAGAATCCCGCGCTAATGCTGGGGACTTAACCTTACAATCCACCTCCCATTGACTATTATTGTTAAGTCATGCTTTTACCAGTTCTAAAAACCAGCACTAATCGCGGTTAGCGCGCGTATTTTTATCGCTCGCGGTTATTGCTAATAGGCGATAGCGATGTTAGCGACTGCTTTCAGTCGCTGTTAGGTTAGGGAACGCCTCCTTTGCATGTCATTAGCGATAAATATCGCTGACATGCAAAGCGGCACCCAAACCAGTCGCTATCGCCTAAAAGCTGTCGCTAACACCTGTTAGCGACAGCTTGCTAATAGGGCGATAAAAATATCGCCGCTTTAGCGGCAAAAAGTGCCGCTAAAGTGGCGATAGAGCCCTTGATAATATGCCCCCAAGATTTTAGTAATAGGTCGGCAAAAACATAAAAAACTTATTACATGTACAATTGGCTCTAGGATAATTACTACAGTGCAGAAATATAAGTACTTGGGGATATGGCTCACAGAAACAGCAAGATCAACCGCTCATAAAAAGGATCTGATCCATAAATCGACGGCTATAATGTATGGTTTGAC
Organism: Calotriton arnoldi; assembly: GCA_963921515.1. Lineage (NCBI taxonomy): Eukaryota > Metazoa > Chordata > Amphibia > Caudata > Salamandridae > Calotriton > Calotriton arnoldi. The sequence continues at coordinate 1,584,838 of CAWUFW010001800.1, forward strand.
AAAACTGAACAACAAGCTAGATAGTCCGTCAGCAGAGGCTATAAGAAAGGTCACTCAAGCCTCACTTCTTCCAGCACTCTCGTACGGGCACCAAGCATTTCCGGGTGCTTGTTCAGAAATCTTAGAGCGAGCTCAGTGCGTGGCCTATAAAAGAATCTTTCAACTACCAAAGCACCTTTCAAGGGCGAGACTTAGGCTAGAGTTTGGGTTAGTCAAACGATCTCTAAACATCGAGGCCGACTTTCTAAAATATTATATTCGAATTTTAAAATCTTCAGGGGATACCTTAAAAAGCTGCCTTAGGATCATATTTGAAAAACTGGTTCACCATGGAACAAGCAGCTCATGAAAGCTATGGACTCCCTTGAAATAAATAGATCAGCACTTGCTCTGACTTGTATTTCCTATATCATCTGGAAAACGCGCATCAACAAACAAGTACAACAAGTTTCTTATCAGCAAGACCAGGCAGTATTAAAAACACTACCCTTCCAGATACCGCTGAATGATTCATATTTAATAAATAAACCTCAGCCTTATTTTACCGCCCTGCTCAACCCTAAGGCCAGAAGAGAGATTATGTATATGCGACTGCTGGCACTCCCAATCACGGACTTTAATCGAGTTTGGGCAACTCAAAACACAGGAGGAGCATGCCGCTTATGTGAATATAAACGAGAATCATGGCTGCACCTTCTGTGCTGTTGCCCGACTCTAACATCAGAAAGGAGGCTTCTCCTTAGAGATCTTTGCTTGAAAGAAAGAGTAACCACCTGCCAGGGAGCCTCTGCTCTATGTTTTACACAAAATGAACCTTATATCCTGGCTCGCTGTGGAAGATTCGTTCAAACTATCAGGGGTGCTATGTAACTTGGCTTGGCCCCCCGTCCCAGTCCTCGAACTGTTCAAACGTTGATACTGGACTATTTCAAACACAGGCCTGCGAAAGACTATTTCCCAACACAGTCGCCAAGTATAACCACTTGAAAAGAAAAAGAGTACCAGCAAAAAGAAAAGAAATTAAAGTAGCCTTGGTGATTTGAAGGAGCCAGCAGGGTGACACTTCCTTATGGGTCTAGCCAAAAAGCAACGCCCAACTGAAATCATGATAAGAAGCCCTTAAACAACTGCTGCCATTTTAATTATTGCACTCTCTCAGATCTTGTTTTATTTCTATGAATTGAGATGTTCTCACATCTTTTAATGTTTTATTGTAATGCAATGGTTTTAATTAACTTATGCAATTAAACAAATAAAATATATATATAAAAATAAAATAAATAATCCTAGCAGGGACAGTATCGCCTCGCCTTTAGAAGGTTATTCCTTCATAGCAAGAGCGAAAGGCTAACACTGTCCCTATTCGAGCATTATTAGTTTCTCTCCTGCTTCAGTCACAGGCCTTCTGAAGGGTCTGTGCGCTTTGATGGATTATAAAGTGAGATTGGGTTTGCCACGTCATCAGAGTGGTCTGCATGTCTTGACTGCTTAGGAGGTTAAGGTGGATTTTACAGGCATTACTCAGAATGTTTTCAATGTTGTGATTGGATGCAAGACCAGGATGACTTTCCCACAGTATTCTGATTCGTCAAAGGACAAGGAAGGATTCCACAGATCTTCGCTACCTTGCAATTGGGTGGCCTATGACTGAAGCAGTAGAGAACCGAATCTCACCTCACCACCCATCCAATCATGCAGACTGTTCAGAACACCGGGGAAACCCAATCTTGCATCAACCAATCAGAACCTGCAGACCATTTTGAGGAAGCCCTTAGGAATCTAATCTGTGTTTCCAACGAGCCGCTGCATAAGATGCGTTTAGAAAACTCATGGAACTCAATGCTGCCTCTCGGCCGGAACGACATACCCACCAGGTTGGACCCTTGTTCTGTGTCGTATCAACCACAATGAGGTTAGGATAGAAGGTTTGGGGCCTCGTAAACAACACTGAAGAGATCTTTGAGCTGTGCACACTTCGGCACTCCCAGGACGCACACACAAAGACGGCCGTGTGTATTTACAACTCGCCTTCCATCCATCCGGCCCATGTCATGATGTTGGACGCTGAGATGCGCGTGTGAGACAAGCCATTAAGATTCTGGGACGGGCCGCTTCGACGCGCTCTTAATTGGCAAAGCAGTGTGCCGGAGTGAGAGAGACGCCGCTGCTCGGCTGCCTTCATGTGCTTAGACACGCTAGCCAACCCCATCTGTCCCACTCAACGCCAGGCAGATGGTAATAACACGTCTTAAAACCAGCCGGGGTGGTTTATGAGAAGGGAGCCCCTGCGGGGCGGGTGTGCTCACCGAGCCCGTGCACTAACTCGGGGCGCTTGGCATGCCACAGAGCTCCAGCACCGAGTGCATCTCGGTGCATTTGGTAAGACTGGAGCAGGCCTTTAGCTGCGCACACTGAGCCCTGCACTGCCTCGAGGCGCTTGGCACGCTGCAGAGCTCCAACGCTGATGGCATGTTATTAGTGCATTTGGTAAGACTGCTGCAGGCCATTGGGCGCACCCACAGAGCTCATGCACTGCCTCGAGGCGCTTGGCATTCCGCAGAGCTCCATCGCTGAGGGCAGCCTGGTGCATTTTGTAAGACTGAAGCAGGCCCTTAGCTGCGCGCACTGAGCCCATGGCGTGCACTGCCTTGAGGCGCTCAGCATGCCGCAGAGCTCCAACGCTGAGTGCAGGCTGGTGCATTTGGTAAGACAGGGGCAGGCCGTTGGGAGCACCCACAGAGCCCATGCACTGCCTTCTAGGCGCCTAGCATGCCACAGAGTTTCAACGCTAAGTCAGTGCATATTGGTGCATTTGGTAAAAGTGCAGCAGGCCGTTGGGCGCGAACACTGAACCCATGCACTGCCTTCGAGGCGCTTGGCATGCCAGAGAGCACCAACGGTGAGTGCATCTTGGTGCATTGGTAAGACTGCGGTAGGCCCTTTCAGACCTGGTGCGTTTCCAGGTGAAAGGTCATGGTAGCAACCGATAACATGAATTAACATAGAGTTGAGGGTATTATCACACGGTATCACCCTTAACGCTCACTTTTGGTCAATCAAGTCCTGCAAGTTATCAGCAAAGCACAACAAGCGCGCGCGCTCGCGCTGAAAGGAGGCAGCAGGGGGAGGGAGAGAGGAGGGGCCGGCGCCTGTCTCCCTTGCGGGAGCGAGCAGGAACCATCTGTTAATTACAAACAGATGGTTTCAAAGCTCGCTCCCGCAAGGGAATCGCCAAACGTGCACGCGTTGCCATTGAAAGCAATGCAACGCGTGCACGTTTTTGCCTGCAAAAGTGAATCCATTACTAAAGGTCTTTTTCCTAAGAAGCGCATGCGCGCTGCGGAGGCGAGACCTAAAAAGGAAGGCGCGTGGCTTGCCTAAAACCACGCACCAGGCATGTAAAATGGCAAAAAGGAAAATGGCAGCCCCGGGTAGTGAGGGTGGTTCAAATGTTGTTTTTGCCCCAGGCATTCCGGTTGTTAGAGATGTAAGAACCAAGGCCATTGACACACAGGTGTCCAGTAATTTTGAGGCTGTCCTTTTAACTAAATTCGAAGAGAACTTTCGGCCATGCTCGACCCGTTATTATTAAAGCTGTCTGGCATAGACATGAGACTAGCCAAAATCGAGCAGCATCCTTTTCCCTCACCCTCCTTAGTGAGTGAGGGTGTGCTAGGGGGATCGAATGTACCAAGCCAAGTAAGTGCGGCTGAAACTAGAATATCCACTAATGTGGTTCGTTGCCCTCCTCATAGTAAAGAGAAGGCTCTTATGGTAAATTCACAGAGCATACATATACCTACTGACAACGTATCCCATAGAAGGGAACAAGTAGAGCGTCAAGCTCCGGGGTTGTTACAAGGAGGGGCCGAGAGTACTAGTATGTCTCTTCATCTTCCACCCGAAGCTACTTCATATACCGTTATATTATCGAATGTGCCAGTGCTTCCTTCAGGTGGTGATGAACATTGGTCATCACTTAAAAATAAAGCCCTTCATTTGTTGAATTCTAGAACTGGGTTGGGTTACGCTCTATTCAGGGAATTCAAAATGATACGTAGAATTCCGTGGGTTGGGAAATCTCTGAAAGCCCTTAGAGGAGACTGCGTGGTCCTGAGCTTTGGGTCCCCGTGCCATGTCCAAACTATTTTAGATAGGGCAGGGTCCGGGCACCTAAGCAGGGACAATATTAACATTTTGCCGTTAGGTTTCTTCTACCGTAACTTTCCAGCCCACGTAAGAGGAAGGGAAGGGTTTAAGGGACGTAGACCTGGTTCCAGGCCCCTATGACTATGCGGTTCCCACACATAACAGATTTGACCTTTTTTCTAACCTGGAGGATATAGATTGACTTGGTCCGCTCACTGGTAACATTACAGTTTTCCCTCCAATGGTTGAGTTGGATGAGGGTGGTCGGGTATTAGGTTCTAATAACCTAGGAGGTTTCTCATCAACTACCCCGAACGGCCAAAGTTGTGACAATGCTCTGGTTGCAAACAGGACGGGTGAAGCAGGGGAGTGTAGCTCGATACCTATTGGTATCCACACGTATGTAGGGGTAACTGGCTTAGTGGAGGCAAGTAGCCTCTGCCACTCGCCAGGTAGTAGCTACAATCCCGGTCCCGTTGTAGGACTTAAATTAGCCTCTTGGAACATAGCTGGGCTCTTACAAAAAACTGCTTCAGTAGATTGGTCCATCTTTATCGAGGGCCATGATATACTGACCTTTCAAGAAACCTGGGCTATGGACCATGTACATCGCCAAGGCTACTTAAATTTTTCAAAGGTAGCGGAAGGGGGACAGCGAGGTAGACCAAGGGGGGGCTTACAACTTGGGTTAGACAATCTAATCATTATAGGGTGGAGGAGCTGCACATCAACTGCAGGGACATTCTTATAATTAGGATACAGCAGGTAAATGTACCCGACTTGCTGCTTATCAATGTCTATGCAAGGGGTGTGCAAGGCGGAAGCTTCTCCCACTGTTGATTTTTTAGGTATGTTTTTAACAGAACATAGAGGTGATAATAATTTGATAATGGCTGGTGATTTTAATTGTACTTTTGAACCCCTGGACCTTAACGATGTAATTCTCAATGCAGAGGAGGATGCTCAGTGGTTTATTCCACCTTTGGATCTTCCTCCAATTAAAAAATGGACAGGGGCTGCCCTGCAATTAAAGGTGTTTTGTATGGAACAGGGAGTCAGGGCTGTTAATGGGAGAACAGCCTCAGATAAGCAGGGCTCGCACACCTTTAGCATTGGGCTGCGCAGTAGTCGCATTGATTTTATCCTGCTTAATAAGGAATTTTGGTCCAACCTAATAGACATGGTGGTCTGTGAACGTACTGAGAGTGACCATAACCCGCTCGTGCTCTCCTTGCATCCCGCATGTACTCCTCATGGTGTTAGTCCGGCACCACGAATCGACTACGTGGAGGCACTACTGACAAATGATGCCAGGAGAGTTAAATGGTCAAACGTGATTAAAAAAGAAGAGCACCTAAAGCAAATGAGTATTTTGGTGGTTAATGCACTGGGTACGTTACAGACATGCGCTACTCAGGAAGAGCTTAACTCTATAGTCGTGCAGGTCCACGGGGAACTATTTAACCATCTTAAAGGCTTTTTTATTTCTAAAACCAAAAAACCCCAGAAACTCTCGGGATTTAAGGCGGCCGCCTGGTATGATATTTCGTGTCGAACGGCCTATAGAACCCTAGCTAGGGCAATTAGGTCAAAGAATAGGGATGATATACGAAGGGCAAGGGCTGAATATAAGGTGGTTAAATACTGAGCTAAAAGGGACTGGGATGAACAACACTGGGCCGAACTGCTTAAGGCATGCTCGGGGAGAAACATGACTACCTTCTGGCACTTGGTGAAATGGGGCAGTGGTGCACCTAGTAAGGTGCCTGTGAATTATGTAGCCCCAGACCAGTGGGTATCACACTTTAAAGCCCAGTTTGCACTCCCTGAGGAGGTACAAGATCTTTTTGATATGCCACCTCCTATTTCCATCTTGTACTTTACCAAGAAAGAGGTGGAAAATGCCTTACTCTCTGTCCCAAGAGGCAGGGCGCCTGGGCCTGACTGCATCCCCGCGGATCTGTTCCTTTATGACATACCTAACTGGGCATCCTATATTCAGCTCCTTGTGAACGCCATAGCAAGTGGAGCATCCATGCCCGGTACTTGGTTAGGAGCAGAAAGTCTCCCTATCTACAAGAAAGGGGATCGCTCTCAACCAGGCAACTATAGGCCGATAAGCCTTATTGATTGCATACAAAAAGTTTTGGCTAGGTTGGTGCTGAGCAGAATCCAGGCCTGGATTGAGGACTATGACATCTTGTCTCCACTCCAGGCGGGTTTCCGCTCTTGTACCAGCACCATTGATCAGGTGTTCAGGTTCATTCTGATTTATTGGCATACTGTAGTGCTAGGGGGAGGTACAATTTATGCGGCTTTTGTCGACCTTAAGTCGGCTTTTGACTTTGTACCCCGTACTAAAATGTGGCGAACTTTTTTGGAATTAGGTATGCCATTAGAAATTTTGGCTTTTCTGGTTAAGTTACATGTTGCCAATTATGCGCAGGTGAGATGGGATGCGCAGGGGAGCACCACCCAAAAGTTTCCTGTAGAAAAGGGGGTTCGACAGGGGTGCGTTTTAGCACCAACTCTCTTCTCATTATATATCAATGGGGTGGTTCAGTATTTTTATAATTATCCCACGGATGCACCCACTTTAGCAGGGATGAAGATCCCGTTGCTTATGTTTGCAGACGACACCCTTGTACTCTCCAAGACACGAAAGGGCCTACAGTGTGCCCTTTCAAGATTCGAGAGTTCTGTCAGGACCACGACCTCGTAGTGAACGTAGATAAAACAAAATATATGGTCCTACACAAACATAGGAATATCAGGGGTAGAGTCGGAATGAAGGAAGGTATCCTGGAACAAACACAGAATTTTACTTATCTGGGGGTAACTATTAGCAGCAAACTTAGTTGGAAGCCTCAGATAGACCTGCTCTCTGTCAAGCATGCCCAACTCTCAGGTGCCTTGTTGAAGGAGCAGCGATCATCATACACTAAACCAATTGCTCCTGCACTAAAAATGTATTCCTCAAAAATTAGCGCTTCGATTTTGTATGGGGCTGAACTGTGGGGTTATGCCAATCTAGACCCCTTAGTGAAAGCTCAAAATAAATTCTTGAGGTCATTAATTGGCCTCCCACAGTCCACCCCGCTATTACCCTTATTTCTAGATTTGGGTTGCTATTCAATTGAGGATGTGGCTCACTTTAGGCCAGTGGCATACTGGAGAAGGCTCTGGGACACCCCGGAGCTTCCCCACTATGCCCAGGCTCTCCTAGAAGTTAGGGAGGCTGACGGCATGAGCAAAATTCCGTGGCTAAGGCGAGTAAAAGTCACTCTTTGTGAGATGGGGATGAGCAGATTATGGGCATCCCCCGTCGACAGTGTATTTCCAGCTAAGAGTGATTTCAAAGTAGCATATTGGAACTCGCTAGCTATGAAGCGGTTTGCTGCCCTAACTGGTCCGTCACTATCTAGAGATTTCCTTGAGATAAAGCATGAAGTGGAATACGAAGGGTACTGGGATCTAATCACCACCCCCAAAGATAGGAAACTGTACCATCAGTTTAGGGTGGGCTCACTTCCTACTAATGTATTTACCAGTAAATGGCGTAGCTTGACTAGTAGCAAGTGAGATCTGTGCGAGTTATGCATGCGCATGTGCATGCTGGTGCAACTCAGCTCACTAGTACTTCTTAGTGATGGACATGAGTGAGATCTGTGTGTGTTGGGCCTGTGAATGCTGGTGCAGCTCAGCTCACGAGTGCTCCTACAGTGATGAACATGAGTGAGATCTGTGTGCATCATGCATGCACATGTGCATGCTGGTGCAGCTCAGCTCACTAGTGCTCCTACAGTGATGAACATGATTGAGATCTGTGTGTGTTGTGCGTGCACATGTGCATGCTGGTGCAGCTCAGCTCACTAGGGCTTCTTAGTGATGGATATGAGTGAGATCTGTGCATGTTGTGCCTGTGCATGCTGGTACAGCTCAGCTTGCTAGTGCTCCTACAGTGAAGAACATGAGTGAGATCTGTGTGTGTTGTGCATGCACATGTGCATGCTGGTGCAGCTCAGCTCACTAGTGCTTCTTAGTGATGGACATTATGAGATCTGTGTGTGCATGCTGGTGCAGCTCAGCTCACTAGTGCTTCTTAGTGATGGACATTATGAGATCTGTGTGTGCATGCTTTTGCAGCTTAGCTCACTAGTGCTCCTACAGTGACGGAAATGAGTGAGATCTTTGTGCGTTATGCATGCGCATGAGCATGCTGGTGCAACTCAGCTCACTAGTGCTTCTTAGTGATGGACATGAGTGAGATCGGTGTGTGTCGTGCCTGTGCATGCTGGTGCAGCTCAGCTCACTAGTGCACCTACAGTGAAGAACATGAGTGAGATCTGTGTGTGTCATGCATGCGCATGTGCATGCTGGTGCAGCTCAGCTCACTAGTGCTTCTTAGTGATGAACATGAGTGAGATCCACCACCAGGTCCGCACTGTCCATTGCCTTCAGCACAAGGGTAGTGCTGTCTTTTGTTTCCATCACTCTGGCTGGAATGCTAATTGCCTCCAGCAGCGTGGGTGGACTGTCCATTACCTCCAGCACCATGACTGCACTTTTCATTGCCTCCAGCATCAGGGCAGCACTGTTCATTGTACCCAGCTCCAGGGCAGTGATGTTAATTGCCTCCAGCACCGGGACTGGGGTGTTTATTGCCTCCAGCATCAGGGCAGTGCTGTCCATTGCCTCCAGCACTGTGACAGCACTGTCCATTGCCTCCAGCACCAGGGCAGGTCTGTTCATTGCCTCTAGCACCAGGGCAGTGATGTTTATTGCCTCCAGCACAAGGGCAGTGCTGCCCATTGCCTCCTGCACCAGGACAGCACTGTCATTGCCTCCAACACCGTGGCTCGACTGTTAATTGCCTCCAGCACCAGGGCAGTGCTGTCCATTGCCTCCAGCACCAGGGAATTCTGTCCATTGCCTCCAGCACCAGGGCTGTACTGTCCATTGCCTCCAGGACCATGGCTGGACTGTTAATTGCCTCCTGTACCAGGGCAGTGTTATCCATAGCTTCCAGCACCAGAGCAGCACTGTCCATTGCCTTCAGCACCAGGGAAGTGCTGTCCTTTGTCTCCATCAGTGTGGCTGGACTGTTAATTGCCTCCAGCAGCGTGGATTGACTGTTCATTGCCTCCAGCACCGTGGCTGAATTGTTCATTGCCTCCAGCATCAGGGCAGCACTGTCCATTGCACCCAGCACCAGGGTGGTGCTGTCCATTGCCTTGAGCCGTGGAACTGGGGCTTTTATTGCCTCCAGCATCAGGGCTGTGCTGTCCATTGCCTCCAGCACTGTGGCAGCACTGTCCGTTGCCTCCAGCACCAGGGAAACTCTTTTCATTGCCTCCAGCACCAGGGAAGTGGTGTATATTGCCTCCAGCACAGTGGATGGACTGTTCATTGCCTCCAGCACCAGGGCAGTGCTGTCCATTGCCTCCTGCACAAGGGCAGTGTTGTCCATTGCCTCCAGCATCATGGCTGGACTGTCAATTGCCTCGAGCACCAGGGCAGTGCTGTCCATTGCCTTAAGCAGTGTGGCTGGAGTGTTCATTGTCTCCAGGAGCAGGGCAGTGCTGTCTATTGCATCCAACACCATGGCTGGACTGGTCATTGCCTTTAGCACCATGCCAGCAAGGTTTATTGCCTCCAGCACCATGGCAGCACTGTCCATTGCCTCCAGCAGCAGAGCAGTGCTGTACATTGCCTCCAGCACCAGGGACGTTCTGCTCATTGCCTCCAGCACCAGGGCAGTGCTGTTCATTGCCTCCAAGACCGTGGCTGGAAGGGTCATTGCTTCCAGCATCTGGGCAGTGCTGTCCATTGCCTCCAGAACCAGGGAAGTGCTGTCCCTTGTCACCAGCACCGTGGCTGGACTGCTCATTGCCTCCAGCACTGTGACTGGACTGTTCATTGCCTCCAGCATCAGGGCAGCACTGTTCATTGCACCCAGCACCAGGGCAGTGCTGTCTTTTGCCTCCAAGATTGTGGCTGGTAGGGTCATTACCTCCAGCACCAGGGCAGTGCTGTTCATTGCCTCCAAGACCGTGGCTGGTAGGGTCATTGCCTCCAGCACCAGGGCAGTGCTATCCATTGCCTCCAGCACCAGGGCAGCACTGTCCATTGCTTCCAGTACCAGGGCAGCACTGTCCTTTGCCTCCAGCACCAGGGCCGCACTGTCCATTGCCTTTAGCACCAGGGAAGTTCTGTCTTTTGTCTCCAGCACCGTGGCTGGACTGCTCATTGCCTCCAGCACTGTGACTGGACTGTTCATTGCCTCCAGCATCAGGGCAGCACTGTTCATTGCACCCAGCACCAGGGCAGTGCTGTCCATTGCCTCTAGCACTGGGACTGGGGTGTTTATTGCCTCCAGCACCAGGGCAGGGCTGTCCATTGCATCCAGCAACGTGGCTGGACTGTTCATTGCCTTCATCACCGTGGCAGCTCTGTCCATTGCCACCAGCACCAGAGCAGTGCTGTACATTGCCTCCAGCAGCAGGGAAGTGTTGTCCATTGCCTCCAGAACCACGGCAGTGCTGGTTATTGCCTCCAGCACCAGGCAAGTGCTGTTCATTGTCTCCAGCACCAGGGCTGGACCGTTCATTGCCTCCAGTACAGTGGCAGCACTTTTCATTGCCTTCAGCATCATAGGTGGACTGTTCATTTCCTCCAGCACCTGGGTAATGCTGTCCATTGCCTCCAGCTCCAGGAAAGGGCGTCCATTGCCTCCAGCTCCAGGAAAGGGCGTCCATTGCCTCCAGCTGCAGGAAAGGGCGTCCATTGTCTCCAGCTCCATGGCAAGACTGTTTATTGCCTCTTGCACCAGGGCTGGACTGTCCATTGCCTCCAGGACTGTGGACAGGCTGTCTTTTGCCTCATCAATTGAAAAAGCCCAATAATGCCAGAATGCCTTTACCAGTGCAACCATGCCATAGAGTCTGATATGTGGACCTGATGACCAGTCAGACTAAAGTAAACGTTGAGACAACCTTTGATGCCCCTTCCTTGTCATAGACAGACCTGGAGGAAGAGGGCAGTGGGCGCCAGGCCCATATAGAATGGAAAATGTGAATGTATGTGTTATGTTAGTGCAGTATCTGAACTTCAAGTAATGATTTGGTCCCTTGTAGCCAAGATATGACATGGGATTTTGCAGAAATTTTACCCAATGAAAAGCTGTTAAATGAGTGCACTAGAAATGCAAACACACGTGCAGGTGTTTAAAAAGCCAATGCCCTTTTCTACGTCTCAGACAAACGTGCCACGGCGTCATGTGTTTTATTGGACTGCCCCATCTTATTTATGTGCCTAGCGTGGTGTTTTTATTGTTCTTATAAATGTAGGCGATGTGTGCAAGGATGCTTCCTGTTTGTTTTCTAATGATGTGTACTCTGTCTAACATCAGTAAAATGACAGAGACGACCAAGGAAGCTTCACGGACTAGTATTTCAGGAAACTCCGGCCTTGTACCTGCCTTGCCTCACAACACCCACCTCCAGCAGGATCTGCTTGTGAAGAAAGAGCAGGTTAAATGACAATAAAGTCTCATTCTAGAGGGAGCAGCCACCACCACCCCACTATTCACAGCACCCGTCCCCCAACAGGCTCTGCCTGTGAGATGAGGTCCCAGCATCCTTTGCAATGTGTATGCCGGTTCTGAGCCATCCTCCTGGGTAAAGTAGCCATAGGGCCCTTTCCCAGCATCCTTCTTCTGACACTTCCTGGACCTCCCCCTTGTCTCACTGCAGCACTGCACCAGCTGATATCTGCAGCACTCCTGGTAGAGCCCACAAGGGTGTCTGATGCATGGACCACTGTTAAACACTGGTGATCCTGGTTCAAACCCCATAAGAAGACAAGGAGGGGGCCTTCTGCTTTCACTGTTGCCAGGCACCGTACTCCTAAGTGGGCCCTGTCAGGCAGGCTGTCCAGTCCTCATGGACTCCAAGGCTCTGGAAAAGTCATTGTAACATGTTGTCATGATCTCTGGGCTGCACATACATGCACAGGCTTCATAGGCATGTAAGCACACTGATCCGAACGAGCAGCCCAGCATGCATTTGGAGGAAGGGCGGGTTGCTGCCGCATGCTGAGTATGGACGGGGTCACTGGAATTATGAAATATGGCTGCCACGGTGATTTTTGCATAATTATAGATTTGCTGCATATTGAACCATCTTCTGCAATATCTGCAGATTTTGTTTTAAATGTTCCTCGCTGAAACGGTTCAAAAGTTACTACAAACGCAGTGACACATGCTGCTGTGCACTGGAAGGCCCTTTGCAAAGGTTGACTTGTGGCCTTTTTGTTGCTTATTGCAATACTTGGATGTTGAACTGGTACTAATGAGGTTCAACCAATGCCCAGATAGTTTAAAAATGACAAAATAATGAAGTAATACTATCACAAAATGTACTGCATTAAGCCACGTCATTTGCCTTTTCTTGCTACATAATTGACTCAACCCTGCCGCATAATTTGGCCATCCCATGCTGCATTATTCCAATGGCCCTGAGTATGGAGGGTGCTTGGAGAGAGGCTTTGCATCTTCAAATGATTGGCTATGCAAGGAGGCTGAGTGTGTTCAGGAAACTACAGTTCCCATGAAGCCGCGGAGCTCTGGTGATTGCACATGGCGACAACCCCTGTTCCCTCTAAGCTGCACCTTGGGCACAGCACAGCATGTGTCTGTACCCCGCGCACAGAGACTCAGAGGTGCATATGTACGAGGAAGTGGCGAAGTGAGGCGTTAGCTGTCATGGCTTAATGCCTCACTCCACCACTTCTGAAACGTAAGGCTGCACCATATTTACAAGGACATGGTGCAGCCGTGCGTTTCCCCCTGCGCTGGCGCTACACTTGGAAGTGTAGCGCCAATGCAGGCTCCCTTGCGTAACTGGGTGCAGGGGAGAATTGTTTATGTGTAGGAAGGTGTCCCTTCCTGCACATAAACAATCCTAAAATGCCATTTTGTCACTTTTATGTGTGCTGCTTCATGCAGCACACATGAAAGTCAAAAAATTGCATTTTTTTTTACAGATTGTATATGTACAGGAAGGGCGACCTTCCTGTACCTAAATGATCCATGGCAGTTTGCTTTTTCCATGTGTGCTGCACAAGGCAGCACACATGGAAAAAGCAAACACGGGGAGAAATAATGCATTTCTCCCTTTTTCACCAAGTTAAGACGAAGTTTTCCCTGGTCTTAAGTTTGCAGCTGGCTCCTATGTACGCCACCCTTGTACATAGGGGGCAGCGTCAAATACAATGGGTGTTGCGGAGGAACGCCCACCGCAGCACCCACTGCCCATCCCTTTCATGCTAACCATAGCATGAAAAGGGGCCTTATGTACAAGGCAGCGTTAAGCCATGCTTAACGCTGCCTTGTAAATAAGGCAATGCCCCTATCGCCAACACACTGTCACTAAAAGTGACGTTCCTGTGGTTATAGGGGCTTGTACATATGCCCCAGAAAGTGCACACAAATGCATATGAAACAGAGGGAAAGATCTTCACCCTCCAGGGGTGGATTAGCAAATCCACATGCCGCGTGGAACCTATATTCAAGAAAAGAGATTAGGGCGGGTCCCAGGGCGCGTCAGTGACGCCTCCCTGCTGTCAATCATCACCTTTTAATCATTAGCATCTAAAGAAACGTGGCACCCTAATTGGATGATGCTTTGCTGCAGCAGCTCGAGCCCAATCTAAGCAAATGTCTTCTATATACTTAAATGTAATGAAACTTAACTCTCTTTCCTGCCACTTGATAAAACTTTAGCAATAAAAACAGACGGATGACGAGTAGGGCAGACACCAACCTCCCAAGAACCAGAAATAAGCCAGTCACTGCGGGTGAAAGTCAATGAAACAAATGACATCAGAATCAAAACTGTACTCAAACACCAAAGTCTAAACATTTCAAAACACATGAAAGAGGGAACATTAATAAACATGTTTCCTAAGGAAAAGGTCAGTACATCAGAAAGATGTTAGTATATTGAAGGGTGTGTAAACTTCGATACAAAAGGTTCAAGAACACGTTTGCACTGCTAGGTGCACTATAGGATGTGCACTGAAAGAATGCACTGCATTGTGTACACAGTATGGATAAGACAGCTGACGTGCATGTGTTCAAAACAAGAAAACACAAAGCCACGAGTGAATCTTTGTGCACCACTATGTCCAAGAACTGCAAGAAATTGTACACAAGGGCCTGAGCAAGAAAATGAGAGAGACAGAGAGAGAGAGACAGAGAGAGAGGGAGAGAGACAGCGAGTGAGAGAGAGAGAGCGGGAGAGAGAGATTGAGAAAGAGAGAGAGAGAGACAGGAGGAGAGACACAGATAGAGAGAGAGAGGCATAGAGAGACAGATAGATGGAGAAACAGATACAGAGAGAGAGAGAGAGAGCGAGAGAGAGAAAAGCAGGGAGAGAGGGAGAGGGAAAGAGAGAAAGCGGGAGAGAGAGAGAGAGAGTGGGAGAGAGAGACATAGAGGGGGAGAGAGACAGAGAGAGAGAGAGAGAGAGAGAGGGAGGGAGAAACAAAGGAGAGAGACACAGTGACAGATACAGACAGAGAGAGAGAGAGAGAGAAAGAGAAGGAAAGAGAGATAGCAGGAGATAGAGAAAGAGAAAGAGGGAGAGAGAGACAAACAAAGACATAGAAAAGAGAGAGATGGAGAGAAGAAGAGAGAGAGGGCCAGACAGAGAGAGAGAGGGAGAGATGGGAGGAGACAGTCAGAGAGAGAAAGGAAGAGAGAGGGAGAGATGGCAGGAGAGAGACAGAGAAAGAAGGGGAGAGACAGGGAGTGAGAGGGAGAGATAGAGAGACATAGAGCGAGAGACAGAGGGAGACCGAGAGAGCTAGAGAGAGACAGACAGACAGAGAAAGAGAGAGAGAGACAGCGGGAGAGAAAGGGAGAGACGGGAGGAGAGAGACAGAGAGGGAAGGGGAGAGGGAGGGAGAGACAGGGAGAGAGACGGAGAGAAAGATAGAGAGAGACAGAGAGAGCGAGAGACAGAGGAAAACAGAGAGAGGGCGGAGAGAGATAGAGACATACAGAGAGAGAGAGAGAGACAGACAGAGGGAGAGAGAGAGAGAAGGAGAGAGAAAGAGAGAGCAGGAGAAAGGGAAAAAGGGACAAAGAGACAGAGCGGGAGATACAGAAAGAGAGAAAGAGAGAGAGAAAAAGAGAGAGAAAAGGAGAAAGAGAGAGAGGGAGAGAGAGTGCAAGAGATAGGAAGAGACAGAGAGAGTCGGAGATAGAGGGAGAGACAGACAGAGAGAGAAAGAAAGAAAAGAGATAGACAGTGAGAGATCGAAAGAGAGAGTGAGAGACAGACAGAAAGAGAGAGAGAGCGGGACAGAGAGACAGCAGGAGAGAGAGAGATACAGGAGAAAAGAGACAGAGAGAGAGAGCGGGGGAGAGAGAGAGACAGAGACCGAGGGAGACATAGAGAGAGCTGGAGAGAGAGAGACAGACAGAGAGAGAGATAAAGAGAGCGAGAGGGGAGAGAGATAGAGACAGACAGAGAGAGAGAGAAAGAGAGAGAGTTAGAAAGAGAGAGAGAGAGAGAAAGAGGAAGAGGGAGAGAGCGACAGCCAGCCAGACAGACAGAGAGAGAGAAAGAGAGAGAAGGAGAGAGAGAGCAGGAGAGAGGGACAGAGAGAGAGAGAGAGCAGGAGATAGAGATAGAGAGAGAGACAAAGAGATAGAAAAGGAAAAAGAGAGAGATAGAGAGGGACCGAGAGGAGAGAGAGAGGGACCGACAGAGAGAGAGAGAAGACAAGAGAGAGAGTGGGAGAGGCAGATAGAGAGAGAGACAAAGAGGTAGAAAAGGAGAAAGAGAGATAGAGAGAGACAGATAGAAGGAGAGAGAGAGGGACAGATAGAGACAGACAGAGAGCGGGGAGATAGAGAGAGAGAGAAGAGAGAGAGAGAGACAAAGACAAAGAGATAGAAAAGGAGAAAGAGAGAGAGGGGAGAGAGATAGAAAGAGACAGAGAGAGAGCAGGATAGAGAGGGAGAGACAGGCAGAGAGGGTGAAAGAGAGAGAAAAAAAGAGAGACAGAGAGAGTGAGAGAGAAAGAGAGAGTGAGAGACAGACAGAAAGAGAGAGAGAGACAGAGAGAGAGGGAGAGAGAGAGAAAGGAGAAGAGAGACATAGAGAGAGAGCGGGTGAGAGAGAGACAGAGAGAAAGAGAGAGAAAGAGGGAGTGAGAGATAGAGAGAGACAGAGAGAGTCAGAGACAGAGGAAGACACAGAGAGAGCTGGAGAGAGAGACAGACAGAGAGAGACAGAAAGAGAGAGAGAGAGAGGAAGAGCGATAGAGACAGACAGAGAGAGAGAGAGAAAGATGAAGGGGGAGAGACAGACAGAGAGAGAGAGAGAGAGAGAGAAGGAGAGAGAGAGAGCAGGAGAGAAGGACAGACAGAGAGAGAGCGGGAGATAGAGAGAGAGAGAGGCAAAGAGATAGAAAAGGAGAAGAGAGAGAGAGGGAGAGAGATAGAAAGAGACAGAGAGAAGGAGAGAGAGAGGGACAGACAGAGACAGACAGAGAGAGAGCAGGAGAGAGAGACTGAGGGAGACACAGAGAGAGCTGGAGACAGACAGACAGAGAAAGAGAGAGAGAGAGGGGAAGAGAGAAAGAGAAAGAGAGAGAGAGAAAGATGAAGAGGGAGAGACAGAGAGAGAAAGCGATAGAAAGAGAGAGGAGAGAGAGCAAGCAGGAGAGAGGGACAGAGAGAGAGAGAGAGAGAGGCAAAGAGATAGAAAAGAAGAAGAGAGAGGGGGAGAGAGAGAGAGAGATAGAAAGAGACAGAGAGAAGGAGAGAGAGAGGGACAGGCAGGGATAGACAGAGAGAGAGAGCAGCAGAGAGAGAGCAGGAGATGGACAGAGAGAAAGAGAGAGAGAGAGACAAAGAGATAGAAAAGTAGAAAGAGAGAGAGGGAAAGAGATAGAAAGAGAAAGAGAGAGAGCAGGAGAGAGAGTGAGAGACAGACAGAGGGTGCACAGACATAATATTGAGTTTTTATTTTCGGAGTACAAAAATATCGAGTTGGAAATATTGAAGGGACTGAATATCGACATCAAGAATATCGGTGACCAGAATATCGACATGAAGGTAAGAAATATCGTTTTTGTTAATATCGAAGTCATTAATATCTTTTTTAAAAATTTCGTTAATAATATTGATGTTTATATTAGTGTTATGTATTTTAGTATGTATTTTAAATGTATGTGTTCTATATTTTTGTTAAGTATTGTATTTTAAAAAAATATATGTATTACATTTTTAGGTTATTAATTTTTTTTAAAGTAAATTTCGCGTTTTAGTTCTGTAGCGGGTTGGGGGTTTATAGGAGAATAGGTTGGGAAGTAATTTAATTAAAGTAAATTTAATAATAATTTTTAGAAATTATTAATTATTTTTAATTAAATTTTGTGTTTTTATTCCGTAGCGGGTTGTGGAATTTTAGGGGAATAGGGTGGGAAGTAATTTAATTTTAATAAAGTAATTATTAATTTTTATTTATTGGTATTGATAATTAATTTATTGTTAATTAATTATTAATTGGTAATTAATTTTTATTAATTGATTAATTGATCATTATATTAATTGTGTTCTTTTTTTTAGGAGCGGGTTGTGGGTTTATAGGGCAATAGGGTGGGAAGTGATTACATTTTAATAAAGTAATTATTTTTTTTTATTTATTGGTATTGATAATTCATTTATTGTTAATTAATTATTAATTGGTAATTATTTTTTATAAATTGATTCATTGATAATTACATTAATTGTGTTATTTTTTTAGGAGCAGGTTGTGGGTTTATATGGGAATAGAGTGGGAAGTAATTTAATTATAATGAAGTAATTATTAATTTTTATTTGTTATTATTTATAAATAACTTATTGTTAACTAATTATTAATTGGTTATTTAATAAAAAAACTTTAATTGATAAGTATGTTAATTTTAACCCTTTGCTATCCAACACTTTTCCTACAGTTACACTCTCCGGAGTGAGAATAGTAATTTTTACCCTTATGCTATCCAACACTTTCCCTACTATTGCACTCTCTGGAGTGGGAATAGTAAATTTTACCCCTATGCTATCCAACACTTTCCCTACTATTGCACTCTCTGGAGTGGGAATAGTAATTTTTACCCCTACGCTATCCAACACTTTCCATACTGTTGCACTCTCTGGAGTGGGAATAGTAATTTTTACCCCTACGCTATCCAACACTTTCCCTACTGTTGCACTCGCTGGAGTGGGAATAGTAATTTTTACCCCTACGCCAATCAACACTTTCCCTACTGTTGCACTCTCTGGAGTAGGAATAGTAATTTTATCACCTCCGCTATCCAATATTTTCTCTACTGTTTTAGTTAATGTAGTGTATAATGTATTTTAAAAAGATTAAAAATATTCTAATTTTTTGATTTGTTATATATATTTTATTTATATAATTGGTGTATGTGTATATATATATATATATCCAATATTCCAAATTACCCTATGCGAGACGCCACACAGGTAGAAGTATCTCCTTTCATTTATTGTGGGAGCAGGAGTCAACGTGTTCATTCCCCCAACACAAATTGCCATACCGGTTTCGGGCAACACACCCTTGCTCACTGGCCATGCACGCCGTTTGCAGCTGATTTGAACTTAACCTTCATAGTCCCGCCTTCCTCGGTTTACTGGTAAGTTGCCTTCTGGGCAAGGTAGTTCGTTATTTCCACAGTGGGTGCTGCTAAACTGCGTGCATGTATTTCATTCCCCTTAGTGGGTTGCATGGAGGAACGAAACAACACTGTCGTGCATTCAAAATCCCGCAATAGTGGAACTGCCACCTCCACATGGCCCCAGAAATCCAGAGCCGTGGTCCGCTGCTGTCGCGGCAGAGCGTCTCAGCGGCAAGGCACGCCGCTTTACAATCCAATATTCCAAATTACCCTATGCGAGACGCCACACAGGTAGAAGTATCTCCTTTCATTTATTGTGGAGCAGGAGTCAACGTGTTCATTCCCCCAACACAAATTGCCATACCGGTTTCGGGCAACACACCCTTGCTCACTGGCCATGCACGCCGTTTGCAGCTGATTTGAACTTAACCTTCATAGTCCCGCCTTCCTCGGTTTACTGGTAAGTTGCCTTCTGGGTAAGGTAGTTCGTTATTTCCACAGTGGGTGCTGCTAAACTGCGTGCATGTATTTCATTCCCCTTAGTGGGTTGCATGGAGGAACGAAACAACACTGTCGTGCATTCAAAATCCCGCAATAGTGGAACTGCCACCTCCACATGGCCCCAGAAATCCAGAGCCGTGGTCCGCTGCTGTCGCGGCAGAGCGTCTCAGCAGCAAGGCACGCCGCTTTACAATCCAATATTCCAAATTACCCTATGCGAGACGCCACACAGGTAGAAGTATCTCCTTTCATTTATTGTGGGAGCAGGAGTCAACGTGTTCATTCCCCCAACACAAATTGCCATACCGGTTTCGGGCAACACACCCGATTGTAAAGCGGCGTGCCTTGCCGCTGAGACGCTCTGCCGCGACAGCAGCGGACCACGGCTCTGGATTTCTGGGGCCATGTGGAGGTGGCAGTTCCACTATTGCGGGATTTTGAATGCACGACAGTGTTGTTTCGTTCCTCCATGCAACCCACTAAGGGGAATGAAATACATGCACGCAGTTTAGCAGCACCCACTGTGGAAATAACGAACTACCTTACCCAGAAGGCAACTTACCAGTAAACCGAGGAAGGCGGGACTATGAAGGTTAAGTTCAAATCAGCTGCAAACGGCGTGCATGGCCAGTGAGCAAGGGTGTGTTGCCCGAAACCGGTATGGCAATTTGTGTTGGGGGAATGAACACGTTGACTCCTGCTCCCACAATAAATGAAAGGAGATACTTCTACCTGTGTGGCGTCTCGCATAGGGTAATTTGGATTATTGGATTGTAAAGCGGCGTGCCTTGCCGCTGAGACGCTCTGCCGCGACAGCAGCGGACCACGGCTCTGGATTTCTGGGGCCATGTGGAGGTGGCAGTTCCACTATTGCGGGATTTTGAATGCACGACAGTGTTGTTTCGTTCCTCCATGCAACCCACTAAGGGGAATGAAATACATGCACGCAGTTTAGCAGCACCCACTGTGGAAATAACGAACTACCTTACCCAGAAGGCAACTTACCAGTAAACCGAGGAAGGCGGGACTATGAAGGTTAAGTTCAAATCAGCTGCAAACGGCGTGCATGGCCAGTGAGAAGGGCGTGTTGTCCGAAACCGGTATGGCAATTTGTGTTGGGGGAATGAACACGTTGACTCCTGCTCCCACAATAAATGAAAGGAGATACTTCTACCTGTGTGGCGTCTCGCATAGGGTAATTTGGAATATTGGATGTGTAAAGCGGCGTGCCTTGCCGCTGAGACGCTCTGCCGCGACAGCAGCGGACCACGGCTCTGGATTTCTGGGGCCATGTGGAGGTGGCAGTTCCACTATTGCGGGATTTTGAATGCACGACAGTGTTGTTTCGTTCCTCCATGCAACCCACTAAGGGGAATGAAATTCATGCACGCAGTTTAGCAGCGCCCACTGTGGAAATAACGAACTACCTTACCCAGAAGGCAACTTACCAGTAAACCGAGGAAGGCGGGACAATGAAGGTTAAGTTCAAATCAGCTACAAACGGCGTGCATGGCCAGTGAGCAAGGGCGTGTTGTCCGAAACCGGTATGGCAATTTGTGTTGGGGGAATGAACACGTTGACTCCTGCTCCCACAATAAATGAAAGGAGATACTTCTACCTGTGTGGCGTCTCGCATAGGGTAACTTGGAATGTTGGATTGTGAAAGCGGCGTGCCTTGCCGCTGAGACGCTCTGCCGCGACAGCAGCGGACCACGGCTCCGGATTTCTGGGGCCATGTGGAGGTGGCAGTTCCACTATTGCGGGACTTTGAATGCACGACAGTGTTGTTTCGTTCCTCCATGCAACCCACTAAGGGGAATGAAATACATGCACGCAGTTTAGCAGCACCCACTGTGGAAATAACGAACTACCTTACCCAGAAGGCAACTTACCAGTAAACCGAGGAAGGCGGGACAATGAAGGTTAAGTTCAAATCAGCTACAAACGGCGTGCATGGCCAGTGAGCAAGGGCGTGTTGTCCGAAACCGGTATGGCAATTTGTGTTGGGGGAATGAACACGTTGACTCCTGCTCCCACAATAAATGAAAGGAGATACTTCTACCTGTGTGGCATCTCGTATAGGGTAACTTGGAATGTTGGATGTGAAAGCGGCGTGCCTTGCCGCTGAGACGCTCTGCCGCGATAGCAGCGGACCACGGCTCCGGATTTCTGGGGCCATGTGGAGGTGGCAGTTCCACTATTGCGGGACTTTGAATGCACGACAGTGTTGTTTCGTTCCTCCATGCAACCCACTAAGGGGAATGAAATACATGCACGCAGTTTAGCAGCACCCACTGTGGAAATAACGAACTACCTTACCCAGAAGGCAACTTACCAGTAAACCGAGGAAGGCGGGACTATGAAGGTTAAGTTCAAATCAGCTGCAAACGGCGTGCATGGCCAGTGAGCAAGGGCGTGTTGTCCGAAACCGGTATGGCAATTTGTGTTGGGGGAATGAACACGTTGACTCCTGCTCCCACAATAAATGAAAGGAGATACTTCTACCTGTGTGGCGTCTCGCATAGGGTAACTTGGAATATTGGATTGTAAAGCGGCGTGCCTTGCCGCTGAGACGCTCTGCCGCGACAGCATCGGACCACGGCTCTGGATTTCTGGGGCCATGTGGAGGTGGCAGTTCCACTATTGCGGGACTTTGAATGCACGACAGTGTTGTTTCGTTCCTCCATGCAACCCACTAAGGGGAATGAAATACATGCACGCAGTTTAGCAGCACCCACTGTGGAAATAACGAACTACCTTACCCAGAAGGCAACTTACCAGTAAACCGAGGAAGGCGGGACAATGAAGGTTAAGTTCAAATCAGCTACACACGGCGTGCATGGCCAGTGAGCAAGGGCGTGGTGTCCGAAACCGGTATGGCAATTTGTGTTGGGGGAATGAACACGTTGACTCCTGCTCCCACAATAAATGAAAGGAGATACTTCTACCTGTGTGGCGTCTCGCATAGGGTAACTTGGAATATTGGATTGTAAAGCGGCGTGCCTTGCCGCTGAGACGCTCTGCCGTGACAGCAGCGGACCACGGCTCTGGATTTCTGGGGCCATGTGGAGGTGGCAGTTCCACTATTGCGGGATTTTGAATGCACGACAGTGTTGTTTCGTTCCTCCATGCAACCCACTAAGGGGAATGAAATACATGCACGCAGTTTAGCAGCACCCACTGTGGAAATAACGAACTACCTTACCCAGAAGGCAACTTACCAGTAAACCGAGGAAGGCGGGACTATGAAGGTTAAGTTCAAATCAGCTGCAAACGGCGTGCATGGCCAGTGAGCAAGGGTGTGTTGCCCGAAACCGGTATGGCAATTTGTGTTGGGGGAATGAACACGTTGACTCCTGCTCCCACAATAAATGAAAGGAGATACTTCTACCTGTGTGGCGTCTCGCATAGGGTAATTTGGAATATTGGATTGTAAAGCGGCGTGCCTTGCCGCTGAGACGCTCTGCCGCGACAGCAGCGGACCACGGCTCTGGATTTCTGGGGCCATGTGGAGGTGGCAGTTCCACTATTGCGGGATTTTGAATGCACGACAGTGTTGTTTCGTTCCTCCATGCAACCCACTAAGGGGAATGAAATACATGCACGCAGTTTAGCAGCACCCACTGTGGAAATAACGAACTACCTTACCCAGAAGGCAACTTACCAGTAAACCGAGGAAGGCGGGACTATGAAGGTTAAGTTCAAATCAGCTGCAAACGGCGTGCATGGCCAGTGAGCAAGGGTGTGTTGCCCGAAACCGGTATGGCAATTTGTGTTGGGGGAATGAACACGTTGACTCCTGCTCCCACAATAAATGAAAGGAGATACTTCTACCTGTGTGGCGTCTCGCATAGGGTAATTTGGAATATTGGATATATATATATATATATATATATTTATTATTTTTAATATGTTTTTTAACAATTTATGAGTTATTAAAATAAATATTTATAATTATTATTAGGTAAGTATATATATTATATTTTATACATATATATGTTTAATTTATTTTTACATTATATGTATTAGTTATAATATAAACATTTTAAAATAATTTTAACTATGTTTCTTTTAATTATAAGTATTATTTACTTTATCTTACAATATTTTTTAAACATTAAAAAAATGAAAAAATGTTACCGATATTTTTGACAACGATATTTTCTTTCTGATATTTTTGTACTTACCATTATGTAGGTAGGACTTCGATATTCTGGACATCGATATTTTTGTGTGGATATTTTTGTACCTCGATATTCTGACTGTCGATATTCTGTCAGTGATCCAGACAGAGAGAGAGCGACTGAAAGAGAGAGAAAGACAAAGAGAGACAGACAGAAAGTGAGAGAGAGAAAGAGAGAAAGAGAGAGAGAGTGAGGGAGGGAGAGAGAGAGCAGGAGAGAGAGACAGAAAGAGAACGAGACAGTGAGAGAGAGAGATAGAGAGAGACGAGGAGAGAGATAGAGAGAGAACGGGGGAGCGAGAGAGAGACAGAAGGGGAGAGAGAGGGAGAGAGGGAGTGAGAGGGAGAGAGAGATAGAGAGAGACAGAGAGAGCGAGAGACAGAGGGAGACACAGAGAGCGCTGGAGAGAGAGAGACAGACAGACACAGAGAGAGAGAGAGAGAGAGAGAGAAAGAGAGAGAGAGGGGAAGAGAGATATAGACAGACAGAGAGAGAGAGAGAGAAAGATGAAGAGGGAGAGACAGACAGAGAGAGGAGAGAGAGAGCAGGAGAGAGAGAGAGCAGGAGATAGAGCGAGAGAGAGGCAAAGAGATAGAAAAGGAGAAGAGAGAGAGAGAGGGAGAGAAAGGGAGGGAGAGAGATAGAAAGAGACAGAGAGAAGGAGAGAGAGAGGGACAGACAGAGAGAGAACAGGAGAGAGAGCAGTAGATGGACAGAGAGAAAGAGAAAGAGATAGAAAAGGAGAAAGAGTGAGAGGGAGAGAGAGATAGAGAGAGAGAGAGAGAGAGACAGAGGGAGACACAGAGAGAGCTGGAGAGAGACAGACAGACAGACAGACAGACAGAGAAAGAGAGAGAGGGGAAGAGAGAAAGAGACAGACAGAGAGAGAGAGAAAGATGAAGAGGGAGAGGCAGACAGAGAGAGAGAGAGAGAGAGAGAAAGAGAGCAGGAGAGAGGGACAGAGCGAGAGAGAGGGAGGGAGATAGAGAGAGAGTGGGAGAGAGAGAGGCAAAGAGATAGAAAAGGAGAAGAGAGAGAGATGGAGAGAGAGAGAGAGAGAGGGAGGGAGAGAGAGAGAGGGAGAGAGATAGAAAGAGACAGAGATGGAGAGAGAGAGGGACAGACAGAGACAGACAGAGAAAGAGTGAGAGAAGGAGAGAGAGAGAGAGAGAGATGGAGAGAGAGAGGCCGAGAGAGACAGAGGGGAAGAGAGACAGAGAGAGAGAGTGAGAGATACAGAGAGAGAGCGAGAGAGAGAGAGATAGACAAAGAGCGAGCTTGAAAGAGGGAGAGGGAGAGAAAGAGGGTGAGAGAGGCAGACAGAGAGAAACAGAATGGAGAGAGAGACAGACAGCGGGAGATAGAGACAGAGAGAGTGGGTAAGAGAGAGACAGAGAAGGAGAGAGATGGCAAGAGAGACGGAGACAGAGAGAGAGAAGAAGAGAGAGAGAGGGAGAGAGACAGAGATAGCGAGATGCAGAGGAAGACAAAGAGAGAGTGAAAGAAAAAGAGAGAGAGGCAGACTGAGAGAAAGAGGGAGAGAGAAAGAGAAAGATGGTGAGAGAGACAGAGACAGGAGAGAAAGAGAGTGGAAAAGAAAGACAGAGAGAGAGTAGGAGAGAGAGACAGAGAGAGAGGGGGAGATATAGAGAGAGGGAGAGATAGGGAGAGAGAGATAGGGAGAGAGAGATAGGGAGAGAGAGAGCTGGAGAGAGAGAGGTAGAGAGATGGAGAGAGAGATAGGGAGAAACAGAGTGAGCAAGTGGCAGACAGAGACAAAGAGAGAGTGGAAGAGAGAGAGAAAGACAGAGAAAAAGAGAGAGCAGGAGAGAGACAGACAGACAGACAAAGAGAGAGAGAGAAAGAGAGAGAGATAGACAGAGAGAAAGAGGGAGAGAGAAAAAGAAAGATGGTGAGAGAGACAGAGAGAGAGAAAGAGAGTGGAAAAGAAAGAGAGAGAGAGTAGGAGAGAGAGACAGAGAGAAAGAGCAGGAGAGAGAGACAGAGAGACAGTGAGAGAGGGGAGAGATAGAGACAGAGGGAGAGATAAGGAGAGAGAGAGCGAGAGGTAGAGAGATGGAGAGAGAGATAGGGGGAGACAGAGTGAGCGAGTGGCAGACAGAGACAAAGAGAGAGTGGAAGAGAGAGAAAGACAGACAGAGAAAAAGAGAGGGAGCAGGAGAGAGAGAGACAGACAGACAAAGATAGAGAGAGAGAGAGAAAGAGGGAGAGAGAGACAGAGAGACAGAGATGCAGGGAGAGACAGAGAAAGAGACAGAGAGAGAGAGGGAGAGAGAGTGAGAGCAAGAGAGAGAGACAGAGAGGGAGAGAGACAGAGAAAGAGAAGGAGAGAGAGAGGGCGAGAGAGAGAGAGGGAGAGAGAGAGATAGAGAGGCAGAGGGAAAGAGACAGATAGAGAGTGGGAGAGAGAGACAGACAGAGAAAGAGAGAGAGAGACAGACAGAGAGAGAGAGAGAAGGAGAGGGAGAGGGAGAACAGAAGACAGAGACAGAGAGAGAGAGGGAGAAGAGAGAAGGAGAGCGAGATAACGGGAGAGAGAGATAACAGGAGAGAGAGACAGAGAAAGGAATCGGGAGTTAGAGAGAGAGAGAAAAAGAGAGGGAGGGATGGAGAGAGAGAGACAAAGAGAAGGAGAAAGACAGAGAGAGAGAGAGAGAGAGGGAGAGCGATAAAGAGAGAGAGGCAGAGGGAAAGAGACAGAGGGAATGTGAAAGAGAGACTAACAGACAGAGAGAGAGTGAAAGAGAGAGAGAGCAAAAGAAGAAGAGTAGGAGGGAGAGAGACAGACAGAGACAGAGAGGGAGCGAGAGAGAGAGAAATTGGAAAAAGAGAGAGAGAGAGACAGACAGAAGACAGAGAAAGAGTGAGAGGAGAGAGAGAGATCGAGAGAGGCAGAGAGAAAACGAGGGGAAGAGAGACAGAGAGAGAGAGAGGGAGAGAGAGAGAAAGGGAGGGAGAGAGAGAGATAGAGTGCGAGCTGTAAAGAGGGTGAGAGAGGCAGACAGAGAGAGACAGAGAGAGAGAGTGAGGGAGCTAGAGAGAGAGAGGGAGAGAGAGATAGGGAGAGATAGAGTGAGCGAGAGGCAGACAGAGTCAAAGAGAGAGTGGAAGAGAGAGAGAGACAGACAGAGAAAAAGAGAGAGAGCAGGAGAGAGAGATAGACAGACAGGGAGAGAGCGAGAAAGCGGGGGAGAGAGAGACAGAGAGAGAGAGCTGGAGAGAGGGAGACAGAGAGAGACATAAAGAGACAGTGAGAGAGAGAGAGCAAGAGAGAGCGAGGGAGAGACAGACAAAGAGAAGAAGAGAGAGACAGACACACAGACAGAGAGAGAGAGAAGGAGAGGGAGAGGGGGAGAGTGAGAGAACAGAAGTCAGAGACAGAGAGAGATAGAGAGGGACCAGAGAGAGAGAGACCAGAGAGAGAGAGAGAGAGAAGAAAGAAGGAGAACGAGATAATGGGAGAGAGAGATAACAGGAGAGAGGCGGAGAAAGAGATCGGGAGATAGAGAGAGAGACAGAAAGAGAGGGAGGGAGAGAGAGAGAGGGAGAGAGATGAAGACAGAGGGAGAGAGAGAGAGGCAGAGGGAAAGAGACAGACCGAGGGAATGTGAAAGAGAGACAAACAGACAGAGAGAGAGTGAAAGAGAGAGAGAGAGAGCAAAAGAAGGAGAGTAGGAGAGAGAGAGACAGACAGAGACAGAGAGGGGGCGAGAGAGAGGAAATTGGAAAAAGAGAGTGAGAGAGAGAGACAGACCGACAGAGAAACAGTGAGAGAAGGAGAGAGAGAGAGCAAGAGAGACGGAGAGAGAGAGGCAGAGAGAGACAGAGGGGAAGAGAGACAGAGAGAGAGAGACAGAGAGAGGGAGAGAGAGAAAGGGAAAGAGAGAGAGAGAGAGAGGGAGAGAGAGAGATAGACAGAGAGTGAGCTTGAAAGAGGTAGATAGAGAGAAGGAGGGTGAGAGAGGTAGACAGAGAGAGAGAAAGAGAGAGAGAGAGGGAGTGAGAAAGAGGGAGTGAGAGAGACAGAGATAGCGAGAAGCAGAGGGAGACAAAGAGAGAGTGATAGAAAGAGAGAGAGAGAGACAGACAACAAAAAAGAGGGAGAGAGAAAGAGAAAGATGGTGAGAGAGACAGTGAGAGAGAGAGAGAAAGAGAGTGGAAGAGAAAGACAGAGAGAGAGAGAGTGGGAGAGTGAGACAGAGAGAAAGAGCAGGAGAGAGAGACAGAGAGAGAGGGGGGAGATAGAGAGAGAGGGAGAGATAGGGAGAGAGATAGATGGAGTGAGAGAGACAAAGAGAGAGTGGAACAGAGCGACAGACAAACAGAGAAAAAGAGAGAGAGCTGGAGAGAGAGACAGACAGAGAGAGAGAGAAGGAGGGGGAGTTAGAGAGAGAGAGAGAGAGCAGGAGAGAGAGAGACAGAGAGAGACAGAGAGAGACAGAGAGAGAGAGAGAGAGAGAGAGGGAGAGCGAGCGAAAGCAAGAGAGAGAGATAGCGAGAGAGAGGGAGAGAGAGACAGAGAAAGAGAAGGAGAGAGAGAGAGGGAGAGAGAGAGATAGAGAGGCAGAGGGAAAGAGACAGAGAGAGAGAGTGGGAGAGAGAGAGAGACAGTCAGACAGAGAAAGAGAGAGACAGACAGACACACAGACAGAGAGAGAGAGATAGGATAGGGAGAGAGAGAGAGAGAGAGAACAGAAGACAGACACGGAGAGAGAGAGAGAGAGAGAGAGAGAGAGAGAGAGAGAGGGAGAAGAGAGGAGTGTGAGATAACAGGAGAGAGAGATAACAGGAGAGAGAGAGACGGAGAAAGAGAGAGAGAGACAGACAGAGAAAGAGTGAGAGAAGGAGAGAGAGAGAGAGAGCGAGAGAGATGGAGAGAGAGAGGCAGAGAGAGACAGAGGGGAAGAGAGAGAGAGAGAGACAGAGAGAGAGAGGGATAGACAGAGAGTGAGCTGGAAAGAGGGAGATAGAGAGAAAGAGGGTGAGAGAGGCCGACAGAGAGAGAGAGTGGGAAAGAGAGAGAGAGTGAGGGAGATAGAGAGAGACAAAGAGAGAGTAAGATGGAGAGAGTGAGATGGAGAGAGAAAGAAGGAGAGAGAAAGAGAGAGAGCAAGGAGGAGAGAGAGACAGGGAGAGACAGAAGGAGAGAGAGTGAGAGAAAGAGACACAGAGAGAGAGAATGAGAGAGAGAGCTAGAGAGAGGGAGAGAGAGATAGAGAGAGCAGAGTAAGCGAGCGGCAGATGGAGACAAAGAGAGAGCGGGAGAGAGACAGACAGACACAAAGAAAGAGAGCAGGAGAGAGACAGACAGACAGAGTTAGATAAAGAGTGAGAGCAAGAGAAAGAGGGAGAGACAGAGAGCGAGCTTGAAAGAGGGAGAGGGAGAGAAAGAGGGTGGGAGAGAGAGAGATACAGAAAGACAGAGAGCGAGAGCGGGAAAGAGAGAGAGACAGAGAAAGAGAGAGAGAGAGGGAGAGAGAGGGAGAGGGAGAGAGGGAGATAAAGAGGCAGAGGGAAGGAGACAGAGAGAGAGAGAGACAGAGAGACAGAAAGAGAAAGAGAGAAAGGGAGAGAGAAGGAGAGAGAGAGCACAAGAGACAGAGAGAGAGAACGGGAGAAGAGAGAAGGAGAGAGAGATAACGGGAGAGAGAGAGCGGGAGATAGAGAGAGAGAAAGAAAGAGAGGGAGAGAGAGAGAGACAGAGACAGTGAAAGAATTAGAGAGAGAGAAAGAGAGAATTAGAGAGAGCAGGTGAGTGAGAGACAGACAGACAGACAGAGAGAGTAGGAGAGAGAGAGAGCAGGAGAGAGACACAGAAGAGAGAGAGAGGCTGAGAGAGAGATTGAGATAGAGAGACAGAGAGAGAGAGAAGGAGAGAGATGGAGAGAGAGAGGGATACAGAGAGAGAGAGGGAGATATAGAGAGAAGGAGATAGAGAGAAAGAGAGACGGAGGGAAAGAGACAGACAGACTGAGAGAAGGAGAGAGAAAGAGAGAGGAAGAGAGAAATAGAGAGAGAGAAGGAAAGAGCGGGAGAGAGAGAGAGAGACAGAGAGAGAGAGCAGGAGAGAGGGAGAGAGAGAGCGGGAGAGAGAGAGAGAAAGAGCAAGAGAGAGGGAGAGAGAGACAGAGAAAGAAGGAGAGAGAGAAGGAGAGAAAGGGAGAGAGAGAGAGGCAGAGGGAAAGAGATGGAGGGAGACAGACAGAGAGAGAGATAGAGAGAGAGGCTCACACACAGACAGAGAGAGAGCCAGAAGAAGAGAGAGAGTACAGGAGACATAGATAGAGAGAGAGCGACAGAAAAGAGAAGGAGAAAAAGGTACAGAGAGAGTGAAGGAGAAAGAGGGAGAAAGAGAGAGAGAGAGATACTGAGAGAAAGTGATAGAGAGGCAGAGGTAAAGAGACAGAGAGTGGAAGAGAGAGAGAGAGAGACGAAGAGAGAGAGACACAGAGGGCCCGATTCACAGAACTAACTTACGACAAAATCCTAAACTTACTACCATTTTGGTATTCACAGAATGAACTTACTCATTTTGGTATTCACAGAATAAACTTACTCATTTTGGTATTCACAGAAGACACTTACACATTTTGTGTAACTTACACATTTTGTGTAACTTACACATTTTGTGTAACTTACACATTTTGTGTAACTTACACATTTTGGTATTCTACAGAAGGCACTTACTCATTGATGAGTAAGTGCCTTCTGTGAATACCAAAATGAGTAAGTTAATTCTGTGAATACCAAAATTGTTGTAAGTTCATTCTGTGAATACCAAAATTGTTGTAAGTTCATTCTGTGAATACCCAAATGTGTAAGTTCATTCTGTGAATACCAAAATTGTTGTAAGTTCATTCTGTGAATACCCAAATGTGTAAGTTCATTCTGTGAATACCCACATGTGTAAGTTCATTCTGTGAATACCCAAATGTGTAAGTTCATTCTGTGAATACCAAAATTGTTGTAAGTTTAGGATTTTGACGTAAGTTAGTTCTGTGAATCAGGCCCATTGAGAGAAACAGAGAGAGAGAGAGAGAGCGAGAAGAAGAGAGAGGGAACAAGAGACAGAGAGAGAGAGAGCAGGAGAGAATGAGAGAGACCGGCAGACAGAGAGAAAGAGTAAGAGAGAGAGCAGGAGAGAGAGAGACGGAGAGAGAGAAAGAGCGCAGGAGAGAGAGAGACAGACAGAGAGAGAGAGAGAGAGACAGAGAGAGAGGAAAATAGACAATGAGAGAGTGAGAGACAGGCAGGCAGAGAGCGGGACAGAGATGGAGAGACAGAGAAAGAGAGAGAGAGAGACAGAGAAAGAGGGAGAGGAAGAGGCAGAGGGAAAGAGACAGATAGAAACAGAAAGACAGGCAGAGAGAGAGAGTAAAAGAGAGAGCGAGATAGAGAGGGAGGCAGAGAGATAGAGAGAGAGAGAGGACGGCATAGGGAAAGGGAGACAGAGAGAGAGAGAGAGAGCAGGCGAGAGAGAGAGAGACATAGAGAGAGATAGAGAAAAGGAGAGAGAGAGGGAGAAAGCAAGAGGGAGAGAGAGCGACAGAGTGAGCAAGAGGCAGAGGGAGACAGAGAGAGACAGACAGACAGAAAGAGAGAGAGAGCAGGAGAGAGAGAGAGATGGACAGAGAGCGAGCTGGAAAGAGATAGAGAAAGAGGGTAAGAGAGGCAGACAGAGAGAGACAGAGAGAAAGAGAGCGGGAGAGTGGGACAGAAAACGGGAGAGAGAGACAGACAGAGAGAGTGAGTGGGAGAAAAAGACAGATAGATAGAGAGAGAGTGGGAAAGAGAGAGAGAGAGAGTGAGGGAGATAGAGAGAGACAGAGAGAGAGGGAGCGAGCCAGAGAGAGGGAGATGGAGAGAGAGAGAGAAGGAGAGAGAGGGAGAGAGAGGAAGAGAGAGAGGCAGAGAGAGAGAGACAGGAGGAGAGAAAGCGGGAGAGAGAGACAGAGAGAGAGTGGGAGAGAGAGGGAGAGAGAGACACAGAGAGAGAGAGAACGAGAGAGAGAGCTAGAGAGAGGGAGAGAGATTTAGAGAGAGACAGAGTGAGCGAGCAGTAGACGGAGACAAAGAGAGAGCAGGAGAGAGCGACAGACAGACAAACAGACAAAGAAAGAGAGAGAGAGAGTGGGAGAGAGACAGACAGACAGACAGAGAGAGATAAAGGGAAAGAGAGAGAGAGAAAGAGGGAGAGACTGAGAGACATAGAGACATAGAGAGAGAGCAGGAGAGAGAGAGACAGTTAGACAAAGAGAGAGAGCAGGAGAGAGAGCGATAGGGAGAGAGAGACAGAGAAAGAGAGAGAGAGGGAGACGGAGATAGAGAGGCAGAGGGAAGGAGAGAGAGAGAGAGGGACAGAAAGAGAAAGAGAGAAAGGGGCAGACAGAGAGATAGTGAGAGAAAGAGAGAGAGAGAAGAAGAGAGAGAGGACAGGAGACAGAGAGAGAGAACGGGAGAAGAGAGAAGGAGAGAGAGATAACAGGAGAGATAGAGAGAGCGGGAGATAGAGAGAGAGAAAGAGAGAGAGAGAGCTAGAGTGATAGCCAGAGACAAAGTGTTGGACTTGGCCCTTTTTCCCAGAAATTTTTCGCTTTTCCCCCTAGCCTCTTTACCATGTATGTAAAAGGTAAATGGGTAATACTGTGTAATGGTGTCACTGTCACTTTTAAAATGGACGCCATTCCTGTCTGCACATGTGCCGCCTGACCGAGGTGAGTTGGCAGGCTAGTTGTTCGTTTCCCAGCACCCCTGCTGTTGGAGGGAAACTTCGCACCCAGGGTGCCCTACTCCTCCCCCTAGACCAGTTGAGACCGGTTTTCCGGGGAACCTTCTGGAAGCTACCAGCCCTGTCTGGTAGGTGGGGTGAGGGGGATACATATAGGGGGGCTGGGCTGCCATGTGCTCAGTCAGAGACGCGGACAGAGGCTGGGCTGGACTTTGAGGGAGAGGGGACACCCTGCCGGGAGGTACCGCTGCAAGGGCCTGCGTGCTGGCATCTGAGCCCATCTGTACCCCTCTGCTGTCCAGCGGGCCGGTGTGAGACTCTGCTGGAGTGGAGACTGCTGTGCTAGCAGGATTGCCATCATAATGGAGGATGACTGTTCC